>CM019119.1:26840843-28090843 GCA_009720345.1 Fragaria iinumae | reverse complement strand
TTTTAAGGGTGAGATACCAAAAGTTTGCTTCCCTAAAATGTCAGACAATATTAAGTAATATACCTTAACACATTATAAGAAAAAATAGCAAGAGGCAAAATTACTTTAACCTTAAAATAAAAATGAAGGTTTTTAGATTTAAAAAAAATGTTTAATGAGGCTTATTATGACATATTTATGAGATGTCTTTTGTTCAAATAATGGCCAATGTGGCCCACGCCTTATCATGTTCTTGGGACCTTCGGCCCTGTCATATTCGACTCTTCTAATCGATGGTATTACGTTGAGTATCATCAAGATAAAACTCAATTAAATTTTTAGAATAAAACAGTCTGGTCATCAACAATGATATATTTCATGCCAAGTCCACTAACTGGGTCTTCGTTGAGAAAAATCTGGATTATGACTGTGACTTGAGTCGCCACGTGTGATCGCCACTAGACTGCTGTTTTTACCCACATTTTTAGTTTCTAGTTAAGTTATTTGGTTGATAAGTGGCGACGTGACCATATCGGTCTCTACGAAAACTTGTCAAAGTCATGGGCTCTGATTTAAGGTTGGATAGATGTAGGATTTTTTCTTAAGAAAAGTAGGACATTTTCTTCCTTTTTTAGTTTGGTTTTCCATTCGTTTCTTTGTTACATTTTGGTAGTCTGAATAGTGCCCATTGTAACATAAAGGATCCTCCTAGTTCGACGGGAAGACGTGGTTTAATTTGATAATATTTAATGGAACCTAATTCTGATTTCCTTAAAAACAAAGTGTACCCATGGTCTTATTTGGCTGTATTTCGGTCAACCCTTTATGGTCTATGGTATGAAGTTCTGATACTTCACCTCGCGCGCGCCCACACTTTGTTTTTAAGGAAATCAGAATTAGGTTATATTAAATATTATCAAATTAAACCACGTCTTCCCGTCGAACTAGGAGGATCCTATATATATATATATATATATATATATATATATTTGATTTTTCTCAGCTGCGGACGTCCGTACCTATAATTTTGATGTGGATTTTCATTTTTGCACCATTTTTTGATCGAATTTCCTCATCTCCACCGTCTAGTATCTAGATAATATTGTGTAGATCCTCTGCAAATTTTCAGCCAATTTGGTAATCGTTAAGGCCCTCAAACTCGAAAAACCAATGGACGGACTGAATTTTGTCAAACATGAACCGTTCATGTTCGTAACAGAAATATGTCATTTTGAGGGCTTTAACGATTACCAAATTGGCTAAAATTTTGCAGAGATGATCTACACAATATTATCTAGATACTAGACCGTGGAGATGAGGAAATTCGATCGAAAAGTGGTGCAAAAATGAAAATCCGCACCAAAACCATTGGTGCGGACGTCCGCAACTGAGAAGGGCTGTATATATATATATATATATATATATATATATTGAAGTATATTTCTATCAATTTATAACCAATAATTATCGTGGAAATTAACGTATAAACCTCGCCTTAGCTGGCTTGATAGTTGAGAATGGCAACCCAAATGCAGCTTACCTCTTTCTTCTCCATTTTGTTGTCCATCTTTTGGATTTCCTTGAAGCTGCAGCTAAGCTTGAATCTATGGCTAGCAGCTATCACATTTACATGTTAATTTGGTTCTGTTGGTCTTTATATTGCAGGTGCAGCGGGAAAACTATGAGTTCAGAGGTTCTGCACTTGAACAAATTAAGGGAATTATTGGAGCATGCTTTAACCTCTTTTCAACCATAAGCTATTCTCACAGTACGTAAATCCTTTTGGACGTCCTATAAGCACCACTTGTACGTAAAATAAGAAATCTGTTTGGAGATTGAAGCATCAGCCATCAGGATTAGAGAAATATTGAATTTTTATAACGAAGGCGTTGTTGTTGATATGAAAGCACTACAGGAAATATCGTCTTAGCTGACAGAAAAAAAATAATTTTTTCGGCTAAGTTCGTCTTGGTCGATGGAAACAAAACCGTCGTATAAGACCCCATAACCGTCGTCTAAGATCGATTTAGGCGACGGAAAATGACTGTTCAGGATGTCCGTCGACTGAGATATTCCTATCCGACGAAACAAAATTCGTCATCTAAGTTCTGTCGACTTAGTAAATCCTAGGCGACGAATATTTTCCGTCGGCAATTTTTTGTCGGCTTAGTAAATCTTAGGCGACGAAAACTGACTGTCGACACCCTCCGTCGACTAAAATCTTCCTAGGCGACGACATGTTTCCGTCGGTAAGGACAGTCTTGTGTGACGAACAATTTTCCATCGGCTTAGTGAGTCCTGAGCGACGAACCCTATGCCGTCGGCCAAGTCATTCTTGGGCGATGAATATGTCTTTCTTAGCCGACGCTTTGTTCCGTCGACTAAGAAATGGCATTATTGCCTGACACAACGCAGAACGAATATATTTTTTTACCGACGCCTTTTATCTTAGGCGACGAAATATTCCTTCGGCTAAGTAAACACATCATTTATACAACTTCTGCCCAGAAGAGAACACAGATAGGCCATTGTTAAATCTAGTTTTGGATTCTAGAAGAGAACGAATAAATCTAGTTTTAGAAGCTTTTCTTAATGAATTTGATCGATCTTCAAGAGCTGTTTCTCTCCTAATTGGTATGTAACTACTTTAATTCATCTACTTTCTTCATTTAGACATATTTTCCGGCGACTTTGCCAGTCCAATTTTAATGGAATGTTGCTTACTTGTGAGGATAATATAATTACTGGATTGCTTGATGCATGCATGATATATGTAACTTTAATAGTGTATATACATGTTGAAATTAAGGGTGAAATTTTTGTAGTGTGTGTGTGTGTGTGTGTGTGTGTGTGTATACGGAAAGGATATGAAGCGCAAGTCTGCAGTGCGCACGAAGCCCCGTTCGCCACCCTCCGAAGCCGACGACGGCGTGCCTCCACCCCAGCAGACTCCAGCAGCGTCCCCGATCACTTTCTCTCCCCGGCGATCCCCGGCGAGGCCGTCAAATTCCAGTTTCCGACGAGATCAACTTTATTTGAAATTTTGGGTGATCTCGCAGGAAAACTGGAATTCAGCGGACTCGTCAGGGAAGGAAAGTGATCAGGGACTGCTGGAGTCCGCTGGGGTGGAGGCACGCCGTCGTCGGGGCCGGACAGTGGCAAACAGAGCTCCGTGCACACTTACACACGTGCGCTTCATATCCGGCCTCTATATATATATACACCTAGCTTGTGTGTGTATAATATGTTTGTATAATCTGTGTGTATACGTATAATATATATATATATATATATATATCGAAAAATTTATTAATAACTCACACACCATACATATGTCTAATGAGGTTTTGAACCAATGACCTCAAAGTTGCTAGTTAAACACCTTGACCAACCAAGCCACAGCTCACCGACAGTATACGTATAATATATATGTTTGTATAATATATGTTTGTATATATATATGTTTGTATATATATATATATATGTATAATATGTTTGTACGTATAATATTATATATGTGTGTATAATATTATGTTTATATATATATATATATAGGGTCATTCCACTAAAGGATCCCTTATTATGACTTATATGAGGGATTGAGCATTAGCCCAACTTTTTGATCACATATCAACATCTCCACCATTCAACCTCTAGGGTATATATGAGTAGATCATTTCTGGAAATTTTCAGCCAAATTGGTGATCTTTAAGGCTTCGAACTAGCTTAAATGAATAGACAGTTCAAATCTGCCAATCTTGAACCGTTCATGAAAATTGCAGTTTTGAGCACCTTAACGATCACCAATTTGGATGAAATTTTGCAGAAGTGATCTACATGTTAAGACCTAAAAACTGAATGGTTAAGATTAAAAAATGTGATCGAAAAGTTAGTGTAATGCTCAATCCCTCATATAAGTCATAATAAGGGATCCCTTAGTGGAAGAGTCATGTATATATATATATATATATATATATACATATATATATATATATATATATGCTTCCCCAAGGGCCTTAAGACCTCCTATCCTTTTAAGTTTCGGTACTAGATACCAGTAAGTTGTAAACTCTTTATTCGATTCAAGTTCATTAATCAAATGTTCTATTTTTACAGCTCTTTTATTATTTATATGCTTCCGTATTTTTGGTATCAGAGCCAAAACGGCCTGATATATTTTATCATTCAAGATCTCCAACCCCAGGTGGTGGACTACTGCCTAAAAGTGGTTCTGGAGTTCATATCAAGTTATTTTTGTTAAACTTCTCAATCCTTAGGTGGCGGACTACCGCTTAGGAGTGGATCTTGAGTTGATCTATCTTCTTTACTTATTTTGTGAAGTGTTTTGATTCCTGTCCCTTATTTTTAAGGATTTTTTGTTTTATTTTCCTTTTCCTTAGCTCCTTTAAGCCTGTTATTCTCTTCAAACCAAACAATAAGTCCAGGTCCAAACACTAAGTCCCAGGTGAGGCATGAGCGGATGTGGCATGAGCGGTGTAGAGTGTGTAATAGTCTTTAGGATCTTAAGCCAAGGGTCTTAAAACCTCTTATCCTTTTAAGTTTCGGTCCAGATTTCTCTTCTCTTCCCAAAATGAGTCGGCTATTTAGATCTAACTCAGTCACTTCTAATTCGTCTAGGTCCTCCCTCAATAGAATCTCAGATATAGTCAACGAAGAACAGATAGAGTTTCAGTCAAATAATAATATAGACATGAATGACTGGAATATTCCCAAAGTTCCTAGTCATGAAATTTATAAGAAAAAATGGAGTCTTTCTTCATTCAAAAGTGAACACCATATTAAATCCGTAGAACAAGTTTATGCCCTCAATAAACAACATGAAACTTGCCAACTTTTTAGTCCTGAATCAATTAAGAAACATAGAAAAGATGGTCATAATTTCCTCCATATTGGATTAGTCCAAATTGGTGTTAAACCTTTAACTAGAAAAGGTCTTAATGCCTCCATTCTCTTATATTTAAGAGATGCAAGGTTTACTGACTTTAATGACAGTACCATTGGGTTAGTTGAGTCAAGTCTGTTTAATGGTCCAGTTCATTTCAATTATTTTCCCGATTTTACCATTAGTCTTAGTGACCCTCATATCCTAAAAGCTTTAACCCGAAATGTTAAAACTTCAGGTTATCACGTTCTTGAAGGAACCCAACCTTTACCCTTAATATATAGAATCCATTATAAAGTCACTAGCACAAATATGAATTTCCAAGCTATTAGCAAAAGTCTCAAAAATCATACTCTCTTAATTCAAAGCAATCAAGAAAACGCCAATATTAGTGTTCCACACACAATCAGATGGTCAGACGTCCATCTTCCTTCATAATGGTCTCTCACTAGTGAGAATCACTCATCTAATGCACAACATAGTCTTGCTGATTTAGACTGTATTCAACAGTTTAATGATGGCACAGTAAGATTTAATTTTCAAAGCTCCAAGATAAGTTAAAACTCAAGAATTCAAGAAATAGGAAATTCCTCCAGACATTCTTTTGCAACTGCTAGACATTCATTTGCAGGTTCCACTACAGCTGAAACAATGTCTAAACAAGATTATGATTTGGATAAAGAAATTAAAAATATTAGGATTAGAGAATTAGAAGAATAATTGCAAAAACTCAAAATTAAAAACATCAGAACTAATTCCCAAGTTAGTTACCCAAATTATACAGAAAACGAAACTCAAAATATTTCAGTCACAGATGAAGAGCAAACTTCTCCAACTGCTTCTGATTTTTTAGTTACTCCCCCACTAAATCCTCAATTAAGTACACTCACCCAACCTTTCGTAATCAATTATTCTAAATTAGATAAACATCTTGATTCAAAAGAAAATATCCTTAGGAGAAACCTCTATAGGATGAAGTTCCCTTTCATAACTCAACGAAAGCAATTATTTAGTGATTGGCAAGCATTTATGCTTGAAACAGAATCTGAAATATTCTTTCTTAATTTTATAGATCAACTAAACAATCAAAAAATTGTTCAAACATTAACAAAAGCAAGATGGAAAACCTCCACTAACTCGGTCCTTTCTAGTCATCCTCGTGTCGAAATAATAGTAATTGATCATCTTAACAGTCCAATCCTAGCTTCACCTTTTAAAATTGCTATAGAAGATCCAGAGACAAAGGTTGATAACATATCCTCCAAAGTCAACATTCTACCTCAATCCAAACCAGAAATTCCCTTAGTTCATTTCAGTGAATTAAATAAACCTACTCTCAACCCTACTTCTTCCATTTAAAAGATCGAACGAATGTTAGAAAAATTAAAAACTGAAACACCTGAGTCTAGTAGAATTGCAGTAATTCACACCCAACAAACCACTTCATCTGATAGTGATTCTAGTACCACTAGCCAAATTACAGGATTAAACCAGATATTTCAAACTTTAAACACAGAATCCTTAAAACTAGATAAAATAATTCATCCTAAGAAACGACATTTTAAAACCTGGACAGAACGTCCTCTCCATTTAGATATACAGCCTAGTAATCATTTTAACAATCAATTCTCAGTTTCTTCCAATAAAACTTATGAATGATTTATCAGAACAAGAAATCTTAAATAAATTACACCACATTTTACGGTTATTTACTTTGGTATTATTTTAGTCTTTTACCGTTTTAAGTAACCGTTTACTATTTAAGACTCCAAAGTTGACTTTTTCTTCCGTATGAAATTTGGGAAAACTTTCTTCATGAAAGTCGTAGAGGATGTTGTTACGAGTTCGTAGACATGCTATGCGTTAAAATCGGAGTTAGCATGGAAAGGTTATCAATTAAAAATGTAAGTTTTATTGGGGTATTATTTTGGGGTGTTAAATTTTGGAGTTGGGTTTTGTTTATTAAGTTAGACCGGGCCTTGTTTTTGGTCAAAAGCCCAAAACACACTCTCTCTCTCTCTTCCTCCTGATTCTCTCTCCTCCCACCCGATTTTCCTCTCTCTACACCCGGAAACTTTCCGGCCGCCGTACGCCGCCGTCCGGCCGCCCCTGACTGCCGCGCCGATCCCGTTCGAACCACCATCCTCTCCTCTTCATTTCTGGGTAAGTGGCCGAGCCCCTAACGCCGCCGTGAAGGAACAGCCGAGCCCGAAAGCCCCGGCTGCCGTGGTGGTTTTCTCGCCGGAACTCCCTCCTCCGGCCACCATAGCCGGAGCTGCTAGGCTCAAAAGGAAGCATTCCTCCCGTGCAGCAACCCCTCCAAAGGACTCCCTCTCTCTTGAGCTAGGTAAGGAGAAATCGGCAAAGGAAATTCTAGGGCTTATTAGGTGTTTTCGTTCGATTGACATAGTTAGGCTTGGAATTGGTGTTTGAGCTAGTTAGGAAAGTTGTAGAGGAGATTGAGAGGAAGATGCTGTTAAAATTTGGTAGCTATTGCAGGTCGTCGGAGTCGGCCGCCGGCCGAGCCGCCGCTGTTTTGAGAAATTTTGTAGTTTTCGATATGGAATATTAAGGGGATGTTAATGATGTGAATTTAGGAATTTTTGGAGGAATTTTGGATAGGTTTAGGATTTTTCGAAGTTTGGTATTTTAGCCGTTTATTTGGATAGAAGCCGGCCGTTAGATTATTGTTGTTTCGGCCGTACAAGGTGAATTTAAGGCCGCCGATATTTGTGGTGAAGTTTGGACGATATCAAATTTAGGATTGGCAAAGTTTGGCAAAAATGAGAGTAGATAAGGCCATATTTAATTTTGCCTATTTTTATAAGCGTTGGTATATAGTTGAGGATTTAATTATGTTCTTGGATCAGGACGTGAGGAAGCTCGAGCAGAAGAGGCTTCAGATCGACTTCAGGCTTAGGCCTAATTTGTGAATGGACTTTTGGTTTAAATAATGTGCATGCAATTGTTTATTTGGTTGGACCATTTGACGTCATTTTTATTTGACGATTTTACTCATTGTGGTGAGTTACCGAAAATGGGATTTTCGGTAAATTATAATATATTTTAAGGAGAGTATGTATATAAATGCTACCTAGCGATATGTGTCTGTCCACCTTAATGACATAGTATATAAGTGTATTATGGTGTGACGTGAGTGTTGGACGCAAGCGTAGTAGCCTTATATGAGTGTTTAATTCATATAAGGGGTATGGGCACATATTTATCACCCGTTTGTCCACCTTAATGGCGTAGTGTATCACCGCATTAAGGCGTGACGTGAGCGTTGGACGCGATCGTAGTAACCCTATATAGATTATTATTAATTTATATAGGGAGTATGGGCGAGTGTAAATACATACATATATATATACATACATATATATATATATATATTAGCCTGAGAGGCTGTATTTTGTTATATATAGTTTTCTGCAGTAAAGGCTCGATATTTATAACGATAAGAGAATTATCGTTTAAGACATGCATTCGTTTTCTTGGAAATTAAATTGGGAAAGCATAAATGTTAATAAATATTTTCTTTATTTATTTTTGTCCACTCACTCTAATTATTGCGAATGTTTTTCCCCTGGGCTCTTCGTTTTAAAATGCCCAGTCTGCAGAGTTCGGGTTAGTACGAGTAGGAGACGACGAGGCATAGTTACCCATTTCTCAGCCACATTTCACCAGTAGGTTACCTGTTTAACCTACTAGAGTATTTTCCTGCTCCTCTAGTGTATAGTAGCTCTGAATACTCTTTGAGATTTATCGTTTAATGTTTCTGGTGGTGTGCTTAGACTTTTGTTGTATTTTAGAATATACGAAGTTTGTAATTATTTACTCACTTTCGTATAATTGTGAGTTTTTTTGGAGGATGCTCATTATTATTTAAGAAAGTAACACTTTAATTTTCTAGGTTAGGGTTGTCCATTTTCAAGGGAGGTTTGCTTATCGGTAAATTTTCCTTGGAGGTGGTCCCCGCAGGACTTACCTCGGGTTTCGGGGTGGGTCCTGACAACATGTCCATGGCAGCCAATAGTTATGTCACTAATCATAATTTCAGCCAGCCCGAAATAATTGACATACTTTCCACATGATTTACAGGAATGCTTCATTCCTGGTGGGAAAAACATCTCACTCCTGATTCTAGATCATCCATTAAACATGCCATTAAACGTGATGAAGATGGGACTCCCATCTTTGACCATAACGCAGAAATAGGGATTTCTAATGCTGTTAATACTTTATTTTACACGATTATCCAACATTTCATAGGTACCCCTAGTCATATTACTTCTAGAATTCATGATCAACTCAGTAACCTTAGGTGTCCTACCTTAAGTGATTTCAAATGGTACAAAGATGTATTCATTTCTCGCGTTATGCTTAGAGACGATAGTAACCAACCATTTTGGAAAGAAAAATTCATAAATGGTCTCCCAAAATTATTTGCTCATAAAATCAGGCAAGTCTTTAGTAATGAAACAGGTCACATTGACTATGATTCTTTAACTTATGGAAATATAATTACAGTTATCCAAAAAGAAGAATTAAAAATGTGTAAAGATATGAAACTATATGCTCAAATGAAATCAGATAAGAAAACAGCTAAATATGAAGTAGGAAATTTTTGTGAACAATATGGCTTACCTCCTTTACCTCATTCAAGGAGAAAAAAGGCAAGCAATAAATTTATTTCATATCATTCAAAACAAAAATCTAAACTTTATAAAACCAACTTTGAACCAAACAACTTTTATTCCAAAAATAAATTTCGAAAAAATTGGTCCAAAAAACCAAATCGTCAACTAAAGAGTAAATCCTTCCATAAAAGTAAAACTAAATGTTTTAAATACAATAAAACCGGTCACTTTGCAAATAACTTTCCAGTTAAAAGTATCATTAATCAATTAAAAATCAGCCAAGAAGAAAAAGAAAAACTTATACAAACCTTAGAATTACGAAATACTGATTCAGAAAACGAAATGAGTGAAGATGACATCACATTGATAGAATCTTCTTCCCATGAATCCGATGAACATTCCTCCCCAGATATTACTTTCGGGTGTAAGGATGCTTGTAATTGTAAAACAATCAATGTTCTTTCCAAGCAGGAAGAGCAAGAAGAACTATTAATTGATTTAATAGGAAAAATAGATAATCCTAAACTTAAAGCTGAGTACCTTAAAAAATTAAAAAAAAATTAATTACCCAAGAAAATATAATTAATCCTCCCCCACAAAAAATTAGTCTCACTACAACTTTTGATAAATTTTCTACTAGTAAAAAGGAAATAACAATCCAAGATTTGCAACATGAAGTAAAATCAATCAAGTGTCAAATACATGCCCTACAACAAACACATTTAGAACTTACGAATGACAATAAAGAAATTAAACAAGAATTAAATTTACTTCAAATAAATAATCAATTTCTCAAATTACAAGATCCCCCTGAAAATCATCTTCCATATATATCAGTCTCCAGTAAATAATGAAGCTGAAACTTCTGAAAACAACACTATTAGTATCATATGCCAAATCCAACTTAAAAAATGGTACACTACTGTCCAACTCAAAATAAAATATTTCCAATTAACAATACCAGCCCTCATTGATTCCGGTGCAGATCTTAACTGCATCCAAGAAAGCTTAATACCTTCAAAATATTTTGAAAAAACAAAAGAGTCTTTACGTTCAGCTAATGGAACAAAAATAGATATTAAATACAAAATCCCTAAAGCCCATATATGCTAGAACAATGTCTATTTCAAAACTCTGTTTGTCTTAGTAAAAAATTTATCTGATAAAGTAATTTTAGGACTTCCTTTCATTACTTTGATTTATCCCTTCAATACCGAATATGATGGTATTATTACCTACCCTTTTAATGAACCAGTCAAATTTTTTTTTCTTTCTAACCCTGAAATCCATACTCTAAAAGCATTCTAAGAAAATAATATTTCAAAAACCGTCAGCTGCATTCAAGCAAAAAATAAACAAATGGTCTTTCTTCAAGAAGAAATTAATTTTAAAAGAATTGAAAACCAACTCCAAAATTCTTCTCTTCAGCAAAAAATCAAAACTTTTGAAGAAAAAATTATCAAAGAAATATGTTCTGATATCCCTACTGCCTTTTGGCATAGGAAAAAACATATTGTTTCTCTTCCTTACATCCATGAATTTAATGAAAAAAATATCCATACTAAAGCTCGTCCAATCCAAATGAGTCATTAAATTATGGATTTCTGTAAAAACAAGATTAATGATTTACTTGCTAAAGACATTATTCGCCATAGTAAATCCCTTGGTCTTGCCCTGCTTTCTATGTTCAGACAAATGCTAAACTCGAAAGAGGAACTCCTCGATTAGTCATTAACTATAAACCTCTTAACTCAGTCTTGGAATGGATCAGGTATCTTATTCCCAATAAAAGAGATCTCATTAATAGATTAAACAAATATTTTATCTTTAGTAAATTTGATATGAAGTCAGGATTTTGGCAAATCCAAATCAGTGAAACTGACAAATACAAAACTGCATTCGTCACACCTTTTGGTCATTATGAATGGAATGTTATGTCATTCGGCCTAAAAAATGCTCCTAGTGAATTCCAAAATATAATGAACGATATTTTCAACCCTTATAGTCATTTTTCCATCGTCTACATTGATGATGTTCTGATCTTTTCACAATCAATTGACCAGCACTTGAAACATTTACACGAATTCTTTTCCATAATAAAGAATAATGGTGTAGTTGTTTCTGCTTCAAAAATCAAACTATTTCAAACCAATATTCGTTTTCTTGGGTTCAACATTCACCAACTCCAAATTAGACCCATCGATAGAGCAATACAATTTGCTGATAAATTTCTAGATGTCATTTTAGATAAAAATCAATTACAAAGATTCTTAGGATCTTTAAATTATGCAGCTGATTTTTACAAAAATCTTAAGAAACATTGCAAACCCCTATTTGATAGGCTACAAAAAAACCCTTCCCCCTGGACATCACTTCATACATCCTTAGTCAAAGAAATTAAGAGTCATGTTAAAACTCTACCATGCTTAGGCATCCCTCTTTCTAGTTCCTATAAAATCATAGAAACCGATGCCTCTGAAATTGGTTATGGAGGTATCATCAAACAACAAATTTCTCCCAATCATCCAGAACAAATTGTTCGATACCATTCTAGAATCTGGAACCCAGCTCAATCAAATTATAGTACTATTAAGAAAGAAATTTTATCGATTGTACTATGTATCAGTAAATTTCAAGATGATTTATTAAATCAAAAATTTTTGGTCAGAGTTGATTGTAAAAGTGCAAAAAATGTTTTGGAAAAAGATGTTCAAAACATTGTTAGTAAACAAATCTTTGCCCGTTGGCAAGCAATCTTAAGTATTTTTGATTTTGAAATTGCATTCATTAAAGGAAGTGACAATCACATCCCAGATTTCCTAACTCGTGAATTTCTACAGGGCACCAAAACATGAAGCCCAGCTCATCCAAAGGGAGAAATCTCGAAAAATCAGTATCTAAGTCATCTCCCCCAGTTAAGAAAGAATCACCTGAGTCAAATCCCAGCATAGTTCTCTATGCAGGCCATTCTCCCATTCCAATAGTCAATCAATATAGTGCTCTTGGTAGCACCCTCAGTATGCATAAACCTAACTACCAGTCAGCTCTAGTAAACCAATATGACCCCTACAAGACAGATTCCTCATCAAACCCTCCAGTCAATTATAGAAAATCATCCCCTTACTTTAACAGGGCCGAACAGTTCCTGTTTTATATTAAACCCTCTATGAGTCATCTCAAAAATCTCATCTCTTTAGTAAAAAATTATTTTGGCCCAAATACTCACTACCTTCCCGGTAAACCAGTAGCATTCTATAAAGAAATTCTATTCAAATCTCAGTCATTATCTATTAAACCAATTCATGACCCAAAAGACCCATCCAAAATATTATACCATTCTCTTTACATAATTCGTATCATATCATTATCCCAATGGGGTGATTCCCCCTCTACTCCTCACAAATTAGAATCCATTACATTTACTTATCATGAGTACATTGAAGTATGGAGTAAATCTTTCTCTACCAAACAGAAGATTTTTCCCATTCATGGTTTCTCAATTTTGATAGAAAATTCAATCGCTAATTCCCCAGGTGGTTCGGTGATTGGTGGAATAATCATGGGTGCCCTTATGACCTTCTACCCTCAAATCTCCAAAATGCAGTCACTAAATTTGCTTAAGTCATGACCTTTTCAGAATACGAGAAAAGGTTTCCCCCTACTCTCCAATTCATGGCTAAATATAAAATTCCTTGGATCTTCAAATGGCAATATAAAATTGAAACTGAAGATCATATGGTCTTACGACAACTCTTAGTTAAATTGTGGGATAAATTCAATTCTGACAGAGTTTTATCCCAATTTAGTGAAGAATTTTCAGTTATTCCATCCAGTTCAGGAGCTCCGGTCCCTATCCAGCCGGCATCTCCGATCCCTCAGTTAAAACCTCAGTTACCATCCCCTTCTAAAAATAAAGCCTCCAGTTCATCCTCATCCTCGAAAGCAGATGAATTAAAAGAATTAGCCAAGTAGTTATTACAACAAGCGGCCAGTTTATCAACAGATGATGAAGGAGAACACTCTCCATCAGAATCATCATCATCACATAGTCATGAAAGTTCTCCTAGTCAACCAACCAAGTGGACTGACTATGAAGATAGCCAAGACCCATATGCTGAATTCTAGTCAAGACAAAGTCTAGACAAAATTCCACAGAAAGTAACAACAGTAAATCCGTGGCAGACAAGCTACTATTCATCTACAGTCAATTTACTATTCATCTATAGTCACTTTTTACTATTCATCACTTTATAATTTCTATTTATAGAAGCCCCCAGCTTCGTAGTGAGGCAGGCTTTCATTTTCTCTTCTCTCTCTCTAGAAAAACTTAAGTTAGCATAGAGAGCTCCGACTCTTACTCATGCATTGATTTAAACCAGTAAGTTGTAAACTCTTTATTCGATTCAAGTTCATTAATCAAATGTTCTATTTTTACAGCTCTTTTATTATTTATATGCTTCCGTATTTTATATATATATATATATATATATATATATATATATATCTTTAGCTTTTGTACGTATGATTAATAATTATGTGAATAATATGTTTATCAAATTTTCATTTTCATACAAATCATTTGTGTATTCATTTGCATGTGTATGATAAAAAATAAATTGATGAATCATGTAATTAAGAATTATAATATTCTTATACATTCATCAATATATTGTTACCCTTAGAAATCTCGTTTGAGAACCAGTATGTTACGACTGTGTATAACAAAATGGTTTTCGAATTGTCCCATATTTGGACAATTTGGGAGCATATGACATTGAGATTATGTTTGTTGTTGGTGCGTTTCGTTTTCGGTTGTGTGTATATATATTTCGATAGGAACTTCCTTTATTGTTCCTCGAGTGCATACTAGGTATAGATATTCGTGCACTTGGGGAACTGTAAGGAGATGCTGCCGAAATTTTATCACATATGTGAATTCGAAATGCTCCAACAACAAATGAAATCACAATGTCATGTGCTCTCAAACGAGATTAGGGCCCTAATCGGAGGTATAAGGTGAAGATTAAGAGATATGAACAACGTACATTAATAGATATAGATCAAAATCTCTTAGTCGATGGATACAGATCGGGCTTTAGTTTGCTCTTTAGTTCCTTCTTGGTTTGATTCTCTTTAATTTTATGTATTACTTGATACAACACATCCCTTCCTTGATTTTCTTCCAGTTTGATACTTGGATGTTTGTTTTAGTCTTTTCGAGGTCTTTTCCTTACTCTAGAATGCTTCCAGTTTTTGTTATGCTCATATATGTTCAAGTGTGAAAAATTATTGGGGGTCAGTAATTTTCCTTACCAGAGCAACCAAAGTTTCTGGATGATTATTATTACTTAGATATCTTTCAAGCATTCTCTAATGACATAATAGGGTAGTAAACTCTCAAGTATGAAAAAATATTAGGGGTCAGTAATTTTCCTGAACAGAGCAACCAAAGTTTAATGACCCCCAATAACCACCATGTAACCAAAAAAAACTGAAACTGACAACCAAAGATAACTGAAACTGACAGAAAGATCAAAGGAATAGACCAACAAGAATCATCTAATGACATAATGAGGTAGTAAACTCTCAAGTATGAAAAATTATTGGGGGTCAGTAATTTTCCTGAACAAAGCAACCAAAGTTTACTGACCCCCAATAACCACCATGTAACAAAAAAAAACTGAAACTGACAACCAAAGATAACTGAAACTGACAGAAATATCAAAGGAATATACCAAAATAAAAGAACAAGTTCTGGCACTGAAATTTAAGATAATTCATATGTTCTTGCAACACTACCAAAATACTACATATTTTCACATTTTTCAAGATCCTACATCTAAAGTGGCACTAATCTTTTTTCTATATTGATGTCCATGAACTTTAGCAGCATCTTCTTCCTCATTTCATTACCACCATCTTCTGTCAGTTTTTTCCCATGACATAGGCTCTCTATAAAGTGGAGCAAAAATGGTCCACAGTCTGACCTGCAATGTATTAAGAAACAGTGTTACTAAATTTTTGGCCCCAATAAAACAGACAAGTAATTTCTGACTCCAATAAAATAGTTTAAAAGAAGTTTAAAGGTACTTACACTGTTTTCTTTTGCTACGGGCAGGATAAGACATCAATCAGCTGGTATCTTGCTTGATAAACGTTTTGGTCCAGCATCCATCTTCTTGTTCTTTTCTCTTCAGCACTCATTATCGAGTAACCGTCAACCTCTATTCCTTGGTTGTCCTGCTCGCCATAATATTCCCTCCATTCCTCAGGGTCCAAGTCTTGGCTGAGAGGGTATATGGCGGAATCATATACGTATTTGACAAACACCAAAATGTGCTTCACCTGTTGGTTCCAACACACAAGTGAATTACAACTCAAACAAACTAAGAGAACAAGCAACAAACAAAACCCAGGAGAAGTTTACTACCCCCCAGTAAACTTCTTACCCTAATAAATCAGTTACAACTCACCACTCCCATTGCTTTCTGAAAGTGGATGTTGGTGTCGGCAGAGTAATCTTTCCTTGGTGGTAGCATTGAGTTCAGGTGATAGAAGTATCGATCTTTGTTGTTAATCACGACCAAGGTATAGTGGTGGCTGACCCTGTGATGTACCGGAATGAAAACCAGGTCCTTACTGAAGATGGACCACAAAGTATTAATAATGGAAAGCTCTATATCCAATTCATTACATTTGAATTCCCCTTGTTTTCCTCCTCCAGCTAGGAACTCCTTCAATTTTTGTTCATGTACCACCACCGCGCGCTGTATTTATAAAAGCAAGTAGTAAGATTGTGTTAACTGTAAAAAGTAACAGAGGAGACCGCGGTGCAGCGGCACGCTGCTATTTCAAGTTAGACTACTTACCGCTGCCTCTATGTCTAGGAATCCGACCGATACCTTCTTCTTGTCCATTTTCTCTTTCAACATTTGAAGGTACACCCTGATTGTCTGCATGTATAACATAAGTCACAAATTACAACAAAGAGTACATTTTAGGTTACTCAAACATCAACTTTATTGGGGTTAGTAAGACCAGTAATTTTTTCTCACATTAGATGTGGTCTCTCCTTCTTAAATTATTCTCTTCAAGTCGTCTTTGGTAATGTCAATGATACCATCACAACACTCCTAATACCGGAAACTGTGCAAACACAAATAAGTCATAAGCAAGTCAAACTAGGGAACTAATTGTAATGTTATATATAAACTAGGGAAGACTAAACTTACTCATCATTCTTGTTCTTGTTCAAATCAAACCAGTTCTTATAGTGATTCGCCACCTTTTCATCCAAGAGCTTCCATGTATTAGTGTTGCAAATCACTCCATCAATAACAATACCATTTTCCACTTTCTGCTTCTCCTTCTTTGTTCTTTTTGTTGGCTTTAGCCCTTCAAGGGTGTCATACTCTCATTCTTCTTCTTTCCTCTTTTATACCCCATGTCAGGACCCACCCCGAATATCACCCTGAAACCCGAGGTAAATCCTGCGAGGTCCACCTTCAAGAAAAATTTACCGAAAATTCGGCATAACCTTCCTTGAAAATGGACAACCCTTACCTGAAAAATCCAACTTAACACTTCTATAACAAAACATCCATCATCAACACCTGAAGCCTTCCTGCTCCCCAAGTTCATCACATCTCCCAATAAATCAAATTACTTAACTAAAATAATCCCACAACCAACAATACTTAAAATTAATTCACTAACTGGTTATCAGAACATATCTAATAATGAAAGAATAACAATGAATAAAGATTAAGCGGAAGCAGCCTCTGACTATTTGACTATGCCTCGACTCCATGTACGCTCGACCTCATTTAAACTTAGCCTGCACACTGGACATTTAAAACCAAAGGGCCCAGGGGAAAGTAATTTAAAAACGTTAGAGTGAGTGGACAAAATAATTTAAATAATTTCACAAATATTCAGTTTACATACTTTCCCACATTTAAAACTTCAAAAACTTAACTGCACGCAATTATTTTGATAAATCATATAGCTTAAATCCATAAACCCATAAGAATGGACAAACCAGCCCCGCTGGTTAATCAAATAAAGAAATCTCATAAAAAGAGATAAACCAGCTCCGCTGGTTGATCAAATAAATATCTGAGAAGAATAAAATAAGGGGAAGAGTTATCACCATGTAAAAGGAGCCTCCAAGGCTTAGGTCGGTGCCTCCCAGGCTATAATAGCGTCTCACGCTAAGTGTTCTACTCACCTATAGTGAGTAGCCGCTAATAATGGCTAGCTAACAAATAAATATAAATACCGATCGGTTGCCTCCCAGGCTATAATAGCGTCCCACGCTAAGCGCACTACTCACCTATGGTGAATAGCCGCTAATAATAGTTAGCTAGCAGTAATCAATATAAGCGACCCTATATTATGGTGACTAAAATCATACAAAATCCTTTGAATCCATGAAACTTCCCCAAGATCATACGAATGGTACGGTTCCCAACCGTACTTGAAAATCATTATAAGAAATTATAATAAACTCAATGACGTGTCTCACACGTCAAAATATTCTTAAATCCATAAATATAAATGAGATTTCAATATTAAAAATATAAATCATAAATAATAAAATCTTCACTCGATATTACTCGCTGAAATATTCTCCAAGTCAAAATCATTATGCCTCAAATAAACGATTAAATTATGATGGTGAACTACCGAAAATCCCATTTTCAGTAATCATTTATAAATCTCAAAGTCATCAAGATAAAAACGATAATATTTAAATCCGGAGTCGAAAAGAATATCAAAACTCAAATACCAACTTTTAAACCTGAGCTCAAATCCATAAATCATGACCCATAATTAATCAATGCTTCAAACTCAAATACTTTCCAAGATCATTTCATAAGCCGAATTTAACATATAAGCTCGGAAAAATAAAATAATAAATTATAAAATCTTGCATGCATAATTATTTAAAACCAAAATGTCCACTCACAAATTTAGGCATAAGCCCGACGATAACCGCATCGCCACTCAAGCGAGGTTCCCTTCGTATCCTGGCACAATAAATATGCTTAGAACCACTCTTCGATTTAGGAAATTAAATGCATTAACTTAATCATCGAAATCCTCTCAATTAACCCACTAATAAGCTAATTAGATTTTTACCAAACTTCATCTACAACTTCATTTCATCGACTCTAACACTTCAGGACCATAACCAAGAAAATCCAATGGTCGGATTTATTTTATCAACCGGCAATTTCTCCAATCTCCGAAAAATTCCAAACCTAACCAAAACTCCTCCAAAAATTCCAAACTTCATACCATTAGACTCCCCTTAATATAACCTATTTAAAACCCTGAAAAGCCCCCTTACAGCGGCGGCCGACTCCGGCGACCCGCAATGGCTACCAAATTTTAACAGCATCTTCCTCTCAACATCCCAAACAACTTTCATAACTGTCACTAAGTCCAATTTCTTCCTCTCACAATAAAGAACCCTAGAAATTCAAACCTTCGATTCTCCTTACCTATCTCATGTTAGGATGTATCCTTTTAGGGGTTTGCTGCTGGGAAGGAGAGCTTCAAGTTGAGACCAACAGCTCCGGTTATGGTGACCGAAAAAGGGATTTTTCGGCAAAAAACCCCGCCACACACAGCCGCAGCTTTCCGGCATTATTCTCCTTCACGACGGCCCGACACCGGTTGCCACCTACCTAGACTTGTAGAGGATGCTCCAAGCTTCAAATCGATACCAAACACGCCAACTAGTTTGGCCGGACGGCGGCGGACGGAGGCCGGGAATCCGGCAAAGGTGAAAGACGCGGGAGGGAGGAGAGAGAGAGAGAGAGAGAGAGAGAGAGAGAGAGAGAGAGAGAGAGAGAGAGAGAGAGAGTGAGTGAAAACTGATTTCTTACCTTACCCATCCGGAAAGTTTCCATTTTTATACCCCCAACCAAAACAGTAACTTTCGTTTTTAGACCATAACTTCTTCATACGAACTCCGTTTTAAGCGCGTCGCGTGTCTACGAACTCTGTTTAACGTCCTCTACAACTTTTATGAAGAAAGTTTTCCCAAATTCCAAACGGAAGAAAAAGTCAACTTTTGGAGTCTTAAATAGTAAACAGTTACTCAAAACGGTAAAAGATCAAAGTAATACCAAAAGTAAATAACCGAAAAATAACTTAAGAAACGGGATGTGACACCCTACGCTTGTACAACTTGACATTTCTTTCAATCGAATGCGTCTCCACAGTTTCTTTTCTTTTCTTGACATATTTCTTGAGCCCTTCTGCTTGTTGTCTTTTATTCTTCAAGCTGGTTTCTTCATTCATTTTTTTTCAGCCATTTGCACAGCTTGAGCAACAAGTTTGTCTAGTTTAGACAGATCGACATCGGCCATCACAAGTTCATCGTCTTCTGGAAATATCTTTTGCAACGGAACTGGTTCTGCTTGTTCAAAAAACTACACAAAAGAAAACACACAAGTTATCCTCAAAAAAATGAAGAAAACACAATATTTATTGGGGGTCAATAGATTGATTCTACTCTTACCTCTTCAGTTCTTGGTTGCTCCTCTCTTCAGCTATGATCTTCCATGTTGTCTCTGGAGTTATATTCTTCCTCTTCAACCGGCTTTGACCTATCCTCCTTCTCCTCAGTTACACATATTATCTGCTTTGTCTGAGCATGTTTTACCGCCTTGTGTAACTGTATCTTGAGAGCCTTGATTTGATTTTTTTCTGCCCTCATTTCTTTCTCTAGCTCAATGATTTGATTGTTCGCTTTCTTTAACTTGCCAAGCAATTCAGTGTTTTTCTTCACCAGTTCTTCATTTGCATTGGCAAGTTCTGTCAGCTTCTTCTTCATATCTTCCATCGGCAGCTCCTGTACACGATATAACAACGACATCGTTACTGTTAAACAATTATATCCAAATAAACAAGTTTACTGCCCCCCAGTAAACTTCTACTGGGGATCAGTAAACAACAATATATTATCTCCCTTTCAATTTCATGTCAATTACACATAACAGATACCCTAATAAACAACTTTATTGCCCCCTACTAAACCCATAAAAGTTTACTGTTTCCCAGTAAACTTCTACTGGGAATCAGTAAACTTGCAATTCAGTATCTCCCTTTCAATTTCATGGCCACAACACACAACAGATACCCTAATAAACAACTTTTAGCCCCCTAGTAAACCCAGTAGAAGTTTACTGCCCTCCAGTAAACTTCTACTGGGGGTCAGTAAACTTGCAATTTAGTATCTCTCTTTCAATTTCATGGCCACAACACACAACAGAATGTAACAACATGCTTCAATTAAAATTGTTACAGATGATGCACATTCAACAACATTTTCGTGCTTCTCACGACCCGAGGTTTTACTTGTTGGCTGGAGGACCCCAAAGTCACAGAGTTCGTGCTGGATGTTTTGTGAACGGTGTTAAGTTTGTGACGCCAGAACGGGATGAAGGTCATGTCACCCAAAACAATGGAGTCATGGTTGAGGGTGTGCATTTCAACTACTACAGGGTTCTTGTCAGTGTCATCGAACTAATCTACGGCAAGAGTATGTCAATCGTGTTGTTCAAGTGCAAATGGTTCAATACTGACCTAACCAGACGAAGGAGTACAATTCTGGATCGTGGCTTGTCATCAGTGGACTCAAACAGTGTATGGTATGAGAATGAGCTATTAATTATTGCCACCATGGCGAAACAACTGTTTTATCTTGATGATCCGGCCATGGGTGAGAGTTGGAAAGTGGTGCAGGTGATGTCACATAAGAATATTTGGAGTTCAGCTACATTGGGAGGGGATGATGATAGTGGGCCCAGTGAACCAACAAATGATCAACCAATGAACCATATCAAGAGGAATCTCCATATGTAGTCCCCGATACTGAGGATATTCGTGTTAAACACCAACATGTTCCGGCTATCATAGGTTACATTCCAATTACACCATCTGAAGTGCACTCGCTACAATGCAACCCCAATCATGATGACGACGGCTTCATAGATGACGAATACATAGAGGATGATGAGTATTCTAACCAAATTGAGGAGGATGATGATTCGGACGACTCAGTTTATCATGAGTACGATTAATATAACCATTATTGTCGATTTTGATCGTTCTAATCTACTTACATTAATTTGGCATAACTTCGGATATGTATTTTTAAATTTGTAACCACGTATGTACGTACGTCCAACCATTAATTATTCATGCAAATTTCCATTTTTCTACATATATGTGTAATTTTTAAAATGCATATGTATGTTTTTTTAAGTGCGAATACTTACGTGGAGTTACAGTTGGGTTTAGTTTGAAAAGTTACACGAAAATGCTCGGATGTAAATATAATAAAATGTCCAAAATTTTTAAAAATATACTTAGTCGACGGAACTTGAAGAATTCGTCGCCTTAGTACTTATAAGGCGAAAGAAAGTGGACTTTCCGTCGCTTAGGATCCCCGAAATATTAGGCGGGTAAATAAAATTTTATGTTACTTAGGGGACGAAAATTGAATAAGTCGTCGGCTTGGTTGAACCAAGGCGACGGAAAGTGTCTTTTCCGTCACCTAGGATCCCGAAATATTAGGCGAGTGAATTTTGCGCATTTTTTTCCCAGAAATTTCATATTACTTGGGCGACGAATACGTGTCTTAGGCGACGGAACTTATTCGTCGGCTAAGATAAAATCGATACTAACTACCTCGCGCAATCCACAGTCCCTAAATTCACACCCACAATTCCCAAATCCCACTAGAGCTGCGCCACCACCTCGCACCACTAGACCCCATCCACGCATCGGCAACCGATTCAAGTGCGCACATCCACCCACCTCCTCCACTCATCGCCACCGCATCCACCTACCGCTTTGATCTTGTTGCTCTCACCTTCTCACCGCCGCTCCTTTTTCAGGTCCGTATTCTCTCTCTTCTCAGATTGATCTTACTTGTTACTTCTGAATCGTATCTGAATTTGTTTGTGGTTAAATATCATACATTAGGATTATGAATATAAGAGGAGTGAACAAAGTGTAGCTAGGTTGATGTATTTGGAATTTTAGGAGTTTTTTTTTAAGCTGCCTACTCGCTCTTATGCTTTAGAAGTAGTACTTGAACATGTGAAGGAGAAATGCAAGAGTTTTTGTGGGTTGAATGTGTGTGATGACGAGATAGGAAAGAAGATGGCATTGACTATTGTCAAGTTTGTGCCGAAGATTAAGTACTTGTGGTTGAAGAGGGCGAGAATTGGTAGGCAGGGTCTTATTACTTTATTGCAAGGCTGCAAGGATCTTGAACTTTTGGAGGTTAGGGAGTGTTGTAGTTTCGATGAGGAGGATGAGGAAATAGCTAAACTTGCTGCTAGTATTCCTAAGTTTATGTGTGAGGGTTCTAGAGTTGGACAGGGAGGAGGAGGACACAGGGTCTTGTATGGATACCGTTTTGGAGGGCGACGACTGTTGTATGTTGGAGGAGGACGAAGAGTCTTAAATGTCCAACAAGGAGGAGAACGAGTTGTGATGACATCAGAGCCTTTAGAGGACAGAACATGAGTGTGGTGAGGGTAAGGAAGGCAGATTTCATGTTGATGATGAATTATTGACCTGTTATTGTTATGTGTACCAACTGAATTTGTTAATTATCCAAATACACTTCACATCAGACTTGTCTCGGTCCTCAGAGTTTTTTTTTTTTTTTAATTATCCAAAAAAAAATATCAATATCACATTGTATCTTCTGCTTAAGTGGCTCACAGCTTTTGTTAGTGTTTTATGTATCCCCAATGCATCAAGTGAAGAAAGACAAGTGGTTTGATCAACCTGTATGCTTTTCTATGGACTATTTTTCATAATCTTTATCTATTACTTAGTCATTTACTAATAATTGTGTGTTATTCATGTGCAAGATATGGTGATCATCGGGAAGAGGAATGACCAAGCCACTAAGGCCAATGCTTTGATGGAGTCAATACGGCAGAGCGTCGGCTCAGCTAGCAGTTGCAGCCACCCTACCCCCATGTCGGCTGGGACAGTACCACCAGGGTCTCCCCCCTTGATCGTGCGGCCCCCTACAGTTGACAGTAGTTCAACGAGATCTCCATCAGCATCTACAACCACACCCAAATCTGCCAGACGCATCGTCGGCAGCGCTTGAATCAAAGTTAGATGTCCAACAGGTAAGTGTATTAATTTACTGCCCCCTAGTAAACTTTACTGGGGGTCAGTAAACTTGCAGTACAATATGTCTCTTTCATTTTCATGCCAATTACACACAACAGATACCCTAAACAACTTTATTGCCCCCTAGTAAACCCAATAGAAGTTTACTACCCCCCAGTAAACTTCTACAAGGGGTCAGTAAACTTGCAGTACAATATGTATCTTTCATTTTCATTCCAATTACACACAACAGATACCCTAATAAACAACTTTATTGCTCCATAGTAAACCCAATAAAAGTTTACTGCCCCCGAGTAAACTTCTACTGGGGGTCAGTAAACTTGCAGTACAATATGTCTCTTTCATTTTCATGTCAATTACACACAACAGATACCCTAATAAACAACTTTATTGCCCCCTAGTAAACCCAGTAGAAGTTTACTGCCCCCAGTAAACTTCTACTGGGGGTCAGTAAACTTGCAGTACAATATGTCTCTTTCATTTTCATGTCAATTACACACAACAGATATCCTCTTGTGTATTAAGTATCCTGATGTATTTTCACATGTTAATTGTAGCTCCGGCCCTGAAAAAGAAGCGGGGTTTATGTTCTGGAAAGAAGGCGGAGGATATCGTTCAATAAACGGGGCAGAAGATCAAGCTGGAGTATTGCCCCCATGTAAAAGGCCCTAGCGTGAGGGGGATAAACAGCTTGGTGGCACATGATATCGGTTGCGCCATACGGAGTCTGGTGGGGAATGAGGGCAAGGACGTTCTACGACCTTGATCAGACCGAGAAGTGAAAGGTGTGGAATGCAATGTCGGTAACTAACTGAAAAGTATATGAAAAGTAAATTTACTTAATCACAAGTTTTGGCTTGTGAAGCTTCTTGCCGAGGTAACTAATCACTCAAATTTTATCAAACATATATATGATTGCTTATGTAATTGGAAGGCATGAACTGACTGAATTGACATCTCTCTGTTGATAAAATTTCATGTCTAAGGATATGTTTGCACAAGACTGAGTTTTCTTATAAAGTGAAAATGTTATGGATATGTGTAAAGTATGATTGAATGTGTGTAAACTATAATGTGTTAATATGAATTGAAAGATGTGTTTTGTAATACTAATTGGGTGTATTAATTTTTATTTTTTATTTTTCAGTGCTTAACATGGGAATTTTTTTTATTTCTTACTTAGCAAAAGTACGAGTGGGATGAAAATGATGAGCCAATGTTCAATTGGATACTGAAGAGGGCATAGGAGAGGTACAAGGACTGGAAGTACCAGTGTCACAAAGCTTATCAATTGGAAGGGCCCTCTGGCATGCCTTCAGATTTCATTGGGAGAGAGGACCAGTGAGAGTTTCTATGTGAGCATTTCGAGTCAGATGCGTTCAAGGTGATTTTTTTTAATTACATTCATTGTTTCCCTTGTATTTTATTATTAGCTCATTCAATACCATAGCATATTTGATTTATATATTGACTATGTCTTATATATACTACCTTGTTTAATTGACTGATCAAGATCATATTTGGTATTACTATGGATATTAATTGGCTTTGAGAACAGTGACTTAGCTAGATACTTTGTTAACATGGGTCATATTTACATGTATAATTATGTATTTATAACATGTATAGTTATGTATTTATAAATTGAAAAATGAAATGTACAAGATGTTAGAACTAATCTATTTAATATTTTTTCGTGTATTAGAGACTCTCCTTGGCAAACAAGCGGAACCATGGAGAGAAGACTATGCACCACCACACGGGGTCTTCTTCTATCATCTACACAATGGAGGAACTCAGAATACAAGGGGAGCAGCTTTCAATAATCAAAGGTTTTGAGAAGACCTATGTCAGGGAGGGTGACGAAGTTACAACCAAGCATTATGTAAGTCTCTCTCCTTTTACTATTATGTAAGTTTATCAGTGATTAGTCAAGCATGTATAAATCCGGCTATTGGTATATATATGATCATAAGTTGAATGAATGTCATGTTTTCCTACTTCTTCCAAAACAAAAAAAAGTGTTAATAAATGTTTATGATCAAACCATGCATTGGAAAGCTTCCTTGTCTATTATTAATACAGGTCTATTAATACTTACACTCTTAATACTTGCACATTTTATTGTCAACTTCCCTGTTTATGATCAAACCATGCATTGGAAAGCTTGACAGGGAAGCTTCCCTGTTTATTAGGTACACTTAATAAACTTGACATTTATTATGATGCATGGTTGATCAGGTCTATTAATAAATGTCAAGTTTATTAAGGTTCTCTATATTGTTTTATCAGGTATACCTAATAAGTGAAGCTTCCTTGTTTATTATGCAAAATGTCAAGTTTATTATGAAAATGTTGAGCTGCATGTTTTGTTTATTAATTGATGTATTTTAAATGCAGAATAACATGGTTGATGAGGTCAATAAACGAAATGATGCATTTAAGGAACAACATCATGATGCGACAGAGGAGCAAATTATGGAAAGTGTTTTGTCCTAACAAATTGAGGTGTTGGGTACGGTGCTCAAAACTCGCAAAGGAAAGGAGATCAGAGGGATGAGACGAGGAGGCGAGCGAGACTTGAGCCATTCTTCAAATGGTTCCACTTCACGTAGTCGTCCTCCTAAAGTTGATGAGCAGCAACAACTCCAAGAGGTGCATGAGCGCTATGAGCAGAGACTAAAGGAATCAGAGGAGCGTGCCCAGCAGCAAATCCAAGAGGTCCAGCAGTGTGCCCTGCGTGCCGAGTCCATGTATAGTACTGTGCTGTCCCAAGTTGCAGCCATATATGAGCACCTAGGTATGCCACCTCCTCCTCCTCCACAATCTTCTCCTCCTCCACAAGTTTTCCCACAGAACAATGATGATAGAGGCGACAACATCGGATTGGACGAGAATGACAATTGACATTATTGATTTTGTAGTACTTCATTCATAGTTTAGGTAGATTGTATGAACAATTTTCTACCTAGATCTTTATTTTGTATATATGAACAATATTTGTCCATCTAGTTATCATGATCAATATATGAATATGCTTTCCAAATCCAATGCTTCCTACCTGTATGTGTTTGATTATTATTACTGATTTGTAATTTTTGGAAACAGTGAATAAGGTAAAAAAAAATTACAATTTTTTACCCTAAATAAAATCTCTTAGGCGACGGAAACAATAACATTCGTCGCCTAAGATAAACCACCTATCCGACGAATACAAAGATCGATCGTCGACTAAGAACTGTTATGAATTCGTCGATTTAAAAACTCTGCCAACGAATATTCCGTTGCTTAAGGACGATGCAATATTCGTCGGTAAACATACATACCAACAACAATTTCGTCGGTTAAGAACAATTTCATATTCGTCGGCTAGAAATCTTTCCGACACAAACATTCCGTCGACAGAGATTCTTATCGACGAACCAGTTTGTCGACAAGGCAAGAAAAAGTTCGTCGGTTAAAAACTCTGCCGACGAATATTTTGTCGCTTAAGGACGATGCAATATTCGTCGGTAAACATACATACTGACGACAATTTCGTCGGCTAAGAACAATTTCATATGCGTCGGCTAGGAATTTTTCCGACACAAACATTCTGTCGACAAAGGTTCTTATCGACGAACAAGTTTGTCGACAAGGCAGGAAAAGATCCGTTGGGTAGGATCCCTCTTAGTCAACGACTAACTTTAGTTTCGTCGCCTAAGTGTCTACCTCACGACACTTAGGCGACGGAACTTAGTCAACGGATAATTCGTCTACCAAGATCCTAGGCGACGAATTGTTTGTCTTAAGCGACGAGTTGTTTCCGTCAGCTAGGACGCGATTTCCTGTAGTGAAGGTTACAGGTAATTATGTGACCAGTTACAAACCCTAACATCATTCCCATGTCTGTTATTAATTTTTGTAATTTTGCAAATTCCATGGTTGCTATTTTCTTTTTCCCGATCTAAAACATGCATTTGATAATCTCATGTTTTTTGCACGATACATAGAAATCTTGCCCTGCAAACTAGTGCTTGATGACCTAAAACAATAGATACTGCAGATTACAATCTGAACTGTCGAAATGATGATTTATAGAAAACTTAATTGTATTGCATGCATATAAGATAACATATATATCTACGAGTTTTATATAAGAGTAATGCTAGGTGAACCACCTTTTGGAAACCTACCTAGAACCCACCTTATGTGGCGTCTTATGTGGCAAAGCCACATCATCGAAGCACAATTCAACTTATTTTTATATTCTTTCTTAATTATGAAAATTCTTTTCTTTTTTTCATTTCTTGCTTTTATCCATTTAACCCTATTTTCTTTTATTCTCTCTAATCTAATATGTGTGATCTTCATCTTCATCTTCATCACCATGTTTTCTCCTCCTCTCTCAATCTTCTAAGTTCTAACTAGGTTCAATTGATCAACTAAAGTCAGCTAATAAAGAGTATCACATGACACAAGCTTTCATTGTGTTGATATTGGGTCGGTTGGGTAGCATTTTGATCTTTGTATCCATATAACTATGATTTCTCCAATGAGAAATCCCTTATTCCTCCGAGTGAATCTAAATTTCATCATTTTCGTGTTGGATTCAATTACCAGCAACGGAGGACTTGAAGTACTAATAATAACATAATTCACTTTAGTGTTGGTTTCACTTCCATATAGCAAATTCGCGAGAGAGGAAAGAAGAGTAGTTGATCAATGAAGATGAAGACGATGCAACAATAAGAAAAAAGAAATAAGGTTCAAAAGATAAAATGAAGTGTTTTTCTTTTCTTTTTTTTGTTAAGAAGAACATAAACACAAAGTGAAAAAAAGAAAACTGAATTTTGTAAATAAGAAAAAATAAAAATATAGGACAATTAGATGATGTGGCTTTGCCACATTATACGTCACATAACGGGTTCTATGTGAGTTCTAAAAAGGTGCATCTAACGTTACTCTTTATATAATTATTAGGTAAAGCTTTACTGTTTTAGTATAATCAACCTGCAGCACGTGGATGTTAAAGTCAAGGATTAGCCAATAATTTAGATAAAACATACACCTAAAAATTGTTATATTCCAAAAGTATTGTAGACAAGACATCCCACCATATTATACGAACACCGCTTTCATGTCTAAATCTACCTTATCTCTACATATGTATCATCATTCGAGCGATTCGGTTTCAATCAGAGTCAAGATTTGCTGACATTAATTTCTCTCTCTAAAACCTGATGTACGCCAAAGCATACAATAGAGCAATGATCAATTTGTGACGACTCACTGGCTACTAGTACTGTACCAGTGTCATGCATTCGAGCCTTCAAATCTCAAGTCTGATCTTGACCAAGAGATGAATGATGTTCGTATGCAACCCAATTTTATTTATTTATTTTTTATAAGAAAAAAAATAAACGTTAAATAGAGATGTCTTTAGAGCATATAGAATTTACAGTGTCAAAAGTTAAGACTAACACTGCATCTGGAGGGACACACTCTTCCCAAATACACGAGTTATCTAACCTATAACCGCAGTTTGCAATGACGTTGGCCACAAAGTTTATTTCTCTAAAGACATGTTTGAATCTGATAAACTTAAAAAAGCTTCAAAATGAATTAATGTCTTGATAGAGCTTGAACAATCTTCACGGCGGGATGCTGAGACGTCATTAATGACAGTATGCAACCCAATTTTGATAACCTTATACCGACCAAAAATGGAATTTGAATTCTCTAGCTAGTCTATGCCACTGGTGGGATTAGTTGAGCATTATTAAGTATATATATTAGTTTTATACTTGGAGCATCTTAAGCTCGGTACGAACACACTTCAAAACCAGAGCCTCCTCCATACGCCAATTACGGCACCAAAAGCTAAAAGGCACTACTGCAGCAATTGACAAGTGAGAGGAACATGAAATTATCTTAAATGATATCCAAATATTTAGCTAGGTAGGACCGTAGGAGTCTTATCCTTCTACATCGACATCATCCAACACAAAAAATAAAGAAGGAAAAAAAAAACAATGACAGAGACAAATGACTCAATGAGAGGAAGTTGAAGGAGATGTGGATGGTTTTCTAGATCAATCTTTGTCAATGGGACTCTTTTTTTTCTAGCCCTTTGAGAAATTTGAACACGACGCCTAATATTGGGAAGAGGTAAGTAAATCTCCTAAAGTCTAAGTTGGATAGATTGTATTTGGTTTTTCCAAACAGATGGTGAGTCCTTAATGAGGGTCATTGAATAATAGTGATGAGTTTGGTGACACCTTTGTAAAGTCGACTAGAGGATATGCGCCCACCATAAACTTCTTGACACTTCTCTTTTTTGCCATTTTGGCTTTGCAAAGTGTGACTAATTTGGGATGAAAAGTTTGTGTGTTGTCAAAACAATGCAATAATTTCATACCATAAAGTAGACCCGTTCCTATGCATTGTGATTAAATTCATACGATTGCATACTATCTAGTTAGTTCTCTTTTTGTATGGAATTGTCTATGTACGTACCTAAGTAAAATATTTTCGTCAAGTATACTATGACCTCTTAAATCAAGGCCATGTTGAAAGAATGAAAGAAAATTGATGTATAAATTGTAACACATCCTAGATTTAATTTGGATTAGAAGTGATGGATCTTATATAACAATTATAAGGGATTTTTCATGATTTATTTTTACATAACAACAACAGATTATCAGTGAGCTAAATTCAAGATCTACGAGATATAAGAGTGATTATACTAAATAGTCACGAGCTATCGAGCGGTATATCTGACACTTTGTTTTCTTTCCACCGTTTTCCCCAATTTCTTTTTATAACAAAAAAAAAAAAAAAAGAAGAAGAAGGATGGTGAAGGCACCTTGAGTGGGGAACCTTTTGTCCACAAGTGGTGTGGGAACTCTCCTAATCAAGCTGTATATGCTTTTAATTAGGTTTAGACAAATCATAACGGCTATTTCGCTTACCACGTTTTCAAAGGAGGAGGAGGAGAACAAATCAAAGTATTACAACTAATTAAATATGTTTAGACTCAGCTAATTAGTGCTTTCTGTTTTGTGATGTTCGTAGTCATCGTCCAATAGAAGCAATAATCCAATATATCCTTGACAATTCTTACTACTAATTAAGCTTATTGCCCCACAACCCTGAGCTCTCTTTTTTGACCGTTAACTGCTCTATGCAACTTGAAATAATGCAGGCCTTATTAGAGCATCTCTAACAAAATATGAAACATCCTGTTCTTATGTGAATGTTGCCTTCATTCTGTCTGATATGTTGGATATAACATAATAACATTTTAATGAATCTCCAACCAAGATGTCCTTATAAGTACCTATTAAGGGTATGGCTCCTTTAAAGTAAGAAGTGTGTATCTATAATTGATATGTTAATGTTTGATGAAATGGTGAGTATCTGATAGGTTGGGTATTGTCGGATGCACTTGTCAAGGATGTAGGTGTAGTTTCCTTCATGGGCAAAGAGTTATGCCTTCTCCAATTGATGCTCTAAGTTAACTTATAGAACTTCCTTTTGCTAAAACCCATCTTCAATTGGGTCAGTAGAATCTCAATGATCCATTTTGATGTTTGCGAATTAGTAAGCAATGTTTCATGACATGAAACCTAATCGTTCTATTTCAAAATTACACCCACTTGATTGTGGAACACTCATTTGCAACATTTTCGGTTCACAATTTAAAGAAGATGTAATTTGTTGGTCGGAAATAGTTTGATTATAGAATATTCTATTTAAACGAACAGTGTCAAATGTAATTGCTTATTTTGTAATATAATATTTTTTAACAACCATCATCTGAATAAGATTAAGTCCAAAATCTAATTAAGATGGGGATGTATGTAGCTGAAGCTCAAAGTTCACATGCATTTCTTCATAAGAAAAGATATGTATAAGGTTGAGTCCATAGTCCAATTAAGACGGGAATGTATGTAGCTGAACCTCAAATGTAACATTTCTTCGTAAGAAAATATCTAAATAAGGTTGAGTCCAAAGTCCAATTAAGACGGGGATGTATGTTGTTGAAGCTTAAAATTAACATTTCTTCATAAGAAAAGGAATGAGAAGTCCAATTAAGACGGGGATGTATGTTGTTGAAGCTTAAAATTAACATTTCTTCATAAGAAAAGGAGTGAGAAGCGCTATGTGTGTGTGTGTATGCCGGATTAGGAATAGACGTCTGCATGGCCCCTAAAGTACGAACGTTCCTCCGTTCTCCATCGTCTGGCGCCGTCGTGTCTCTATATATATATATATATATATATATATATATATATATATATATATGCCGGATTAGGAACGGACATCCACATGGCCCTTAAAGTACGGACGTTCCTCCGTTCTCCATCGTCTGGCGCCGACGACGGCGCGCCTCCACCCAAGCATACACCAGATGCGTCACCGATCACTTTCTCTCCCCGGCGAGTCCGCCAAATTCAAGTTTTCCGGCGAGATCAATCTTGTCTGAAGTTTTGGGTGGAGGTTGCTTCCTAGACCTTCAAATCAATCTCGCCAGGAAGAAAAAGTGATCGGGGACGCCGCTGGTGTCCGCTCGGGTGGAGGCGCACCGTCGTCGGCGCCGGACGGTGGAGAGCGGAGGAACGTCCGCTTCTGAACGGCTCCGTACACACACACACACACACACACACACACACATATATATATATATATATATATACATGACCATTCCGCTAAGGGATCCTTTATTATGACTTATATGAGGGATTGAGCATTAGCCTAACTTTTCCATCACATTTTTCAATCTTAACCATTCAGTTTTTAGGTCTTAATATGTAGATCACTTATGCAAAATTTCATCCAAATTGGTGATCGTTAAGGTGCTTAAAACTGTAATTTTCACAAACAGTTCAGGTTTGACAGATTTGAGCCGTCCATTGATTTCAGCTAGTTCGAAGCCTTAAAGATCATCAATTTAGCTGAAAATTTTCAGAAATGATCTACTTATATATACCTAGAGGTTAAATAGTGCAGATATTGATATGTGATCAAAAAGTTGGGCTAATGCTTGATCCCTCGTATAAGTCATAATAAGAGATCCCTTAATAGAAAAACCACGTGTGTACTTCGGCAACAACATGAGGTCCCTCATTCTGATAAAAATTCGGATTAAAGCAAAAACATAATATGTTCATATCCAACAATGAAGTTTTATACAGTAGTCAATTTGGGATGTCAATTTCTTGAAAGATAATTTACCTTGAATAAATTTGTAAAATCCCTAAAATTGAACTTTCACTCATTGTCACTGTCTCAATTCCTTATTTCTCAATTCTCATAGGAGCATATAAACTGTTTTCATGCAAAACCGACTCTGTTATGTATAATTAGAGATCTACCAGTTACATATAGAAACACCATTAATGGAAGCTTAACAATGATACGCCCCAAAGCTCTAATGCCGAGAGCACCAACAGACTGACACACAAAAACACCAAAAAGAGAGAGAGAGAAAGAGAGGGTCTACTGCAGTGCAGTGACAAGTCCATATACGTTTCCATGTCCCACCAAGAAGAAGCGCACCTACCTCAACCGTGATTGGTCCGCCTCACTCAAACGCGTGGGACGGTGTCTCTGCCTAGCCCATCCTCTTCTTCCTCCCCTTTGGATCATAAAACCCAAATAAAAATCTCCAAACTTTTGCAATTTATATTTTATTTTTATTTTCTATATATAAACTCCTCCATTACCCACCTTGAGAGCCTTTCCGACAACCTTCAACTCCCTTCTCACATCTTCTTTTATCACTTCTTTTGTTCTCTTGAAAACAGAGCACTTTCAGAGAGCTGAGAAGAAAAAAAAGAAACAGTAACCAGTTGCAGTAGCAGGATCTCGGACTCGAGCCACAGATTTCAACCAAATCTGTTTTGACTTTGGAGCCTAAACCCAGAGGCAAGCGAGAAAAGAACAAAACACCCCAATCTCTGCTTTTGCTTTTCTTTACTAGTTTAGTTTTTTCTACTTGCCCTTTGGTTTTTTTTTCTTTTTCGGTTGAATTCATTTTTGGTGTGGGTGTGTGGCTCAAAAGGGTTTGAATTTCGAGTTATCACGATCTGGGTCACTGTGCTTGATTTTGCTTTTCTCCTGTTTTGGCTCCCTTGGATTCCGGTTTTGTGGTTTTGCTGTGTGTAAAAGTAGGAGCTTTATTGGTGTCTGGTTCAAAGGTCTTGGCTTGTTTTTAAGCTTGGGGGTCTGGGTTTTGGAGTGAAGTGAAGTATTTGGGGGGTTTTGGCTTTTGGGATTGGAGAATTTAGTTCATCTCAGTTCTGGGTTTCGAGTTGGTTCAAGTTCTGGGTTAGCTGCGATTTCAAGGTAATTTGAACTTGTTCATGTGGTACTTGAGTTTTGAGTTACAACTTAGAAGTAGTTGTGTTTAGTTTTATCAGGCTAAAGTTCTGGGTTTTATATGCTTTACTTCTGGTGTTGGGTTGGATTTGGATTTGGTTGTGTCTGGTTGTTTGTAATTTTGTATTGTACTTTGATCTCTGAGCCTTATAATTTGTATTTGGAAAGTAATTATTTGTGTTTTACCTCAGTCTAGGGCTTGCTGAAACAATACTAGATTCTTACTTATGCTTTAGGGTTTTCTATTTGGGAATTAGCTTCAGTACAAGATTGTCTTTAATTTTGCTTAATTGTGAGCTCTGGATGTTTGAAATTTAGCATTTTCACCTGAGGACTGACTTAAGGAACAATTTTTTATTTTTTATTGCTTTATCAGGTTCCTTTCCTGGGTATATTCCATGGATTCCCCTCAATCTGTTGTCTCTCCATTCAAAACCTCTGTTGTTTCCGAGCATGAGAAGCAGAAATCTGACTGTTCTGTTCGGTCCAACTCTGGACCATATTCTAATGGAACTGAGGCCAATAGACAGGAAACCAATGTTTGTGATGTAGATGACTACATTGGTGTTATTGAGGTTTATGTTCATCAGGCCAGGGACATACACAACATCTGCATTTACCACAAGCAAGATGTGTATGCTAAGCTGTGCCTGACAAGTGATCCAGAACGCACAGTATCCACCAAAACCATTAATGGTGGCGGTCAGAATCCAGTCTTTGATGACAAGGTCCAGCTCAATGTTCGGACTGTTGATGCCTCAGTCAAATGTGAGATTTGGATGCTGAGCAGGGTGAAGAATTATCTTGAAGATCAGTTGCTGGGGTTTGCTTTGGTGCCTATGTCAGAGGTCCTCATCAAGAATGGAAGGTTGGAGAAAGAATTCCCTCTTTCTTCAACGGATCTCTTTCATTCCCCAGCAGGGTTTGTGAAATTGTCTCTCTCTTATGCTGGAGATACACCAGAAGTGATGTCCTTGACCTCAAATCCGATTATGGAGGACACAGAGATAACTGATTCTATTCCTTGTGAAGAATTAGATAAGATAGAGTTCCCAGACCCGGATATTGCCAATGAAGACCAGATGATGGTTTCGGAGTATATTAAGATCCCATGTTCGGAGTTTGAGTCTCAGAGCTCTGAGAGCTTTGTTACTGCTGATGGCGAAACTCATGTCAGTTCCGAAGTGGCCGTTCATGCTGTTGAAAGCTTCCCGACGGCTGCTTTTGGATCTATTCAGGCTCAGAAGCTTGACTCTCCCCCAAGCAGTGTGTCAACTAATGGGGTTTCATCTCCATCAGTCCAGGCAAGCTCAGAGTCATTTGACGCTCCAGCAACTTCGGAATCGCCAAATCAGGAACAAGTTTCTGCCTCAAAAGAGAAAAGGGCAGACCTTAAAGATGGTGAGACTGATTCATCCGGTGAGGTGCCTAGTGATCCAATTGCAAAACCCGTGGTCACTGTCAACATTCCAGAGCAAAATGTGGTGCAGCAGGATTTTGTAGACATGTACATGAAAAGCATGCAGCAGTTTACTGAGTCTTTGGCAAAAATGAAGCTTCCTGTGGACATTGATTCACCAACCAGTTCGGGAAATTCGAGCTCTGATCAGAATTTAGCTACACCAAAGACAAATGGCTCCCGTGTGTTTTATGGGAGTAGAGCTTTCTTCTAAGCTCCTAGTTCACTGGTTCCGATGAAGACTCACAGGTGACTCTAGATTTTAGAATGGAGGCTAGTACTAGTAGTGAAGTGTAATAATCTGTTTTATGTATTGTTGTGCTTTCCTTTGTATGTTCTGGTGATTTAGATGACTTGAAATCTTGACTTGTACCTGTTACAAGCTTTGTTCTGTCACAACCTACTGTTAGTATATATGAACTAATGTTACATCTTCTCTCTCGCTCTTTGTAGCTACTTTTAATCATAACCTTCTAATTATTTTGATATCGAATTCCATCTAACTATAGGCTAATGATGTTTATAATCATATGATTGATGTTATGGTCCCTACATTCACATGGTGATTGGAGGAAAAAGTTGTAAAGCCAAAGCTCCTGTTGTGCTTTCGGCCATTTCACATGATTTGCTTTAGTTTCAACCAGATCTTTACCATCTCCATCCATATGACATGGACAAGCTTATAGTTAATCCTCGACTGAATGATATCTCTCTTTGTGCTCATTACATATGGTTGACTTATAGTTCCTATTACATGTGGTTGGGTTATAGTTTTGTTGAAGGAGGTGAAGTTTAATTCCAGGGGACTATTATGGACAGCAGTAAAACCATCATTTCCCTATTAATGCTTTGCTATTTTGAAGTTCTACATTTTAAACATGTGAGGGAAGACTTCATTGCACCTCATAATAAGAAAAATTGTACATCATAACACCAAAGAGAAATAGAGAATACAGACATTTGTTTATCCCAACCATATTAGATAGTTTCATAGCATCAAAGTGGCACTTCTATTACTTCATGTGCTCTGAGGTTGATATGCCTCCTACAGATCCATGCAATCTGGCCATCGTCTTGGTACCTCACTCTCCATAAGCCAAACTTCTCTGCAATATCTTTTCCAGTTGAGCATCTCCGCTCCCTCAAGAAATCCAGAACCCACTGCTGTGCTGTTCTTAGATCTCGCTGGATATCTCTTGAGCCTTCTGCAGTCCTGCTTCTGTTCATACGCCCAGTTGCTGCAGCTCCGATAACTCCTGCTGCAACTGCTGTCCCTGCTCCTGCGCCTGTTGCTCCATATAAGAGGGAAGAATCAGCCAGGTGCGCAACTTCCCTGCTCAAATCAGGTATCATTTCACCCATCCCAGCAGCTAGATGAGCTCCTATCTTGAGAGCAAATGTCAGCAGTTTCATGAACTTTGTGGTGTATGGTGCTAAGGACTTCACGGTTGTGTTATCAACCTGCATCATTTCACACCCTATCTGATCTTCCACAACATGCATTTCTCTTCGGAATTCACATAACATGTGGAGTCGAATAGCATTCATTCCAGGAACCATGTTGGTGATCAATCTCCTAGTGTAGTTTTCTGTTCTGACAAAGTAGAACATGTTGGGCACTTTCCTCTCTTCAATTTGGACATTGTAGGTCACAAGGTAATTCACTTTGCGGTGAAGCTCAGAGAGGAGTCTATGCTCATAATATCTCAAACCTTGGATCTCCTGTTTCAAGTCTCTGATTTCTTGCTCAATGATCTTCAGTCTCTGCAGAACTACTTCAACCCCTTTGGCAATTCCACCAATAGTTGGTTCAACTGTCGCAAGCTCATCACTGGTGGATATTGTGTTCTCTGCTCCATCTGTATTATCAGGTGGGATTTCCAGTTCTTGAGCAAGGTTGTATAGGTCATGATATCTGCGGTGCAGTACTTCTCGGAAGTCATCATCTGATAGGAGGTCTCGGGCAAAGTCAAAACCAGCTCCCATTATTTGTGTCCCGAAATCTGAGATTGGATCCCATGTGTGCTGGTAATCATACATGCTGTCTGCAGGAACAGAAAGCAATGCATGTTTCAGTTGTTGCAATGAAACACATTGTGTTTTCCTGCATCTTGGAGGTGTGAGGTTACGGACACATTCTGGCCGTATCACGTTTTCAGTCAAGGTGATGCCATGACAGAGGCTATGAATTGCTGGTATTATAAGCTGCTGGCTGACTCTAAGTGTTTCTGTCAGGTTCTTGGTGGAGCATGCTAGAACATCGATATAGTAACCAAGCTGTCCTCCCAGTTCAACTCTGATGTAGATTCCATTAATGTTTATAGAGATCAGGTGCTTCTCAAGATTGTAAGTTGCTCCATGTTGGTTCTTCAAGGCCATGACTTTGTTATGCAGTTGCACCTAGATTTGCAACATACGAAGTTTGATGAGAATATGGATTCGTAACTGCACAAGATGTTATTACATTTCTAGTTTTAAGGTACATGAACCTGTACTTGATTTCTTTGCATAATATAGATATATCTGTGTTGTGTCACTCGTGTGAATGTTCATATGCATGTTTCATATGACCCTAAAGTTTGAGTCTGTTTTCGTGGCCTGGAACAATTAGCTAATATTATAAAATGGATACCATTTAGCTAATATCACAGAAAAGCAATAGAATGACTCTCTTCAGTTTGTGCTTAGACCCTTCAAACTAATTTTGCTTATAGCTCAAGAAAGTTCAGAGAGAAATATCAACAAGAACTGAAAAGACAATGATAATAACGACTGGGATAAGTCTTACCTGTAGTCGAGGAAAGAAGCCCGGTGTGAGGAACATGTGGCTTGAATCATCACATTCAAGATGTCTGCCTGCAAAAATGCATTCAGGTCTGCTAAATGGCCATCTTTGTGGCTTCCCTCTGCCTTCTTCAAGAAGTGAGGGAATGAATAGCAATGAATTAGGGTCTGATGGGTCTTGTTGGTAACACAGTTCGAGTTTAAGCATCATCCTCACAAGGTCACTAGTCTCTAAGTTATCAAATATCTTTGAACCCATCCCAGGAATTGGACTCTGTAGACTTCCTCTAAGAATCTTCTCGAAATCTTTCCTGCTGATGAATCCATTATTCTCTGAGGAGCTTCGCCTTCTTACATCTAGTCTTATTAGTTGGCCAAGAACCTCACCACAGAACCACTCACAATCCAAGATTAGAAACCCCAGTTCATCAAAATATATCAACTCTCCTATGTGATGAAGGCAAGTAGCTACAGCTCGTCGCCTCATTTCCATCTTCGGTCTATTATCATGTCTTGACCGAATTCTCAAGGATGGAACCTTGACTTGGCATAGCTCATCAAACTCCTTCCACTGCATGGCTGGCTTGTTGTAGTTCTCTGATCTCCAGTCTGATAGCATTTGCATAAGGTCATTGCAGAGCTGATAGATTCTTGGGACTCTCTGAAGAACCGTCTTGCTTGTCTTTAGAATGTGATGGGTGAGTTTATTCACTGATGCTGATGATCTTGCATCAACTGTGAACACTGTTGGGTAGAAGTCAACAAATCCCTGGAACTTGTCTCGCAATCTTTGGATTGAGTTTACTGCATCCTGCAAGTTCTGTGATGGTTGATTGACTTTGTCATAGTGCGTGAGCACGATTGTCACATTTGGTAGCATGCATTGCTGAACTGCTATTTTTGAATTTGACACTATGAACCTGAGCCAGTACTGGAGGTCCTCTTCTATCTCCGTTGCAGTCTTTGGCTCTCTATTGTTTGTTTTCCTAAATAGACTGGACACTATGAGAAAGAATGATGCACTCCCATGCCCCGGAAACATGAGATCATGGAGGGAATAGAATTCATGCTGACCAGCAAGATTCCATATCGAAATCTTCGTGTCTTCATCTTTGAATGTTTTGATCTTTACTCCAACTGATCTAACTGCTTGCTCAACTGGGTTTACTAGAGATCTTACTTGGTCCACAAGGGGAAGCTTTGATGAGTAGAAACTCTGCAGTATTGTACTGCATAACGTAGTCTTACCTGCAAATTAAAATCCAAATTTGTTTTTCATAAGCTAACAAGTACTTGAGCAAATCAACTTTGTAGTCTAAAGTTGGATGATTACCTGCATATTCTTGCCCACAGAAAAATACCCTACAGCTCTTTGGTACTGTCAGTGGCATGTCCTTGAGCAAATCTGTTTCGGGTTCTGCCTTACCATTCTGACCCAATCTTTGATACAGCCCATCAGTCTTTCCTGAAGTTTGCAGTGGTGTTCTAGAAAGATCGATATCTTCAATCCAAGGATTTACCTGTAATGTATCCATGATTGTCTGCAGAAGCAACTCTCCTTGAACACCCTTGCAGCCCTGTAAAGACAAGTGTCTCAAGGAGGCATTCTTCTCCAAGCTCCTGAAAATTTTGACAAAATCATCTGATCTTAAACTCTCATCATCATATATCCCCAACCGAGTCAAAGTCTCATTGGATGTCAGCATCTGTAAAATGGCTGCAAGTCCCTCCCTTCCAATCTTTGTTCTTCCACCTCCAAATGTCACAGACTTTAAAGTAATGTTTGCTTGATATTGCAGCGCAGAAAACCGGCTCAAAGGACAGAGTAAATGCTCAACTCCTATACCTCCAAATCTGTTTCCATGCAAATACAAGCTCTCCAAACTCTGGTTCTTAAATAGTCCAGCTGCTACATATATGACTCCCTTGTCTTTCAGGCAAGTTTTCGACAAGTTTACCTGTTTGAGGCTCTGGTTTTGCTCCAAAACCCATCGAAACTCCTTGGCCCATCTTGACTTCAACCGCACTCCAGTCATGTCAAGTGACTTGACAGTTGAGTTCCAGCCAAGAGCACAGGCAACCCTGCATGCGCCTGAAAGGTCCAGCCTGTAAATTCTGAGCGTGCTGTTTTCAGGTAGAAACTCAACCACCTTAGAACTCTTTTCGCCATTTTCTCCACTCCAAACATGAACTTCCATAGCTCTATTCCTTGCTAAAACTGCAGAGATAAGTGGGGTTGCAGTGATCGAATTCGAGTCAAATATTGTCAACAGCTTCAGTGTTGAGTTCACTTCAATCATCTTTGAGAGCTCCTCTGCTCCCTTGGAGCCTATAGAGTCTTCCCATATCTGTAACTCTTCCAAGCTATCATTCACTTTGAGAGCAGAAGCAAGAAATCCAGCTCCAACAGACCCAACATTTGATTCAGTAAACATTACCTCTTTGATCACTCCATTTCTCTTGAGAACTTCTGACAACTCTGATATGCATTCTCTTCCGAATCTGTTTCTCCGAAACATGACTAGCTTGATGTTTGAGTTGTGCTCAAGTAACACAGCGAGATCACGCAGTTGTTGGAGCTCCCATTCGATCTGGTGGAACTCCAAGTTTCTTAGAGACAATTGGGTTGCTTTGGATGTTCCTAAAACTGTGAGGAACTGTGAAAAGTAAGAGAGGCTGTCTTTTGAAATGTTGATGTTCATGGAGTTCTCGGTTTCTTGGTAGCAACCAGAAGAGGGTTGTGAAAGGTAGAAGGAGATGTTTTGTAGGTTGAGACTTTCGGATTTGAGGGCTTGCAGAACCCATTGGAGATCTTTGAGGTTCTGGCTTGCTGCCATTGTTGTTTGAGATGAGCTTCAGAAACTATGCATTTATAAATAACAAGTTATATAGTAGTGAGGTAAAGCTTATGCTTTCTTGCTGTAATGGTCCAACTTTGGCCTTTAATGTCTGATAATGATTCTTATTCTATATACTTACAGCTGAAGATTTATGCTATACGGTCTATACCTTTAAGCAATCTTGTTATACATGTATGAACACAAACACACCTCTACTTGTTTTGCATTGACAGTTGAACTGAACTGGTTAGAACAGATGGAAAACGAAGTGATGAGGAACAACGTGATTGTGTACTTTGTTGACATTTTGGGCAGTGAGCAATGCTCCATTTCTCTTCTTTTACATATTGGAAAGGACCAAGGAATCCTATAAAGCAGCGGGAACAGGCAGGTTAGTGTTGGCAGACAAACATCCCCTTAATTAGGGGGTCTGAAATAATTTCAGATTCTACTGTCTATTTTGAATTGAAGACCCCTCTGGGGAGTCTTTCTATCACATCCAACAAAAATCCACACCCAAATGCCAATGCAAGCGTAAACAAATACTAACTTACATTCTACACATCCCATGAACCAAAGAGAAAAGCAGCACTGAGAATACTGAAGAGGAGTGCTGAAACCACTATCCCCAAACACTCCTTAAAGACCTAAACCTCAATGTATTCCGACACTGAATGTGGGAGAATGGCTCTATGGAGGCAAAGCCAATAACATTGGAAAAAAAAAATTGAAGTTCCATAAAGCAACCACAAACAAAAGAGTAATATCAGAGTTGACTAATTAGGGCATCCCATAGAGTCAGAAATGAGAAAACAAATCCCATACCTCCATAAGAAATATAAGAGCCAGCAGCTTAGCCAGGCTTACAGCAATAACAAGAAAACCATCAAGAAAACACTCCTATCTCGTTCAACATACTAATCGGGCCGACTCGCTGGAGATGCACAGTACATAAAATGAAAGCGTCTTCCTGAGTATGTATCCGCAGTCTGATTTTACACCTCAACCGAATTCCAACAAAAGGAACCTATGTAACAAAATAACAAAATTCAAACCTTACACAAAACTCCATGCTGAATATGTCTACTTCATAATTAAGGAACCCAATTAGAACTGCATGATCACATTCCTTGTAAGCTCAAAATCTTTATAAGGGAGATATATAATATTCACAATCCGTCACTGTTGACTGGTTTTGCTTCACTACGATCACCCTCTTGATACCCAAGCAACAAATCTCCTAAGCAGCAATTCCTGAAGTACATAGTAATCAAACAGAGAGGAAAAAAGAGTGAATTCCATGAAATAGAATGTACCAATTAGCACAAGACTAATTTTTCAACATAAATGTTCCGCACTGTCTGCGTAAAATCTAGAGAACTGCTTTTACCAACTTCAATGTTAATAGGACAGTGGAACATCATGGATGGCCAAATTTCTAAAATGTAGGTTCGGGTACTAGATGGCTAGACTTTATACTAAAATAAGCAGACTGATCAACAACAGCATCTCATAAATAGAATAGAAAGAGGGAAACAAAAGAAGCTACAGAGTTATTTTCACATGACTAATTAAGGAAAAACTGTTCTCTCTTATTTGCTTAAATATGCATGTAACGTATGAATTATTCAATAAAAGAACTATAGATATCTATATCTGGGGTTTATTTATTCATATTGTTTCATATCAATCATTCAATATCCAGATTGCTCTACAAACTAAAAATAAATGACAGTATAACACAATTAAATCCTTCAAACATGATACCAAAAGCTCTTCTTTCAGATTAACAAGTTCTCTGCACAATGTAACGTAAGAAAACAACTAAGCTGATTTAATGATGTCAGGAGTGTTACCTCTATTTGGTTGTCTACTGTTAACACTGTAGCTTCCGATGTAATCCTGGGAATTTTTGGCTGGGGCACCTGGAGCAATATCACCCAGACCATAACTAAATGTACTAGAACCTTCTAGCTCAGGAGTGGTAGAGCGCCAAGTTGAATCACCATGAACTGAACCACTATGGTAGAAGTCCCCATACGACCCCTCATAACCAGCACTTGATGTGGGAAATGATGATGCTGGGGTTACACCAGTGCCATTGATTCTTCCATATCCTGTTCCTTCCAACCCAAAGCTGTTACTTCCATTCCGGTAATTACTGGGACTAGTAAAGCCAGATAGAGTCCCTCTACCTTGAGTTGAAAAAGAATTGGGTCCCAAAGTCGAACCACTAATGCCAAACCCTCCATTCGGAGAGCTCAAGTAAGCTCCCGTACTCCCAGGATTCATGGCGTTGTTGATGCCACTGTTTCCCCAGACATTCCGAGTAGGTGAGTTTACTAGAGAGGTGCTCCTTCCATTACCAGCATTATATCCAATAGGATTAGTGAACCTGCTTGAATTGCCATTATAAGTGGGGCTCAACATCAGTGCATATCCTAGACTATTACCGAAGTTGGAATCCCCACCATAGCTTGAGGTCAACCCTGGCTCCATATTCATACCCATTCCATATCTATTAGTGCCAATTGGAGAAAACCCACTACGACCACTAGAAATTGGATTGAACCTGTTATCCATACCAGCACCAAAGCCCCCAACTAGGCTCATATTATAACCCTGAGCATAACTGTTAAGTAAGTTATTGGCTCTACTTGGACTATAGTTGTATCCTATCTGAGGGCTCCGGAGGGGCCCTGGGGATTGTTCTTTAGGGACTGCCCTCTTGACCTCAACCATCTTACCATTGAGTTCATGGAATGTTTTATGCAAAACTCTGTCCACTGCCTCCTCGGAGTCATAAGTGATAAAGCCAAAGCCTCTAGGCCTTTGGGTGTTGTGATCATACATTACTACCACATCAGTGACAGTACCAAACTGATCAAAGTATGTCTTAAAGTCATTCTCAGTGACTGTGGATGCTAAACCCCCGACAAAAATCTTTCTTGTGCGTCCAGGACCAGGAGAACTATGTGCACTCCCAGTTCTGTTCAAAATGTGCTGATCCTCCTTAGGAACAGCCTTCTTTGCTTCCACCTAAATTCAAAACAGTGAAGTCAGCAAAACATTGATGGGTAAACATTTATCCAATGCAGATTCTAAAATCTAATCGCAATTCAACTTGACTATCTAGAGTCATATGGAGCTTATATATTTGACGATTATAGATCCTGTTACAAACTTCGTAGACTACTGACTTAGCATATGCTGCAAAAAGATAAATGCAATACTCACTGTGCGGCTATCGATCATGTGCTTATCCTTAACGACCCTATCAGCAACAGCAGGATCAGCAAAGACAACAAAACCAAAGCCACGAGCACGACCGGTTGCCCGATCCCTCATGATCACAGCTTCCACCACCTCTCCATATTTGTTAAAATACTCTTTAAGCTGTTCCTCATCTGTGTCCCAGGAAATCCCACCAATGAAGATCTTGCCGAGATCTGGTTCCATCCGTCTATGCAATTCAAATTCAATAACCCAATTCAGCTCAAATAACAAAACACTTAAAAACATACACAATTCAGCACAAACTGCAAAGCCATCAATGGACGTTCACAATTCAATAGGAAAGCCAAAACCTTTATCATTGGCGTAGTCTAATCAATACCAATACACTACTTAATGTCCAGAAGATCAAACTCAGGAAAGTGATTACACAATCTACCTTGTCCAAATTCAGACAGCAGGAAAATGTAAAGATTCAATCTTGGAACATCAGACCTTCACCAACAACCAGATCAACAGAAGGATTCCTAGCAAAACCCAACAAAATAAGCAATAGGGATCAGAGACCCAATACTCAAAAACAAGATCAAGATGGAAGCTTTACCATTCAAGGAGGACCCAGATAAGAGAAAATTATAGAAACTAAGATCTAAGAAAAGGAATATAAGTAATGGAAACAGAGGATGTGGTGGTCATCCTCCTCTCTCTCTCTCCTTGGTACAAAGGCTGGCTCTCTCTCTCTCTCCTTTTCTATTCTATCTTTCGTGGCTATTCCACTTCCTCTTTTTATGTAATTAAAATATGAGAAATATAAATAGAATGTGAAGCTGTAGGTAAGGGACAAATTTTTTTAAATAGACTGACAAATCCACTGGTCTAAGAATATATGGAGGAGCCAAGCAGATCACAGCGGATGTTTCTTTGCTCAAACAAAGGAGGAGAATATGAATTTCAAAAGGAAAGCATAATGTCTTGCGTTGGTGCAAATTACAGCTCTTATTGATAATCCGAGCATTTACAACAAATTACCATGTCAAATTTCCTGTCTTTGTTTATATTCCACTATTTGGGAAGATTGATTTGGTTTAAAAGAAAAATCAGATCTCATTTAAAATTCTATATTTTGATGTGATTGGTAAATTACTAGAAAAACAGTTTTAATTGAAAACTTATAATTACTGTCTTGAATATCACATTGATATATATTTTTTTGGTCGCGCATATCATAGAAGTCATAAGACACATGGAGGCCCAAATAAAGTCATGGGCAGACAACAATTAAAAGTCATCTCCTAAGAAGATTAAGACATGAGAAAGACATTACAAAATAAAAACAAAACAAAAAATTAAAGGCCAAAAAGACCAAAACATCCAACCCTAAACAAAAGTTATTCTTCATCTCTAAATTGCAGCCGCTATGGCAGATCGACATTGGAGTTCCAATAGTAATCGCGAGCAAGAATTGGTAATTAAATGTGGTCTGCAGATGTAAGAATACGGACAGAGCCGCCATACATTCTCTAGTCGACCGATTACGAGAAAATATCGCATAAGAGCGTGTCAACAACCAAACCAAAATAGATCTCAGTAAACAAACTTGAGATCGAAAGAGGTTGCGAAGGATGACAAAATCTTCCATTGTAAGACAAGGTAGATAAGAAGGAGCTTTATTCTCGGTTTGAAAATCTTGAGGGGCAAAGGAGGAACAAGGTATGAGACTCAACATCACAATGGCCCAAGATGATTACCTGCCCTCAGGCAAAGCCCAAGTAGACCTTGACCTATTCAAGCCCAAGGAAGCGCCCCACCTGACCCTTCAGAGATTCGACTGACCGGCTAGGTCGGTCAACCCATGCCGACCAAAAAGCAAGTAGCCCCGTCGCCACCTTCTCCTTCTGATTGACCAAGAAAGCTTTTTTTTTTTTGGTCAAGAATTGAGCAAGAAAGCTTACCATTGTCGTTGTCGGTGTGCGACCTACTGCCTCCAAACCGTTCTGATCTATGTTTGCAATTCAGTCATTCTTACATACTAGCCTCTTGTGTCTCGCCCATGCCAATTTAACCATTAATTAGTTTAATCATTAATTACCATCAAAACCTTTAAACGTTAATTTACAGTTTTCTAAAATGAAATAATGATAGGATATTTCAAGTAGTTCAAAATTTTAACCATGAGAAAACCCTTCTGGCATTATAATAGATTTTCATGAGGTGTCATACCTCCATGGTCAAAAATGTTAACCACAATGTCATCTGCCTGAAACATAAAACCTCAAAGTCCACCGGATTCCAATCTCGCACTCGCCGGCCACCTCTATCCTTTGGAAGCAAATACTACTTGTCCGGTAGCAAAAATCATTAGAACGGTGAGGCCACATGCCTGCGTCGACCTTTTGTAATCAAGACAATTGGTCAAAAAGAGCTAAAAAATCCTAACCAACTTAAAATGACCCTATTTGAATGTAAGAAAACCTAATTTTTACCCAGACCAACAAACTTAATTAAAGTTATAATAAAAAAGTATTTTTGTATATTTTAAGACTATTTTATCTTCATCCCTTAAACATTCACATAGAGAGAAAGAGAGAGGACTTTGCCGTAACCTCATCAGATTCCGGTCACCGGCCAGTGGACTTTCTCTGATAGTCGGATTCTGGTCACCGGTCGCTAGATTATCTCCAATAGTCACCAGAATCTCACCGGACTTTGCTGATGTTATCAAAATTTCACTAGAAGCTAGCTGGACCCTTGCTGGATATTTTATTGGGGGTCTGTGAGCATGAATACAGTTCACTAACCCCCAATCAAACGTTCAGCAAGAGTTTAGCTAGGTTCCAGTGAAATTCTGATGACATGATTGACATCAGTAAATCCGGCCAGATACTGATCCCCAATAATCAGGTTACTAACCGTCAGTAATTAATTATTTACTCCCCCCCCAAATAATCAGGTCACTAACCTCTATTATTAATGTATTACCCCCAATCATAGCTTATGAGAAACTAATCAAATGAAATGAAAAAAAGAAGAAGAAAAGATATTTAGGGCATAAACAATATAGGAATCCGGTAACCGGACCTTTTTCGGTCCTTACCGAAATATCGCCGGACTTCGTTAATGTCATCAAAATTTCACCCGACTCTCGCTGAAACCTAACTAGACCCTTGTCGAAGGTTTTATTGGTGGTTAGTAAACTGTATTCGTGTTTACTGACTTCCAATAATCAGGTTACTAATTGTATGTAATTAACCTAATAATTGGAGTGAAAAAAAATTACCTACCCTAATAATCAGATTACTGACCCTAACAATTAGCTTATTACCCCTAAACCGAGCTTATTAATAGAGTAGCTATTTCATAACGTTGGCGGCTTCAGTCTCCGGCAACGTTTGGTGGGCGATCTTGTCGTAAAGCGTTTCGGGCTCGCAGAGCTCGAGCACCATGGCCATGGAGTCCTCTGTTACAAAAACGTTGTGGATATGAGAATGTTGGGGTAGGGACAAGAGGCTCATGCGCAGTCGGTGAGGAGGGTTTTGTTGATGATCTTAACGGCGACGAACTCGTCAGAGACAGGGCAGAAGGCGCAGACGACGATCAACTATGGCAACAGTCTGGGAACGAAGAGCAAAATGATTTCATGGTTGGGAAAACCGTCAAACGCCTTCTCCACATCGTCTCCGATTCAGTTTTGGACAGAATTCAAGCACTGATGGCAGCAGTCATAGCTTTAATCGATTAGGAATGAGATTGAGTTGTTTTGTCGTTGGAGATCAGTGCTCCTCGTGGCTCGCCGGCGACGACGGACTGGATTGAGAGCCTCATCTGCCCTGTACCGACCTCAGCGACTTCTTCTCTTCCAATGAGCGAGTGTTATCGTCGTGGCTGTTGTACGTTGCCGTCATCGGCTTCGTCACGAATCAGACCTCCATTTCCTCTCGCCCGGGCTTCATTGTATCTGTGATTATGGTGGATTGGAAAAGAGCTTTGTTATATATAATTCACGAAATGAGAGATTTGAGGATGTTTGAGAGAGAGTCATGAACATGAGAGAGGACTCAAAATGAGTAATTGAACGAGGGTAAAATATATAATTCACGTCAAAACATCGGAACGGGCTTTAAAAATCTTTTGTCATTGATATGTATTTTTTTCTGATAATAAATAGACAATTTCATTACTTATCCATGATCAGAATGCACGTACATCAATCATCATCTTGCGTCAAAATCTATTAACACAAGTTAACAAATTAAATTGACATCTTGTGTCACTGCTAACATATTAGCTTAGTTATTGAGTTTACATACATATGACTGTAAACTGCTCTTAATAGATAAAGTTTGTCGCCTAGAAACCGTAATTGGTGTACAACCAACAGAACACAAAATCAAACAGGAGTAATTACTTAGCTCTTACCAAAAAATGTCATTGAAATGTACATTATTTTCTACAGATTTTGATGAAATTGTCATTTTAGCATTACTCCTTTTCAAAAAAAAAAAAAAACCCAGCATTACATTTTGGGATGCACATGTTTCCCTTATGTTGTGTTTGGATGCGGGGAAATTCCCTGGAATCTCTACTAAAGGGAAGTCCTCAAAAGCTTCACCAAATGATGTTCTTCTTAAATTATCTTTAGTGTGTTTAATTGAAACAATAAGTAAACTGGATAGTATAGTAAAAAACAAAAAGAAAATAAAAAATCAAAAATAGAGTAGATAATTGTGGAAATTAGGAAGTTAAGAGTTATAACTGCAACAAGAAACTCCCCACTAACTTCACAAAAAGAAAAATGGTACCCTACTTGCTTAGTCCACCCTACATTTTAATTCTTAATACTAAATTTAATTAGTTCACCCACTTCTTTTACTAGAAATATCCTTAGTATTCATTACAGATTTTGGATTTTAAAAACTTAGTGTACTTATTAATCATTTTACACGTGGGTAATATAGGGTTTCAATAATTGAAATGGTTGTAGGGTGAATAAAGAAGAATATAGGGTGACAATAGCCGCATCCAAAGAAAAAACAACTATAAATGAGAAAGAAAAAGAAACTACCTACTAACGACGTCTTCTACAAGCGAGATTCGCAGGTATAAAGGCTAGTTTAATTGAAAGTAAGAATTTCATAATTACTAAAAGCCAATTCCCTTGTTTGGCATCATTTCAATTTGATTTGAAATTTGTTCAGTCGTTGTGGTTAATTTGAAGTCGACATATGTTCAGTCCTTGTGGTTTTATTTTAATCTGAATGGTACTTAAAGTCATGATTTTTCATCCAAATGGTCTTTTCGTCAATTTTTTCTGTTAGAATACTGACGTGGCCGTTAAAGACATTGTAATTTTTAACGGCCACGACAGCAATTTAACTGAGAAAATTGATGGAATGACCATTTGGATGAAAAATCGTGACTTTAAAGACTATTCAAATTAAAATAAAACCATAAGGACTAAAAAAATGTCGACTTCAAACCACAAGGACTATACAATATTTTACCTTTTAAATTTCGATGGAATTGAAAACGAAGGAATTCATTGATTAAATTCCTCACTTGAATTCCACCAAAAATAGGTGTCATTTTTTTTGATCTGATAAAAAACTTAAATGCTACAACTAGTATTTTGTGAGTCGAACTCACAACCTCTTACTTGTTAGACTAAATGGTACTAGGCAAAATAGGTGTTATTTACAACTTTCTTTGTAGGATTCAAATTTCATTTCCAAAACAAGGCTTTTTAAAATTTTATTTTTATATATATATATTTTAAACTTTCTTAATCTATCACACACTTCAAATCTCAAATATACATAACCAAACATTGGAAATTGCAATTAACGGAATTTAAATTGATAGATATCTAAATTCCGTCATTTTAGAATTTATCAAAAATTAAGAAAACTCTCATCCAAACTCAACGTTAATGAATTATTTACTCTGATGAGATGGATATGTTCGTACATTAATCATTTTCATAGAGTGCGGCTATTGCCACCCCACCAAATATTTTGTTCACCCTACATTTTAATTTTAAACTAAATATTCCAATACTAACCCATAACCAAGAATTTTTGTGAAAATATAATATTAAATTAAAATCTATAAAATTCAAACAACAACAATTCTCTACATCTTTACATCAGAAAAATAAATAAAAATAAATTCTCTACATCTTTCAAATTGGATTTGAGAATCACTTCAATCTTCAACATGGTGATTATACAATGTGGTGAGATTGTTCGTTCTTATTTATGGCTTCGCTCTGGATAAGAATTGTATATATATATATTCATAATCATAAAGAAAGAACTCAAGAAAGAGATCGAGGAGAACATATAGGATGTGGTTTGAGAATAATAGAGGTCTGTGTCAGATATATTGATGAGATATTTGTATATATTTTTAGATTTTATCAGGTTGAGGAAAATAAAAGAAATAAAATAAAAACCAGATTTTCTCAAAATTTTAAGGGCATAATTGGAACATTAAAGGTAAAAGCTATGACATGGGATGAACTGTACATTTAATAGAGTGGAAATAGCCGCACCCTTTTCATAATGTATACCTGCCAGCCATTTACAAATTAGTCTGATGCAAGACTAGAATAGTACCTCAGTTTTCTGGTTATTGGATACAAGTGTTCAGCATCTAGGATGAAATTAGGTAAGACAGGCAGTGATCCATTCATTGGAGATTTGGAGGCTTAATCAGTACAAGGAAATGGCCCCTAGTTTGTATATTTTGCATTTAGATCGAAGAACACCTTGGAATGGCCAGAAGCTTGTATTTGAAAATAGACTGATTATTCATACTCAACCGGCTAGCTTGTTTACTGGTGAATGTAGAGAAAAAGGTTCTATGATCATCTACAATCCAATCTAAAAGAAACCGAAAGCATGCATGCATAAAGTAAACCTCAACTAGTAATTTGATCCAGGAGTATCCCAGGTCTCTGGTATAATGGAGTGAAGCATACAAAAGTTGTCTTCATAGGTTCCACACTCAGCAGTACAATCTGATGTATTCAAATTGTCCAGCATAACCTCTTCAATCTTCTTAAAAATTTCTGCCACAGTTGGCCGATTTTGTGGCAATGCTAATACACACTTGAGAGCAATGTTGAGCAAAGGAAATGCCCACTCCTTTGCGGCTTTCGCAACCTCCTTGTCAAAGACTTCACCAGTCCACTCCTCCTTAACCATGGCAGTAACCCACTTAGGAAGATCTATCCCACTTGTTTCTACAGTTTTGCCAGTTAGTAACTCAAGAAGAATCACTCCAAAGCTATAAACATCGCCCTTCTCTGATAAATCTTTCTCTGGTGCCGTATAACCTTTGGAGAGGATGACACATCCTTTCAGGGGGTCAAAGAACTTTGAAAATCCGTATTCACTGATCAGTGGTTCATCCTTTTCATCAAGAAGGATGTTTGAAAGTTTTAGATTCCCATGAGGGATGCACTCATCAGACCTTTGGTATATGAAATCTAAGCCTCTTGAAATTCCGCACGCTATAGATAGCCGCAGCCTCCATGGGAAATCCCTCTTGCCTTCTGTGTAGTCTGCAGATAATACTCAAGGGAATACAAATTCAAAATGCAGGTACAAATTAAAGGTTCTAATGAATGCTTGGTGAATTATTTTCTAAACTATTTTGTTTTTTGTTTTTGATTTTCCTAAGTTCAGTTGATCTACCTTTTATAAATGAGAACTCAGGCTGCTTAAGCTTGGTTGTTGCCACTATATCATTGAAATTGCCTACACTAATGAGTTATTTGTGTTTCAGTGTAGGAGTAAAAGCAAAAGGATGTTCTGTGTGTGTGTACAAATGCAGCGCATAAGTACAAAGTAAAGTTCCCATCGGTATAGTCAACTGATTCATTTGCAGTATTAGAAACGTTTGATCCAACTTACCCTCAAGCAGGTTTAGCAGACTCCCATTGTTTTGAAACTTGTATATCAAAAGCTTTTCATCATTGGTAGAATTGTAACCAATAAGAGGCAGAATGTTGGGATGCTTGATCTTCCCTATCTGATTCATTGCTTGGCCAAACTCCTCAAAAGGTACCTGCAACTTCTTCAGCCTTTTGACTGCATACAGTGCATTGTTTTTGAGTATTACCTTGTAAAGGCTGCTGCAAAAGCTCTGGTTTCTCAAGTCAGCTGTGGCTTCAAGCAGGTCCTCCAACTTAAAACTTTCATGCTCTTCAACAAAGAACACTAGCTCCGATCGATTCTCTACTGGCTTCTCTTCCTCTTGAACCTTAGCTGGAGGTGATTTCGGAGTAGAGTACTCTCGAAGTGACTTCAGAATCTCCATCTGAGTGGCTAACTTAGCAGCCTTCCTTCCCGCAAAGAATATGAACACCAGAAATAGTCCTATCCCACAAACTAATGGTAACATGCCCTTCCAGTAGTGGTGATCTCTAGGAGGAGAAATAGGGCTCTCGGGCTCTATCATTATCCGCATTGGATGCTCTGCCCTTTCTTTGTTCATGGCACCGTATCTCTGTGATGTCTTTGATTCCTTGAAATGTGGATGAAGCTGATATTCCTCGCTTGAACTTGGGATGTCCCTAGTAAAATAATTGTTGGAGATGTACAATCTCCTTTGATACTTCAGTTTATTTAGAGCCTCAGGTACCCTCCCGCTCAGAAGATTGTTGCTTAGATCCAAATAGGCTAGTCTTCTGCAGTGCACTATTGAGTTAGAAATAGTTCCTCGGATGTGGTTCCTTGCTAAGCTGACAACTCGTAGATTCGGGAGCTTGCATAGTGAATCCACATCAAGTGTGCCACTAAGATGCAGGTTTTCAAGCCTTATTTCTGTTATGCTATTAGCAGCCTCGGTGTTACATTCAACACCCTTCAACTTATGCTTGCAGGAATACTGCACATTGCGGCCATAATTCAGTACATTTTTAGGATCAACCGCTTTAATGAACCTCAGCAATGATTCAAATTCCAATGACTCGCTTCCCTTACATACCGCGGTGCAGAAGGAAAGGACTCCAATGAATAACAGCCCCTTGAGAAACATATTGAAGCCGCTCCTGCTCTTCATTTTTGTTGGCTCTATTTCATTCTTGGACTAACATCAGAAACTGAAGTAACTGTGATAGACTAAGTTCCTACTTGTTTTTCATTGAAGAATACCTCAAATCAGAGACATTGTAACACATTAATGTCAAGGTTTGCTGGGGTGCATCAGATGAGGACATGCATGTTTCGTATATTACAAAGTTAATCTCATACTTGTGGGATAACCAATGTTCTAAACAGCTTGGAGATCGTTACTTTCTATATGTCTGGTTTATTCCATTATTTTAAATTCAAAAGTGACAAATTTATCAGGGGTCACAAAGCATTGTATCAAGCAAGTGAACCAGTCTGCATTAGGTTCACTGCTGCTCACTCTTCTTGTTTATCAGTCATCCAACTTGTTATATTGTTATATTGTTACCTTTGCCTTTTGGACTTGAGCAAATGTTTATACACAACATCTTAATCAAGGGCAAACATAGATAGGATGTGAGAAAAAATCAATGTGTGTCTTTTGGAAATTCTGAGAACAAATTGCGGCAGTTTCCCAAACTGCCAAGCTTTGAAAGAACTATGAGGTTAAGCAACTTCTAGAGCCGTTATCAGGTGTGACTTCTCCTAGAAGGATCAGAAGTTCTTATTCTCCAAAGGAAAAAGAGGTGCTTTTGTGGCCTGGTGGCTTTGCTTTCAACGTCATGGGGTTTGGTAATAATGCCAACAACATGAACAGAAAGAGGCAAAGAGCAATCTTTGCCTACTTAAAGCTCATGTCATTTTCCTCTTCAATTTAGACTTGTCTCTCAATTTTTACCATTTATCGTCTAAATTTTTGTCAAATGTAAACGCCATTCAATGGTATACCGTTTTCAAGACTAAGAAAAATTGGTTTTGAAATTGTTTATGTTTTGCGCTTTGAAATATCTATAAGATGATACGTATACCTTCTAATTATTGACCATTGTAATGATAGAAAAGATTGGATTTTTACATCATTTGAATCTTTTTGAGGATATTTCACCTCATTTGGATATTCCCCGATGAGATTTATTTCACCTCACTTGGATTTTCCTCGCGACGAGATTTCACCTCAGTTGATCTTCCTCAATCAGATTTCACCTTATTAAAAATCTACCTCAAAGAGATTGCACTTACCTTGACTCAACATTTAAGGATTTCAGTCTAGCTAGAGGCTGCATAGACATGGATTAAAATAATTTCCTACATCGATATGTGTTTGTGGAAGTTAACTAATCAAAGATCATTATTCACGACCTGTTTTTGCTTTGGAACAGTTGTGCTTGAAGAAACAGAAGCCTCTGCCAGCGAAGCCACCACCATATCCATATCTAATTATCCAAATCTTGCCCCAACAGAATGGAAATGTGTGACAGCAAAATCACTAGGGAAATTAACAAAAGAGAATCGATATTGGTCGGTCACCACCACCCTTTTCATCATTAGGGTTTGCTTCACGCCAAGAGTCGCTTTACAAATTTGTCTAAATCCCCTTTGCTTGTTGTGAAGGTCATAATAAGATCATCTTCAGCTAGATAGGCTAGGCTGGCTTAATATTTGCTCATTCAACAAATTACTCTTCATTTCTCGTTCATTTTCCTTTGACTTTACTTAATTAAGCTTAACTTTGAGTGTAATCAATCATTGTTTTAATTTTTAATCTGATTAAAAAAAACCAAGTGAAGTTTGCCCAATATATAGCTGGCTTAGAACAAGAGAGGATTGGTTTTTTTAGACGAGAAAGAAAATAAACAACAACAAACTATAAAACAAAACCTTTAACAACCCATGTCTAGTTTAGGTTGTCCAAGAAGCTCTCTCTATCTAGTTATCTAGTTTGCATGTTGTGTATCTAACAAACTACGCAAAGGTGCTATGTAAAGATGTAAGAAAAGGGTTTGGAATCTAATTAACCATTTAACATTGATCATCATCATATAAATAGTAGTGTATACCAAAGATAATATATATATTTTTTTCATTTCATATGCAAAAACGATATGTACAAAGAATTATTTACACTCATATATCTCCAATGAATAAACCTTATTCTCCAAACACAACTAATGGATCCCATTCAAGTTCACCCTACTAAAATAAAACACACGAATGAATTTAAAGTTCAAACCACCCTTCTTCCCTCCAACTCGATCATTGTAACCAAAACAGAATTAAGCACCACATAAATCAATACCCTATTCATTATAGTAGCCTATTAAGTTAATTATAGTAGCCTATTCATTATAGTAGCCTATAGTAGCCTATTAAGTTAATTATTTTCGTCATCCTCGTCGTCAACCTCATCAAAGAACGGGTCCTTGAGGAGTTCGGTGGCAGAGGGTCTCGCCCTAGGTTGTGCGAGGCACCTCTCAACAAATGCCCTCACCTCCGGGTCCTTGATCTTGTTCATGGCCTCAGGTCTGACCCCGGAGGTCACTTTCTTGTATATTTTGGCAATATTGTCACATTCCCCATAGGACATTTCCAAGGTCACCATCTCTAGGACACACATTCCGAATGAGTACATATCCACCATTTCAGTGTAATGCTCTTCATAAAGCTCCGGAGCCATGAATTCTGGTGTGCCTAGCACCGAATGAGCTGAGTGAGTCTTCCCTACTATAGCAGCCAGTCCCAAGTCACCAATCTTCATCTATTTAACCAATTAACTGCTCTTCCACTAAGGGATCATTTATTTTGGTTTATATGAGGGATGGAGGATTACACTAACTTTTCGATCACAAAATCACATCTCCACTATTTAATATGTAGTTCTATACGAGTAGATCAATTCTGCAAATTTTCAGCCAATTTGGTGATCGTTAAGGTGTCGAACAAGATTAAATGAATGAACGAATGAAATCTGCCAAACATGAACCGTTCATACTTATAATTATAAATTGTAGTTTTGAATGCCTTAACGATTACTAAAATTTCTGAAAATTTGCAGAAGTGATCTACTCATATAGAATTATCCGAACAACGACTACCATAACCTCGAGTGTAAAATATCGATAATCATTTCTTGAATCGTGCGTCTTAAGCAAACCCTAACTAAACAGATCTAAACATTTGAAATGGTTAATGCTCAAGACATGAAATGGAATGATGATATCAAGAATCATAATGAAAAAAAGGGGTACTTAAAGAAACTTTATTTTCACCAAGCTAGACTTGAAGAATTTTCGTATTTTTGTGACCAAGTTAATTGGTATATCCATCTACATTTTTGTTAAAATTAAACATCTGATGATGCGTACGTGATCATATGGTTACTGCCCTAAATCAAGGTAACTATCTATAATATAGATGTGTGTATATATATTATTTTCGTGGCCGAGTAAATATTTAGGGTACCATTTCTCTGAGAATTTACCCTAATCCTACATTACGCTTTCGATCAGTTTACTCTCATATTATTGGAAAGTACCTGACCAAGATTCCCATTAACAAACACATTGCTGCAGTTAAGATCTCTATGAATTACACAGGGCTCATGCGTATGCAAATACTCCAACCCTTTCAAGATCTGAAACGACCACTTCTTCAAGGCCTTCATCGAAACGTTCTTGTGCTTCTTCCTGTACTCCCTCAGATTCCCACTCGTACAAACCTCAGTCATGAAATTCAAAGTGTTCTTCTCCTCGTCTCTCCACACGTTGTGCAAAGCAATGATATTCTTGTACTTCAGGGACTTGAGCAACCTCACCTCGGAGTAAAGCCTTTCGGTCATGGCGGAATCGTTGATGAAGTTCCTCAGTTTGACCTGGTTCCATGCCACTTCTATGCTCTCTTCTTGATCAAAAGCTCGGTACACCTTTTTGACTGCGCCGGAACCCAGAAGCTCATCGTAACGGCCGTACCGGTGGGTTGGGTTGACTTCAACGAAGGGTTCGTTGTCTCCCTCCGACTGGTCTGCACATTCACTCGGCATCTGCAAAGAAATGATCGATGATATAAAATTATAAATAGAAGGGCAAAGGAAAAGGATCGAGATTTCAACTTTGACAAGAAATCAAATGGAAGCACCTGTTAATTTAAACATGACGAGCTAGAGAAGGTAGAGGATAGAGAAAGATAGATATACCGTGGAGCTTTCAGAAGCAGTGCTATCTTTTCTGGGAAGAAAGTAGAAGGTTTGGCAGTTGCATATTTAGGTATTTACACTACAGGAAATATCGTCTTAGCCGACGGAAAAAAATAATTCCGTCGGCTAAGTTCGTCTTCGTTGACGGAAACTTAACCGTCGTATAGGACACCACAATCGTTGCCTAAGATCTACTTAGGCGACGGAAAGAAACGGTCGAGGATATCCGTCGACTGAGATATTTATAGCCGACTAAACAGCATTAGTCATCTAAGTTCCGTCGACTTAGTAAATCTTAGGCGACGAATATTTTTCGTCGGTCATTTTCGTCGGCTTAGTAACTCGTAGGCGACGAATATCTTCCGTCGGCATATTTTCGTCGACTTAGTAAATCTTAGGTGACGAAAACTGACGGTCGACACTCTCCGTCGACTAGGATCGTCCTAGGCGATGACCCATTTCCGTCGGTAAGGCTGGTCTTGTGCGACGAACTACTTTCCATCGGCTTAGTGAATCATGTGCGACGAATCATGTGGCGTCGGTTAAGTAATTCTTGGGCGACGAATGTCTTTCTTAGCCGACGCTTTTTTCCGTTGACTAAGAAATGCATTATTGTCTGACACAACGCAGAACAAATATTTTTTGCCGACGCCTTTTGTCTTAGGCGACGGAATATTCCGTCGGCTAAGTAAATATTTATTGTAAGAAAATAAATATTTGTTTTGCAGGCAACTGGGGGATTTCAAGAAATCGAACAAAAACAAACATTTCCCTGAAGAGTCGATCATGGTGGCATACATTCAGGTTGAGTGCGTAACTTATTGCAGCACATATCTCAATGATGAAGACACAGTGGGGGAATCATCTGGAGCGGGTAGTAGCCAGCAATTCAATCTATCAGTTGTTTCGACGATGTCCAACCGTATGGCAGGTTAAGTAATTATGAAAGATTAAGTAATGCTGAGATCAAAGAGGCTCATTGGTCTGTCCTTCAACATTGCGACGAAGCCGAGCGGTACTTGAAGTCCCATTTGGAAAGACAGGATGGTAACGAAGCCATACACAAGAGAGAATTTCCTGATTACTTCCCTATTTGGGTACCTTCTATCTCTATATATGATGTTACATAAATTAAATATATGTTGCTTTTTTATGTTACATAATGTAACAACGTTGCTCTTAAAATTGTTACAGATGGTGCACATTTAGCAGCAGTTTCCTGCTTCTTAATACCCGGAGTTGCACTTGTTGGCTGGAGGACCCCTGTTTCTGCTGGATCCCGTAGACCTTGAAGAAACTGCCGTACTGGATCTGCCCTTGGATATTTTTCTTCTTGTCTGCAAAAGGAGACCGACCGGAACTTTCCGGTCTTTCTCTCTCCGATGATAAAGTTAGTTATCGGTAGGGTAATATTGAATGCTAGGAGATGTTTCTTACCATTTTGGTTGACTCCATCATTATATTTATAGCCCCGGGTTGACTTGTACTTTGAATGTTCTTCGATGTGGGACAAGTATACCATTGAGGCTTGTTAATTGGGCCTCCTGTGGAGTCCCTCCCTCCCGGCCGAGAGACTGCTTATCATCCGGGACGAGGCCTGTCCGATCTGCCTCTTGTTGGGCTTTGTAGCATCACGGGCCGGGGGAGGTATTTATCGACTACCGACTACAAGTCCCCCCAAGTTCCCGTTCAAGACACGTCTTGAGTGGGGACTTGAAGAAATCGTCCGTGATGCCGAATTATTAACGGGTACCTGATCATAGTCCCCCTAAGTTCGTACTCAGGACATGTTTGAACGGGTTGCCGTTGCGATGGAAGGTAGCGAACCGTTCCACATGAGTTGTTGTTGCTCGAGCGCGGGGTATGATCCTCGTGTGGGTTATCAGGCCACTATTCTCCGTGTGAAGGAAATGATACAGACATGCCCAACTCCCGTGTTTTCGGAGCCGTACAAGGGGCTTACAGCTCTCAAGGCTTAGTTGTTTCAACCTTGCTTTCTGCTGAAATGCTGCCAGGGAGGTAGGCATGCCGTAGTTCGTACGCATGAAAGTGTTGCATGCGGAGCGACCACAGCTCGCGTGTCAGTTATGTACGCGGAGCGAACTCTTCAGTCCGCGTGAAAGTGTTGCCCGTGGAGCGAACACATCTCGCGTGTCAGTTATGTACGCGGAGCGAACTCTTTAGTCCGCATGAAAGTGTTGCCCGCGGAGCGAACACAGCTCGCGTGTAAGTTATGTACGCGGAGCGAACTCCTCACCTCGCGTGTAAGCATTGTACGCGGAGTGGACTCCTCACCTCGCTCGGTTCATGTTCGGGAATAGGAATGGCCGAATTATTAACTGGTACCCGATCGCAGCGGATCGCCACGATAGTTTCACCCGGAGGCATATTCGGGACTTGTGTTGTGTTTTGGATGCGACGACATCCTTGGTGGCTTGACCAATGGGTCTGCGCAATCCCCGGGAGCTCGGTGACCATTGGCAAGTGCTGCCGGGTAGTGTTGTTGGCATTAATGGCATGTCCTCCAGGTGGCGCTGTGGGGGGGGGGGGTGAAGGGATGTGCATTTAATGCGAGTCGTGTCACGCCTGTCGTGTTCGAGAAGTTTCTCGGTAGTGGAGCACGTGTCAGGATCCTACGGTGGGTCGCGACGGATCGGATTGCCTCGATGGGGGGGGGGGGGAAACGAGGCGTCCCTTCCCCCGCTTCGTACATAAGGAACGCTGCCTTCGGTGCTCATTTTACGTAGTCTTCAATTCCCGTCTTGCCGTTGAAGCATGGAGGAGAAAAGGAATTCGTACGCTTGGGGGAGTGCAGCCGCTCTGCTACAGCCGATCTTCCGATTGCGAGGTGCTATCCATTTGCTGCTCCGGCGTGTCTCCGGCCTTTACTGTCTGGTTAGTTTCCCTTCTCCAGCGTTTAGTTGTGTTGCTGAGAGTATCTAGTAGGGTGTGTAGATTGGTAGGTGTTTTTGGGTTTCTAGATGTTTTCGGGTGGCTGGGTTTGTTGTGAACGTTCGCCTGGTTGAAATGGGTGGTGTCAAAACCTCCCGGCGGCGGTACGCGATGTAGGTATCTAATAGCCCATAGGGTTTTTTATAGGGTTAAAATGGAGTCGAGGGCTTCCGATGCGAGCGTCTCTGGTTCATCTCGGCGGGCTCCGGCGGATGATGATGAAATGATGGAAGGGTATCTGCACCGGGAAACTAATAGGGACGCCGAGCGGGCAAAATCATATTCTGGAGTCTCCAGCTCGGGCCCCGAGTACCCGGTGATGGAAGTGATTCCGATCCCTCGCGCCCTTCACCTTTTGGAGGACGGTAGGGTGTGCGATGAGCCCATATGCAGTTTCACGCCCGAGGAGATCGAACAGTTGAGGGAGGAGTGGAACACTCCCCCCGATATCCCTATGCGTGGCCTGTACCCCGGAGAACTAGCGTGCGCTCTGAGAGACAAGTATGTAGCGGTGCATGATAACATGTTCAGGAATGGGTTCTCTGTACCGCTTCCCCAATGTGTGCAGTACATACTGAGTATGCTGCAGCTTGCTCCCGGCCAGGTCCCACCGAATCAGTGGCGTCAACTTCTGGGACTTGGTTGTCTGTATTTCCTTTCGAACATGGGGTGGCCGACAATCAACGAGTTTCGCGCGCTCTACAGGCTTTCATACTCGAAGAAGGTGGGAAGCTCCGGGTGTGTAGGCTTTACCGCGCGGGACTATGAGTCAGTCATCACCGATCTCCCTTCTTCGATAAACAAGGAGTGGAGGGCGAAGGTAGTCGTGGTGGGGGGCCCATGGCAAAGAAAAACGAGGCGGCACACGGTTCCCAACTACTTCCGGGCTATTGGGGATCAGAGCTACTCGCTGACAGCGATCGAGCGGGAGCGTATTGCCCGTATATTCGCTGCCTGGCCCCACGACGAGGACCGTAACTCGTATCACTTGACACGGTGGGCCGTTCTCGCGTACTGCGAGATGAGTAGAGTACCCGGTGGGTTCATCTTGATTTCCGCTTTGCATCTGAAGTCCTTGTTGTGCCCAGCTTAATTAATATTATGTCCTTTGGTGTGCAGGAAAAATCCCTACGCGTGTTTCGCGCCCTAATCATCCTCTTGACATGGAGAAGGATCAAGCCCTCTTGAAAAAGCTACTGACCAAAGGGGATCTGGCGTCGCGCACCGAGGTGGACGTGGATACGCATACTGTACGGGTCTTAGACAAGCAAAAGGTGTTGGATGTTCCTGATGAAGTATACGGGTTAACGGAGACGCCGCCGGTACCTCCTCCCGCAGTCTCGCAGATTACTTTGGGTGAAAAGAAAAGGCGCCATCATCACTCGAAGGGAACTCAGGGTGTTGAGGAGCCCCAGGTGATAGATACCGGCAAGGTCGTATCCGGGAGTCACGCACCAAAACCGAAGAAGCATAAGGTGGCTCCCGGGGGATCTACGTCGACTCCCTCGCTGTCCATACTCGCTCCTGCAGTTCCCAAGATTTCGAAGACTCCGATCAGGCAGGTTCTCGATGAGTACGGTTGTGCGGACGAGAAGTTTGTTCGCGCGATAGTCAGTGACCTGAAGGGGATTGATCTCGACCGGGTGAGATTCAAGGAAGGTTCTCCCTCCGAGTCCCGAACGATTGCACGGGAACACCTGATGAAGGTATGCGTACGGGACATTTGTGTTTTGTTTTGAATTGTTCTTGGGGACTTGCTTATTTATGCCGTTACTTGTAGGCTCTGTTCGCGCTGTACTCCATTGACGCTAGTGAGGACACTGCCGTACTGAAAGAGCAGGTGGCCAAGCTCAGTGGACATGTGAGCTACCTTCAAACCGAGAAGCGGTCTCTTGAAAGGGAGAAACGCGTCTTGGCCGAGGAGCTGGCCATGACTCAACAACATGTCCAGGAGGTGGAGAGCAAAGCTGATCGGGTCCCGGAGCTCGAAGCTGAACTGTAGTCCTTGAGGGTGGAGGTGGAAAAGTATCGCCCGCTGGAGGGTAGGCTTTGTGAGAAAGAAGCCGAGATAGCAGAGTTGGAGAGCTTGGTTCCTGCGCGCTGTGAGCAAGCTGTTGCAGCTTTCAAGGAGTCGCAGGAGCTCAAAGATCTGCTCCAGTCTGCTCGGGATGAGGCTATCACCGAGAAGTTCACGGAGTGGAGTGTGCATGGGTATCTTGACAAACCCCGGATGCTCGCAGATCTGCTTGCTGCGCAGGAGAAGGCCAGAGCACAAGACTCCCAGGCTATCCACCCGGAGGGTCCTTCCGAGACCAATCCTGAATATGCCGGGGTCGAGGTGCATGTGTCCGAGAGTGAGGGCGAAGAAGATACAATCGACTCGGTCGAGAATGACATAGTGTAGGGCGTTGAACTGAGCGCAACTGGACTGTAATTTTTTGATTTTGTTGTGGAATGGCTTTGTGCCTGCTCGGGGGAATATAGACTTCGGCCCGGAGGTCCGGATATATGCGTTATGTGTTTCAAGTGTTCATGTTGAATCCTCATTTTTGTGCCTTTGAATTCTGTGTTTTGCCTCTGTTTGTTTTGCCCTGTTGACCCGGTGTACCAAACCGACAGTGTTACTCTAGTTTTACGGGTTTAACTTCACAAGTGTTGCAAAATTAACTTCTTCATTTCTGTAAGTTGTTATCAAAACAAATGAAGGCATCCTTCCGGGTTGACCTAGCCAAACCCGGTGGGCATGATTTACAATTCCTGACCTCGATTAAACGGGGTAGAACCTAAGGTGTTCGGTGTTCCACGGGTGCCCGGTGATAATGCCGCCCCTGTCTCTTAGAAAGAACGTTGCAGGGCCGACTTCCTCCACTATCTCGTAAGGGCCCTCCCAGGTTGGATCTAGGGCCATTGGTTGGGCCATCACCCGCTTCATCACCCAATCCCCGAGACCCAAGGCTCGTGGCCGGACCTTGGAGTCATAATGCCGGGCGACGCGCTGTTTGTAAACTTAGTTGTGTATGTCGGCCCTGTCCCTTCTCTCCTCAATGAGATCCATGTTTAACTGGAGCCCCTCTGTGTTGGTTTGCTCGTCGTATCCCTCGACTCTTCCAGTTGGTACCGTCACCTCAATGGGAATGACAGCCTCCGTGCCGAAAGCCAAGCTGAAGGGTGTCTCTCCTGTTGACGCCGTAGCAGTAGTTCGGATGACCCACAGAACTTCCGGGAGCGTTTCTACCCACAAGCCTTTAGCGGCGTCCAACTTCTTCTTCAACAGTTTCTTTACAATCTTGTTGACCGCCTCCACTTGCCCATTGGTCTTTGGGTGAGCTACCGATGCAAACACCATCCGGGTTCCCATGTCCTTGGTGAACTTAATGAGCTTTGGGTTGTTGAACTGCGTGCCATTGTCGGTTATGATAGTCTCCGGGACACCGAACCTGCAGTAGATATTTTTCATGAGGAACCTCATCACACTGTCGGTGGTTATTCGACGAAGCGGTTCTGCTTCAACCCACTTTGTGTAGTAATCCACTGCTACTATGGTGTACTTGTACTGTCCGGGAGCAGTAGGAAACGGCCTGATCAAATCCAGAACGCACTGCGCGAAGGGCCACGGAGACAGCAGGATTGAGAGTGCAATGGACGGGGAATGGACCTCGTTAGCGTGTTGATGGCATTTATGGCATCTTGCTGACACTTGGTCTGCCATTTTCCCCATATTGGGCCAAAAATACCCCGTCCTGAGCGCCTTGAAAGACAGGGATCTCGATCCAGAATGATTGCCGCAAACGCCCTCGTTGATGTCCCGGAGGATCGTCTCTCCCTCTTGTACTGATACACACTTCAAGTTGGGAAAGCAGTAACCCCTGCGGTATAGTTTACAGTTGATCAGCGTGTATCTGGCGCATCTCGATTGCAACTTCCTTGCCTGTCGCCGATTCTCCGGGCGGACACCCTCTTTGATGAACTCGATGTTGGGGTCCATCCATGTCGGTTCTGTGGGACCGGTTGTGATGGCGAATATCTCTGAGATCGTCTTGTCGATACTCGGCCGGTTTAGGATTTCCACCTTCACCTTTTCGTGCCTTTGCTAGCGGGTACCGGTGGCAAGCTGAGCCAAAGCATCGACATGGCTGTTTTCCTTCCTAGGGATCTGGGCCACAGTTGCCGACTAGAATCCGCACATGAGAGCCTTTGCAAGTGCCCGATAAGAATTGAGGTGGGGCTCTTTAACTTCGAATGTCCCGCCGACTTGGTTCACCACAAGCTGCGAGTCACTGAACACTTCGACTCTTTTTACCCCTATCTCTAGTGCCAGCTGTAGCCCCCCGATCAATGCCTTGTACTCGGCTGTATTATTGGATGGGGAGAAATTAAACTCCTGGGCGTGCGTGTACACGAACCCGTCCGGGCTAACCAGTATTATTCCCGCTCCGCTCTTCTCTTTAGTGACGGAGCCGTCTACAAACAACTTCCAACACGGCTAGACTTCATGGGGAGCCTCTGTATCCTCTTGCTCTGCCTCTGAGCACTCCACGACTCTTTTCATGGGGGTCAATTCGGAGATAAAATCCGCAGCTGCTTGTCCCTTGATGGCTACTCTCGGCATGTAGTGTATGTTGAACTCTCCCAATTCTATCGCCCATTTGGCCAATCTCCCGCTGGTCTCTGGCTTCTGAAGGACTTGCCTGAGGAGGTAGTTGGTGAACAGGGCGATGGAATGAGCTTGAAAGTAATGCCGCAGCTTCCGAGCAGTCACGATGAGTGCCAAGGCCAACTTTTCTAAATCCGGGTACCTGCTTTCAGCCAGCGTGTAGCCCTTGCCTACATAATACACCGGAAGCTCCATGGTGTCATCTTTTCTGATCAAAGCCGAGCTTACTGCCGTACTAGATGCTGCCAAATAGAGATATAGCATATCCCCGGGAATTGGTTTGGAAAGCTTTGGCATGGATGCCAAATATTCCTTGATATTCCTAAAAGCCTCATCTTGCTCCGGCCCCCAATTGATCAGCTTGCAATGCTGGCTCTTGAGGAGTTTGAAAAACGGTGCACACTTGTCCATGAGTCTGGAGACAAACCTAGCGAGAGCTGCTATCTTGCCAGTCAGGGACTGCACGTCGCTCCGGACTTTTGGGACCACCATATCCATTATAGCTTGGGCCTTCTCCGGGTTTGCTTCGATCCCCTGCCGGCTAATCACGTGGCCCAAGAACTTCCCCTTGACGACCCCAAACAAGCATTTGTCCGGGTTCAACCTCATACCATACGCGAGTATAATATCGAAAGTTGCTTGCAGGTCGCTAACGTGCTCGACCGCAGTGAGACTCTTCACCAGCATGTTGTCCACATACACTTCCATGGTGATCCCCAGCTGCTTAGCGAACATCTTGTTCATCAGGCGTTGGTAGGTTGCTCCCGCGTTCTTTAGTTCGAACGGCATCCTCTTGTAATAGTAGACTCCTTTGTCGGTCGTGAAGGCAGTATGTTCCTCGTCCGCTTGGTCCATCATGATTTGATTGTAGCCCGCATAAGCGTCCATAAAGCTCAGCATTTCGAACCCGGAGTTGGAATCAACAAGCTGATCAATTCGAGGCAACGAGAAGCTATCTTTGGGGCACGCCCTATTAAGACTGGTGTAGTCCACGCACATCCTCCATTGCCCTACCGCTTTCTTGGAGACCATGACCACGTTGGCCAACCATTGCGGTATTTTGCTTCCTTGATAAACTGGATATCCAGCAGCCTCTGTACCTCTCCCTTGATGACGTCATACTTGGCCACATGGAACGACCTCCGCTTCTGTCGCACCGGAGGTACGCCTTTACGGATTCCCAACTTGTGCGTGACTATATCACCCGAGATACCGGGCACGTCAGCGTACGACCATGCGAATGCTTTGCTGTTGGCCTTTAGAAAGCGCACGAGCTCCTCCCGTATGATGTCCGGCAACCCCATCCCGATCCTCGTGGTTCAGGCTGGGAATTGGTCCGAGATGCAAATGAGCTCTGTTTCCTCAACTGACCCAGGTCGCTCGGATTCAGTTCCTTCTGTTGCAGCATTAATTCTAGGATCCTCGTAAACATCCGACTTGAGTCTATTCGTGCTCCCGGAGGCTAATACTTCTGCTCTTTTCCTGCCAGTATCCTGGTCGACAGCGTAGCATCCTCTTACAGCCAGCTGATCGCCACGGATGGTAATGATTCCCGTTGGGGAGGGTAGTTTCATCATCAGCATGTGGCCGGTGATGAACGCCTTGACTTTCCACAAGGCCGGTCTCCCAAGTATCCCGTTGTACGACGAGTCACAGTCGACTATTATGAAGTCTACCGTTGATCTCAGCGTGTTCCCCTCTGAACCTCCGAGGATCATAAGTATGTAGTCGGATCCAAGAGGTTGCACCACGTCCCCGGAGAAGCTTATCAACGGCTCATTATCCTGTGTAAGCTTGATGCTCCCTCTCTTTAGCGCCCGCCAGGCATTTCTGAACAGCACATTCACAGACACCCCGGTGTCGATTAGAATTTTCTTACAGAGATAATGATCCAACTGTGCAGTGATCAAGAATGGATCCTCGTGAGGCAGTCTGGTCCCTTGCTCCTCTTCTTCTTCGAACCTCACGGATTTCCACCTCACGTTGACATTCTGAACGCTACAGCTCCCGAAGGCGTATACCTCCCGCCCATCTCTGATCCCGGGGCATTGCTTCTTGGCTCTGTTACTCCTCTGGTCTATCGGTGTTCCCCCCATTGGCTTAGTTTGCTTCCTGCCCCCATCCTTGAACTTCTTGCTAGGGGTGAAAGCTTGTCCCTCTTGGTCCCCTTTCTAGGTTCTTACTTCTTGGATCGACTGTCCTTGGGATTCGGACCTCCTACCTTCCTTTCTCTTGCTTGCATGCCGATCTCCGTATATATCATGGTTTGCCTGGGCATGCCTGATCGCCATTTCCATTAGCTCATCGTAGCCCCGGGGGTTTTCAATTCGTACCGCGTATAAGAATTTCCCGGGCAATAGGGCCTGGACGAAGGCTTCCTCCGCCACCTTCTTGTCAAAACTCCTGACCTTGGCCGTGGCCCCCTACCAACGATTTACAAAGGTCTTTAATCCCTCGGCGTGCCCTTGTTTTACCTTGAACAGTTGGGTGGTATTATGCCCGTCCGTACGCAGTATGAATCGGTTCACGAATCTGTCTGCAAGCTTCCTAAAGTAGTCTATCGAGCCAGCTGGGAGTTCATAGAACCAGCTCAGCGTCTCCTGGAACATGTTGCAGCACGCGGCATCCGAATAACCCTTTGCGTTTGTATGGGATTTGAAGCTGTCGAGGAAGAGATGCGGGTCCCCTTCCCCTCCGTAGTTCAACTTGAGGGGTTTTGCTGCGTGAGAACGTACGGTCTGCGTGATGGTCCTTGTGAATGGTCCCCCTCTTTCTTCGAATCCCACGCCGGGCGGGTTGCGGGCCGCCCGTCTCTCTGCTTCGTCTACCCTCGTAGTCAGGTTCACCACACTGTCCCGCATGGCCATCAGGGCCGCCACTACTCCCGTCGCTTCCACCCTTCCATCCTCGACCGGCGTTGGGGGCTGTGGTGGGCCTTCTCTTTCCATAGCTTCTGGGAACAGGTTTGCCCTGACAACGACCATCCTGCGGGTGACTATCGGCGGTGTCATCGGTGAACCTCCTCCCTCGCCCTGCGCCTTGCGGGCAGTGGCGGCAGCCCGCTCAATCGCCTCGTCTCTCTCCAGTCTTCTTGATAACGCGCACATTATCGTCGTGTTATCTCTTTCCAGCTTTTTCTCCTGAGCGGCTGCATCTAAGCGGTCCCGCGCCCTTTCTCTCTCCATGCGCGCCACGTCCGCTCTCAACCTCTCTACCATGTCCTCCAATTCTTCCTGCGTGAGATCGCGCATCGTTGCGCATCCCAGTCTCTCATCCATCTCTCCCGTCCTAGTGTTGCTTCTCAGCGTCCCATCTCCACTGAAGCCACTGTGATCTCCCGTCATTATCCGGCTCCCGACTTCTGCTTCATTGGTCTCGGTCATCAAGACACTGGCTTTTCGTAAGAGTTCCCACAGACGGCGCCAATTGTTTCTGCTGGATCCCGTAGACCTTGAAGAAACTGCCGTACTGGATTTGCCCCTGGATATTTTCCTTCTTGTCTGCAAAAGGAGACCGACCGGGACTTTCTGGTCTTTCTCTCTCCGATGATAAAGTTAGTTATCGGTAGGGTAATATTGAATGCTAGGAGATGTTTCTTACCATTTTGGTTGACTCCACCATTATATTTATATCCCCGGGTTGACTTGTACTTTGAATATTCTTCGATGTGGGACAAGTATACCATTGAGGCTTGTTAATTGGGCCTCCTGTGGAGTCCCTCCCTCCCGGCCGAGAGACTGCTTATCATCCGGGACGAGGCCTGTCCGATCTGCCTCTTGTTAGGCTTCGTAGCATCACAGGCCGGGGGAGGTATTTATCGACTACCGACTACAACCCCAAAGCCACAGAGTTCGTACTAGATGTTTTGTGAACGGTGTTAAGTTTGTGACGTCAGAACGAGATGAATGCCATGTCACCCAAAACAATGGAGTCATGGTTGAGGGTCTGGATTTCAACTACTACGTGGTTCTTGTCAGTGTCAGACACGAATGAACCATATCAAGAGGAATCTCCATATGTAGTCCCCGATACTGAGGATATTCGTGTCAACAACCAACACGTTCCGGCTATCATAGGTTACATTCTAATTACACCATTTAAACTGAACTTGCTACAACGCAACCCCATTAATCATGATGACGACAGCTTCATAGATGACGAATACATAGAGGATGATGAGTGTTCTGACCAAATTGAGGAGCATGATCATTCAGACGACTCAGATTATCATGAGTACGATTAATATAACCATTATTGTGGATTTCGATCGGTCTAATCTACTTGTATTAATTTGGCATAACTTCAGATATGTATTTTTAAATTTATAACCACGTACGTACGTGCGTCAAACCATTAATTATTCATGCAAATTTCCATTTTTCTACATGTGTAATTTTTAAAATGGATATGTATGCTTTTTTAAATACGAATACTTACGTGGAGTTACAGTTGGGTTTAGTTTGAAAAGTTACACGAAAATACTCAGATGTAAATATAATAAAATGAGCTTAAAATTTTTAAAAATATATTTAGTCAACGAAACTTGAAGAATTCGTCGCCATAGAAGTACTAAAGCGACGGAGAGTGGATTTTCCGTCGCTAGGATCCCCGAAATATTAGGCGGGTAAATAAAATTTTATGTTACTTAGGCGACAGAAATTGAATAAGTCGTCGGCTTGGTAGAACCAAGGCGACGAAAAGTGTCTTTTTCGTCGCCTAAGATCCCGAAATATTAGACCGGTGAATTTTGCGCCCTTTTTTTCCAGAAATTTCATATTACTTAGGCGATGAATACGTGTCTGAGGCGACGAAACTTATTCGTCGGCTAAGATAAAGTCGATACTAACTGCCTCGTGCAATCCACAATCCCTAAATTCACACCCACAATTCCCAAATCCCACCAAAGATGCGCCATCGCCTCACGCCACCAGAGCTGCGCCACCAGACCCCATCCACGCATGGGCAACCGATTCAAGTGCGCGCATCCACCCACCTCCTCCACTCATCGCCACCGCATCCACCCGCCGCTCCGATCTCGCTGCTCTCACCTTCTCACCTTGCTCCTTTTTCAGGTCCGTATTCTCTCCCTTCTCAGATTGATCTTGCTTGTTACTTCTGAATCGTATCTGAATTCGTTTGTGGTTAAATCTCATACATTAGGATTAGGAATATAAGAGGAGTGAACAAAGTGTAGCTAGGTTGATGTATTTGAAATTATGGTTGATGTTTTTGAAGGTAAAAATGGCTAGCTAGGAGTTTTTTTTAAGCTGCCTACTGGCTCTTATGCTTTAGAAGTAGTGCTTGAACATGTGAAAGAGAAATGCAAGAGTTTCTGTGGGTTGAATATGTGTGATGACGATATAGGGAAGAAGGGGGCATTAGTTATTGTCAAGTTTGTGCCGAAGATTAAGTACTTGTGGTTGAGAAGGGCGAGAATTGGTAGGCAGGGTCTTATTACTTTATTGCAAGGCTGCAAGGATCTTGAACTTTTGGATGTTAGGGAGTGTTGTGGTTTCGATGAGGATGATGAGGAAATAGGTAAGCTTGCTGCTAGTATTCCTAAGTTTATGTGTGAGGGTTATAGAGTTGGACAGGAAGGAGGAGGGCACATGTTCTTGTATGGATGCCGTTTTGGAGGGCGACGACTGTTGTATGTTGGAGGTGGACGAAGAGTCTTGAATGTCCAACAAGGAGGAGAACGAGTTGTGATGACATTAGAGCCTTTAGAAGACAGAGCATGAGTGTGGTGAGGATAAGGAGGGCATATTTCATGTTGATGAGAAATTATTGACCTGTTATTGTTATGTGTACCAACTGAATTTGTTAATTATCCAAATACAATTCACATCAGACTTGCCTCAGTCCTCAGAGTTATTTATTTATTTATTTATTTTTAATTATCCAAAAAAAAAAGTGTTTGCTCATACCAATATCTTATTGTATCTTCTGCTTAAGTGGCTTGTAGCTTTTGTTAGTATACCAATATACACTTAACATCAGACTTGCCTCATACCTCGGTGTTTTTTTTTAATTATAAAAAAAATAAAATACCAATATCACATTGTATCTTCTGCTTAAGTGGCTCACAGCTTTTGTTAGTGTTTTCTGTATCCCAACGCATCAAGTCTAAAAAAAAAAAAAAAAAAAGTGAAGAAAGACAAGTGCTTTGATCAACCTGTATGTATGCTTTTCTATAGACTATTTTTCATAATCTTTATCTATTACTCACTCATTTACTAACAATTGTGTGTTGTTCATGTGCAAGATGTGGTGATCATAGGGAAGAGGAAGACCGAGCCACTAAGGCCAGTGCTTTGATGGAGTCAATACGGCAGAACGTTGGCTCAGCTAGCAGTAGCAGCCACCCTACCTCCATGTCGGCTGAGACAGTACCACCAGGGGCTCCCCCTTTGATCGTGCGGCCCCCTACAGTTGACAGTAGTTCAACGGGATCTCTATTGGCGTCTGCAACCGCACCTGAATCTGCAAGACGCATCGTTGGTAGCGCTCGAATCAAAGTTAGAAGCCCAACATGTAAGTGTATTAATTTACTGCCCCCTAGTAAACTTCTACTGGGGGTCAGTAAACTTTCAGTACATTATCTCCCTTTGAATTTCATGTCAATTACACACAACAGATAGCCTAATAAACAACTTTATTGCCCCCAATAAACCTAGTAGAAGTTTACTGCCCCCAGTAAACTTCTACTGGGGGTAAGTAAACTTGCGATACAATATGTCTTTTTCATTTTCATGTCAATTACACACAACAAATACCCTAATAAACAACTTTATTGGCCCCAACTAAACCCAGTAGAAGTTTACTGCCCCCTAGTAAACTTCTACTCGGGGTCAGTAAACTTGCAGTACAATATGTCTCTTTCATTTTCATGCCAATTACACACAACAGATACCTTAATAAACAACTTTATTGACCCCTACTAAACCCAGTAGAAGTTTACTGCCCCCAGTAAACTTCTACTGGGGGTCAGTAAACTTGCAGTACAATATGTCTCTTTCATTTTCATGCCACTGAAACACAATAAATATCCTCTTGTATATTAAGTATCCTAATGTATTTTCACATGTTAATTGTAGCTCCGACCCCGAAAAAGAAGCGGGGTTTATGTTCTGAAAAGAAGGCGGAGGATATCGTTCAACAAACGGGGCAGAAGATCAAGCTGGAGTATTGCGCCCGAGTAAAAGGCCCTAGCGTGAGGGGGATAAATAGCTTGGTGGCGCATGATATCGGTTGCGCCATATGGAGTCTGGTGGGAATGAGGGCAAGGACGTTCTACGACCTTAATCAGACCGAGAAGTGGAAGGTGTGGAATGCAATGTCGATAAGTAACTGAAAAGTATATGAAAAGTAAATTTACTTAATTACATTTGTTTGATAACATATATATGATTGCTTATGTAATTGGAAGACATGAACTGACATAATTGACATCTCTCTGTTGATAAAATTTCATGTCTAAGGATATGTTTGTGTAAGACTTAGTTTTCTTATAAAGTGAAAATGTTATGGATATGTGTAAAGTATGATTCAATGTGTGTAAAATATTGTGTGTTGATATGAATTGAAAGATGTGTTTTGTGATAGTTATTTGGGTGTATTAATTTTTTTATTTTATTTTTCAGTGCTTAACATGAATTTTTTTTATTTATTTCTTACTTAGCCGAAGTACGAGTGAGATGAAAATGATGAGCCAATGTTCAATTGGATACTGAAGAGGGCACAGGAGAGGTACAAAGACTGGAAGTACCAGTGTCACAAAGCTTATCTGAAGGAAGAACCCTCTGGTATGCCTTCAGATTTCATTGGGAGAGAGGACCAGTGGGAGTTTCTATGCGAGCACTTCAAGTCAGATGCGTTCAAGGTGATTTTTTTTAAATACCTTCATTGTTTCCCTTGTATTTTATTATTAGCTCATTCATGTATAGTTATGTATTTAGAACTTGAAATGTGAAATGTACAAGATGTTAGAACTACTCTATTTAATATTTTTTCATGTATTAGAGACTCTCCTTGGCAAACAAGCGGAACCGTGAAGAGAAGACTATGCACCACCACACAGGGTCTTCTCCTATCATCTACACAATGGAGGAACTCAGAATACAAGGCGAGCAACTTCTAATAATCAAAGGTTTTGAGAAGACCTATGTCAGGGAAGGTGACGAAGTTACAACCAAGCATTATGTAAGTGTCTCTCCTTTTACTATTATGTAAGATTATCAGTAATTAGTCAAGCATGTGTAAATCTGGATGCAATTGGTATATATATGATCATAAGTTGAATGAATGTCATGTTTTCCTGCTTCTTCCAAAACAAAACAAAGTGTTATTAGCATTATCATTAATTAAGATGTAAAGTTTTAGGGTGAGAAGCTGAGTTTTCCTGTGATGGGATTGGAAACTTCCCTGTTTATGATCAAACATGTTTATAAACTTCCTTGTTTATCATTATCATTATCATTTTATTGTCAACTTCCCTGTTTATGATCAAACCAGGTCTATTAATAAATGTTTACGATCAAACCATGCATTGGAAAGCTTCCATGTCTATTATTAATACAGGTCTATTAATACTTGCACTCTTAATACTTGCACATTTTATTGTCAATTTCCTTATTTATGATCAAACCATGCATTGGAAAGCTTGACAGGGAAGCTTTCCTATTTATTAGGTACACTTAATAAACTTGACATTTATTATGATGCATGGTTGATCAGGTCTATTAATAAATGTCAAGTTTATTAACCTTCCTTGTATTGTTTGATCAGGTGTACCTAATAAGTGAAGTTTCCCTGTTTATTATGCAAAATGTCAAGTTTATTATGGAAATGTTGAGCTGCATGTTTTTTTTATTAATTGATGTATATTAAATGCAGAATGACATAGTTGATGAGGTCAATAAACGAAAGGATGCATTTAAGGAACAACACCCTGACGCGATAAAAGATGAGATTATGGAAAGTGTTCAGTCCCAACAAATTGAGGTGTTGGGTACGGTGCTCAAAACTCGAAAAGGAAAGGAGATCAGAGGGATGGGACGATGAGGCTAGCGAGACTTGAGCCATTCTTCAAATGGTTCAACTTCACTTAGTCGTCCTCCTAGAGTTGATGAGCAGCAACTCCAATAGGTGCAGGAGCGCTATGAGCAGAGACTAAAGGAATCAGAAGAGCGTGCCCAGCAGTAGATCCAAGAGGTCAAACAGCGTGCTCTGCGTGCCGAGTCTATGTATAGTGCTGTGCAGTCCCAAGTTGCAGCCATATATGAGCACCTTGGTATGCCACCTCCTCCTCCTCCACAAGTTTCCTCACAGAACAATGATGATAGAGGTGACTTTCCAGGATTGGACGAGAATGTTTCTTGGCATTGGTGATTTTGTAGTACTTCATTCATAGTTTAGGTAAATAGTATGAACAATTTTCTAGCTAGTTCATTATTTTGTATATATAAACAATATTTGTCCATCTAGTTATCATGATCAATATATGAATATGTTTTCCAAATCCAGTGCTTCATGTCTGCTGTATCTGTATGTGTTTGATTATTGTTACTGATTTGTAATTTTTGGAAACAGTGAATAAGGTAAAAAAAAAATTAATTTTACCCTAAACAAAAATCTCTTAGGCGACGGAAACAGTAACTTTCGTCGCCCAAGATAAACCACCTAGGCGACGGAAAAAATAAAATTTGTCGCCCAAGACAAACCACCTAGGCGACGGACACAGTAACATTCGTCGCCCAAGATAAACCACCTAGGAGACGGAAAAAGTAACATTCGTCCCCCAAGACAAACCACCTAGGCGACGGAAAAAGCAACATTCGTCGCCTAAGATAAACCACATATCCGACGAATACAAAGATCAATCGTCGACTAAGAACTGTTATGCATTCGTCGGTTTAAAACTCTGCCGACGAATATTCCGTCGCTGAAGAACGTTGCAATATTCGTCAGTAAACATACATACCGACGATAGTTTCGTCGGCTAAGAACAATTACATATTCGTCGGCAAAGAACCTTTCCAACAAAAACATTTCGTCGAAAGAGGTTTTTATCGACAAAGCTGTTTGTCGACAAGGCATGTAAGGGTCCGTCGGGTAGGATCTCTCTTAGTCGACGACTAACTTTAGTTCCGTCGCCTAAGTGTCTACCTCACCACACTTATGCGACGAAATTTAGTCGACAGATAATTCGTTTGGCAAAATTCTAGATGACGAATTGGTTGTCTTAGGCAACGAGTTGTTTCCGTCGCCTAAGATGAGATTTCCTGTAGTGTTATAAGACCTTGGAGCGAGGTAATGAGGTGAATATGGAAAGAAGTTTTCACAGCACCGGTACCCCAACTTTTGTGGCACGGTCAAAGTGGTACATAGACTTTAAAAATATCAATGTGGTACCCAAACTTTGTTTTTTCTACCAAGGAAAGGCTTGAGGCCAATTTTTGTCACGGTGTCGTCTCTTTGCTGACGTGGCCACCATCGGGTGTCACGCCCCGACTCTTAAATTTTACCTTAATTACTAGCATTGTGGTAATAAGAATTTTACCGTCTTCGTCATTGAGTTTATAGTCCTAAAGTCCCTAGAGGTGTATTGAGGGACGAATATTTCGAAAGAATTATTCGAAGGAAGAAATTGTGACGACGGTAAAAATGGTAAATTTTAGCTAGTAAAAGGTAATTTTTATTGGGGTATTATTTTTGGGGGTGTTGAATTTTTGGTTTGGGTGTTGTTTAAGTTGGACCGGATGGGCTTTGGCCCATTTCAGTTTTCCCTCTCCTTTCTCTCTCCTCCCTCCCGTTTTCTTCCTCCCGTTTCCTCTCTTCACTGCCGCAAGTTTCCGGCCGCCCGACCGCCGCCGTCCGGCCGCGCCAGACCGCCGCACCGGTCCTAAACGATCGGTCTCCAACCCAGCTACAGTTCTAGACCGGTGGCAGCCTCCCTAGCGCCGCCGTGAAGGAGGAATCAACGCTGAAAGCCCCGACTGCCGGAAACTTCTTTTCGCCGGAACTCCTTCCTCCGGCCGCCATATCCGGCGAGCCTTGGCTCAAAAGGAAGCCCTCCTCCCGTGCTTCAATCCCTCCAAAGGGCTCCTTCTATCTCGAGCTAGATAAGGAGAAATCGGTATTTGAAATTCTAGGGCTTATTGTGTGTTTGTGTTCGATTGACATGGTTAGGCTTAGAATTGGAGTTTCTGGTAGTTAGGAATGTTGTAGAGGAGGTTGAGAGGAAGGTGCTGGTAAATTTTGGTAGCATTTGCAGGTCGTCAGAATTGGTCGCCGGCCGCTGCTGCCGGCGGAGCCGCCGCCGAGAAAATGTTTTTGGTGGAGAAAATTATGAGGAGTTTAATGGAATGAGTTTTGGAATTTTTTGGAGGAGTTTTGGATAGGTTTTGGAATTTGTTAAGTTTGGTATTTTTAGCGGATTAATAAGTTAAAATCTGGCCATTGGATTATTTTTTTGTGATTAGGACGTTGGAAGGTGAGTTTGAGGATGTCGATATTTATGGAGATTTATGGTGGGCAGTGAAGTTAAGATTTAGGACGATAGGCATGGTTGAGCGCGGGGAGCTCATAATTAATTATGCCTATTTTTCTTTGAATGTTGGGATTTTATTTAAGGAATTATTTATGTATTGGAACAGGACACGAGGAGGCTCGAGCAGAGGAGACCTCCGGCCGACGTCAGGCTTAGGCCTAAGTTGTGAATGGACCTTTGTTTTTAAATAATGTTTTATTGTTGAATATTTCCTTTGTTGGAATTTATCCTGAGTTGAGGATTTCAGTGATTTTACTCACTTTATATAACGTTTATGAATATAGTATGTATATGAGAGAGTGCTAGCTAGCAATACGTGCTCCCCTCATAATGAGGAAAAATGCCATTATGAGGTGACGTGAGCGTTAGACGCCAGCGTCCTAACCCTGTACGACTTTCTACTTTCCGAGTTCATTCTATATTTTTAGATTCATTCATAGAATTCGTACAGGGAGTGAACACGTATAAATACCACCCGGTCCCCTCCCCATACTGAGGAAAAATGCCACTATGGGGTGACGTGCGCGTTAGACGCGAGCGTCCTAGCCTGGTATGACTATCTACCTTCGAGCTTATTCATAGATAGCATACATGGAGTAGACGGGTGTGAATACATACTGATATAATTATATAATTTTAGCCTGAGAGGCTATATTGTTTAAGATTTGGAGACTAGCCAGAACTAGTCGTGTCCTTGAAAGTTTTTCTTGGGGAAATATTATTGTTGTCGAGATTATTTTGTTCACTCACCCTGACGTGATTAAATATTTTCCCCTGGGCTTTTCCTTCGTTTTAATCGCCCAGTCTGTAGAGTTCGGGTGGGGTCTAGAAGGAGGCGCCGAGGCATAGTCACCCACATTTCCACTACTGTTCGCCAGTAGGTCATCTGTTTAACCCACTAGGATTTTCTTCAGCTTCCGTTGTCTTTCCTGTAGTAGCTCTGAATATTTTTTCGGAAAAATAATTGTGTATTATTTTATTCAGTTATTTGGATTAAAGTGAAGATTAATATTTTGGGTTAAGAGGGTGTTCTATATTTTTCCGGGTAAGGGTTGTCCATTTTCAAAGGAGGTTTGCCGAGTCCTTCGGTAAATTTTCTTTGGAGGTGGTCCCCGCAGGACTTACCTCGGGTTTCAGGGTGAAATTCGGGGTGGGTCTTGACATCGGGTCCACCAAAAAAGAGCAAAAACGACATTTTACACAGTCTGCACCCAAGTCGAGTCAAAACTCGACTTCCCCCGCTCCTCCCTCAATTTCCATCTCTTCTCTCTGCAACCCCTTTTTCTTGAAAACCCTAAATTGCAGAGCAGACCGACACAGCCGAAGCTCTCTAGCCAAAGGTAAGCTACCACAACCCCATCTCTCTCTGGGTTTAAGCTTTTTGGTTTGATTGGTTGATTACTGTGTTGAATCATAGTAATCAACCAAGTCGAGTACGCCCTTGAAGCCGTCCGCAAGGGTAACGCAGCCGTCGGTATCCACGACACCGAGACCATCGTTCTCGACGTCGAGAAGAAGTCCACCGCCAAGCTTCAGGATTCCAGGTAGATATTTCTCTCTCTCTGTTTGTCTTTCGGTTTTGTTTTATCTTTGTTTTGATCTATTAGATGAGAAATTAAGCTTAAGGTTAGAGGGTTTATGTGTGATATCCATTTCTAGTTTTGGTTTCAATTTATGCAGTTAGCTTAGTCTAATTGAATGTAGGAATTTCATTGGGTTTTGCATAGATAGATAGATAGATATGCTTCTTCCATTGGTGGTGTAGCAGGAGTGTGTTTTCCAGCTTCTTTACCTGGGAATTATGCTTCTGTTTTTATCATTTTTCACTGTTGGTTTTACTTTGGGATCTTTGGAGTCTGGTAAAACTTTTACAGTGTTAACTAATTGGTTAAGTTGTGTGTTTGATAACATGAGTTTGGAATTAATTTGTTTTGGTTATTCTTTTTTACCATGTTTTTGAAAGTTGTTTAAATTAAACCTTAAGGCTAGCTGATATCTTTGATTAGATTACCTATCTTGTTTTCTAATATCTTTTAACTAATATAGTAATTTCATAAATTTCACAAGTGTTTGATGACTTGGTTTTGTTGTGGTGTTTCCATTATTGATTTTGATTGTTTTAGTTGTGGGTGTGCGGTGCCAAATCAAACTTTATAAACCGAGTAAATAATGGTTTGATCAGACTAGTGGTTTGATCTAAGTTTTCTGCATTATTGTGTAAAAGTGTGACGATTGAATGATGGTGTGATTACTTGTCCATGTTTTTTACTTAAAACTGGACTTTACTAGACTACTATTTACTTTACTTGCTACTCTTTGTGCTCAGTGACTAGGATGAACTGTTCTCAAGCAATTCAGATTTTGCTTCATGAGTTTGCTTGAATCATGATCATCTCTTCTTTTTCTTTTTTTGTTTCTGAGTTTTGATGTACTCTTGTTCACTGGACAACAATACTACTTGTTTTAGCTGGTGTCTCTTGTGTCCTTATTGACAAAAAAAAAATAGAATAAAATTTTGTTCAAGCTTGTAGTTTTTGGGTTGTCTTCGGGAAGTTTTCCAACTTGTTCAAGCTTAGGTGAGTAGGTTATTGTTTATCATTTACAGTAGTTTTTTTTTCTGATGAGAATGATATTACTTGCAAGAGTTTGTGGAAATTAGTAATTCTTGTGTGTGTGTGTGTGTGTGTGTGTGTGTGAGAGAGAGGGAGGAGAAATTGGTGTCGTAGGAATATAGGAAGAACAATTCAGCATCTTTTATGTTCTTGATCAATTGGTTACTCCTTTGTGAACCATGTTAGTCACTTAGTCAATTCTTGCAGAAAAGATGAGTTTCTATAGAGTTGTTAGGTATTTGTTTCTGATATGATAAGTTGTTGTGTTTGTCAAAGTATATGTTGTGTTTATTAGGTATATTGTAATAGTATAGATAATTCTTTCTGGTTTCAATGTTGGATTATAACTTTTGTATTTATGCTTCTTGTTACGGAGGATCATCTTGGTAGGAAGTAAAGCATTAGGATTGGGTTTTTCTTTGTTGTTACCTACTGGGAATCATCTTTAAAAGGGGAAACTTGATTCGAGTCAAAATCAGTGATTTTCCTGATGTAGGTCTTCAACTTCGAAAAATAATAAGTAATTGTAAGAACTTTTTTTTTTTGCGATTCTAGTTCCAGATTGATCTTTAGGTCTATTTCAAATGTCATGAAGACACCAAGCTTTAATTCCCAGTTGAACCATATCGTTTTTAACCAAAGATTTTTTTAGTCAGAATTTCAGTTAGACACTTTTCTGATTTTGTACCTTTGCTTTTAGTCTTAACGTTTGCCTATGATTCTTAATGACCAACTTACCCTCATTTGTTGTTTTATTTCTATTTAAATAATAATAAATAAAAAAAAGTGGCGGTGGAGGCCTTTTTAGGGTCGGGCTGAGGCTGAGACTTGGCCTTTTTCATCGGAGAGGCTGTGAGAGAAAGAGAATATGAAGGTCTATGGCATCGCCTACCGTCCCAGCCTAAATTGAACGCTGACCAGTCGATCTGTCCAGTTCGACGTCACGGGGACGACGTAATGGACGGAGCGACGGACCAGTTGTTCGATGAAATGCCTCACAGAAACCACGTCTCATGGGCTTCACTTCTCACCGCTCTCAACCAAGCCAACCTCCCCCACCGCACTCTCTCCATCTTCCCTACCATGTTTCAGTCAAACTCTTTGCTCCCAGACCATTTCATGTTTGCTAGCGTCGTCAAGGCTTGCTCTAGCTTAGGGGCTCTTAGGCAAGGGAAGCAAGTGCGCGCACTTTATGTTGTCGCCGTTTGCGAAGATGATTGTGTGGAGTCGTCTCTGGTTACATGTATGCAAAATATGGGTTGCCGGATAATACTCGTGCGGTTTTTGATTCGATTATGGAGAGGAGTATGGTTGCGTGGACTGCGTTGGTTTCCGGGTATGCTAGAAGTGACAGAAAGAAGATGCTTTGGAGATGTTTGGGAAGATGTCGGTGAAGAACTTGTTTTCATGGACTGTTTTTTTAAGGTTTTCATGGACTGCTATGATATCGGGTCCCTGGATCTATATTTAAATATCTATATGGTATATGACAAGTCTTGAACACTTCTCTATGATTTGGATCAATGAAAAGACAAACACAATTTGTAGATAGGATGCTCCACCGCTAGAGCTGTGGCTAAACCGCTAAAATTGAGGCCTTAGGGGATTATCTTCTTCTTCTTCCCTGTAATAAAATCTGGGTTCTGAATACATTGATGGGATTGAAGTCTTGAAACAAATAAAAAAGTAAATGAAGGGGTAGAATTAGAAAATAATGAGAAAGAAGAGCAAGATTTGCCGTAAACAAATCTGTATATACGAGTCCTTGTCTCATTGGGGCCTCTGAGAGAGATATGTTTAGAGAAAAAAAAAATTAAGATATGAAAAGACAAAAGTATTCGTCAGTTCTCTGTTTTTTTAACGAAGTTAATGGCTCCAGATACCGATCTTCGGTCCGGACAACAACGTGAGATATCGTTTTAAATTTTTCAAAAATTAAAATACAAAAGTTTTGTTTTTCTAAAATGTCGACACTGTTTGGATCATTTTTCTTTCTAAATGATCTATATGTGATTTGCTAAAAAACACTTTTTTTTTTTTTTGAACAGGACTAAGAAACTTAATTAAGAGGTGCAACGATCCAAACAAAAGTCTAATGTATGATGTATCTGGGTTTTTTTAATGCGCGACCCGGCCCATGTCCTTACCTAGAACAAGTACTTGTACTTCTCGACTCGTCGGGGTATGTAACCACATGTTTCTTTGTTCCCCTTCAAGTTGATTCCGACGACCAAAAAAAATGGCGACGACGGCGGAAACAATCACAGCGGCTATGAAACTGATAGAGCCAAAGAAAGAGAAGCTAAAGAAGGCCTTCGACGACCTCCAATCTCGCTCCGACGTCCTCTCTCTCTTCTCTCTTTCCTGGTCCGACCTCGACTCCCATTTCACCTCCCTCCACAACTCCCTCTCCCAAAAGCTCCACCTCCTCCAAACCCTCGAATCCCAGTCCCCAATCCCTCAAACCCACACGACCCAAAACCCTTCTTCCTCGAATTCACAGACCCAGTTGCCAAAGGTCTCATCTTTCGAGCCCAAACCGCCGACCCAGATAGAAAACGACCCGAATTCGTCGACCCGGGTGGAAAAGGATCCGACTTTGCCGACCCGGAACAGTGTTGAGGCTAGTAATAGTGATGATTCCGATGCGGTGGCTCCTCGGCCCGAGTTGGTGTCGTTTTGTGAGAGAATGGATGCAATTGGGTTGAGGAAGTATATGAATGACACCAAAAGTAACCGGAATACGATGCGGTTGGAGCTCATTGGGGCTTTGCGGCGCGCTCCGGACCCGGCATTGATGGTTCTGAATGCAATGGAGGGGTTTTACGTGGAGAATAAAGGGGTTAAGGACGCGGAGGTGAGTGGTGTGAGGAGAACTTGTGTGCTGTTGTTGGAAGTGTTGTGTGGAGTTTCACCGAATGTGGGAGTGGAGGTGAGGGAGAAGGCCAAGAAGTTGGCAGTGGAGTGGAAAGGGAAGGTTAATTTGGAGGTGGAGAACCAGTTCGAGGGGATGGGGTTCTTGCATTTGGTGGCGGCTTTTGGATTGGTGTCTGAATTCGACATGGATGAGCTTGTGGATCATATGGTTGTGGTTGCGAGGTATAGACAAGCTACTGACTTGTGCCGGACACTTGGCTTGGGGGATAAGATCACAGGTAGAATTCTATCGTAATGCCAGTGTGATTTCCGTTTAATTTTCGTTGGATACTAGTTCATGCATTTAGTTTATCATGCGTAGCCATAGCTACCTTTGAGTAATATTTCGGTTTTTGGTAAGAAGTAAGTGGTTCTAGTTCTGGTATCTATGTTAGATTGTGAATTGAGGTTCTATTGGTGTTTGATGTTTTTAGTCAGATATTCATAACAAGTAACAAATATAATTCCCGTTAAACTATAGAGGTATTTATAGAAAGAATGACAGCCTAGAGGTGATAGTTATAAGGTAAAAACTTGTGGCAGAGCAGTAGATATATTTCAGTTTTGTCTCTGATCACAGAGGCCAATTTATATTAAAGGATGACTGGGAAGTGAGCCGTCTATAATTGAGTTAAAGGAACTAGGGTGCGTAAGAAGTCTGAAGGGACAACATAATCTTCTTTCGGAACAGAAATCTATGAGCAAGCTGTTGAAGGAAAGGTGAGTTAGAAGAGTGAAGCGAAGATAGAGCCTTGTATTCTCTCACCAATCATTATGTCGCTCTTATATCTTAATGGAACTCTGAACACTTTCTTTCCATGTGCATACACTTTGCATTGTTTGATTTGGACAGTGGAAAATGACTGACTTCTTAAAACTGTAGTGTTTATTAGAAAGCTGTAGAAACAACGGTATGTGAGAATGAAGAGAAACAGAACTACACACCCATTCTTGTTTCTAGTTCAGGAATATTCTGCCAGGATCATTGTTAACGCTCTTGGGTTGACCTTTTTAAATGCACAATTTGCGCACTTGTTGATTGTTTGGTGCTGATTTTAACTGTAAAGTTTTGTTTTGTGTTTGCAGTTCTGATTCAGAAACTTATGAGCAAGGGCAAACATCTTTTGGCTATCAAGTTCATTTCTGAATTTGATATGACTGATAAGTTTCCACCTGTTCCCATCTTAAAAGCCTACGTGAAGGAGTCTAAAAGGCTGGCTAAGAAAGTTTCTGAGGAAGGAAATAACTCTAAGAAAGCGGCGGTAATTTGACATTCTCTTATAGCTCGTCTTAGTCTTTTAAATACAACACTGTGTCTTCCCTTAGATTGATTGAGTTCTTCTGCAGAATGAGGCCATAGCCAAAGAAACTGGTGCTCTGAAATCAGTAATTAAAATTATAGAAGATTTAAAGCTCGAGTCTGAATATCCACCGTCTTCTCTTGAAAAGCGAATTGACCAATTGGAGAAGGAGAAGGCAAACAGAAAACGCCAGGCAGCAGCTCCTGCTGGGAAGCCTTTCCAACAGCAGCAGCAGCAGTATGGTAACAAGCGTCCTCGAATGATTGCTCCTGTTGGCTCCACAGCAGTCTCAAATGCCACAGCAGGTTTGTTGGTACAGTCTCCTACTGCATATGTGAGCTCTGCAGCTGCACCCTATGTCGTGTCAGGCGCTGCTCCTCCAGTTGCCCCTTATGTGGGTTCATCAACTGGGCAGTATGGTTATGCAGGAGGCCAGATGGGTTTTCCTGGGAACCCAGGCCCTTCTAGTACCCATTTATACTCATCCGAACAGTATCTGCCCTTGGGCTATCCCAACAGGCTAACTGCCTATGGTGGATATAGTGTGCCCGCTCAATACCTTCCATCTTACTATTCTCAGCAGTAACTTGTTACTTTTTGTTTCTGTCATAGTATACCTAATACGGTACTATTTGCTTTTGCATTTTTTTTTTCTATGGCAATACTGGTTTCCAGAAAAGCAAATCTGCTTTTTTGTCCACAGATTGTAGTACAGCAACTAGACTGGGTAATTAAGATCTGTGATTGCATGATTGGTTTCACATGTCTAATTACTTGATGATTTTTTCTGCCTGCCCAGATCTTTTGGACCTTGAGACTCAGCAGGAAAGTAGTATAACTATTTTAATATCATTGTTGGCGAGCACAAACTCTAGTAGACAGTTTTTATGTCTTTGGTTCCATCTGCTTTCCCTTGTAGCTATTTTCATAAAAGGGGAAGAAGTGCTCGTGGTTTATCTATTTGTAGTTTGTTCTCCCATGTTGCCAGTAAACATGGCAAACAGAAGTTCTGCCTTTGACTGAACTCCAATGGAAAATGCTATGCGTTCCTGGAAGATGATTTCCAGTAGTATTGCTGGATTGGTAAACAATATTTCTTTTCTTCTTTGGGAAAAATTGTTTATCGCATTTATAGTAGTACATAATATATGTTTTGATGTTGCTCTCTTTAGTGGGAGGGAGGTTTTTCTTCCGGATTTGAACTCTTTTGGAGTAGAAACATGTTTGCGTTCTTATTCAATAGCACACACTTCTCATTGAAAGCCTAAATTGCGTCTATGCCTTAGGAAAGGGGCTGTTTGTTCCTAATCTAAGAGCAGGAGGAAAATTTGCCAGATTATTTTTCATTCTGTAACATCCCTTCTCTGAATGGACTTTCCTGCATTTCTTTGCAAAACATATTGGAAGCTTGATGTAGTTTCCTTTTTCCTTTTTCCTTTTTTCATATCTAAATCTCTGTCATGTTTATGTCATGATTTCCTTGACAATGGCATTTTCGCCTTGTAGTGGCATATGAGGCATAAAACTTATGAAGTAGGGGCCTTCATTTTGACACCTTGTTGAGTCAATTTTATATTGGATGGAAATGTATACAACTAGTTTATGTTTTTTTTTACACCCTCCTTTCGGATTGTTCGCGGTATCCCAAAAGCTTTCTAGGCCCAAAGGACTAATCCGTTAGGGGCCAGCTAGCCAACAGGGCATTGCAGCCCCTTTCCTGGCCACGTTTATAATTCAGCAACAACATTGAGCAACATCAGTGTTCGAACCCATGATGTGGGGGTGCCATAAACTACAACTAGTTTATGTTTCTTTAACAAAAGAAATAGGAAGAACTTATGATTTCTTCCAGTAACCTTCATTATTGAATACAGATAGAACCTGGTTCAATCTGCATTCTCTTTTTCACCAGTTTTGATGCACCAGAATCTGTCTCTGGCATCACTCTATTGACTTACTTCTAAGTCCATTTGTGTGGATGATTCTGGTTCCTTTAGTGACTAAGGCCTAGCCTTTGATCTCAAAATTAGGAATAAGGATTGAGAATAAGGTCAAACTATCATTTTGGGTAGAGTTTTATATTGCTTACTCTCAACCATTTGATTTAAATCCGAGGTAGATGGCTAGGTGAATGTCGGAGTTGAAACATATGGTTGAAGGAAGCTCCTCTTCAGTTGTAATTCTTGGTTGTATTTATTATTTATTTGTGTTTCTAGCTATGTATTCTTCAAACTATTTGTAAGCAACTAATATTCAGATGTAAATAACTGCCCTTACAAACCATCATCATCAATGTTTTCGAGCATGTTTTTGTATCTGTATATTGACAGATTAATCTGTAACGCATTAGGTACATCTGCAACCTGTTCATACAGTGATAGATTTGGAGTGGTCATCTTCTATTAGTATGTTATAAACGGTTTAAAACTGGAGGCAGACTTTTTTGAAAGGGAAACCGTAGTGCTCCATGAATTTACATTATTGTTGATTTGTTGTCATAACTACTATTTACTTCAATGGTTGGAAACACAGAGACTCTTCTGCATTAGGTATCAACTCCTTTAAGATTGGACTATACTCTGCAAAACCAATTCAATGAAGTCAGTCTTGGCCTACACATAACACAGAGATGATTGAGTTACCAATTCATGCTTGTTTTAACCAATCATGTATAGCATGAAAGATTCGCTCAACTTATTTCACATAAAAGAGGGTAACGTCTCGTCGAGGGAGATTCAAAAGTCCTCATAGACGTGTTGCTTCACAGGATTGATTGCCCTTGGAGAAAGTTCTTGAGGAGGACATTACTGCATCATTTTGCTTCTGCCTCCTTTAAGCATGTTTGGTGATAGTGTTTCAAGTGTTGTTTGTTGGTCTTCCCAGCTTCCTCTGCTTTCCTAGCCTTTTGGTTTGATCTTAGGCTATGTTTGGTTCATGGAAACAAGCACTTGGAAAAGGAAAGTCATTACTTTTCATTGTTTAGAAACCAAAAGAAAATAGTGAGAAACGAAAGTGGTTCCCACATGAAAGGAAAATTGGGTGGAAATTGGTTCTCTTCCCTCACCCTGAGGATTCACTTTCCCTCCCAAATTCCAAAGCAAATTCTAGCTCCATTCCTTATTTTTCCAAACATTAAAAAGAAAAATTTAAGGGAGTTGCAATTTCTCATGTCAAATGAAAATTCAAAAAATTTATTTCATTTCTTTTCCATTCCTTGAATTAAAACAAGACCTTATGGGAGCCGGGTATATGAGAGGGTTTTCGTTATAATTTATTTTTCTAATCGAATTTGGATAGTAACTTTCGTCGAAGCTTGACTATTGCTCTCCAAAATGGGGTATCTCTAAAATTGAAAAATGAACTTAGCACATGAGTACAAGCCAAAGCTAGAATTTATTACAAAATTGACATGATGTTAAAATAAGTCTTTGTATTATGTGGACATATTTGTCACTAGTAGGAATAATGCAATGAGCCAATGACACTTCGAAATATATAACCCAAGAAACCAAAAACAGAAGCCATCAGTCCTTTCAGTGATGGTACATCTTACTTATTTGGATCTTTGCTTTGACCTTTTTCCAAAACAGTTGGTGACTAAGCATATATGGAAACCAGTCAATATCTTAGTTCTTATGCCCAATAAATCAGGTTGGTCACATAAATTTTCATCCTCCGCTCTTTACTATTCTATGCAATCTTCACCTACAAAATCTAATTTCCCCAAACCATTATTTGCATTTTACTATCCCATGTTGGTATTCACTCATAAATGTTTGCCCACATAATGTACTTGATTATTTCTCAAAATAATGCAAGATGGCGTAAATGTTATCCAATTATAGATGGGAGGAGTATCTAACAACCTAAGTTGAGTCATAATGAAAATATAAGGACTAATTTCAGTTTACTCCCATTAACTTTAGGTCGATCATCATGTTAGTATTTCTTCTTTCAATTTCATCAAAAACACAACTCTCAATTTTCATCAGCAGTGTCCAAACCTCCGTTCTCTATCCAATTTCTCCGTTAAGTGATGACGTGACATCAAGAAGAAAGTCAAATTCCGAAAAAAATAACTTTGCTGACCATTTTTTCTTCCATATCGATACACATCTCCGTACCCGTCACAACTCCCTAACCTTAGTGATTTTGGTGGGATTGAATGCAATTTGTCTATATTATCCTTTTTATGTGGGCTCAGCGACTTCAAATTTGGTTTTCTTCTTAATGCAAGTCATTACATGACGGGGGAATTGAATGAAAAACGTATGTTTGGATACGGCTGATGAAAATTAAAAGTTAAGGGGTGTTTTTGATAAAATTGAAAGAAAATGGACTAACATGATGATCGACCTAAAGTTGATGGGGGTAAACTGAAATTAGTCCAAAATATAATCAGTGAAAAAACCTCGCAACTCTGCTCTCTCTCTCTGGCCTCTCACTCGAGAGGAATTTTGGTGGCGGCGATGGTTCTCCTTTGGTGGCTTCCTTGCTTTTTCGATTGAGAGGGGGATTTATTTCCTCTCTCTCTTGTCAAATTGGTGGTGATGACGGTGGGCTTGCACGACGTCATTCCATGAACAAGACTCGATCAGAATCGGGTAATTTCTTTGACCGATTTCTCTTTAACAAGATGGATGGTGAAAGCTCTATGGTGCTGGCAGAGCTAGTCTCTTTTGGTGGTTGTAACGATGGAGATGGCGGATGGATGGCGGCTTCTAGGGATTTATTGGCTGGTATTCGGATCGAAAACTCTGAGCAGATCATGGCGGACTCTTCTTGGTCTCTGCCCGGTATCCGATGGGTTGCTGGTGAAGGATTGAAGCATGGGCGTAGGAGTGCCGGAGAAGGTGAGTCGTCGATTGGTGTTGACGGTGGCGGGAAACTAGCTTTGGTGGAGGATGCTGGTGATTCAACCATGGTTGCTCATGGGTTAGGGCCATTTTGGGCTTGGGATGCATCAACAAGGGTTTCCCTCTATTGGGCCTGGGCTTATTTGAATTGGGTTGAGTGGGAGGTTTCTATTCTCACTACAATTATAGTTTAAATTTAGTTTGGTCCAGGTAAACTAATTTGCATTCGTAGAGTATTTGATAGTTTTCTGCGGATCCTAGTTTACTTGTAAAATCGTGCTTAATCGCTACAAGGTGGGTGTACTTTGAATCTCAAAGCTTATGTTTTAGCTAGTATAAGACTTGCAATTCTGCAAGACGATGTTTTCTGACGACCCCACTGGGGTATGTCGTCTTCGTATTGCTTGCTTTGATTTAAATGGAATGACCTTTTGATCAAAGAAAAAAAACAACCTAAGTTGAGATCGGTGGTCAATTTCCAATTCCAACTCATTTATTCTAACTACCGAAAGAAACTGCAAAACTACAACACAAAAGTGACAAAACCTCAAGGAACTCCCCTTCCCAGCTGATCCAAATGGAACATTGAGGACACAGAAAAGGGAAGACAGTTAAACCATACAAGAGGAGTAACAAAGTTAAGACTTATTGAGGCTATTCTATCAGCTACAAAGTTGGCCTCTCTATGAACATGTCGGAAGTAACAAGCGTGAAAATACGAAGACAACCAACGAATGTCTTGAATTATAGAGCTAATACATTATGGAGTAGCAGCCCTACCATTAAGGCAGTCTTCCTTTCATACAATTGTTTAAACAACACGGGTTTTTAGACATAAACATTAGTTGTGTATGAAATAAGTTTACAGATAAACAATAAACAAGCGTGACATGTAAATGACTCATTTACGGATTCTCCTCATATACTGTTGTAGACATAGAAAATTTAACGATAATAATAGTTGTTGAATAATCTAAGTAAATACGTGGCTCGTGAGTCAACAAAATTGGAAAGCCGTCGGAAATAACACGTGGCAACGTGGAAATGATCGGCCGACAACAAAACCTTAAATCCCGATTGAAATCAATTGTCAAGTGTCGATTGATGAGTTAGACTTCGCGAGGTGAACTTGACTTTGCGAGGTGACCTTGACTTTGCGAGGTGAACTTGACTCTGCGAGGTGACCTTGACTTCGCGAGGCGAAATGGACTTCGCGAGGCGAGCTAGGCTTGGCGAGGTGAAATTGACTCCGCGAGGTGACCTTGACTTCGCGAGGAGAAATGGACTTCGCGAGGCGAGCTAGGCTTGGCGAGGTGAAATTGACTCCGCGAGGCGAACAAGACTTCACCAGGCGAAATGACTTCTCGAGGCGAACAAGACTTCGCCAGGTGAAATGACTTCTCGAGGCGAACAAGACTTCGCCAGGCGAAATGACTTCTCGAGGCGAACAAGACTTCGCTAGGCGAAATGACTTCGCGAGGAGAACAAGACTTCGCCAGGCGAACAAGACTTCGCCAGGCGAAATGACTTCGCGAGGCGAACAAGACTTCGCCAGGCGAACAAGACTTCGCCAGGCGAACAAGACTTCGCCAAGCGAAATGACTTCGCGAGGAGAACAAGACTTCGCCAGGCGAACAAGACTTCGCCAGGCGAAATGACTTCGCGAGGCGAACAAGACTTCGCCAGGCAAAATGACTTCGCGAGGCGAACAAGACTTCGCGAGGCGAACAAGACTTCGCCAGGCGAACAAGACTTCTCGAGGCGAACAAGACTTCGCCAGGCGAAATGACTTCGCGAGGAGAACAAGACTTCGCCAGGCGAACAAGACTTCGCCAGGCGAACAAGACTTCGCGAGGCGAAATGACTCCGCGCGCATGAAGGCGAGGTGAAACGACTCCGATCGCGTAGGGAAACTCGCAAAGTAGCTAGACGACAGAGTTCGAGACGACAGAGTTCGCATGCATGCGGGGATGTACGTCCAAAATAAGTCGTCCGCGAAGTGGGATTAGAAATCACCGCTTGCTTGGAAATCAAGCTTCCTCGCGGGATACCTTCCATATCCGCGAGATAGCTCGCCCCTTAGTAAGGATCTTGCTCAAAACAGGACATTCAATCCAAAGCGATCTGGGCATATCTAAATCTTAAGATTTGAATGATTTGATTATGTTAAAATCGGCAAGTAAATCAATCAGTCAAGATTCATTGATTCGATTAAGGAAATATCATTGATTCAGTATCTTCATTACTTGTCAAAAGCGAAGGCATGTTAACACTATAAATATCCCCTCTCATACCAAGAGGAGGGGGAGCATAAAAGAAAGCAGCGAACTAGAGAGAGAGAAATCCCTCCGGGAGCTCAGAAGTCTCCCCTAAACCCTTGAAGAATTATCAAGCTCCCCAGATAGCCAGTTCTTCACTAGATCCTTGAAGAACTATCAAGCTCCCCAGATAGCCAGTTCTTCACTAAACCCAAATCCAAATCCCAAATACCTGTTACGTGATCAACCCGCGTAACCCTCAAGAACAAGTGTTTGTCACCCTTGAGTTAGACCTAAATTCGGAGATAGAATCAGAGGAGTTCACAAAGACTGTAACCTGCATTCGAATTGATTTAAATTAAATTATTCTTTGTACACGTGTCTTTCTGTTATTTGTTGTAGATATTTTCGTGTTTACAATTGTATCTCGAGACCATCTTTGTTTCGTCTGAGTGTTTAATAACACAATTCTAGACATAAACACGGCACGGTAAATAGAAACAAAAACAAAGTCTACCAAACTCAAACGAGTAAAAATATACAACGATATTTTTTTTATCAAACAAACAACTAATTAAAATGCTACAATAAGTTTATTGTAAATCAAACTCACGACTTTACACTTAAAGAATCCAAGACGATGTTATTTTAGACGTAAACCGAGACGATGTTGTTTTAGCGGAACAAATTCTACGCACCAAGATGCACTTGTACCATTAATGTGCAAGTCCTCAAATCGATGTATGCGAAGATCTAATGAAGACTAGAGATCCTATATTCATTCATTTCATTTTCATTTTTGATCTGATCAAATTAAATGTTCATAATAAAAGTACCTCTTATTCAACCTCAAGTCCTCACCTCTTGTGTTAGAAACACTTACACTATTTTTTTGAGTTTCAATTTTATTAACGGTATTAGAATACATGCATGATAATGTGACGTGGATGACCGGATCAAAATATTAGTTGATCGGTTCACTTGCATAGCGAGACAGAAGAATTTTCGATTGTTTTAGACGTAGGGGAGTGTTGAACCACCTGAAAGAAAAAACGTCTAAAAGGAGGTCACCAGAATGCAGCAGCGAGTCAACTCACGTCTCTCTCTCTCTCTCTCTCTCTCTCTTCTTTCTCTGACAACACCACTACCTTCCAAAACACAGCAAACAGATCCCGAAATGACTCTTCTACCCTTCCCTCCTCTTCCTCATTTCTAAACAGCAAAACAAACCACCCCCCCCACACACACTCCCTCACCTTTGACTCTCTCGCTCCCTCTCTCTCTCTCACACCCTCAAACTCATCCGATGGACTCCGCCGCACCGGAATGCCCCCCGCCTTCCTCCGGCGAACTCGATCCGCCTCCCGCCGACTTCTCCGCTTCCCGTTCCGGTGGTGGTGGGGCCAAGTACAAGCTCATGTCGCCGGCGAAGCTCCCGATCTCGAGGTCCCCTTGCCTCACCATCCCGCCGGGACTCACTCCGACGTCGTTTCTAGAGTCGCCGGTGCTCCTCTCCAACATGAAGGTCAGCTCCCCCCGACGTCGTTTTGTGTTATTTCTAGTTTTGAACTCAAGCCACAAAAGGCAAATGCTCTTTTGGAATCTTAGGTTCTGTTTGTCTGCCTCACAATTAGAATAAGCAGCTCAAGTAATCGTAAATTTTACTTTTGGAAATTGTTTGAATTATTTATTTCTATTTATTTATTTTTACCTTTTTTTTGGTTTCGTTCACATTTCTCAGTGGCCAGATAGTATATGCTGTAATAATTGATGACCTAATAATTGATGTGATGTTGATGACGAGTGAGCTGAATTGATGCTCCTGCTGAAAAAAATTCGGGTTACTATTTTTGTTTGATTTAGTTTAATGGGATTGCTGTGAATGCTAGATTTTTAATGTGCTGGGGGAGTGAGATGTTATATGTGATGGGACCTTAGGATTCTGATGCTTTGTTGCTTTATTTTTTTTTTTCTTCTAGAGTAATGTAATGTTGGGGGTATTGGGTGGTTTTCTCTTTATGCTCGAATGGATTGTTCGAAAGCAATGGCTTTTCGGAATATTGCAACTCACCCTGAATTTGGTCGTTTTTTTATGACTATCATCAGTGTTGTTTTTTCACATAATGAATCTTTTATGCGTCTTTTCTTATCTGCTTTGTTGGTGGGTTTTAGACTTTTCGTTTTTGTCTTTGTTCAACGGTTTCAGTGGATGCAAGTACTTCAAAAACATTTCCTGTTGTGTATGTGGAATAAGGAATAAATGCATCAAGGAGGAATAGGGAGTCTAGAAAGATAGTGGGTAAAGGTGCTGACAACAGTCGCTATTGTCAGGTGTTTTTATGAAGGACTTGGCCCTTCATTGTGCTAATTGTGATTGCAGATGATTGTCCTTGTTCAAAGGATATTGCAATATCTTGAGTTATATGGGTAAACGATTTGTCGGTTTAGCTCTTGCCTCTCTTGTAATGATTATTTTAGGAAGTTATCGTCTTTTCTGCTTTTGTTTGTCTGATTTGTTTTGTTGAGGGTTAAGCTTGTTAGAGTAAAGTTGGTAGTCTAGGATAGATAGTCTAGTTGAATATCTATTAACTGATGCTTATTAGAAGGTTCCCTGTGATTGTCAGATTTTCCTGTTATTGAACAGATATGGAACAGTATGTCAAAGTACTACCAATCTTTAGTTGGTCGATGTAAAGGGCTTTAATCATGCAGAAATAACTCATAGGCCTGCATCTTAATCTCAATTTCCTTTTTCTTTTATTTCACCAAGATTTTGTTAATGTTTCTTGTCTTCACTTACCGCCACTGCTTATTCAAAAATAATTTTGCTGTCTTGCAGGCAGAACCTTCTCCAACTACTGGGTCCTTTTTGAATCCTAAAATGGTCTATGGTACTGCGAGTTCTACATATTCGGGAACCATGGTTTGCTCTGATGAAAGAAACTCTAGAAGCTTCGAGTTTAAGCCCCATTCCAGATTGAATATGGTAATTTGTTTTATCGTTTTGTAGCTGGAAACTTGAGATATTATGTGTCATTATTTAAAATTTTGACTAAACAGTGGTTTCAAAATTAGCTGATTTTTCTTTTGCCTCTTATGTACATTAGCTTAAACTTGCAACATATGTTGACATGTAATGCTATCGACCCTATATAAGTTCTAAAGCTTGAGCTGAAGTCATTTTGAGTGATCTCTTACTGGTAATTCTTGTGCATGCTCCATGTGTTGCGAACCACAAGTTTTTCATCATCTTTCAAAGGTTCATACTTACAATACGAAACAATGTGCTTTAACATACTGGCAGAATTAAGGATGTATTTGAGAAGTAGTAGATCAGCATCCTTATCGAGATGGACTGCTATAGCTTCCATTTAATCTGTAGAGGCATCTTGATCTGAGTTGCTGTTTCCCTAATGATCTTTATTTGTTCAAGGTTACTACGGATTATGACCACCACAGCAATGAGCAGGCTGTGCAAGTCCAAGGTCAAGGTCAAGGTCTGTCTCAATCACTTGTGTCACCACCTTTGCTTAAAAGTGAGATGGCAGGCTCCTCAAATCAATCGATATTATCAGCTCCTGTTCATATGGTCTCTTCAGGACCTAGTGCACATGTTGAAGGTGATGCAGATGATACAAGTCAGAGGGGAAATCCAAATTCTGGTGTCCAAACATCACAGCTTGATCATAAAGGAAGTGGCCCCTCAGTATCTTCTGATGATGGCTATAACTGGAGAAAATATGGACAAAAACATGTAAAAGGAAGTGAATTTCCTCGCAGTTATTACAAATGTACACATCCCAACTGTGAAGTGAAGAAACTGTTTGAGCGATCTCATGAGGGACATATAACAGAGATTATCTACAAGGGTACACATGATCACCCTAAACCCCAACCTAGTCGACGATATAATACTGGTGCTGCTATGATGAATGTACAGGAAGAAAGATCTGACAAGGCTTTATCTTTGACTGGCCGAGATGGTGAGCACTGAAATAATATTCTTTAGCTGTTTTATGAATGTGCTAATTCGTTTGCTAATTTTCTATTTCCTTTCTGATTTCAGACAAGTCATCCAGTATGTATGGGCAAATGTCTAGTACCAATGAGCCAAGTAGTACTCCTGAGCTATCCCCTGTCAGAGGGAACGACGGTAGTGGTGAAGGAACAGGCTCACTAGCAACTAGAATACTTGATGAGGTCGATGATGAGGACCCGTTCTCTAAAAGGAGGTATAAAATCTCAAATGTTTTATGCTATTTATTTTGCCTATATTATTCTTTATATGCACATGCAGGAATGTTCACACCAATGAATTCCCACTCGTGCAAAGAGAAAGTATATTTTCCCTAACTAACAATGTGCCAAAAACTTATTGAACAGGAGGATGGATGTTGGTGGATTTGATGTTACACCAGTTGTTAAGCCTATCCGGGAACCACGAGTTGTTGTTCAAACTCTGAGTGAGGTTGACATCTTGGATGATGGATACCGCTGGCGCAAATATGGTCAGAAAGTTGTGAGGGGGAATCCCAATCCAAGGTATGGCTGAATGGTTGACGCAGACAGTTGACAATTTTAAAAATCGCTGATATTATCTGTTCACGGTGTAGCTTCAGTAGTTCAGCAATATGATGCTCATTGATTACTTTCTTCCCCATCTTTTGTGTTTTTTTTTTATTTGTTTTTTTTTTTTGTTTTTTTTGTTTTTTTTTTTTTTGAATACTTGGGGACAATGATGGCCTTTAGTACACTCCTATCCAGGGTCATGTTCAGCGTGCACATATGACAAGGCATAAAAGTAAAACTTCCATGAAAGATTTGAATTCTTTAGCGTTTTGACCTTTTTAGGTGTATTTGCAATCTCTATCTGGACTGGAAGTAAAAAATCTAGGTGTTCTATCAATCTCCTTCTGGAATAGACTCACCGCAGAATGTGTACTCATTATTGTAGAGTCTTCATATTATATTGTTTAGTGATATATATAAAGCATGGTTAATTAGCAATCATACAAGTTTTGGATTAAGAAGGGTACCTGCTGATTTACTGTTGCATAATAATTTTCCTGCTTATCATAATTATATGTATGCTGGATTCTTTATTCTAGTTTTCTGAAATCAGTGTCGCCTTAGCTTATTCAAGTATGATTACTCATATCTAAGTCCTATACAATTACAAGTGTGTGTGATCGATCTCCTCATCTGCATGGCTAATACTTTGTTTACTGCATTTCTTCCCAATTGATTATGTGGTTTCTTACGTTCTCACATGTTATGTAGGAGCTATTACAAGTGCACAAATGCTGGATGCCCTGTTAGAAAACATGTGGAGAGGGCATCCCATGATCCAAAAGCAGTTATAACTACATATGAGGGAAAACATAATCATGATGTCCCTACTGCAAGGACTAGTAGCCATGACACTTCAGGACCAACAACCTTGAACACCCCTTCTAGGATTAGAACAGAAGAAAATGACACCATAAGCCTTGATCTTGGTGTTGGAATGACCTCTGCTTCTGAAAATAGATCCAACAATCACCTGCAAATGCACTCTGAACTAGCAGAAAGACAAACTCACCCTAGTTCCAATTTTAAGGCTGCTCCATCATACTATGGTGTTCTAAATAGTGGCATGAATCAGTATGGATCTAGAGAAAGTCCAAGTGAATCACGTAGCATCGAGATTCCACCTTTAAACCATTCCTCTTATCCATATCCACAGAACATGGGAAGAGTACTAACAGGTCCATAGAGTTGCTTAAGATTGAGGCAAGGAAAAAATAAGCTGCTTTCCCCCTTCTTTTTGGATGGGCAATGTTCAAAAGTTCATCTCGATTCCCAGATTGAATGATCGTATTGTTCTTCTGTCTATTTCAAAGATGTGGTATTAGGTGCCTGCTGCGAAATGACTTCCCTCAGTTCCCTGTCCAGGTAATTAATGTGTAACATTAACTGGTAAGGGAATACCAAGTACAAATAGGAATTGATACTGAGATTATATCGAGTCTCTGACTGCCTGTTGTAATTCGGATGCTGAAAAATATATATATAAGAAATTTTTGTTTCTTCTAGCCTTCTTTGAGGTGGTGATAGTAAATACAGTACTTTAGTTCTTTGTGTTATTTTTGGTTGGTAAATGCATTACATACTGAGCTGCTGCTTTTGAGACTTGAACTTGGTATACTAGTGAATCCTGTCACACCTTTTCTTTTTGTTTTGGATCGAGTGAATTCTATTGCTATGATACATGAGGCTGCCATGCCTCTCATACTAATCTGTCTGAAAATTGTATCAGTGATGGAAGGTCAAAATTTAAATCAAAGAAGCATACTGCATGTTGAAAAATTAGGTTTTAAGCTCTATCATCTCCATTCTCGAATATGATGGTCCCAGAATGTGAGGATCAATGTAGATCCTGTGTGGTCAAGTGGTTATCGTATCTTGCAGTCTAGAAGAGTTTGGAAGTGTGCCTTTAGATTGGAGAGAGACCCTCCTTCCTTCCCTATGGTCCTATGGTCCTATGGTTTGAGCTTTAATTGTGGTTCCTTTTGTAAGGAGCCAAGGACAAAATGTCTTTTGTTTTGCCTTTTCCAGTTTTGAGACTGAAGCGATTTCTCTCTAGGGTAGAAAAATTTGTAGCTATTTGTTTTGGTGCCTGTGAAGCAACTTGGGAAGCCAACTCCCACAGAAAACATGAGGTTCTTCATATTCTGATACTTGCAGATTGCCCAGGGATTATCTAACAACCAAGGCTTGGCTGGTAGTAGATGAGGTTGGAAGTACCGGATATTATTTTTCCCCAAAAAGTTTGAGAGCAAAAAAAGTTCGAATTATCAAGTAGATAAACAAGGGACAAAGAACCTCATGAGTTGTCTTCTATATTAAGCTGAAATGGTCATTCCTCGGACAGGTAAAAATTTATACTACATCAGACAACTATTGTGCTCGAAAATGATCTGCATTCTGTGTGTTTAAACTCGAGCAAGTAAAATTGCACTGCATCATTCACATATTAAAGAAGTAGAATTGTAGAAAGCAACAAGTTAGCAAAGAAGTTGAAAAACCGGCACATTCTTGCCTGCATTAGATTTTCTACTGTATGAAGTGGATCTACTGCTTCCATCAAGTTAATTTCCTAAAAATCATCGTGGAAGAAACTAGGAGAGGGTTCGTGACGATTGAGTTGTTTGTATCTCTGGTTTCTTAGCCTGTAGTGAAACAGGAACCTGGTTTGAAGGAAGGCAGCTTTTGGCTCTTTTTATAAGGGCTGACAGTATCCAATTTCATCCTTAAATGCATTTGTATACATTACACACAAATTCAAAAGTGCTTAAATTCACCAGTTTGTCTTCGCTTAGGTAGAGTCAGAAATCACTCATTGCACAAGTACGTATATGCAAATATCCCTTGTGACAATAAGAGCTTGTGGGATTTCAATACCTTTTGTTTGGTTTCGAAACTTCGGATTCTTCAACTTGCAATGCAAGGATAAAGTGGTGCATTGAAAAGTCTGGAATTCAAAGAAAAACTCTCTCTTGACTCTCTCTAACTCAGAAGTCTCGAACAGAAAGAGATGCATGCAATGTGGGTTTCATTGAAGGAGAATGTCAGGTGTGGAACCAAGCTTGCAGACGTTGTTGGCTTGCGAGAAAGATGCGAAAGAAGAAGCAAGAACTCCGGAAAAGCGAGTTTGGATGGTGAACTTCATGGCAAAGAGACCCCATTCCGGGAACTGATGTACCATTCAAGCTACACACAGGCACAGCTCTATGGTAAATGTCTTGCTCTCTTTTTGCGCTTATTTCAATACTGTATGAGAAATTCTACAAGGGTTTTGAGTTAAAATTTCATTGCTGCACAACTACAACTAGTGAAGAAGTTTAAAGTTTCTGTAGCAGCCACTAAAGATGCTAGAGAGAGAAGTATAAGCGTATAAGCTTTTAGACATAGATTTCCAGTTTTGTAATCTAGATTGTGAAATAAGATGCAGTTAAAAGAAGGAGACATTCTATAATTTAAGACAAATTTGTCAAGTAACTCTTCAAGATGGTGAAGTTGAAATAGTTTTTACTTTTCAGCCAGAAACGAGTAAATAGTCCAGTGGACAGATCCACACCTACAACTACGCTTTGAACTACAGTTTGTTAACTTAAGTTTTCATCTTGTCTTTCTACCAGAGCTTAACAACGGAGACCCATCAAGGAACATCATTGAGATGATCGTTCGGAAAGCCTCAACAAATCCTTCAAAGTCATCAGGCAAGATCAAAAGTGTTTTGAGGGTGAAAAACCCCATAGAAACACTTGAAAGGTTCGAGAAGTACAGAGAGAAGGTAAAGAAGGTGGCCAAAGAGAGATACATGAGACACCCAAGAAGCACGGTAGATGGAAATGAGCTGATGAGATTCTATTGCACAACTATGGCCTGTTGCAACGGAGAGTCAAGGCGAGTCCCCGAGCTTTGTAACGGTCCAACTTGTCGAGTGTGCAGGTTAGTTAAGTCGAACTTTGACACAGAATGTATATTGGAGAACGGCATTCAGTTGAGTACAAGTAGTGAAAACACCATTGCCGTTACAAAGGCAACCACGGCAAAGAGGGCTGTGATAGTTTGCAGGACAATTGCGGGGAGCATTTATAATGTGGATGACCAGGAATATGACGAGTATGAGACAATTGGAAACCGAAATTTGCATTCCACCACCACCACAGAATATCTATTTGTCCAAAATCCCAGTGCTGTACTTCCCTGTTTTGTTATAGTTTTCAACTGATATGGTCTAGTTTTTGTATGTGTTTAGTCATCTAGTTTTCAAGAATAGTCTTTTACGTAGCACTGTGTGATTGAAAACACTAAATATCTATAGATTTAAAGTTGAGGTGCAAAAGTGTTTATGGAAATGAGTTTTTATTACTACTGAAGCAATACTACTGCTATCACTCTATCAATGATATCATATCTTATGCTCTTAGCCGACTAAAGGAAGAAATTCAAATTTGAAGTAGAAGACTGACTAATAAGGGAGAGGTTCCATGACCAAGAAACACAAGCAATAACTGCTAGTTTTACCTCCATGCACAACAGGCAACAAGAGCTTGATTCTTCCACCCGAGATATAAGGCTCCATCTCTTTCTTCAAGTGTATACTTCTCAGAATAGCTCTGCAGCAGGGTTTTGATTGTGGCATTTATTATGGAGCTAAGTGGATAAGGTGAAAACCCTGCCATCATAAATCGTGACCTCCACTTACTGAGAAGTTCGGTACGTTCTACTCTTTCGACCCCTTCACAAGCTATAATGTTGACAATTTCTCGTGCCAGACAGTGCTGCTCAACATTGATCCGCTCTTTGTGTTCCCTTGGCAAAGCTGCATCAATTGAATCAAAAATAGCCCCATAGTAGCTAAATGCCTCAGTGAATCGGGGACAGAAAGGAGCTGTGTTGGTGTTTGATTCTTGCTCAACAAGAGTCACCACCTTGGGAGACAAGCTCTTAACCACCCTCAACAGCCGGTCCCTATGATTTTCGATGCTCACACTCTCATCTGGCATGTGGTGCAGCGTGAAGGCAAAATTAACTGCAAGTGCCTCACCTGTTTGAACTGCAAGGTCCTCAAGCTGAACCTCAGAAGCAGAGATTCCAGCAGCATGGAACTCAAACGGTACCTTATATGACTCTGCAAGCCTTGACAACCTCTTTCCCACAAGATCAAGTCCCCCTCCCCGTGCATAAGCTGATGTAGAATCATCTATGCCCGTGAGCCTAATATGTGGGGGCCCTCCAGGCCGACTAGCTAAGGCCTGGATCAAGGTGATCCACTGGCTGCCTTGAGCAATCTGAAAATCAATTATATGAACACTACTTTCATCCTTCATGGCTTCTGCAATCGCCCCATTGGCTGACATGTACCCAAACTTGAAGTAAGGGCAGATTTCATATAGTATGTGCATGTATGATAGGAGTTCAGCACTGGCAGGCTCTTTGCATCTTAAGGATGCATAGATGCAACTTCCTGTAGAGGCCAACCTTGCAACAAGGCCTTCCAACATGTAAGCTCCTAAACGTTGGACTGGCTCGCCTGAAACTGATACCATCTGACGTAAATTTGACATCAACCATTCAGTTGTTGACATATTATTTTCTGCCAATGCTTCAGCACAAGCACAGAGCACCTCTTTCAAGTCACCTCTGGAGATCATCTCCATCATTTGTTTCCAGTTCTGCTCTCCTGACAAATCTTGGTTATGCTTAACCTGTCTTGTGATGCCATATATGTCAAGGACATCCGATTCATTTCCAAGCAAAAGTCTTTCCAATTCCCTTATCTTGTGGCTCAGGCCACCAACATCGTTTGTTAAGCAAGACTGGTTAAGTGGAGAGCCACTAGATTGGTAAGACTGCAAATCTGGCTGGGTTGTCGGACTCCCATTTGCTGAGAAACTTAAACTAGATGGAGAACTTTGAATATGGTATTTACTGGTTGCTGAGGATGATTCATACTGCTCAAAGTTAAGAGGTGACAGATGTTCTCCTTGAATGGCGACATTGTGGATTGAAGGGAAACCATAGGACTCTGGCGCTTCAACTGGCTGTTCAACAAATTTGTGAGAAACACTTCCATGTCTCTCTGTTGCTCGCATTTTAAATAGTAGACAATTTCTCAACCCTCTAACACGAAAGTTGTTAAACCTAACTGAGTACGATCTGTCATACAAAACAACCTTATTGTAGCTCCATCATATTCCTATCCTAGTGCACAACCTTAAAATGTGTGGTAACAAGTTCTGCAGAGAAAGAAAATAAAAAATTAGTGATATCAAGATGCAACTACAACAAAGAAAATATAGACTAAAGATCTATTGGGGATAATATCAGGGTCATTGATCTAGATCTAGTGCACAAAATTTTAGGTACTTGAGAAAGATGAATATGGTAAAGATTTACAAAAATCAACCAGAAAAGTTTGAATAATCAGGAATTTCACAGAGAGATTTCTATCTCTGCCCAAACTCTAAAAATTGCAACATACTCTCATGATTTAGAGGAAACAGAGAGATTCTGACAAGGGTTTTACTCATAATTCTAAAGTTAACACTACACCAGCAAACCCAGGTTGAGCAAAAACAGTCGAAAATTTCCTGAACTTCAAACCAAAAGGGTTTCTAGTCATCAGGACTAAAACCCCAATCTGCAAATCACCTTTAAAACCCATATAGTAGTGAACCTCTAAAGACAGATCATTCAATCTTAAAGACAACAAATTCAAAGCTAGCAAATTTACCACCATATTATCACAAAGCACATTCAGTTCATATGAAAAGGTTCCACATCTTGATCACATAATAAAACAAACAAGAAGAAACATATACAGGTGCTTCAAACTTAATAACCAAGAATCTTACTTTAAAGAAAGACTTGCAAGGAATTCAGTGAACCATAGTCAAGCATCTTACTTTGAAGTGAGTTCTGAACAAACCCAGATGGGTGCAGCTTTCATAGACTTCTTTGGATTCAGAGTTCAAATGAAGATCCAAACTTCGTTGGTAATGAAACTTTGTTTCGTAGCAGACAAAATATCCGGGTCTAACCTTGAACAAAACACCTCAATCTTATATTGATTTACACACTGCTGCCACTGACCAGTGACAGTTCTGGAGAACCAACGGCTAAACATATATTAAAGAAACAAAGTTATTGTTGCTGATGCTGCTATTAAAAGGGTACGGCTTCCTTCCTCTTTGTTTAATTGATGAATTGATTGATTATTCTCTTGCACGACCTCTGTTTTGACTTGTTACAAAATTTTAAGCTTGCAAAATTCCATTAAGTGATGGTAAAATGTTTGACAATTGATTAGGAGTCCCACATTGGACTTCAAAGTCAATGTCTCCTATTTTAGTCAGACAAAGTAACCAGCTGCTTACAAGTTCAAAAAAAAAAAAACCCTATGAATTCTCAAAACCTAGCCGTCATGGCTTGGTTTCTCAATCACAACGATCGACGCCGGTACCAAGCCACCACACCCGAACTTTCTAAACTCTCACCGCCTTGGCCTGGGTCTTCAATGGCGCTTGACGCCGACTCTAAGCCGTTCCTTCTCGGCATCAAGCCCTCTTGTGGAGGCAAACCTTATTAACCTTTTGTGGTCAAACAACCATGGAGGTGGAGGACGAAATGCCGCCGAGCATGGATGTGAGGTGGAGGGTTACTTGCTAACGCCGGCGATCACTGTACCGACGGAAGAGATTTGGCAGCCGCCGGACATGGCTGCGAGCAAGGATCAGAATCTCCCAATTTGGTTCTGGGTTTGGACTCCGATTAGTGAGACTGAGTCTGAACTTGAATCCAAGAGAGTTGCGCTTCTTCAACTAGAAGATATGATGATGATGTCGGCGGGGGCAGAAACGCCGGTGACGAAGCCATCTTGGTTGCCATTAGTGCGATCGGAGATTGTCGGCAAGCGACGATGCAAATCTGCTAGGGTTTGGGAATGGACTCGGGTGTTTGGGCTCGGGTCTGGCCTTAAGCCCATCAAAAGTCAAATTTGGAATTGGGTTATTAGGCCTGATTTCAAACTAATTGTGGCTTAAGTCGCATGTTTGAATAGCTTGTCAGACTGAGAAAGCTAGCTGCAACTAGATGGATTCATGAGGCTTGGAGTACCGCAATTGAGCGTGTTGGCTCCAATTTTTATGTTTCTTTGATATCTTGTTTTGTATCTAGTTTAATCCTCTGTTAAGCTCGTTTAAATAAGTGCACTAATTGTCTAATGTAATGGTGCTTTGATGTCATTCTGACATGAGTTTATCAATGAAATATTTTGGACTGCTGCCCCTTTTTCCTTTAAAAAAAAAAAAAAAAAAGTCAATGTCTCCTATGTGAGATGGTGCAGTCTTATATGGGTTGCTTTGAAAAGTACGTCATACTCGGTTTTCCACAGTTGGGTTCTTCCATTGCTGAAAAAATCTCTAGAGTATGACAATTGTGTATTCACAAGCCCGGAGCGATAAGCAATTCTATTCTACTAGATTTTTGGCTTTGAAATAAACATACGAGTTAGTCTACAAACTGTTGATTTCAGAAAGTCACTCGGGAGCCAACTCCGCTGCTAGAGCCATAAGGAGTCACTAGCAAAGAGGCACTCAGTCAAACACCCATGCTCTAGACCGATAACCACACAAGGGTGAGGGACAAATTTGGTTGCTTGAAGAGTAATTTGCATATCTAAGACAACATCTACTAGCAATGGTTGACAAATCCTTGAAAATGTTGTAGATAATTTCGATATGTGCATGAGACATTGTTCTTAGTTAATGGTACCACACATCTCTAATGCCCATTTTAAGTACCTAAAAGGCTTACGAAAATGCGAGAGGCTAACTTATTAACTCTTAGCCACACACATACGAAATCGAGAATTGAGGTTAACAACGAAAACTAGAGTATGCCTAGGATTTCTCTCACAACCTGAAGGGTCTCACAAGTAAAGCTCCACTTTTGCAGAACAATTAGGTTGAAGAGGAAAAATGAGGGTGTAATGACCAACATTATTATGAGTGAAAAGGATAAAGATATGTATATGATCTGTAACTATATAGTCAGCCTTATCTTGGGAAGTCCTGTCTCATCCTTGCATTATCGTTCTGAAAAGAAAATGACTTGCGAAGCTTTAACACTTGTCTAAAAGAATGATAGTGGTTCTACATCGAATGCTGAACCTAGATGAACAAGTGTAGTAACCAAATAAGATTGTGATGGTGCAGAACATGAGCCAAGTGTGTTAAGTTTCTGCATTTCATAAACACATGAGCTGCATTTCATAAACATTCAATATACTAATATCCTATGACAGATTCTAGATCAAATGTAAATATGTTTGAAATGCTAACTTGGTAGATTCGAGTTCATATCCATTTCTGTTCTTCTTCTAGATTCACTCTTAATACTCTATTGCTTGATGGGATAATATATAGGAGTGTGTCTGTGCTCTAGAAGGGATCAGAATGACAGCAGTTATATTTTAACTGCTTTTGATAGTTCCATGACAGTTTCTTCCATCAATAAACTGTCAAGATAACTTCTTGTCTTAACAACCTATATTTTGAATTTGAATTCTTAACAGATGTCATTACACATAAACTTATTCGATGATAAACTTTATATCTATGTGTAACTACTATATAATACATGCTTATATAGTTCATGAGTTTGTTTATAAATAGGCTGTATATAATGCTAGTTCTAAATGCAGCAGAGCTGCTAGGTTAATTTTACAAAGTGATTGCTCCACTCTAGTCATATCCAACATCTTTTGAGTTTGATTGAACATCAGAGTTATTCACATATAAATTAACTATCCTCTCCAACTCCATTGCTACTTCTTTCATAGTTGGACGCTTCTTTCCCTTCAAATTCAAGCAACGTTTTGCAAGGTTAGCAACTTCAGTGATGACTTCTTTCCTACCATCTTTAACAAGTCGAGCATCAAGAATATCAAATAAGTGATCATCCTCCAAAGAAACAAGGAAATAGTTGGCAAGGCTTGTGGCTTCTTCCGACTTCCATTTCTTTATTGGTTTTTCGCCGGTTAAGAGTTCAGCAAGGACAACCCCGAAGCTATAAACATCGCTCTTGTCCGTGAATTGGTTGGTACGGAAGTACTCGGGGTCCAAATAACCGAATGTTCCTTGAACTTGTGACATAGTAAGGTGTGTTTTCTCAATTGAAACAGATCTTGATGTTCCAAAGTCTGCTACTTTGACTCTATATTTATCATCTAAGAGTATGTTAGAAGATTTGATGTCTCGGTGGTCAATCGGGGTAGAAGCTGCTGAGTGCAAATAGAAAAGAGCTCCTGCAACTTCAATGGCAACGCGTAAGCGCATTTTCCATGTCAAAGGAAACTCTTCATTCTGATGTTGAATATACTGATAAAGTGTTCCATTGGGTATGAATTCATAAACCAAAAGTGGAACCTCAGTTTCCAAACAACACCCCAATAATTTCACCACATTCCTGTGAATGATCTGTGAAAGAACAACGATTTCGTAAATGAATTGTCTCACTTCTCCTCCATTAGCTATTACTGAATTCTTTACTGCTACAATCTTTCCATCTGCTAACATTCCTTTATAAACAGTTCCTTGACCTCCTTGTCCAAGAACTCTGTCTACATTAAAATGATCAGTGGCTTTCTCCAACTCCTTTGAGTTGAACAGTTTGATTTTCTCAACACTAAACTTCACCAGATGATAATTGTTGCTCCAATAATAAACCACCATTCTGTTTAAAGAACTTCTGCTTGCGTTTGATAATCTTCCTTTCCTTTAGAGCTCTTTGCAACCACCATGCACAAGTGTGTATAATCAGTATTGCAAGGACACTGCAGGTAACTGGATAACTCAAAAGGCAAACAAAACAAAGCAAATTACTTCCAAGTATTCTAACAAAACTTCATATTGTCAACAAAGCCATTTAGGCACAAATATATAGAAGACATATACAGTACCTATAATAGCCACATGAAACCGTGACTGCGGTGGTGCAGACCTATCATTACAAAAAAATCCCCCGGGAAAATTGAAACAATCAAAGCGACCACATATGTTTGGATACTCTCTACACTCGTTAATGTCTGGAATTTAAGAAAACAAGTCAACAATTTCCGAATAATAAGAGGATTAGTAAATTTAGACTAGAAAAGAAATCGGCCGGGATCAATGTTTAAGCTTCTAATGAGCTAGCTTATAATAAGGATCAAGTGAGGGCTACGTACCTTGACAACCATCAATAAGATATGGATTCCCTCGAAAGCCCTCGAAGCAATAGCACTGGCTGCCAGTCCAAGCTGTTCTATTGAAATAATCACTCCCCCTCCATACTGCTTCTGTTCCCACTATATCAGCAATGGTGTAATTAGACAAGTCCCAGTCTAGCACTATAGGGACAGAGTCCATCTCATCGTTAATGGCAGAAATGTTAGTTGAATTTGATGTAAACCAATCTTGGTCTACTAGGAACGCAAACTTGCACATATCTTTCTCCGCAGCAAGTTCTACGCCTCTAAAATCAGTGTAGAAGTCTTGAACAGCTGCAGGAATGGTGGTCTGGCAGCAATGAATACCAGTGCAACTGTTATTTAGTAAACTTCTCCTGCCAGCACTAGGATCACAAATGGATAAGCAGCCACTGATTATCGACTCCGATTCCCATGACATCGTCATCATGTAGGCAATCGCTCCACAACTCATCGAAGTGAATCTATTACTCTGTGAATACACATATGAGGTTCCCACCAAGCTAGCCGGCTGAAGGGTGGTAAATTCCTTTTCACTGCAATTGAAGAAGGAAATAGGGTTCATGACCTTGAGTGTGCCTGCAAGAGATATCTCCAGCACCTCCCGCTTACCATTAGACAGGTATAGAAAAGGTTTTGGAGGATCTGTAGAGTTGTCACAATATATTTGGAACGAGTCACTGAGGTAACAATCATCTGAGGTTCCCATTCCAAAAGGGTATGGGATTTCAATGCCTCCACACTCCGGTTGGCAATGTGGCCTTGCTATGGGTGGCTTATGTCTATGTGCTGCAGCTAGTATTGCACTACTCATCATCACTGACCAAACCAAGAGAGTAGCGTGGAGTAGAATCTGGAAAACCATTTTCTTTTCTTGTTTTCCTCCTTATTGACATAGCTAGCTACATCTGGCTCTTCTATATAGATGGAAGGTTGAATTGGTGTTATCGAAAGTGTGGTGTTATAAACAAACAGCAGCTTAGGTTTCAAAAAAGCTAGGTTTTTGCCGGCCGGTTATTGGTTTCTTCTTGTCGGGGTTGTCTACGGTATTAGCATGTACACCATACACTCATTTTAGCACTTATTGAACAAAAATAACAAGTTAAATGAGTAAAATTTACAACATTAACAACAAAATTACTACGTTTTACACATTTATATATAATTGAACCAAATTACTACAACAACAAGTTGTTCATAAACTTATAAATTGTCTTTAATTTGAGTAATTATCTCTAATAGAACAAAAATTACTCAAATAATGACTATATTTACCAAAACGACAACAAATTTATTGTTATATCGGTAAATGTAAGTATCACAAACAGGTAGGTACCCTAGAAAATTCTTCTTCGTGTCTTGCCTAATATATAATAAGAGAAAATTAGATAAAAACCCAAAATACTATACTTCTTTTAAGATAAACCCATACATATTTTTCTTTCATTTTACACCCACTCTACATAAGCAAACTTACTATGTAGAGCATATGTCTATAATTAATAATTTTCTTCATTTTTTAGTTTCTCTTATTTGCCCTTCAGGCGATATAAAGCTAAATTTGGTATCTTTCTCAATTTTAGCATCAATTTGAAACTCAAATATTGAGCTAAAATTTAGCTGGATTTAACTTTATCATAATTAATTACATTTTTTAATTTCTTACCTTGTTGTTACTAACTTGAGTGTATATATATGTTATATATAGAAGCATGTCATTTGTAATAGAATGATTCTATTCATTCTTAAGCTCATATTTGATGTCTTTCTACATAGTCGAAAAATATCTAATTGTAAGGTACACGTTCTTGTTCTTTGATTAATTTTCTTCTTTTTAGGTATATTATTATATCATTTCTTATCCTGATCGAGAGAATATTTACATTTCTAATGTACCTATTAAGTATGATATGATATGATATGATAATATACCTGTAAACATGAAATAATCCTGTAACAAATAACAGAAAGACACGTGTACAAGATAAAATATTTGTATTGATGAATTTGTAGGTTACAATCTCTGTTGGTATTTTTTTACAAGAATTTCCTCTGATTCGATCTCCGACGTCGATTTGATCCAAGGGTGACGAGCACTTAATCTTGAATCGAATTGTTGTAGTTTGGACTTCTTGTCGTGTTGACGATTTGTAGAAGTTGATTGACCAAGGGCCGTAGAGGCTTGTTCTTGATTGGATTTAGGCCACGAGCAGTGTCATGTGGTGCATGTTCTTCAACTTTGACAAGGGATGAATCGGCACGTGTGTTCGGTGCTTGTTGATTTTCCACGAGTTTGTTGAAGAACTTGGTAGAGGTTTTGATTTGTTGAAGACTTGAAGACGATGGTTGATCAAGGGCCGTGGAGGCTTGATGTTGATTGGGTTTGATCCACGAGCGGTTTCACGTGGTGGTTTGTTCTTTGTCTTGGAGTTGGTGAAGATGTCGGCTATTTGGCAGCTTGATGACTCTTCGGGATTTGATAACTTCTAGACTTGAGATTGATGAAGAATCGGCTATTTTCCAGCTTGATGATTCTTCAAGGGTTTGACAACTTCTAGACTTGAGGTCGATGAAGAATCGGCTATTTGGCAGTTTGATGATTCTTCAAAGGCTTTGGCAACTTCTTGACTTGAGGTTGATGAAGAATCGACTATTTGGCAGCTTGATGATTCTTCAAGGGCTTTGGGAACTTCTAGACTTGAGGTTGATAAAGAATCGGCTATTTGGCAGCTTGATGATTCTTCAGGATTTGACAACTTCTAGACTTGAGATTGATGAAAAATCGGCTATTTGGCAGCTTGATGATTCTTCAAGGGCTTTGGGAACTTCTAGACTTGAGGTTGATGAAGAATCGGCTATTTGGCAGCTTGATGATTCTTCAGGATTTGATAACTTCTAAACTTGAGGTTGATGAAGAATCGGCTATTTGGCAGCTTGATGATTCTTCAAGGGCTTTGGCAACTTCTAGACTTGAGGTTGATGAAGAATCGGCTATTTGGCAGCTTGATGATTCTTCAGGATTTGACAACTTCTAGACTTGAGGTTGATGAAGAATCTGCTATTTGGCAGCTTGATGATTCTTCAAGGGTTTGACAACTTCTAGACTTGAGGTTGATGAAGAATCTGCTATTTGGCAGCTTGATAATTCTTCAGAGGCTTTGGCAACTTCTTGACTTGGGAGTGAGTTTTCTCTCTCTCTGGTTCGCTGCCCCTTTGGTTCGCGTCCTCGTTTGCCTCCTTGGTCTGCTTCCTCCTTCGCCCCCCCCTCCTCTTGGTATGAGAGGGGGTATTTATAGTGTTAACATGCCTTCGTTTTTGGCAATTAATGAAGATACTGAATCAATGATATTTTCTTAATCGAATCAATGAATCTTGACTAATTGATTTACTTGCCAATTTTTACATAATCAAATCAATCAATCTTAAGATTTAGATATGCCCAATAAGGTATAATTGATTTGGATTGAATATCCTGCTGTAGTCGGTAGTCAGTAAACTACATTCCCCGCCCATAGACCAGTCATGAAACTTGTAGACCGACGTCCGGGCTACCTCGCCATGGTGAAAGATCATCGGTACCATATCGGGAAGGTGCTCCTCCAAGCTCCACAAGAAGGCACCATGATAAGATAAATGCATAATTAGTCTCACATCGGTAATGTGTAATAAGAGGAAACCTTCCTTGTCTATAAAAGGAAGGCTCCCCCTATGTAGAAAGGACTTTTGGAACTCATTCTCACTCCCATATGGATAGACATATGTGATGCTCCCTCACCCTCCCCCACTCCTCCCGGGCGGGATGGATGGATGCTCTTGTAACACCAAAGGCCTATTGGCCATTATAGTTGATTCGTAAGTGGACGTAGCCATGTCCTCCGAGGCATGGTGAACCACTATATGCCCTTGTGTTGTCTACTGTTCATGTTGCACTGTGGTTCCGCATAGCCTATGGGTTCTTGCATAAACACCTGCTTTGATCAGGATCCTCAGTAAAGGGCGGGCCACCTCGCGGATATGAAAGGAAGGTGCGTGGAATCTTGACTTCCAAGCAAGCGGGGAATTCTGGTGCCACCTCGCGGACAAGGAACCTACGACTCAACCAAAACGTACATCTCCGCATGCATGCGAACTTTGCTGTCTAGCTCCTTCACGAAGTCTCGTACGCGGAGCCATTTCGCCTCGCCTTCACGTATATCTACGCGCGCGAAGTTATTTCGCCTCGCTTTCATGTCCATCTACGCGCGCGAAGTCATTTCGCTTCGCCTTTGCTTACCTCTAGGCGGAGTCTGCTATCTAGCTCGCCTGATTTCTTGCGAGCCATCACTTATAAACCCAATTATTTTGGGTATGTTCGATTAATTTAATTTAATCGAGATCTGATCATCGATCGACACTTAATAATTGATTTTGATCGGGATTTAAGGTTTTGTTGTCGGCCGACCATTCTCACGTTGCCACGTGTCATTTCCGACGACTTTCCAACTTTGTGGACTGATGAGCCATGTATGCAATTTGTCGGGTCTACGTGTTGCTTGAATTATTCAACGATTATTATTATCATTAAATTTTATATGTCGATAAATGCCCCCACTTCAAGGTGCGTCGTAGCCATGCTGTCGTCATGTGCCAGAGGCGCGACTTGAAGTCCATGCTTTTGTTGTGGATGGTTATGAGCCAACTTCTTGGGCTCAAATGCGTGTAGGAATTCTAGAATTTTGTAAGAATTCCTGACTTTGTTGGGACTCCTTGAGTTTATAAGGATCCATGCATCTGTAGAGACTCCTCAATTTTGTATGTCTTCTTTTTGACATGGGAGACACCTTGAGCAAATTCATTTCCTTGTTTTGATATGGCAGTGCTCTGAACAACCCGAGCAAACTCATTTTCATGTTTTGTTATGACTGGACTCAGAAGCTTCTTCCAAGCTGCCTACGTACTCTTATGAGAAAGAGATCAAGTCATGACGTAGTTCAAAGAATTTTTGATTTGGGTGCCGTACGCAGTTTATGCTCGTGCGGGCAAGGAGCATTTTTTTTTTTGTCATTTGCAGTTTAAGCTCGTGCAGACAAGGAGTTTTTTTTTTTTTTTTTTTTTTTTTTTTTTTTTTTTGTCATTCGCAGTTTATGCTCGTGCGAACAAGGAGCGTTTTTTTTTTTTTTTTTTTTTTGTCATTCGCAGTTTATGCTCATGCGGACAATGAGCGTTTTTGTCATTTGCAGTTTAAGCTCGTGCAGACAAGGAGCATTTTTGTCATTCGCAGTTTATGCTCATGCGGACAAGGAGCGTTGTGACTTTGGTGTGGTCTACATGAGGCTTGGCAGGTTGCATGTCCTCAGCAAAGACAACGATGACACTGCTTTAAGTTGTTCATAGATGAAGGTAGCATGATTTGACTGAGCTACGTCATCTTCAACGTCTAAACATATCTTTCCTTGCTGTGCGAGCTTCATGATGAGGTCTTTCAAAACGAAGCACTTCTCCACCGGATGACCGATGACATGGTGGTATTTGCAGTATTTTGGATCATTGATGCGATGCATCTCTTCTGGACGCTTGCTGTCTGGCAATTTGATTACTTCTTTTTCAAGCAAGTTTTCCAACATCTCAGCAAAATCGGAATCTGGAAAAGGGTAACTTTTAGCTTCCAAGTCTTTTAGAGGTTTCCTCCTTGCTTGATCTTGAGTTGACTGAAACTTCTTTTGATCATTTGATTTGACTCGTTTCATGACCCTTGCAGGAGTTATGCTGACTGCTAAAGACTCTTGATTTTCAGGTTCCATGATGTCACATTTTCTTTGGCCATGACTAGCCAAACTGAGTTCCATGTCATGAGCTCGAGTAGCAAGTTCTTCAAAAGTGCGAGGCTTTATCCCTTGAAGAATGTACAACAAATCCCAATGCATTCCTTGGATACACATCTCGACTGCTGACAATTCTATGAGTCGGTCTTTGCAGTCGAGACTTAGTGTACGCCAACGATTGATGAACTCTACAGCAGGCTCGCCGTTTTGTTGTTTGGTGTTGGTGAGCTCTAACATACTCACCATGCGACGTGTGCTGAAGAAGCGATTCAAGAACTCCTTTTCCATTTGCTCCCAGCTGTCAATGGATTCAGGCTCCAAATCTGTAAACCATTCAAACGCCGTGCCTTGGAGTGAGTGCACAAATTGCTTCACAAGATGATCACCATCGATGCCAGCGCTATTGCATGTTTCGATGAAATGTGCGATGTGTTGCTTGGGGTTACCTTTGCCATTAAATTGTTGAAAATTGGGAGGTTGGTAACCAGTTGGCATTCTCAAATTGTCTAGCCGCTTGGTGTAAGGCTTGGAATACGTCAGTGTATCTCGAGACGAACCACCATATTGAGCTCTGATTGTCTTGGCAATCATGTCTTGAAGCTGTTGAACTGACAATGAAGCTAGGATGGAATTTGATTCCCCTTTTTGCTCGGAAGATGATCCACCAGACATGTCCTTCTTATCACCATGAAGGTTATTCTCCAAGTCATTGTCATGGTGAACTTCCAGCTTCTCCATGAGCGATGCAATTTCTACATCCTTCTCTTCAATGGTCTTTTGGAGCTTCTTCACCGCTTCAGTCAACTGGGCTATTTGGACCGCTTGTTCTTCCGCGTTGATCACTCCTATCACCATGACTTGCATTGCGCAAGAGTCGTCTTCTAGAATCGCGTCAATTTGATTGTCAAGAGGCAATTCCAAGTGTGGACATATCTTCGAATGAACTTTGGTTGTGGGCGAAGGAGAATTTTTCCTCGAGTTGCCTGAGTCTTTGCTTCATGAGGTTTGCCCCCATTGTTGTCCAAGCGTCGATCGGCTGAAACTGTTTTGAGGAATAAAGGTCGGATATTGTGAGTTGAAATGACTCATTATGAGCAACATGACCGCTAAGGTTTCTACTGCTTTTCAGAGTAGCTATCTTGTTGGTCTTGTTTTTCGATTTGATTTGCACCATCTTTGAAGCCATGTGATAAGGATGGTGAGATTGTCGAAGGAGGAGATGAGAGGCAGAGATGGTCCCACCGGTTGTGCCAATTTTGTAAACACGAAATAATCCTGTAATAAATAACAGAAAGACACGTGTACAAGATAAAAATATTTGTATTGATGAATTTGCAGGTTACAATCTCTGTTGGTATTCTATTACAAGAATTTCCTCTGATTCGATCTCCGACGTCGATTTGATCCAAGGGTGACGAGCACTTAATCTTGAATCGAATTGTTGTAGTTTAGACTTCTTGTCGTGTTGACGATTTGTAGAAGTTGATTGACCAAGGGCCGTAGAGGCTTGTTCTTGATCGGATTTAGGCCACGAGCAGTGTCACGTGGTGCGTGTTCTTCGACTTTGACAAGGGATGAATCGGCACGTGTGTTCGGTGCTTGTTGATTCTTCACGAGTTTGTTGAAGAACTTGGTAGAGGTTTTGATTTGTTGAAGACTTGAAGACGATGGTTGATCAAGGGCCGTGGAGGCTTGATGTTGATCGGGTTTGATCCACGAGCGGTTTCACGTGGTGGTTTGTTCTTTGTCTTGGAGTTGGGGAAGATGTCGGCTATTTGGTAGCTTGATGACTCTTCGGGATTTGATAACTTCTAGACTTGAGGTTGATGAAGAATCGGCTATTTGGAAGCTTGATGATTCTTTAAGGGCTTTGGCAACTTCTAGACTTGAGGTTGATGAAGAATCTGCTATTTGGCAGCTTGATGATTCTTTAAGGGTTTGACAACTTCTAGATTTGAGGTTGATGAAGAATCGACTATTTGGCAGCTTGATAATTCTTCAGAGGCTTTGGCAACTTCTTGACTTGGGAGTGAGTTTTCTCTCTCTGGTTCGCTGCCCCTTTGGTTCGCATCCTCGTTTGCCTTCTTGGTCCGCTAACTCCTTCGCCCCCCCTCCTCTTGGTATGAGAGGGGGTATTTATAGTGTTAACATGCCTTCGCTTTTGGCGAGTAATGAAGATACTAAATCAATGATATTTCCTTAATCGAATCAATGAATCTTGACTAATTGATTTACTTGCCAATTTTAACATAATCAAATCAATTAATCTTAAGATTTAGATATGTCCAATAAGGTATAATTGATTTGGATTGAATATCCTGCTTTGATCAGGATCCTCAGTAAAGGGCGGGCCACCTCGCGGATATGAAAGGAAGGTGCGTGGAATCTTGACTTCCAAGCAAGCGGGGAATTCTGGTGCCACCTCGCGGACAAGGAACCTACGACTCAACCAAAACGTACATCTCCGCATGCATGCGAACTCTGCTGTCTAGCTCCTTCGTGAAGTCTCGTACGCGGAGCCATTTCGCCCCGCCTTCACGTATATCTACGCGCGCGAAGTTATTTCGCCTCGCTTTCATGTCCATCTACGCACGCGAAGTCATTTCGCTTCGCCTTCGCTTACCTCTAGGCGGAGTCCGCTATCTAGCTCGCCTGACTTCTTGCGAGCCATCACTTATAAACCCAATTATTTTGGGTATGTCCGATTAATTTAATTTAATCGAGATCTAATCATCGATCGAGACTTAATAATTGATTTTGATCAGGATTTAAGGTTTTATTGTCGGCCGACCATTCTCATGTTGCCACGTGTCCTTTCTGACGGCTTTCCAATTTTGTCGACTGATGAGCCATGTATGCAATTTGTCGGGTCTACGTGTTGCTTGAATTATTCAACGATTATTATTATCGTTAAATTTTATATGTCTACAATACCTACAAAGAAGAAACTCAAAATTGGGTTTAGGGTATAAGGTTAAGGTATAGGGTTTAGGGTTTAGGGTTTAGGGCTTAGGGCTTAGGGCTTAGGGCTTAGGGCTTACGGTAACACTATAAAAGTTTCCAAATGTTTTTCGACATATGGTCTGTAATGTCAGACCAAGGGAAGAAGAAGAACATTTTTTGTGAATTTGTCACCTAAATCACAACGAAAAGGATATGATCAAGATTTTATCAGATAAAGTAACGGTTTTTGATTAGCTGCGAATATCTTAACCCACCTAGTAAAACTTTGCAGGCCTTAGAAAACACTAGCACTTTGAATCGGATAATCCAACACCACTGATTCCCATATCAGAGGCAAAAACCGAGACTCTGGCCACATCTTCTTGGTGGTGAGTGCCACCCCTCTGTTTATGGAGACTCTTGTGGTGGCGCCTCCTGGCATGGCTAGCTCTGATATGTAGCCACAGCCTCGGTTTGTGTACTCCATCGTGTCTTCAAATGCCCTTTTGCTACATATATAAGGAAGCCAGAATTCATCAAAACGTACACAGATTGAGAAGAATGCTGAAGTTATATATCACACTAGCTAAGATCGATTAATTGAAACTTCCCAAATCATAATTTTAAGTTTTCAACAAGGCTGAACACTATACACGATTACACGTCCATCTCAATTAGTTAGCCAGTAAAGAATCTTCTCCATGATTGCCAAGGGAGAAATCCACCTGCAACAGAAAATAAATCATGGTCCTTGCGCCTTAAAAATCTACAGCTTCTTGTTAACTAAAGCAAATTTAAGAAGTATCATACCACATCCAGGACATTTCACATAGTTTTCTTTGGTCAAAACAAGTCCTGACCCTCCACACACCTCGCATCTCTGTTGTGCTATCTGCCATAATATTTCCATACAAATATTAATTGAAACCAGAATCAACTATGTGCTAATTACATATGACATATCGCAATATTACAGTTACTTACAATTCTTTTGCTGAATTCAATCCCTGCGACCACAAAAGGTGTAACTCCAGCTGCATGCACAAACACGTACGTACTACTAGCTCATGATCAAAATCTATGACTTGGAGTAGTAATACTAATTAGTACGTGAATGAATTGATACCTATAGCTCCGACGACGATTTGCCAGGTGAGGACGACCTGTCCCGGATCCGTTATAGAGGCGGTGACATCTTCGACGGCTGCAGTCTTCCAAGCTTTTCTGCCGCGACGGGTCGGAGTAGACCTGTTTAGACTGTTCACAGCAAAAGCGAGGTTGTGGCATTTTGTAGTGGTAAAGCATGAAAGATGTGGTTTTGTGATGTTAATGCTTGGAAATATAGTTGTGCTGGAGTTGGACTTGGTTGGGGTTCTGATGATTGTGAAGGAGGAGATCGAGGCTTCCATTTCGATATCGGCACCGGATTAGTGGCGCCACCGCCGGTCGTTTAACCTGAGACTTCAGAAAGAAGGAGAGAGAGAGAGAGAGAGAGAGAGAGAGAGAGAGAGAGAGAGAGAGAGAGTAGAAGGTGTTCACCACAATTTCAAATTGCGCCACGTCTCCCACCTTACTATCATTCGTTAAAAGGGTGATCTACATGAGTACATGCTAATAATGCAGTGTCGTTTCCGATTTGGGTTTTTTTTGCCATCTTTATTTACTTTTTTAGATTAGGTCCTTACCAATAGGACAATTCTATTCCGGCCTCTAAATATTCTAACTATTGTCTATTCTAAAAAAAAAAAAAAAAACAACCTATTGTCTACACGCACCCTTATTTTTTGTTACCAACATTTCATTAAGTATTTAAGTGTTAAAAAGCACATAGTTCGCCCTTCATTGTCGATGACGAGTTTGATCTCCTCCTTTTCTTCAAGAGCTTATAACGTTTCTTTTTTTTATGAAACGGTCCTTACGACCAATTTCATTGATCAGAAGTCAGAATGACGCGAATACATGCATTTTCTTTGCTAAATGTTTAGGCAAGTTAAGGACTTGGCATAGTAGTACCATTCATTACAAATCCCGCTTACTTAATTCTATACAGAAAAGATATACAGAAAAGAAAAAAATGAACCTAGTTAGACTATGGAACAAACCACAACAATTAGGCACACAAAGACACAAAGAGCTTAGACTCCTAAAAAAGGAATTATTGTAAATAGACCAGCTACATACTTAGAAGTGGGCCAAAGTAAACCCTAGCCCACCATAGCAGGCCAACCCCAAGCAACCAACCCAAGGCCAAGTCATGGATACCAGGATCTACACCGCTTCCATCACCTCTACGTCCCTCCAACTGCTCCACCAACGGCATCAGTGCCAGCGCCACCACAGGCATTAGCTCCACCATCTCGACAACAAAGCGCGCCTCCCCTCCTCGGATCAAAACGAAATAGCCACAACCCTATTGGATCAAACTGATCCGAATCGGGCACAGTAGAACTCACCAACAAAACTCCATGATAATCACCACCAGGCAACCACCGCTTCCTCGCCACCACCGTGAACCAACATCTTGGCAATCTGCGCTTCTCTTCAAGGCTGGGCGACACCATCTTGCCAACCCACTGCTGCTCTACCTCCTCAACACCTCCACGCATCCGCGACGGCGACGTCCACGACCCACCATCCATGTTCCGGTCAGACCAGCCTATTGCGGAGACAAGCCCCATTCGTCCTGTCCGACAACGCCACCGCTAGGCGTGCCGTTGGACAGGGCTAGCAATCTTGACGAAATACGTACCAAGGCGGCAACCTAGGGTTCTCGATCAGGTTTTTTCAAGAGCTTATAACATTGGTTTATATTCAAGTGTTGTTATTGGCTTTAGTGATTTTTCGACTTCATGAATTAGCACATAATTGATATTTAATCTCGCTTTTATGTTTATTTTAACTTATCTGTACTATTAGATGTTTATTTTAACTTATCTCTACTGTTAGAGACCTAAATGTCACTTTGGTGAAACATTTTTTTACATTATTTCAAAAACCAAGATAGTAGAAATTTCTTAAAAAATTAATAATAATATTTAATATAGGCTTTACCGTAAAACACAACTAGAATTATAAGAAGACAAAAATGATGCCGTAGTTTCATCCCACCTTTCATGGAGCAGTTATTTACAAAAAAAAATTAGATTATCTGATTTATCCCACCTTAAGTGGAATAGTTCAAGTGGATTAACATCTTCCATTTTCTGACTAGTATTAATGAATGTCACGAGTCTTATGGCTGGCCTTAAGCCCCAAGAACCTTAGGGTAGACCCTGCTGCACACAATCTTGCAGAAAATATGCATGCTCGTTGGATCAAAGCACAATAAGTTTTACTTTTCTTCACCTTTGGCGGCCGGTATTTTCTGATCGGGTTTAATTTTGACTTGCAGAAGTCCTCTAGAATAATGTGTGTGATTGTTTTATATCATTATAAAATTACTTTTGTGCACGAAAATGAATTGCGATGAAAGTAAGAGTTAAATGGCTTGTTGAGCATAATTCTAAAAAAAAAGTGGTTTGTTGAGCTTAAGTTCAAGATCTATGTCCCTCTGATATTTTTGATCACAGAAACAATGTCATCGTTCTATATTTGCATGTCGAAGATTCAAAATCTATTTTATTGTTCGGTATATATAGTGTTTTAATTTAATGAGTTAGAAAATACATGCGTTCGGATTAGTATGTACGTGTGCGTCCGGACTCTCTTTTATTTATATATTTTTGTCAATGTAAATCATAATCTTAACCGTTTAAAAGTTGGATTAACCAATAAAGATCATCTCTGCAAAATATCAATGTAAACAAAATTCGTTTGCTTAGCTGATTGCATTAAACAAATAGACAATTCTGATGAAAGTTAGCAATCTCATGATTAGCCGTCAATTTGTTTGATTCATTCGGCTAAGCAAATGATTTTTGCTTACTTAGATTTTTTACAGAGGTGATCTTTATTAGTTAATTTAACTTTTGAATGGTTAATATTATGATTTACATTAACAAAAGTATGTAAATAAGTGAAAGTCCGGACGCACACGTATATACTAGTCCGGACGCAAGTATTTTCCGAATCAGTTATGGGTTACGCTAGAACAAAGTGCAATGATATCTCACTGTAAGAAAGGAGTAACACCTCTTCGACGCTAATTCTAGTCGAGGGACCGAGAAAGGGTGTGCGGTAGTCTTGGTGAAAGTTCGGTTGAGTTGCGACTCTCAGCGTAGGCCAACTTAGAGGTAAAACCATACAGTGCATGTTTGTTTGTTGGGACTAAATGAGATTGTTTGTTAGGACTAAATGAGACAGTGCTAAATAAGGAGTCCAGTTTAGTTAGTATTGTGTTTGATGTCACTAAGTACTAAAATAAATGAGCTTACGTAACACCTTGTTTTCATTTTGGCCTCCTTAGGTGATGTTATTGTGGGTACTCAAATATGTCATCCTTAGATAACACCATTCTTCTAAACTATAAACCAAGCAAACTACCATCTAATCTCATGCAACACCAAACATGAGTTAGTATTGTGTTTGTAGTACTGTGTTTGGTGTTACTGGGTACTAAAATAAATGAGCTTACATAACACTTTGTTTTCATTTTGGTGTCCTTAGGTGGTGTTATTGTGGGTACTCAAATATGTCATCTTTAGATAGCATCATTCTTCTAAACTATAAACCAAGCAAACTACCATCTAATCTCATGCAACACCAAACATGAGTTAATATTAGTACAACTATCCCACATAAGTCAAAAACAATCTTATAAAATAAAGAGGTGTAATGTAGTTTCGAGTAAACGTAGAGGAGAACGAGGTCTACCGTGCAAATTCTTCACAAACGTTAACATCCCATCGACTTTTACCATTTAGGGTCAAACGACGAGTCGTCCCTTATCCGCTGCCATTACTGGACCTCCGGCCATTACCAATTACCCACTGCAATTAGCTTGAAACCCGAAATGGGACAACAGGAACAGGAAGAAGATAAAGATAATGCCAGCAGTAGATATTATTCTCTTCACTCCTTCTACTAGGGTTTTAGGGGATATTCTTCTTCTTTCTTTCTCTAAAAATGGTACCCTTCTCTCTCTGCCCCTCTCACACCTCTTCTCCTCAACTCTATCTCTCCCACTTCACCGTCACTACTCTCTCCGACCTCTCTGGACGTAAACGACGTGCTGGTTCCTGCCGTTTTGTGGTGCTCTCCACCCACTCCAACCCCAAAATCCTCAAGTCCAACCGGAGGTCCCGCTACGGCCAGCCTCTCTCCCCCTACGACGACCAAGATGAGGCCTATCATTTTGCTGACGTGTCCGATGATGACTGGCTCCTCAATGTGAGTTCTTCTCCTATATCTGACTCTGTTGTAAACTTGTAATGTGTTGGTTTTTGTGTGTCTGTTGTTGCATTGTTAGTTTGGGTTTCGTTGGGTTTACATATGTTCTGTTCTTTTTATGTTCTACTGTTCTACTACACTATAAAGTGTCTGCCTTTTGTTTCCTGATATGCTAAGAAATGAGAGATTAATGATTCAGAATTCGAAAAGATTCTAATTTTGATGTTTTACATCATTAAAGATTGCAAATTTGGTTGTGGAGTTGGTGTCATTTGTTTACGTAATGTAAACTTCTGTTTGGAAATGTTAGTTCGTTCTGTTTTTGTGAAGTTGAACTGTTGTTCCTTGGGTTTGCTACTTTCAGGATGACTTTGCGGAGGTTTCAGATTTTGTTGTTAATAGGAAGAAGTCCAAACCGCACAATGGTTTCGCCAATGGCCATTTGAATGGCGAAAATGCAAAGGGTGTTGCTGAAAAGAGTTTCGTAAGAAACTATGGTCATGATTCAAAGAAAGCAAGGGAAACCGCCTTGGATGTAGCTCGCAAGGGAAAGGTATCATGAGAATTATTATGACAAGTTGTCGCATTCTTCAAACTATATCATTTTGCGTGAAAGTGAGAGATGTCATTAGTTTTCTTTGATTGCAGCGCTCTACAAGGAAGAATATGGAGGATAGATTCCCTCGGCTATCGGAGGAAATTGATATGGATGAGAAGTGGTTGCCCCTTATTGATTATCTAAGCACATTTGGGTTTAAGGAATCACACTTTATTCAAATGTATGAGAGGCACATGCCTTCTCTCCAAATAAATGTGTGCTCCGCTCAAGAAAGGTTGGAATATTTGCTGAGTGTTGGTGTTAAGCAGAGAGACATAAGAAGAATGGTTTTGAGACAGCCACAAATTCTCGAATATACAGTTGAGAATAATATGAAGTCGCATGTTGCTTTCCTGATGAACTTGGGTATTCCAAGTTCCAGAATCGGGCAGATTATTGCTGCTACTCCTTCTCTCTTTTCTTATAGTGTTGAGAATTCTTTGAAACCGACTGTAAGATACTTGGTTGAAGAGGTAGGGATTAAGGAAAAAGATCTAGGCAAAGTGGTGCAGTTAAGCCCTCAAATTCTGGTCCAGCGAATTGATATATCATGGAATGCTCGTTGTACTTTTCTTTCAAATGAGATAGGAGCACCCAGAGAAAGTATTGTGAAGATGGTTAAGAAACATCCTCAGTTCCTTCATTATAGCATTAATGATGGACTGCTGCCTAGGATTAATTTTCTTAGGAGCATTGGGATGTGTAATTCTGACATCTTGAAAGTTTTAACTAGTCTCACTCAGGTATGCTTACTTTCTTCTATGATCACATTTCTTATATTCTTTCTACTTTGAGGTTTATTTGTTCTTGTATCGAAAACATTTGTACTATCCAGATTTATGTAATTGGGTATATGATTTTCTACTCTACTTTTAAGTGAAAGTGGAAATCTTATCATATCCTGATGGAAAGAGAAGCAGTTTTTTTAGTTCTTTCCATTTAACAACTTATTTTTCAGAACATTTACCATTCAAAAGTGTCATTCTTATTGATGTTTGAACTTGTATATCTGCAGGTACTATCTCTGTCACTAGAGGATAATTTGAAACCCAAGTACATGTACTTGGTCAATGAACTGAATAATGAAGTGCATTCTTTGACCAAATATCCTATGTACCTAAGCTTGTCTTTAGACCAGAGAATTCGCCCTCGACATAGATTCTTGGTCTCCTTGAAGAAAGCTCCTAAGGGACCATTTCCACTGAGTTCATTTGTTCCAACAGATGAATCCTTCTGTCAACAGTGGGCTGGAACAAGCGTAGATAAATATCTCGCTTTCAGGCAGAGATTACTGCTTAGGGAGTTTGCTGAAAAATATGAAAGAAAGGGATAGCTTCTCTGACGTTAGTCCTAGATTATTGATAGCAACTGTTTGAAGCAGAGAAGTCTCGTATAGCAACTCCACTGACTTTGTTGTAGGAAACCATTAGTAGGGTTTTCCATGAAGTTCAAAGTCTCCTATCATCATAGTGACATGCAGAATGCGAGTTGCCTGGTGGTTGACAGTTTTGATGGTGCGGTTTGCTTGTTGTCATATAGTGTATAAATGGTTACATCATGCAACTCCAGTGCCATTATTTTGTACAGGAGCTGCTCCAGTTTTGAGTATACAGTTACATTTTCGGACTGAGGCATCCAAAGGACATTGTTTTTGAAGTTCTAACAGGTTCTGACTGGAAAGATAAAAGAAGGTCACTCCGTTCTAACCACTATCAGGTGATTTGTTTTTCATTGAAAAGGAAATGTTATTTTGCAGGACTACTGGATTTACCATTTGAATTGTCCTTTTTGATTGTCCCTTTTCTGTATTCCTTCATGTTAGTAGACAGTTAGAGCATTATGGGTGTGCTGTTTTGTGCCATTGAATGACCTTCAGATCATTGTTTCTTTATTGTTTTCTACAGTTTTGAACTTTCTAATGACAACTTCAATTGCAGGTTGTCTATTATCATGCGGACAAATGAGAAGCTTTACTAAATGCGATTGTCTTAAAATTTATGTCTGTTCTTCTATTAAGCACTTCTCGTATGATTGTTCGGTAAGAGGAGTTCTCGTAGTATGTCCAACAGAGCAGGACATACTATATTGTAATTTTATTTCCCTTATTTCCCTCTAATATACACTTCTTATGTATTTGTTTATGTTACCATCTTGGCATCTCTTTTATGTACTTGTTATTACTTGGCTACTACAGTCTCTTCCCAATTAAACGGCGGTGGTTCACCGTGGTTGTTATGCTAGAAACATTTGATAGACAATGGAGTGCAGCCCTATTCCGAGTTTATATTTTGTGTATAGCTAATCATTTCATCAATCTCGCTCACCTAATGAATAGTTTGATGAGTTTCCTCAAAAAACAAAAATGAATAGTTTGATGAGACAATGAGAGACATGTGGATCTCAGACACATTTGTTAAATCTAATTGCTGAAACTGTAACGATTTAAACTCTCTTCATTGAGCAGCTATGATCGTTTAGATGGACTTCCTGATGGTAACAGTGTGGTAAACTAATGGCAAAAGACGTTCGGGTGGAGATAAGAAAGAGGGTTTGGTTCATCTTCACATAGATGTATAATGTAGTCCATCAATATAGACAGTTAGATATCATACACTAGGGAGTCGCCCACTTTGAGCTCCAGTAACAATACCCTGTGTCTCTGTCAAATGAAACTTTCTGGCATTGGATCCAGCCTGGCTACAAACTTCAACAGTTATCCATTCATGGCTGCTTTTCAATTGAGATCTTTATCAGATTATCCCCAATTAGTTGGTCGGATGGTGTCCACTTCAGAAATAAATATCAAGGAAAGTGACACTGAATCAGACAAGGTTGAAGGATGCAGGCGATCATGTATGGCTATCTAGGCCGGTTTGTCCTTGTAATGTGTTCTGCCAAAGTATGAAAATAGTTGAATTTTTACATTTTCCAGAAAGCAATCCTCTAGTTGTGACCCTTATCCTCAGGGACCTCAGCTAAAAAACCAAGGACTCCGAAGTTTAAGCTATCAACTCTTGGTGGGTTAAAACTTGGTAGGTTAACCTGGTGAAATAAGGAAAAATAACCCCCTCCTCTTGGCTCTTAGGTATAATACAAAGAGAACAGAGAAGATAAATCAATGTTTGTGCATGTGTTTTCTGGTATGTATTGATGCTTCCAATGCCTGTGAAAGAGCATAACACATTTCTTTTTACTTTCTCCAAGAGAAATGAACTGCCTAGGATATACATACATGGTCAAAATCTCGGTTCTTTTGCCGCCCAATCACATATAGAAGCTTAGCATCCAAGGTAGAATCAATCAGATGAGGCTTTGTTTTCTGCACCATCTATCTTGATCCCCCAAATTTGCTACACTCAATGACTGAGTTCCGTCTAACCTAACAACTATCATGTGATAAGATAAAAATTACAGTAAACTGACAAAAAGTAAAAAAACTAAAAAAATAAATAAATAAAAACCCACTTTGATCAAACTACTATATATAGTACTTCAACTTATAGTTGGAGTACTTTCACAAATTGTTCATGGTAACAACTATGAATATGAACAGTATATTATTAAGCTCCCTGAAACATCTGCATATACTCTTAACACCTTTCTTCCACTAAAAGACTAACTGTAAAGACCTAGCTGTCTTTGCCTTCTGTGATCAACATTAACATTTACCTGTACTTCTAAGTATTGAATTATGTCCTTCAACCCAGTAGTAGTGATAGGGACGAATGTCAACTAGCATTTCTTCATGCAGATGGTATGTACTTGCAGGAAACTTTTGACAAAGCTGATGAAGCCGTGAAAATGAAGAGAGCTGTTATGTGTAGAACCAAATATGTCATTGCCTTTTGAACTGGTACGTACCTAATCCTAAACTTAGCGTCCCTGAACCTATATGACAGCTGAAATGCCACTAGCTATCGAAGTTGCAAATGGGCTATCTGGGAGATTAAGTCCTTGACTGCAACAAAATTAAAAGACATCATTACCAGAAAAAAGGAAGTAACGAGATTTAACAAGCTTCAGCAGAAGAAATAAATTACCTATCTTGGTCGGTGTGGTTGGTGCCTGTATGTTTGGGTTTATCATCACTTGTAGACCCATTGTTTATAACATCTAACAGAAAATCAAAACATTCTGCAGGCAGGACGTTGAAATTATCTGCATGAAGTACGGTAAATAAGAAGTATAATAGGTGAAGAAAAGATAATTACTCTTTCAAACCCAAGTTCAAAAGTTAAAAGAAATTACAGAACCTTCAGAGACCATTCGCCCATCCAATACATAACCAGAATAGGGCCGATTAGCAACCGGTATTCGCGTAAAATGCAGCTGAGCCAGCCTATTCCTCTCCAGTTCAAGTGCAATTTCTTGTTCTTCCAGCAGCTTCTTCCGCAGCCATCTAGAATTATTATACCATCTTGACACTACAAGAACTATGGTGTATTAGCCAGCATGACTCAAAGACAAATTTGACACACAACACAGATTAAATTTACATAAAAGAAAAGCAAAACATGACACTTTATCAAAGCAATTTTTATAGGGGAAAAAAGGGGATTCATGTCTCAAAGTGTAAACTCTGCTACATTTATTTTAACTCGGAGGAAATAAGAGCTTATAAACACCAATGAAAGAAATGTCAGGTTCTACTCACTTGAATAAAACTCGGGTTCCATGTCTGAAAAGTGTGGAGAATAGTGATCAGCTGGCTCCATTCTCTCTTGGTACTTTCTGAATAAACCAAAACAAGTCATTTAGCATGGATCAGACATAAGATAAATCCCTTCAAGTGACTGTCGTGGGGTCCTCAAACCACAAACCAAGGACCAAATACAACTCAAACACAACAAAAAATATTTTACAATCATTCTTGATATGTTAAGAATGCCTATTTCAAATGTGCAGGATTAAGTAGCAAACACATAGAAGAAGTCAATTCATTATCAGAAACAAATACCCTGAAAAAAAAAGGGTCTCGTACCAAAGTTTCATAGGACGCACAATGAACATATCCATCAAGAATTCAAGATCATTGTCAAATGTGTTCAGGAAGTTTAAATCCAGTTTACTTCTGTCAGTTGCTTAAGAAGTACAGATTTGTGGGTTATATAAGTAAAACTCTAAGATATATCACTGTTGTTAGCATTAAAAGGTTGATGTCGAGCGTAAGTCATTGATTGCAGAAACATTAAGCACAATAAGTCAATAACAATCAGACATCTCAATCACAACCTCAAGTGTACTCTCACTTTTGTTATACACATAATATATAGATCTTTACCTTTCAGCAAGCTTTGATTTTTCCCTGTAAGGTTTCACAAGAACACGAGCCCCACAAACAAAATGAGGATTTCCTTTGGACAAGATCATTGTCACAGTGTCTGCATGTACAAAGGTTACAAACCCAAACATCCTTTTAGGTTGACAAGGGATCCTTACATCTTCAACAGGGCCAAAGGTGCTGCAACGAAAACCAACATTATGAGAAATCAATTGAACCCCTGAAAGATTATATGCAAAGAAGACTGAAATACACTTTATTCTATATGAACTCAAAATTTTGACTTACTTGAAGTAGTTAGAGACATCATCCTCACTAAAGGTGCTGTCAGCTGGAAATGTCAAGTATATTTGCCGTGAACCACTAACAATTGGACCAGGATCACCTCTCTCATTCCGGTGGTCCATGTATTTTAAAGAGTCTTCAGCCAATATTATTGCGTGCTGCCCATGAGGCCTACAAGTGACACAGATGCACCAGTTAAAATCTATGAAAGACTATCCAGCTAAAAATCACAAAAGATAGGCCAAAAGGAATGCACCTGTCAATCAGCCGTATGCTGCTTCCAAGCCGAGCAAGAAGCTTTGTCAAACTGTAACCAGCTTTCCCATGTCTCTGGCTTTCGGTGAGATAGCCTTCTGCCTGAAGAGATTTTCCATATTTCTCATAATACATCATTGGCAGAGAAGCAATTGAAATAGGAGTCCCCCTTCTTGATCTAAGCAGCTCAACAATTTCCCACTCCAACTTCTCAAGAGACATAGGCGAGATAACATGATCATCAATAAGGCCATCATTCCCATACATCTGAGAGAAGCTATCTGGAATCACTTGTCCATGGTAATACCTACAGCCGCTTCCATGCTTACAAAAGCCCTTACTAAAGTAGTGACAAATCTTAACCGGAAACTCTAGACTTGAGAATCGTCTGCCTGGTCTAGGACTTAAGCTTCCGCCTAGTGCAGCATCCCGATAATAGTACTCATCTGGGTATCCTGAAATCCCAGAATTGAGCGGTTCCATTTGATCCTCTAAACTCAAAAATCGAGCCTGGTTTTGCAGTTCCTCCACAGGATCGGAGAATCCAAATGGCATCATGTTCTGCTTCGAAACAAGTTGGGGATCCCAACAGGGAGTTGGGAGCTGAAAGGCTGCAGGAGGCCTAGAAGAAACAGGCGAAAAGGGGGCGAAAGCAACCGAGGGTGGATTTATGGAAGGTGAGATTGGGGATGACACTGATTTGCTAGCCAACCGCAGAAGGTCAGCCTTGGCTTTCAACACCACTTGGTGAAACAAATGGTCTGGAGCCAGGGCCAAGCGAGCCATTTCATGTTCCCCATGACCATGTAAAAGAAGATAACCTATAATCTTTGTAACATTTTCTGGGTCTACCTCCTGTAATCTGCTGATAACAAGTTTTGTAGAGTCTGAAAAATCCATCATCTATCTATTCCCTGCAAATGTCCAGACGTAGTGAACTAATTAGCAGAATATTGCAGCAAAGAAAAAAAATTATATACTACGAAGCACAAACTCACACCTAATAATAACAATTAAAATCCCAGAGAGAAATATTTGCCAAACACAGAGAAAATACCCCTGAATATGAAATCTAGCACAAGAATTTGAAATCTAGGCCCTAATATATAAAACCCTAGCCAGGGATTCAGTGAATCAGTAAATCTTTCTGCTGCTCTGTCAGAAGATACTGCTACTCGATATAAGCCATAAAAGGAAGTAAATCAAATACAATGAATATATAAAATTAAATGAGTCTCATCTCAACCATGGAAAAAAGCTGTAAGCAAACCCAGAAATGGGCATTCCTTCAAATCTGGCCAAAATATAATTTAAAAACGCTGTTCTTTCCAAATCTATCACAGACATAAAATAAAGACCACACACAGAAGAAGAAAAACCAGAACACCACACTTACTTTACAGAAAAGAAAACCTCAGAGAACTGCTATCTTGATACACAAAACAGAACCAGAGCAGAATACATGAGCCATAAAAACATATCCCATTTTGGGAAATCTGGGAAATCTCACTTTTGCCTCACCAAAAAAAACCGTTCTTGATGATTGAATCGCATGCTTCACCTTCTAAACTTCCATAAAATTCCTACCACATGATTTTCTTTCAACCTCAAAAACCCAGTTCAAAAATAATCCAAAACAGATTAACAGTTACCAACTGATAAACAAGAACACATATTTATCTCTTTTCTAACCAAAAGCACACACCTTTGTTAAAGAAAACAGAAAAGTTTTAGGTTTAAACCCAAGAAAAGTGAAACATACCCACCAAAATCATTCAGTTTCCAAGCCTAGCAGAAACTTGTTCAAAAGAAAACAACTTGGAGAGCCCCAACAATCAAACACAATGAGTCTGTGTGTGTGTTTTTACCTTTTTCTTTTTTCTGGGTCCTGGTTACGAGTCCATGTCTAGTAGTAAGTACTCTCACACTAAAACTTTATCTGGAAAAAATAAATATAATGTTAATCTTCTGAAAACTGCCAGAAACCGAAGCGCACTTCAAAATTCAAAAAATCAAATAAAAATTCAAAAAAAAAAAGTAGGAACGAAAATTTAGGCAAAAATATTTCCACAAAATTTTGAATGTATCATCTTCGTAACCGATTCGATTCAAAACCCACGTGAATTACATAAATGCCCGTGTCCTTATACCAAATTTTGGAAGATAAACCAATAACAATAATAACAAAAACCCTATTATTATTCGGAAATACCTATGTGTGTGCTACATTTAGAACTCCCGAGTTCCAACTCCAAGTACAACAACTGAACACTCATGTTGGCTGAGTGCCACGTGTCGGAAATCTGGAAGTATATGTCGTCGTTTTGTTTGAGTGGGCTCTGGTGGATAATTGGCTGTTGGATCAAGCTTGCAGAGATCACAAAGGGTGTGGGTACTTGAAACCTCGGGAGCATGATGACAGAGCCACTTGGTACTTTGGAGTTTGGAGGTCCCCATTTGACCTTTGATTGTTTCAGCAGGTCACCCGTATTGGAGTGTATCAAGTACCGAGTATAAATCTTCTCAAAACAAAATAAATAAATAAATATAGGACAAAATACTGGTCACTCCTCTTATTTTTTAGTGTTCGACAGTTTAGTCCTCTTTTTTTCAATTTCAACAGCTCACTCCTATTAATTTTCAATGTCATACAATTAGGTCCAATTTGGTCCAACTGTTAAAATTGACTGTTAAGTGTCCACATCGGGCTGTAAAATTCCTAATCTACCCTTAGCCTACTACACCCTTATCAACGCAGGAAAACCCAGGTGTGATTCTTCAAGAGAGCATTGATTTCCTTAGCCATAGCCGAACGTCATTCCTTGGATTGAGATGCCTGGGTATAACAAGAATGCTCCATATCATTGATAACAGAGAGTAGAGCACGAGGAACCGGATATATACCTAACGGTTCCATTAGTGAGATTTCTGGGTTTTAAAATTCCAGAGCGAGATCGAGTTTGGTTTTGGTGTGCAGCAGCAGCAGGTTGGGCTTCAGAGGGAGCCACTAGAGGCGATGGTTCAGTCGGATCGGGGAGTGGAGCGTCGGAGGCAGGCGGAGTAGCAAGACAAGCAACCGTGTGTGGTGGTTGTTCGGGCAGAGGCAACGATGGCGACGGAATAGACGGGGATGGGTTAGGGTTGAGAGTGGTGGAATCAAAGATTGGTGGTGGTGGGTTGGTGGTGCGGCGACGATAGACGCGCAAGGAAGGCTGAGCGGGTAGCAGTGGGAGATCGGGGATGGGTTGGGGTCGAGAGTGGTGGAATCAGAGATTGGTGGTGGTGGGTTGGTGGCGCCGCGACGGTAGACGCGCACGGAAGGCAGAGCGGGTAGTAGTGGGAGATCAGGGATGGGTTGGGGTCGAGAGTGGTGGAATCGGAGATTGGTGATGGTGGGTTGGTGGCGCGGCAACGGTAGACGCGCACGGAAGGTGGAGCGGGTAGCAGTGGGAGATCGGGGATGGTGGTTTCTGGTGGTGAGGGAGTGGCGATTTGTGTTTGGGTGAGAAGGAGAGAACCCAGGTTAGTGGTGTCGGCAATAGGAGGTGAAGGGGAAGGAGTGAGTTGATGTATCAAATTAGAGGGGTTTCCTGCGTTGATAAAGATGTAATAAGCTAGGGATAGTTTAGGGATTTTACAGCCTGATGTGGACACACTTAACGTGCCACGTCATCATATTAACAGTCAATTTTAACAGTTGGACCAAATTGGACCTAATTGTATGACATTGAAAATTAATAGGAGTAAGCCGTTGAAATTGAAAAAAAGAGGACTAAACTGTCGAACCCTAACAAATAAGAGTGACCAATATTTTGTTCATAAATATAAATTTTCAGATTTTGAATTTTTTTTTTTTGAAATAAAAGACTGGTGTCGCTGTCCTCAAGCATTCATTAATGAAATTGTCGAATACAAATGGAGACATGAAATCTAAACCTCAGATTAATTACAATAAGCATATAAATTTTTATCTATTTGGATTTTGGACTTTTGTAGCATGAAAAACATTTGGTTTCTACAGGAGTGTATAAAGAGCAATTGCTTCAATTTAGTAACATGTATCTTTTGAATATATGAGAGAGAGCCCCTGAGAGACTCAGAGTGCCTTTATAGGTTTCGAAACCCTCGGTTTTGATGTTTGGTTGCAGCACATCTCTTATGGGCGAGGCGGTGATCGTGCTGGCGGCGTGTCCGTGCTGGCGGCAAGTCCGTGTATGTGGTGGTAGCGAGAGGCTTTTGGCCCCTCCGACTGTGATTGTTGTTTTGGCCACGATCCTCAGCGCGCGGAGCAGAGGTTTCTAGCGAACAAAGAGAATGGGGGAGTGTTGCGGGCGTGCCACCTCACGGATGAGGAAAAGGTTGATGGGGGTGCGCTTGACTTCTTGATCAGGCAAAGGGGGTTACAGGTGCCACCTCAGACGAGGATTTACGAGCACAAGCGATCGATACTCACGGCGGCGCGAGCAGAGCAACTATAGGGAGTTCAGAGAGAAGCGGGGATGCAGAGTCCAGAGAGCTCTGGAGAAAGACCTAGGCGGCGGCGCTTAGGGTTAAGGTTTCGAGGAAGGCTCGAAGGGTAACTGGGTTTCAGTTGTATTGTGTTTGTTGTTTTGTATTGATTTGAGAGAGTCAGCCTGTTAGGGTTCGAGCCCCCTTATATAGTAGTTCGACTTGCGGCATAATAAGAGTATAATTAGAATCCAAGTCGGACTCTGAAACCCTATTCGCACAAGGACACTGCTCCGTCCATGCGAACCAACCATCTTGTGACACATGTCCAGTTCGCACACTCCATTCCGCGCTACCAACTGTAGACTCCTATGCGAACTGGAATTAGGAGCATCCTCATCTCGCGGGCTGCTACAGGGTGCTATCTCGCGTGCTTCTGTAGCTCGCGTCCATTTCGCGGGCTATTGCAGCTCGCGAGCCTTAAAAGGGCTTTTTATATTTAATGGGCCACAGGGGTTGGCCCGAAGCATGTCAAAGACCTGCAAAAGTCTTCAACGTTTGTCGTGGTGCACACGGACTCCGCCTGTTTGCTTCCTCGCAAAGTCTCCTACGCGAGCTAGTTCGCCAGCTCGCCTCGCCTCGCGAAGTACATTTCTGCCTCGCCTCGCGAAATACATTTCCGCCTCGCCTCGCGAAGAGTCCATCTCGCCTCGCCTACGCGGACTGGCAAATAGTAATTCCGCGCGAAGGCATTCCGCGCGCGAGCCAAATGTTCCACGCGAACTGCGTAGTCCGCCTATGTCCATTCCGCGCGTGAGCTAAGTGAAGTCAAGTTCGCCTCGAGCTAAATGAAGTCTAACTTGGCTCGCGTGCGTTCATTGCCTACGCGGACTATCACTTGTAAACTTAGAGAAACTCCACCTCGCCGGTATGACATGGTCCAAGAAATAATTAATATTTATATAAACATTTACTATCTAGTAAAATATTAATTTAGGCGTAAACAATTGTTTTTTTGTGTTGATCTATGGTGGTTTCTCCATTGATCGCAGCGGGTTCTTAGAGGTGGTGCGGTCTTCTGTATCTAAGCAAGGAGGTGGCGCGGCTGGCGGCTTCTCGGTGAAGTTTGGAAGGCTGTGTTTGACCGCGTTGGCGGCAAGGGGTGATCTTGGACAATTCAATGTGGCGCGGCAACTTTTACGTGGTGGCGACATAGTGGGTTTCACGGATTTCCTCTCTTGTCATGTTATTCACACATAATAAGAGCCAATCAATATATTTAAATTATTAAATAGATAGTTTGTTAATAAGAATGAACTATAATAATAGAAAAAAACATATACGAATTAACGAAATATGGTGTGCAAATAACATCTATATAATTGTGCTTATGGTAAACTAATGTATCAATATATTAACCTAATTAAGCCAGTCGCTCAGTTTTCTCTCCCTAGGGTTCGACCTAAAGGTTTGAGAAGACGGCGGGTAAAGAGGATGCGGCGGAGGAGTTCGTCGCCTAGTTGAGTCCTCCATCATCGTTGGGTGGTGGCAGGAGGTGTTTTGAATGTTGCCCTTGCAGGATTGGGCATATGGGCTTGGGTTGGAGGCTTGTTCTTGTTTTTCAACCAAGGTTGGTTTGTTAGCGTTGCTGCTCTTCCGACACTTTCTTTGCAAGTGGAGGCGGATTCGTGCAAGGCGTGGTTTTGTCTGGTTGTGCTCGTCAGCGGCACAAATATTATAATCTATAGTTTTATTTATATGTCCGGCATCGCCCAACATTTTGAACTTTAGTGGCACATATATTTTAGTGATATATTTGACGATCTTACTCATCAATTCATCACACCCTCAATGCCGAATTTATTTTCCCTTTTTCCAACCTCGGCCAATTCATGAGATTTCTTGACAAAATCCTTATTCTTGATTGTTTCAAGTCCTTGCACCTTTTCATTTCCAATGGGTATATTATGTTCTATGAGGTAGGTCAGAAGGACTCAAACCCAACAACTTAATATCTGGTGTACGTAAGTTTAAGGATTTGTACGCAATATTCTCTTTGCCGCACAAGTAGTTATAACAGCTACTGCTGGGAGATGTAATATGTCCTATACTTTTTTCACGAGAGACCAAGATGCAACAGTTGGTATTCCGCATTCGGTGATAATTATGCACCAAAAATTTTTTTATGAATATTTTCCTCCATAAGTCCGTGGAAAATTGTTTTCTTTCAACAACCAATATGAGCAAGAGCTTTTCATCACTAAAAGTAGTGAACTCAAGTTCCTCGCCAACGGTACGAGACTCCATACCAACCCCACCTTGACAATTAGTTTCATAACTTCTTCTTCCTTTCGTGGTGACTTTGAAACTAATATTACCAACAATCCCTTTACATATGTGGTTCAACACATATTCAACCTCGCTAGTATTGTTAAATATCTCTCTCCATGTATACCGAATCCAACGTATGTTAACCGTCATCTTTTTTCTTTAAAAGTCTATATATCAGGCAAAAAAGAATATGCATCCTCACGAATACGCTTATGGTTTTTTCATTATTATCTTCGCAACGATAGTTCTTTTTGCCATTCAGAACATAGTATTCTAGCTCTTAAACGCGTAGACAATTTTTTTTCTTATTCCAATTCAAAACGACACCCTTCTTTGCGTTTTTCCTATTTCCTCAAAAGATGATATAGCCTTTCAATCTTTCGACAAACTCTCGTATCAGACAGAGACTTGACTTGCCACAGATCCTTGTACTCTCGCTTATTGTTCCTTTTTAATTGTTCTAAGCTAGTGTATGTGTGTTTGGTCCGTTGATACTCTTCTTTGAACTTTTCAAGAGTCTTCACAATAGAATCGTCGTTTGCAATCCTTTATCTTTTTTAAGTTTACGAAGCTCCTCTTCTTCTTTTTGTATAGGCACTTCACTTGGACCTAAGGAGCGAGTTTGTAAATACATAGTTAAGCCTTGTTATATTGTGAGTGTACCAGTGACTTTATTGGTTTGCTACTACACATGTTAGGTCGGTTTTCCGTTTATTGTTTATGTACAGTTGGTAGACTATAACTGATTTGACTATTGATCTATTTTTATCAATAAATCTTGATTAAAAAAAGGAATCAATATATTAAGTAGATTAATTTAATATCAGGTCAAGCTAGACAACTTGTGTACAAAATCAGTTTACCACTGTATCCATATATAGTATACCTAATGTATCAGTGTGTTAGCGTATTGTAGAATTTTTCTAAACAATTACAAAAATAATATAAAATGTGTTCAAGTAGTTTTAGTTCAAAATTACTATGATTTAAACTTTTACATGTACCAATATCTTCTAAAGACCTATGATTTATCAATAGCAGGCATATCATTTATATATGCACGTAGAATTTTCATTTTAAGCGTATCATCCTCAAGTCGTTCGTGATGGATAATGGATTCAAAAGTACTATCTCAGATCATTGTGTGTTTATTAAAACTCTTTAGCTCATAATTTTATCATCTTGTTACTCTATGTCGATCACGTGTTGGTTGTAGGTTCAAACTAAAGGAAAATTGAGGAGCTGAAGAAGAGAATGAACGAATCCTTTGATATGAAGGATTTGGAGCCTAAAAATTCTTTGCATGCAGATCACTCGAGATAGGAAGAAAGGTCAGATTTGACTATCTCAAGAGAGTTACAACTAGAAAGTGTTTGAGAGATTCAACATGGACAAAACAAAACATGTAAGTGTTCCTCTTGCTGCCATTTTAAGTTAAGTAACAGAGAAGAAATGGAGAAAATTCCTTATGCTTCGGCTATGGGATGTCTAATGTATGCAATGGTTTGTACAAGGCTAGATAATTGTTATGCAGTAGGTATAGTGAGCGTATTTCTTGTAAATCTGGGTAGAGAGTATTTGGCAGCAGTTAAACAGATTTTTTGGGAGAGAAAGAAAGCGTACATAACCCTTACAGACCCACCATGGACATGTTTAGAAGCGAAAGAAAGCTTCCACTGATCCAACTCCTTTGATGGGTCTTCAAATTATATCTTTTTCTTTTCAACCTTCAAAGATTTGATTTTCAATAAATTAGGATTCTGGGTTTTACGATTTGGGGAAGAACAAGGTAGTGTTTGTGCTCGACTAGAGACGACATGAGAGAGAGTGCGAGAGAAGAAACTATGTTTTAATCCCATCCTTTCATTTTCATTAAACTATATATGACGGTAGAGAGCCTATCCCTCAAAATGAACCAAAAAAAAAAATCCCTCATTGGAAGGGCCTATATATATATATATATATATATGTGTGTGTGTGTGTGTGTGTATGCTAAGACTAAGAGTGATTTGACCTTATAATCAAAATTGACAATGCCATGAGACATATGTGTTTTAATTGTAAGCCGGAAAGGATCAATTAGGTCAATACTAAGTTACTAACACATTTTTAAGAACAGACGCACACACAAAAGAAAGAGTAATCTGACAATGAAACCAACAAAACTTTACATGAGCATTAACTAACAGCTCTTTGCTAAACAGTATACATAACTAATGAAGTAATCAATTTATTAGGAGCTAGAGAAGTTCTGGACTTAAGCAAAAGAGTTGTATGATCCTTACCAAATATAAGTGATAGGACCAGTGCTACAATTAAACAGACCAAGCTCAAGACTTTTAAAACCCCCCATTGTCTTAATGCTGACAAGTGTGGTATCCTAATGTTAGATAATACACACACAAAACCAACTCCAAAGTGATATTCTCACCTCCACCTTCAATTACACAAACACCTAAACATAAGATCAACTCATTAAAATATTAAAGATATCTTTGTTAAATGTCAACCAAAGCTTCCCCTTTAATAATGCTTAGAAGCACCTATGTACAAAAAGCTATCAGTTCAAAGAGAAACTATAGTTCTTATAAAAAAAAAAAATTAGATTAGGGTCCTGTTCAGCAAAGTTACAAAACATGAAAAATTGGTTTAGTTAAGAGAAATAAGGCAATCAATGGTGGTACACAACTATTATCTGCATGAACATAAGTATGAATATTGTAAGGAGAACCATGGTAATATAAAAGGGACATTTTTGTATACTCAATGCATTATCTTTATACACAATAAAAGATCCATATCAATATCTCTGAACTCAAAGCAAATCCTACCACAAAGTGAAAGAAACCCTTTCACAACATCTGTACTCGATTAGATCATAATCTCCCGTGTAATTCTATTGTTAAAATTGAAATCAATATCACAATGTGGCTGAGCATTATCCATGACAATCTCGAAAAGCTTATCAATAACTCCTTCTAAAGCATTAGCTTCAATACCACTACCAACAAATTCAAAACTCTCTGAAGAGAAAAGACGCATATGTATAAAAATTTAGCATAGGCTTCTTAAGGAAGCAAAAGAATTGAAATCAACTCTCTCTCTCTCTCTCTCTCTCTCTCTCTCTCTCTCTCTCCCGAAAAATGAACTAATTGCCTAAATAGCCATAACTCAATGGCATCTTAAAATTGAAATCAAACTATCAAAGGTGATAATGGCGTCGCATTCTCTCAGTAAAGAGTACATAAAACACAGCGTAATCAAACTCAATCCAACAGAGCTAAAGCGATACTGACCTCCTATCACCTCCAGGTCCAAAACCGCCTCTGGGACTCCCCTCTCCGGCCATCGTAGCCTCCATCTTCCCTCCTGGACCGCTTAAAAGGAGGCGGCGGAGACCTCCAAGGCGGCGACGGCGACTATTGTGCCGAAAACGTCACCGTCACTGTCTAAGGAGAAGATGAGGTGGGAGAGACGAAAGAGAGAGTGAGAGAGAGAGTGAGAGCAACTGAGTGGGAAAGGAGGCATTTGGGTGCTAGGGTTCCTACCATTCTATTTATACTTTTACCAGTAGAATGTCGATTTTGCCCTAATTACCAACATTTATCCTCTGACCCCTAACCCCTAAATTCAGTTTTCCTATTATAGTTCCCTATTAATTTATAAGAAATAGTTTTGACATTTTTAAATGTTCATCAGACAATATGTATATGTAGTCTGAGTTATTCAAAAATGATCGATCTAACGTTGACTGCATCGACCGAGACCCGAACATTATCGAAAATGTCTAAATTTTGTACCATGGCTATGTTTCACTATCATGATAATTTCCAATATTCAAACTTCAATTTTTTAAGTTTTAGTCATCTCAATCATAACGAGTCTACTAATGTGTTATAAGACGTTTACTAGATTATACCTAAATGTGTATCTTTATAAACCAAATGTATGAACGAAATCTAATTCGCAAAATTTGACCGTACGATGTGATCAAAGTAGTTAAATATGGATACTATAGAAAGTTTACCCATTTTCGATAATGTTTGGGTCTCGATCACATGGGTCAACTTTATTTATGTTATACTTCCTTATGATTCTCTATAGGGAACTACACTATCGATTTATAAAAATGTCTGAATTTTCACATGGATTAGTTTCGCCAATACTAAAGGAGAGTTTGAGTTTTGATAAATCAAATATATAAGTTTTGGGCGGAGTAGATAAGAACGTTTCCATTCCGAAATACCTAGTCTAGGGACGTCTTCTTGCACCAAACATGCTTCTCAAACTCTTCGTCATGGGTAGATCAGGGTTGACGGCCTATAACTCTTAAATTCTTAAGTCAGTATTATGACTCAAATCAGGGATAGAGAGGTTGTAGTTATTTTGAGGTTGTAGTCTAAAAAACCACAAAAACCATCAGACAACACTATTTTGAAATGCAGTTTTATATGTCATGCCTCTTGTGTCACGCCCCGGTTCTTAAGTTATTTTACGGTTATTTACTTTGGTATTATTTTAGTCTTTTACAGTTTTAAGTAACCGTTTACTATTTAAGACTTCAAAGTTGACTTTTGCTTCTATTTGGAATTTGGGAAAACTTTCTTCATGAAAGTGGTAGAGGATGTTGTTACGAGTTCGTAGACATGCTATGCGTTAAAATCGGAGTTAGCATGGAAAAGTTATCAATTAAAAATGTAAGTTTTATTGAGGTATTATTTTGGGGTGTTAAATTTTGGACTTGGGTTTTGTTTATTAAGTTGAACCGGGCCTTGTTTTTGGTCAAAGGCCCAAAACACTCTCTCTCTCTCTCTCTCTCTCTCTCTCTCTCTCTCTCTCTCTTCCTCCCGATCCTCTCTCCTCCGACCCGATTTTCCTCTCTCTACACCCGGAAACTTTCGCGCCGCCGTACGCCGCCGTCTGGTCGCCCCTGACTGCCGTGCCGGTCCCGTTGGAACCACCATCCTCTCCTCTTCATTTCTGGCTAGGTGGCCGAGCCCCTAACGCCGCCGTGAAAGAGCAGCTGAGCCCGTAAGCCCCGGCTGCCGTGGTGGTTTTCTCGCCGGAGCTGCTAGGCTCAAAAGGAAGCCCTCCTCCCGTGCAGCAAACCCCTAAGAGGTTTCGCTCCCTCTTGAGATAGGTAAGGAGAAACCAGAGATTGAAATTCTAGGGTTTTAATTGATGTTTTCGTTCGATTATCCTATTTAGGCTTGAAATTGGTATTTGTGCTAGTTAGGAAAGTTGTAGAGAAGATTGAGAGGAAGATGCTGTTAAAATTTGGTAGCTATTGCAGGTCGCCGGAGTCGGCCGCTGGCCGCCACTGCCGGCGGAGCCGCCGCTGTTTTGGGAATTTTTAGGGTTTTAGATGTGAAATATTAAGGGGATGTTTATGATGTGAGTTTTAGGAATTTTTGGAGGAATTTTTGATAGGTTTGGGATTTTTCGAAGTTTGGTATTTTAGCCATTAATTTGCATAGAATCCGGCCGTTAGATTATTGTTGTTTCGGCCGTAGAAAGTGAATTTAAGGCCGCAAGTATTTGTGGTGAAGTTTGGACGATATCAATTTTAAGATTTACAAGTTGGGCAAGAACGAGAGTAGATAAGGCCATATTTAATTTTGCCTATTTTTATATAAGCGTTGGTATATAGTTGAAGATTTAATTATGTTCTTGGATCAGGACGTGAGGAAGCTTGAGCAGAAGAGGCTTCAGACCGACTTCAGGCTTAGGCCTAATTTGTGAGTGGACTTTTGGTTTAAATAATGTGCATGCAATTGTTTATTTGGTTGGACCATTTGACGTCATTTTTATTTGACGATTTTACTCATTGTGGTGAGTTACCGAAAATGAGATTTTCGGTAAATTATAATATATTTTTAAGGGGAGTATGTATATAAATGCTAGCTAGCGATATGTGTCTGTCCACCTTAATGACATAGTATATAACTGCATTATGGTGTGACGTGAGCGTTGGACGCAAGCGTAGTAGCCTTATATGAGTGTTTAATTCATATAAGGGGTATGAGCACATATTTATACACCCGTCTGTCCACCTTAATGGCGTAGTGTATCACCGCATTAAAGCGTGACGTGAGCGTTGGACGCGAGCGTAGTAGCCCTATATAGATTATTATTAATTTATATAGGGAGTATGGGCGAGTGTAAATACATACATATATATATATTTTAGCCTGAGATGCTGTATGTTGATATATAGTTTTGAGCTGTAGAGGCTCGATATTTATAACGATAATAGAATTATCGTTTGAGACATGCATTCGTTTTCTTGGAAATTAAATTGGGAAAGCATAAATGTTAATAAATATTTTCTTATTTATTTTTGTCCACTCACTCTAATTATTGCGAATGTTTTTTCCATGGGCTCTTCGTTTTAAAATGCCCAGTCTGCAGAGTTCGAGTGAGTACGAGTAGGAGACGACGAGACATAGTTATCCATTTCTCAGCCACCTTTCACTAGTAGGTTACCTGTTTAACCTACTAGGGTATTTTCCTGCTCCTCTAGTGTATAGTAGCTCTGAATACTCTTTGGGGTTTATCGTATAATTTTTATGGTGGTGTGTTAAGACTTATGTTGTATTTTGGAATATACGAAGTTTGTAATTATATTCTCACTTTCGTATAATTGTGGGTTGTTTTGGAGGATGCTCATTATTATTTAAGAAAGTAACATTTTAGTTTTCTAGGTTAGGGTTGTCCATTTTCAAGGGAGGTTTGCTTATCGGTAAATTTTTCTTGGAGGTGGTCCCCGCAGGACTTACCTCGGGTTTCGGGGTGAAATTCGGGGTGGGTCCTGACATTTTGTGTTGTCTGATGATGTTATTGACATAGTGCTCCTACCCATGGAGGCTATGCGGCAACATGAATCACAAAAGAATTTCTCAGTCTTTACATTTGGTAAAACCTGTTTTTGTCTATGTCCCAAAGCTTCCTAGCCCTAGCATTAAGGGCAAAGAGTTGAGTAGTTTCAATTTTTTTTAATTGAGACATTTCCTACAATCACTCAATTTCTATGATTATAGGCTCTTTTTTTTATTTTCAATAGAGTGTGGCTATTGGGACCTCCAAATTTGCTCACTATACTTCTTATTCTCTCTACACCTCCCTTTTACTTTTCAATATAAGCATTTGCTCACTAGACCTCATTTCAAATTCCTGACATATATTTCAATCAATTAATGATCTCTTATTCACTCAATGGACCTCTCATTTTTTTTTTCCTTTTTTTTTTTCAACATCTATTATCCCTATCTTCATTTTTTGATTATTTTTTTCATGCAAGGAAATGTTCTATCATGAACTATTATATATATCTTTTTAATTGTTTTTCTCTTTTGTACATGTTATTTTTTCTCTATTTTTTTTCTTTTGAATAATTTGATCTCTATTTTGTACCTCATAATAAATTATTTCAATATATATATATATATATATATTTCTATAATCGATAGATATTATTATTATTATTATTTTTGCAAAAAAAATTGTGTACATTGCAAGTATATGCGTTCAACATGTATGATAATACAAAATTTTATGTCACATGATCGATATTGATTTTTTTTCTCTTATAAACTATATATATGCTTTTTTTTTTTTTGAAAAGAACTATATATATGCTTTAATAAAAAGAAATTGGAAAACAAAAATATATAAGGAAAATAATAAAAAATAAAATCAATTATTATTGAACTGGAAATTAAGTCTAAAGAGAATAAATATAATATTTCCTTTTAAAAAATGCTCTCTCTTCTCTCACGCTTTACCCTAGAGTCGCTGCCCACCTTGTATGGCGGCGGTGGCTCTGTACTTCCCATGACTCTCGACAGAGAGGCCTCTCAATCACGTAGTGGCTCTGCAATTTGGACTTGGAAGGAATATAGTACTTCTCTTACTTCTCCCTTGTTCGGCGGCGATGACGATTCGATTCGACACCGCTCCTTGGAATTTTGTTTGGTTTGGGTCTTCTTTCAAGGTCGATCCAAACCTTTGATGGTGGTCTTCATCAAGGCTGCGACGGGGTTCTTGCCGGCAACAGGTGGAGCAGTCGTCAGGGTCCGAGATCCCGCGGGGAAATTTTGGTCGATGGAGGCGTTGGGGTGTTGTTGATCATCTTGAAGGCATCTTGGGCCAAGTGGAGATCAAGATTCGGTGGTTCTCGTCCTCTCTGTGTTGTTGGAGAGAGTGGTGGTGTTGTGGACGGAGTTGGCGATGGTGATGTAGATTTGAGTCTGGGATTGGTTTCAACAGCGTTGCTCGTCTCTGTTGATGATGACGTCGGCAGAGAGGTGGTGCCTTCTAGGGTTTCTCTCGTGGCTCCTCTAGCAATTGGGCTCATTTGGGCATGGGTTGGATCAGCTAGGGTTTCCCTTGAATGGGCCTTGGCGGCTGAAGTTGGGCTTAGGCCCCTAGTTTAAATTTAGTTTGGTCCAGGTAAACTAGTTTGCATTCGTAGGATATTTGATAGTTTTCTGCGGATCTTAGTTTATTTGTAAAATCGTGCTTAATCGCTACAAGATGGGTGTACTTGGGATTTCATAGCTTATGCTTAAACTAATATAGGACTTGCAATTCTGCAAGACGATATTTACTGACGACCCCATAGGGGTACGTCGTATTTGTATTACTTGCTCTGATTTAAATGGAACGACCTTTTGATCAAAAAAAAAATATAATATTTCTTTTTGTATAATTGTTGTCCTTAATAGTAATTGTGTATGAGGATGTATATGTCATTTAATAATTCATAATATAATGAGCTTTAATGAGCAAATTTGAAGATCTAAATAGCCGCACTCTTTCGTTTTATTTAATTGAGACTTTGTCTATAATCACTAAATTTTTATGTTGTTTTTCTAATTCTTCAACAAGTGAGATTAGACTGATGTATTGAGGATACTGCCTCTTTTTACGATTTTAATCTTTTCCGCCCTCTGTCTACAAGGCGGTGGAATGATTTGCAATGTCATTTTATGTTGAAAAGAAAAAAGAAAAACATCAAGTGACAAAATTATTTCCCACCCAAAAATTATCTCCCTCTGTCTCGGAGCTATGGAGGCCGAAACCTAAGGTTTCGTGTGTAGGGCGACGACGACCTTTGGTTCCCGTCTACGGCGAAAGACGGGGTCGTCTCTATTCGAGGCGGTTGGTTGTCTTCAAGGAGGGGCGGGTTTGACGGGGATCAGATATCCTTTTCGACTGCTTTTGCTTGCGCACGGTAGAGTTCTTCGAATTCAGGCTAGGCTGAACTAAGTTCAAAGAGACAGGCGCCACTCTAGGGGGTGGTCGTCGACGACAGGCCAAGGGGTTCGATTGTCTGTGCTTGGTGGTGGTTGCATGCGGCGAAGGAGTGTTCCATTTTCTTGTCTGCGACGACTTCAAAGAGAGGCATTTGGGATCTGGTTTATGAGTTTCTTCTTCAACGACAGGGCTCTTCAGATCCGACCCAAAGCACCTCAGTCTTCAAGGCGTTGCCTAGGGCACCATGTGCTCCCAGAACGGGCGGCCACCGGATTGATCCGACGCCCGGGGGGGGGGGGGATGTTTAGCTTGGAATCTGGTACTTCAATTTCGGCAGAGACTGGGATTTAGTGATTGGGTTGGGCTTTGTCTTTAGCCCAATTACTTTTTTCTTTTTTTGCTGGACTTGTTGGGTTAGATTTTCAGCTAAGATGTCGTGGGCTTGCTTCTAACACGATTTTATTTAAGGCTGTCATTGTATTCTTGGGTATAAGGGTACACCAGAGCGGTCTTAGGCTCCAAGCTCATCAAGACAGATGTTGCGAATTATGATTGTGTTTTTCATTTCTGTTGAGTCTGTACATTTCAATTCCTAGCTATAGGTTTGTTTCAGTTATCGTTTTTTTTTTTTTTTCAATTTAAAGTCCAAAACGGTGAGCAATGATTTGTAAACGAAAGCTCGTCCGCTTTCAGCTTGACCTCGGGAAGGTTGATTTGATTGCTATTGCCTAATGGATGGGGTGTTACGCCCACGGGAGTTATCCCTTTTCCTTTAAAAAAACATTAAGTGACAACCAGTTAAAGTTGTTGCCCAATTGAACTTCAACGAAGAAAATAATTTTGTTATGGAAACATTATCCGACAACTCATAGAATTTGTCGCTAAATCTGTCTTTAATGATAAATATCTAGTTGTCACATTAATATTAAGTGGTAATCTGTAAAATTCGTCGCCTAATAAATTTTGTGCAAGGAAGTTAAAGTTGTCACAAAAATATTAACCGATAGTTGGTAGAATTGTCGCATCAATAACATAATGCTTGTAGCATAATGTCATATAGGTGATAATTGGCGATAATTGTCCATTTTTCAAAAAGACTTGCTTTATACGATAAATTTGTTGTCTTTAATGGAAACACGTGCAACAAGTGGAATTTCTTTGTTAATATTTACGAGTTTTGAGTTGTCACAGTAGAATTTCTTTTTTTTGCTTTTTTATTTTATAACGTAGTAAGTAGTAAACGACAACATCCAACAAAAAGAATAGTCACATTCTGAAGAAAGAAAGAAACCCTATCACCGAATGTACCAGTCAATGTATGTAGTGTGGATTTCAATATGTTAATAGCCTCCAAAGTAGCTGCTTGGCCTCCTTTGTTTATTTTCTAGGATCTTCTTCGTACTCTCCACTCCCTGCCTCTCCCTACTCTGTTTTATTCCTTTTCTATCATCTTCTTTCTGGTATAGACAAAATCAACCAGGGGATTCCCCCCATATCTCCAAAAGATACCTCTGACATTTACTTCAACAACTGCCATTGACATATAAAAAATCATTGCCTGCCCTTTTGGTCCTTTTGGTTTTGGATCCTTCCGATTCATCTCCACTGGTCCCAACTCCAGGCTTAAGGTTGTGCCTATACTCCACAGCAATTTGCTCAAACACTTCAACTGAAAACATGTTCAGCTTAAGCCTTGGGCTCATGAGGTCTCTCACAAACGCAAAGGCTAATTGATCTCTTGGGTTGAATGCCTCCATCTCATTAAACAATAGGCATGAGAATAGATTGCTCCTCAGTCCATGTTTCCTTAAAATCACAGCACTATCCGGTACATCTGCCAAGTACAAAGTGATCAAAGGGAAAAAATAAGCAATTTTGTTATGGATAATGATACGTAATAGGCAAAAATCCGCTAAATAATGCCTCCCTGAAATGCATCTATGTTTTGACACTGACATTAGTCATATTCTTATGTATTATAAACTGTGTTACTAACTTAATACAACTACTTCAGTTGCCTAAAGTAGTTCTGTAAATAGAACTTGAGCAAACTTCACTACCCCAAAAGTTGTAAATTATACTATAAAATTACCTGAGGGATATGGAAGCTTATCAGGAGTCCAGGGGAGCAAACCATTCTCACAATAAGTCTCCATTTGCCTCTTCAATCCATCAACATCCCACCATTTCTTCCACCTCGCCGTCGCCATTGCTTCTTCCATAGTGTGAACATAGTAAGGATGCTTTGAAATCGCCATGTCGGCGTTCTCGTTCACAACAAGTGCATGAATCAAAAGTAATGGATCAACCATCAGCTGCATTTTTGCATCCACCCAAATGCTGAATTTTGTGTTAGGGAAAAGTCTATGAACTAAATACTTTGGTATCACACCATTCATTGCCGGATTTTCATATAATCCCTTGCTCAAAACCTTGACAACCCTCCATGCGCCAATCTTATAGTTTTCGGATTTTTTCTGGAATCAAATGATGCTGGTAAAATCCTTTGAGGGTTATCTCATCTATAAACATAAAGAAACATACTTTCTCAAGGGTTTTTGATCCAATCCCTTTGGGATGTCGAATTTTTTCATGATCATTGAAGATAGCCGAGACTACTACAAGACCTTTACACTCTTCCATGGCAGTTATATCTGTATTACACATAAACAATAGTCTTAGACTCTTAGTCCTAAATTGTGCTTTATCTAAAAGGCACAGAAAACAAAGAAGAAAAAAAACAGAAAAGGATTGAGACTTTATTACAGAACTTGCTTGGATGCCAATCAAACTAACCAGAATCATTAACTGGAAATTTCTTCAGGAACCCACAAGGGACTTCAGTGCTCTCATTGTAATGAACAAAATAGAGAATCCTATTTTGGGTACTGAAGTTCCCTCCAAAAGTCTCAGACTTTCCCTGCATATACCTCAAAACCGATGAATTCCACGAAGAAGTCTTGCTTAAATTCTGGATCTCCTTCAAGACCTTCCAATAATCTGACCATAATAACCAAAACCATTTACCAAAATCAGCAACTTCCAAAATTGAAGAGATAGAAAAAAAAAAAAAAAAAAAAACTGAGGATACCTGAGAAATAGAGACGGGAAGAGCATGATTTACGTAGGGTTGGGATTGCATATTTGTGTTCTCCATAATTGGGAGGGTAGGAGAAGAGAGGGGTCTGAATTGGGTCGAAAGGTGAAGATCTGAAGAGGCATTTGGATTGGGAGAGAGAGGTGTATAGGGCTAGAAACAGAGAGGTGAAAAGGTAGAGCAGAGAGAAGCAAACCAGCTTTGATTGAAAGAGCAGGAGTGGTCGTTACTTTCCCCATACCAGTTTCCTAAGAATGCTCGCCTTCGATTTTATACTCGCAATCCTTTTCGTTTTTTCTATTCACAAATTACAATCCCACACATTTTTAACTTTTTTCCTAGCTGCCAAAATTGCCCTCTTTATATGCAGATGGAAATTAGTAAATTTGTATTTGAGAACATGTTCAAAGTTGTGAAGTTAAGAAAGATGACTTAGCAAGTACTAGTGCTATATTGAGTCATGTTTTCTGGAATGGAAACAGATATCAAAAGATAAACAATGGTAAAATGCATATGTCTCATCGAATTCATATATGTGATATACATATAAAACAGGTAAACAGTTCATGGATCACGACGCCGTCTCTGTGGGTCGACGATTAGCTTCTGGCCTGACATTATTGGTTGCTGGTGATCACAGATATATATATATATATATATATATATATATATATAGAGAGAGAGAGAGAGAGAGAGAGAGAGAGAGAGAGAGAGAGTCTCTCACACATATTTGGGTACAATTGTACAAGTTAGTCTTAAGGAAATTGCACCACTTTGTTTTTTTCCTCAAAACACTTACGTAGCAGACCCCAGGTTACCATGATCAGAACTCTGAACAATCCAGGACGATCAATAGAGTCCTTGACGACGAACATCAAAGTCATCATCATCTAACGATCGAGTGGTTTCTTTTATTTCTTTTTGGTCTCTGATATTTCATATGTAGTTCTTTCAGGAGCTGTTCACATAGTACAGTCTTCATCGTCACATTGATCTTCAACTAAGAGTGACTTGGGTTTTCCATTGCTACCGTACGTTGTGATTGAATTTGGGGAGAGACGAACCAGGCGGCCGGATCGGAGCAAAAGTAATGCGGCCATGGAGGTCGCAAGACATCGATCGGAACGTTAAGGGCTCGCAGAAGTGGCAATCTCTGGTGTTGCCGCCTTAAAACCAAATATGGTACACGCGACCACGAAAACCAATGAGTCTGCAGTTGCAACATCGATCGACCACCCTTAGGCCTTAGCTTGTCTGGAGTAGAAAGTGGCACAATTTTATCCTTCCTGACTAGCTTGGTGCCTCTTTTGCCTTTGGATTCTAATTGCCTGCAAGTAGAAATTTTTTGTGTACGTATGTATGCTAGTTGCTCGAATTTGTGCATGTTGTTGTTTGATCTGAACCCCAAACGCAAAAGGAAAAAGTAAAAAAAACTGGGCATGTGTTAATAAGAACTTAATTAAGATGTCATAAATCATGATCATGACTCGATGAGATTACCTCATCAACTTGTAACTACTCCAAACATGTAATGGGTTGGAGCTTTTTGGCAATCTGCATGATCTGATTAAGTCACTTGACAATTTACAATTCACTTGTATTAATTAAGTAATAACTATATAGGCACTAACTGACTTGTATATATAGTCATTACTTAGTAATTGCAGCGCAGCAGATGCCATGACGAGCAAAGAATTCTTGTCATAGTGTTAAGCTAGCTAGCTTTGAACCCTAAAAAAGTGGATCTCCAGCTTCGTTGATTCATGAACATACACTAGCTAGTAGCTACCACATGAGGATTACTTGCAATCTTAGATTAGTCTCTCGCCGCTTCATATATACTAGCTTATTTCGTATCTTATATATATGACCCTAAATATATTCCATAAATTTCTACATCGATCTTCATATCGTATATCTTAGGATTCATATATACCACCAAAAGCTAAATTAGTTACATTTTCCGGAGATATTGGGTGGGCTGCAATATATATGATGGTAAGAGATCAATCTAATTTAAAGCAAAACTCGTTCATGTGTGATTGTGTATATGGGCATTCCTATCAAAAGGGTAGTGTTGACTGCATGAAAGTAGCTCCCTTTTTTCCCAATGAAATACTGTTCAATCCTTTCCTTCTGCAAATATAACATCTTCATCATGATAATATCACTTGTGATGATATATGGTTCAAGAGCTAAACTGATTTACTTTTCACAAAGAGGGTATAAAGATGCATGACATAATTTGTGAATGAATATTGTTGCAGCAAAGAATTGTGATTGAGGTGGAGATGAGAAGCCGAAAACGTCGTGCCAAGGCCATGAAGATAGCTGCTGTCGCTGACGGTATGTTTATATTCATAGTCTCGTATATTGTTACGTTTCATTCTCCATGCATATACAGTAACTTTTTGGCCTTTTGTTTTGAGTCTTTCATATATGAAAGTTAAGAAAAAGGGTCGATTATATACTTGTTTTGATTGCCATGAATCCCATGTCGATCATAATTTGATTAGTACTGTTTGCAGGTGTTAATTCAGTGGCATTCAATAAGGAAAATAGAGATCAAATTGTGGTGATTGGAGATGGAGTCGATCCAGTTGGCTTGGCTCTCTCTTTGAGGAAGAAGGTTGGCCATGCTGACTTAGTAAATGTGGAAGAACTAGTGGAACAAGCGGCAGATGTATAAGAAATATTAATAAGCGAAAAAAAGGAAAACAGAAGTAATAACCATCTATATATATATATATATATATACATGCATGCGAACTTCATCTGCATGAAGTCTTCATCTTCATGCATGATCGTGTTAGTGATCATCGATGATATATAAGTCTATGTTTGGTTCATTCAAACTGGAAGTTTCTTGTTTAAAGGTTTTGAGTTTAATTATGTGATCAATAGCTCCATTTGTTCTTATTATATTTCTAGTTTAGATTTTAGATTTTGATGACACGCATGATTATTTGCTTAAACTACAGTAGGTTATCTTGATCGATAACGTAGTATAATTAAAGTCATTTAGGGGGACATTGAATAATCTGATGAAAAAAAGAAAGAAAAATCATTCACACTGTGTTGTTCAATTACTAACAACGAAGAGTATGAAATATTGAAATACGAATGTTAAATCTGATGGAACTATTTATTTAATTGTCCAATACACCACTATTTGTTTCACACACAAATTAGCAAATTGTTGATCCAGAAGTGTTTGTAAAACTCTCATTTTGAAGGTTGTCATTAACACTCGAATTATTAGATTTCGAGCTATTTTATTACTTTTTCATACGACAGACCCAAAGTTTGACCGTCTTGAATTGATGACTCACTTGGTTAGCTGCAATGATCTTTCATTGTTCTTAGAACATCTCCAACAATTTCCTCATTTTGGAGAAAATTTTGGGTGTTTTGCTCTAACAGATTCCCTAAAACTTTCTCCAAAATAGGGAATGTGAGGAGAGAGAAAAAACTTTCTCCAAAATAGGGAATGTGAGGAAAGAGAAACTCAAATTTCCCATATTTGCAGCAAACTCTATAATTTTATAAAAGGATTTGATGAATGATCATGAAATCTCCAAAATAGAGAATCTGTTTGAGTTAGAGAAGAGAAATTATTTGAAGCATTGACTTTTACTTCCCCATTATAGAATTTTTTTGGAAAAACTGTTAGAGATGCTCTTATATTCTTCAGAAAGAAAATACGATGGCTGATAGAATGGCAAAGATGAGTTTACTCTCTTGTTCTCTAGTATGACATCTTTCTCGTCCGCCTAATACTTCTCCTTATCTTCGTTTCCCATAAATTCGTAGTGTTTAATTTTCTACATAGTTTTAATATAAGCTGCTACGTTTTCTACACTTTCACTCATAATGCAAAAGTTGGTGGCTAGTACCATTGTTACATGAATTGGTGGTTGCAGATCGACGGATCGGACGTACCCAACTGAGGTGAGTTCTGTAACCTTAGATTCAAAAACAATTAGATCGCTTCACAAATAATATAGATACAATTGTATAAAAGTAAAAACAAGAAGTAAACAATAAATGGATCATGAACCTTTAAACTTGATCGCCACTCGATCCAAGCCTAAGTTTTCTGTACTGCATCTCATTGTGGTATTCTATGAATGGGGCAAGAACCGTATTACCGAGAGAATGAGAGAATACAGAGACCTAAGCTTTTATAGAGAATTAGATATTCAGTTTTTTTTTATTGAGAAAAAACAAAGAATTGAAATTTGTTTAGTTCTTGTGGTTTGAAGTCGACATCTGTTTAGTCCTTGTGGTTTTATTTTAATCTGAATAGTCCTTAAAGTCACAATTTTTCATCCAAATAGTCCTTATGGTTTTATTTTAATCTGAATAGTCCTTAAAGTCATGATTTTTCATCCAAATAGTCATTCCGATAATTTTCTCAGTTAAAGGCCATAAGGACTATTTGGATGGAAAATCATGACTTTAAGGACTATTCAGATTAAAATAAAACCATAAGGACTAATCAGATGTCGACTTTAAACCACAAGGACTATAAAATATTTTACCCAAAAACAAATTACAGAGAAAAACCTCTTACACAGCCTATACCTAACAAATCGAAATAGAAAGCAGACTGAACTTGAGAAGGAAGCTGATACAACCAAGTTCTAGTGCCTGTTACAATGTGCCCCAAGGAAGCAAGGCAAACTGCCACGAAATTGGCTTTTCGCCCGACATGTTCGAAGGAAACAGCTTCAAAATGATGCATAAGCTGCTGGATATCATGCACAAGTACTTTAATCCTCCATGGACATTCTGAGTTACCAAGTAAGACATCAATAAGGATTTTGGATTGGAATCGCCTTCAATGATTAGAGCTTGAGAAGAGTGTTGCTTAAGTTGTAGAAGACCTTCCCGTAAGGTTAGCGCTTCTGCTACAAGGGCATTAGCCATCCCCAACTTTTTTGAGGAAGCAAGGATTGGTTGACCAAGAGAATCACGCACAACAAAACCAGCTGCAGTTGTGGAATCATTATGAATAGAGCAATTGAAGTTTAGTTTATTGAAATTGGCAAGGGGAGGGTACCATTTGATAGAATTCTAAGGAGAGGTGGGATGGATCTTAGGAAAAGGGCCAGGATTGCAGCAACACATTGAGTAAATTGAAAGGCTGCTTTATGAAAAGGGGTTTGTCAAAAAATTAGGTGATTTCGGGCTTGCCAAATATAGTAACACAAGTTTAGAGACTTCGCTAAGGAGGGAGAGTTGGAAATGAATTGGATCAATGTACCGATCGGCCGATCTTTAAGTAGACCTTCACTCCTCGGAAATCTATCTATTTACCACTTTCAAGCTTTTTACGAGTACAGAGGGTTAACCCTCCTCTTGTAAATTCATATTTTCTGGGATGTATTTGTGGGAGAAGTCAAACTGAACACAAAAGGTTGAGAATTTTCTGATGTATTGAACAAACCCCAAGTCGGGTATATATATAAGCACAGTTCTAGCCCTAGAAAGAAACTAATTACACCGAAAGATTTACATAATCCTAGTTGATTACAGAATATACATCTTCCCAATATACTAGGATTGAGACTCACGTTAACACTCCTCCTTAAGTTGGCGCATACAAATATTGAATGCCCAACTTGTCAAGTGAGTCACTGAACGCCTTGGACGACACAACTTTGGTAAGGATGTCAGCTAGCTCCTCCTCCGAAGGAACAAATGGAAACGAGATTATGCGAGCATCTAGCATCTAGTTTTTTTTTTCTTTTTTTTCTTTTTGTGTGGATATGTATCAATAAAGTTCAAACAAATCAGTACTTCTAATTTTTTTTTTCTTTTTGTGGATATGTAGGCTCATATAGTTTGGGATGCATACCAATGCAGCAAGGTTTGTTAAATCAGATTGCAATCACTTCCTATGAATAAATTGGATTCCTAACAACATCTTTAGAACTACTAGCAAATGCAGGATGCTTTTTCTTCATCTTCTTTTCAACCTTTTTCTACTTCTCTTTTTCTTATCATAGCTCTTGTTAAATGAAAAGTTTTATGATACACAAAGTAGATCTTGTTCTGAGTTTCAAATCCAAATCAGTCTCTACTAATGTCTGGTACACAAAGTCTTTATTTAGATATTGAGGAACTGATATTCTTATAAAAGCTATTAAATATTCATGGATGTAATTTAACTGTTCTACTTCTATTCTATCATCTATAGAAAAGTGGCAAATTTATACAATTTAGGTAAATCAAGTTGAAAAAATTCTACCCAGGTAAAAATGACCCTAACCCCTGAGTGGGGTTACTGTGACTCTTGATTGTCCTGAAGCACGGCTTGGTAGTCCTCCAATGTCAACCCGGTTTCATTTTTCAGCGTCACCATCACATTCAATTTCTCCATTCGTGGTCTCCCAGACCGACAAGCCTCATCAACGACGCGTCGGATTCGGTGCACCATCTCGTTAATTTCATCAAACGACACGCCATCGTAAAATTTAATAAGGCGCCCAATGCAGGTTATCATCTTATCCACGACGCCAATATCGTTGTCGTCGATCATCGTGAACACCCAATATTCCAGATTGTCGAACGTTGCCGTTCGGGAATCCAGATCCATGATCGGCAGTGTGCGATCGTCGGAGCAGTAGCAGGTCCGCGTCACATCCCAGGTAACCGCGATGAGTCAAACAGAACACAAAAGGTTGGGAATTTTCTGATGTATTGAACAAACCCCAAGTCGGGTATATATACAAGCACAGTTCTAACCCTAGAAGGAAACTAATTACACCGAAAGATTTACATAATCCTAGTTGATTACAGAATATACATCTTCCCAATATACTAGGATTGAGACTCATGTTAACACTCCTCCTCAAGTTGGCGCACATAAATCTTGAATGCCCAACTTGTCAAGTGAGTCACTGAACGCCTTGGACGACACAATCTTGGTAAGGATGTCAGCTAGCTGCTACTCAGAAGGAACAAATGGGAACGAGATTATGCGAGCATCTAGTTTTTCCTTGATGAAGTGCCTGTCAATCTCTACATGCTTTGTCCGATTATGCTGAACACGATTATGTGCAATTTCAACTGCAGCAGTATTGTTACAGTGAAGAGGCATTGACCATTCTTGCTTGAAACCCAAACTCTTTAATAAACTTCTCAACCATAACAACTCACAGACTCCTTGAGCCATACCTCTGTACTCAGCTTTTGCACTAGAACGGGCCACCACATTCTGTTTCTTGCTTCTCCAAGTGACTAAGTTTCCACCAACAAACATAAAATAGCCAGAAGTAGAACACCTGTCAGTGATGTTCCCTGCCCAGTCCGCATCAGTGTAACCACTAGTCCTCAAATGTCCATGCTTACGAAAAACCAGGCCTTTTCCAGGAGCAGACTTAAAGTATCTCAAGATTCTCATCACAACATTCATATGATCTTTACTAGGATTGTGCATATACTGACTCACCACACTAACTACATAAGCAAGATCAGGTCTAGTATGTGACAAGTAAATTAATCTTCCAACTAACCTTTGATATCGAGATTTGTCAGTTGTAATTTGATCAAGAAACTCTGCAATCCGATGGTTCTGTTCTATCGGTGTATCAACTGGTGTACAATCAAGCATACCAGTCTCTGCTAGCAAATCCAGAACATATTTTCTTTGACTCAGCATGATACAGTCCTTGTTCCTGGCTACCTCAATTCCCAAGAAATACTTTAAATTCCCAAGGTCCTTCATCTCGAATTCAGAAGACAACTGATCTTTCAATCTTCTAATTTCACCAATGTCATCACCTATCACTACCATGTCATCTACATAAATGATCAAGGCAGTAAGCTTACCCTGTCGGTGTTTCAGGACCAAAGTATGATCTGAGTTACTCTGCCTATACCAAATCTTCTTCATGAAAGACGTGAACCTTCTAAACCAAACTCTTGGAGATTGCTTCAATCCGTACAGGGACCTTTTCAATCTCCACACCACCTTCTCGCCCGTAGAAGTATTATATCCTAGAGGAAGATCCATGTAAATTTCTTCATTCAAATCTCCATGAAGAAATGCATTCTTCACATCAAACTGCTGCAGGGGCCAATCTAGATTAGCTGCCAAAGACATGAGGACTCGAATGTTATTGATCTTTGCCACAGGTGTGAACGTCTCATCATAATCTACCCTATATTTTTGAGTGTATCCTTTTGCAACCAACCTTACCTTATATCTGTCAACTGAGCCATCTGCATTATGCTTCACAGTATAAACTCATCTACAACCAACGGTCTTCTTTCCAGGTGGTAATAGCACCAAATCCCAAGTACCATTCTTCTTGAGAGCATCCATCTCAATCTCTATTGCTTTGGCCCACTTCTCTTCCTTGATTGCATCCTGTACTTTACTAGGAAGAGACACAACAGATAATTGATTCATAAAGGCTACATAAGGTTTAGACAATCTATGAGTTGACACGTAGTTGTCTATAGGATACTTGGCTTTAGCTGACAAGAGAGGCTCATATTTTTTAGGAGGTTGACCACGGGTTGACCTTTTTTTTTTCTTTTTTTGTTTTAAAAAAACTTTTTATTAATAACTCACACACCCTACATATGTCAGTGAGGTTTGAACCCATGACCTCAAAGTTGTCAGTTAAACACCTTAACCAACCAAGCCACGGCTCACCAACAACCATGGGTTGACCTAGCTGGCAAGACTCTACTAGATTCAGGGACATTGGAGGATGACAACGGAATAGTACTACATACCTCAGGTGATTACAAGCCAGGAGAGATCGTTGATGTAGGGGGAGAGACTGAACTTGCATGTACATCTTCAACAACTAGCGGTTGATTATTATTCAATTCTCCTCCTTTCGACGTGTCAGACAGTTGTTCGTCATGTCAAATACTTTCTAAACAGGGAACAGACGCCTCAACTTAGGCAGGTTCAACAAATTAAACCACTTTTTGATGTTACAGAGTATTATCTCTCGGATTCTGGATCTGGTCGGTGACAGGCCAAAGATCATTTTCAGTGGGGTTACTGTCAACAATTACACAATCTTCTAGTTCTCCAAATTGATCTTCATAAAAAAACATGATTCTCCTAATCACTCAGAGATACCGTAGGAGAAAAATAGCACAGGTCTTCACTAAATGTGACATCCATGGTGACATAGAATTGTTGAGACGGAGGATGGTAGCACTTATATCCTTTCTGATGGGATCTGTATCCAATAAACACACACTTAAGAGAATGAGCCTCCAACTAAGATCTCTGATTTTTGTAAAGATGAACATAGGTCACACAACCAAAGACACGAGCAGGAAGTTTGTTGAGAGATGGAATAGTAACATGTTCAGACAATACCTCAAAGGGAACCCGATTCTGAAGAGCTGCAGATGGTAGACGGTTGATAAGGTGAGAGGCACACAACACAGCTTCACCCCATAGATATTTGGGTAGATTGGCACTGAGTAAGAGAGGTCTTCCAATATTCAAGAGGTGTCGATTTTTCCTCTCAGATACCCCATTCTGTTCTGGTGTCTGAGGACAAGTAGTCTGATGAACAATTTCATGTTGCTGAAAATAGTTTCGGAAAGAGTGGTTAACAAACTCTCTTCCATTTTCAGATCGAAATATTTTCACACAAGCATCATACTGAGTTCGGATGAGACTATGAAAAGCGGTGAAAGCCGAAAACACAGCATCCCTCTTTTTCAATAACACAACCCAAGTTAATCTTGTAAAGTCATCAATAAACAAAACAAAGTACTTTATTCCTGTTAATGTCAAATTCTTCGAAGGCCCCCATACATCAAAATGAATCAACTCGAATGGTGCAGAACTAGAAGAAAAACTAGGAGAATAACTGGACTTATGACTCTTAGCAAAAACACAAGTTTCACAATGGAGACTGGACTCTTTTATTCCAAAAAACAAAGATGGCATCGACTTCTTCATGACTCCAAAAGATGGATGACCCATTCGGCAATGCCATAGCCAAATTTCTTTTACTCGATCAGAACTCAATGTCAGGGCAACAGTTGGTGACGGTGCTCTTGCTTCCCCGTTGTACATGCAATCCAAGTGAAACAGTCTCCCCTGCAGATCCCCGTTGCCTATTATCGCCTGAGATGACAGGTCCTGTGGTGAGGTCTTGTCCTCCTACTCCATAGAAATCAGGTTCTTGGACCAACTGAATGGCAGCCTTGCCACTGCGGCTTTTATCATAGGTAGCTCCTTGATTTGTTTTCTTACGACACGAGTTCTTGTAGTGTCCAAACTCCTTACAATAGAAGCACTGCACCTTAGCAAGATCTGGTCCACGAGCAGGCTGGATTCGAAGTTCACTGTCTTGGTTCTTTGGTTTCCAATCTTGTTGAGGTTTAGATTGGACAGTGAGGCTGGATACCTCGGTATGCAACTCCTTTGCGCTAGACTGATTGGATTTATCTTTGCGTACATAAGCATAAACTTGTTCCAGACTTGGTGGTGTGGCTTGTTGAAGCAGCTCTCCCATAGCAGTATCAAATTTTGAATCCAATCCATTCAAGAAGATGTGGACTCGCATCTTGTCTTGGGACTTGTTGTGTGTAGCAATATCCAGATCACACACCATAGGATTGGGGTCCTTTTCATCCAACTCTTGCCAGATAGCCTTCAAGCCGGCATAATATTCTGCAAGAGGCTTACCAGCTTGAGTGGTTGTGAAAGCTTGACAAGTCAACTCATCAACTCTTGCAAAATCACTCCCATCATAGTATGTGATTGCGACTGCATCCCAGATTGTCTTTGGCGTCGTACAGCTTGAAAACAACACCATGATTGGTCTGGTCATGGATTTGAGAAGATGCACCATCGTATTAGAATTTGCAGCATAGTTTGTGCCTTGCCAACTTCTTCAGGTCGTTGAAAAGTACCAGCGACATATTCCCACTTGCCCACGCCTCCAAGATGCATCTTCATAAGTCGTCGCCATACTGGATAGTTTGTGCCATCCAGTTTCACTCCAAAGCCTGAGCTCTCGTTTTGAAGAGGCATCAATTGTTCATGGGAAACTTCAGGTTGATCACCAAAGATTGCAAGATTCATTGCAAAGAGGATTTGATGACAGAGGAACAGAACAAGTACGACAAAATTCGACGAAATCGAAAGCTTCCTTCGACACGTCGAACAGATCAAATTGGGACAGGTTTAGAACAAATTTGCAGCGGAAAACAACATGGTCAGATTACCAAGATTGCCAGAATCGACTTAGGCTCTGGTATCAAGTCAAACAGAATACAAAATTTTGGGAATTTTTTGATGTATTGAACAAACCCCAAGTCGGGTATATATACAAGTATAGTTCTAACCATAGAATGAAACTAATTACACCGAAAGATTTACATAATCTAGTTGATTACAGAATATACATCTTCCCAATATACTAGGATTGAGACTTACGTTAACAGGAGAGATGCTTAGATTCCAAGCTATATCTTCTTGCTCTTTCATACGTACGATGGGCCCAAAGGGTTATAATGCTCTAAATTATGAAAGAGCAAGAACTTCTCTACTGATGAGTGTAAGCGAATTTTGGATAAAGAATTGGACATATAAGAGATACATAGTTTACTCACGGTGTTTCAATCGTATCAGATGGATGATCAATGTGAAGCGTGAACCACTTACGAAACATTATTGCTAGTCGAGGAGCTATGTTCCTTTATGCTCAAGATTTTTTCTGGGATTCTAAAAATCGGTTATGTAATTTGTTACTTTATGCTTACTGCAATTGTTGAGGTGAGACCGTCAAATGTTCTCCAGATCGATAGTTTAATTGACAATGCATCAAACTTATACGTATGAATGTGCTGAAAGAGAGACTGAAAAGGTACATATACATATCTTTTGGTCTCCTTGTGTTGTTCATACCTTACCTTTATAGATTTTGCAAAGTTAACATTCTCAAACCAATGCAGCTCCTTTTTCAAATCTATAAAAATAAGATTTAAGGAACACAAGATGGACCAAAAGATATGTTTATGTACCCTTTTCTGTCTCTCTCTCCTAGCATATTCATAGTTTGATGAATTGTCATTGACTATCAATCTGGAGAAGATTTGACGGTCTTACCTCATCAATTGCAGTACGTAAGCATAAAGGAGCAAATTACATCTCAGAATCCCAGAAAAATCTTGAGCATAAAGAAACACTCATCAACAATTTGTAGCAATCTGACCATCAGATACGAATGAAACACCGTGAGTAAACCATGTTTATGTATGGAGCCTTATAAGATCGATTAAGTAGAGAAGTTCTTGCTCCTTCATACGGAGGTTTATAGCCCTTGGGTCCATTATTTATAGCTGAATACATCTCATGATGAAATTGAGGATTTCTCGACACATCAAATGGTATATTCCAGTCAGTAGCGCATAATCCTCTCATCACCTTCGTAGCAACATCATCTTTCTCCATAAATTCTAAGAAAACGATCGATTCTATTGCAACAGAGGGGAGCCCTTCTAGTGAGGACTCTTAAATTGAGGGCTAGTTGAAGACTTTTCGGTTTATGGTTTAAAAAACTCATTTTTCGATCACATTTTGACATCTCATCCGTTCAGTTTTTAGGTTTATATGAGTAGATCATTTCTATAAATTTTCAGCCAAATTAGTGTTCGTTAAGATAACAAACTAGATCAAATTAATGGACGAACCAAATCTGTTAAATATGAACCGTTCAAGTTCATAATTGATAAATCACACTTATGAATGCCTTAATAATTTTCAATATAGTTGAAAATTTGGAGAAATGATCTACTCATAAATATCTATAAATTGAACGGTCAAGATGTGTATATAAGATCGAAATGTGGGATAAGCCGAAAAGTCCTCAACTTAAGAGTCATCATTAGAAGAGCTTCCTGCAATAGAGTTTCGTTCAAAAGATTTTTACTTTTTGATCATAAACGTGCATGCAACCTATTTATAGAGTTTGAACTCTAATTATTTTGGGAATAGGATTCCTTATTAAGAAAGAAACAAATCTGTGGAAATCTCTATAATCTGATACTTGATCGGTGGAACTCATAATGGCTCCTAATTACACGTCTAATTGTACTTAGTGAGTAGCTAATCAAACATGCATGCATGTGCTTTTGAATTTTTATGTAATACTCTTTACGCGTACGTATACTAATGCAGCTAATCAAGTTGACATAGTTAGGAATGTGCTAATTGACTTAATAATATACTTTGATTTCTACCACTAGTCTTTGATAAAATCAAATTAGCAAAGAGGATCGAGTAGTAGGCAAAAACATTTAGGCTAACTGCGATAGGCCCTGTAATGTACGTTGAACCCACAAAATGTGGATCAGAATTATAATCTAGAGTAGGTAATAGCTGCCATTCCCGTGTTAATTAGCAAAGATATGTTTGCATTTGCATTATAAAAGACAGACTCAGTTTTCTAGCTCTCTTCATTACATTCTGATCGATTTAGCAGCCAGAACATCCTTAGCTCTCTTCTTGGAGAACCCACATTCTGGTTTTGGTTTTGTTCAGGAGAATATGATGAAGGTATAATATACTCCGATCCCAGCAAACCAATTTCACTCATCCTCTTTCACTATGTGTGTCTAAAAGACCTCAAACATTCACTCTGTGATTAACTATCTGATATATGTTTCTGCAGCAAAAGATAACCATTGAGGCGAACATTTGGTGCGACAAATGCCGGTCCAAGGCCATGAAAATAGCTGCTGTAGAAGACGGTATTCATCGTATATTTATGTACATACGTGTTATGCTAATTAACGAATCAGATTTTTGTCTTTGATCATGTTTCTTTGTTTGAACTTTTGAGTAATGTACATTGTTATTGCAGGTGTTAAATCAGTGGCTTTCAAGGGGCCAAGGAGAGACCAAATAGAGATAATCGGAGACGGGGTTGATGCAGCGAGGCTGGCCAAATTGCTGAGGAAGAAGCTCGGCTATGCAGACTTGGTGAGCGTGGAAGAAATTACCGAAAAGATCGAGAAAGTTAATAATCAGAATAGTCCATTCAGGGGAAGAAGAGGTTGTCATCATCATGAGATGGAATTACACTTCTATGATCCACCATCATCAGGGGGTTGCACCATTATGTGATGTCAGTGATGATACACCTACATAGCTATATGCATATTTCCCTTCACGAATGTATTATCCTTAGCTCTCTTCTTGGCCGGAGAACCCACATTCTGGTTTTAATTAATCTACTCCTCCAATGCCTCCGATGCCAAACCAAGGATGCTCATAGAAGAAACTTTCGTGCTTAAATATATAATGTAATATTATTGTAGTCAATTTTCACTATATATCAGCGAGGTGATAGAAATTATTTACAAATGAGGCAATAATACAGATGACTTGACCTAGCTACTTGGCCAAAGGAATATTGCAAATTGAAGTAGCTATGTGTCATAGTGCATGTTCTTTCCTTTCTGTTTGGTTTCTGTTTTTGACATTCCCATCTTCCTGAAAGATGCTAGCAAATGTCAAGTTGTCAATGACTTGTGTATTTTAAAGAACTTCAATCTCTAAGTTGTTTCATAACCTCTCAAGAAACTTTGACTGGATTTGATCGATGATCAAAATCCATTTTTTCCTCCATGGAAGAAATCTAATGATTTTAGAGCCTGGGCTTAACAGTATGCAAGGTTTCCCTGCCAACTCCACCGGCAACAATCCAAGTTTATTCTGTTCCAAGCAGTGGTTATAGTGTTTGCAACCTTGATTAGTTCTCTATATATTCTTGACTTGTTCAACAACAGCCTGATCGAGTGGCCTCCTTCCAGAATATCTGGGTAACTTTGATGCCATGGAGATATTGAACCTAATCATTTCCATGGCGATCGCGAAATTCCTCCAATGTGTACCAATGGAATTAGTTTAATATCAATCGACTTGAATGATAATATGTTAGATGGGAAGCTACCAACATCGATGGCGATCGAATTGTACTCGGCTAGAGTTTCTTAATTCGGCAAAGAATCATATCAGTGACATTTTCCCATCTTGGTTGTGGGCACTTCCGGCTTTAAGGGTTCTCAGTCTACGGCGGTCTAATGGATTTTATGGCACAGTCGGCATGGATGCAACAGATGACCTCGAGTCCTCAAAGTTGTGCACCATCGACATATCGAACAATGCCTTTTCAGGTATGCTGCCATCTGACTACATGGAGAGATGTGATTGCCTCAAAATTGTTTCTGTTTTTGAAGACCCATATTTCCATGACTTACAGGGTCGGCGCTGTAACATTCCGTTATGGTTCCTTGGTGACAGTGTTCAACAAAGGGAGAAGTCTCACGTACAACCCTTTGATGTATGGTCCTTACTTGAAACTCGTAGATTTCTCGAGCAATAAATTTAAAGGAAAGATTCCAGGCACCGTTGGGAATTTGTTAGGGCTTTCGTTTCTTAACCTCTCCGACAACATTCTCACGGGTAACATACCATCATCTTTAGGGTACCTCACACAACTTGAATCTTTGGATCTCTCTCGAAACCAGCTTTCAGGAGAGATACCAAGCACTCTAGCACAACTACGTTACCTTGCGATGTTTAATGTATCCCACAAGCATGTTACGGGGCCTATACCATATGTAAACCAGTTGGCTACGTTTTACAATAGTTCTTACCAAGGAAACTCGGGTTTATGTGGAGACCCTTTGTCAGAGAAATGTCATGAAGTTTCTGAGAATGAAGATCACCGAGACCCTGGTTTTCCCTTTGAATGGTATATATGTGTTCTTCCCTACATGCAGGACTTGTTTCTGGGCTGGTACTGGTAGTTGGAATATTTGCTGGGAACATTTTAACAACCAGTAAGCATGAATGGTTCGTAGAGAAATTTAGCAGGAGAAGACGACCACATCGGAAAAGGAAGAGGATTGGACACAGAAAGCATTAGCCTTTTGTCTATCATTTTATCTATACACTGCTTCCATCTGTCTAGCTAGTTAGTTTTATACGAATCATTTGGCCCTTTAAGGCTATTTATTATAAATATCATTATCTAGTGCATGCCTTATGCTATTTGCTAATGAATATATGAACACTCGACCACTGTAGTACGTAGTTCAGGAGGAGGGAGCTTATTTAATGAACTTACTGAAATTTAGATCGAAATATTTGCTAAATGGACATGGCTGGCTTGTTGGTTTCGAAGGAGCTTCACTAGCATTTCAATTATTGCATTGCAAACCCTAGAAAGAAAGTTAATTAGAACACAAACACATGCAGATGCAGAAAAGTACTTAGCAAGCTAGCTCTATGCCTCTTTGTTTTTTTAGATTTAAAACGTTCGTTGATAATGAATAATGATTGTTAATAATCACATTTACGAATTACATATTTAAGCTAGCCATGCCAGAAGGCTTGCATTATATGATAGAGTACCGACTAAGGACATATCATCTTGCTACTAGCTTCATGAAAATTTTCTACCAATGCTAATGAGATATATCCAAAAGATAATAAGAACATGGAAACGAAGATGAATATTACTTGGACTTAATCGGAGGTCCAAACACTCAGTCCAAACATTCTGTCCAAAATCCGACGCTCTTTTCTAATTAAGGTGATCATATATATATACCTAACCCTAAACATGCTTCACAACAATAATGTCTGCTCATTTACCATTAATTTGCTATATGTATTAGAGCCAGTAATTAACTTGCATTTTCTTACACAGGCGCCATTTCTTGTATATGTTGCCTCTGTGTTCGGAACTATTCTTATGTTAGCTCTAATTAGTTCTTAATCCACCACTAGTACAAAATTGCAATTAGATAACCGTTGTCTGAAAAAATATTTTCGTTGTCTAGGTGAGTGTTGTCTTTTAATGATGCACTCTACGACAGTACACCACCGTTGTTGCACATAATTAAGTACAACGGTTTTTAGTCATAAATTGTTGTACATATACTTAGCACATTCCGTTAGCTCTAAATACACCGTTGTGTATGAACTTTTTCAACAACAGGTTTTGCTTAGAAATCGTTGTGGAAAAATAATATGCACATTATTTTTGGCCTTTTCAAACACAACAGTTCTTACCTAAAAATGATGTCTTCAAGGACTATATACACTGGTTTTTACTTGAAAAATGTTGTCAAAGTTCATTCCACAACAGTTTCTCATCAAAAACATTGTCTTTAAGAAACAGGTACATCACTTCCTAAACTAACAGCGTTGTCGCTGACGATGAAGATGGTAAAGTACAATGACTTTTAGAATGAATCTATTGTATACTATTTCAAGATACAACCAATTTTTTCAACCGGGATCTAGTACATCAATATAATCCAGAAAACTGAAATCAAAATGCAATATATTAATGTATAGAGATAACCTACTTAAAGCAATCACATTGAGCAATTGTAATATGAGGTTCTGATCTTTCATTATATTTGGTTCTAACAAAAGCATATGATCATTTTACACAAACAACAATATTCTACTGCCAGATACAAATATTATTAATCAAAATCATGTGCTAGGTAAAGTAGCTTTCTACATCCAACTTATAATGAATTCAGGAAATGCCATGTGGGTCATCAATTGAACCTGCATTTAAGTAACGTTGTCTATTTTTAGTTTTGTACTACTGCACCCTAGCTTCTTCTTTTTTCCTTAGAGACATAATTGTTGAACGATAAAATTAACTAACGACTGAAGTAACGAAATTTCAATAGTGAAAATATGAAATTTCAATAGTGAAAATACGAAATTAATGAATGATCCATAACAAAAGAAAATAGAAGCAGCATAACTCCTTCATGCATCCTCCACCCGATTATTATGTGTCTCTGCATCTAGCATTGGATAGAGTACCTCATACAAGAGAGCCTATTCAGCGCACCCGGGTGCGCCGCGCACCCGGAAATTTAACGGTGAGATGACCGGTGAGATGACCGGGTGGGGCCGGGCGCGATGAGTGGACGGTGAGATTGGCCGGGTGCGCTGTATAATTTTCGCTCATACAATAACTGTCCTAGCTCTACGGTATCTTTTGTTTCATTTCTTTTGGCTCACTTGCTGCGGTCTGCAAGTGTGCTTGGATTCCAATTCAGCACCTTTTTTCTTCTTCTTGTTTGTTTGAAATTTTGAGAAGAGTTGCATAGAACAGCATATAAGTTGTCATGCTTTGCATATCCCCCATTTGAGTCTCCAGGAAATCCATTTGTATGCCCAGAGATAAACCACTACCCGGTTCACTAGCTTACAGAGTCGGTGAATGTACTATACATGTGGGTACGTGTTTCATCTTGATTGATATCTAGTGGTTGTAGATCTCATCACGATTAATTGTGACATAGACATTTATATTATCTACTGATTTGATCATCAACTTTGTATATCAAACCATGAACTTAGAACAACCAAGAAATGGTATCCAATTTAATATCTATGACTTCATTTCAGTTTTCGTCCAAGAACTAAAACCCAAATCAGAGAGGTTAAAAGAAAACAAGAGGTTTTCCCAACTCTCAATGGAGGGACATATGTGCCTTTTGGTAGGTTCTCTTTCTCTCATTTCCATAACAAAGTTCGTATAACCAATCAATCCCCGAGTTTATTTGTTTCTTGGACTAAAGAAACAAAAACTAAATTGTTTCTTTTAAATTCTTGGTCTTCAAGGCTCTTCTGTAGTATTCTAAAGTGTGACATACAATATATTGAATTTTCTTTTTTATCATCAAAACTAAGTTTTACCGTCCAGTACCATTTGGTCGAGTGACATAAGTCTTCCTTTATAAGTGGGAGGTCGTGAATTCGACGCAAACTCAAAATAGACCGGTTGTTGTGTCTGATCGAGTTATTTATTTGATTAAAAAAAAAAAAAAACTAACTTTAACCCATATTGCAAAAGAAAAACTTAACAGCAAGGGGATGTGCAAAGGTAGAAATATTATGACAAGATCCCCAACCAAAACCTCACCAAATGAGGCGACATCATCTCCAAAGCCACATCAAGTCCTTGGAGACAAGGCGACAAAGCATCACCCATCCACATATTCCTCCACAAAAGCTTTTCCAATAGCTAAATTACACAAACACAACATCCATTTGGACTCTCATTCCCACCATCTTCTATCTCTCTATTGTGTCTCTCTGCCTCTCTTCTCATTTACCAAACCCAACTTAGTGAGAATATTAGTCCCCAGCCTTTGCCTTCTTGGCCTTTGGCGCTTTGCACCGCAACTGCAGATACTTCAATTTCTTTGTTTACATCATTCATCAGAATCTGCTAGATGGCTAAATATTTGATTAGATTAATAACGATTTTCAAACTTTACCCCATGTCCTATTCCTATATATATGAACTAACACAACCACAATGCCACACCTCTAACTCCTCCTTAAGGGCATTCTCAATATATAGTCTCATTGAAAGTTACACTTGCCTCATTTACCTCTCATGGCCAGATCACAGAACCTTAATGATGGAACTGTCAAAGTTCATTCTTCCATTGCCTTGTTGCAGGAGAGATTTAAGCAACTGCAGAGAGCTAAGGAGATGAGGGAGGAGAGAGAGCTCTTGAGGCAGCTCATAGCCGAATCTGCTGAGAGGGCTAATCAAACTCATCAAGCCGCCGCACATTTTGAGCCGAAGGAGTTGGTGTTTCAATCTGAAATGACAGGCTCTCAGTGTAAGCAACAACCCCAAGTCTCAATGTATCTCCAACCCAGTTACTTGCAGAGCAAGCAAAATTATCAAGCAGCTATGCGCAGACCGAGCAAACTTGATGATTCGGATGTGGATACTTCTCTTCACCTTTAAACAACTTCTAGCAATCATGGACTTCATTTCATGCTTATTAAAGTTTGTCTTTGTTATATTGTTCTAGCTAAACAATAAGAGTATGAGTCTATATAACTAATTACTTTCTATGGAGAAATATGAGCAATGTAATTATTAATATGTACCAGGACGATCAAGATCACCTTTTTTTTGTTCACTTTATATTGTCAATTATAATCATATAATTCATATTATGTAATGGTTTAATAACTATTACATTTCCTCTTCATGACACTATTTTCTGCAACCCACATGATGTTTACATTTTCAATTCAAGTTGATTACCAAAAAAAATTTCAATCCCAAAAGAAGTCACTAGAGACTGGACTGAGGCCTCATGCATATATTGACTGATGAAATATATTGAAAGAACCTATGGCTTTTCTGAGGACTGCTCCCATCAGTCGCCGGGGCAAATTAGTGAATTACTGTGCAGAAACTTATCAGTAGGCAAAAAATCATGCCACCAGCTTCTATATCCTTTCTGAAGACTAGGGCTTTCAAATTTATAAGTAGAGGGATCTATAAAGAAGAATGCAGGCTTGGAGGTGCTTGTTAGTCTCACACCAATTTTTGTATCTGTTTAGTCTCAAATTCTGGGTTGAAGATTGGAATCTCTTTATCAAGGAATAAGAGTGGTGTGGTTAGTGATCAGCTTGTGGTAGCTTTCTAATTTTCTCATTTTTATTTTGTTTCAGGTGCTTAGAGTTTCATTCTTTACCAGCATGGCACAAGCTTTTCATATGGTAATTATCCTCTATTCAATTTGATCTTACAAAGGGTAGAAATCTATCCAAAAGATTTAGAAATAACCGCCAACAAAAAAAAGAAAAGAAAAGGTAAAAACAAGTAGAGGGAGCTCAATGCCAATAACAAAATGGGACGATCAATTCATCACTTCATCAGAAAGCTAAACATCTTTGGCCCTCTACTGTTGAATTGGTCCCTCCAACTACCTGAAGACTGCCTACCACCACTAAACCAATGTCGACATCAAAAAATGGCACTTGACATATATAACAAACATGTATTACAAGAGGTAACTGAAAATCTACAGATGTTGAAACATCAAATAAAGATTTCTTTACAGCATTCACTCCTGACTCTCGTTATTTTCTCTTCTCAATTTTCGCTCTTCTATGATTCCCGTTAAAAAATGGAAACAGGAGCAATTCAACTAATGCCTACTGAGATTATCAACGGTGTCTTCATGCTCATCAGATATTTCAAGATGTGGTCTCTTCTGGAATGAATCTTCATCAGATTCTCCAACATCTGAGTCATGACCACTACTAGACTTTCTTTTCATAATTTTGGGAACCAGGCGGGCAACCTCTTTGGTCTCCAACGTAGCAGTATCATTTTCTAACCTTTCAAATCGAACAGCACCAACCTTTCTGGCATTTCCAGCCAGAATCTGCATTCATGACAAAGTTAGTCTTCATAGTGTTTTCTAGGCTCAATAGTCAGAATATCAAATCGTCAATCTACTATCATGGCCTTTATTTTCCCCATGTACACTCTTCTGTTAATTTTCAAAGAAAAAAAAACATTCTTCACTCTATCAAGGTATTAGTGTTGTATGAGAAGCAAGAAAAGTGGGTTTGAATGTGAGGGTTAGTCTGAGAACACAAGACTCTGAATGAGATTCTTGTCAGGTTTTGTAGAAATGCCATGGTGGCACTGGGAATCGGCATTGGGTTTATGATGGGAATTGCTAGTCATTCATGGCATCCGCAATAATCACTAGCCATCTGTAGATCATTTAAAGCAACACATGCAAGGCTATCGTTCAAAGTTGCACTTAATTACGTCTGCAACATGCAATGGATTTGCATTTATTTTAGCAAAATACTCAGCGTCATACCTCAAGTTTAAAAATTTGGTGCTTTTCCTTTTTCTCCTGCTTCTCGGATTTGGACTCATCATTCTCCTCTTCAATTTCCTTTTCAAGAACAACTTTGATGCTCTCACCCGTCCTTGGTATATAACCAAATGCTTCGCATATAAATCCGGATACCGTCTCATATTGATGACCCTGCAAACAACAGGTGAAAAGTGAGAGGTCAGCATGCCACTGTGCATAATTGATGGAGAATGCGTCTTTATGATTCAATCCATATTACACCTTTGTATTGAAATAATAATAAAAACACAGCAGAATTGGAAAGAAGAAACACTTTGTGTAAGTTAATGCTCTGATAAACAACACTGAGCAGACATTTACAAGGTTTTGTAATTCTGCAGTACAGACTTAAAGTCATGATCATAACCATCAGGCTAATGCCATTGCTCAACTGGGTCATAATGTCGATTTGCACCCTGAACTTGCAATTGCAATAATTGGCAACTTTACTTGGCACAAATTGTCAATTTTCACCCTCTCTGTCAAAGTAAACTCTCCACCAATATTTCTGTTAGTAAGTGATGTCACACTTATAAGATCCATCTGTTTGCCGATGTGGCTACAACCACATGACAAACTAAGAATTAAAAATAGAAGATAAAGAAAATCATATAAGTTTTCAACAATGTAGAAGGAAAAAAGATGATTGAGAAGATGGATGGAAAATGCTCGATTCAATGGAGTGTAAACTGAAGCAATTGTGAAAGGGGAATCCTTAATTTGACGGAATTATGGATGAGAAATCCCTAATTAGAAGGAGAGGGTGTAAATTGACAATTTCTGTCAAACAAAGTGTGGTTATCTTCACAATTGCAAATTTGTGCAAATTGACAAATATGGCCAAGTTCAAGGGAGCATATTGGCAATTAAGCCGAACTATCACGTGGGTATAAAGTATAAACCATGCAATTAAACTATTAAAGTGAATATCCATTGCATCCTTGTGCTCTTTTAAAAGAAAACAACAGCTACATATAAGATCGATCAACCATTGATAAGAAATGCTACATCAATGTGGATAACTTTTTATCAAAAGGTCATAACTATTGATTATTGTTCAGTTTTGCTGCCTGCACAAGAGTAAGGTGGATGTTGTGGGATTCTCAAATGGTTTGGACAACTGTGCTTTTGGTCTGGTGTTAAGAATTTCATGATTTTAGTTTGGAACAAAGGGACCAAAACTGTAATTCACACATAGGCCCTTGATGTTCAGTGTGCTTCGGGGCTTGGAGTTATGGTTTTATTCACCCCATTCTGTAGCGAGTGTGTACTATTAGGATGGTGTGAGAACTTTCACTCCTATCAGATGCATAAGATATAAAAGGCTTCAGCCTGTGTGTGTTTATGGACTCCTTGGCTTGAGTAAAACCAGAGAGCCTTCAAAGACATCGAATATTCGATCCTTGAGCTCAGTGACAATATACTATCAAGGACTACTGGACTTGGAAATACTTGACAATCTATCAATGCACGGTCTCCTAGGTGCTTTCTAACATATTTATACTTGCAAAAATTTAAAACCTAAAAAAAGTATCTGATGTTCTAGTTGTATTCTATTCCAATACAACATTGCAATATGAATGCATAGGCTAGATGCACCTCAACTGTATTTAAAATGTGGCTCTTTAGCAATAACCATTATGAATAAATGAGTAGGAACTAGGAACTAATGTTCAGGCTTCAGGGCCAGTAGAAGCAGATGAGCAAATGCCATAAATGGAAATATTAACTATGAAAACTTTCTTCTGACCATATTAAAGAAGTCCGGAAAAAATAGAAATGGGTATACCAATATATAGATTCAAGAACCATACTCAGGATTTAGAATTCAAAAGGATAAAATACCTCAGGCATTTTCACATTTAGATCTTCAGAGAGCTGGTCAATAGATGTGTTAGCATCCACATCAAACACTCCCTCTGCACGCATTACTATGTAGCCAGTTTTTTTCTGAATCTCCTCCTGATCCAGATTCAACAGTTTCAATAAGTAAATTTGTAAACAATAAGTTACCAGCCAGTCAGAAGTACAACAGCTGATTCTGTCAAAATATTAAAACCATGGTTATTAGGGGGCTTCTCCAATAAGGACCTTAAGATAAGGATTAAATAATTACGCCTGATTCCATCACTGGATTAGTATTTAAATTTAAGACGACATTTTAAATCTTCATAATAAAACCTCCTTCGCTGAAATAATAGTCCTAATTAATCCTTCTATTAAGATGCTTAATATTATTATTATTATATTGCAAACCAACAAAGTATGGTTTTGTGTGTATTCAGGGAAGGCTCATTTACTTTCCTCATAAAAGAGAAGATCATTTCTTGAGTATAGATTTTATGGGACCAAAAAGACTTTTACTTGTTTACATCTAATTGTTTTGCTAATTAGTTATGTCTATGGGTTGTGCCCTTTGCCGCTTCTGTTCTCAATGACTTGTCAGAAAGAGGTAGATGAAAGGCCATACCTTGGAATCATTTTCATCAAATATTTCACCAACAATTTCTTCCACCACATCTTCTAGTGTAATTATCTGTTTCGCCACAAAGCAAGTAAGGATGGTTACTTTTTTGAATTTTAAAAGCATCATTGAACATGCTAAATTAAAATGAAAGACATAACATACCCCTACAGTTCCACCATATTCATTGAGAACCACAGCCATGTGAACCTTCCGGATGCGGAATTCTCTAAGAAGATTCCAGACTGACATTGAATCTGCAAAATGAATTACAGTATACTACTTAGTGCATTTGAAAATCAAGGACCAGATGGGAGTTCCAGATTAAAAATAGACAAATGCCTGCAGCCAGACACAACTAGTATTGGGGCTCAGATACTCAGGTGTGCACAGAGTAGAACTGAGAAGCATGACCACATTGCTAGAGTTGGCAGTATGAATGTAGGATTAGACTCATTTAGTCTGCCCACTGACTTATACAAATTATGATCTATATGGACTTTAAGTTCCAGACTGGCATGACGGTGATGGTCAGGTGAAATTCTCCAATGACGGACTTGCACACATGGGGCACACTCTTGAGCACGGTCCAGACTCTTGGACACAGCTGATGGTATAGGCTATTCTATTGGTTTGAATGAGTTGATAAAGTCAAGGCTAGTGATTGGTAAGTGTTCCATTTAGGCTTAGTTCACACCTTAAGAGAAAAGAAAGAACTAAGTACATACAAAAAAACACGGTCCAGGAAAACAGATTAGGCATTGTTCATCGCCTCCCCAAGGGTTTGCTGGATTTGGAACTAAAGGTTAAAGAAATCACCTAAACATTTTAAGCAACAACAACCCAACAACTTCAATTCCAGTGATATCATTTCATTTCAAAAATGGTTTGATTCGTAAAGAATACGAAAAAAAATTTCTGTAACTAATACAAAATAGTTACATAATGAATGTTTTTACGAATGCAAGTGTTGACCAGAACTTGAATGCAAGTGTTGACCAGAACTTGGGATACTACTAAAGCTTACCCGGCACAAAGTAACCAGGTTTTTGAGCCATATCCCCAACAGTAGTACTCTCTAGTAGCTCACCCTTCAAAATTAAACACAATTACAATTCTGCACACTATGAGATTGGTACATACAATCAAGAAACAACGAGTATGTGAACCGCAAAGGGAAATAGGACTACAGTAATCTCACCTTCTGAACAAAATCCAGGAGATCCATTGCATAAGCAATGCCTACTATATTATCAACACGCTGCTCAAAAACAGGCACCCTAAAAGAAAGTTCAATACATTACCTAATAAGCAAACTGAGGTGTATAAATCTTCTCCGAAAAATATAATAATAATGAAAGCAAAAATTGCTAAAAAGAAACATCCTTGCTTACCTTGAATATTGATGAGTCACCCACAAGTCATGAAAATCAATCAGGGTTGCACTGGCATCAATTGCTACTACATCTACAAGAGGTGTCATCACCTCTCTAACATGCGTATCTTTAATCTCCAACACATTCTCAATCATATCCTGCAAAATATTTTATTTGTACCAAAGCTTTACCTTAAATAAAATTATATATAGATACATGCGTGTGTGTGTATCCAGGATCACAGAGACCACATTATTGAACAGAGGTTCATAGATTTTAGTTAGAGCAAATGAAGCCATTACCATTTCAAGCTTCAAAGGAGACAATAATTACGGGCCATAAGATATACTTGTATGGTTGACCTAAGAAAATATGTGTACACACCCACATGTGAGGGATCTAGAGAGCACATCCTCTTTATAGTATCATTGCATTTGTACTAAGCTACCATCCACAGTTCCACACACCTCATAAAGAGTTTCAATACAAATACTTTGATATCCCACACCTACCCCTTAGCTTTATTCTCTCCGTATACAGTAGGACCTTAACTCACACCCAATATAACAACATTCTTCTTGAAATAATAAATGTCACCAATACGAATATAAAAATTATGGATGCGACTGCCGGATACTTGATGGCAGCAGCACTGAATTTTAAGCTTATAGCTTGCATAACATTGATTTATTTTCTTCACTGTTAGCATTCAGAACAGAAATCATGGTTTACTAGTTGGTATTACCAGAGCAATCAATACTTCAGCAGAATAATTTTATAAATAAAGCTATTGGAGTACCTGTTCTTCCTCCTCGATTGCCCCACTTAACTCTGCCCCTCGCAACATCAGTTTTAACTCCTCTTCAGTAACATATGGTTCACTGATTGAAAGAACAAGAAATTTAACACAAACAAAATAGGTGTGGAGAATTTAAAGTTGAGTATTCAAAACAAAACCTTCTTCCTTTCAACCCTAGAATTTTCAGCATCCCCATTGATAGATATGTAACAACTCTTCCCACCGGATATAGAACCAACGAAAGCCACGCCACCGGCCTAACCTAGAAGCGTCAAACCTCAATACACGTCAAATTAAGCACGACAAGCAGGAGTAACATAAGAAAAAGAAAAAAAAACACAAAAACAAAAATAAAGATTGCACCACTATACCAAAAGGTAGGGACATCTAACTAGTATTCACATGTGGAACTTGCTTAAAGTAAGAGAATGAATCTAACTTACCACAAACCTAGCAACTTCTGTGGGATTGTGAACAGCAACACTTTTTGGAGTTATTTCTGTGAGGAGCAAAATAAGAACCTTGCAACATTAAAGGGAGAAGAGCAGTATTAGATATCAGTTCCGATACAAATAGTATTTCCTCATATGTCATTGCTTTCCCTAACAAGTGAGGAGAGGACAAAACAGAACACTGATTTTGCATTTTATCAAATTTCAGTCTCAACACCCATTGTCAATTACAGTGTAACATCTGACACCCAATAAGATGTCAAGCAAATGTACTTGGTCATTAAAGAAAGAACATCTCTTCAGTATACGCTCCAGATACCAAATATATTTTCATGTCAATGTTTGCAAGGTTACTGATAAAGGATAGAGTACAAGCTATTGGCATTTTCAGCATTATAAGTTTGATTGTACAAAACATCTATGCAATAAGAACCATTGGAAACTTAAAGTGACCAGTATGTAGTTTGTCAGAATAAAACTTCAAACCTCCAACTATGTATAAAAGCAGGCAGGGAAAATAGACATACAGTCATTACTCCAGTTGCTGCACTAACACCAGCTTCACCAAATATTGCTGTTGCAGCCTCTGTAACTAAAGCAGTTGCTCCAATATTGACAACACTGAGTACACAAGTAAATTCTACAATAAGAAAGAAATGTTCAACTTCATCACGAAATAAAGGAAAAATAAGTACCAACAAATATGAGAAGGAAAGTACGTTGTGCCAATAAGTATGGTTGTCAAGAACCGAGTCACATCATTGCGAAGCAATCTGAAGACACCATTTTCAGGCTCTTTCTCAGCCAACTCACGTACCTGACATAAACTAATTTTAATTAACTAATCTCCTTTCAAAATTTACAAGGTTAGATCATGCACATTCTTTCACATCAATGGTTGGATCATTACCATGCTTGCAAAGATTCTAATCTGCGCACATTAACTAAATAATGGTAACATTCTAAAGACAATACATTATCTACATATATTTTAGTTGCTCACATTCATTCAAAAATTCAAAGGTTTAGATCGTTTACGTTCTTCCAAGATTTCTAATGCACTCTATCATTCACTAATCAATTGCTATATTTCAACCACAGGACTTTATCTACTCGAAGGCACCCTTAAGGCCAAAACAGAATTTAAGTTCATACCTTCCAAGGCCATAGTGTGGTAATCGAAGTCTCTGCCATTGAGAAAAACGCCGAGAGACCCAAGAGCGCTGCCAAAATTAAACCCTGCTCTTTAAAAACCTGAAGAACCTGCAGCGTCTTGGGCCAAGCATTTCTGAACATTAATATGCTCTTGTCAACAACCCCATAGCTCGCACTGACCACACCCTCCACAGCAAAAGCTCTCCTAGAACCATACACCAAAACCCCACAAACCATAGCAGCCAAAACCACTCCACACTTCACCATCAGCTTCACAACATCAAACCTGGAACCCGAATCACCATTTGCACCACTGTAACCCTCACTATCTTTACCTACAGCTCTCAAACGAACCCTATTAGCAAACAAGTCAACTCCTTCACATCTTGGACCCGAAAACCTTCTAAAATCGCTAGTGCCAATGCAATTCGATACCAACCGAAATGGGTGTCGATTATTTTGCACAAAAACCTTGGTGGGGAAACTCTTTTGCTTATTGTAATACAAGAAACTCAATGATTTGGAACCTGAAATGAACCTGGGTGGGCTTAGAATTGAAGACTCAAGCGCCATAGCCACAAAATATAACCCAAAAACAGAATGTGTACAAGACCCAGAACCCAGAACCAAAAACTAATCAGCTTATCAAAGCCAAAGAATTAAATGAATGAATTTGTTTTGTTTTGGGGATGTCAGAAGTGGGTGTTAAGTGTGGATGAGGAGGGATTGTTGAAGATGAAGAGAAGTGGGGAAAGAAGAGGGTCATAGTTGAAGGGAAAGGAGGGAGAGATAGAGAAGTGGATGTGGGATATTGTTGGGATTGTTCATAAACATGTTTGGGTGTTGGAGTTGGAGAGAGAGAGGAGAGAAACTTGGCGGACTCAGCAAATTGAGCGTGGGTTTGGTAGAGGCAAGTTGGATCCACCGATTTGGTTTTTTTTTTTTCCTTTAATAAAAGACATTGCTTCATATATATATATATATATATATATATATATATATATTTTGTAAATTCAAATTTATTAGAAGAACACAGAGCAAAAAAAAAAAAAAAAACAGTCTCAACCTATAAGGCGAACAAAACAATCATAGGCAACACGCCTAAAAAAAACAACAAACAACCTTGCAGAAATCAAAAGAACAACTACCTTAAGGTAGAAACACAAACATAAACACATCATTAAGAGGAGGTAATGATCCTCTATTCCTGAAAAAGAGCCTGATTCGACGAATGGTGCTTGAGCCTTAAAGATAGTAACCTGCTTCTAACAATATTGATAATTGCTTTAAGAGTAACCATTGGAGGCTTGCAATCATTTCTGCAAATTTTGTTGTTTCTTTCTCTCTAAATAACATAAACAGTAGCTCCCAAACAGAGTTTTTTAATCTTAGCAGACAAAGACTTACCAATCCATTGGTCAGAAGCCCAGAGAATAAAATCAGGCCAAGGAGGACAACTCCAACTTTCCCCACATTTGCTCATAAGACTAGTCCAGATACCATGACCGTAAGGACAATCAAAGAACGTTGCTTCATATATTGATCAAACTGAAAGTATGGAAATAATAGCAACATGATCCGTCCTCGTGAGTTACGTTAGAAATTGAAACATGCAAAATTACCTAAAAAACCAAAGCTACTGTTAGACCATATTTTACACATATTTTCATTTCCTTAAATATTGAATTTACCTTGTTTTTAAGTTCATTTTAGCTTTCACTAAATTATTTCCTATTTATCTATAAATATTGCAAGAATGATGGAAACATTCATTTTCGGCATTAATATGGAGATTCGGAGTTAGGAAGAATTTCAGTCTAAGGTGGAACAAAACGTAAATTTTTAGATCCGGCCAACCACCACTTTTGGCGGCACAAAGGGCGGCTCACCACCACTTTTGGTGGTGTCATGTATTTTCCGGCCATGTTCATGGAGAAGCAAGGAGGAGTGACATTATACATATTTCATTACACTCATTCACCATCATTCCATCATAACCAAATCCCTAACTTTTGGTTCAAAACCAACTCCATTACTTTTCTCTCTTTTCCCACACCATGCTCACTCATCCTTTTACCCATTAGTCATTCATAATCTTCATCAAGAACATGTTATGTATTTGTAGGGGTCAATCAACATGTTCATTAATCATTTCCTTACTCCAATCACACTCAACCTCTTACATGTTTGTCCCCTCTACTTTAATGACCAAAACCCACATTTTCACTCATTGCTCCATACATGAGAAGCAAAGGAGAGAGCTGATTTTGCCTTCTCTCTCTCTCTCTCTCTCTCTCTCTCTCTCTCCCATTTTCACTCTTCTTTCTCCATCTATTTAACCATCCTTTCATGCCACAAAACCACCATTCACCCACTCACCCATTTCACATTTTTCTACTTTCTCTCCACCATACACCTCCATCTTCATCTCCCAAAATCCAAACCCATCTTCTTCCTCTTCCTCCCCCAATCTACTCCATCTCCTCCATCACCACCATTATCTTTTACCCAAACCTCCATTAACACCACCACCACTACACCATTTCTCCATTCTCTTATCTATACCATTTTCTCCATCCACTCCACATATTCACACAAAGCGTAGATCAAGCTTCACCATCTCTTATCATCAAATCATCAAGAGCAAGAAGAGGAAATCACCATCATCACCACCACCACCAAGACGTGAGTATGGGGATCAATCAACACACCACTAAGCCAACTTTCTCCCTTAAACTCTAGATCTATTTTGATGTTTAATTTGATTATGGAGTTTGTTTATGTAATTATGAGTGAGTAGTACTTTGTGGGGGTTAGGGTTGAAAGCCCTAACCAATCTTGTATGGATTGATGCTATATTATGATTTGATGCAATTTTAGTTAACATTTCTACATGCTAGTTCAAGAGTTGAATGCATATGCTTAGAATTTACCACTTTGAGTACGTGTGTTTGCCATGACATGATAATGTTTAGAGCTTGGTAAGCTTTGAATGTTAGAGCATGAAAACACACTAGGTGTGCATGTAGGAGTTGTGAATTACAATTACTTAGAGATAAGCTTGGTTGGTTTGCATAGTTTCTTCATCTCCAAACTTTATGCACTTAGGGTTATGCATTAGATGCCTAATCGGATTGACTTAAGTAGTTAAGTATTACACCCGAGAGGGATTGCTTGATATCACAAAAAGAGCATGTCCCTTGTCATACCTGAGAGAGATGCAAGGAGAGAAATTGGTTGATTAGCTTAACATCATTCATATTGATTTGCATTAATACTTGCAAGAGAGGTTAGTAGTTGACAGTTCGAATCCTAACACCATTCATTAGACCACTAGTTTAGTTTAAAGTAATTTAGTTTACATTTGAGCATTTAGTTTAGTTTAGTTAACTACTTCAAAAACCCAAAATCAAATCACTACTCCATGTTGCACATACTCACCATGAGCCTAGATTTCCTTGTGTGTTTAAGTTTGTGATTGTACATTTGCACATTCTAGCTCTCTTAAGGTTAACACTCTAGCTAGTGAAAGAAATCCAATCCTTGTGGGTTCGACAACCTTTTTTAATCCCTATACTATTACTTGTACCGCTTATACTTGAGGGTGGCTTTTTGGCTAACAGCTACCCTATGCAATCTTAATATTGCAAACTCTAAGAAAATCACCTCAAAACTTCAAAACCAACCAGAACCAGGACCTGTTAGACATAACTAACTTATTTAAAATAACCAGCTCATCCATCACTGAACCTTCGATAACTGAACCACTAGATGATTGCCCCACCTGCAGAACCTTCATAGGCTTCTAGCACCAAACTTCCTCTTCTTTCCTTTTAGAGGACTAGTCTTTGTCACTATTTTCCAAGGATTGACCTCCTCAGTTTTCTTCTTGTTTTGAGAACCACGAGGGCGACCAACCTTATGGTTTTTGGCTGGTGACTTAATGATCTGACCCCCTAAATGCTCCAAAGTCATTTCAAGTGAAAAAGCTAACTCGAATGGAAACGTTGCCAATTGTTCATTCGTTTTCGTTTCAGAATCCTCACTCTTACCTCTTTTACCATACTCACCAAGCGCTATCTGTGGATCACGCTTAACCCTTGAGAGCATTGTGATTACTTTCTCTACTGGTACCACAAAATCCATTTCAATAGTTGAAGTTGGAGGGGGGAATCAGAAATGTGCCAATTGCGCTACAAGTTCAGAGGCGAAAATACCAAGGATATAGAACGACAGATTAGCGATCCCACTTCTAGCCAAATCTGTTGAGCCTGATGCAGCAAACGGGTTGACGACCTCACTCTCTGCAAACAGATTACCAGAAGATGATCTACTGCATAGGAAACCTGGCTTCATCAAACGCAAACTAGAGTTAGGTTTAGGGAAGCCTGAAACCCTAGCCGCCCCTCTAAAGCCAAAAGGTGTTTTCATCGACTCAATCTCGATGGGCTTAAGTTTCAGAACTAGTCCTCCACCGCAGCCCGACTCCTAGTGCTCTAACAAACCATAAACAAGACAGAAGCAAACAATAATGTCATACCTGAATTGAAACATCATCAAAAACCTAGCTACATCGAATTCATAAGGCACAGTTTAGAAAGCTTCCGTCACTGGAACACACAACTTATGGAGGATCCGCACCATAGCCTTGGTTCCCTTCTTGATGTTCAACTTGTCAACCTGCTCGACATGACCCAACGTCCACTCCACTTTCTCAATGGCTTCATCTGTTAACAAGGTGAGCGGCAGATTCAAAATCTCTACCGAAACAGGAAAGAACTCGATCGAATCTCGGCAGTTCACTAGATATAGTTTATATTTGTTAATATATCATATGTGAGAGATAAAACATCTGTCCTACTCGCCTAAGAAGACACATATTGCCACATAAAACGGGCTTGGGCCTTAACTAAGCCCAAGAAACATACACTCTTCCTTGAGGGCATAATAGTAATACACTCTCTAATAAGGGCAAAATGGTACTTTTAGGGTGCATCCACCATATCTCTATAAATACAAGTTTCAACCCCTCATTTGGGTAAGTCTCTATCTCCACCCTATTCATACCTTATCTCTATTCTCATGTGGCTGACTTAGGCATCGGAGGGTCAAAGGCCGGCAAACCCGGTCTTCCTTCTGACCCCCTTTGCTCATGATTGACAAGTTATGGGTCTTGAAGATGGTGTTCTTCCCGCATTCTGTGTGATTCATCCTCTCAGAATTCACGCCGAAACAATTGGCGCTAGAAGGAGAGGCCTCAAGTGGAAACCCTCACACAGCTCACCATGAGCATATTTCATAATCTGCCCAGATTTCCTTCTCTGGAAATTTTCTTTTTCTGCTCGCCAACCTTCTCTTTTTTCTAGCCTTCTTCACATCTTAATTTTCACTACTCACTGATGATTATCAAAACAAGTCTAACTTCTGGGTTGGTTTTAGAGAAAACTCGAGTAGAGAGAAAGTAGATCTGGTTTTTTCTCTCTCCTTCACTTGTACGTACTACTGCATCACAGTATCTCACCTCCACTACCATAAGACTCGTCTTCCTCCGATGAGTCAAATCCGGCCTCCCTGTCTCTCGACGATGTCGGAAAACCAGCTCACGCGCCGCCACTGTGAACACCCAGAAACTGCTATGGACACCCATATATAGACACCCAGCTTCTGTTCTCTTTATTGTTCAAGCCATCCCTGGAACAACATCACCACAAGCTCTTCTCTCCTCCCCCGGCTCCCGACGCCAACTCCTTCCCGTCATCCTCTCACTGTCGAAACCCCCGCTCCCGAGAGCCAGTGACCTTCACTTGAAAAGGTACCAACATCATCATTAGTGAGTCTCACAACTCTCAGGGTATACCTCCTCTCCTGAGTCAATTATCTCGGCGTCAACCCATGGTATCGACACCCGGCAAGCTGGCACATACCCTATCTTGGTGTCGGAACCCATCTCTGCCTTGGGACTCTCGGCACCTCATTTCCCGGGTTCTCGGCACCTTATTTCCCGGGGTTCTCGGCACCTCATTTCCCGGGTTCTTGGCACAACGACTCATGACCGCAAAAAGACTCTCGTTCTTTACCCTGAGAGCTTCTCCCAATGACACTTGCAATCTCATCTTGACAACAACTCCATATTCTAGTAGCCACTCTAGCAATATATAACAGTTATCATGGCTGTGGTTATGGCCTATATTCTCTTAATGCGAGCCCGGCACAGCGGTGGCAGCGCACTCACTGCGCTGCCCTCAACTGGGAATCAAGATATCGAAGCAAAGTTTTGAGCTCATGATATTCCAGTTCACACTTGGCTCCCACCTGAAGTCGACCATATATGTATTGCACATGATCACGATCATTCATACATATACAATTAAATATAGGCTGCCCCACAACATGAGATATATACACATATGCCTTTTTTATCCATGATCAGAGATGAGTTACACGTTCTCGATGGTTGGCTAAGTGTTGCATGCAAAGCTCACAAGCATATACCTCACACTGACACGTCCACCATCGCTTTGGAGGATAATTGACAGCCACATATATCTTATTCTACATGCATTAGCACATACATGATACATCTGTCCAATTCTATGATTTCTATCTATGCCTCTATTATTGAATGGCTCCCTCGAGACTGCGTGACTATGGAGTTATGGCGACTACTTGGTTCATATGTCAACCAAGTTCATTCCATAACATGGTTTCTCCACACCTATTCACACAACGAGATTGCTCCATCAATCAGATCACATGGTGGCCGCGTCCAATCCAGTTCGCTACCTTTAGTTATAGCATCTTGTCTAGTTGCCATGTCCTCTCGGCCTCTCGGCACTATATAGTTTTATAGGACCAAGTCCAACAACGAGTTGTCGACAACATTTCCATTTACTATGTTGCATACTTCTATGATCTATCCTAGGACTACATAATATGATCTCACGCCCCTATCAAATGGCAAGACTTTGTATGCTCATCTACTTGCCAAATATGATCGGCACACGCTACAGGGACTATTATACTACTATCACACACATTACTCCTTGGCAAGGCAATACTACTATCTTTACCGGTGAGCTCAATGATCGAGTCCTATCATCGGTAAAACTACCTTATCGACATTCTTACATCGGCGAGCTCAAATGGTTGTCATATCATTGGTCCCACTACAACCACGAGATTATTACAATGGCTTTGTCGGGGCTCATTCGTCGACATAGAGTTTATAGAAAACTTTTTCTACAATACTTATGACGTCTCTACACGGCTCCAGATAAGTCTTACTTTACACTATTTAATTGAGTTATTATCATACAAATAACATGCCTCATACATCATAATATTCTTGAGCATACTTATTACATGACATAGAGAGTTACCCAAAACATTCTTTTTTATACATGCTACATGTATTTTCATGCTTCAAATGAATCTATGCCTATTAGGCATGCTTACAATTACAATTTAATTTCAAACCAATTCCGCGCATAGTGATGCACGCATTTATGCACATGGCACTTGCTACACACAATTGCAAGCCATACATGCTATATATCTATCTATGATTTTATTCTCTCAAACAAGAGCCGTGATCATGGCACGACACCTGGGCCGGGAGCCATGCAACTTACTCCCACAAAACATAAGTGAAGCATCATCGACACTTCATTTCACATGGCACACAGTCATGTCAGCCTCTCGACTACGCCATAGACGGCTACACACACCACGAGTGTACACAGCCAGCACCCTAGCGTGCAATCACAGGTTATACACACAGCAGGTGTAAACAACCACCACTCAAATATGCAATCTCAGGCTACACACACCACGAGTGTACACAGCCAGCACTCAAACGTGCAATCTCAGGCTACACACACCACGAGTGTACACAGCCAACACTCCAACGTGCAATCTCAGGCTACACACACCACGAGTGTACACAGCCAGCATACAAACATGCAATCTCAAGCTACACACGCCATGAGCGTATACATCATCCTCGCCTCGAGGAAAGGTACCTCATCATGATCTTTCATGGCACCACTTCTGCCATGATAACTTCTCATGGCACAACGCCATCAGATCTATATAGTACCACCATGATATTTCAACATTCTCTAGTATAGTCACGACATGTTCTCAAAGTTGCACCTGTCAGTCACTCCTCGCAGCGACTCTCTGCGATTGCTCTCCATGACAGACGACACTACTCTCTATGGTCTTTCCACGGTCTCCTTATGGTTTCTCTTTGGTTCTTTTTTGTTTTGTTTTGTTTCTTTTTTCTTTATATATAACATGATCTCTATGATCTCTCCACTGCTACTCCCTATGGTTACATGTCGGTTGCTCACATATGGATAGTCTCCATGGCCACTTCCCATGGTTCTTTTATCCTCATGACTTTGTGCTCTCATGATTACGCTAAGAATTTTGGTCACTACAATCAAACTCCACGTTGACATTCCGACACCTCGTTACTCCAAATACAAACGCCTATCAGCATAATATCACCATAGATAAGCCAACTGTGGCGAGTACGCTCCCCGGCACATGGCGTCACTTAGCCAACCGTGCCAACACACTCCCCGGGCACACAACATCTATCATCTATCAGCCACCCGGGACGAGTCTATAAACACTCCCCGGTGCGTGACACCTACAAGTCACCAAAATACTTAAGGCACTTCCCGACACATGACATTCCTCACCTCTCGAGCACACCATAGGAAATCCCCCATGCCAAATCAGACCTCGTTTCGGTGCCCAGCCACCATAATCTCTCCCGGCACTGGGGGACTTGGGCAACAACCTTATATGCCGACATTTACCAAGCTTCCATGATACTCTCTATGCCTACTCAGTACCCTCGCCATAATGACACTCACCACGACTCAACGACACTCTCCCTGCCTCATGAGGCACCCTTACCACGCCTCATGGCGTGCTCTCGGTATACTTTGGCAACACCCGCCTTGCCCCATCGACATCTTGGCTACGCTTCGTAGCGTGCTCTCGCTATGCCATAGCGATAGTCACCCCTTTCTCGACAGCTTTTTACATGCCCTATCGGCACCATCACTATGCCCTAGTGACACCTCTCGCCATGCCTCAGCGGCACTTCCTCCTTGCCTCAACGACACCCTGGCCATGCCCAGTGGCACCATCGCCATGCCCCAGTGGCACTCCTCGCCACACCCCAGTGGCACTCCTCGCCACACCTCGATGGCGAAATGGTGAACTATGTTTGGTTTGATCTCATAAACGGGTACGTAGGCACTCTCGCACTCACCTAGAGGCAACTACAATCTCCCCTTGGAACACATACATGTTGGAACAGCACAGCAAGCCAGAGCATATGGCTGATACAAATCAAAGGCTACTAAACACCTAAGGCATACAAACATGCCAGTACCCGTTACCCACGCGAGATGCTCACCAGAGTTCCCACACCTGGCACCGAGCGGTACCTAAACTTCTACTCCCGATCGCTCTGCAAACTCCAGACACTACACGGGAGCAACGGTCCCGGTGTCTCACATTCATGTGTCTATCTCCGGGCAAGATATCATGACATCACGATTTCTCATAATGTGACAGAGCTATAGCAGCACACGACGTACCCCACTTAGAGGGAGACGGTCCATCCCCTCCCTTGCATGGGGACTTAGGGGACTGGGGACTGATTATGTCTCGTACTCCCGATACTCTATCAGATAAAGTCCCCACCCAAAAGAGTCTCTTGACCGCGGACTTGGGGACTTGTTAATACATCATAAGTGAGAGATAGAACATCGGTCCTACTCGCCTAAGAAGACACATATTACCACATAAAACGGGCTTGGGCCTTAATTAAGCCCAAGAAACCTACACTCTTCCTTGAGGGCATAATAGTAATACACTCTCCAATAAAGGCAAAATGGTACTTTTAGGGTGCATCCACCCTATCTCTATAAATACAGGTTTTCACCTCTCATTTGGGTAAGTCTCTATCTCCATCATATTCATACCTTATCTCTATTCTCATGTGGCTGACTTAGGCATCGGAGGGTCGAAGGCCGGCAAATCTCGTCTTCCCTCTGACGTCTTTTGCTTATGATTAACATGTTATGGGTCTTGAAGATGGTGTTCTTTCCGCATTCTGTGTGATTCATCCTCTCAGAATTCACGCCGAAACAATATTGTATTCATGTTTGCTTATATTTTCTGCTACTTGTGGCTAGCGTTTGCATGGGGTCTTTTCTAAATTTACGAGGGCTGCCAACATATCTTATTCTAGCTGTGCTGCTATACTATTGCATGCTTCAGTTTTGTTTTTCTTTTCACCATGTAGGGACGGGTTTTGGTCAATGTCTCCCCCTCTATAGATTTGTTTTGGTCTTTCTATTTTCAATAAAATACAAGAATGGGGGATGTGTAGTGACTTTTCCGGTGTAGTGGTTATCTTCCTTTAGGAGAGTTGACACCCCACGCGAACATCCTAGGTATATAAAAGAAAAAAAACGTTTGGCAGTGGATTCATAAAAACAAAAACATGTGTAGGCTGTAGCATATGAATATTGATTCTTGTTTATCTTGATCTAGGTGGTAATTTTTCTTAGTTGTTAGTTGTTAGAGAAGTACTTATAAACTCAGACAAACTCATTATACATATCCCACGTAAATGTTCATTTCTAAGTTTTGTTCCTGAAGAATTAGTGTTGTAACTTTTTCTTTCTTACCTGGAATATCGTAACTAAAATTTGGGTGAACATTGAAAATATTTATGGTACCTTTTGTTTTGCTTCTGGTAATTGCTAAGACCTTTTGTTTATTACCTGTTGTATCTATTAACATCAAACCTGACTTGTCCCAAAACTGATGAAACCAAAAACATTACAGAAACATTATAATATGATTATGTTGATTGATGATATGTTCCTACTTGTGAAGGCGATAAGAAGGAATAGCCAACAAATGGTTGGCTCGTGGAACTGATAGACCAAATTCCTCTGTCATGTCCAACTCACTTGGCAACAAACCATCAGGAAGTTCCCAGTTGAAACAATGCAGAAGTTGTGCCAACACTAGCTTGACCACGACTATCCCCAACTGAATTCCAAGGCAACCTCTGTGACCAGACCCGAATGGAATAAGCTGAAAATGGTTCCCCCTCGTGTCTATATTACTCCCTACAAACCTTTCGGGTATGAACTCTTCTGCATCGGTCCAAGCATTAGGGTCGCTTCCAATTGCATACACGTTTATGATAACGCGCGATTTTTTGGGTATGTGGAAGCCATTAACAGAGCAATCCTCAGTGGATGCATGGGGAAGCAACAATGGTGCCAGTGGATGTAGCCTCAAGGTTTCTTTCACTACCATGTCCAGGTACTCTAGCTTCTCCAAGTCTGATTCCTCCACCATTCTCTCCATACCCACCACATTTTCAATCTCATTTTGGACCTTCTTCATTAGTTGTGGAAGCTTTATGAGTTCAGATAGGGCCCACTCAACTGCTGTCGCTATGTGTCCATCGAGCCCGCCAGCATGTCCTGCCGATAAATTATTAGTCATTGTTAGATCGAAGCAGACTTTCTATGGTACTTCGCAGTGTGACATATCTTGAAAGAGTAAAAGGAAGAGAATATTGAAGTGAAAATACTGAGTAAAATTCCTTTGGTACTGTAGCCTGTGGTCTGTAAAGCAATGGTGAAATAATCAAGAGTATATATGATGAAGCAGTCTATGGGCAAGTACTTCAGAAAAATGACTACCAGTTTGGACATGAAAGATGCATAGCTAGCTAGTTACTTACCAACATGATTGCTTTGATGTTGGAACGTTCAATTAGGTATTCAGATTCGTGAGTCCCCATAAAGCTGATCGTTACATCAACAAAGTCCTTCGTCTTACCCTCATCCTTTGATTGAAGATGTTCATCAATGATCTTCTCGAAAAACTCATCGAACACCTTGCTAACTGTTGGGAAAATAATATAATGGAAGTAACAACTCAAAACCACACAAAAGATAAATATGCAAAGATGTAAAAGATAGAGGAAAGGGAACACCGGATATAATGTGGTTCGGCGATGTGCCTACGTCCACGGGGCAGCAATAACAAAAACTTCCACTATGAAATAATGGGTACACGAGATACACAACTTCAAGAACAGTACTTGAAGGAAACCCTCTCTCACACTTGTTTTGCTATCAACTACTCTACACTCTCAACTTGGAGTGGACACTCTTCTCTACTTGGAAGATGGATGTTTCTCTCTTGGAAGAAATGCTTGAGATGGATGAGATGCATTGAATGAGCAAATGACTCTCCTTTTATAGGCTAAGGAGGAACCATTTAGACCTCTCATTAGTGCTCTCCCAATAAATTCTTGTAACTTATGCCTTGACTATAACTCCAAAACCATCCATGTAACCTTGTGTAACTCATGTAACCTTTGTGTAACTCATGTAACCTTTGTGTAACTTATGTAACCTTTGTGTAACTCATGTAACTCATGAAATCTTTCATATTATTTTCATTACTATTTTATTTATTTTGGTCTGGATATTATAACAATCTCCCCCTCCAGACCAACCCAGGGATATACGCGGCAAGACTTCTACTTGAAGTCCATCCCAGCGAACTTGCTGCAATACTCCAACTTCTGTTGTGGCACAGCCTTAGTTAACATATCTGAAGTATTCTTGTTGGTGTGAATTTTCCTCAACTGCAAAAGCTTCTTTGACACTATATCTCGTATCCAATGATAACGTAGATCAATGTGCTTAGTGCAAGGGTGATAAACTGAATTTTTACTCAAGTGAATTGCACTCTGACAATCACAATGCACCACATACCTTTCTTGCTTCACACCAAACTCGCGAATGAACCTTTGTAGCCATAACATTTCCTTGCCTGCTTCATTCACAGCTATGTACTCGGACTCAGTGGTGGATAAGGCAACACACTTCTGTAACTTAGACTGCCATGATACAGCTCCCCCACAAAATGTAAATAAGTACCCAGAAGTGGACTTTCTGTTATCAAGGTCCCCAGCTAAATCTGCATCTGTGAAACCCTCCAAAACGGGTTCGGATCCACCAAAAGACAAGCACAACTTTGAGGCGCCCCTCAAATATTTGAGTATCCACTTAACAGCTTCCCAATGCTCTCTGCCAGGGTTAGATAAATATCTACTAACAACTCCAACTGCATGAGCAATATCTGGACGAGTACATACCATGGCATACATAAGACTACCAACAGCTGATGAGTAAGGGATACATGTCATCTTGTCCTTCTCCTCTTGTGTAGTTGGGCATAATAATCTGCTTAACTTGAAGTGATTACCTAGAGGTGAGCCCACTGACTTGGCTTCTTTCATGTTGAACCTTTCAAGCACCCGTTCAACATACCTCTCCTGTGACAACCATAATTTATTTGCCTTCCTGTCACAGGTAATCTCCATGCCCAAAATCTGCTTAGCTGGACCTAAGTCTTTCATATCAAAAGACTTTGATAAATCTGCTTTCAACTTGTGGATCATAGAAACGTCTTGCCCCACTATCAACATATCATCAACATAAAGCAACAAAATTATAAATTTACATCCAGTGAACCGTTGAATGTACACACATGGGTCTGCATCAGTTCTTTTGTATCCATGACCCATCATGAATGAGTCAAACTTCTTGTACCATTGTCTTGGCGCTTGCTTCAGCCCATACAAACTTTTCTTTAGCTTGCAAACCATGTGCACCTTGCCCTCGACCTCAAAACCTTCTGGTTGCTCCATGTATATTTCTTCCTCCAAATCACCATGTAGGAATGCCGTTTTTACATCTAACTGCTCCACCTCAAGATCCATGCTAGCTACCATGCCTAAAATAACTCTGATAGATGTCATTTTGACAACTGGTGAGAAGATCTCATCAAAATCTACTCCTTCCTTTTGCCCGAAACCTTTGACAACCAAGCGAGCCTTGAACTTTGTCAACTGTTCATTCTCGTCCCTCTTCAACTTAAACACCCATTTGTTGTTTAGTGCTTTTCTGCCTTTAGGAAGCTCCACCAACTCGTAGGTGCCATTTTTCAACAAGGACTCCATCTCAGACTTCATAGCTAATATCCACTTGTCGCCGTCTGCATGAGTCTTCGCCTCCTCAAAGCATTCAGGCTCTCCATCACCAGTCAACAAAATATATTTGGAATATGGATTATCTCCATCACTAGTGAGCAAAATATATTGAGAAGAAGGATACTTGGTACTTGGCTTCAGCACTCTATGAGATCTTCGAACTGGTGCTTGGGCATTTTCTTGTTGCTGCTCTTGATTAGGCTCCCCCTGATCATGATCATCCTGAACCTGATTCTCCTGGTCATCATTTACAGCACCTGCAGCTTTTGGTTCTGCCGTATCAGAAACGTCTTCATTAACCATTTCTTGAGGTTTGTTAGACTCTTTTTGGAGCGGAGACGAGTCATAAGTGAGACGCTCTGCATTTTCTAGTATGTTCTTGTCAAAATTTGCAACAGTCTGATCCTCATGGAACACCACATCTCTGCTTCTGAATAACTTCTTGGTTATTGGATTCCACAACCGGTAGCCCATCTCTTCATTATCGTACCCAAGAAAGATGCACGGCACGGCCTTGTGATCTAGCTTCGATCTTTTCTCCTTTGGAACATGTGCAAATGCTTTGCACCCAAATACCTTCCAGTGAGAATATGAAGCGCTTCTACCGGTCCACACACTCTCTGGAGTCTCCAAGCCCAACGGTACACATGGTGTTCGGTTGATGAGGTAACACGCGGTTGTTACTGCTGCGCCCCAAAACTCTTTCGCCAGGTTAGCTGTCTTTAGCATGCTTCTCACTTTCTCCAAGATGGTGCGGTTCATCCTCTCTGCTACACCATTATGCTGTGGGGTGCCAGGTACTGTCTTGATGTGTCTAATGCCATGCTTCGAACAATAACCTCTGAATTCGTTCGAAGTATACTCTCCACCATTATCACTGCGGAGACACTTAAGGGTTCGCCCCGTTTTCCTCTCCACCATGGCATGGTACTCCTTGAAGGTTTGGAACACCTGGTCTTTTGATTTCAACAAATACACCCAAACCTTCCGTGAAGCATCATCAATAAAAGTAACAAAATACTTGTTAGGACCTAGTGAGTCAACTTCCATGGGGCCACATACATCAGTATGTACTAGGTCTAAAAGATTCTCCTTCTTGGCGAATGTATTAGAAAAGCTGACTTTCTGCTGCTTACCAAACAAACAGTAATCACAAGAGTCAAGAGAGGTACCTTTGGCAAACGGAATAAGAGACTTCTTTACCAGAACTTGCAATCCCTTCTCGCTCATGTGGCCCAGCCGCTTATGCCATAGACTTGGGGAAGAGTCTTCTCCAACGTTCAACTCCCCTTTACATATCTTGCCGTATGTCTTGTAGAGGGTACAACACAGCTTCCCTCTAGCCACCACTAGTGATCCTCTGGTAAGCTTCCACTTTTGGTCTCCTCCGTGATGATGATATCCTTCCCGATCAAGCACGCCGGTTGACATCAAATTGAGACGTAAGCCGGGAACATGTCGAACATCTTTCAACATAAGCTTGTTCCCCAAATCAGTCTCAAGGCAAACATCTCCAGCTCCTGCAATCTTGGAGTAGCCTTCGTTGCCCATCTTTACAATCCCAAATTCTCCATCTCTATATGTAGAGAAGAACTCCTTATTTGGAGTGGCATGGAAAGAGGCTCCAAAATCAACGACCCATGGAACATCGTCATGAACATGTAGGCATTCTCCTTCAAGGCAAAGGAACTCATACACATCATTGCACATGGCAGCGGTTGTGTTCCTTTTGTCATCCTTTGGTTGAGAACTGCCTTCTCGCACCTCCCTTGGATCATTTTTCAACTTGTGACAATTTTTCTTCATGTGCCCAAAAATGCCACAATGATGGCACTTTCTGTTGAACCTCATTCTGGATCGGCTTACACTCCTTCCATGACCTTTAGGTCCTCTACTCTTGCTCCTTCCTCTGTTTTCCGCTACGAAGACTTGGCTACTGTCGAAGCTTGAGGCTTTTCTCCTTGTCTCTTCATTCAACAAGTTACTTTTGACATTATCCATAGTCAATTTACCATCAGGAGCAGAGTTACTTACAGTGATGACAAAAGTCTCCCAATTGTCCGGCAACGACCCCAACAACAACAGTGCTTGTAATTCATCATCGATCGTCATCCCCATGGTTGTCAATTGATTAATTGTACTTTGGAAGTTGTTTAGATGCTCGGTGACCCTCACGCCATCACTATACTTCATGTTGACAAGCTCTTTGATTAAAAAGGCTTTCTTGGCGGCGGTCTTCTTCTCGAACATGGACTCCAACTTCTTCCATAACTCGTGCGCATCGGTTTCGTTGGCTACATGGTGGAACACACTATCGTCCACCCACTCCCGAATATGACCGATCGCCTTGCGGTTCATCTTCTTCCAATTAGCATCCGAAGTCCCTTCTGGCTTAGCCTCGACTCCTTCGATGGGCTCATGCAAATCTTTGCAATAGAGGATGTCCTCCATTCGCGGCTTCCATGTAATCCAATTTGAGTGGTTGAGTCGCAGCATGGTACTCCTTGAACCTTCCATTGTAACACCAACGCCCTACGAACCAAGGGCTCTGATACCACTGTTGGAAAAATAATATAATGGAAGTAACAACTCAAAACCACATAAAGGATAAATATGCAAAGATGTAAAAGATAGAGGAAAGGGAACACCGGATATAACGTGGTTCGGCGATGTGCCTACATCCACGGGGCAACAATAACAAGAACTTCCATTATGAAATAATGGGTACACGAGATACACAACTTCAAGAACAGTACTTGAAGGAAACCCTCTCTCACACTTGTTTTGCTATCAACTACTCTACACTCTCAACTTGGAGTGGACACTCTTCTCTACTTGGAAGATGGATGTTTCTCTCTTGGAAGAAATGCTTGAGATGGATGAGATGCATGGAATGAGCAAATGACTCTCCTTTTATAGGCTAAGGAGGAACCATCTAGACCTCTCATTAGTGCTCTCCCAATAAATTCTTGTAACTTATGCCTTGACTATAACTCCAAAACCATCCATGTAACCTTGTGTAACTCATGTAACCTTTGTGTAACTCATGTAACTCATGAAACCTTTCATATTATTTCATTACTATTTTATTTATTTTGGTATGGATATTATAACACTAACAGCCTTCATGCGCTTAGTGAACCCTTGCAGATCAAGTGGAGCAATACAAGGGATCACTACAGGAAATATCGTCTTAGCCGACGGAAAAAAATAATTTCGTCGGCTAAGTTCGTCTTCGTCGACGGAAACATAACCGTCGTATAGGACACCACAAGCCTCGCCTAAATCTATTTAGACAACGGAAAATGACTGTCGAGGATGTCCGTCGACTGAGATATTCCTATTTGACGAAACAACATTCGTCGTCCAAGTTCCGTCGACTTAGTAAATCCTAGACGACGAATATTTTCCGTCGGCTATTGTTCGTCGGCTTAGTAACTCTTAGGCGATGGAAACTGATTGACGACACCCTCCGTCGACTAAGATCTTCCTAGGTGATGACACATTTCCGTTGGTAAGGCTGGTCTTGTGTGACGAACCATTTTCCGTCGGCTTAGTGAGTCTTGGCCGACGAACTCTGTGCCATCGGCTAAGAAATTCTTGGGCGACAAATATGTCTTTCTTAGTCGACACTTTGTTCCGTCGACTAAGAAATGTCATTATTGCTTGACACAACACATAACAAATATATTTCTTTGCCGACGCCTTTTGTCTTAGGCGACGGAATATTCTGTCGGTTAAGTAAACACATCATTAATTTATACAACTTCTGCCCAGAAGAGAACACAGATGAAGGCCATAGTTTTTGCTCAAAAGAGAACGAATAAATCTAGTTTTGGAAGCTTTTCTTCATGAATTTGATCGATCTTCAAGAGCTGCTTCTCTCCTAATTGATATGTAACTACTTTAATTCATCTACTTTATTCATTGAGGCATATTTTCCGGCGACTTTGCCGGTCCAATTTTGATGGAATGTTGCTTACTTGTGAGGATAATATAATTACTGGATTGCTTGATGCATGCATTATATATGTAACTTTGATAGTGTATATACATGTTGAAATTAAGGGTGAAATTTTTACAGTGTATATATATATATAGCTTTTGTGTGTATAATATGTTTGTATAATCTGTGTGTATACGTATAATATATATGTTTGTATATGTGTGTATAATATGTTTGTATGTATAATATTATATATATATATATATACAGGAAGGTTCCAAAGCGGATGTCCGCACTCGGCTTAAAGTGCGGACGTCCCTCCGTTCGCCACCGTAAGGCACCGGCGAGGGCGCGCCTCCACCCCAGCGGACTCCAGCAGCGTCCCCGACCACTTTCCCTCACCGGCGAGTCCGCCGAATTCCAGTTTTTCGGCCAGATCACCCAAAACTTCAAACAAAATCGATCTGGCTGGAAAACTGGAATTCGGCGGACTCGCCGGGGATGGAAAGTGGTCAGGGATGCTACTGGAGTCCGCTGGGGTGGAGGGGCGCGCTCGCCGGTGGCGAACGGAGGGACGTCCGCACTTTAAGCCGAGTGCGGACGTCCGCTCTCGAACGGCTCCGTATATATATATATATATATATATATATATATATATATATATCTTTAGTTTTTGTATGTATGATTAATAATTATGTGAATAATATGTTTATCAAATTTTCGTTTTGATGCAAATCATTTGTGTATTCAAATGATAAAAAATAAAATGATGAATCATGTAATTAAGAATTATAATATTCTTATACATTCATTAATATATTGTTACCCTTAGAAATCTCGTTCGAGAACAATTATATTACGATTGTGTCTAACAAAATGGTTTTCGAATTGTCCAATATTTAGACAGTTTGGGAGCATATGACATTGAGATTCCGTTTATTGTTGGTGCGTTTCGTTTTCGGTTGTGGGTATATATATTTCAACAAGATCTTCCTTTATTGTTCCTCGAGTGCATACTAGGTATAGATATTCGTGCACTTAGGGAACTGTAGTGAGATGCTGCCGAAATTTTCTCACATATGCGAATTCGAAACGCCCCAACAACAAACGAAATCACAATGTCATGTGCTCTCAAACGGGATTAGGGCCCTAACCAGAGGTATAAGGTGAAGATTAAGCGATATGAACAACGTACATTAATAGATCTAGATCAGAATCTCTTAGTCGATGGATAGAGATCGGGCTTGATACAACACATCCCTTTCTTGATTTTCTTCCAGTTTGATACTTGGATGTTTGTTTTACTCTTTTCCAGGTCTTTTCTTTACTCTGGAATGCTTCTAGTTTTTGTTTTGCTCATATATGGTCAAGTGTGGAAAATTATTGGGGGTCAGTAATTTTCCTGACCAAAGCAACCAAAGTTTCTGGATGATTGTTATTACTTAGATTCCTTTCAAGCATCCTCTAATGACATAATGGGGGTAGTAAACTCTCAAGTATGGAAAATTATTGGGGGTCAATAATTTTCCTGAACAGAGCAACCAAAGTTTACTGACCCCCAATAACCACCCTGCAACAAAACAAAGTGAAACTAACAATCAAAGATAACTGAAACTGACAGAAAGATCAAAGGAATAGACCAAAATAAAAGAACAAGTTATGACACTGAAATTCAAGATCATTCATATGTTCTTGCAACACTACCAAAATACTACATATTTTCACATTTTTCAAGATCCTACATCTAAAGTGGCACTAATCTTTTTTCTGTATTGATGTCCATGAACTTTAGATGCATCTTCTTCCTCATTTCATTACCACCATCTTTTGTCGGTTTTTTCCCATGACATAGGCTCTCTATAAAGTGGAGCAAAAATGGTCCACAGTCTGACCTGCAATGTATTAAGAAATAGTGTTACTAAATTTTTGACCCCAATAAAACAGACAAGTACTTTCTGACCCCAATAAAACAGTTTAAAGATATTTACGATGTTTTCTTTTGCTGCGAGCAGGATAAGACATCAATCAGTTGGTATCTTGCTTGATAAACGTTTTGGTCCAGCATTCATCTTCTTGTTCTTTTCTCTTCAGCACTCATCATCGAGTAACCGTCAACCTATATTCCTTGGCTGTTCTGCTCGTCATAGTTTTCCCTCCATTCCTCAGGGTCCAAGTCTTGGCTGAGAGAGTATATGGTGGAATCATATACGCGTTTGACGAACACCATAATGTGCTTCACCTGTTGGTTCCAACACACAAGTAAATTACAACTCAAACAAACTAAGAGAACAAGCAACAAACAAAACCCAGTAGAAGTTTACTGCCCCCCAGTAAACTTCTTACCCTAATAAATTAGTTACAACTCACCACTGCCATTGCATTCTAAAAGTGGATGTTGGTGTTGGCAGAGTAATCTTTCCTTGGCGGTAGCATTGAGTTCAGGTGATAGAAGCATCGATCTTTGTTGTTAATCACAACTAATATATAGTGGTGGCTGACCCCGTGATGTACTGGAATGAAAACCAGGTCCTTACTGAAGATGGACCACAGAGGATTAATAATGGAAATCTCTATATCCAATTCATTACATTTGAATTCCCCTTGTTTTCCTCCTCCAGCTAGGAACTCCTTCAATTTTTGTTCATGTACCACCGTCGCGCGCTGTATTTATAAAAGCAAGTAGTAAGATTGTGTTAACTGAAAAAAGTAACGGAGTAGACCACGGTGCAATGGCACGCTGCTATTTCAGGTTAGACTACTTACCGCTGCCTCTATGTCTACGAATCTGACCGAGACCTTCTACTTTTCGACTTCCTCTTTCAACATTTGGAGGTACACCCTGATTGTCTGCATGTACAACATAAGTCACAAATTACGCGAAAATACTCGCTAAAAATATTCTCAATGTCAATATCGATAATCCACAAGTAAATGAGAAAGTTATAAAAAGAGAATTACTGAAAATGAGATTTTCGGTAGTCTTTAATAAATCTCAAAGTCAACAATAAAGCCGATAATAATTAAATCCGGAAATCATAAATGATATCCAAACTCAAATACCAAATTAATGATCCGAGCTCAAATCCATAAATCATGGTCAACAATTAATCCATGCGTCAAACTCAAAATAATTTCCAAGATCATTTCATAAGCCGAAGTATTAATATATGCTCGGAAAATAAAATGATAAATTAGAAAATCTTGCATGCATGTTTATTAAAAACCAAAGTGTCCACTCACAAATTTAGGCATAAGCCCGACGATATCCGAATCGCCACTCAAGCGAGGTCCCCTCGTATCCTGGCACAATAAATATGTTTAGAACCACTCTTCAATTTAGGAAAGTAAATGTTTTAACTTAAGCACCGAAATACTTCCACTTAACCCACTAATCAAGCTAGGGTTAAGCTAATTAGATTTTTAGCAAATCACATATACATGCTCTAAAATGATCTGAAATACAGATAAATCCACTTGTGTTTACTTTAAACAAATAAGGACAATTTTTAACACTTAAGGACAATATTTTCTGTGCATGCCATGTGTCATGAGATAGTTTTACTAAATTGCCCCTGCATAACTAGCTAACCAATTTAGGGCTGTGAGGAGGAGTATATAAACGCTGGAGGACGATTGAAACGCAACGTCTCTCTCTCAGTCTGTTCTTCGTCTCTTTGTCGTTGCGATCTCTCGGTCTCTTCGTCGTTGCAATTTCGTTTTGCTTCGTCTCCATAGGTGAATTTGCAGGTAACCTTCATGCTTCTTCTTCTCACATGCTTAAGTTTTCATTCTTCTCCGTCGATTTCAAGCTTTCTGTTCAACTGAAAAGCTAGTTGTAAATTCGAATTCCTCTGAATTTGATCCAATTTTCATTTAGGTTTACTTCGTTTTTGAATCGGTTTGATGATTTGATGTTAGTAGTGAGCAATTTGTATGTTAAATCTCTTGATTCTTTATTCTTATGGTGTTTTCATTTTTTTGAAATTTTGAATTGGAATTTGATGACGAGCTATTTCTGTTTAGGTTTTGTGTTGATAATTTTCCGATTGCAATTATAAATCAATTTTAAAGTTCATTCGAAGCAGATTTGTTGAGCTATTGAAATTTGCAGATGTTTGTTTTTGTTTTGATTCAATGTTTTCAGCTATTGTAGTAGCAGCTGCCTAGGTCTTTTTTGTTTTTGTTTATTTGTTTTGATTCAATGTTTCAGCTACTTGTAGTAGCAGGTGTTTGTTTTGATATGTTTTTATTTGCAGTTTTATATGCAGTAGTAGCTATTGTATTTTATATGTTTTGATTCAATGTTTTAGCTATTCTAGTTTATATGCAGTAGCAGGTGTTTGTTTTGGGGTTGATTCAATGTTTTAATGTGTGTTGTAACGAGAACGTTTTAGATGTTTTTTTGGCGGTGCAGCGGCACGCTGCCCTTTCATCATTTAGTATGGTCTTTTTGTGGTGCAGCGGCATACTTCCTTTTTTTTTTTTTGGATTTTTTCAGTAAATGCAGTATCAGAATATTTTTTGTAGCTTTATTGGTTCTGTGTTTTCAGCAAGTATAGTAGCATCTATATATACATCTTGTTGTATCAAGATCTAATTACTCATTATGGTTTTGTAATTTAAGTTGGATTTTGTGGTTCAGCAGGTGTAGTTGCAGACATATAACTAATCTAGTCTGTGTAGTAGCAGCTCTTTAACATTAGTGATTCTTAAGGTTCAGCAGGTGTAGTAGCAGACATTTTACTAGTCTAGTCTGTGTAGTAGCAGACATTAGTGTTTTTTTGGTAGCAACTCCCTAGCTTGTCTCAGTTGCATTTTTTTTGGTTTGAGGTGGTGTACTAGCTGGATTAGCGGTGCAGTAGCACGTTGTCATTTTTGAATCTTTTTTTAATGTATGTGCATAGCTTTGTTTGATAGTGTGTGTGATCATTTTTTGTAGGATGTCTAATTCTAAGTTTGGAAGGTTTTCATATGGAGGAGATTCTTTCATTATGTGCTTGTCATCAACCACTAAGTATGATGATATGTGTGTGACGATTTGTTTGAAGTTTCAGAATTTGAAGATTGGTCAGTATGTCCTGAAATATTCACTCACTGATCTTCCTAATTGTCGTCTTGACTCTGATGAGGATATTGCCGTAATGATGGAGATTTTTGAAGTGTTGAACTCTCGTTTCATAAATATCCAAATCTTTGATGTTGGATCTAGCTCATCTACCTCTATAGTGCCTTCAACAGTTGTAATGTCTGCTACTGTTAAGCCTACTACTGTTAGCATTGAAGCATCCTTTGATGATGGTGATGTTAGTAGTGATGATTCTAATTGTGAGGATGATAGTAACATGATCCTAGGGAACTTTGTAAGTGACAAAATGAAGAGGAAGTACATGTCAAGCGAGTGGAATGACTATATTTTCAGGATAGGTCAGTTTTTTACTGGCGGTGCTGTTGAGTTTCTGGATAAGTTGTGCAAATATGCTGTTGAGAACGGATTTCAGTTTCGCTATACGAAAAATGACAAGTCTCGCATTAGTGCTGAGTGTGCTAAGAAAAAAAGAGAGAGTTGTCAATGGTATGTGCATGCCTCGTTACGCCAATCCAATAAGTTTTTCTACATCACCAAATTGAACAATGAGCATACTTGTGTTTGTGTTGTTCGTCATCAGAAACACAAGAGGCTGGGATCCAATGTTGTTTCCACTATCATTAGTGATAAAGTTCGAGCTAATCCATTGGTGAAGACTAGGGATATTATGGATTACTTGAAGCAAGATTTTGGTTTTGAGGTTGCTTACCATACAGCGTATAGGGGAAAAGACGCTGCCAATCGAAGTTTACATGGCGATGAAGGCATAAGCTATGCCTATTTACCTTGGTACCTAGAGGCAGTAAAGAGAACAAATCCTGGTTCCCGTTGTGTTCTTGACACTCAAGATGGTCGTTTCCGCCGCTTGTTTATTGCTTATGAGGCTTCCCTCCATGGTTTTCAGTACTGTCCTCCAATTTTGTTTGTTGATGGAACCTTCATCAAGAACAAGTACAAGAGGATGCTTTTAGGTGCTTGTGCAAAAACAGGGAACAAAGGTATGATAAATTTTAGATATTTGTTCTGTGTAGTAGCAGTTATTTTAGTAACAGTAGCAGTTTTGAAATTATCGACCTCTTTTCTGGTTTTGTAGTAGCAGTAGTATCTGAGTACTTTTCTTGCTTAAATCCAGTAGCAGTTGAAGTAGTAGCAGCCTTCCTCATTTTGTTTTTTCTTCTTCTTTATATATATATATATATATATATATATATATATATATATTTATTTATTTATTTCTTATTTCACTTTATTTTGCAGATATATTTCCATATGCATTTGCAATTGTTGATGCCGAAAGCAAAGAGAACTGGAGGTGGTTTTTTGAGCAGCTAGCCATCATCTTAGTCAGTGATCATAGGAATATTATTTTCATGACGGACCGTGGTTCAGGTTTGTTGGATGGCATTAAGGAAGTTTTTCCTAGTTCCCCACACTCATACTGCATAAAGCATCTCAAGGACAACTTGTTTGGTAGGCTATCGAAGAAGTTGCCTGCGTCTTATAGAGACACTCTTGTGTCGTCGTTTGCTGCTTGTGCATATGCTAGAACTCATGAAAAGTTTGATGAAGCAATGCAGAAGTTGAGAAGTGATGGTAAGGGGGTGGTTGAAGATTTTCTCAAAGAACTGAAACCGGAAAATTATGCTTTCGCTCACTTCCCTGGCAAGAGATATGGTGCAATGAGCAATTCGCAAGCCGAAAGTTACAACAACATGATCAAGGATGAAAGGTGTATGCCACTGCCTCAGCTGCTTGAAGGTGTTCGTGTTCATACGATGGATTTGTTTACAAGAAGGAGGTTAGACTCTTCCAATTGGGGCAGTGTTCTGTGTCCTAAGATGGAGAAGAAGTTGTTGAAGAGACTGCAGACGGGAAGGAGTTGGAGGGTTAGCCAGTCCAGTCAAGATGTTTTTGAAGTTTTTACTGAAACGTGCAACGTCATGGTGAATTTAGCTGTGTGTGAATGTTCTTGTCGTCACTGGGAGTTTCGATGCTTTCCTTGTGCGCATGCTGTTCAAGTGATGAATAAAGCCAATCTCCTTGCATATGACTACATTGAAGACTACTGGAAGACTACATTCTACAAGAAAACATATGAGCTTCCTATCTGTCCAGTTCCTGATCTGGATAGGCCTAACATCTTGAGTTTTGGAGATTCCGCATTGCAGCCTCCCAAGACTAGAAGACCACCTGGAAGACCAAAGTCGAGAAGAATCAGATCTTTTGGTGAACAATGCAAGGAGATCACTTGCTCGCGTTGTCACACATTAGGCCACCACAACAGCAGGACATGCACCAATCCTATTTGAGTACAACATGTGTTGTAACGAGAACATTTTAGATGTTTTTTTGGCGGTGCAGCAGACTGCTGCCCTTTCGGTTCATTGATATACTTTCATCATTTAGTATGGTCTTTTTGTGGTGCAGCGGCATACTTCTTTTTTATGGGTTCATTTTGTTTTAGATTTTGTTTCGTTATAAAAAACAAAAGAATTCAAGGATTTTTTCTCAGTAAATGCAGTAACAGAATATTTTTTGATTTTGTGGTTCAGCAGGTGTAATAGCAGACATATAACTAGTCCAGTCTGTGTAGTAGTAGCTCTTTAACCTTTTGCATTTTTTTTGCATTTTTTGTGGTTCAGCAGGTGTAGTAGCAGACTTATAACTAGTACAGTCTGTGTAGTAGCAGCTCTTTAACATTAGTGTTTTAAGGATTTTTTCATACAATGGAATGTTATAATGATATGCTTCCAGACAAAACCAGAAACCTAAACACCAAATACAGAACAACGTAATTATATTCATCCATATGATAAAACAATAGTCGACCGCACAATTGATTAATCCGCAATATCCAAAAAAAAAAAACATGACCTACTAAACAGAGAAAAATTGTGATCCCCATGAGTTCATAATCTCAAACTAAACAGCAATACACAGTAGCAGCCCTCTTATACAAACACATAGACTTTCAATCACTCTTCTTCCTTTGTCTCTTTAAGGGAATCTGGACCTCAAAATCTTCCATCTTCTTCTCTTTCCGGTCGGTCCTTGCTTTGATCCTTCTTACAACTGAACGTGTCCTCGGTCCTTCTCTTTCAGCTGCACCTCCTACATCTGAACCTTCTTTTTCCCCTGCACCTTCTACATTTCCAGCTGAACCTTCTTCTTCCCCTGCAGTAGCAACATTTTCAGCTGAACCTTCTTCTTCCCCTGCAGTAGCAACATTTTCAGCTAAACCTTCTTCTCCCTCTGCAGTAGCAACCTTTTCTGCTCCTAAACCTTCTACATCATTTCCAGCTGAACCTCCTTCAACCTGAGTTGTAACACCAACCTCACTCGTTTGTCCCTTTTGTCCTAGCAACAACAATTTATACTTGTATTCCAACTTTTTTATGTAATCATTTTTCTGCTGTAGTTTTTGCTTCAACTTTTTGTTATTTCTCTTCAGTTCTTCTCTTTCATCCCAAAGCCGCACATAGGAGTCATTCTTCGATTTGCAGCTATAGATTGCACTCGCCACCATTTCTCCCCTTACTTTGGCCAAACCCTGCCAGTATTCCAACTCCTCATCGCTAGTTGCTTTTGGAAATTCTTTAGACTCCTTTTCAACAAACTCTTCATACAACCTGAAGTCCTCCGGATCATACATTTTCTCACTCGCAAACTCTTCATGTCCTCCTCCTTGATCCGCAGCCTTATCTTTATTGAAAAACTTCTTCAAAATGTCTTCCGTGTTTGCTGCTGCTTCTTCATATGTTTCACCTTCATCGTCCACAGCAACAGCTTTTTCATTCCCTTCCAGCTGCAAAAAAAAAAAGGACAAATAAACGAGTCAAGTTTAATTCCACTCATATCTACTGTAAGTGTAATCTAACTTTTATACTTACCCAACCATGTAATGTCATGTTCAATGATTCAAGGCCTTCACGAGTATGCTCTTCGGCTTCTGAAGTAGCACCCTCTTCGGCTTGTCCACTAGAACCCTCTACGGCTTGTGCAGTAGCACCCTTCTTAGCCACCACAGGAGTACCCTTTTCGGCTTGTGCAGTAGCACCCTTCTTAGTCACCACAGGAGCACCTTCTTCAGATTCTGCAGGACCACCCTTCTCAGCCACCACATAAGCACCCTCTTCAACTTGTGCAATAGCATCCTCTTCGGTTTGCGCACTAGCTCCCTTCTCAGACACCACATGAGCACCTTCTTCGGATTCTGCAGGAGCACCCTTCTCAGCCACCACAGAAGCACCCTCTTCAACTTGTGCAGTAGCACCCTTCTTCAAGTTCTTCCTCGCTGCTTTCTTCTTTCCCACCTCATCATGCATAGTAGCACAATTCTTCGGTGGAGGGTTCTCAAAGTCATCGTCACCAACTGCATTATCAACCTGCAGTGCAGTGTTTTTCTAATAAATATAGGGTTCTCAGAAAAAAAAAATAATAGTTTATTTTTGAACAAATAACAACTATGATTTATTTTGTACCAGTAGCTTTTTATTGTTTTTCAGTGTAGTAGCAGTTATTTTTTTCTGTGTAGTAGCAGATTAATGCGAAAAGAATTTGGTAGTAGCCGAACCCAATTAAAAAGCTAAAGTAAAATTCAATAGAGTTGCATAAGCAGTCTTACTGTATCTCTCAATGTCTGTTTTACAATCCCTTTCCCTGCGACATGCTTTTGCTTCTTTGCCCTCTTTGTTTTTTTTCCCACTTCTTGCTCCACCGCAGTAGCTTGGCTTGATGTTGTTTTTTTCTCTTCTGCTCGTTGTCTTTTTTTGCCTTTTGGCTTTGCAGCAGCATGCTTTGGTGGATGATTCATAAAATCATCATCACCTTGTTGTTCGTTATCCTTCACATTTGTCTCATCCTCAGCATTATCAATCTGCAATACAAGTTTTCCCAATTAATCTAAGAAAAAATGATCACAAGACAGTAGCTGAGCTAAATGAAAATGTAAAATCAAATAGTAGCAGCTACATTTGTTATATGTAGTAGCAGCTTAATGTTTGCAAACTAAAATTATATGGAGTTGCATCCGTTACTTACATCAATTTGATGGACTTGCATTTTTTTAAACGCCGTTGTCAAAGCAGGGAGACTCCACTTTACGCAGCACGGAGTCATCCCACATCTCCCATCAATTTCACAAAGCACGGTGCTTCTTTCGCAAATCCAGTACTACAAAACAAAAACAAGTATGTAAGAAAGCAGTAGCACATAATTCAAAGGCAGTAGCAGCAACATTATTGCTTACCGGGATCAATACTACACATCCACTATTGGTGTGCGGCCTCCCATCCTCTGAAGTAGTCAAGCACGATAATAAGTAATCCCTAACTTCTTTGGCCCAATTGTACTTTTTCATGGTGTCATAATCTGTTATGCATTTGACAAAGCTCCAACCAAGACTCGAACCCGAACTTGCAAACAATAGTGTGGTGAATAAATGTAGTAGCAGGAGCTGTGTGACTCTCATTGGCCATCCATACCTTTTGACTTTCACTTTTGCATCCAGGAGATCTAATATCCTTGACTTTGTTATCCTGATTTCATTGCTGAAAAAAGCTTGCACCACTGAATTATCCACAGGCTTTTTTGAATCTTCAAGTGGGGTCGGCACATTGAGCCCGTTTTTTGGGTTTGGCAGCCCAAAAATCTGCTCTACATCAGACACACTGATCTCAGCCACCTTGTTTCCAAACTTGAACTTCTTCAATTTTGGCACGTAGCAGTCAATCAATCGCTGAATTTCTCTATCCGACTTCTTTGCAGTGGATTTTGACACCAAACGTCTATCATATATTGATATGAAATCCCAGAATGGTGTCTTCGTTAGCTCATTTCTTAGAATCTCCTTATCCTCACCTAAGTCCTTGCAAACCTTGGTGAATACTTCTTCAAATGCCAACATGTTGCATCTGAATTGACGAAATTTCTGCTCACACCTTGGCTTTTTAACCTTGTCTACTTCCTTGGCTTTTTGTTGTTGTTTACCCTTCCTTGGCAACTTTTTTCTACACGCTAGAGTCTTATATCGCTTCCCTTTCGGTCTGAGATTCATATCATTTTGCACCTGTGCACAATAGCAAGAAAATTAGAATTAAACAACTCATGTTACAACAACACATATACTTCTTACTTTTTACAGTAGCATAAGCATGATCAAGTTAGCAGGAAACAATTGAAACAGTAGCAGTTTAAATTTTAAGGTTCAGCAGGTGTAGTGGCAGACTTATTATTACTCTAGTGTGTGTAGTAGCAGCTCTTTAACATTAGTGTTTTTTTGTATTTTTTGTAATTCTTGTGGTTCAGCAAGTGTAGTAGCAGATACATAACTAGTCTAATCCGTGTAGTAGCAGCTCTTTAACATTAGCATGTTTTTTTTGGATTTTTTGTGATTTCAGCAGGTGTAGTAGCAGACATATAACTAGTCTAGACAATTCAAGACATATTCTCACTTGCAAAACACCCAATACATAGACAACTCATGATACAAATACAGTAGCAGAGATATTACTTTAATAGTAGCATGAGCATGATCAAGTTAACAGGAAACAATTGAAACAGTAGCAGTTTAAATTTTAAGGTTCAGCAGGTGTAGTGGCAGACTTATTATTACTCTAGTGTGTGTAGTAGCAGCTCTTTAACATTAGTGTTTTTTTGTATTTTTTGTAATTCTTGTGGTTCAGCAAGTGTAGTAGCAGATACATAACTAGTCTAATCCGTGTAGTAGCAGCTCTTTAACATTAGCATGTTTTTTTTGGATTTTTTGTGATTTCAGCAGGTGTAGTAGCAGACATATAACTAGTCTAGACAATTCAAGACATATTCTCACTTGCAAAACACCCAATACATAGACAACTCATGATACAAATACAGTAGCAGAGATATTGCAAATGAGCATGTGCATAGAGAATTACCTGGATATCAGTGGCAGACCCCGGTTCCTCCATTAAATCTATAAACTGCTACTGCCTCCAAAAGCACTGTAAAATATGAATTTCGGATTCTTATAAACTCAGTGTTACTGCTCGATTATGAAATCGAAAACGAAATCATGATTTCAAGTTCAAATAACACCAAATCTAAACGAAATGCACAACCACAAAGCCAATCCATGAAATCGAGTTCAAATTCATAGAAATCGATTATTCATTTCTGATTGCTACTATAAAATCGCGAAGCTAAAAACTTAATCTCAGACATGCAGAAGCCATAGAAGATTGAACAAGTACCTGAATCATGAATCGTGAGAGACGTCGATCTGCTACTGTGGAGAATCGGTATTTCGAATGGAAATTGTGGAGAATTTTGGGACGAATCTTTCTGCTACTGTGATTTAGGGCTTGGGATTTGAGAGAGAATCGTTGTTTTGAATGGAAATGGTGGAGAAGTGTGGGATTTAGGCTTTAGGCGGAGGCAGTGAGATCGACGGAGGAGTGAGATCGACGGAAGTGTGGGATTTAGGCTTTAGGCTTTAGGCGGAGGCAGTGATTTGGGGGAGGTAACGGGATTTTGGAGGAGGCAGTGGCAGGTTTGTAGTTATTTTAGAAAATATTGGTTTTTTGGGTATTTTGCATAAAAATTGCTGACAGGGCGTAGGACCATGGATTGTGGGCTTGGGCTTATGTCCTTATTTGTTTAAATCTGTTGAAAGTTGGTTTTTCTGTGTTTTGCAACTGTCTATGGTAGTGGTTTGTCATTTTCTCATAGATTTTTACCAAATTTCATTTACAACCTCACTTCATCGATTCAAGCACTTTAGGACCATAACCAAGAAAATCAAATGGTCGGATCTATTCTATCAACTGTCAATTTCTCCAATCTCCGAAAAATTTCAAACCTAACCAAAACTCCTCCAAAAATTTCAAACTTGACATCAATGAACTCCTCACAGCATAACACAATAATTAACATGAAAAACTACCCAAAAGTGGCGCCGCCGCTGTCTGCTCCGCCGGCAGCGGCGTCTGGCCTGCCCTTACTCCGGCCACCTCCGATGATCACCAAATATTAGCACAATCATCCCCTCAACATTCTAAACAACTTTCATAACTAGCACAAAGTCCAATTTCAAGCCTAACTAGGGTAATCGAAGCCAAACATTAAAAATCCCAATTGAAAACCCTAGAATTTCAAATGCCCGATTCTCCTTACCTAGCTCGAGTTATGTCGAATCCTGTTAAGGGTTTGTTGTACAACAGGAGAGCTTTCAAATGATATTAGTAGATCCGGCTATGGTGACCGGAAAAGGGAGTTCCGGCGACGACTCCGCCACGCACAACCGCCTCTTCTCGTCGTGATTTCTCCTTCACGGAGGCGCGACACGGGCGGCCACCTACCTAGACTTGTAGAGGATGTTCCAAGCTTCGATTTGATACCTAGCTCGCCCCCTAACTCGGCCGGACGGCGGCGGACGGAGGCAATGAAGTTCCGGCAGCAATTTTGGTAATTCTAGGCAATTTCTGTAATTATCCTGAAATGGGGGGTCTGATTTGCTATTTATAGAACTTAAGTTTCCTGAGAAATTACCAATCTGCCCCTGACTTTAAACCCTTGTTACTTTTTCGTACAAACTCCGATTACAACGTGCCACATATCCACAAACTCGGTTTAACGTCCTCTACGACTTTCATGAAGAAAGTTTTCTCATATTTCGAACGAAGAAAAAAGTCAAATTTTAGAGCCACTAAAAGCTCGAATACAAAGGAAATGTAAAAATGTGATGCTCATTTACAGTCCAAGTGATGGTAAATGGTTAAATAAGGTTCAGGGCGTTACATGAGCAACAAGTTTGTCTAGTTTAGACAGGTCGACATTGGTCATCACAGGTTCATCGTCTTCTGGAAATATCTTTTACAACGGAACTAGTTCTGCTGGTTCAAAAAACTACATAAAAGAAAACACACAAGTTATCCTAAAAAAAAAATGAAGAAAACACAATATTTATTAGGGGTCAGTAAACTGATTTCTACTATTACCTCTTTAGTTCCTGGTTGCTCCTCTCTGTAGTTATGATCTTCCATGTTGTCTCTGCAGTTATATTCTTCCTCTTCAACCGGCTTTGACCTATCCTCCTCCTCCTCCTCCTCCTCCTTCTCCTTTGTTACACATATTATCTGCTGCTTCTGAGCATGTTTTGCCGCCTTGTGTAACTGTTTCTTGAGAGCCTTGATTTGATTTTTGTCTGCCCTCCTTTCTTTCTCTAGCTCAATGATTTGGTTGTCCCATTTCTTTAACTTGCCGAGCAATTTAGTGTTTTTCTTCACCAGTTCTTCATTTGCTTTGGCAAGTTCTGTCAGCTTCTTTATATCTTCCATCGGCAGCTCCTGTACACGTTATAACAACGACATCGTTACTGTTAAACAATTATATCTAAATAAACAAGTTTACTGCCCCTGAGTAAACTTCTACTGGGGGTCAGTAAACTTGCAGTACATTATCTCTCTTTCAATTTGATGCCGAGTACACACAACAGATACCCTAATAAACAACTTTATTACCCCCTAGTAAACCTAGTAGAAGTTTAATGATCCCCAGTAAACTTCTAATTAAACTTCTACTAGGGGTCAGTAAACTTGCAGTACAATATGTCTCTTTCATTTTCATGGCAATTACACATAACAGATACCCTAATAAACAACAACATTGCCCCCTAGTAAACCCAATAGAAGTTTACTGCCCCCCCCAATACACTTCTACTGGGGGTCAGTAAACTTGCAATTCAAGTTCCATTTTCATTATCCATAGTTTTACTGGGTGTTAGTAACCATTCAAACTTACCCAATCATTGAAGCTTGGTGTCCCATTCTCATCTTGGTGCCCCATTCTCATCTCGTTTCCTCCTCCTCCATCCATGGACCTTCTATTATGAGTTCCTGTTATTACATTTATAAGACACAAATCAGTTTAATTTAGTTTTTCGAAAAACAAAAAATACAATGCAATAGTTTTATAATATATATATATATATATATATATATATATATATATATTATTACCTATAGCAATTCAGGTATTCTCAAATACTCCTTTTCTTTTATGATCTCTTGTATTGACCATTTTATAAATCTGGAAGTCTCTTTCTCTTTCCTGAGAATACGCTTCTTTATTTTTGTTTTCTCAAGGAAGCAGTATAGAATTAGAAGGAGGCATCCGTTCAAAACTTTTGGCTCCTCCTTTACGTGCTTGTGAAGTCCTTGGTGCAAGAATTCTAATACGTTATGTGACCAGTTGTATTTGTCGATGCCTTCAAGGTCTTCACACTTGAGTATCAGTTTCCATTCAATGTGGTTCCCGCTTCTGCTGAAAAATAAAGCTGACATAAGGTACATTATAACTGAAAAGGCTATCTTCCTTGGATCCCCCTCTTCTTTTGAATCTTCCTCAGCTCTTCCATTAATGTGTCATCAATAATCTTTCTGGTGATCGTTCTTCTTGTTTGCTTTCCAAAGACAGCAGAATCTGGGCTTTTCTTCTTGCCCTTGCAGTATTTCTGTTCTATTTTGATATCCACATCCGAGCCTTCTTTGGTTATTCCAAAAATTGAATGAACATCATGCTCCGTAATTTCAATCTCCCTGTTCTCAAATATGAAGTTTTTCTTGTCACTGTTGTAGTGCCTCATTAGGATCTCAAAATCAGATTCAAGCTTCTTCACTTGATCCTCATCAATCTTGCCCAATCTAAATGCTTCAATTATTCCCCGAAAACAAGTGTTGTTTATCAACTCCCATGATTCTTCTAGGATGCTCTCCTTGTATCTATACATTAACATATAAAATGATGTTAGTGAGCACTTTTGTTGCACGTGTTTGATCTTGGTCAAGTCACCTTCTCCTCCTTTTTCATTCTTCTTCTTTCTTCCCTTTTCTTCCTCCTCCTCCTCCTCCTCCTCCTCCCCTGAACCTCTCTCCGCTTGTTTTCTTTTTCCACCTGTTGATCTTTTCTGAAAAACAAACTTTTCTATTTCCCCCTCTTCATCTTCAGTGTAATCATCATCATCATCTTCTTCTTCTTCTTCTTCTTCTTCTTCTACTTCTTCTTTAACAGCAGCAGCACCCTTCTGAGCCTCTTTTCTCTTTTTCTTCAACTTTATCTTCTGTAAAACTTCTCCTATATTTTGTTATGTCCTCATAGAAACTACAGATTCTTGAACCGAATCCTCTTCGGATTCAGAAGTCACAATTAAATGTCTTGAACTTCTTCTCATCCTACATATAAGTAGTAAACTGCATTTATAAACTTCTTCTCACAATTAAATGTCTTGAACTTGCATTTATAAACTGCATATGCAAAAAATAAAGTTTACTGCCCCCCAGTAAACTTCTACTGGGGGTCAGTAAACTTGCAATACAATAACTCCCTTTCAATTTCATGGGCACAACACACAACAGATACCCATTCTTGCCCCCCCCCAGTAAACCCAATAGAAGTTTACTGCCCCCTAGTAAACTTCTACTAGAGGTCAGTAAACTTGCAGTATAATATATCTGACAGGACCCACCCCGAATTTCACTCTGAAATCTGAACCCTACGGGGTCCATCTCAAAAGAGATTTTACCAAAAATTTCGGCATAACATCCTTTTAAAATGGACAACCCTACCTGTCAAATCCAAACATAACAAACCATCCTCAAACTCCTTGAGCCACCATGCTCCCAGCTCTACATCAATACCCAGAACACAACATGCCCTAGTTAACTAACAACAATCTCAAAGGTCATCAGAGCAATTCTAATAAGGAAAAAACACATAAATAAAAGAGCCAGCGAAAAACTGTGTTATTGACTATTTCTCAACTCCGTGTACGCCTAACCTCTTATAAGCTAACCTGCAATCTAGGCATTTGAAACCGAAGGGCCCATGGGAAAGTATTTGAAAAACGTTAGCGTGAGTGGACGAAAAATAATCAAGTAACTGATTGCAAAATAACTAACCAAACTTAATTACTTTCCCACTTTCCAATAATCAAGAAATCCGTTGCATGCAAGTGTTGTAAAACCTTCATAAAGAAAATCCCGCAAAAACGGACTAGCCCCGCTAGTCCAAATAACGACAAAGATAAATAATAACCTTTGTAAAAGAAAGTACCAAAATAATGGACTAGCCCCGCTTGTCACAAACAACATTAAAGGTACATAAAGAACTTCGTAAAAAGAAATATCAAAAAGATGGACTAGCCCCGCTAGTCAAGAGAATAAATATTAAATAAGAAGCAGTTATAGCCATACAAGTGAGCCTCCCAGACTCGGATGCCTCCTAGGCAAAAGTACTCTCATACTCCCTATACCTTCACGTCGAGTTGACGGAGTGGGTACAGCGCTTGCGTGATGCCGCAGGCAACATCACATCACCACTAGGGTGGAAAGGGCTTGCGTGACTCCACTCAGAACGTGGTAGCCACATCGCCTCGAAAGGCGGAACAACATGCTAGCATTAGTAATATACGATCCGACAAGTATGACATAAGAAAGGAAAATACGTAAATCATGAGTTTTCCCGAAACTCAAAATCAAGCATAAGTACGATTCCCAACCGTACTCGGAAAATTCCAAGAGTAAATAATTTAGTAAAATTTAATGACGTGTCCCACACGCTAAATTGTTTAAGAGAATAAATAAATCAAATAATCAACATGTTTCAAAAACTAGAGAAAACTCAAATCCATAAGTTCATTAACGAAAACATAACCAATATGCCAATCTCAAATAAATTCCATAATCAATATGCCAATCTCAAATAAATTCCCCAACCAATTCAAAAACGGACATTATAATTTTAAGCTTGGAAAATATAAGGGATTACTTATAAAATCATACATGCATATTAACTAAAAACCAAAATGTCTACTCACAGATTCAGGCCTAAGCCTAACGAAACCTGAATCGCTACTCAAGCGAGGTCCTCTCACATCTTGGCACAATAACCATGCTTAGGACCAAACTTCAATTTCAGAAAAATGCATACTTAAAAATAAACACCAAAACTCTTCCGTTTAACCCACTACCTTTACTAAGGTTAAGCTTATCGAATTCATGCCAAACTCCACTCGCAACCTCATTTCATTTATTTCAACATTCTAAAACAGAAATAAGGGAAATCCAACGGTAGGATCTTCTCAAGTAGCATAATTCTCAAATTTCACACCATTGGACTCCTCTCAGCATAAAAAATTAATTAACATGAAAAACTATCCAAAAGCGGCGGCACCGCCGTCTGCACCGCTGGCAGCAGCGGCCGGCCTACCCTTCTCCGGCCACCTCCAATGCTCACCAAATTTTAGCATAATCATCCTCTCATCATTTTAAACAACTTTCATAACTATCACAAACACCAATTCTAAGCCTAGATAAGGTAATCGAACCAAAACATTAAATTGAGCCCTAGAACTTCAATTATACATTTCTCCTTACCAAGATTGAATTGAGCCGATTCCTTTTGAGGGTTTACTACCCTGAATGAGAGCTACAAGATGAGCCAAGAATTGCTGGCTATGGCGAAGGTAGGAGGGAGCTCCGGTGAAGAGACAGTCGGGTTTCTAGGGATGTTTTCCTCCCATTCGGCGGCGTTACACGCTCGGTCACCAGCCCAGAAAGGGAGAGGAGGCGGCGGCGGTTCTATCGGGACCGGTGCGGCGGTTCTATCGGGACCGGTGTGGCGGTCCAGTCCGGCCGGACAGCGTCAGACGGAGTCAGAAGTTTTCCAGCAGGGAGAGAATCGAGAGGGAGGAGAGAGAAGAGAGAAGTGTTTGGGCTTGTCTTCCCAAACCGGTTCCCAACCCAAACTTTAAAAACCCAACTCCACAAAAACACCCCAAAACATCCCCTAATAAAAATTACCTTTTACTAACCAAAATTTACCCTTTTTACCTCTTTCAAAAAACTCTCCTACATAAAAATTTCTGCTAAATAATTGTCCCTCAAAACACCTCTAGGGACCTTTGAAACTATAAACTCATTAACGAAGACGGTAAAATCTCTTATTAACTCTAAGCGAGTAATTAGGGTAAAAATTTAATAGTCCGGATGTGACAATGTCTCTTTTATTTTCATGTCAATTATACACAACGAATACCCATTCTTACCCTAATAAACAATTTTATTGCCCCCTAGTAAATCCAGTACAGTATCTCCCTTTCATTTTCATGTCAATTATACACAACAGATACCCATTCTTACTCTAATAAACAACTTTATTGCTCTCTAGTAAACCCATCTGAAGTTTACTGCCCCCAGTAAACTTCTATTGGGGGTCAGTAAACAACAATACAGTATCTCCCTTTCATTTTCATGCTAATTATACACGGTAAATCTTAGAAAAATCAACAAAAACAACATTAATCTCAATCTGTAACAGTTATGAACAGAAACCCTACAATTTTCATGTTTTCATATTCATGGCCTTTAATCGCTATAAATTATAGAATCAAGCTTCAATATCATCAGAGAAGTCCAAAATAAGCCTAAATTCAATAAAATCCAAAATGTACATGTTTTTATGGATTTTCAGAGCGAGGTCGAGTGAGAGCGATTGAAGAAGAGATCAACGCCGATATTCAACCAGAGAGTGACGCCGAGCGTGAGCGATTGAACCACAGATCGACTTCGATCGACTGAGATTGAGCCAGAGAGCGATTTCGATCGATTGGGATTTAACGAGAGAGCGACGTTGATCGATGGAATGACGGAGATCATTTCAAACCCTAAACCAGAGATCGTGATCGAGAGAGAGAGAGAGAGAGAGAGAGTTTGTTGGATCGTGAAGAGTGGGAGAGAAAGGAGAGAGAGGGTGTAATTAATGCGAATGATATAATTGTTATTTCGCGTTAAAACATTGGAATGAGCTACTCAATACTTTTTTCATTGAAATGGGTTTTAAAATCCCTATTTTTGACTAAATGGTCATTTTCCCTAATAAGTATATATATATATATCCCGTTTATTATTCACGATTTTTTTGATTATATATTTTTGTTTCCTGTTATTATAGTGTACAACATGGACAAGAGCTGGATGCAATTAGGGAGGGGGTCCCCTCTTTATATGAGATGCATTTTTAATTTTCTTGAGTTTGTACGTCTACATAGTCCTCCAGACAAAGTTATTCACATATGTCCGTGCAACAAATATCTCAATTGGAAACTAGTAACATATGAAGACATGTATTCTCACTTGGCAGTAAACGGTATTTGTCCTAGTTATACCACATGTATTCTCAAATGCCTACACTTGCAGAAATTCAAGCACAACATAATCAGCAAGTAGGATCTTCCAATGCTAGTTACGGGGACCCTGCTATGATGAACATCTTAAACGATGTCTTCCCGTTCGCCGCCTCAGGATATCAGGAAAATATTGTTTATGACAACTGTTTACACCCAAATTAATATTTTACTAGACACTAAATGCCTAAGTGAATATTAATAAAATTCTTGATCCATGTCACACCGGCGAGCCCAAATAATTGGGTTTACAAGTGATGGCCCACCGACAAAGTCATGCGAGCTCGGTGTATAGTTCGCATAGAAGACGTGGGTTGACTTGGTCTGATGTTTAGCTGCCTACAAGTTGGCGTGAGCTAGATGATACAGGTTGCATGCGAGATGGACTTCGCGTAGAAGTACATGAGGGCGAGGCGAGATGGCTCCGCATAGGAGACTTCACGAAGAAGTAAGAGGCGGAGTCCGCACGCACGTGATCCGCATGCGCTACATTTATCGTTGAAGACTCCTATAAGTCTTCGACATGCTTTGGGCCAACTCCTGTGGCCCTTTTAATGAAAAAGCCTTTTAAAGCTCGCGAGCTTCAAGGGCCCGCTAAATGGAAGCGAGCTTCAGGAGCTTGCGAGATGGTTTGAGTTCGCGGCCCGCGCGAGATAGGTTTTCATAAGGACTGTGACACCTCGCGGAATAAGGACGTTCCTAATTTGAGTCCGCATAGGACTCTACAGTTGGGCAGCGCGAAGGCAGTGACCTATGCGAAATGTGCTGTTCTGAAATGGTCACGCGTCACGCAGATGGTTGGTTCACGCGGGTGAAGCAGTGTCCTTGTGGTATTCTGTTTCAGAGTCCGAATTGGACTATGATTATCTTTTTTCTGGCAAAAGGCGAGCTACTATATAAAGGGGCTCGAAAGCTTACAGAAGGTCTTTCTCTCAAAAAACTTAAAAACTCAACAAAAATACAATACAACCTTCAACACAGTTGAACCTCCAGACGCTCCCCGGAGCTTTGCTTTCGTTTCCCTGTACGCTCCCCGGAGCTTTGTCTTTTTTCCTTTCCTTCCTAGTTGAAGCTCTGCCCGATCTTACATTGAGTATCGATATTGTGACGCTCAGGCGGACTACTGTAAGTCCTTGCCCAGTACGCAAGGTGAATTTGAAGAACCCTGCGGTGGAGTTGGTGTTCTCTCCATCCTCAGTCGCTTGATTAGAAGCAAAAGGCTAAGCGCACCCCGCTACTACAGCCACTACATTCGGCATCCGCGCGGTGGCACGCCCGCAACGACTAAAAGAGACTTTGCACACCCAGATTTACTGGTGTGGCCAAAACAACAACGCCCCTGACACCTTCCCTAATGTCTCCCACATTGACTACAACAGTGATTATGATAAGTACAACATGTTTCTACGGCAAGTACAAACCCCATTGTATCCTGGTAGTGAGCATACTGTGTTGGGTACCATCATGAAGCAAATGAAGATAAAAAAACAAGCGGGGAAAGACTAACGTATGTTTTGATGATGATATTGCACTTATGAAGGAAGTGCTTCCCAAAGGTAACAGTTGTCCGAAAAATTTCGACTAGGTAAAAAGCATGTTGGCTGACCTCGGTCTTGATCACCAAAAGAAAGACGCTTGCGTCAATAACTGCATCTTGTATTACAAAGATTACAAGGATGAAGTTGAGTGCCCTCACTGCTACGAGCCAAGGTATAAAGCTTCCACTTCATCTAAACAGAAAAACCCGCCCATTACTAGGAAAGTTCTTCGTTACTTCCTGTTGGGTCCTCGTCTGCAACGTCTGTACATGTCTTCACATACGACCAAGCATATGAGATGGCACCAGGCAAGGCACCTGGGAGAGAAGAGGATAGATTCGGATAATCTCACACACCCCGCAGACGGTGAGGCTTGCAAGCACTTTGACCGTTCTTTTCCCGAATTTGCTGGAGATTGTCGAAATGTCAGACTCAGACTTGCAACAGACGGATTCAATCCTACTGGAAACATGAATTTGTCTTATAGCATTTGGCTTGTGATAGTATTTCCGAACAATCTACCTCCCAACATGTGTATGAGGAAGGAGTACAATTTTCTTACGCTTATGGTTCTAGGGCCGTATTCTTCAGGAAAGTGTTTGGATGTGTACACGAGACCATTAATTGACGAGCTGTAGGAGTTATGGGAAAATGGACTCCCTACTTTTGACAGGCATGGTCAAACATCATTCATGATAAAAGCAGCAGTTATTTGGACCATCAGTGATTTTCCAGCTTACGGGATGTTGTCTGGCCAACAAATTAAAGGGTACAAGGCTTGCCCGGTATTCTTAGATGACATCAATTCTAGTCACCACGCCGACAAAATTTGTTTCTTAGGATCTCGTAGATGGCTTGACGAGGATCATGAGTGGCGGTGGGATGTTGAGGCATTTGATGGGACTGGGGAGCATAATCCGAAACCCCTAGGAAGGTCTGGTGAGTGGATTTTGGAGAGGCTTAACGAGCACTGGTTTGGATATTTGAGCACCAGTAAAGAAGTAACCGACTTGAATCCTCCCACGCCTGATGAGTTTAAGTATTGAACGCACAAAAGTGTATTCTTTGAATTGCCTTACTGGTTGACGTTAAAAATCAGACACAACTTGGAGGTCATGCACATAGAGAAGAATGTTTGTGACAGCGTTCTTGGAACAATTCTGAATATCAAAGATAAGAATAAGGACACCCCCAAAGCTCGTGTTGTGATGGAATTCCTGCAAGTATACAGGGTGGATGTAGTATAATAAATGGAAGAAAAGGGGTTGTCATTCCCACGAGGATTATTAGTTCTATTCAAATTATGAAATACCTAAACTAACTACACTAAAACACAAGATCACGATAACAATTTAAAGAAACAAACAAACAAGAAAATAAGTAAACAAACAATGATGAATGAATCAGGGTGTCAGAATCAACCCCTAACAATCCCATTCATGCTTTGATGCAACTAACAGACTCTTTCGTTTCTCTAGATGACAATTCCCGTATCTAAGTCCAGTTACGGCACTTAGACCATAGTTTTCCTTAAGTGTATGATTCTCTCCAGGTACGGCAGAGTTCGTATATCCTAGCATGCAGTCTATCCAGTTACGGCATAAATTTAACATGTAAGACTCATTACGTTCTAGAAAACAAGAGAATCATGCAAACCATTACTTCAGTTACGACAATAATGTAATTCACAATTCTTAATCACAAGAAGCTAATTTAAATTATATTGCAGTTACGCCTCAAATTCATCTTCTAATTTACTAGATGCAAAGCCTTAGGTGATCAATCAAAGAACTCAAACATATAGCATCAATTAAAATAGTGACTAAGAATTCATCATAAAGAAACTATAAATCTATTAATCAATCATCAAATGCATAAACAATCATACTAGGGCATCATCCTAACCCTAGAAAAGATTTAACTAAACATGACTAAAGAAAACATAACAAAAACATAAAAAGAATGGAAAGGGAATGAAGGTGAAGATGGATGGATGGATGGATTGTTGGATGGTCTCTGCTCCTTTAGGCGTCTACAATGTGCTTCTGAGACCTCCCTTTTCATGTGAAATTCGTGCTCCTTTATATAGAGAAGTTTCCTGCTCATCTTTGACTTCATATTTCCTTGTAGATCTTGGATTAAGACTCCTTTCTTGATATGGAATGGGAAAACCTTGAGATATCTCTTGTAGAACTAGCAATACATATACTCCTTGAATCCTCATCTGCATTATTGTCCTTGAAGTTTTAGGGTTGACGGTCTTGTGACACAGAACTTGAGTTCTCCACAAAAGCTTGTAAATCCGAGCAGATTTGCTGATCTGACATTTCTTCATTCACACAATCATAACTCAGTCTAGAAGTATCGAAATAGAGATCCGTAAATTTCTACAGAAAGTAAACTTCAGCAGCTTTCCAATGATGTAAGGCTCATAGTCTGATTCGATTCGAGTAATTCCCAGTAATTCGGCTAAGTTGGATGTTCTGCACAGGCAGATTCTAGGACTTGGGATTGCAGTAGCCTTTCAATCCTTTTTTTGCGCATTTTAGCTCATTTTATTCTCTCTATGACACAAACCTACAAAAACACTAAAATAACATAAATCAATCACAAATAAGGAAACTTAATGCAAAAACAAAGATTATGAGACATATGAATATAGGATAATATGAGCACATCATGTTGATCTTAAGAAAATGGGTATACGCCCTAAGCTATGGCTAGTAGAGAACAAAAAAACAAAAAAAGCCATAATGCCTCAAGCAGGCTACACAGTCCATCCTCAGAAGAAGGCAGAAGTGTTTCAGTGGCTTCATGATGTTAAGTATCCTCATGGGTATGCAGGGAATATCGCTCGATGTGTTAAGACGGGGGAAAATAAGATTACTGGGTTGAAGACTCATGACTGTCATGTTTTGCTGCAACGTCATCTTCCCGTGGTCATTAGACCGTATTTACAGAGTGATGTGGTTGACACGTTAGTGGCTTTGTCCAAGTTCTTTTAGAGGATATGCGCTAAAGAGCTTAAAAAGTCTGATGTTCGGTCATTGCAAGAAGACATTGTGTACATCATGTGCAAGCGGGAGAGGATCTTTCCCCCAACTTTCTTTGACATCATGATTCACCTCATGATCCACCTTCCTGAATAAGTGTTGCTTACTAGTCTGGTACAGTATACCTGGTGCTATCCAAATGAGAGGTATTCACTCATTTTCTAATTAATCATCCTTTCAAATTAAGATAATTTTTAAAAAAATTAACCATTAGAGTATACATGTCTGTTCTGCAGGCAATTGGGAGATTTCAAGAAGTCGAATAGAAACAAACGTTTCCCTGAAGAGTCGATCACGGCGGCATACATTCAGGCTGAGTGCGTAACTTACTGTAGCACATATCTCAATGATGAAGACACATAGGGGGAATCATCTGTATCATGTAATCAATTCAATCTATCAGTTGTTTCCAACGATGTTCAACCGTATGACAGGTTAAGTAATTCTGAAAGATTAAGTAATTCAGATATCAAATAGGCTCATTGGTCTGTCCTTCAACTTTGCGACGAAGCCGAGCGGTACTTGAAGTACCATTTAGAAAGACAAGATGGTAACGAAGCCATTCACAAGAGATATTTTCTTGATTACTTCCCTATTTGGGTACCTTCTATCTCTATGATGTTACATAAATTAAATATATGTTGCTTTTTGATGTTACAGAATGTAACAACGTCGCTCTTAAAATTGTTACAGATGATGTACATTCAACAACATTTTCCTGCTTCTTACGATCCGGAGTTGCACTTGTTAGCTGGAGGACCCCAAAGCCACAGAGTTCGTGCTCGATGTTTTGTGAACGGTGTTAAGTTTGTGACGTCAGAACGAGATGAAGGCCATGTCACCCAAAAAATGGAGTCATGGTTGAGGGTGTGGGTTTAAACTACTACGGGGTTCTTGTCAGTGTCATCGAACTAATCTATGGCAAGGGTATGCCAGTCGTGTTGTTCAAGTGCAAATGTTTCAATACTAACCCAACCAGACGAATGAGTACAATTCTAGATCGTGGCTTGTTATCAGTAGACTCAAACAGTGTATGGTATGAGAATGAGCAGTTTATTCTTGCCACCATGGCAAAACAAGTGTTTTATCTTGATGATCTGGTTATAGGTGAGGGTTGGAAAGTGGTGCAGGTGATGTCACATATGAATATTTGGAGTGCAGCTACACTGGGAGGGGATGATGAGAGTGGGCCTAGTGAACCAAAAACTGATCAACCGAATGAACCATATCAAGAGGAATCTCCATATGTAGTCCCCGATACTGAGGATATTCGTGTCAACAACCAACACGTTCCGGCTATCATAGGTTACATTCCAATTACACCATTTGAAGTGAACTCGTTACAACGCAACCCCAATCATGATGACGAATACAAAGAGGATGATGAGTATTCTGACCAAATTGAGGAGGATGATGATTCAGACGACTCAGATTATGATGCGTACGATTAACATAACCATTATTGTGGATTTCGATCGGTCTTCTACTTGTATTAATTTGGCATAACTTCGGATATGTATTTTTAAATTTGTAACCACGTACGTACGTACGTCCAACCATTAATTATTCATGCAAATTTCCATTTTCCTACATGTGTTAATTTTTAAAATGCATATGTATATATGCTTTTTGAACAAAATACTGATCACTCCTCTTATTTTTTAGGGTTCGACAGTTTAGTCCTCCTTTTTTCAATTTCAACAGCTCACTCCTATTAATTTTCAATGTCATACAATTAGGTCCAATTTGGTCCAACTGTTAAAATTGACTGTTAATATGATGACGTGGCACGTTAAGTGTGTCCACATCGGGCTGTAAAATCCCTAAACTACCCCTAGCTTATTACATCTTCCATTTGATCATCATTCCCTTCATTCTGCTTAATATGAAGGCGGATCCTTTTTTTGAGAACAAGTTACCTCCTTCCTTTTTTATCGCGGCCTTGCTTCTTCTTTTTTTTGAGCCCGCTAAAGTGGCCTTGTGTTATTCAACGACTGGGGGTAATCCAATCGAGTTTTACCCCGCCCCGCCCGAAGAGGCCGAGTTGCCAGAACCCCTCTCTCCCCCACCGCCCCCACCGGAAATTCCGGAACTGCCGCAACCCCTAATGCTAGACGAGCATAGGCGACGCGAACTGGCCGTCGGGCTCGGTGTGCAGTTCTTAGGCCGAAATACCTTCTCCGATCTCACACATCAGATGGAGATACTCGAGATGAGAATGCTGCTCGAAAGACGGATCGAAGCAGCACTCATCGGAGATGGGTATCGGGATACAGATCTCATCCGAAAACGGTCTGAGTCGGCTCCTATGCCGCTAGCTATGCCCTGCTTGGTCCCCCGGCACGGTGGAGATTCTGTAGCGCGTCATGAGCACCGGGCTAAGGAGCGGTTGAGCAACTCAAGCGAACCGCCCTACCTTACTACAACAGGTGGAGCCAACAACCCACTAAGACTAACGTATCTACAACTACATCCCCGAGTGGCAGTCAAATGGAAGGCGTGAATGCAAGATGCCAGCGGAATGATCGACCGGACAGAGGCTAGGGCTGCTTCCTTCCCACCGCGTCCTTCCTTGTGTGTCGGAGATATAAAGCGAGTGCACCGGAAAAGAACGGGAACTGGGTCGATCTATTCTATGGCGAAACATCCGAAGCATAACTGCACACTCACACGATATCTTTGCCGAGAGATAAGAGTATTCAGTGGAACCGGTGAACTACACTTGCTTCTGGATAGATGTGTGGGACAAAGGGCTCGTGGTACCTGCTACCCACCCTTCCTCCTCTGTTTTGAGAACCGCGTGAACGGAGAGTGGGCATAAGGGAAGAAGGTCCTCATACGGAGTCGCGCACTTACTTGAGCAGTGAGGGCGTGTGGGTATCTTATAGAAAGGGAAGGCAGAGGTAGTACTTCGAATGGCGAAGAGAGGAGGCTCGGCAGGGAAGGAATGGGACCGTCAGGTATATATCCGGTTCGTCGTGCTCTACTCTCTGTTATCAATGATATGGAGCATTCTTGTTATACCCAGGCATCTTAATCCAAGGACCCAGGCATCTCAATCCAAGGAATGATCAGCTATGGCTGAGGAAATCAATGCTCTCTTGAAGAATCACACCTGGGTTTTCCTGCGTTGATTAGGGTGTAATAGGCTAGGGGTAGATTAGGAATTTTACAGCCCGATGTGGACACTTAACAGTCAATTTTAACAGTTGGACCAAATTGGACCTAATTGTATGACATTGAAAATTAATAGGAGTGAGCTGTTGAAATTGAAAAAAGGAGGACTAAACTGTCGAACCCTAAAAAATAAGAGGAGTGACCAGTATTTTGTCCATGCTTTTTTAAGTACGAATACTTACATGGAGTTATCGTTGGGTTTAGCTTGAAAAGTTACACGAAAATGCTCGGATTTAAATATAATAAAATGTCCAAAATTTTTAAAAATATACTTAGTCGACGAAACTTGAAGAATTCGTCGCCTTAGTACTTCTAAGGCCACGGAAAGTCCACTTAGGATCCCCGAAATATTAGACGGGTAAATAAAATTTTATGTTACTTAGGCGACAGAAATTGAATAAGTCGTTGGCTTGGTCGAACCAAGGTGACTGAAAGTGGTCTTTTCCGTCGCCTAGGATCCCGAAATATTAGGCGGGTGAATTTTGCGCCTTTTTTTTTCCTGGAAATTTCATATTACTTAGGCGACGAATACATGTCTGAGGCGACGGAACTTATTCGTCGGTTAAGATAAAATCGATACTAATTGCCTCGCGCAATCCACAATCCCTAAATTCACACCCACAATTCCCAAATCCCACTAGAGTTGTGCCATCGCCTCACGCCACCGCCATCAGAGCTGCACCACCAGACCCCATCCACGCATCGGCAACCGATTCAAGTGTGCGCATCCACCCACCTCCTCTACTCATCACCACCGCATCCACCCTCCGCTCTGATGTCGTTGCTCTCACCTTCTCACCACCGCTCCTTTGTCAGGTCTGTATTCTCTCTCTTCTCAGATTGATCTTGCTTGTTACTTTTGAATCGTATCTGAATTCGTTTGTGGTTAAATCTCATACACTAGGATTAGGAATATAAGAGGAGTGAACAAAGTGTAGCTAGGTTGATGTATTTGGAATTATGGTTGATGTTTTTGAAGGCAAAAATGGCTAGCTAGGAGTTTTTTTTAAGTTGCGTACTGGCTCTTATGCTTTAGAAGTAGTGCTTGAACATGTGAAGGAGAAATGCAAGAGTTTCTATGGGTTGAGTGTGTGTGATGCCGATATAGGGAAGAAGGCGGCATTGGCTATTGTCAAGTTTGTGCCGAAGATTAAGTACTTGTGATTGAGGAGGGTGAGAATTGGTAAGCAAGGTCTTATTACTTTATTGCAAGGCTGCAAGGATCTTGAACTTTTGGATGTTAGGGAGTGTTGTGGTTTCGATGAGGAGGATGAGGAAATATCTAACCTTGCTGCTAGTATTCCTAAGTTTATGTGTGAGGGTTCTAGAGTTGGATAGGGAGGAGGAGGGCATAGGGTCTTGTATGGATACTGTTTTGGAGGGCGACGACTGTTGTATGTTGTAGGAGGACGAAGAGTCTTGAATGTCCAACGAGGAGGAGAACGATTTGTGATGATATTAGAGCCTTTAGAGGACAGAGCATGAGTGTGGTGAGGGTAAGGAAGGCAGTTTTCATGTTGATGATGAATTATTGACCTGTTATTGTTATGTGTATCAACTAAATTTGTTAATTATCCAAATACACTTCACATCAGACTTGCCTCAGTCCTCAGAGTTTTTTTTTTTTTTTAATTATCAAAAAAAAAAAAAGTGTTTGCTCATACCAATATCACATTGTATCTTTTGCTTGAGTGGCTTACAGCTTTTGTTAGTATACCAATATACATTTCACATTAGACTTGCCTCAGTCCTCGGTATTTTTTTTTTTTTTTAAATTATCCAAAAAAAAAATTACCAATATCACATTGTATCTTCTGCTTAAGTGGCTCACAGCTTTTGTTACTGATTTCTGTATCCCCAATGCATCAAGTCTAAAAAAAAATGTGAAGAAAGACAAGTGGTTTGATCAACCTGTATGCTTTTCTATGGACTATTTTTCATAATCTTTATCTATTACTCACTCATTTACTAACAATTATGTGTTATTCATGTGCAAGATGGTGATCATGGGAAAGAGGAAGGACCGAGCCACTAAGGTCAGTGCTTTGATAGAGTCAATACGGCAGAGCGTCGGCTCAGCTAGCAGTAGCAGCCAACCTACTCCCATGCTGGCTGAGACAGTACCACCAGGGGATCCCCCCCCTTGATCGTGCGGCCCCCTACAGTTGACAGTAGTTCAACAGGATCTCCATCGGCGTCTGCAACCGCACCCGAATCTGCAAGACGCATCATCGATAGTGCTCAAATCAAAATTAGAAGCCCAACAGGTAAGTGTATTAATTTACTGGCCCCCAGTAAACTTCTACTGGGGGTCAGTAAACTTGCAGTACAATATCTCCCTTTAAATTTCATGGCAATTACACACAACAGATACCCTAATAAACAACTTTATTGCCCCCTAGTAAACCCAGTAGAAGTAGTAAACTTCTACTGGGGGTTAGTAAACTTGTAGTACAATATGTCTCTTTCATTTTCATGCCAATTACACACAACAGATATCATCTTGTATATTAAGTATCCTAATGTATTTTCATATGTTAATTGTAGCTCCGGCCCCGAAAAAGAAGCGGGGTTTATGTTCTGGAAAGAAGGCGGAGGATATCGTTCAACAAAGGGGGCAGAAGATCAAGCTGGAGTATTACCCTCGTTTGAAAGTTCCTAGCATCAGGGGGATAAACAGCTTGGTGGCACATGATATCGGTTCCGCCATACGGAGTCTTGTGGGAATGAGGGCAAGTACGTTCTACGAGCTTGATCAAACCGAGAAGTGGAAGGTGTGGAATGCAATGTCGGTAAGTTTCTTTTTAAATTATAAGAAAAGTAAATTTACTTAATTAAATTTGTTTGATAAAAGTATATGAAAAGTAAACTTTCATGTCTAAGGATAACTTAATCATAAGATTGACCAAGTTTTCTTATCATTGAATGTGTGTAAACTATTGTGTGTTGATATGAACTTAAAGATTGGTGTTACAAAACTAAAACTGATTTATTTAAAGTGAAACAAGAAACTTTTTTAAAAGGGGACATTGTGTACATGTATAATTATGCTTTACTGGAACAATTATTTTTCTTTTTTCAACTTTCTTTTCAGTGCTTAACATGGGGTAATTTTTTTTATTTGTTACTTAGCCGAAGTACGAGTGGGATAAAAATGATGAGCCAATGTTTAATTGGATACTGAAGAGGGCACAAGAGAGGTACAAGGATTGGAAGTAACAGTGTCACAAAACTTATCAGTTGGAAGGGCCCTCTGGCATGCCTTCCGATTTCATTGGCAGAGAGAACCAGTGGGAGTTTCTTTGTTCTCATTTCGAGTCAGATGCGTTCAAGGTGATTTTTACCTTTATTAGCTTTCTTGTTTCCCTTGGATTTTATTATTAGCTCATTCAATACTATAGCATATCTGTATTACATAATTGACTATGTCTTATACTACCTTGTTTAATTGACTGATCATTGTCTATATTTGGTATTACTATGGATATTAATTGGCTTTGAGAACAGTGACTTAGCTAGACACTTTGTTAACAGGGGGAATTGTGTACATGTATAATTATGTATTTATAACATGTATAGTTATGTATTTATAACTTGAAATGTGAAATGTGCAAGATGTTAGAACTAATCTATTTAATATTTTTTCATGTATTAGAGACTCTCCTTGGCAAACAAGCGGAACCGTGGGGAGAAGACTATGCACCACCACACGGGGTCTTCTCCTATTATCTACACAATAGAGGAACTCAGAATAAAAGGCGAGCAGCTTCCAATAATCAAAGGTTTTGAGAAGACCTATGTTAGAGCCGGTGATGAAGTTACGACCAAGCATTATGTAAGTGTCTTTCCTTTTACTATTTTATTGTTCGCATCCATTTCTTAGAGGGGATTGGGATCAAAGCAGGGGGAGATTTCTTAATCTTGTTTCATTGGTTTTGCATATAGTACACAGATGCATGCTACATTCTCAAGTGTTGTAACTTTCAAGTAATATCAGACCCACTAGGAGGTTGGAATATATCAACTTTGTGCTACCAGTTTAGAGTCATTTTATCCTTGGTTTCCAACAAGTTGAACTACCATATCTTGTTAGCAAAAACAAATTGTAGGTGCACTACTGTTAGACTTGGTAAATGAAATGAGCCCCATGGGAAGTATAGCACGATAAGTTAGACTGGTTACCATGCAGCCAATCAATAACTATGAGCTAGGATCTTCCATTTTGGTGTTGTTACTTGTTCGGTTCATAACCTACCAGCCCTACAATTAGTAATAATTGAGTGTTGATCATTTCATTGATAGATTGAGAAACAATTAAAGTGAGAAATCTGCAATTAGGAATATTTCGGTTTGCATTCATAGTTGCTATGGTGGGAGTTGAAATCTTTGAGAATCCGATTGGCTGGAAATTTTGTGGAGCTATTGTTTCCTGTGTTTACTATTTATCTGTAAAATTTGGTGTCATTTGGTAAGTTTGATGAATTATGGTGATTTTTTTTCAAAGTTAAGTGCTTGATGCTGAAATTGTATTCATGTTATGCAATGCAACTGTTTTGTGTCTACTTATTGATCAGGATTTAGGACTCCATTTGATCAAACTTTGTACTCTTGCTCTTCCATATGTGAACTCTTTGATTTGGAAAGTTTGGTGCTATTTGATTTTATTGATGCTCAAACTGGTTTGGAAAATTTGGAACTCTTTGATTTGGAAAGTTTGGTGCTCAAACTGGTTTGGATTTTATTGATATAACAAGGAACTTGCAACCATTTGACTTGCATTTGGAAGAAGTCATCCTTAGGAACACAACCGAGCAATGAATCTTGTTTTTCCTCATTTTAGTCTCATTATAGCCCTAGCTAAGCTTCCCTATTTATTATGCATAATGTCAAGTTTATTATAGAAATGTTGAGTTGTTTTGTTTATTAATTGATGTATTTTAAATGCAGAATGACATGGTTGATGAGGTCAATTAACAAAATGATGCATTTAAGGAACAACACCCTGACGCGACGGAGGAGGAGATTATGGAAAGTGTTCAGTCCCAACAAATTGAGGTGTTGGGTACGGTGCTCAAAACTCAGAAAGGAAAGGAGATCAGAGGGATGAGACAAGGAGGCGAGCGAGACTTGGGCCATTCTTCAAATGGTTCTACTTCACGTAGTCGTCCTCCTAGAGTTGATGAGCAGCAACTCTAAGAGGTGCAGGAGCGCTATGAGCAGAGACTAAAGGAATCAGAGGAGCGTGCCCAGCAGCAAATCCAAGAGGTCCAGCAGCGTGCCCTGCGTACCAAGTCTATGTATAGTGTTGTGCAGTCCCAAGTTGCAGCCATATATAAGCACCTAGGTATGCCACCTCCTCCTCCTCCACAATTTCCTCCTCCACAAGTTTTCCCACAAAACAATGATGATAAAGGTGACAACATCGGATTGGACGAGAATGGCAATTGGCATTATTGATTTTGTAGTACTTCATTCATAGTTTAGCTAGATTGTATGAACAATTTTCTAGCTAGTTCATTATTTTGTATATATGAACAATATTTGTCCATCTAGTTATCATGATCAATATTATATGAATATGTTTTCCAAATCTAGTGTTTCCTGCCTGCTGTATCTGTATGTGTTTGATTATTGTTATTGATTTGTAATTTTTAGAAACACTGAATAAGGTAAAAAAATAAAAAATTTAAATTTTTTTTTACCTTAAATAAAATCTATTCGGCGACGGAAACAGTAACATTCGTCGCTTAAGATAAACTACATATCCGAAAAATACAAAGATGGATCGTCAACTAAGAACTGTTATGAATTCGTCGGTTTAAAACTCTGCCGACGAATATTCAGTCGCTTAAGGACGATGCAATATTCGTCGGTAAACATACATACCGATGAACATTTCGTCGGCTAAGAATAATTTTATATTCGTCGGCTAAGAATCCTACGTACCGACACAAACATTCCGTCAACAGTGGTTCTTTTCGACGAACCTGTTTGTCGACAAGGCAGGAAAAGATCCGTCGGTTAGGATCCCTCTTAGTCGACGACTAACTTTATTTCCATCGCCTAGGTGTCTACCTCACCACATTTAGGCGACGGAACTTAGTCGACGGATAATTCGTCTGCCTAGATCCTAGGCGACGAATAACAGACGAATTGTTTGTCTTACACGACGAGTTGTTTCCGTCGGTTAGGACGCGATTTCATGTAGTGGATGTAATCTCCCAAGTTAGGTGCAGCTGCAAATTGCATGCCTTGTTGGATCACAGACTTGAAACCTTTGTTGTCGAATTCCTTGTCTGCATATTTCTTCCCAAACACCATCCTGCAGCTCATATCAGCACTAACAGATGACACCTTAGCGCTGAGATTGACTGGTTGGCAGCTGGTCGCAGCTGCTTCTTTAATGGACTCTATCAAAAGGGTAACCTCTTCTCTCCTCATTTCCTTGAAAGAATTGATCTTGTGGTTGCTGAGCATCTCGAGGGTGCACATCTTGCGCATGTCACGCCAGTAAGAGCCATACTCGGAAAAGCTCACATTCTTTTGCCCGAAAGAGAGGTGCTTTGAGGCTTCGTGAGGTGGCCTGCTTGCGAAAACAAGGTCGTGAGTCTTTAGGAAGAGCTCAGCTGCTCGAGGGGAGGAGACGACAATGGCGGACATGAGGCCTAAACGCATGTGCATGATATCCCCATTATTTTGAGCTAGTCTGTGCAGGTCCTTGTAAGGAAACTCCCCTAACAAGTTGAGGCTTCCGGAAATAGGAAACCCTCTTGGACCAGGAGGTAACCTCTCCTTCTTGCTTCTCCATGGTTGCAGGACATAAAAAGCTGCAAGAAATGCAATCACTACTGCTCAAATCCAAAGCATCATCTCTTTAGTAAAGATTGAGAGCTAGGAGCTAGCCACATTCTAGTCTAGTAGTGTTCATATATAACTTTATATAGGGAACTGGATGATGATCGATGACAAGATTCAAGCACACCATATGACTTAGCCACTGAAATTTGGACAGAAGTGTAGCAAAAGCGTTCGAATATTCAACAGGTTGAAAACATGGAGCATAATACGTATGCACTTGACTCTTGGTGCATGAGTACGTAGGATGATGATTTTCTTTGCTGGAAGAGTAGGCCACTCATTATCCACGGCACCGAGTCTGATGAGTTCAGCTCCATCTTGTAATTTCTATTTTCCTTGTGGATCGCTTTCTTCCTTTGTCTTTTTCCAGAATGTGTGTCGACCAGAGCAAAAAAAAATTATAAATACAGAAGCCAAAAAAGTAAAAACGAAAATCTGACTGCAGCCACCAAAGTTTTTTTTTTATTATTTTTTTTTAATTTTTTTTATGATAAAAGACTATTACAAAGCAAAACCTCTAAACCAACCAGCTCCGAAGAGATCAAAAGTGATAGCTGAACCTACAGCAAAGAGAGAGTGAATCCACTAGGCCTCGCACAATAAGCCACCAAAGTCTTTGTGCGTGATAAAAAAAGAACATAACAAAAAGTCTTTCTGCATGAATTTTCTGTTTTTATTTTTTTTCAATGCTATGAATTTTTCTGTTTTGGTTACGTGTGTTGAACAATTGTGTCTATCTATCTATACATTGAATTCTTGCTTTTGCCAAAAAAATAAATAAAACATTGAAACTCTTGCTAATTGTTATGCGGAAGCGTAAACAAACATCAATATTGATATGGAATTATTCGGATAACCAAAGAACGATAAAGAAAATAGAACACAAGAACACAAGATTTATAGTGGTTCACCCAATCAATATGACTGGGCTACGTCCACTTCCGGAGCCGGCGAGAAATTCCACTATAATAATTGGAGAGAATACAATAGAGTATATGAATAATACTCTCTAACCCAAAACCCCAATATACCAATCTTCTCTCTCTCTCGATAGAGAAAGAAACACTCTGTTCTAGGTTAAACAATATCTCTCTGCATGAAAACAATTGACTACAGCCTCTTATATATACATATACCTATCACTAATCCTAGTTAGGCTAGAATACATGTATATATAGATCTTCTAATTAACCTAGGTATAAGTCCACGTGATCAAGATGGACTTCTCCAATATTGGGTTCAGCCAAACTTCAATTTAGACCAATAATCAATAAATCTCCACCTTGGTGTTAATTGATGCAAATCCTCCAAAGTAGAACTTCAAACCATTCGCCGCTCCGACATCCCCGTAGGGATCTTCAAATTCTTGTAACACCAATCAAGTTCAAGCAATGCTTGAACTTGCTCAATGGAACTGCCTTTGTCAACATATCTGCAGGATTATCTTCAGTTCCAATTTTGAGGAGTTGAATATCACCATCCTCCACCATCTGACGAATCTTGTGATATCTGACATGAATATGTTTAGTACGTGCATGAGTAACCTGGTTCTTTGCCAGATGAATAGCACTTTGACTATCACAATGAATATCCACATATTCTTGATTAAGTCCCAAGTCCTCAAGCAAACCTTGAAGCCATAGTGCTTCTTTTACACCCTCTGTTACTGCCATATATTCAGCTTATGTAGTCGACAAAGCAATTGTATGTTCCAAATTCGACTTCCAACTCACCGGTCCACTAGCAAGACTAAACACATAAGCTGAGGTAGACCTACTCATATCCAAATCACCAGCGTAATCAGAGTCCACATATCCAACAACACACTGACTCGTCTTATCCTGCTGAAATACTAATCCAACATCCACGGTACCAATGATATACCGTAAAATCCACTTCACAGCTTGCCAATGGCCTCTACCTGGATTATGCATATATCTGCATACCATACTTAAAGCCTGTGAAATATCAGGTCTAGTACACACCATACAATACATCAAGCTACCAACAGCACTGGCATAAGGAACTTTAGCCATATATTGCTTCTCATCATCTGTGCTAGGAGACATAGTAGCATCAAAAGTGAGAACCAAGAGGTGTACTTACAGGTTTAGTTTTATCATCCATGACAAACCGATGTGGTACCTTCTTCAAATATTGCTTCTGTGACAAACAAACTCTGCCTCTTGATCTATCTCTCTCAATTTCCATGCCCAAAATCTTTTTAGCTTCTCCCAAGTCCTTCATCTCAAATTCACAACTCAATTGTGACTTCAATTTATCTATCTCCACCTTGCTCTTAGATGCAATTAACATATCATCGACATATAAGAGCAAATAAATGAAGGTCTCATCCTGTAGCTTGCGAAAATAAACACATGGATCATAATGACTTCTGGTGTACTTCTAACCTGACATGAACTTGTCAAACCACCTATACCATTGCCTTGGAGACTGTTTTAAACCGTATAATGATTTCTGCAATTTACAAACCCAATTTCCCTTACCAACAACTTTAAATCCTTCTGGTTGGGTCATGTAAATTTCTTCTTTTAATTCTCCATGTAGAAAGGCAGTTTTCACATCAAGCTGTGCTAACTCAAGATCAAATTGAGCAACCAAGACTAATAAAATACGAATAGAAGAATGCTTTACAACTGGAGAAAATACCTCATTGTAGTCAATTCCTTCCTTTTGTGCGTAGCCTTTAGCTACCAATCTAACCTTGTATCATGATCCTTCCTTTTTAGCAAACACCCATTTACAACCAATTGCTCTCTTCCCATGCGGTAACTGAACCACCTCCCATGTTTTATTCTTGTAAAGAGAGTTCATCTCCTCACCCATAGCTTTTCCCCACTCTACACAATCTGCATGTACAACAACTTCTTCATAGGTAGTAGGAATTTCTTCTTCAGTAATAGGAAGTGTGTAAGTCACCATATCATTAAGCCAAGCTGGCTTTAGAGCATTCCTTTTTCCCTTTCTTGTTGCAATAGGTCTGTCTTGTTGTGTAGGCTCTTGGGTTGGAGCCTCTACTTCAACACTCATGTCCTTATTATTTGAATCATCTGACTCAACTGTAGGACTCATTGGATCAATTTTAGTTTTAACAACTTTTCTCTGTACTTCCACCTGCTGCAAACTCTCTGTGGTCGTTCTCTGCTCTTCAGAAATTTTCTGTTTATTCTGATCAACCATACTTGCTTCATCAAAAGTCACATCTCTGCTTACAACAACTTTCTTCTCATCTGGACACCAAAGCTTGAATCCTTTAACACCATCATTAAATCCCAAGAATATTGCTTTCTTGGCTCTTGGATCAAGCTTGCTTTCCCTGACATGAAAATAGGCAGGACAACCAAAAATATGAAGATAATCATAATCTCTAGCAGGTTTACCAGACCATATCTCCATGGGAGTTTTACCCTCAATTGTAGAACAAGGCAATCTATTAATAAGATGACATGCATATGTGACTGCCTCAGCCCAAAACTTCTTGTCTAAACCAGCATTAAACAACATACATCTGATTTTCTCCAATAAAGTCCTATTCATGCGCTCTACAACCCCATTTTGATGTGGTGCCCCTTTAACTGTGAAGTGCCTCACAATGCCCTCATCTTCACATAATTTGAAGAACGGATCAGATTTATATTCACCACCATTATCTGACCTGAGCCTCTTGATTTTCCGACCGGTTTGAGTCTCAATCATCTTCTTCCACTTCACAAATATATCTAAGACTTCATCTTTATGCTTCATGGTGTACACCCATACTCTTCTAGAGAAGTCATCAACAAAAGAGACATAATAATGTATACCTCCCATAGATGTTGTTGTTGTAGGTCCCCATACATCTGTGTGAATGTAGTCTAGAGCTCCTTTAGTCTGATGAATTGCGGTGCCAAATTCTAGTCTGCTTTCTCAAAACACAGTGTTCACAAAATTCCAATTTGCAAGTCTTTGCACCCTTCAATAAGCCTTGCTTCACTAACCTCTGCATTGCTTTCTCACCAGCGTGACCAAGACGCATATGCCATAATCTGGTAGTATCTGCATCATCTGTTGTCTCAGAAACTGCTGTCTCACTTGTCACAGTACTCCCTTGTAGAAAATACAAGTTTCTTTCTCTAGTACCCTTCATCATCACAAGTGAACCAGAAACAACTCTAGCAACGCCATCCTTCAAAGTGATTGTGTGCCCCTTTGATTCCAAAGTACCCAACGAGATAAGATTTTTCTTCAAGTTCGGAACATACCGAACATTAGTCAATTCTCTAACAACCCCATCATGCATCTTGAGATGAACTGTACCAATCCCTTTAGTTCTGCAAGGATTATCATCTCCCATGAGAACTACTCCACCATTTAATTCCCTCAAACAAGAGAACCATTCCCTGTTAGGACACATGTGGTGAGTACAACCCGAATCCATAATCCACTGATTAGAATAATCATGTGCAGGTAAACTTGCTAGAGCCAAATCAATCTCATCGTCTTCAAAATCTTCGAAAAACGAAGAACAACTCAATGCAAAATCGAAGTCATCATCATCTTCAAATTTTGCCATATTCAATTCAGAACCCTTCTTGTCTCTAGTCTTCAACTTGGGACAATCTTTCTTCCAGTGACCCTTTTGACGACAAAAGGCACATTCATCTTTTGCAGGAAATTTAGCTCTTGACTTGGAACGAGATTTACCTCGGTTTCCACCAAACTTTCTATCTTCTTATCTGCCTCTTGCAACAAGTACTTGTGCTTCACCACCTGAACCCCTTTGCAACTGTTTCTCCTTCTTCCGACATTCATTATTAATCAATGAATTACACACATCATCAAATTGTACTTCATTCTTTCCATGCAACAACGTTGTAATCAAATGTTCATACTCGTCAGGAAGAGAATTAAGCAAACACAAAGCTTTATCCTCATCATTAATTTGCACATCCAAATTAACCAAATCTGCAAGTATCTTATTGAAGTCACTGATGTGTTCAGACATCGAGATACCTTGTCTGTAGTTGAATCGGAAAAGCCTTCTCTTTAGGTGAAAGCGGTTTTCAGCACTCTTGATCATGTACTGGTCCTCCAATTTCTTCCACATATCCTTTGCTGAAGTTTCCTTCATGATAAAGAATTTCACATTCTTTGCAAGACATAATCTGATAGAACCACAAGCCCACTTATTAATTTGCTTCCACTGCACCTCGGTCATATCTGCTGGTTTCTCTTCAAGAGCTATATCCAATTCTTGTTGACACAAGACATCCATCATCTCACACTACCACATACCAAAGTTATTTGTTCCATCGAACTTCTCAACTTCAAATTTGGCATTGCCAACAGATGGCTTAGCATGTGTAGACTCTGTCCCTTTCTTCTTATCATCTTCAGCACCGTCACTCATGATTTCCAATCAATAATCAACTCCCAATTCAGAACCAGAGCTCTGATACTAGTTTGTTATGCGGAAGCGTAAACAAACACCAATATTGATATGGAACTATTCAGATAACCAAAGAACGATAAAGAAAATAGAACATAAGAACACAAGATTTATAGTGGAATTTCTCGCCAGCTCCGGAAGTGGACGTAGCCCAGTCATATTGATTGGGTGAACCACTATAAATCTTGTGTTCTTGTGTTCTATTTTCTTTATCGTTCTTTGGTTATCCGAATAGTTTCATATCAATGTTGGTGTTTGTTTACGCTTCCGCATAACACTAATAACTGAAAATGCTGGCCATGGGTGCATGTTTTACCTTTTCCCCTTGATTATGTTTGTAGCATAAAGAGAAATCGTGGCTCATACTTAGCTAAGTTAAAGCAACATTATTTTCTGGACAGAGGTATTTTGGATGGGAGGGAGGTAACCTAGCTACCAAATCAAGACGGCAATACCATTAGACACCGCCTGTTGCCTGCAGGCAAGATTCTGGTAGGTTCTTGTTCTTGAGGGATCAGTTCACCTGATTTGATAAGAAGTTGCTAATTGAATGATTTGTAATTTCACTTCATTTTTTTTTTTTTTTTTGAAAAGCTCAAACTATCCTTAAAGAAGATATCATGATGCAAGTCTATTTTGTTAGAGAACCCTTTGTTAGTCAAAGTGTTTAATAGTTATTTTGCAACAAGGCTTTAGATGGTCATGATAACATCAGCTGGCATAACAATTCCTTGTTGTTTTTAATTTTCCTGAATTGCTAATTTTGTACTGGAATGTTGTGATTAATTGGGTAAATACTGAAAGTAATTGGGTACAGTACCAAAGATTTTGCTTTTGGTATTTGGTACTAGGTAAGACCTTTTGGTTATTAGCTATAGTATCTGTAAATTAACATCGAACCTGTAATTATCCAAAACTTGTGACTCCATGAAATTAAACATTACATGCATGAACACTCCGATATGATTATGAATTGATGATCGATGATATGTTCTTATTTGTGAAGCCGATAGGAAGGAATAGCCAACATATGCTTGGCTCGCATAATAGTTATAATATTCCAACTTTAAGGACTCATATTGTAACTAATAATATTTACAATTTTAAGGACTTATTTTGAGGACTAATATTACTACTTTGATAACTCAATTTACAACCTTAGGACAAAGTTGATGCATGTCATGCATTAATACATCATAACCTTACTCATAAAATCGCAAACATTACTAAAGATGTTCTAAGATAGAAAATGAAATAAATCCAATGCGGCAGTTTGGTCATATGACGACGATTAGCAAAACAATTCATCCGAACTACATCTAATACAAGGTTTGCGATTTAGACTTGAATCAAATCAATTAATTTTAATATATATGATACATATTGTATATTTTTTTTGGGAACATTTATAGGCCTCCCGCATCCATTTCCTATTCCTAATAGGCAAAGGTCGACCCAGGTACTTTTTCCAATACCCTTATTTCATTAGGAATACGCAAATGTAGAGGTGGGTTCGGTTTTTACCTAAAACCGGAAACCAAATCGAATAAAAGATTCGGTTCGGTTTGACATTTTTTGAGACCTTGAACCAGAAACCAAACCAAACCGTGGTTCGGTCAGGTTTCGGTTTTTTTCGGTTTTTTTTCTTTTTAAAAATAATTTTTCTTATAATTTGTATGCTTTTAGCTTAGTACAAAATTATCGTACTTTAGGTCTTTTTTTCTACCATCACTTGTTTTTATAAAGACATATAATATATCAATAAAATTTATGACAATGATTCTCCAACAAATCAACAATCTATAAACTAAATAGATACTTTGAAAGTTTAATACTCAATAATTTCGAAAGTATTGGGAATTGACTACGCTAGCACACCATGAAACCATAATTTTAAAACTTCTAAGTTCATCTTGAACACAAAATATAGACTCCATAGTTTAAAGTCCATCCAAATAAATTCTGAATTTTAAAGTTTAAAAATCATAAATTTGAATAAAAAAAATTAATTAAATATTATAGTTCATTATCTAAAACTCGCAAGAATAAGGTTTTCGATTTTAGAGGTAACATATCACTTCCTATACTTTGCATACACGACACCTAGAACATTTCTATATGTACATAAAACGAAAATAAAAAGCAAAATATTAGAAAAGATAAACATATAATTATATAGAACATAAAACTAAAAATCATATTCTTTAAATCAAATATTTAATAAGAAAATAAAGACAAAAAACGATGTCGTTTTAGAGGGATTCGGTTTTTCGGTTCGGTTCGTTTTTTCTTAATTCGGTTTGGTTTTTTCTGGTTTCGGTTTGGTTTTCGGTTTCAAAATTCCACCCCTACGCAAATGAATAAAAAATACATGTTATACGCGTACAAATATAACCATTATAAATACGCGTAGAAAAACAACGTGCTACGAAGACTCCTATAAAGGAATAGAAGCACCGTCTTTTCTCAACTCTCTCTTATAATTCCATCGTTCCCAATTTCTCAATCTTCTGAAATCCCCTAATTCGATCATCGTGTTCCCAATTTCTCAATTTTTCGCAAACCCTAGTTCGGTCATCGCTCTCGCTCTTTCAATATGCAGCAAGCTTTGCCACCCCGAAACGATTTTTTCAACCACATCTCCGTCTCCGGCGACCAGGTCAGCGAGCCCAGCCGAAAAAGAAAGCTCCGGGAGGATTATCATATGAGCGTCATGGTTACCTAGGACGTGACGCGGACCTGCTACTGCTCCAACGATCGCACACTACCGATCGTGGATTTGGATTCCCAAACGGCAACGTTCGACGATCTAGAATATCGGGTGTTCACGATGATCGACGACGACGATATTGGAGTCGTGGATAAGATGATAACATGCATTGGGCGCCTTATTAAATTTTACGACGGCGTGTCGTATGATGAGATTAACGAGATGGTGCACCGAATCCGACGCGTCGTTGATGAGGCTTATCGATCTGGGAGACCACGAATGGAGAAATTGAATGTGATGGTGACACTGAAAAATGAAACCGGGTTGACATTGGAGGACTACGAAGCCGTGCTTCGGGACAATCAAGAGTCACGGTAACCCCACTCAGGGGTTAGGGTCATTTTTACCTGGGTAGAATTTTTTCATCTTGATTCACTTATTTTGTATAAATTTACCACTTTTTTGTATAGATTATAGAATAGAAAGTAGAACAATGAAATTACATCCATGAATATTTAGTAGCTTTTATATGAACATCAGTTCCTCAATATCTTAATTACTAAAGACTTTGTGTACCAGACATTAGTTGAGACTGATTTGGATTTGAAACCCAGAACAAGATTTACTTTGTGTATTTCATTTAACAAGAGCTATGATAAGAAAAAGAGAAGTGGAAAAAGGTTGAAAATAAGTTGAATTAAAAGCATCCTGCATTTAATAGTTCTGAAAGATCTTGCTGGTGTGTATCCCAAACTATGGGGAAAAAATGCAAACGGTATCTCACATTTGCTCTATTAATCACTTTGGTATCTCACTTTACAAAAATATCAGTTTAGTATCCCACATTCACACCCGTACCCAACATAAGTACCCGAAACGAATTTAACCATTAGCTCGACTAACCTTAGTTAAACTTTAAGGGGTGTTTTCGTCATGCCTTGATCCGGCAACAATGGAAAATGTTTCATTCTTCCTAAAAAAAAAATTGGATAACGATCCATTGATTTCAGTTTGGTATCAAATCAGTATCAAATGATCAAATCCCAGCAGAGCCACCTTAACTTCTTCTTCCAACACCTCCCAGACCCTCGCCTTCACCACCACCTCCTCCACTCCTCCAGCACCATCTTCTTCTCCACTCCTCAACATATTACCTATTTTGATATATGGTTGGGTGATATGGAAAAGTCCTTGTGCTTGGGTGTATAGACAGAAGCCTTTGTCGGCATATGAGGTCATCTCAACTGGGACTTGCCTAGCACAGGAAGTTTGTAAATCCAATGAACTTGTATCTTGTGAGCGACCCCAAATTTCTACCTCACCGGATCGATGGAATCCTCCGATGAGATCTATTACTGTTCTCAAGTGAGATGCAGCTTGGAAAGATTATGTTCATGTCCTAGGAGTGGTGATCCGGTGGTAATTCTATTGCTGGTGCATCAAAATATGGGACCAGCGCTTTTGCGGTGATGACGGAAGCCCATGCGATTGAACTGGGCATTGACTTGGTATTGGAGCTCAATTGCATGCGGGGAAGCACCCAGTTTGAAAACTCCCAGTGTGAGGAAGAAGAAGAGTTTGAATGAAGAGACGAAAACACCCCTATAAGTTTAACGGATGTTAATCGAGTGAACGGTCAAATTTATTTCAGATACTTACGTTGGGTATGGGTATGAATATAGGATACCAAACTGATATTTTTATAAAGTGAGATACCAAAGTGATTAATGGAGCAAATGTGAGATACCGTTCGTATTTTTTTCCCTTTATGAGCTTATATATCCACAAAAAGAGGAAAAAAAAGAAAAAAGAAAAAAGAAAAAAACTATATATGATCGAGTAAGCTAGCTAGTACCCATGAGTGTGAACTTTATAGATACATATGCACAAAAAGACAAAAAAAAAAAAAAAAAAAAACTATATATGATCGAGTAACCTGGCTAGTACTGATTTTATTGATCGGTTATTCTCTTGGATTGCTTATAATCTGATATGCAATGTTTCTCCACTGAAGAAGAATTTTTCTCAGTCATGCTTTGGTGAAACTTGAAGACTATTTAGTAATGTACATTTTGCTCCATGATTCTTAACTGCATATGAGTACTAAAATTTTTAATGCGTCTCTTTTATCTTTCTTATACCAGATTGCGTATCTATGTATGCATTTTGAGTTAGTCTGCATGTAATAGGATATGAAACGTTCTGAAGAGAAGCCTATGTGCACCCTGGGGAATGATGAAAACACACAACTTCTGGGTCAAGCCTCCTCCCCTCCCCCCCCCCCCCCCCCCCCCTCCAAGCTCTATTTATCTTTAATAATTTGCAGACTGCAGCGTGAGTATCACACTAATGTTTTCTAGAAGTGCCAGACTCAATGTAATCTTTAGTCTGTCATGTTTTCTTTTTGGTCTCACAACCTTCCTTTGCATTCAGATTATCTGGACATCTGAATATTAATTAATATTTTGGACAATCTTATAATCTTCACTTGATCTCTGGATGTTTTCCTATATGCTCAAGATCGCTTCACCAAAAGAACATCTTCAGTCGCTTGCGTCTATGCTTAATGACCACACTTTCCTACTACCAAACTATTTTGGACGCCTGTATGTTCCAATTTTTTTCCGACTTCAGAGGTAATAAACCTTGAGATGTCATTGAACTTAGAAATACTAGTTGTACATCCTACTTGTCAAAGATTTGCAAAAGTTCTGTGATAGTTGGTGCAGCAATTGTTGATTATGTGCTTGTGTTATTTTTAGCAGTTGTACGGATTTATGCTCTCCGGCCACTAAAGAGGAGGTGCAAATGAGCCATGGAGCAGAGCTAAATGCTATTGGTACTATTCTTCCCTATACGGTTGATCACCTCTAAGTTTGATGCTTTAATTGATTACCCTTTTTATGAATACATACAAATTAGGAAAGATGTACTTTATGTTAGGAAGTCTACATATAGGTTGAAGTTGATGCGGAACTTAATAGTAGTAGCTCTGTCTCTGGACATTAAACCAACTAACTAGACATCCAACTCAATATAGATTTAGGTGTAAAAGTTGCCGCTTTTGCTGGTGCCCGGTAGTGGAACAGATATGCATTTTTAAAAATGAACACTTGTTCTCTAAATTCGAGTCATGGTGATTATTCTGATTTCATTATGCATTTTTGCTGTTTTTGGTCTTTCAAATATTTTTGTTACGACATTTACTACTTTCAACCCAATCAAATCATCTGTACTTGATTGCTGCTGTCACTATGGTGTTGTAGTTTTTGATCACATGAGATGACAAAAACAAACAGTGATTTCTTTGCAAGCATAAAAACAGTTACACTTGGGTTTCTTCAGTTGGTGGAGGATGATATGGCATGGGTATAAGGCACAGATTTTCTTTCCTACTGACTGTAATGCCGAAGGCCTCAGTCATGTCCAGGTCTTCGTGTTTCTTTCCATCTGGGAGTTTCCAATCAAAATGGTATAACAACATTGCAAGAGGAAGCTCCACATTGGCCAGACCATATGTTATGCCGGGGCACATTCTCCTTCCAGCTCCAAAGGGGATAAACTCAAAGTTTGTTCCCCTGAAATCAACTGAGCTATCAAGGAATCTCTCTGGATAAAATCTCTCAGGCTCAGTCCAGTACTTAGGATCTCTACCAATTGCCCATCCATTGACAACTACCTTTGTTTTGACAGGTATTTCATATCCACCAATCTCACATGTCTCTCTGCATTCTCTTGGGATTAAAAGAGGAGCAGATGGGTGCAATCTGAGTGTCTCTTTAATAATCGAGTTTAAATATTTCATCTCTTTGATGCCTGTTTCACTTAGCCCTAATCTATTGAACACTTCCCTCACCTCATCCTGAGCCCTTTTCATGATTTGTGGATTTTTAACCATTTCTGACATTGCCCAGTCTACAGCTGTTGCTGATGTCTCACTCCCAGCTCCAAAAATGTCCTGAAATTGATTAATTGTTAACCTTTAATAGTTTACTTTTTAGACTAAATACAGTTCTTATAGGAAAAACTAATCATGGTTCATAGCGTAAACTCTTAAACCAATAGTTCATAGGGTAAACGATCTTAAACCAATAGATTATTCTTGAACACAGGTAAGCTCACTAAATATTCCATCAAGAGTGTCAATTGACAAGTATGGAGAACAACCCACAGAACAATATTATGATACCTCAAGATAATAGTGCATAAATTCAAACGAAAAAAATATGGAAAAAAAAAACCAAAATTTTCAACTCTATACTGTATTACATTGTTTAGAATAGAAAGCAGAGTGATCTTGTGAGATCTGGCTGTATGAATTAGGCACATAGGCTTTAGGCTTTTGAGTGTAAATATCTCCATGTATCTTTTCTTCTTGATTTTAAGATTGATATTCTTGGACTCGGAAAGCAATTGTATAACCCCTTCTGTTTTTTGCTTGATCATTGTTATATTTTCCATGTATCTATGATAATTTGAAGTAAAAAAAGTTTGACCAATGCCACATGATTGTTTTCTAAGTCAAGACCTATGTGATATTATAATTGCTTTTGTGCTTATTGTGTGAAACTTCAGTGATTACCAGGCGGACTTGATCTATGGGGTCTTTCTTGTTAGTCTCCAAAAGATCTGTAGATCTGGCAGACTTGATCTACGGGTCTTTTGGAATTGAACAACTTGAGAAGTTGAGCAGTTCTTGTCAAGATGAATTACTGGATTCAAAATTAAATAAAAATCGAGGCATCATAAGACTAATTGATGGGCTAAGGTGTGTTCAGCATTGTGGTGCTGAGTCTAGTGTCTATCTATCAGTTTTGGTCTGTCTTAAGCTTTCGCGTTTTGGATTGTTGGTTTTGCACTTGATAAATGTGTTGCTGGTACATAATGATGATGATGGTAAGACTGTATACGATATTATAAATGTCTTTGCCAACATTAGATGTTAGCAGCTCTCAGGATTTCAAATTTTAGGATCACTCAAACAAAGCACCCCGAAGAATCCTCCAACTTAGTATCTTCAAAAGTATATGGCAGATGCAAAGGCAACAAAGGAAAGTGTAATGGTCTAAGGTCTGATGCTACGTCAGCCACATGGTTGCCTCCTAGGTTGATGAAAGAAGATATATTTTCTTAACAGTCATGAGGTCATGTATCTGGAACAAGCATTGAAAATCATGACCAACTTATCCAGGAAAACTATCAGTAGAAAGTGTACTTACCAAGATTACTGCTTTGATGTTGTCAGTAGTTAGGTTAAACTCATGTCCACAGTTATCCTCGTGAAATTTTAAGAGTACTTCTATCAGGTGTTCCTGTGCTTCCCTCTCACCACCTTGTGATGTTGCCTTTTCTGTGTGTTCTTTGATGATGTTTTCCAGTATCCTATCAGTTTTTTTGTGCAACCTTTGGAGTTTAGGCCTCATCCCAGTTATCATATGCAGCAAACTGTAAGAAGGAAAGACATCTGCAAGATCAAAGCCTCCTGCCAGTTGTATACCTTCTTTCACAGCATCTATGAACTCTTCATGATATTTACTCTTTTTACCGAAGGCAGCTCATGTAGTGATCGTATATGTAGATGAGTGAATTTTTTCTGTAAGATTGATAGGTGACCTGGCTTTGGAAGCAATCCATTTTATGAGATTCAGCATCTCTTCCTCTCTAATAGGTCGATAAGATTGAACACGCTTTGGACTTAAGACCTCCAGTGTGCAAATTTTCCTCAGCTGTCTCCAGTAATCACCATATTTTGCAAAGACAATGTTTGTGGAGTTGTAAGAAACAATGTCTGCAGCAAGGAGATGGGGCCTGGATGCAAAAGTAGCGTCGTGGGTCTTCATCACCTCTTTGGCAAATTCTGCTGATGAAACAACCACTGTGGAAACTTCTCCAAGCCTTAGGTGCATAAGGGGTCCGTATTTGTTGGCCAAGTTTCGCAGACTGTGATGGGGTAGAGAGCCAGTGAGCTGGTGGATGTTCCCTATAAAGGGTAGCTCGCGTGGTCCTGGTGGTAGATTTGAACTGGAGCTTTTGGTTTTGCCTCTGCTTGTTATTTTGAGTACCATAACCACAAAGAGAGAAAAGGTAAGTATGACATGGAAGGAAGAAAACTGGAGGTCCATGATAACTTAGTAGTGACACTGAATGTATCTACCAATCTTTGGATTATGTATATATAGAACATGATGTAGCAATGACTTTTTCTTGATGCAAAATTTCTATCAAATTGGCTTGTTTGGATATGTTTATTATTTTTATCAATATTAAACATGACTACAATAACTGATATCAGACCATCAGTATCTTTACTACATTTGATTCATTTGTTTCGCCTTCATTGTCTTTTTGTCCTAATAACTTATCCAAGTAAACAAAAGTGAAGGCATGTTGTGACTGTTTGATTTGTGCAACAGGGAGTCCCATACCGAATACAGCAGCGGCCATATTTGTCTGGTCTTAGATGTGGAGGAATGAAACAAGGGAAATGATCCAGAACTGAGGTAATATAATATAAGGCTCCAAAAAACATTGTTTCAACTTATGCATTGATCCCTTTCCCTCTCTAGTTTATTATCTATTAATTCTTGTTTTTTGGTACAAATATTATCTTGAATTTAACTATGAATCTTTTTGTGCCATTCGGCAATCAGAGCCGGCTGCCCCTGGCCATGCCAGACTCTATGCTAGAGAATAATCACAATGTGCTTAACATCTATTTTGAACTTAAAACGACAGCAGACTTGTTAACGATCAGATAGAACTAGTAATACAATGATACCGTAGTACTTTAGAGGATAAACTGAAACATTATGGTGCTACATTGAGTACATTCTAAAATGTTTAGCACAGCATATAACATTCATCCTAGAGTAGCTTTTGTACCCTGTAATAGGCCATTTCCGGCACACAAGCTTGGGCTCGGCATGCCATATATACTACCAAAATAGTTCTATGCAACCATAAGAACAAACAAGGCACAAGCGCAATAGAATAAACAAGATCACCAGTTCACTACCTCAGACAGTAGACCTCTTATGAGATCAAACGCTGCAATTCAGGACATTCACAGCACCTGGAAGAAGGCAAGGAACTAAACACATTGCACATAACAGCAAACCATGTTGAGGATGGCACTCATGTGAGAGGAGGAACAACATGTAATCGACTTGTACAGCTCAAAACCAACCGCAGTTCTTCACTATCCTTGACAATCTAGCTATTTAGGGACCAAATTATGACACTGGTGATGAAGGTTAGGTCCATTAGAAATCAACAAAAGTAGCAGAAGATACTTTAATATGTTTAACTATATATATAGGTTGATATAGAAAACATTTTCAGCAGTAAGAAGTGGCTGGGTTTTGTTTTCCAGCTTCTCTTTTCAAGCCGCTAACAGCAGTGGTTGATGAAGAGCTTCTAAGTTAAAAACTATCATACTAGTTATAATGCACATGAAGATAGAATCGTGATGTTTGCCTTTTCTCCTTGTGTGTGTGTGTATACCGGTTATGATGTTTTTTCCCAAAATAATGGACAGGTAGCCTAATTCTTCTAACTCAATCTAAAAGGAATTGGGTTTGAAGATAAAGACACTTTAGTGTCTCTTGGTCTAAATAGGAATTGGAATAGGAGAAAGTAATCTTATATTGTAGTAGATAGGATGCATATGTATTCTAGAAATAGGTTTCTTATTGTTACCAAAAAGTACTTTGTAATCCTCTATAAATAGAGGCTTCTATCAATGAATGATAATCTTAGAATGATATAAACTCATGATGTGGTTATTGACTGCTTTGTGTTTAAATTTTGATTTGCTCTAATGTTTAAAATTGTCGAATTCTTGGCCACCAAGAGCCATACAACCGTGCTTTAATTTTAAACAACTAACATTAGGTCCAATTGCAGTGAGGAGAGATGGTCAGTTGAAATGTAATTTCTAGTCACATAAACTTTTATGTTTCCCCTGGGTGTGTTGTCTGTGTGCTTGCAGAACGGCAGAAATTTGACTGAGGCAAGCACTTCCAAAGACTACTTTTCCCACATTCCCATGTCAACAAGGAGTAACTATTTATTGGAATAATCCATTTTAACATTAACACAAAGAACAATTTAGTACAATATTGCCTAGTGAAGGAGGAAAGAAATCACATATATACTTGGCTGACTGATTCCTAGCTTTATACATCTCACACTAGCAAGGACATAGGCAGTCATCCTCTGGTATGGTATTCATTGGTTTTGTTTCTTAGTGGTTAAGATGACCAGTTCTACCAAATCCAAAGTCATAGGCTCTACAAGATACCAAGGAATAGCAGAAATATGGAAGAAAATAAACACTTGCATGTTTCTCTAAACTCAAGTCTTGGCTGTAAGTTGTAACCAAAAAAAATAAAAAAATAAAATAAAATTTAAGTCTTGGTGATTATTCTGATTTCATTATGTATTTTTGCTGTTTTTGTTCCTTCAAATATTTTTGTGTTAGAATTTGAGCCTCTACTTTGTATTTTGAACAAAATATGATCAAGATCAATTTGCAGTAGCAAATGAGGCAGAGGAACAATAGATGAACTTTGAAGTAAAACTTTGCAGCTTCTATTTCTGATTTAGAATTTTTAAAGATTACACAGCAAACATAACTCTTATATAAGATGCAAAGTAACCTAAAAATATCTTAGAATCAATCTAATTAACTAGATTATAATTGTACTTTAGATACAAAATATCTAGCTAAGATTGAGTGAAGTAAACAGTAAACCAAGTGGGAGAAATATCGCACTGCAGTGAGTCACTACAGTACTTCAGGTTCCCTGCAACTAAGTATTTCCTGCTGCTTCCTAGTACGTTGATTAGAGAAAGCATTAACTTCAACACTCCCTCTTAATGCTTTGCTTCTGCACTCCTAGCAAGCCTATGAGGTATTCAAACCTCTCTCTTGGTAGAGCTTTGGTGAAGATGTCTGCAACTTGGTCATCTGTATTACAGTAGACCAGATCAATCTCATTCTCCTCAACTGCATCTTTGATGTAGTGAAACTTCAAGGCAATATGTTTTGCCCTACTGTGATACACAAGGTTCTTGCTCATGGCAATTGCAGATTTGTTATCACTGAGAATGGTTGTTGCAGATGCTTGCTTCTCACCATAGTCTTCAATGACTCTTCTGAGCCAAATTACTTGTGAAGTGGCTATTGATACAGATACATACTCCGTTTCAGCTGTAGACAAGGCTACTGAATTTTGCTTCTTTGAAGCCCAAGAGAATACACAAGTTCCAAGTGAAAGTATATCCATATGTGCTTTTTAAATCATCAACACTTCCTCTCCAATCACTGTCACAAAAGCCAAAGAGTTTTGGTTCCACATTCCTCTCATACAGAATTCTGAAGTCCATTCTACCTTGAATGTATCCAAGGATTCTCCTTACAGCTCCATAGTGAATGGTAGGATTGTGCATAAATCTAGACATCAAACTTGCAGCATACATGATACCAGGTCTTGTTATCGTCAAGTAAGGCAAACTTCTCACTAAACTTCTGTATAAACTCTCATAAGCTTTACCACTTCCATCTTCTTTTGAAAATTTTTCATTGATAACTAGAGGTGTTGCAACATCATTACAACCAAGCATTTCGAACTTCTCTAGAATTGTCTTTGCATATTTCTTTTGAGTAACGAAGATTTCCTCCACTGCGTGAACAATTTCAATTCCCATAAAATAATGCAAGATTCCCAAATCACTCATTTCATATTTCCTCATCATATCAGATTTAAAATTTGAAATCATCTTTTCACAACTTCCAGTAAATACCAAATTATCAACATATAAGGAGACAATAAGTATGCTTGATTTACCTTCAGTTTTGGTGTAGAGAGCATGTTCTTTTTCACTCCTTTGAAACCCTCTTTCTGTGAAATAGGAATCGATCTCACCGTACCAAGCTCTTGGGGCTTTTTCAAACCATAAAGAGCCTTCTTCAGCTTATAAACTTTCTGCTCTTTACCCTTGATGATGAAACCTTGTGGTTGCTCCACAAATACTTCTTCTTTCAGCACTCCATTTAGAAATACAGATTTGACATCTAGCTGGTGCAAAAACCAGCCTTTTTGTGCTGCAATAGAAATCAGACCTCTGATTGTCTCATGCCTTGCAATTGGTGCAAAAGTTTTATTGAAATCAACTCCAGGTATCTATGAATACCAGTACCCTTTTGCCACCAATCTTGCTTTGTTTCTTTGCACAGAACCATCCGCATTTAGCTTGGTTTTGTAAATCCACTTCAAACCAATGACATCCTTATTGTCTGGTTTATCAACAAGCTCCCATGTGTTGTTTTGCACAATCACATCAATTTCCTCTTTCATCGCAGTCTGTCAATCATCTTCTTTCACAGCTTCTTCAAATCTTTCAGGCTCAAATAAGCATGCATTGCAACTTTCATACACTTCATTCAAGCTTTTCATCATCCTTATTGGTGTTGAGCTTGGTGTAGATTGAGCATTTGAATGTGCTGGTGAGGGTTGTTCAGGACTATGAGGTGGAGTTTGTTGTGGTGGATTAAGTTCTAACTCTTCTAGAACATCTTCTTCTTGAACATCATTATCTGGCACACATTGTTGCAGGACTGAACCTTGATTTCAATCCCAAGATGAATTCTCATTGAAGAGAACATCTTTGCATATAACAATTTTATTCTTTTTCAGATTATAGAGCTTATAGTCCTTTGTGTGCAAGTTGTATCCTATGAACACAGACTTCTCACTTGATTCATCAAGCTTCTTCCTCAACACCTTTGGGATATGTGCATAGCAAATTGAACAAAACACCCTTAAGTGATTAACACTTGGCTTCCTTCCACTCCATGCTTCAAATGGTGTCATTCCTTGCACTACAGTAGTTGGATGTCTGTTCATCAAATACACCGCAGTATTAACTGCTTCTCCCCAGTATTCTAGAGGCACTTTCTTGGCATGCAGCATAGACTTCGTCATTTCGACGATTGTTTTATTTCTCCTTTCAGCTACCCCATTTTGCTGCGGTGTGTAGCTTACTGTAAGCTGCCTCTCCAAACCAATATCTGCATAAAAATCTCCAAACTCATTTGATGTGTATTCACCACCTCTATTTGATCTAAGCTTCTTAATTTTGAGATCAGATTGTCTCTCTACCATAGCTTAAAACTTCTTGAACACAATGAACACATCATATTTTTGCCTCAGGAAATAAACTCAAGTCATTTTTGAACAATCATCAATTAATGTAAGGAAATATCTGTTACCTCCCTCAGTAATTGTTTTCATAGGACCACATATATCAGAATGGACCAACTGTAGTGGTGTTTTTGCTCTTCATGCATGCCTTCCCTTTTGGAAATGAGATAATGTGATGTTTTCCAAGTGCACATCCTTCACACACTTCAGTAACTTCTTTACTTTTTGGCAATCCCTGCACCATTTTATTTTGATATAGTAGCTTCAAACTTTGAAAATTTAAATGTCCAAGCCTTTGATGCCAAAGCCAAGGATCTTCCTGCAACTCTATTTTTCTTGCACTCTCAGTTGCATACTTGAGAGTCAAAGGAAAACTTATGTTCCTCTTCATTTCAACTTCCACCATCAGCTTCTTGCTACTCCCTCTCTCAAAGATTTTGCAAGTGTCATCACCAAAATGCAGGTGATATTTATGCTCAACGAGTTGTCCAACACTTAGCAAATTCGAATCAAGATTTGGAACAAGCATTACATCTTTGATGAACATTTTTCCATTTTTGGTTTCAACAGCAACACTTCCTTTGCCTTTTGTATCCACCAACATTCTATTTGTCATCTTCACCTTTGTAATGTTGTTGTAGTCAATGTCATAGAGAAGGTTAGCATTTGCAGTCATATGATTACTGCAAACACTATCAACAAGCCACACATTCTCATTCACCGCAGTGGTTGCAGCATAAGTGACACAGAACATACTAGTATCATTTTGTTCTTCACTGCAGCTAGCTAATTGATTTCCCTTGTAGTCACAATCCTTCTTGACATGACCGAACTTGTTACAAATTGAACATTTTAGTTTCCCGTTAAACCAACATTCACCTATATGAATCTTATCACAGATTGAACACTTCGAATAATTTGAACTACTGCCTCTTTCATTTTTTCTTTTTCCTGACTGATCTGATCTACCCTCTCACTTCTTGCCTTTACCTTTCCAGTTCTTTTTCTGTTTGGAATTTGAACTATATGGCTCACAACTTCTTGTGTTTAGACTTAGTGTTTGAAAGGATTTTTCTGTCAGTTCATCATGACTCATCAACCTCTAATCAAAAGCCTTAAGTGTCCCCATTAAATCCTACACACCAAGAGTGTCTATATCCCTAGTCTCCTCTATAATACTTGTTATAGCATCATACTTCCTATTCAAACTCATAAGGATCTTCTGTACTACTCTCTTTTCAGGTATAGGTTCAGCATAGGTTTTCATCTGGTTAACTAAATCAGTCAATCTAGTACAGTAATCATTTAGCAGCTTAGTTTCATTCATTCTAGTATATTCAAAATCTCTCTTTAAAGATTGAACTTGAACAACTCTCACATTATCTGAGTCTTTGAACTCCACCTTCAGAACATCCCAAGCTCCTTTGGCTGTTCTCTCATTTGCAATTCTTAGAAAGATAGCATCTGTGACTGCGGTTTGCAAAATACCAAGAGTTTTTGCATCTTTCTTGATATTTGTCTTCAGCTCGGTTCTTTGAGCATTTGTCATCCCTTCAGCTGCTGGAACATGGTTTACATCTTAATAATCCAGAAATTAAAGTTCTCTCCTGAGAAGACATGAACTCTAACTTCTTAACTATTTTCTAGTGTAATCATTGCAGTAGCAGAAAACTAAAGAAAAATGTTTGTTTTTTTTGTTTTGATCCAATAGATGGTACACCCCAATTGATATATTGATCAACAAGGCTCTAATACCATGTTAGAATTTGAGCCTCTAGTTTGTATTTTGAACAAAATATGATCAAGATCAATTTGCTGTAGCAAATGAGGCAGAAGAACAATAGATGGATTTTGATGCAAAACTTTGCAGCTTCTATTTCTGATTTAGAATTCTTAGAGATTACACAGCAAACATAACCCTTATATAGGATGCAAAGTAACCTACAAAATATCTTAGAAGCAACCTAATTAACTAGATTATAATTGTACTTTAGAAACAAAATATCTAGCTAAGATTGAGTGAAGTAAACAGTAAACCAAGTGGGAGAAATATCTCACTGCAGTGAGTCACTACAGTACTTCAACTTCCATGCAGCTAAGTATTTCATGCTGCTTCCTAGTACGTTGACTAGAGAAAGCATTAACTTCAATATTTTGTTACCACATATACAATTTTCAACTCATTCAAATCATCTGTCTTTGAGCTGTCACTACGGTGCTGTAGGTTTTGTTTACATGAGATGACAAAAAAAAAAGTGATTTCTTTGCATGCATAAAAACAGTTACACTAGGGTTTCTTCAGTTGGTGGAGGATGATATGGGATAGGTATAAGGCACAGATTTTCTTTCCTGCCGACTGTAATGCCGAAGGCCTCAGTCATGTCCAGGTCTTCATGTTTCTTCCCATCTGGGAGTTTCCAATCAAAATGGTATAACAACATTGCAAGAGGGAGATCCACATTGGCCAGACCATATGTTATGCCGGGGCACATTCTCCTTCCAGCTCCAAAGGGGATAAACTCAAAGTTTGTTCCCCTGAAATCAACTGAGCTATCAAGGAATCTCTCTGGATAAAATCTCTCAGGCTCAGTCCAGTACTTAGGATCTCTACCAATTGCCCATCCATTAACAACTACCTTTGTCTTGACAGGTATTTCATATCCACCAATCTCACATGTCTCTCTGCATTCTCTTGGGATTAAAAGAGGAGCAGATGGGTGCAATCTGAGTGTCTCTTTAATAATAGAGTTTAAATATTTCATCTCTTTGATGCCTGTTTCACTTACGTGCCCTAATCTATTGAACACTTCCCTCACCTCATCCTGTGCCCTTTTCATGATTTGTGGATTCTTAACCATTTCTGACATTGCCCAGTCTACAGCTGTTGCTGATGTCTCACTCCCAGCAGCAAAAATGTCCTGAAAATGATTGATTGTTAACCTCTATATAGTTTACTATTTATATCAAATACAATTCTTTATTAGAAAATCTAATCATAGTTCATAGCTTAAACTCCTAAGCGAATAGCTTATTCTTGAACACAGGTAAGCTCACAAGAGTTCCATTAAGAGTGTCAGTTAACATGTACGGAGAACAACCACAGAAGCATTATGATACCTGAAGATAATAGTGCATAAACATAAAACCAAATAATGACAAATAAAAGAATTACCAACTTTATCAACTCTACGTTTAATGTATTACATTGTTTAGAAAGGAAGTAGAGTGATTTTGTGAGACCTGGCTGTATAAATGGGCACATAGCCTTTGTCAATTTGTGTGGACTTGATCTATGGGGTCTTTCTCAGTTTGTTCATTTCCAAGAGACCAGTAGATCAAGTGAATTTGATCTATGGATCTCTTGGAAGAACAACTTGATAAGGTGAGCAGTTCTTGTCAAGATGAATTACTGGATTCAAAATTAAATCAAAATCGAGGCATCATAAGAGTAAGTAATGGGGTAAGGTGTGTTCAGGATTGTGGTATTGGTATCTAGTAATAGTATCCATCAGTTTTGGTCAGTATTAAGTTTTTGCGTTTATGGATTGTTGGTTTTGCTGATCAACTATGCGTTGCTGGTACATAATGTAATGATCATTGATGCTAAGACTGTGTGTGATATTACAAATGCCTTTGCCAGAAGTAGATGACTAGATGTTAGCAGCTCTCAGGATTGCATATCTTATTTTAGGATCACTCAAACTAAATTATCAGTAAAAAGTTTACTTACCATCATTACTGCTTTGATGTTGTCAGTAGTTAGGGTAAACTCAAGGCTACCATTATCCTCGTGAAATTTTAAGAGTACTTCTATCAGGTGTTCCTGTGTTTCACTCTCACCACCTTTTGATGTTTCTTTATCTCTGAGTTCTTTGATGATGTTCTCCAGTATCCTGTCAGTTTTCTTGTGCAACCTTTCAAGCTTAGGCCTCAATCCAGTTATCATATGAAGCAACCTGTAAGAGGGAAAGACATCTGCAAGGTCAAAGCCTCCTCCCAGTTGTATACCTTCCTTCACGCAATCTATAAATTCTTCATGATATTTGCTCTTTTTACCGAAGGCTGCTCGTGTAGTGATCGTATATGTAGATGAGTAAATTTTTTCTGTAAGATTGATAGGTGACCTGGCTTTGGAAGCAATCCATTTTATGAGATTCAGCATCTCTTCCTCTCTAATAGGTCGATAAGATTGAACACGCTTTGGGCTTAAGACCTCCAATGTGCAAATTTTTCTCAGTTGTCTCCAGTAATCACCATATTTTGCAAAGACAATGTTTGTGCAGTTGTAATTCACGATGTCTGCAGCAAGGAGATATGGCCTTGTTGCAAAAGTAACGTCGTGGGTCTTCATCACCTCTCTGGCAAACTCTGCTGATGAAACAACCACTGTGGAAATTTCTCCAAGCCTTAGGTGCATAAGGGGTCCGTATTTGTTGGCCAAGTTTCGCAGACTGCGATGGGGCAGAGAGCCAGTGAGCTGGTGGATGTTCCCTATAAAGGGTAGCTCGCGTGGTCCTGGTGGTAGATTTGAACTGGAGCTTTTGGTTTTGCCTCTGCTTGTTATTTTGAGTACCATAACCACAAAGAGAGAAAAGGCTAGTATGACATGGAAGGAAGAAAACTGGAGGTCCATGAAAACTTAGTAGTGACACTGAATGCATCTACCAATCTTTGGATTTGTATATATAGAACAGGATATAGAAATGACTTTTTCTTGATGCAAAATTTCTATCGAATTGGCTTGTTTGGATATGTTTTTTGTTATCAATATTAAACAAGACTACCAATAGTTGATATCAGACCATCAGTATCTTTACTAGGCTTAATTTCGACATTTGATTCCATTAAGTTGTAACGCCTTCATTGTCTCATTTTCGATTTTCCTAATAACTTATCCAAGTCAACAAAAATGAAGGCATGTTGTGAGTGTTTGATTTGTGCAACAGGGAGTCCCAGACGAAATAGAGCAGCGGCCTTGTTAATCTGGTATTAGATGTGGATGAAAGAAACAAGGGCAATGATCCAAAACTGAGGTAATGTAATATAAGGCTCCAACAACTGTGTTATAACTTATGCATGGATCCCCTCCCCTTGCATTGTTTATTTTCTTGCAATTCTTGTTTTCTGGTACAAATATTATCTTGAATTTAACTATGAATCTTCCTGTGCCGGCTGCCCCTTGTACAGTTCTGTTTTTGGCAGTCAGTGCCGGCTGCCCCTGGCCAGACTCTATGCTAGAGACTAATTACTATGTGCTTAACATCTCTTCCCCATCTTTTGAACTTAAAATGACAGTAAACTCTATTAATGATCAGATAGAACTAGTAAAACATATGGTAGCGTAGTACTTTAGAGCATAAACTGAAACATTAAGAATCATTGTGCTACAAACTTACATCTTTATCACAGCATAAAACATTCATCCTAATGTAGCTATATTACCTTGTAATAGCCCATTTCCGGCACACAGTGTTGGGGTGGGAATGACATACTACCAAAATAGTCCTATATAACCATAAGTTGTAAAGGCGCAAGGGGAACTAAAACAGCTAGATCACCACTTGAAATATGGTAAGCAGATAGTGAGATCAAATGCTGCAATCCAGGGCGTATACTTGCAGCACAGTGGCGGATCTAGGAATGAAATGTGGTCTAGGCTAAATTCCTCTCTTGTATGCAATTTTTTTTAGCCAATAATGTTTCAAAACAAAATCATGGAAACAATATTGTATTTTATCAAAATCATATTTCAATATCTCTTTAAACCCAATTCTCTTGAGGGAGAAAAAAAAAAAGGAAATAAAATGAGAAGGAAAGTACCAAAAGTCCAAAACTGATAGAAAATAAAAAATTATTGCATGGAAAAAGAAAATAAAACAAAGAAAATGTATAAAGAGGAGAAAGAAATGCAGGAATTGAACCCATGCCCTTGGGGGAGAGAGAGAGGTTCAAATCAAAAAGCACAACCAACTGAACTAACTTGGATGTCATAACGTTATGCACAAACATATAAGATTTATTAGATTTTGACATCAGTGATGATAGCTAGGTCCATCAGAAGTCAACAGAAGTAGCATAAGATACTTTAATATGTTCAAGTATGATTAGGTTGATATTGATAACATTTTCAGCAGTAAAAAAACTGTTTTATTTTCCAGCTTCTCTTTTCAGGCCACCAGTAGCAGTGGCTGACGACGAGCTTCGAGACGCGGATCTACATACAACGTTAGTGGGGCTCAAGCTCAAGCCCACTGGATAATGGTCTTCTCTTCTGTGTAGTTTTGGTCTCTACTTTGGGTGATAATTTTTTTTTTTCTTAAGATATTATGTCTTTTTTTCTATGTAGGTTGCAAAGAAACATTAATTTGTTTTACTTTTTATTTTCATCTGAGATTCTCACTTTTCATTGAATTGATTAAATAGAAATGCAGACAAATTCTTAATTTTTGCGTTTCAAAATAGTGTACGTATAATATATTTTTGTTTAAAATTGATATATTATATTATAAATTTTTCTTAAATTTTTTTTATTAAACAAAAAAAAAAAATCAAGCCCACCCGGTTCATGAATTCTGGATCCGCCACTGCGAGCTCCTATGATACACCTGAAAATAGAGTTATGCTCTTTGCTGTTTCTCCATGTGTGTGTGTAATTGTGTATACTGGTTTTGAATTTGTCTGAAATTATATATTAGCTAGGGTGATTTTACCCAAACATCCTGGACAAATAGCTTAATTTCTACAAACTCATTTTGGAAGGAATTATGTGACTTTGTTTTGCTTTTTGTTGTCCATGGTTCCAGGAAACTTCAAAGCTTGCAATTATTGAAGGTCCCATTTAACATTTTTGCCACCAGACTATCCTAATGCAGTTTTGTATCAAAAAATTGGACTATTATCTTTTAGATCAGCAAAAGATTCAATGAGAATAAATCATCAGAAAGCAAATAAAAATAGATAGTACTCTGTACAAAACTCCATAGACTCATTTTGGTGCCACTTTGAGAAATGGTATGGTACATGCTGACTTTGTTGAATTAATGATTTAACACTACTAAGTACTAACAGTTGAGGTAAGGGAAGGAGAAGATCACGCAGAAAGTTATTGTTCTCAAACGTGCAAATTTATATTTTCATCTTGTTTTCTTTTTCAGAAAAAAAAAATAAAAAATTCACATCATGCAGATAATTATATGAACCAGAAATTCAAGTGACGAACCCTCCTAATTCCTTTTTTTTTTCTTTTTTTTTTTTTTGAGAGCTTCCTAATTCTTTTATTTTGGTACAAAACTTTGGGCAGGCTACTTCAATTTCTCCAGATGCTTCAACAAGTATTTTTGACGAACTGAGATTTCAAAGACACCCTTTTCATCAAAGCCAAATTCAACAGTTTTATATGATTCTCTAAAAATTAAAATTAACAGACCCCTAAACATCTTCAGCTGGTTTTTTCATCATATAATATATGGCATTCGAATTCAACCTAGATATTTGAATTGCTCAGTATACAGCAAGGTATATAGAAAATATTTACATGAGATATGAAGAACTTGACTTGGGGGACAAGGATGAGATGTATATGCCTGCCCATAATAGTACAGTAACGGTAGGTACTAATTAGGTCCAAGTTTGTTTAGTACAGAACTTACATTGATGGTCTTTGTTCCTAGGATGATTTTTCAAAGAGAATTTGATGAATGAAATAAATAAATTAATAATCAAATTTATGATCTCTTATAGGCATATATAGAACAACAAGAAGACCAACTATTTCCTGTTCTTTCTGCATGAACTTTATTCTAACCTTGGTCTGCTTTCCATTATTTCCATTTTTGTTCTAAACATGAATACATGCACCTTGGTGTGATATTGTTAAACAACCGGCCATGACCATTCCACATCGGATCAAGAAGCAAGTCGAGCCATCTACAAAAATGGTCTGGTTTTGCTTTAAAATTCCATTGCAGTTTTAGCTCAAGCCACCATCCTCAGATCACTCCATAACTACTATGGAAGTTGATAAACAAACAGTTCAGTGATTTGATGACGAGACTGGAAACAAAAGGTGCCTCGTGTCATTTTGCTTCAAGCTGGTAATAGCTAAGTTCAAGGAGGAGCTCCTCAAAGGACCGGAGAAGTTTGATTGTAAAGAAGACTGCTTTCAAGTCCTCTGAAAGGAAAGATGTTCTTCGGTCTTACTCTATACTTCAATCATAAACTTCCTTTTGATGTCTTTTCTTCAGAAATTCAAAGTTTTACAAAAGACTCAAAGATACGAGCTGAATAGACTACTCAGTAAGATTTGAGCACCTGATTTCAGGTGAGTTCTTGTTTCAAAAGTATGTAGCAAGTAGATAGTGAAACTGACAGTCTAGCAAACATTACATGCAAGACTGTTTGTCATTTCCAACAAGCGAAAATTATTCCCTACACCACTGGGACAGGTGCACCATGCATCAGAACCGTCCAATTTGAAACGTGGACCGTTTTTCTAATAAGACTTTTAGGTGGGCGAGTGAGAGTGCAAAAGGGGATGTATCAATCATCACCGTTTTCTTAGCTCCTCCCTCTACTGAGTCTACTCTCTTCTTTAAAAAAACCACAGACTGGCCTCATCAACCATTCTTGCACCCATTTTCCTTAGACGAGTGTCGGTTGCGCCGCACACCATTCATCTCCCATTTCATTTCCTTTCTCACCCACCAAGACGATGGAAGCGATCCTCATCTTCTCATGGACGAGAGCCACATTACAAACCCGACGATGCCGGAACAGAGTCGACGACAGTGTGAGAGGCGGAGCCGGGAGCGGAGGGAGGGAAGGGGTCAGTGTTGGGGATGACTGATGGGGATGGTGGAGTGGTGGTGGCCGATGAAGGAAACATGGCAGTGGTGACCAAGGAAGGTGGAACAGTGGCGGTTTCCGGCGGTGCGGCAGCGGAGGCAAAGTGAGTTGCATCGGATCGGGTTCGGCGTGTGTAGGTGATGACTGGGTCCGATGAGAGGTTGAGAGAGGGAGGCGGTGTTGGTGCCGGAGGTGAGGCCTGGAGCGCTGCCGAGATGACCAGAGGTGACGCCGGTACGACCGGAGGCGAGGTTGGGTGCGCCAGAGGTGCGTCTGGTGGGAGGGATTGGGAAACTGAGACTGTTGGCGCCGTTGATGAAGAAGAATTGAGTAGTGCATCTGGTGTGGGCTCGGCAGTTGGGCCTGCGGAGGAGCAACATAAATTGATGGTGAGAGGGGTGAATCGGATGAATTCCAAGCTTATTAAAGGTGTAACCTGCAAATCTTGATAAGGAAAATTATTTTCATTAAATAATACATGACACGAAATGTAAATAAGACGTGCAAGATCCTATATTTTCCTGTTTTCAAACAAGAAGCTCGTATATATAAGATTTAGGATCTCATGATTTTTTTTGTTAAATTGACCCTCTGGTGGTTAGGCTCCCTTTAGAAGCACCTAAGCGTAATTAGGGTTGACCGCTTTTATCGAAACCTCAACGTTACCGGAAGTTTGTGATTTTTCATCCCTAGCCGTATTTCATTATTTTGATCACATCATATTTCAAAAGATTTTCGAAAATTTTTCCTTGTATGTATAGTTGGTTCACAAAGATATACATTTGAACATAACCTACTAAACAAGTTGTACCGTTTTAGTAGTCACGCTACGATCCGAGGACATAATTATGTGAAAATAAAAATTTCACCGTCTGATGTAGACATGGTAATTAAATAGGTATACTGAAAAAAATTCACCCCGTTTCGGATTATTTACGCCCCCCATTAAATCAGTCAACCTTAGATATATCTTGTTTTTTACACGAAACGCGGTTGATTGACATCATGCGAGATTCTATTTTCCCCCGTTTTCGAACAAGAAGCTCGCATATATGAGATTTAGGATCCCATAAAAAAAATTTGTTAAATTGACTCTCCAGTGGTTAGGCTCCCCTTAGGAGTGCCTAAGCGTAATTAGGGTTGACTGTTTTTATCAAGACCTCAACGTTACCGAAAGTTTGTGATTTTTCATCCCTAGCCGTATTTCATTATTTCGACCACATCCTATTTCAAAATATTTTCGAAAATTTTTCTTTGTATGTATAGTTGGTTCACAATGATATACATTTGAACATAACCTACTAAACAAGTTATACCGTTTTAGTAGTCACGCTACGATCCAAGGTCATAATTACGTGAAAATAAAAATTCCACCGTCTGATGTAGGCATGGTAATTAAATAGGTCTACTGAAAAAAATTCACCCTGTTTCGGATTATTTATGCCTCCCATCGAATCGGTCAACCTTAAATATACCTCGTTTTTTACACGAAACACGGTTGATTGACATCGTGCGAGATCCTATTTTTCCCCGTTTTCGAATAAGAAGCTCGCATATATGAGATTTATGATCTCATGAATTTTTTTTGTTAAATTGACTCTCTAGTGGTTAGGCTCCTCTTAGGAGTGCCTGAGCGTAATTAGGGTTGACCGCTTTTATCGGGGCCTAAACGTTACCGAAAGTTTGTGATTTTTCATCGTTAGCCGTATTTCACTATTTTGATCACAACCTATTTCACAAGATTTTCGAAAATTTTGCTTTGTCTGTATAGTTGGTTCACAATGATATACATTTGAACATAACCTACTAAACAAGTTATACCGTTTTATTAGTCACGCTACGATCCGATGTCATAATTACGTGAAAATAAAAATTTCACCGTCTGATGTAGGCATGGTAATTAAATAGGTCTACTGAAAAAAATTCACCCGTTTCGGATTATTTACGCCCCCTATCGAATCGGTCAACCTTAAATATACCTCATTTTTTACACGAAACGCGGTTGATTGACATCGTAAGAGATCCTATTTTCCCTCGTTTTCAAACAAGAAGCTCATATATATGAGATTTGGGATCCCATGAATTTTTTTTGTTAAATTGACCCTCCGGTGGTTAGGCTCCCTTTAGGAGCGCCTAAGCGTAATTAAGATTGACAGCTTTTATCGGGGCCTAAACGTTACCGGAAGTTTGTGATTTTTCATCTCTACTTCTACTTCACTATTTTGATCACATCCTATTTCACAAAATTTTCAAAAATTTTGCTTCCTCTGTATAGTTGGTTCACAATGATATTTATTTAAATATAACATACTAAACAAGTTATACCGCTTTAGTAGACACGTGACGATCTGAAGTCATAAATACGTGAAAATAAAAATTTCACCGTCTGATGTAGGTATGGTAATTAAATAGGTATACTAAAAAAAATTTGCTTATTCTATATAGTTTGTTCAAAAGATGTACACTTGCATATAACCTACTAAATAAGGTATACCACATTAGTAGACACGTTGTGATTCCGATGACTAAAATTCATAAAATGAAAATTCAGCCGTCCGATGTGACCAGCATAGTGAAATACAGCAGTGATAGAAAATTCAAATGTATTCAATAATGTTCGGGGATCCCAAATTGGTCAACTACCTCATCTAATACCCCAGAAACTCTTGATCTCATGAACCCAAATTCAGCATCTGCAAATTGACAGTTTATTGCTGGGTACTAGTGAGAGGAATCCACTTCAGCAAAGATGCTACCAAAGCAAATTAGTGCACAGATTAATATTAGCTGGAAAGAGAATATTGGAATTATAGAAAAAAAAAAAAAAAAAAAAACCCATCATTCCATGGTAATCGCATAATGTGACACCTGAAATGAGCAAAATAAATCATGCAAATTTATTATGTTTACTACAGGAAGACTCCTAGTGACACTCTCAAACAGAAATCTCATGTTTACAAATAAACTAACCATTTGTTGTATAGGAACATGCCAAGAGGGAATGCAAGATCATAAAGAGGTACAAGGCATGAGAACTCAAAACACTACACTGACAATAGTTCTAATAACTACATCGACCAGAGTTACAATTTAGAAGGGAAAACCATGAGACCAAGTTATAATATAAATAATCAACAATGCATCAAACCAAGGCAAGACCATACAAAATAAACTACCAGAATACAACCCTTGTTTTGGCCTGCAGTCTTTTAATGGTGTCCCACCTGGCATATAAAAAGAATATCTTACATACAACATTGTCAAAACGAAAGCCACCAAAAGAACACTAACGGAACTTGCCTTTTCATTTGGTACCTGTTTCTGAATTTGTTCTGCAGCTGCAACTACCTATGCAGTAGCAAACCCTCTAGTCACCAGAGAAGGAGAACCCCCTGCATCAGCCTACCAAAAGGTACATTGATTAAGGACTGTCAACCTTGTATTTGTCTGTTGATTATTTTCTTTTCAATAATGCAGCTAATACGAAAGATAGTGGCCTACAAAAACTAACATGAAGTGTATTATCTATGGAGATCATATCAAGCTATGGAGTGTAATACCAAACATAACGATCAATGAGATTGAGTTGCATACCAGTCAACACTATATGAGAACTCATAAGACTTTCCCTATCTCTGAATGGAGATTCTCCTTTCTCTGCGCAAGTTATATACAAACCAAAGAAGTAAAAAACAATCAGCAATGACATTTGTAAATTTAGATTAAAGAAAATAGTGCACTTGTGAGCAAATTAGCATACCTTGGTCTAATATAGATGACAAACAATTCTGAGACACCACAGGTCCCTAATCAAAACAATTGAAGTAAAAAAAAAAAATCAGTACCATATCTCATAACCATCAAATTAGCAGCTAAAATACGTTTCTATCTCCATTTGATATGATAATCTCAGCTACCTCTCTTTTAAGCTTCTTAAAGAAGTATTAGAAACAATACATGCCAAGTCTATGAGGTTCCACTACCCAGTAACAACAGCCCTGTAAACATCCTGACATGGAGTGGAAAGATAAATCGCGAAGACCCCATGGCTCCTGCTAGAGATGTCATTAAGACCCGTATGTTCTGTTTTACGCCTCTGAATTCCACAAGAGAAGACAAGTCCTTTAGGTATGCACTTAAGAAAATTTTGCACTTGGCAAGCAATGCAGTTTTTCACACTGCTTGAATGCATGGAATAGATTTCATACAGAGCCTTTTAAACCATAAGTTATTAGATTTCATACTATAAGATTTCATAAGTTGTTCTCGTCACTAGATAAATCCAACCAGGAAAGGCTAGCGCTGAAAGATAGTAAAGACTTATTTAACCAATCTTTCCAACCACTTGTTCGTGTTTACATACAAAGCCTTTTAAACCAAACTATTAGTATTACAAACCAACACAACTCATTTCCTGTCATTAATACTTACAGCTCACTAGTCCCGCATAGAAGGCCATTATCATTCTTGTATTCATCCATTGCTCCACTCCCAATGACCCGATGCTTTTCTTGAACATCATCACACCTGAACATCCCTATAAATGCTGCAAACGGAACGGTGAATGGTAATCAGTCATGCACATTTGTTTCTCATAATAATCTTATTCTACTGAGTATAGAATGAGATAGGAAATCAACATACAACTGCTTGTCTGCAACTGTAAAGCCATTTAGCTTGTCTGTAGCAGCAAGAGCTGACTCCTCAATCTCAAACTGAACAAATCCGTAGCCTTTACTCTTCCCATCCTCAAACATGGCAACTTTGCAAGACAACACATTTCCGAATTTTCTAAACATATCTTGAAGCGCCACAGATAAACAAAATAGTTAACGGTAAGCATTCACATCAAAGAAAAGAATACACTTAAAAATGGATGGTCTGAGTGGCATCAAAGAAAAGAATACACTTCTGTAGAGCAAACAGGACATACCTTGACAAACACATTCCCAATTCCACTTCTCCTAGCATCAGGATCATTCTTGTATTCAGCTTACGGAGTTGTGTTGCTGGGTTTCAACCCTCAACAGAAATTGTCCAATGAGGCCTGCTGTTGGAAATAGTCGTGGCAGAAAACTCGATGCCTATAATAGTTTTTCCGATGACGACGCCCACAACACTCACTTGCTTCGATCTCCTCACTAACTTGATTATCCGAACCTCGATGCCGGCGATTCAGAGACTGCCAGTCTGAGTTTCTTCTCAGCGCTAACAGAAGAAGAAGAAGCAACCACTCACTGTTGAACCATGGAGCTCAATCTGAGTTTCTTCTCAATGCCCAGAATAGTCACTTGCTTCGATCTCCTCACTCCCTTTCGGTCACCCCGCTCAATCAACCATTTCACTCAATCTGGTTTACTTCTTCACTGTTCAACCCTCATCGCTCAGCCTACTACAAATCGCAATCCAACCCTTCCAAAACCACCAAAATAAGGGGGGATAGTAACCTAATTTAGGGGGGTGCAACGTGCAGATTCACGCTCCTACCCTTTTCACGAGAGCCTATTCGCTGCACCCCTGGGACAGCTGAGACCCATTGATCTCGCCCATGCATTTTTGCAGTCAGTAAAGTTGATGTAGAGAGAGAGATGGAGAAGGAGGAATGGGTCATGCGTGAGGAAGATGATAATGATTATAACGTTAGAGGGAGATGAGAGAAGAGAAAGGAAGGCAAAACAACACCAGTCGAAGCTAACGTGGTTTGGATTGCACGCACTGTTAAGCCTCCTGGTGCAGCTGTCCCAGGGGTGCAGCGAATAAGCTCTCTCCAACAAGTTCCTTTTCGTGTAACATTGAACATCACTGTCCTTGAACAATGTTAGTAATGCATTTCTGACTCTCTGGTGTGATAATTTTCTTCCATTTTTACGCAACAGAACTTAGGAAATAGCCAAGAGATACCATTAGTCTTGCCTCCAAAACTATCCAAAGCAGAATTTTCTGCTTGTGAGTTGTAACACTAGACATACAGAATTGTCATTTATAAACATTCTTCTGCTCTATTCCAAACTATTCTTGTCGAGCCACCACCAGCAGTAGTTGAAGAGCTTCAAATCCAAACTGCTAAGAGACTATGATGATAAAGTAGTATGGGGTTCACATCCAAAACTAATTAGGAATGGGTGGAGTGGCCTAAACCCTTATAAACCCACAGGCAAGATCTCATATTCCTAATGTGGGATTGATATCTTAACACGCCCCCACACGTGTGTTCATTGGGCTTCACACATATACGTGGGTAACCCGCTCTGATACCATGGTAAAGTAGTCTGGGGTTCACATCCAAAACCAATTAGCAATGGGTGGAGTGGCTCAAACTTTTATAAACTCACAGGTAAGGTCTCATATTCCCGATGTGGGATTGATATCTCAACATATGATCCTGGTTTTTGCTTTTAAAATCATAGCTATTGTTCCACTATGCATTTTTATTTTTCAAATGTAATTTGAACTTGTGTGGACATATATTTTGGTCACTTTGCCTAACATGATTGGACAGATAGCCTAATTTCTGTGATTTGGTTCGCTATCAACTTCACTAATCTAAATATGGCAAACCAATTTCAAACGGAGACAATGGAAAGTTATACTTTTTGACTTTCCTCCATGGTTCAAGAAAAGAAACAACTACTTACTATGATTGAAGGTCCCTTTTAACAATTTGCCTGCCACAATATCATCAGTGTTCCAGAACAGCCCAAAATTCAAAATTTTCGAACAGTAAAATGATACAAATGAATCTCAAGCCAATCAAATGAATGAAATGCCTATGGAGATGTTCAGACATAAACAACCCCATATTGTGCCTATCTTAAGCAAGACTCTGCCCATATAAAGAACTGCCCTGCATTCACCATAAGTTGCTACGGTGTGAAATCGCCAACATTTCTGTTTTGCCTAGGAGAGGAGACACAAGGGAGAGTAACTTTCACCGGGAATTCTTACGGCTCGTTTCATACAGTGCTATAGGAGGTAAATTAGAAGAATTGATATGTGCAATAATGGTTCTCAAAGTTCTTGTCCTCACAGAAAGGGAATCTTGGTTTCCATAGGAGGTACTGGACATGCCTACTAATTAAAAATGGTCCAACACTAACTCTGCCTGAGCTGCATACAAGTTAGTGTTTGAGAAGCTCTCCCTGAATAGCAGTGTACCTTTATCAGAAATGGCATGATTATGCCTGAGAATAATTAATGAAAAGGCACTATATATATCCACCCAACTACTATCTTCACCAACACTACACATGTAATCCAGCACTTTTGCTAAGAGATAGCCAGCTCCGATCCTTATTGCTCTATAGGGTTTTTTCTCATGTGTTGTGCTATGGTATACTACCCTTTGGAAATCTGTAAGTCATGTGTCCCAAGCAAAGAGGGTCTCTTTGGGGTGCTCTTGGAATTGGGCATGAAATGATTGGGATTCCACTAGTGGACCAAACAAGGGTTTAAGACAAGGTGTGTTCTGGAATGTACGCAGTACTCAACGTACTGCGGGTGTCTGCTCCACGTGTCAAGCATTGATTGGAGAAGTTTTGGCGCGTGGAGAAGACGACTCTCGCTAATCCTCCCTCCGCGAACGCGAAAGCTTTGCAGCGCTCGCCTCGCCTCGCCTCGCGCCGCCCCGCCCCGCCTCACCTCGCCTCGCCTCGCGCCGCCCCGCCCCGCCTCACCTCACCTCGCCTCGCCTCGCGCCGCCCCGCCCCGCCTCACCTCGCCTCGCCTCGCCCGCCCGTGCTGCACATGTGGACGGTGAACAACCTATGAACAACCTTTGCACGCGATTGGGAGATTGATCCGAGCGAAGTCGACAACCCCGTTTCTAGATCGGTTTGCAAATTCGATCACCCGGTTGCTGAGGGAAACAAAACCGATCCACGCGAGACGCGCGTGATCGCTTGACAAAGTCAAGCGACAGCCGCAGTACCGGAAGTACTGCGTACACAGCAGCCGTTCCTTTAAGACAAAGGGGACCATAGTTTTGTACTAATAGTGGGACTGAGATCAAGCCACACCACTCACCTGTTCTGTTTTTGCAAAGATTTGAAACTCGGTTTTGGCACAAGTTAAGCAGCAGCCAAATTCAAAATCGACCAAACTGAGCTAGTGGCTTTGGATCCTGTTTTGGTATATTGAGACCTCTATAATAAGTACCTAAATTGATTTGTTGTTGAAAAGATAGAGAAACAGAAACATGATTTGTCCTTAATCAGTTGTGTTGCCTAACTGATCATCAATTGTTCACAATCACAAGCTACATATATGAAGCCAAATTTAGTGGACATGAATATGAATTGGTTTCTTGGAAGAAAGGATCTATACAATTTAAATTTTCTGACAAGTCAAGAAATCCCAAGGTGCTGTCACATTGGGATAATATATACAAGAAACACATAAAGTTTTAGACAGAATTCAACAACTTGTTTGTATTCATAAAACCTTGAAAAAAGAAGAGAGTTTCTCTAATTTTGGTGAAAATGGACAACAGCCTTGATGTTCCGTCATATTATTATCATATAAACTTCTAAAGCAATAAACATCAAACAACCATATGTTTTCCTGTTAATTATAGACATACTTGTCCAGAATTGTACTTATGAATTTATGAGTAGATTCTCAACATTATCTGAATCTTTCAACAGTGGAAGCAATTATCATTGATACAGAATACTCCCATTTGCCTTTCAAGCAAATCTTCATTATTGAAATATCTTGGGATCTTTTCAAATTTTTGAACCTTTTACAGTCAAATAAGTAAATTGCAAATAATGCGTCAATCAAATAATTAAGTTCACTAGCTATAACATATACCAAATTGCTAAGACTCGATCCAATAATGTTTCATAGAGAGAGAAGGGGGAGATATGAAAACCTGTCAAGTTCATCTATTTACAATCACAATTCTGATACATCATTTATTTTGATTTTATCAAAATGATAAAAAAGAATTGGTATCTATTCTTCTTTTGAAATGAAAAACTTAAAAGAAAAAATCCATTTTCAGGCATAATTATCAAAGAGAAATGATAAAAAGATAACAAAAATGAGTGCTATGGTAATTTAAGTTTCATTATGAACTCTTACATGCATAGATCAACAAGGAGAATTCAACTTTTTCCTGTTCTTTCTGCACCAACTTTTCTTCTAACCAAAGTCTGCTATCCATTCCACTTCTTGTTCTGAACATGAAAACTGCATATCTTGATGAAGGATTGTTGAAGAACCAATCATGAACATCCCACATCAGATCAACCAGCAAACCATCAACAAAAATTGTCTGGTTTCCTCTAAAATTCCACTGCAGCCTCTTTACTCGAATCACCGTCTTCGTATCAATCGAAACAGACAATACTGGATGCTTCAAGCCTTCATTTTCTCCACTACATCTGATCACAATGTTATGAGAAATCCCAGTATCACTGAATTGAGCTTTGGTGGAGTAAAGGGTACTACTTCCTGAATAATGCTCTTGCCTTGATATCAAAGAGACCTTAGAAACTGGGGTACTAGTCTTGAACTTCTTGGTCATGGCTTCTTCACCCATGTCACCTAGAATTAGGCCTATTTCTGAATCAACCATGACCAAAATGTAAAACCCATCAACAGGTTCAGGACCAGTAGCATCATACTTGGCTCTGGAGAGATCCCAAATGATTTCCATCTTCGAGCTTTCTGGTGATTCGAAGACTTTACAGCCTTTCTTCTTGCGAAACAGGCGAGAATTGGTGTTGAGTCTGAAGGATGTTGAGGGATCATCGCCAAACTTAATGCTCAAGCCTTGTGCATAATGGTTCTTGCACCAGGCGACTGTGACCAAGAACTGCTTTTTAGTGGTGGAGAGAGTGATCTTGTAGAGACTAGTAACTGCATTTTGGACTGAAGGAGATAGACTTGGAGAAACACAAGCAGTGTTTGCATAGCTAGAACATGAAGGATGAGACACATTCACTGCATTTTCACTAAAACAAGACAGTTTGTCTCTCATTGTAAAAGAACACTTCTTCTGAGTTTGAGAGAGAGAGAGAGAGAGAGAGAGAGAGAGAGAGAGAGAGAGATCTGGGGCTTTTTGAGAAATGGGATCTGTCTTAAATGTTGTAAATGGGAACTTGAGAGGAGATAATGAGTAAGAAGGTGAGGAAAGACAGGTTCTTTGTGCAAGAATTAAATAAGATTCTCTGCCTATTTCACCTTAAATTTTGCATCTTTAGCAAGAGAAGGGAAGGAAGGAAGGGAGTGGAAGATTGAGACAGAGACCTTCAAGCTTGCCTAGTTTATCTGCTATGACAGTTCATACATGGTGACACAATACAAAAGAATTCAAAAGAAAAAGGAAGAGGGGAAAGAAAGGAGGCTAACAAAGAAGTTGGACCTGGTCTGGTACAAGCAGTAGTAGAACCATCATCACTATTTGTTACAGGATCATGGCTGCTTTTAATTCCTTGTACATTGGGTTGTGTGACTTAATTTTTTTTTTTTTTTTGGGTTGTGTGACTTAATATAACAAGGGGGTTGTGAGTTGTGACTGGGCAAAGGCAACAGAATTGTAACCAACTATTTCATGCATCATATCTATTTTATTAGTTTTTCACAAACTATTGTACCAGCTTGGTCAAAAAAAGGGAAAAAATTGTACCAGTCTCATACTAAAAGCTGATTCTTTACCCTAGAAGGGTAATTTTACAACCCAGTTAAAAACTGTGAGATACCAGACTTCAGGATTTTGGAACCAATAATACATTTCAGATATTTTAGAAAGCATCAAAAGAACATAGTGGTCTACATTTGTTTGTATCTACAATCTAGTCCCCAGAAATCCAAATATACATGATATGCAGATTTCACATAAGTCAAGGTGGTAAGAATTTTTTTTATGACAGCATTATGACAAGCAATTTGGGAGAGATCTGAATTTGATATCTTGGTGGATAAACTGTGTATATATGAGGGGGATTCTATTTTTGTAACGATGATATGGGCATGCAGAAAAATGATTATGATTGTGAATGTTGACCCACAAAATAAATTTAGTTGTGTAGACCCAACAACTGCTGCTGCTCCCAACACATCTATTATTGAAAGCAAGGTATAAATTGTAGTGTTATGTCAATTTTTTTGTCCATGTGAGACTGAGTGAGCTACAAAGTTTCCTGTATTTCTTCTTCTTTCTTATAATCCGTATGGACTAAAATTTTGAACAATTACATAGTATTTAGGAAGCAAGGAATATTTTAATGTGCATTGCTCTAGATGTTACATCATTAATGTATCATGTGGTTACAGTTGGGAAGAGGGGTTTAGTGCCTGTCAAATTAATAGGAGCCTCGTGACGACGTGAACTTTGCTAACTAAAATAAAAGATTAAATTCATTTTACTTTCCTCAGTTTTGGGGTAAACTTCATTTCATGGAACTAAGACTAAAATGAAATTAACTCTATACCTCATGGGGGAGGTAAGCTGAATTTAACCCTAAAATAAAAACCTTTGTGTATGGGTGAACATCTGCTTCTCTATCCCTCCTCCTAGTCCAAGCAATTTTTTTGTTTTTTTTTTGTTTTGTAGAAACGTCTTTTATAATTTCGATCATAAAGATTTCAGAAGGGACTTGGGATCCCCTTGATTGCTTCCGAAATTGATTGCTACAAACTTCTTTTGATTGCTACAAAAATGAGTGCTACAAACTTCTGCTTATGATTGCTACAGTGGTATAGATTTAATTAAGTGTTATTTAAGGGTATTAGTTAGAGAAAAGTAAAGTAGCTATGATTTAGACTTTGAAACTAAGGCTTCTATGATTAAGAGGGAGGAGCTTTGATTAGAAAGTGCTGGCATACTGGCATTAATGCATGCAGCTGCTATTTTATCTTGCTATGATCGTCAACCTAATAAAATGCCCCAATTCTTTTTAGTGAAAATTCCGAATAATTTCATACAAATTTGGAAAAGTTGCATGGAATTTTCAAGCAAATCACTAAATTTTATATTAAGAGAAGAATAAGGTCAAAATACTCATTACATGCTCTTCTGTTGCCATGTACAGACAGTTAAGAAGTTGTAAATAAGGGTGTAAATGAGTCGAGTCAAATCGAAACGGGCCGAATACTATGTTGTTCATGTTCGACTCATTTTCTTTTTATCAAGGTTGAGTCGGGTTTAAGCTTGAAATTTCTTTTCCATGTTCAAGCTTGGCGCGGCTTGAATATTTTTTTCTTAAGCCCGAGCTGAGTTCGGCTCAGCTCGATTTAGTGGATGAGCTCAAGCTTTAATCGGCTCGGCTTGGCTCATTACCTCATTTACCTTTAAATTAAAAAAAAATAAGATTAAATTCATTTTACCCCCCTCCTCCTAAAGTTTGGGGTTAACATCATTTCAGTCATCGTTCTCTCAATTTTGAAAATTTACCATTTATAGTTTTCAAATTTTATAGATCATGCCCAATTGTTGAAATTTCCACTAAGATTAAATTAAGTTTACCCTCCTAAGGTTTGGGGTCAACTTCATTTCACTCTCTCTTCTCTCAATTTTGAAAAGTCACCCTCTGAAGTTTCCAATTTTCTTCAGTCTAGCTTATTTGCTAAGATTTCGTCCAATTTAAAGGTTTAATGTTTACATGGAATCTTATATAATGGGTCATAAAGTTTGATTTTTGTCGTTAACTGACTATTCTAGCCCTTAAAGTGAGTCATAAAGTCAAAATTAACTTTCAATTTTGACGGAATTTTAGCAAATAGGCAAAGCTGATGTCATTTAGAAACTTTAGAGGGTAAATTTTCAAAATTAAGAGATCGAAGACTGAAATGAGGTCAACTCGAAACCTCAGAAGGGTAAAATGAATTTAGTCATCTCGTCTAATTTGGACGTTAATTTTGACTTTATAACTCACTTTAAGGGCTAAAATAGTCATTTAACAATAAAAACGTCTTTAAGGACCCTTTTTCTAAGATTTCATGCTAGCATTTAATGTCCAAATTAGACGAAATTTCAGCAATTGAGCATGATCTATGAAATTTGAAAACTATAAAGGGTAAATTTTTAAAATTAAGAGTATCAGGATTGAAATGATGTTAACCCAAAACCTCAGAAAGAGGGGTAAACTGAAATTAATCCAAAAATTTAATATGATGCTTGTCCTTAGTACAATTATCTTTCTGTTATGTCACTGCTTTGTCAAAGCAAATAGAGTTGTCAATATCGCACTTTTTGCTAACTGGTGCATGTTAGAGTACGTTACTTATTGTAATATGGGGTTTAGGCTTTATGGCCCCCTTTGTATTCTATGGTTTCATTAATCAAGACTTAAAGGCAGCCGTATCGGCCTTTCTTCAAAAAAAAAAAAAATTAAGACTATCTCATCCTAATTACTTTTTTTGTGTGGTGATCGTTAGTGTTCGATTAATTGTTCCACAAATTTGTTAAATGAAGAGTAAAACAGAGGTCCAGTCATGCCAGCGGCCAGTTCGACCGGTTTCTTTTTGACCGGTTCCGGCGGTGAGGCTAGCGGTTTTTGGACCCGTTAGACCAATGGCTACGAGTTGTAGCATGGTCATAGTTTTACTTATTCATCTTTGCCCACCATCATTCAAATCTTTGTGTTACGGTCGTAACGATATGCATATTTGTTAACGGATTGAGTTAACGTTTTGTAATCTATATCGTCCACATGTTGTATGTGCCAAATTGCGCCTCCACAAGCGCACAATGATGGGTTATTTATGATGAATATTGTCTTTGAATAAGACATGAGTTTCTGATTATAGTCCGTTTATATAGAAACCTTGACAGGCGATCTTTTTTACGTCACTTTGATGGGCCAGTCTTCCCATCGTTAGGGGGAGATAAGAACAAGAATGTTCAAGTAGAACGACTTAAAATTGTCATGGTTTGTCCCTACTATGTCTCATCAAGTTCCCCAAAATCCCAAAGTAAAGTGACGAGATCATATATACATGCTGCAAACATGCGTACAAGGATTGATGTCCGGATAAGGACATGTTGATTTTCGGATAAGAGGACATGTAGTCACCCATAGATGGTGGCATGGTGACGCCACAAAAGTGGTAGATGGTGTCACTCGGCCGTGGCTCCCATGGTTTAGGGGAAGGCCACTTGGTTCGATAAATACTCGCCAAGGAAGAATGCGAGTTTGGCACAACTTGATCCTTTGATCATTAACTCATTCGTCTCATGTGCTATTTCTGGAATATGGTCATCATTAGGGGACGCCTCAATGTCAATACCAATCTATATAGAAATCTCTATAAATAGAAATTACACTAGTGTACATGATGACGTGGTTTAATGAGTTTGATATCGAACCCTACTTCGTTGAGAAAATACCAACGTTGTAGATTGGCCTATATGGAAAGATGCGATCCAGTTTAAACAAAGAGATATTGTTTTGGTCAGGTGATGCCGACACCCCGAGTGTTTACCCTATCAGTTATGTCTTCGTTAGAATTTGTAGTGAGAACAAGAGCTTAATTAGACTCACCTTCTGGTGCAAGGTCTCTCACAAACTCCCTAAAATCGACTACGATGAGATATACTTTCGTAATGGATGTCATTTCACTCCTTATCTTGTCAGTTAGGTAGTTTTCGAAAAATTGAGCATGCAGCTTGTGGTCACAACTTATCTCTATTGGGAACTAAGAGATGTACATAAAGATCTTGAATAGATCGATTTTCACCCAAATCAAGTGGCTCCTGACCACAGAGCGCGTTTGCAAAGTATTTGCTAAGTATCTACTTAATTAGGGAAGAGATATGACGAATTATGTCTCTTTGCGTGTAAATTCTGGATGAATCGTGATGACCTCTTGTTAAACTAAGAAATGCAACTGATCCAAAATTAAAGAGAAGTCCCTAGCACGAAAAAATGGCATCATGAGGGTTGTCTACATGATACTTGAAATAGCCTTAATCGACATAACCTGAAAATTTTTATAATTGAGAATGAGATTCACATTTATAGCTTTTAATTAACTCCAACCAACTAGTGGTAGAGATGGTTGGACATTCACCTGGTTTGAGCACTTGGCGTGCATTCTACTCTAATGAGTCGGCGAGTTCTTTGCGTTGTCAAATGGTTGCAACATCTTAGTGGTAGGATAAAACTTAGTGTGATTAGTGATATTTTCCAGTTCAACATACTAGGAAAGTTGAGTTATATATTTATGGTATGTCAGCACAACTATAAAGTTAATAGAGTATCCAATGTTGCAATGTTTGGTAAATGATACTTGTTAGAATACATAGATTATTGTAACGCGGGGTTAAGGAAAAATATCTCTCATCTTGTATGTTGCAGTTTCATCAATGGTTACAACTTGACTATACCGGACTTTCTTTCAAAACAAAAATTTCACAAGGCAATTAATGAATTAATACTAAATACAGTAGTATCCTTCATACTTGTAAGATATGAATGTGAAGGAGGCTAGATGTCCCCATGAAAATTACAACAATAAACTATTTGTATCTAACAACTTCGTACAGGTTATTTATTGTCGGCCAATTTTTTTTGGTTACAGAATGTGCCTAAAAGGCACAAACTGACCAAAGAAAGAAACTAAACATTACAGCAGTTGCTAGATATTCTGACTCTAGTAACAACACTTAAGTCATCAATAAAAACTTAGACATCATGAATAGGCCGAGGCTCTTCAAAAAATAATCGGCCAATTTTTCTTCAATAAGTTTCTTTAAATTCTCTCTAATTTTATACTTTGACAAACAAAATTCCCATCATATTCTTCAATGGATATACACACGTAATTACTTTGAGCTCAAAGAGTGGGAAAGTTAAGTGAAGACAATATTTTTGTTGTCTGGTTTCAGACATATGCATGACGCATGATAATTCATCCATCCTTGCAATTTCTATTCTCCATTTCTTGTTACATCGAAAACCAAAGTCTTCTGAAAATCTTGCACCCTTTTATAGGAATAATGGTTACTTAATTCCTACCTTTCCGGCAAGTCTTGAATCACAAAAAGAAAATCATGCCATTTAGTTAGGCAGGTATTAGTTGCATTTTACCTATCTTACATGACTTTTTATCTTCAGCCTTCAACTTTTGGATTTAAATCTAACGGTGGTTAACCATAGATCCATTGGTCAGTAACTCACCAGGTAAACATGACTGATTAGGTATATATATGCGGCTGCCTTTTGAATATGCACAAGTTTTATATATAATTTAGACAAGAACTGATACATGTAAGTCTTCTGGGCAACTGAATGTAGAACAAAGATTGTTAATAAATAATAGTTCTGTATAGCTTAATAGAATAGCTAATGATTGAAGATCGACTCTGTTTATATGTATGAAAATTAAGGGGTGACTTTTCAAAAGTAGAGGCTGAAGATAAAAGGTCACCCCTTAATTTTCATACATAGAAACAGAGTCGATCTTCAATCATTAGCTATTCTATTAAGCTATACAGAACTATTATTTATTAACAATCTTTGTTCTACATTCAGTTGCCCAGAAGACTTACATGTATCAGTTCTTGTCTAAATTATATATAAAACTTGTGCATATTCAAAAGGCAGCCGCATATATATACATAATCAGTCATGTTTACCTGGTGAGTTACTGACCAATGGATCTATGGTTAACCACCGTTAGATTTAAATTCAAGAGTTGAAAACAAAATAACTTTAAAACAATACTTCCCACCATTAGATTCACATTCAATGATGATTGACCATGATTCTCTTAGTCAGTCACTGACTAGGTGAACGTTATTGTATACCTAATATTAGGAAAAGTTATAGCGAGTTAGAGACTGAAAATGTAGTTATATATCACTCAAACCGGCCAGACTAGCTTTTCAGCTTCAAGGATCTAAAAGTGAAGGTGAAACAGAGAAGGGATATAAAGCCCCAGCTGGGAGGACCTTTACACTTACGAATTGCAATACACTAGTCAAAGTTGAGGGGTAACTATTAAGAACATCTCTGACAGCTTTCCCAAAATTTTTTCAAAATGAAAAAGCAAAATCCAAAATCTCAAAAAAAAAAAAAAAAAATTGCTCTAACACCCCATTTTGGAGTATTTGACATTTATTACTACAATTAAATATTCTACTTCATTTTTAATTATAACAAAAAAGAAATATTCTATATCTTATTATAACAATAAAATACTTAATAATATATTTTATACTTTTTTCTTCTCATTAGAGCATGTGAGGAATTAATGATCATGCTAATTTCAATAATTTGGGGAATGAAGGTTTTGCTGCGAATTTAGAAAATGAGTGCTTCTCTTTCTTCTTCATCCCATTTTGGGGAATGGAATGGGAAATCTGTTAGATTTAAAAACAGCTCTATATTCCCCAAAATTAAGAAGATCAAGAAAATGAGGAAGCTCTTAAAGATGTTCTAAATAAGTCACACATTATTAAATCGTTGAATTGAGACAACAACGTATGAACGTGTTATGTGTCTTGATTTACCATCTTTTTAGATATCATTAGTTGTTCAAATAGCGTCAATATAGTCACATGTACAAATTTTGTCTATTTATACTAAAATCTACATTTCCTCTGTCATCCATCGACCAAACTTGCTATTGGTCTATTCATACACTCGTTGTAATCCATCTTTTTGAAATCTATTTCACATAGCAATTTTTGATTCCCCATCCAAACACACAGTACAAATTTTTAGTTAATATGCAAGTTTTATTCTTCTATATGTTAAAATTCCAATATCTAAATAGGCCACCAACATGTGAAGAACGACGAAGAAGAAGATGTAGTATTCTTAGGAGAATGATACCTTCTCTAGTAGGGGTGTGACTTCGAAACCGAAAATCGAAAAAAACCGCACCGAAAACCAAACTGAAACTGTAAAAACCGTACCGAAAGAAAAAAACCCGGGCTAAACCAGATCTGTTCGGTTCGGTTTTTGATTTAAGGCCAGTAAAAACCGAACTGAACCGTTTGAACCGAAGTCAACGGTCAACATTGTAATACGACGTCGTTTTGATTAAAAAAAAACACCCTAGTTCTTCTAGTCAGCGACACCCACAGTCCCACACAGCCACACCCTAATTTAGTTTCAGTCTTTCTCCAATTCTCCCCTCTTGCAGCCTCGCCCTCTTCTGAGGATGAGATGATGTTGATAAGGATTTGATGTACTTTTCTCCCATTTATTACAAATTTTTATTTTGTGATATTTAAACTTTGATCATTGGACTCTATTTTTAATTTGTGGACTTTTAAGTTTGAACTATATGGAAGTATGCATTATCGAATATGGATCTATAAGTCTCTATTAAGAACTCTATATTAAAATTACTAGAAATTTGTACTACTGTTTTTTTTTAGCAAAAAAAAAAAAACCAAAGAAAAACCGAACCGGACTGAACCGTTTGATTCAGTTCGGTTTTCGGTTTACAGTTTTAAAAATTAAAAACCGAACTAAACCGTTTCCGGTTTTAGGTGGAAACCGAATCGGATTAAACCGATAACACCTAGTGGACCTATTCTCCAGTCCTTACGTGACAAACAGAGTGAACAAACCTAGTGGACCATGAATAATTGAACATCGAAATCTTTGAACAATCGACACACATTACCACCTATGAAATGCGACATACCAAAAGCATCTGAGCACTTTTGAATATAGACCAACTGGGTTTGAAACTTCAAGGAATCAAGCAATGAAAGAAACATATTGGAACAAGACCAACTTGGACAGGTCATAGATTAAATCTCACTATATTTGTAACACAAATGGTGTGCCATGAATTTATTCTTGTTTGGAAATTGGAAGGCAATGTTAGGTCATATGCATGTTGCAATTTTGCAATTGGGGCATTAAAAACAGAATACATATTGGTAGACTGTCAGAGCCAACTGTTGTGTAAATTATACTATACAAAGTTGCAGGCCTAGGTTGGTTCCAAGGAATGTAAATACCATAAACAAAACTAAGAAAGCTTGTATAATATACACAAACATGGCTTCCCTATTTGTTTAAGTCGATCAGAATTCTGCTGATCTCAGTGAGTTTTGTCCTTTCCCCATTTGGGGTCATAATCACATTCACATCAATACAGATTTTGTATAGTTTTGGCAAGGAAACCAAATCTTTCTACAGCTACTGGTAGGATACATATAGAGGTCATCCTGGATTGGAAGTCCATGTTTTTTAGAGAGCTAATTAAACAGCCTTCAAAGTTCGTTAAGGGGCACAAAGCCATGGAATTCATCAAGTTTGTGTTGGAGCGTGCTCAAACTTGCGAGTCAAAAGAACATCAAATTGTTCTCATGAGATAGAATGTTATGAACCCTCTTAAGTTGAATGTAGGAGATCACTTTCATCTGTATTAAAACAAATGGTTTGTTTGCTTATGTGACTGAAGTTGCATGAAAAATGGTTCGCAGATTAGTTGATGATTATCGTAAATAAGATTGTAAAACGAGAATCGATGATGATTGAAATTAAACTATAACCACTCTACAGCCCATATGTAACCCTCAATCTTTTGAGTTTTTGATTCCTAACACCGAACCATACATCTGAAGGATTCAACTCATTCAAATACACATTCATGAATATACTAGTGTTAGGAAGAAGACATTACTAGCATAGATTTGAATTCTCAACTCTGTTTAGAAGAACAAGAGGAGGTCTTTGCAATTCCACTCCAGTTGTCATTTTCACAACAAAATAAGATGAGTACCCAAGTGTTTGATCAGGACTACACAAAGTGCACCAACCCCATGCAAGTGCAGTTTTGCCTTTCTGATCATGACAAGCCATTCCCTAACTTAAAGATTAGAAACATATTGGTCCCTATTGGGGTGCCATATCCTTCTGAAACATCCCAGTTAACAAGGTTTTGTTTACGGTCTTCATTTTCTTATCTCCACTCATATTCACAACCACAAACCAGCCCTGGCCTAGTTGTTCTTTCCCCCACAATTCTTTTCTCAACATAATCTAACATCTCAGCTACTAATTAATATAAGCATGTGAAAACTTGGTCTCCCAAGCTAGTCATTACTTATAAAACTTAGAGCTAAAATAATGAAGTGTATCCTACCAAGTCAAAGATATTGTTATGTAATGCAAGCACCTAATACACCATTCTGATGCTTCTGTTAGCTTCTTGGAAGTTGTTGAGAGTCCATTTTCATGTTTAACTGGGGATTAACAACTTATAATGACACTTCAAATTCTATATTCAATTCCTGATATTAACTATATTTGTCGGGGCAGAGTTTCTTTTTTCTTAAACAAAAGAGTAGAAATGTGTAAACAAGGATGGAGTACGTATGAGGCTATGTACTTCCAGGGAAGTTCTTTTTTGGTCAATCTTGTGCTGTCTGCAGGAGGGTTATGGATCCTAGACGCTATAAGAAAACTATTGCTAGCAATAGTTTTCTTATAACAACGTGGTGTTGAGTATATAAAAACGTAGAGAATCGATCACCATCAGCTTGATTAGGAACCCCAACCATCTTATTGTATAGTTCTCATCTCTTTGCTAGGATCATAATGCATAGTTGAAACCATGTACAAGGATTAGAGAAGTCAGACCTCCTAGTGTGATGGCTTTGGTTATCAACACTATACCAACGTTCATGAACGTAACTTCCTAAGTCGAAGCGGACCATTCATAAGCTAGCAGTGTTGGCCACCAGAAGTGGAAGAAATGTTAATTTACCAACCAGTTTGTGGGTCATAACTCATAAGCGCGAATGAAGCACTTGTTCTAGAGTCAGTAGTGCCTCGTGATAGTGAATACACATCGATAAATTCGGGGTATCATCTGTCATCACTTTGTCGATGGTGTTTGAATTGAAGCACAAAAGAAGCACGAAGGGTTCAACTTATCTAAACAACTAGTGCACATTACGCAGGAGTATTCTGGACCTCCTTATTCCTTAATACTGTCCTGGACTTGTGGGAGTGGGCTTAAGATGCACTAATTTTGTGCAGTGTTTGGTGGGGTGAAGGACTAGACCTTTTGTGCTAAATTGGTTATGTTGTTTTGTTCTGGAGAAAGGAGAAAGGGAACCAGACAACCAATGAATATGTATGGCAAACTTCCATATATAAATCATCATCTTCATGAAAAAAAAAATGATCCCTCCCTCCAACTAAGGACACAGCAAACTACACACTACCTCAATCAACAAGTTTTTGTGCTTGGAAACCTCTTCGTCCTTGAGAAATCTTTTCATACATATTATGCAAAATCTTAGTTTCATTCAGATTCATCATGTTCATCATTTGCATGCAATACCCAGACCTACATCGACCAAATTTAACAAATTTCTACTCGTTCATCAATTACCAACAATACCCAAACTTTGGATGAATCAAATCCAACAGATTCTTCTGAACCCAATTCAATATTGGTTGAATTCAACAATGTCATCTATCTGCTAGATTAGATACACATGAATACCCAAACAACAGAGACCTAAGCTAAGTTCAACAAGGGCGTGTAATCTTGAGATGGATGAGCGAGTTGAGAGAGGAAGAAGAAGGATAGAGCTGAGCTCAACCAGAGGCAGAGAGAGTGAGAGAAATGAGGTGTTATCTTGAGACACCAAAGATGAGTACTCAGAATAACACTACCTAAGGAGGTTGAAAAGAGAAACGGTGTTATCTAGTACCATTAAGTTTTGTACCGCTTCACACCAAACGTGAGACAATCATATTAGCACCTCTTATATAAGGCAGTACCAGTTAACCCTGTCAAACAAACGTGCACCTAAAGCTTAAAAGTTACTAGACAACCAAAAAAGAAAAACACAAAAACAACAAAAATGTGCAGCTGTGACCCACATCTAAGCCATTATCTAAGAACTGGCCGAAAGACCAAAACCACTTCTAGAACCAAGACCTAAACAAGGCCCAGTCTAAACCCCAAATCACTCCAACCTCTGTCGTAGCAACTAGCTAGCATGCCTAGATGTTCTCCTCGACCGTTCTCCGCTGATCAAAACCTCCCCAGTCCCCAACTCGATAGTCTGTCAGAGGCTACCCTCATGACGACGCCACCAAGTCTGCCAGCATCCCTCTCACCAGACACAAATATCCATAGGACCTGTTTAGCTTAGGCATCTCGTTGTGATGCAAAGAGGGTTGCAGCCAATTTGTTGTTGTATAGCGACATGGGCAATGGCTAGTTGGTACTTGGCAGGAACTTTAAAGAGTCACTAACCCAGCGCCTCAAAGGTGGACTTGCTTGATGGACATCCGATCTAATAGAGAATAATGGGGAACCATTGGAAAGAAAACATGTTGGGGCTTGTAGGTGTAGACTTGTAATGGTTAGACTTGTAGCGTTTAATGTTCTCACCCACAATACGTAACTACAAGGTTCTGAATACAAACCCTCCTAACAGACTTCCATTTGCAATTACACCTTTGTATAGGCAACCTGGGTTCCTCTCGAGGTCTATGAGCGAGGAAAGAACTTCAACAATCAAGCTGGCAGATGACAACAAGTACTATGTGAAGGGGGGCTGTTCAAAATTCAATCCTGATAACAAGGATTATGTGAAGGGAGACTGTTCCTAATCTGGCTAATCATATGAATCTACCAAATCTGAGCTGAAACTAGAACAAAATGGATCCTTTAACTTCTTTAAGTGAAAGGAATGAACACGTCTTGCATCTCTGAGCAATGAATCAACAAATCAACCAAATTTCTAGTTATACCAAATCCCATCTTTTTCATTCTACGTACATTTTAGCAATGCCTTCATCCTAAATGAGGAAGTGATTTTGATACAAAAGAATTCCATCTAGTTACTAGAAACTAGTAACTGAGATACGGGCTCATAGCCAACTTAATGAAAACAAGTTCACTTCCAAGTAAATATTTATCAACCAACAACCGATCCAGTGTTCCAGACATAACAAGCAAGATTCTCAATGAATACTAACTGGTTACCCAAAAAATCAAGCAATAGTTAAGCATGAATATTAGGGATGAGCTCTAGCAAGGAGTAAGCGTGTAAAGAGTAAATTCCATATAAATCGGAAAGTTACCATAAAAGTGAAATCCACTCTCCCACTTTCCATTTCTAGTCATCATTCATTCAGTCATTCTCATAACAATACAAAATTTGAGTCACTAAGAACAAAATTTAAGTTACCAAAAATGGAAAGTGGGAGTGTGGATTTCACATCCCTACAACTAACCCTACCAACAACTAATTTTAGATGATCTTAAAAGAACTGAAAATACTTAAGACTTTATTTAAAAAGGTTAAGAAACTGGAAAACAGATCCTCATTTTAAGTATGACATATTTATCGGAAACACTATCTATCCCAAACCAATAAATGTGTCTGCATCATCAGGAAGATTTCTTATACTCTATAAACTGACCAAGGAAATAAAAATAAAACTATCTACTTTTTAACTCTGAGAAAACCCTAATATTTTTCTTTCATGAAGCAGCTCAATAAACTTGCAAAAACTTGCATTTTTTTGGGATGATTAGTTGATACTTTGCCTTCTTATCTTTGTCTAAATTACTACTAAACATAGCCATGCAACTCTAATAAATTAGCCTAATAAGCACACAAAGGTAAACATGTAGCATTTCTCCTTTCAAAAGATCTCTCACTCTGGCATTTATCCGAGAAACCATTTGCATAAAAAGATACTGAATTTATTAATATCCCCTACTTTGGCGTTGAACATTTCGGAACCGACACAAAATAAACAATCATTTAAAGAGCAAAATTATTTCTTATGTGCGGAACTCAAAAACACAAAAATAGTTGTATACATATCAACGTCTTTTAAGGTTCTCAGACTATCAGGATTCCTTACATCTTCATAAGGACTTTGATTGTAATATTACTTTACTATGTTCAACTAATATAACAAAATATCAAATAAAGTTGCGACTAACCATAATATCTAACTACCAAGGATTAATTCACATAAACTATAATATCCTAATTCCAAAGCTATGGACATTATATTGGTGCCGGATTAGTAAAGCAATGGAAACCCAGCTATTATGATTCCATCAGGATCCCTTCCAGTAATTTACTTTCCCAAGAATAAACTCTCATGACATTTTATTCATAATTCATTACTTTGAGACAACTGATTCGATACGAGTTATATGACATAACTTTAAAACAGTACAAGAACATCTCAGTCATGAGTGTAAACTTCAATTCACCATGTAAAGAGTAGAAAAATTTCAAGAGATGCCAGAGATTTGCTATATAATTCTAACAAAACATGCTCAGTAGTTAACCTGGAAAGACAAGCGTTCTCATTTTCCAAAAGAACTTATCAGCCAACTCAAGAACAAAGGAAGAACTCTTTTATCTCTGCAAGCACTCACTCCTAGATAGGACTGAGATAGTTCACAAATCTACCTGTCACATGGGCAAACAAGAACATACTACAGATCATGTAACTTTTAAGAAAGAGCTAAGAATACATACACAAATAATCTAAACCACAAATATACATGTCCGAGCATAAAGCAGATACCATTGCTAAACTAACTTTCTTATTTCAGAACAAGTAATTTTATCACCAATGATCATCAGAAGAATAGACCACATGTGTTTCCCTCAAAGACACCGTTAAGACTAGTCTTTCTTCTTTCTATATAAGCTGAGATAGTACAGGTAAAATGGATAAGCATTCCGTTAAACACAGAGACAAGAAGAAAGCAGCAGAGCCCAGTAGACTTCTATAACATTTCCTACAACTCTCACACAGATGCCTAATCTATCTGCTCAATAAAACTAAGACATGTTTCAATATTGTTACTAAACACGCTCCTAGATGATGATTCGGTTCGACCTGCTAATTTTACAGCTAAACACAACTCCTATACGGGTATTTCTAACAAAACCAAAGAAACTAATGTGCCAAATTGATATAAAACTAACATTAATTTTCCTACAACTCTCACACAGACTCAATAGGAAGCTAACACTACAAGTTGGCCCTGTCAATATCGGAAAGGTTATCACTCTTAACTACCTGCTCAGTAAAACTAAGAGACGTTTAACATTGTTACTAAACACTGTTTTCGGTATTCGTCAACCTGGTAGTTTAACAGCTAAACCGAAGAAACTAACAGTCCCAAATTGAAAGGGAGGAGCAGGAGTGACCTTCAGAGGAGGAGGCAGCTAAATTTGGGAGCTTAGAAACAAGGCAAGCAGCAGCAATGGAGCTGTGGAGTGGTTGAAGCGAGCTCAATTCCCTTCGCAACACCCTTTCAATCCACAAATACACAAACAATAATATCATTACATTTTCATAAATTGAAAACAAATATATTTATCTCTCAAAGAAGATTAAGGATTTAGTGGAGTACCGTGAAGTGGGACAACGAGGCATCGAATTGGAGCGAATGGAAGGGAGGCATGTGGTTCTTGAAATTCTTGGCGTTGCTGTTGTTGTTGTTGTTGCTGCTCTGCAAAACGCGCGCAGAATTGTGGCTCTTCCGGCGACTGAAGCTGACATTTTTGCGTCTCTGTGGTTTCGTTTAGAACCCTAAACCTCTGCAACAGTGAAATGAAATCCCCAATTTTGTGTTTCTTTTCTACCCCTGTATTTATTCGTGTTATTTTTACCGCGCAGTAAATCATCAATCAGCTGACGTGGCACAGTTTATACCTCGAGTGTGGTGTTGGTGGACGGAAGTTGATTGGGGAAGGCGAAGCAGATGTCTAGGGAGTATAGGGAGTTGAAGAGGATTGCGGCAATGGAGGGCGGCGATGAGGAGGGAGAAAAGGAGTTGGTTGGCGATGCAATGGAGAATAAGTGTTTTATCTATAGACGGGGTTAAGTCAGAAACTTCATGAAGAAATCTGGAACTCAAACAATCTGAAGCATCATGGTAACAATCTGGATTTTGCTATTCAGCAAGAAATCAGGGCAAATACAATTACAGAGATGAACAAAAAGCTAGATTCCTGAATCATGATGTACATGGATTAAAGTAATTCCGTTTCAGTATCTATACTGCACTAGTCTACACGAATCATTTCTGAATAATTTTATACATACATTCAAATTCCAAACTATTTATCGTCTACTGTTGATGTGGTTATAGGAACTGACCATCTTCCCAAATGGGCAGTATAGTTTATGCACCGAATAACACCTTTCCCACTAGGACCATCTGGAAAGTCAATGATACTGATGCTTCCTGCATCCAGATGAAACGATCCCAACCATTCTTTTGTCAAACCCAAGCAGTGCCCCAGCAATGCTATGTGCAATGCAGGGTGACTAACTGCAACAACAACTTTCTCCGGTGCCGCTTCATCAGCTACTTCTTCTAGCAGAGACTGCCATGCCTTCTCAGATTGAACCCACAAAGTTTCCACAACTCTGTCCTCAAATCCATTAAGCCAACCGGGCTCAAGAGGTGGAATCTCCGTTCCGTTCTGCGAAAAAAGAGATGCGAAGAAACTTAGGAGACAAAATCAAACAAACAGAGTGAGAAAATGAAATTACAAAACTAGCTTTGTCACAGTCTCGTGGACTCTGTTGCACTAATAGGTAATAAAGGGGTTTCATGCGTGCATTTTTCGTGGTAGATGCTCAACTGTTCTATTGTTTGGGATAAAATCATGTGGATTTTTCCATGTCTAAGTTCAGCTCAGTTATGACTTAGGTTACTCAGTTACTATGCCTATTAACCCAACGACCCTGGCATGTAAGACGTAAGATATTCTTGAAGATGATGTTTGTGGGACTTGCCTTATTTGACTTCTGAAGAATGTTTTCAACATCAAGGCTCTCCATCTGCTTCATCTCCACATAGCGTGGTGCAGAGTCAGCTCCCAAGCAATCTGCAGCTTCTTGTACCTACAACAAATTTTAACGACTTAAAAACTCTCTTAAACAAGAGGATGTGAATCTCCAAAACAGAATGAAAAATCATTTGGGAACAAAAGAAATAGAACGAATACATTTCACACATATTGAGTGAGCTTAGAGCATCTAGAATGATCTTACTCTGGAGATGGAAACTGCTGTTTCAACACAAGCTTCCTTGGGACTGCTAACTATAGAGTTCACTTTCAAATCAAGAAGTAGCTCAGCAATTTTCTGGGCCTGTAATGATCCACAAAAGAACATCAAATTCAAATCATGTGAGGATGTTATATGAAAATGTCAAAAAACAAAATAATAATAAAAATTAAAAAAAAAAAAACTTAATAATAAAAAGTAGGTACAGTACCTTTATAACCCCAAGCATGTCCATTGGCTGTTCCCCAAAAGAAAATAAGAAAATAAGTATGTTAAACATGGAACTTACTAATTAGGCCTATGTCTATAAATATTTCCAGATTGTTCTGGCATGCACAATTTTGTTATCCTGTCTTTATATGATCTACACTATTTCCAGTCCAACCGTCATATTGACTTATACTAGTTATTGCTCTAGAATAGCGTTTCAAATCTCAGTTAACATATATTTGGCAGAGAAGCACTATTCTTCATCACTACCACCAAACCAAATATGCTTCCAACTTAATTAGAAGCTCCAAACTGCCACTGATTGCAATAGGAATGAAGGAGTATCACTTCTTTGTTTGCATTACAATCCAACCGCTATTCAAATTGAACCAATTGGTTGATTCAGAGAATTTAAAGGATTATGACCAAAGACTTTGCAATGCACTTTAAACTCATTGTGTGATACCTCTGCACTAATCTGTGTGGATCCATGACAGACAAGTATGATCCGCTTACTAGTTTTCCTTCCTCCTGAACTTCCAGCTTCAATAGGTGAACTTGGGGTCTGCACTAATATTGCAATACCATTTAGAGTACAGCTATTCCAGTTACAGAACCTACATAGCAGTGAAACCTTCATGAACCACATACATAAACAGAAGGAGGGGGAGTGGGGAGAGAGCCAGACAGACATACTTCCTAGTAATAACATTATGGAAAAGGTAGTTTAAGAATCAGTTGTGATCCATTATTTCTATTTTTATTTTCAGTAAAGATGATTGATACCTGGTTTAGACGATTGAGGCAAATATATGGTGACCCGCCCTCAGCACGAGGGGTGAAGTCCAGCACGCTTACACCACAATTGCTCTGAACTAAAGTCCTGAAATATTCTGTTCCCAGTCCTGAAATTTTTTTTTTTTGAAGGAAGAGTTGTTTAGAGAAATGGAACAATTATGTCTGAAAAGATATTTTAGGTACATCTAAAACAGAGAATGGAAAATACCAATAGCTGTTGCAAGGAGAGCCTGATTAACAGCATTATGAGCAACCACTAGAACAGACCTGCTTTCATGTAATAGTATTCTGGCCCAGCAGCTCCTAGCACGTGCCCATAACTCTCTCACTGGATAATGACCATCAATACAAAAATTTGGTGCGTCTTGCTGCCACTTTTGAAAAGCTGCGCCAAACTTTTGTTTTCCTTCTTGCTTTAAGAGGCCCTTCAATCAAAAAAAAAGGAAAAAAAAAAATCTTGCATTAGCAAACACTAACAAATTCACCTCTTTGTGTTGGTAGAAGTCCAGCTGATGGTGACTCAACAACACAATCGGTAAGGAAATAACAATCGAACTCACCTGAAACGAGTACAAGTCGATTTCCCTCAAATCAAAATCCATAATGATTTCCTCTTTGCGAGTGTCCCATATAATTTCAGCTGTTCTCTTTGACCGTGCCAAGGGACTGCACATTACAACACATTTTATCACGTAACAGTCTTCTCCCCATGGTGGTGTGGCCTCCCACATCATTATATATTCAACATAAACTGGAGGTTGTCGTAGGATTCAAACTCAGCATCTACCACTCTAATGCCATTTCATATTTTCAATTGTCATTAAGACTTGGGATAATCAACAATACAGGTCATTGCTCAATTTGCCTAGTTGTACCGGGCAGTAGTATGAATCTAATGTTCGAATGCACCACACGGCAAAATTCCTCAACGGGGAGAAGTAGCATAAGGCATTGATCATAACTGCATACACTCTCATCCTACATTATACTTCTCATTGATAACCATAGGTAGAATTTCATAAAAGTTTCTTTCTCACATCCATTCAAACTCATCATATCCCTAACAATGTAATTGTCTCTTAAGCGGTTAAGCATCGGATGATATAGTTACAGCAATTAGTGAAAAACCAAAGTCACAGGCTACCGAAACGAAGCGAAACTGCAGAAACAGACCTGGCGAAGCAGACGTCGAAGGTATCTCCAATGAGCATTTGGCGGGAAGTCTGGGCCTGAACCTCGCCTTTCTTGGTGAGCACTGAGAAATTGGAGCTGCCTTGGATCCTACCTTCCTCGTTCCACGTGCTCTGCCCGTGCCTCACCAGCACCACTCTCTTCGCCGCCTTCACGGCCGGGAGCGGCGACGACGCGTAGAGCTCGTCCGGTCCGAGCTGATCGGAGGAGGAGCCGTGAACCTCTTGCAGGGCCGAAGAGCGTCGCGAGATCCTGAAGGGATTTCTAGGGTTTGGCGGGGTTGTGCGTATTGGGAACGATGGGGGGAGGAAGAAGAGGGTGGAGTTTCTGTGGAGAAGAAGAGGGGGGGTGACTGAAAGCATTTGGGATTTTTGTTTTATTTTCTCTATTTTTCGCGCTAGAAATTGGAATGAATGAACATCTTCCAATATATGGTTACCGTTATTTTTTGTTTTTCATACTTCTTTTATAAAAACACTAAATAACTAAATAGCTAATCCAAAAGACATTATATAAGTATTATATTCAAGATGTTTGGGTAAAATAACGGAGTCGACTTCAATCCACAAACATATTCATATATCCTTGTGATAATGTCTCATCCACCGCGTTCCTTCCACATCCATGATACAAGAGACGTCCACTTCTTTAGCAAAGCCACCCAAAAAACAAGACTCACTGCAACGAAAGATGCAACCGGTTAAAAGCACCATAATTCAATCGTTTGTGCCTTCTACAAGAACACTCTTTTGCCTTCTACAAGAACACATGCAAAAGGGTAGGGTTATGAGTAAACATCGGATCCGGATCCTCTCCTAATAAACCTCTGCTAATATTGCCTCATAAAGAGATCTCGGCCGTCTATTCTCAATGGATTGGGTTCTCTTAAGCCGCTCCGGTGCGGCCAAGCACCGCCGTCGGTCGCTGCCCCTCCGCTTCTCCACCACAAGGTAAGCTTGCCCGGCCCTTCCTTTTCTCTTCCGTTTGATTCTTCTCAGTTTTGGTATTCGTCTTTTCAATTGAATAACGACCATTTATTCTCTTCAATTTCACATCTAGGGTTTTGATTCTGGTTTTCCTTGATTCAATTTCAGATAGATTCACGGCGGTGGGTTTCAGATGTTTGATATTTGATCATCATTCTGTGATCTCGATTAGCCCCTTGGATTTGTCTCGGTAGCATTTGTGAAATCTCAATTCGAAATATTGGTGCTCCCTCTATTCATGGGGTTGAGGAGCCATTTTTGAAATTGGGTTTTCATCAACGCCATGATTATGTTACAAAGTAACATCAAGGTTGCCTTTTGGCTTTGAAAAGATGTTCAGTGGTTGGGTATTTGATCATCATTCTGTGATATGATCTCGATTTGTCCCCTTCGATTTGTTGCGGTGAATCTGATGAAAAGCCCAGAAATCTGGGAGACACATGATTGAAATGTCCATTCAAAATATTGGCGCTCCCTCTTTTCTAGGGGTTGAGGAACCCTTTTTGATTGGGATGAATTCTAAGGGGTTTCTTGTTTCATCAGTTTCTTAATTATTGTTACAAAGTAGCAATTGTGTCGATGTTGCCATTTGATCCCATCGGAATAAGGCTTCGTATTTGAAAGTTTTGAAAAGACTAGTTGGATTTAAAGAATTGTCGGGGGAGATTACTAAAGTTGTTGCCTTGTCGGTTTAATCTATAAAGATTTCTGCCTTAGGGGAGATTATGTTCCTTAAAGGTTTCCAACCAACAGGCCATTGAGGCAGTAGTTGGGGATACTGCTGATATTTGTTGCCTTATGGTCTTATGGCTAGCTCTGTTGCGTAACGAAAGCTTATGGTAGACGTAACGAAAGCTTATGGTAGTCTTTGTCTCATTAAGATGACTCTTCGGTTACATACTGTAGTTTAAATTTTGGAGGCTATATGGTTGCCTTGTCGGTTTATCTTATAATGCATTTACTGTTGGGCTTTAGTTCTTCTTCCCACACTGTAGCCATTAAGTTAGGGACGGAGATGCATGGTTCTGCAATAAGTTGGGTGTTGTTTTAATTGTGTGATCCAGTGGTACTTTAGTTCAGTCTGCATTAACTTCTGTGAATTTGGATCATTCTCTGATGGTAGCAGGAAATTGAACTTTTTGTTGGTTAGATAGTTGGATGGCATGTGTGAAGCTTTTTGTTATTTCATGTGGACTTGCATAATACATTTTAGTGGGACATATGCACTACTTGGAAGTTGGAGGAGCTTCTTTTCTCGGAAGTTTAATGCGAATCAGGGTGCTTCTGTGTGTTATTAATCTATTATAGTTGAAGTCACAAATAATCTGAAATTTTTGCCTCTTATAATGCTAGTTTCTCTTTTGAAGGCTGTTGGTATTGCATTAAAAAAAGGCTTGTATGAAGGCTACCCTGTGATTGATCAATCTAGAAATGGAGAAACCCTTGGACTCACTTGTTGGTACTTCTGCAGATATTCAAGTTAATGGACTGGCCTATTAGCATTATTTTGACTGCTGGTGCTTGAAATATATATGCAGATATTCAGTTTCTTGATACAAGTGAAACTTGTTCTGTTTTCAGTCACTTACATGGGGTACCAATTGTGCACAGTAACCACACTCTCTTGAACCTGGAGAATGTAGGAGTGGTTTCACAAGGATGTGTTTCATATTCTTACCGAAAATATTGTAAGTACAATATTCATTGCTGTAAAATATTAGAACACTTTGATGAACTTGTTAAGGTTCATTACTGCAATGAATCGAAGGAACAAACGATGGGCCCAATTTTCTACAAGGTGGATTCCGCAGAGACATGATATAGAGAGGCATTGAATGTATGGTGAAGCATGAGAGTAACAGTCTGATGCTTCTCTATGTCACTCCGCAGTGACACTAGATATTGCCTAGCTAAAAGTCTCTTCTAGCTTGGGCTGCAAGAAGCTTGGTTTTCTTAGGCGTAAGAGCATAACCCACCGCCACAAAATAAAATTCATCCTGGCTCGTCTTTACCCTCACAACCACGCCAAGCTCACTCACCTCCTCCTACGATGCACCTCCCTCCTCACAACCCGCCACCTCTTCCAAATCCAATCCCACCTCACCACCAACCCCATCCCCTCCATCGACCCCAACATCCTCGCCGTCAAGCTCATCGCCGCCTTCGCCCGCTTCGCCAACACCCGCCACTTGGCCCTCATTTTCCACCACTTCCTCGAAACCCCTAACATCTTCGCCTACAACGCCCTCCTCAAAGCCTTTGCCCAAAACAACGACTGGCACCACACCATTCTCTACTTCAATTCCCAACTGCTTTCGCCTAATGCCCCCACCCCGGATGAGTACACCTTCACCTCTGTCCTCAAGGCCTGCGCCGGCCTTCTCCGGGTGAGCGAGGGTGAGAAGGTCCACTGCCTTGTCACTAAATTCGGTTGCGAGGAGAATCTCTTTGTAAGAAACTCGCTTACTGACATGTATTTTAAGTTCGGGAAGGTTGGGGTTGCACAGAAGCTGTTCGACGAAATGCGTGTCAGAGATGTGGTTTCGTGGAACACGTTGGTTGCTGGGTATTGCGTCAGTGGGGAGGTTGGTGAGGCTAGGAGGGTGTTTGACGGCATGGTTGAGAAGAGTTTGTTTTCTTGGTCGACGATGATCAGTGCCTATGCCAAGTTGGGGGAGTTGGAGGAAGCGCGGCGGCTTTTTGATGCGATGCCGCAGAGGAATGTGGTTTCATGGAATGCGATGATTGCTGGGTATGCACAGAATGAGAAGTATGGTGAGGCGGTTGGGTTGTTTAGGGAAATGCAAGAGTGTGGGTTGGTGCCGAATGATGTTACGCTGGTTAGTGTGTTGTCTGCTTGCGCTTATCTTGGGGCGCTTGATTTGGGGAAGTGGATTGATAGGTTTATAAAGCGAAGCAGGATGGAGTTGGGCCTGTTTTTGGGGAATGCGTTAGCGGATATGTATGCCAAGTGCGGCTGCATAATTGAAGCTAGGCGGGTTTTCAATAACATGCAGGAGAGGGATGTGATATCATGGAGTATTATCATCACTGGGTTGGCAATGAATGGGCATGCTGATGAAGCTTTCGAGTGTTTTGATAAGATGATTGAACATGGGTTGAAGCCAAATGAAATTACGTTTATGGGCTTATTGACAGCATGTACTCATGCAGGTCTGGTTGACAAGGGACTTGAGTATTTTAATATGATGGAGAAAGCATTCGGAATATCTCCCCAGATTGAGCATTATGGATGTGTTGTTGATCTTCTCAGCCGTGCCGGTCGCCTTGCTAAAGCAGAGGATATGATCAATTCCATGCCTATGAAGCCTAATGTTATAGTCTGGGGTGCATTGCTTGGTGGTTGTCGGACTTATAAAGACACTGATAGAGGGGAGCGTGTTGCTCGGCGGATTTTAGAACTAGATTCTGAGCACTCTGGAAGCTACATTTACCTTGCAAACCTGTATGCTTCAATGGGAAGGCTTGATGATGCAGCACAGTGTAGACTGAGAATGCGAGATAAAGGCGTAACAAAAACACCTGGCTGCAGTTGGATAGAGGTGGATCACATTGTTTATGAATTCTTCATGGGAGATTTATCACATCCCCAGTCAGACAAAATATATTCAATGATTAGGGAACTGAGGTGGAAAATGAAGCTAGCCGGATACAAACCAAAGACAGATTTGGTGCTCCATAACATAGACGAAGAAGAGAAAGAGGATGCTTTATCTGTTCATAGTGAGAAGCTGGCCATTGCATTTGGGCTTATCAGTACTAGTCCAGGAACTACAATTCGAATTGTAAAGAACTTGCGAGTTTGTAATGACTGTCATGACGCGACAAAGTTAATCTCCAAAATTGTTGAACGAGAGATTATCGTACGAGACCGCAGTCGCTTCCATCATTTCAAAGATGGTAAATGTTCTTGCAATGACTACTGGTAGGTGGTACTTGGTAGCATAGAAAAGTAAAAAAAATTTAGGGGAACAATATTTCTCCAATTTGTTGCAGTAGTTGTCATTCAATATCACAATATCATTTCTATGCATCTGATTTATTTCTTCCCAAGCTTCCATCTCCTTAATATCTAACAATATTTAAAGTGTTTCAAGACAATAATTCTTTAGTAATCAAAATTAAAACTACCTGTCAATTTTTTTTATTTACATCCATTCTGCAGCCTGGACCATTGTCATCATCATCTGGACAGATTTGGACCATGTTTACCAAACACTGCAAGTTTGGCCTTTCTTGGTATGCACTTTAGCGGTTTGATCTTAACCCTTGATGTTGAATCCAAGATTCCAAGGGTATGGGATAAGGAAGTCCTTGTCACCAAGCAAGGACCATAATTCTATCAAACTTGAACCGTTCATGTTTATAACAGAAAAACACAGTTTTGAGTGTCTTAATGATAGCTAAATTGGCTCAAATGTTGCAGAGATAATCTATACATTAGTATTTAAAGACTAGACGGTGGAGATGTGAAAATTCGATTGAAAAGTGAGTGTAAAGTGGAAATCCGTACCGTAAGAATAAATGCGGACATCCGCACCTGAGAAAATGTCTATACATTAGTATCTAAAGACTAGACGGTGGAGATGTGAAAATTCGATTGAAAAGTGAGTGTAAAGTGGAAATCCGTACCGTAAGAATAAATGCGGACATCCGCACCTGAGAGCACCTGTGTGGTGGAGATGTGAAAATTCGATTGAAAAGTGAGTGTAAAGTGGAAATCCGTACCGTAAGAATAAATGCGGACATCCGCACCTGAGAGCACCTGTGTTGTGCTGCAAGTTCTTATTTGGCTACCATTCCATATATATTTGGTGACATTAACATGACATTAACATCCGCACCTGAGAGCACCTGAGAATGTGTGTGTGTGTGTGTGTGTGTGTGTGTGAGAGAGAGATATATGATGCAGTTCGTACCCAAACTTTGATGTGCTGCAAGTTCTTATTTGGCTACCATTCCATATATATTTGGTGACATTAACATGGCATGTTGGAAACTCCTCATTTCTGTTTCTATAGTACTTCCACTTTTTGTTCTCCCTTTTTCTGGTGGCTATTATACTAGAGCAGATTTAAATGCAATCGCATCAAATGTTATTGTTAAACAGGGATTGTACTGTGGACTAGCTATGTGGTCATTTGTCTTTATTGGCTGTTACTGACACTTATAATTGATAAGCAAGTGTGAAGTTTTTCGCAGTTATATTTTGAAGAAGATGTTGTCCAATTCCCTAAATCACACATGAAGATTTAAATGGTGCTGGTAACCATCCTTCATCTTGAACTTGGTGGATTGCCAGTTAGAGAGTTCTGATAAAGTTTTTTTTGGAGCATGTCGAAGCTGTTGAACATAATAATGATGAGTTCTGATAAATTCCATGGTGAACTTTAGATGGTAAGTAAATTACAGCTTTTTTTTCTTTAATTTATGAATTGTCACTGAGGGATTTATTCTTTGGAGCATAAATCTCTCTCTCTCTCTATCTAACTGTAGCCACCGAGGTGTTTACATACATGCATTGTGTAATTTTTTTTTTCAAGCATACAGGTTACAGAAGACTCATCATGAATCTGAGCATAGGTAGAACCGTAGAAGTGAGGGTACAAAATACTTCCAAAGTTATTGTTAATAGTGTGCAACATCACCTTGAATGAATTGCTAAAAGTTATTGGAGAATACCTAGAGAGCAGCACCCTTTCCAGCCTAGGAGAATACCTCAGCAGGTAATTGGTCTCCCCTCGTCATCAATTATTTTAAATTTTCATAGAAACCACTTTATTGAGCTCCCTTCCCGCAGAGATTGGAAATTTGAAGAGTCTAGGTGCACTCTATGTTTCTGATAACATGCTAGCAGGACTAATTCCTAGTACCCTCAAGAGTTGTGAGAGGCTAGAAGTCCTACACTTGCTCAACAATTTCATCATCTTTGAAAAATCTGAGGGGGTTATTCCTTCAAAGATAAAAGAATTGAGAGGGATTTGAGACTGGACCTTTTTCGCAACAGATTCTTAGGAGAAATTCCACATTTCTTGGTAGGCTTTGAAAACTTGTATAACCTGAACCTGGTCCTATAATTTTTGAGGAGCAGAACCAATTGGAGGCGTTTTTCAGCATACTAGTGTAACTTTTTTTGTGGGAAACACTAGCCTCATTAGTGGTAGTGTTAACCTTACGACTTCTCTTTTGCGAGTCGTAAAGTGTCTAGAGGTGGAGGATTTTCTAATAGAAATATCAAATCAAGATAATGATCTCTTTAGACTTGGTTTACTCTGTTAGGAAATGATGTGTGCTCTATTTTTCATTTCTTCATAAGAAAAAGAAAAGAAAACAATTAAGGGCTAGTTTGGTATTGCTTTGACTTTAAAAAAGAAACTGCTTCTGCTATACTTTGAAAATAATCAGCTATGAAGTATAGCAGAAGCAGTTTCTTTACAAACAATTAAGTGACCTGTAATTTTTTTTTAAAAGAAAAGCTGTTTTTGTTCAGTTTACCAAAAGCAACATTATCATGTACCCAGCAAAATTCATAGTACACCAGCAAATTTATGAGATCTTATGTAGAGAAGGAAACTGAAACAACCAATAGTTAAGTATACAAACTAGCTGTTCAATTGACTACAAATGGATTTTTCAGATGCAAAAGAATCTCATAGACTCTAAAAGAATTCGTAGAAGATGTTACAAGCAGTATGAATAATAAAGCAAGGCCACTAACAGACTACTTATAACAAATCTCAAACCAAAAGGCCCGAAAAATTACTTCCTAAAAGAGCTACCAAATCTCCGGTACACCATGAGACAATAAAATGATCATCAAGACCAGAAGACTCGTCCGACAAACTGCCAACGGAGTTGGTAAGAAAGTGTCGGCATCCCCAATGGGTAGCGGCTTTAACCCCATGAAGGACAAAAGCTCGAGTCAACTCCGCCTCCTGATTAGTGAATACACGTGATATTAGCGGTGCATTGTAATTCTCCCAAGCACGACCACACAGAGGGTCAAGTTATTCAAAACACAAAAAACAAATAGAAATCTAACAAAATAAAACAAAAGGGATGCAACACATCTCCTGGATCGGCATGATCAAACTCAAGACTGGACTGGACATGCCCAAGAGCAGTCTCCTAAGCCCAAATCCAAGAGCACTCCAAACATCAGTTTCGATCACAACCACCGCAACCGACCCTCAGCGCCTCCACCGAGCTACCATCAATTGATGATCGAGATTGAATCCCACCAGCCTACGTCGCCGTCGCCGTCGAAGCATCCCAACTCAGATCCGCAGCCCACCACACCTTACCTAGCCAACCCCTGGAATAGCTCGCCAAAAAACACGATTGAGGATCCGATCTGACATCAGATCACCAGAGAACCTCAATACTTTCAGCTACCTGCCCAGACAAGCCCGATCTGAAACAAGAAGACACTAGATCGGGGCATATAACCCCTAAAACCTAACCTCTCCACTGGCGCTGCACTCGGATCTCCAATCTTCCCGGCCGAAGATGGATCTTCAAACTGAGACTCTCACAATCCTCCTAGCCAACCAGACACCAACCCCAAATGGAAGACCAAAGCAGGAGCCAACAAAAGCGGTTGCATCTCGACCAAACCCTCTCCCGATTGAGACGCATCGGCAAGGGCACCGCTGGCGTTCGACCGAGTGAGAAGCAAAAACTCTCTCTCGCTTTTTCTTTTTTCCTTGGCGCGTTCTAGGCACGTGTAATAATAAGGTTGAATCGTTGGCTATGTCCTACTTAATAGGTACATTAGAAATATAAGAAGTTGAGAGTAAAATGTTCTCTCAATCAAGATGAGAAATTATATAATAATATACCTAAAAAGAAGAAAATTAATCAAAGAACAAGAACGTGTACCTTATAATTAGACATTTTTCGACTATGTAGAGAGACACCAAATGTGAGCTAAGGAATGGAAAGAATCATTCTATTACAAATTTCATACTTCTGTATATAGCATATACATATACACATACACACACACACACTCAAGTTAGTAATAACAAAGTAAGAAATTAAAGAATGTAATTGATTATGACAAAGTTAAATTCAACTAAATTTTATCTCAGTATTTGAGTTTTAAATTGATACTATAATTGAGAAGGGCAAATCAGATTTCTAAATTGATGCTAAATTTTATCTCAGTATCAAATTTAGATTTCTACCGTCTGAAATGCAAATCAGAGAAACCGAAAAATGAAGAAATTTTTTAATTATAGACATATGCTCTATATAGTAAGTTTGCTTATGTGGAATGAGTGTAAAATGAAAGGAAAAATATGTATGAGTTTATCTTAAAAGAGGTCTAATATTTTAGGTTTTTATCTAATTTTCTCAAACATTTTAAAATGTAATAATGTTTCCATCACACCGTCTTAGGGGTCTGTATCGTCTCATTCTAGATTAAGACTATCAGTATAACAGGTAACATGCCCACCTTTTACTACAAAAAAGAACAACTCATGAACTTACTCATTCAATTGTGTCTCGATTTCTTTGGTTTATTTATTTTTTTCAAAACAATTCTTACTTATGAGAAATTGTTCTTTCGCTTTTGTCATTTTTAGAGCAACAGAGTGCAACAAGGTGGCAAACCACCATCGAAATTGAAAATGTAACAACAACAAAAATATGTGAATGTTCCAATTGTTGAAGGAGAAAAGATGACGAGAATAACGGTCTACGCATTCATTGATAACGAGAATAACGGTCTACTCAGGCATTACATAGAGTTTCCCGAAGGATCTAGAACATCTATCAAATGTAATCTATTCTAATAAGGAAACTGGATTAACCAATCCTACGTGTATTAGGGCAAGACACATAACAGAAGAACGGAAACATAATTTCCTTAAACACTTCCCCTTGTGTTGTGTCCCTAATATAATATGGTGCTTATGGTGTTGCCTCGGTAAAAACCTTGTCAAGTAAAACAAAAACCTCGTGGGTAAAACAAAATACTTGGACGAAGGGAAAAAGAGCACAACACACCAACTACAATTGAAGATAACATGTGATGCATGTAGACTCCCCCTGATGTCTACACAACGACTCCCCCTGATTGGTAACTCAATCTCGGAGTACAGATAAACGGTGCAAACCAATGCACTTCACATACTTCAAAAGTTGGAGCAACGATTTAGTCATTAAATCCAGCCACAACATTCTTAGATCAGACCTGCTATACTTGCATTATTTTGATCTTGAAGGAGAATGTTGCCTAACAACTCAAAATATAAGTTCGCGTTGAAAATCAGATTCACGCGTGGCATGACCTTTGTGTACTTAAACAGTCATAACGTCTTCGATACAATAGGTATGGATGAACCGTATAAAGTTATGGAAATTAGACACACGTAGCTTTCCAACCATATAAGGTTCATAACCTAGTTCATCTTGAGCTGATCACTAAGCTCTGTCGAAGTTGACTGTTCTGCCAAAGCAGATTCTCGGACAGATCCGTCCTACTTTATAAAAATAGCCATAACTCACTCAATATGATAGGTGTGATCAAATGGTTGGTGTCCCTGGAAAGTAGACACATATACCTTTCCAATGGTACCAATTTCACCATTTGTAAACGAGTGGGTTATCCTGTAGGTCCCATGAAAGTTGACCTACGAAACTGGACAGATTTTGATTTCGCCTTTAATGTGTCTTTCTGTAGGAATAAATAAGCCTAAACCTTTCATAGAAGAAATTACTGCCATTACATTGGGGTTGCGTGGGCGCATCCGGCCACTACCTTGATGTTCCTTCACACTCATCTAAGAGGGAGCGAAGATGCTCGACCGCTAGGAAGAGAGTTGAAAGACTAAGGAGAACTTAGCCTTACAAGTTTATAGTGAATGAGATGTCGAGTCAAGCATATTGTAAAAAGTACATGAATGTGCTACCATACTTAGATGGAGAATTTCTCCTAAGACTTCTTCGTCTTATAGACGAAACGAGTCTTCTCAAGACTTCAACCGATCAAGAGATACATACAGGCATAACTTCATCGTCCTTTAGTTTGCCTTAAACCGACAGATGAATAAGCATCATCAATAAAGGTCCTCATTTTCGAGACCAAGTGTTCTCAAGATCCTTTCATTCTTAATTTTGGATCAGTGGCATCTCATAGTTTAACAAGAGTTCATCACGATTCATCTAGAATTTACACGCAAATAGGCATAATTCTTCAAATTCCTTCCCTAATAAAGTAGATACTTAGCAAATACCTTGCAAACGCGCTCTGTGGTCAGGAGCCACTTGATTTGGGTGAAAACCGATCTATTTAAGATCTTTATGTACATCTTTTAGTTCCCGATAAAGATAAGTTGTGACAACAAGCTGCTTGTTCAGTTTTTCGGAAACTACCTAACTGACAAGGTAGTGGAGTGCAATGACATCCATTACGAGAGTATATCTCATCGTAGTCGATTCCAGGGCATTTGTGAAAGACCTTGCGCCAGAAGGTGAGTCTAAACTCTTTTTCTCACTACGCTTGCTAACAAAGATATAACTGATAGAGTTTACACTTGGGGTGTCAGTGTCAGCGTCACTTGACCAAAGCACTATCTCTTTGTTTAAACTGGATCGCATCTTTCCATTTAGGGCAATCTACAACGTTGGTATTTTCTCAACGAAGTATGATTCGATATCAAACTCATTAAACCACGTCATCATGTACACCGGTGTAATTTCTAAGTGTAGAGATCTCTATATGGATTGGTATTGACATTGAGGCGTCCCCCAATGATAACCATAATCCAGTATTAACAGACGAATGAGTATCATTGATCAAATGATCAAGTTGTGCCAAACTCGCATTCTTCCTTAGCGAGTATGTATCGAACCAAGTGGCAACCCCTTAAACCGTGGGAGCCACGGCCTAGCGACACCATCTACCACATTTGTGGTGTCACCATGCCACCATCTGTGGGTGACGACATGTCCTCTTATCCGGACATCAACATGTCCTCTTATCCGGACATCAATCCTTGCAGGCATATTTGCAGCATGTATAACTTGATGAGACACAGTAGGGACAAACCACGACAATTCCAAGTCGTTCTACTTGAACATTCTTGTTCTTATCTCCCCTTAACGACGGGAAGACTGGCTCAATAAAGTGACATAAAAGAGATCGCATGTCAACTCAATCTGTTAACAAATATGCATACCGTTACAACCGTAACATAAAAAGTTGAATAATGGTGGGGAAAGATGAATAAGTAAAACTATGACCTTGCTACAAACCATAGCCGTTGGTCTTACGGGTCCAAAAAACCGCTGGCCTTACCGCCAGGACCGGTCAAAAAGAAACAGGTTGAATCGACCACCGGCATCACCGGACCTCTATTTTACACTTCTTTTAACGGTTCACTATTTTTCAGAACTCCAAACGTTACCAAATTTGGTAAGCAGATAGATATGGGCGTTAGGATTGCAAAACCGCCAGACTCAACGACGGAACCGGCCTAAAACATGCCGAACCGTCCGTCGGAGTCGCTAGACATCCGTGAACACTTATGTTGAGATGTTCACCATCTTCCATGCCTCTAAAGGCCACCAAATCTTGAGACTGGGTAGATTTGGATGGTAGGAATCAGTGGCCGCAAACAGAATCTCAAGAACCGGTATAAACGTTGATGAACCGGTCCTCACAATGACTGGTCCGCAAGCTGAAAAACCGGAAATTCTAGGTTTTTTCAACTTTTCAATCATTGTTAAGGTTCCTCATAACATCTAATTGTTATGGCTTGAGTTAAACCAGTGTGAACATCACCATAGCATCATTATGCCTCAAAGTGAACAATGAGAAGCCATCGAGGCTAACATCTTATATATCATTCTTGTAGAATCACTCATAGACATTGTAATGTCTTACTTAGTGAACAACGACTTAGCATCTTGTTTATGCTAGTCTCTACATATCTATCTTTAGTGTAAGAGAGTGTCACTCCTAATCATTGCTAAAGAATAGGCTTTACAAAACGATTAACGAGCATGGCCAATGAGAGATCATGGGGGTTCTTTTGCATCATATGTGCTTGTGAAAGCATGAGTAGTGCCTCCATTGTATAGGAGGATGACGCCGACGGTTTTAATGCCATTTATAGGCCGTGAGCATTACTCATGGCTCCACCAAGTTGTATTTTGGTGATCTTTGATCTCAATGGTTACTTTGCTCAAAAGCAAGGATGTCCGTGAGAGTCTTTACTCTATAGTATACGGATCATCAAAACCCGTCCAAAATTGTCCCGGACGATTTATGTTAAAACCTACATGAGTCGATGTCTCCATTCTCATCATTGGTGACAATAACCGATTCAATTAACCGAATCTTAGTGACCCATGAATGTTGCACATTCATTATAGTGATACATAAGAAATTCTCATCAATTCTCACAATGTGTTTACAGGTGGTAAACGTTGGCGTGAATATCATTAAGTCATAGCACGGTTCGATTGCTTCCTTATGCATAAAGAGCATGTATGACTTTAATCATAACGTCATTAGGCATTGAAACTTGAGCATTAATCCGCTCTTTGATTATTTGTGATGATCTAATCATCGTAGTCACAACGGATTTATAAAACACTAAATCCATGAATAGTTGTCTATTCCTTGCAATAAGCTAAGCATTCAATCTCACTACAACACATTCATATACTAGAATGTAGAGACAACAGTCTTATGTCAAGACATAGAAACCGAAATATGTTAACAATTTCGATGGAGATTGGAAAAAAGGTATTGGAACCCTTTAGAGTGCATTCCATGACATGTAATATTACAAAGATGGACAAAACAAGGCTTAGAACATGCCAAAGTTGGCAAAACAGGTTGTGAGCGCTATATATAGGAGCGGCGCGATCGCCAATGGCTCACTATTGGATCTTGTAGAGAAAGATGAAGATTTTTCAACATCCAATTTTGGATGACATATAGCGTAACAAAAATTCCTTTTTGCAATTGTGAATCCGCTGAAGAGTGTAGAAAACTACTCTTGTTTGTAATGTCTTTGCAATTGTATAAGTGTGCATTGTGCCACACTTGACATCACAAATCCTCTTTTGATCCAAAACCGATGTGCATTTCGCCACATCATGATATTTAGCCTTTAGAAACGCCACCTTATAATAACTGGTGGTCCAATGTAATCCAATGTAGTGTCATATTATAATGCAATATATTGCATTACATATAGCTTATGTAGATCGAACCATATGTGTAAGACAAAATTCGAATATATATGTCAACAATTGTATTGAGGTCTTGACTATGAATTTAATTCAAAATCTAATGACTAAGTAACTTTAGTCAAATATATGAGTTATACGCCTTCACAAAACTTGGAAAAATAAACGGATTTGTAGTCACTTAGACTATTAAACCGAAATCATGCACTTCATATTTTCCGCAATGTACCTTTTGCTTTTAAATCCGTAACTGTGAGAATAATATTCTCTCTTCTTCCGTATAGTGAGTTTCTTGTTTTAAGAACTTCATATATTTCTTGTATACATTGACCATATTATTGCTTTCTTTGCAATTAGGGAACCGATGTATAACCACATCAATAACATGATTTTTCTTTTACTAGCCCAATCTTTATATAACATGTGGGGTTCGAGGCGTTGCGTCCCCCTCTTTTTTCAGAACGCGTGACACAAATTTCATCACTTTTTTTTATGTCAAATATGGGGCTCATGTTTCGGTCAATTATCTTAAAACAACAAGATGGAAGATTAACCATTATCGAGATACGATAATTAATTCTAAGTATTGAATTAGGTCAAGACCAAGGTTTATAGTAACTCAATTCGATGTAAACCGTGACAAATTCCATCACAAATCGATGTAAACGTGACAATTTCTGTCACAAATCGATGTAACCACGACAATTTCTGTCGCAAATCGATGTTAACAGCGACAATTTCCGTCGCAAATCGATGTTTGTCCCTTTATTAACCACAACAATATTTCGTCGTAATACCGTGACTTGTCAAACTGTTAGAAATTTCAACTTTGATATGAGGGGTCCCAATTCCTCATATCAACCCACGTTATAACAAAGGTGGGGGTAGAAGAAGGCTACGAAGCCCGGCTATAGAATTAATTAAAATTCAAAAGCGGCAACTTTTATAAAAGCTTACTTGTCACGCCCCGACTCTTAAATTTTTACTTTATTTACTAGCATGGTGTTAATAAGAGTTTTACCGTCTTCGTTAATGAGTTTATAGTTTAATTGGTCCCTAGAGGGGTTTTTGGGGACAACTATTACGGTGGAATTATTCGTAGAAGAAAAATGTGACGACGGTAAAATGGTAAATTTTAGCTAGTAAAAGGTAAGTTTTATTAGGGTATTATTTTTAGGGTGTTGAATTTTGGAGTTGGGTTATATGTGTGGGTTAGACCGGTTGGGCAAAAGCTCAAATCATTTCTCCTCTCTCTTTTCTCTCTCTCCTTCCCGATTCTCTCTCCCTCTCCCTCTGCCCGGAAAACTCCCCGAGCCCGACCGCCGCCGTTCGGCCATCGTAGACCGCCGCACCGCTCCCAATCGGTCGGCCGTCGACCCAGCCATTTTCCTGGACCGGTGGCAGCCTCTCTAGCGCCGCCGTGAGAGAGAAAACGCAGTCGATAGGTCCGACTGCCGTGGTAGTTTTCTCACCAAAGCTCCCTCCTCCGGCCACCATAGCCGGAGCGGCTTGGCTCGTTGGAAATCTCTCCTCCCGTGCAGCAAACCCCTAAGAGGTTTCGCTCCCTCTTAAGCTAGGCGCCGCCGCTGTTTGGGGGTTTTTATGGTTTTAAATGTGTGTTGTTAAGGGGAGTCTATTGATGTGAATTTTAGAATTTTTGGAGGAGTTTTGGATAGGTTTGGAAATTGTTAAAGTTTGGTAATTTTGACATATTAATATGGTAGAATTCGGCCATTGGTTTAATGTTGTTTAGACTGTGGAAGGTTGCGTTAAGGCTACCGATATTTTTTGGTGAAGTTTGGATGTTTCGAGTTAAGAATGACGAAGTTGGGCAAGGATGAGCGTGGTTAAGGCTCTCAGTTAATTTTGCCTATTTTGAATAAATATTGGATTTTTAAGTTGGGAAATTAATTATATATTTGGAACAGGACGTGAGGAGGCTCGAGCAGAAGAGGCCTCAGACCGACATCAGGCTTAGGCCTAAGTTGTGAGTGGACTTTTGTTTTAAATAATTTGCATGCAAATGGTTTATTGTTGAATAATTTCTTTTGTTGGAGAATAACCGAAATTGAGAATTTCGGTGATTATATATTCATATATGGATGATTATGAGGATAATATGTATATAAATAAATGCTAGCTAGCTATACGTGCTTTTCCGCCATAATGAGGTAAAATACTATTATGGTGTGACGTGAGCGTTAGACGCAATCATCGTAGCCCTATATGAATATAATAATAATTCATATAGGGAATATGCACGTATATATACACCAGTCTTTTTCGCATAATGAGGTAAAATTCCATTATGGCGTGACATGAGCGTTAGACGCAAGCGTAGTAGTCCTGTATGAATTTCTATTTCTTTTGTATTTCTTCATAAGAAATCATACAAGGAGTATGACGAGTGTAAATACATACATATATATATATATAGTTTAGCCTGAGAGGCTGTATTTAATTAAGTTTCGGAGACTAGCCGGAGCTAGTCATGTATTTGCCAGTTTTTGAGTTGAGAGCTTTTGAGTTGTCGCATGCATCATAATTTCTATGGAAATTTAAATTAGGAAAGCATAAATATTTTCATTGAATTCACTTTTGTCCACTCACTCTAACGGTTTCAAATGTTTTCCCCTGGGCTCTTCGTTTTTAAAATGCCCAGTCTGCAGAGTGTGGGTCGGTACTAGTAGGAGGAGATGAGGCATAGTTACTCATCTATCAGCCACTTTTCACAAGTAGGTTACCTGCTTAACTTACTAGTGTATTTTCCTGCTTCCGTTGGTTTTAGTAGCTCTGAATATTCTTGAGATTATTGTATAATATTATAATGGAGTGTGCTAAGATTCATGTTATATTATTTGGATTATTTTTTTATGGGTAATTCTTGGATTTTCCAGGTTAGGGTTGTCCATTTTCAAAGGAGGTTTACCGAGTGCTTCAATAAATTTTCCTTGGAGGTGGACCCCGCAAGACTTACTTCGGGTTTCAAGGTGAAATTCGGGGTGAGTCTTGACATTATTTGCTAGTTTGCCAAATAAACTGCATTTAAGAGAAGTTACTCTTGCAATTTTCATGCGTGCGTGCTGCGAAGTTACTTTCTCAATTCCATCGAGATCCGTCGCGCGAAAAATTCATGAAAAATATAACATATGGTTAGTCATATTCATTATATATATAAACAGTAAAACTAATTAAAGAGTTACTAGAGTAAATAAATTGTTTTTACTAGTGGGGTAAAAACGTTTTACCCGAGGGGGCAAATTTACCGTTTTTCCCCTCTTACATTCTGTAAGTTTTGGATCGGGTGAGAACGATCCAGGTCGAGCAGATCCGGGCGGATCTAGTCTGCATCAGCGGACGTGGTGCTGGGAAGGCGACGCCGAGAGACTGGCGGGCAGGGGCTGGACTAGGCGGCCCAGGTCGAGTGGGGTTTGATACTCCCGCATCGGGCGCAGGTCCGCTTGCGTTTCCGGAGACGCGCGCTCGTGACTGGGCTAGGGCAGACGCTAGCTGTGGATGGATCCGGGCAGAACTGGGTTCGCTAGAGATCGAGTGCTGGGTTCAATCGATAGGGGATGCTGGATTTTCAGCCGTAAAGGTCCGGGTCAAGGCAGCGTCGGGGAAAGCCGGAGTAGGGCTGTCCACGTCGGAGGTGATTTGGAGGTCGCCGGGGAGCTGGTGGGTGCCCAGAGCAATTTTCTGGGTGCCCAGCGATGGGGCTTTGGCTGGTGACCGGCCTGGTTTCGGCTCGGCTCGGCTCGGGGCTGGGTTGAGCACGCCGGAAGCATGGAATGGTAGGCGACGGCTGGTGAGAAAAAAATTATGGGGTTTTTTTATTTTTTTTTAGGTTTCGTTATCAAGCTTGGGTTAGAGTGCAGTGCTGATAACGTGTTGAAGGAGAAAAGATAACGAGAATAACGGTCTACTCATTCATTGATAGAAAAGCCTATTTATAGGCATTACATAGAGTTTCCCGAAGGATCTAGAACATCTATCAACTGTAATCTATTCTAATAAGGAAACTGAATTAACCAATACTACGTGTATTAGGGCAAAACACATAACAAAAGACGGAAACATAATTTCCTTAAACACCAATCAAATATATTTGTACAATAATTCCTCCTCTTAAACTCTCAAACAAAACTAGTAATAGTACCCTAGATTTACCAAATCTACCGGAAAATCCCTCCCCAACCTCTAAATAGAAACCATCCCCCGCTAATTGCGTAACCAAACCTCAACACAATCTAGAATATTTCATTCCGACCAACAAAAAAAGAATAAAAATAAATAAAAACCCCCTCTAAAAAATCTAAGAAAATCAAACCAAGAAAAATTAAAAATAACGCGGTTTTAGCTTCGCCACCAGCACACTCTCTCTCTCATTAGTTGTCTCTCTTTTGGCCTCACTCTCAAACCCCTCTCTCTGATTCAGAGCTCAATTCATGTTGTACCTCGCGCATTTCGCTCACAAATCCCTAATCTTCTTCGACTCCAACACCAGATCCGCACACGCATTCCTCCATTCCAACTATGTTGCATTAGTTTAGTCCCTTCCTTTTCGCAGTCAAGACCCGAAATGTCCAAGTCGGACCCTAAGCCCACCCGGCCCCGGCCCGGCCCATGGCCGCCTCTCCCGGAGGAGGCTCCAATGCCGCCCTCGTCCTGGGCCAAGAAGACCGGCTTCCGCCCCAAGTTCTCCGGCGAGACCAATGCCAGTGATTCCGGCCAGATATCGTTGCCGCCTCCCCGGCCGCCCCGGGGGAGTGAGCCCGATCTTGAGGCCGGCCGGGTGAGGAGCCAGCCGGCGGCGACGAATGGGGTGACGGTTCCGGCGGCGGTGGCGAAGGCGGCGCCGAGTGGGGATAAGGAGCAGACGGTGGTGAAGAGGAGGAAGGAGAGTGATGGAGGGCCGAAGAATGCGGGTAATGGGCCCAATGGGCCAGCAGTGGCGGTTGCGGTGGAGCCCAATTCGCAGCCGAGGAGGCCGGCCAGGAGTGAAGAAGTGGTTGATGTTTTGCCTAATAATGGGGATGATGATGGTTTTATGTCCAGGCCTTCTCATATAAAATATGAGCTTAGAGACACGCCCGGGCTTGGTGGGTGAACAATGTGTTCATTTATCTATGAAATTTCGAAACTTTATTTTTGTGCATTTGTGGTTGATATGATTTTGGTTCGTTTCTACAATACTTCTTTTTCAGTCCCCATTGGTCTATATGGATTCCAGCATTATCTCTCCATATTGGGTTCGATAATTTTAATCCCACTCGTCATAGTTCCAGCAATGGGCGGTACTTATGTGAGTAGTTTGACACATAAAGTTATGATTTTGTGTTGTATGTTTGTGTGGCGGTTGGTGCAATGTTGGACTGTTTGATTTGACTGGATTTAGTGCTTTGTAGGAGGATACTGCAAATGTGGTATCGACAGTGCTCTTTGTTTCGGGAGTGACCACACTGCTGCAAACGTCGTTTGGATCAAGATTGCCCTTGATACAGGGCCCGTCATTTGTTTACTTAGCACCCGCTTTGGCAATTATCAATTCTCCGGAATTTCAAGGACTCAATGGAAATGTATGTGTTCTTACTTTTTAACTATCTCATTATCTTTTAAATTATGCTCTTGTGATGGAATTCTTATCAATGCTAAACGGTATTCTTTTAACTCATCAGAATTTTAAGCATATAATGAAGGAGCTACAGGGGGCAGTAATAATAGGTTCAGCTTTTCAAGCACTACTTGGATATACTGGACTAATGTCATTGTTTTTGAGGTATGAATTCAGTATCTTACTACCTCATGTTATATTGGTTTTAAATTTTAAATTTTGTTACTTGGGAAAACAAGAAGGAATGCCATGGATCTTTTAGTTTACTTTGAAATACTTGCCATACCTACCAACTGGTGTTGCTTAAAAAGCTTGAGTGGATAGGTAAATAGTTGTACATTTGGTGTAGACGGTATTGACATATGCTGTCAATTAATTTCTGGTAGCTGGCATTTTTTTGTTTTTTGAAAATAGCTGGCATATCCTTATCATATATTGATCTGATTATTCATCACTCAAATAACTTATAAAAGAATCTTCAATAGTAGCACCTTTTTAAGTGCCATATATGGATCTGGATACCGTCTTGTTTAACCTGGCAATAAGTATGGGTTCTTCTACGAGTATGCAATATATTTGTAATTTTGAAACTTTGGGCCGAACTCGAAGAAGGGGTAGGTGATTATATAGACTCGTCCTTTTGACTCAAATTTTGAAACTATTGGCCTACTGTATGTATAAAAACATAGGACACTTAAATCACATCCGTTTGTCTACTCGTCAAGTCTGACTAACGAGTAATGGGTATGAAAAACCTCTGTTATATGGCCTAAGATAATGTTATAACAACTATGACTTGATAAATTTTAATAAACCAAGTTAAATAACATACCAATATTTTCCCTCAGACCCTCACTAACCATACTCTTAAGATTTATCCCAAATGAGGTATGTTTTTCTTTGTATTCTCTATGATTTAGTTATGTCTTGTTACAATTTAAGGACACACCAATATCACCAGCATCATCATCTCTGAGCTTTAGCCATCTTTTGCCTGTTCTGAGAATATTTTTACTGCCAAACCACTTCATTGGTGTGAAGCTTCCACCGGATTGTGAATTGTATTTGCATGTGGGATGTGGCATATGAACCTCTTTTGCGAAATCACTCTTCCAGCATTTGGTTTGCTTTTTGCTCATTTGATTTCCTTATCACACCACTCAATCTAGAATCATGTTTGGGGTATCTATAAGAAATTAGAGGTTGAAATGCATGGGAGGTGACAGGGTGCCAGGAGCGGGGTAGGGTTTTCAATGTACGTGCTATGCTACTGAAAAGTTCATATGACCTTTAATACTTTCTTCCATCACTGTGTCTTTAGGTTTTCTACATACAAATATTATATTAAAAACATTAATATTGGTCTTGGTGCTTGGCTGTTGTGTAAAAGACTCCTAGAGTCCTAGTATGTTGGTCGTACACCAGATCCCAATAACTCAACATCAGTTGACTTTCCTTCCCTTTTTCAGGTTGATCAATCCAGTGGTTGTGTCTCCAACAATTGCTGCTGTTGGACTTTCTTTCTACAGTTATGGTTTCCCATTAGTTGGTACTTGTCTTGAGATTGGTGCTGTGCAGATATTATCAGTCATTATTTTTTCTCTTGTAAGTTGATTGAAACTACTGTTATATGTGTTTGGTAAATATTCTTCTGTAGTTATATTATAATTTATTTTATTTCTGTGTGTCTAATTCAAATCATCTAACCCATTTCTCCATTTCCCACAGTACCTACGGAAGATATCTGTTTTTGGTCATCGTGTATTTCTAATATATGCAGTAAGTTGGAATTTAACATTTTTGTCATATTCATATTGATAATGATATCATCTTATAGTTTCTAGCTGTATGTATGTCTTCTGTGATGTTCTTGTTGTAAAATCTATCTAAATTGCAGGTTCCATTGGGTCTGGCAATCACATGGGCAACTGCTTTCCTCCTAACTGAAGCTGGAGCATATAATTATAAAGGCTGCGATACAAACGTACCGGCATCAAACATAATTTCTGATCATTGCAGAAAGCACGTGTCGAGAATGAAGCATTGCCGAGTTGATACTTCTCATGCGTTAAATGCTTCCCCATGGTTTAGGTTTCCTTATCCATTACAATGGGGTACTCCTGTTTTCCACTGGAAAATGGCTATTGTAATGTGTGTGGTTTCAATTATCTCATCAGTGGATTCGGTTAGTTCTCTGTCATTTCTTACGTTTGTGTGCCTTTCTTCTTTTTCCTTTTGAGTCTTTCGTTAGTTACATCTTTTCATTTTTTAATGATTCTGATCAGAACATAAGATAGTACCACACAGAATAAGCATTAACAGTTTTTTAATGAGCTAGTGAGATCATTAATTGTATTTTTTCATGTATAAAAGATGATCCCTATTACATCACTGTTTGATAATTTCTCTCCGCCAGTACCTTTGCTTGGTGCCTTGGTGGAAAATATTGTAAATCCTACAGCATAATTAACTACTTTACAAAATTAGGCATTATTCTTTAATTCAACCATCAAGCTGGTTATCTTTGTTACTGTAGTGGCTGACTTTGCTTTTTTTTTAAACTTCTTAGGTTGGCTCATATCATGCTTCTTCACTATTGGTGGCATCCAGGCCTCCAACTCCTGGTGTTGTTAGTCGAGGGATTGGTCTTGAAGGTCTTTCCAGTGTCTTGGCTGGATTATGGGGTACTGGGACAGGGTCCACAAGTTTAACCGAAAATGTGCACACAATAGCTGTAACTAAGATGGGAAGCCGTAGAGCAGTTGAACTGGGTGCATGTGTCTTGATTGTCTTATCCCTTGTTGGTAAGTCCTTTTAAGCTTCTGTTTTCAATTTAACAACGAGCCTCTAACAACAATCATATAAAATCCTCAGCCATGTTTAGTGAAGGACATTGGCTAAATGTGCTCTCCATATGGTTATTATATTGTTACTTCTGTTACTTGCACAAATATAGGGATTACTCGTACTATTTTATTCTCTTTTTACTCGGGCTTAATCACATCTTTACTTTCTCTCCTTTGGTCTGGAATAATTGCATTTAACATGAAATGTGTAGTTTCAATACTATAATAATTGCATGTCTCTTTCGTTTTTGGTTATTAGAGGCTTCCAATCTTAGATTAAAGATGATTTCGTTTTGTTCCATTTGAGTGACATTCCTCTGCATTTTTCTTTCTAAGTTCCTTGAATTTACCACATGTTTATTCTGTAGTTCTTTGGCCTTCTTCGATTTTCATTTTCAATAAATTTCCGCAGGCAATGCTTGTCTACATAATGAAAAAGCAAGGTATATAACTTAAATTTCTAGGAAATGTGACTGGTGAACTCTTAATCATTGGAAGTCAGGTGAGATGGCCAACTGCTAATAAAATTACAATCTGACGTGCAAACAGGATGACATTGCAAACTAAATTTACTAGTTACTATTGATATGTCTATGGAGAAGGAAAACTAATAACGAATGAAAATACTGAGTGCGTACTCTAGGTCATTCTTTATTAAACATTTGGATGTGCTAATTGATAAAGGATAAATCTTAATGCTGGAAGTCCTAGCATCCAAGGAAAAATTTATGCATAGGTTAGATGCTGGCAGGGTTAGAGCTTGTTAGGTTTTGGTAGATAGTGTTGAGTTCTGTTAGAAATCAGTTAGCCTACAAAGAAAAATAAATTCTGAAGGAAAATCGGTTATTACATCTTAACCATCTTCATATTTCTTAACTGGTTATTATCATGTTCCGCCTCCAGTCTGTCATATATATTGACCAACTTTAATGGTGATTCTGTTAGAAGTCATGAAGTTTGCTGGTGTGTCTGTTAATTGCGAATACAAAAAAATCATATCAAATTTTATGACTGCAGTTTCGTTGATTCACTGCAACAAATCACAGTTAATACTTTGCATGCAGGTAAAGTTGGAGGGTTTCTTGCATCAATTCCGCAAGTCATGGTTGCAGCACTTCTGTGCTTCATGTGGGCGATGCTTGCTGCACTGGGTCTGTCAAATCTACGTTACAGCGAGGCTGGAAGCTCTCGGAATATTATAATTGTCGGGCTATCTTTGTTTTTCTCGCTGTCAATCCCAGCGTACTTTCAGCAATACGGCATTGCTCCAAACTCCAACTTATCTGTTCCTAGTTATTTTCAGCCATATATTGTGGCTTCTCATGGGCCTGTCCGCAGCAAATATGGAGGGGTATGCTTCCTTTTGATCTTCTCTGATACGAAAAATTGTTATTTGTGTGTTTGTCTTTCCATGTTTGATCAAGTTAACAATAATGTTGCAACACTAAGAAATGTCTATACTTCAGGGCCCTCTTCATTTTCAGGGGGGGGGGGGGGGGGGGGTAGAGGACCAGTTGGTTATTCATCCATGTCAATAGACTCATTGTTTGGCTGCATTTTTTAAAATAATTTTTAGAATCCCATTCAGATATCATATTTTTTCTAGTGCAACTTACTTCGGGATGCTAGGAGTTTCACCTCTGTCCACCGCCAATATGAACTGCTTACTTATGTGAGATAACAGTTAGGAATCGACGATGAAAAGAATATCGTTGACGTAGCTCAAAATATAGTCATAGGTTAAATGGTTGATTCCAGTATTTTACTTTTGAAGTTATACCCATGTGAAGACCATAGGTTTTGGCCACACCAGTTCTGTAAGCATGATTATTTGTTGCTTAGTTGATATCACAGATGGTTATTGGAGGCCTCCATTTCTAACTAAATTTTGCTATTTTCTGTGGGCAGATGAATTATGTCCTCAACACATTATTTTCATTACACATGGTGATTGCATTCCTTGTGGCTGTTATCCTGGACAACACAGTACCTGGAAGTCGTCAAGAACGTGGTGTATATGTGTGGTCGGAACGTGAGGTTGCAAAGAGGGAGCCTGCTGTTGCCAAAGACTATGAGCTGCCCTTCAGAATTGGCCGGGTTTTCAGATGGGTGAAATGGGTTGGACTTTAAGAAAACGTTTGGTTATGGTTGGAATTGATCCGTTTTTCAAGCTTACCGGTAACCACTTTCAGAGTCATTATATTGTACGGAGATTCTAAATGTAAGTTCAGGGCTCGTATGCATAATTATTGGTCTGGAAACTGTCATACACGGAAGGCACTTGGGACTTCTTAGGTTTAGGGTTTATAGAGGTATTTGTGTACATTTGAGAAACCAGAGGGTCTGGTGGTGTTGTAATCTTAGATTATGAACAATGTATCTAGCTTTTTTATTTAGCATATCAGTGTATCTATTTTTGAGTCACATTCCAAATACCAGATGGGGACCTTTTTCATGCGGTCAAGCAAGTGAGCTTCCTGTATATGCTCTTGTCTTCTTTTCTTTCCCTTGATCAGCTAGATACTTAGATAGCTACTTTCACCAAACATTCTCGATGAATAATGAAGTACACATGAACTCCCAAGTTTCCTGATGTTCTGCAGTCCAACGATAAAATCATCTTCATATACAAGCAAAGAGGAACAAGCGTTCCTCCAAAATTGGGCAATTTCAACCTATGGGGCCAATGGGGGTAAAAAGCTCCAGACTTCGAATTCCATAAAATAGATGCGGAATCGGTGACTCATTTTCGTGAACCACAGTACTGTTCAACAACCTCAGAATCAATACTATTTTTTTTTTTAAAGTTTTAGCTTCTTGTTCAACACATCAATTTCAACAATTAGCACAAATTCAAATTCCGCATGAAAAACGCAAAGGTCTTGCGTTGACAATTAGCAATCCACTGCAGAAAGCTCTACTATAAAACCAACATTAGAAGTTCCCAATTTTTCAAATCTGAATAACTTCTATATCACACATTTCATGATCAATGTCTATCCCGGATCAAGAAAACATAACTAAAATCATCAACTTCATACTGAATGAAATGTAAGTGAATACAACAGGAAAACACAGATAGATAGATGCACAATACAACCTGAAGCTGGCTAAAAATAAGATGTTCAAAACTGGCATCCAATAATAAAATTACTCCACCTCCATTGCGGTTTGTTCCACTTGCTTTGGGACCTTGATTTTTTCTGATCGATCTTGTCGAATCGAATCGGGAGCTTGGACCATGTTGATGCTCTGTATCAATTCCTTTCTTGCTTGATCTCCTATCTTGGTTTTCCTGCCCTTCATCCTGATCAATATTAACCATGAAAGTTATTAGTATGAAGAATAACAAAAAAGACGCTATGTTCTCCACTATAGATTGCAATGAAGAGAAAGTACCTCTTCTCGTGGTGCTTCGCCTCTCTGTCGACTCTAACCTTATCAATCTTCTTAATGGCCTTCAGTGTGTTTTCTGCAAGATTCCTGTCATATCTCTCAGGCCTATTTCTCTTTCTCTCAAACTCAAATGTTGAATCCTGGAGGGGAAGATGTAACACGTCATGTAAGACTAACAGAAAGTTACCAAGCTTAACTAGGATTAGATTAAGCGGAAGGTTTTTTTACCTGTGTCATATCCTTTCCACGCAACCGCCTGTACGCCTTAGTCCACTTCACCTTGCGAGGATTTCTCTTCATTTTAAAGTTCTTGTGGCATTTAGATCTACAAAATCGAAAAATCTAGAAAAGACTGGTTGTCAGAAGATTGAGCTGTCTATGGTGAATAATGCAAAGGCAAGCACGGCCAAACAGTTACTCAACACAAACCATAAGTACTTAAGTAGTAAGAACAGAACAACTATATCTTGTGTGACTTTGGGTCAATAGATCAAGAAATTAAGTTATACCCGGAGTCATGTTTGAAATGCAAATAAATTGCACGGCATAGTGCCAATGATATTACTTTGGCCACTAAATGCAATTGGATGCAACTTTGAAGATATTTTCTCGGATAAATCTTTCTCATAATAGATCTCTTCTAGTTAAACGTATCCCTATCATTGATATCTAATGGCAATTTTGATTGAAGTATATTGTGGGAATAAACCTCCTGTACATTCAAGAATCAGGACCATAATGAGTAACATTTCCAGGCTTCTGAAAGATGTTGGCAAGTTAATCTTAAATTTGATACTCGCGACCAAGCATAAGAAATTAATGAGTAACTTGACACGAATTTACGCATGGCAATTACATGGACCTAGTACAGTCGTATCCTATGATATAGGTTAAGCAAAATTTACCTTTGCATCATTACGAACAAACTGAATACCATGCCCAGGATATACAGTTGAAGAACAGAACCAGCACTTCTCCAACCTCATTGTCTCCCCTTATTACAGGATTTTTATCTGCGCAAACAGCAAAAATATACATAACTCTGTCATTTAACCAGAGACGAACCAAAAATAAAAACAGAAAGAAAAGAACTATATGAAACAAGACAACTTATAAGATCAAGACATACAAACTAATCAGGTTCGTGTACGATTGATATACCAGAATCTCAAAATTACTAAATCTTCCATAGTTTTCAACATAATCACCATAAATCGACCGACCCATCTAGTATTGTAATACGATAAACAATCCCAAAAGTAAAAATCGTCATCCTAACCAAAGCAAACTTACGCCCCCAAACATTTCGTAATCAGAAAAAAGAAACAAGCTTTCGCTGAAGACCCCAAACTTAAGGGATTCAGAATGCTGGAAACGAACTGGAACCCTAGAAATTGAAGAGAAAGGGGAAGACTAGAGAATTATAAATGAAACCCTAGGAGAGGGAATGGGGGTTTTACCTGCAGCTTCTGGAGGAGAGAATGGAAGAGAACCTGAACAAGGGAGCAGCCAGGTTTGATATTTAGGGTTTAGCGACAGCGGTGAGAGTATTTGGGCCTCGATTTTGTGTGGTACTGGCCCAAGTTTGTTTAACTGAATCGGGCAAGTATGTCAATCAAGCCGACCCGACTTGTTCTTTGGTTTCCTACCCATCAGTGTCGTATTCATGTATTGAATGTGTCGGAAATAATTTTTTTTTTTCTTTTTGAAATCAAATGATAATCATTTCATTCAGATACCACTATGAATCGGGAATAGCTACGAAATAGAGTTGGGTTACAAAGCTGGAAACAAATCCAGATAACATTCTTTGATTGTTTTTGAAATTTAAGAAAAAATCTGCTAGCACAAATCTAGAGTATACATACAATAGATATGTCCGCTGTCATTTATAAATTGGCAAGACGTTTTGGTAATACCTACAGTGCAATGTCCCGTGTTTCCCTCTTTCTTCACTTCATGCTTCGCATAATAATTTGAATCGTTCTTCGTTACACCCCAATAGTACTACTAAAATCACTTAGATGACTAGATTCCAGATGGGGCTTAATAGAAACAACGAAACAAGCATATTATGCAATTGTTATCTATTTTTTGGTCAGCTGCCCCAAATTTGTGCAATTGTTATCAAATCAACCCATTTAGTGTAAATAAACAAGTCGAATATCATATATGAATTGAATGACTGTTTGCATGCATTCATCATCAAAATAACACAAATAGTGAAATCAAAAACCTAAAAGTTTCTATCGATTTGAACTTCTCCAGCAATCCCATTCAAATTTCAAGAACTTTAACAATCACTAAACCTTACCAAAATAGAATATAACAACCATTGCAATTTTATTTGATAAAGATAGATCTTGCATTTTTAGCATCAAAATCATATATTCATTCATAATCAAGTTTTTCTTTAAAAACTACATCTTCATTAGCTAAATTTTGTGGTTGCTTAACAAAAAATATATCAAGAACCCCTCTTTGAGAAGGAATCAGTTCCTTTGTTCTTCTCTTTTTTATGCCCTGATAGATAATGAATATTTCCTTGTAGGAGCCATAAATCCAGAGAAAATAGAAGAAAATATTCGTGAATTGTGGATGGGTTTTTGGTGCTGTGCGCGGCAGAGTTAGATAGGAGAGGGTTGGAGTTCATTTGTATGTATGTATGCTTGTTTATCAAAGAAAAGAAATGATTAAATTCAATTTACCCCTTAAATTTTTGATGTCAAAATCAGTTCAGTCCTGTAACTTTTTTTTTTTTTAAATCAGTTCGTCCCTTCAACTTTCGTAAACACATCAGTCAGGTTCATTTTTTGAATTTCCCTCAAAATACGACGTCACTAAAGCTATTGGAACTGACAAGGGAATTGACAAGGTTTTGTGTAAGGCACTTGTAGACCAATTTTAATAAAAAGTTCACTGGCAAGGTGATGAAGGACCAGCTGTGGGCAATTACAAAGTCCACAACCATGGTTTATTACGACAAATAAATGATTCTGATGAAACAAATTGACTCTAAAGCTGAATTATGGGTCCCTTATCAGTTCTAACGGTTTCGGTGACGTCACATTTCGAATGAAATTCAAAAATTGGACTAACTGATGTGTTTACGAAAATTGAAGGAGCGAACTGATTTAAAAAACAGCTATAGCACTTAACTGATTTTGACACCAATGATTTAGGGGATAAACTAAATTGTTTTTGAAAAGAAAAAGAAGAAAAATTGTGAGGAGTTAAGAAAAAAAAAAAAAGGTGTGAGGGTTGGGTTTTGATTTTTGAACACAGGACGTCACCTGCCCACCATTCAAAAAGGTATCGTCCAACTGAACTAGAGCATATTATTTTAAGTTCTTGGTTTAAAATTATTAGTACTAGAAGAATAAAAACACAAGCATTTCAACTTTCGGGGGCCTTGTGCAAGCGCACCAGCCGCACTCCCCCATGGCCAGCCCTGACTTAATGAATCTCTAATTTACAAGAATTAAAAGACAACACATGACATTTAAAAAAAAAAAAAAAAAAAAAGCCAATCAAAATGCAAGAAGCATAGAAAGAAGCAACACTTTGGAAAGTTCTAGCCAAGAAGATTCTTCCTAATGGTGTGCAGTTCAGATACAACATCACTTATATCCTTTCGGTTTGTTGGGGATTCGACAGAACATGCGATTCCAATTCCGAATATCGACTTCAAGCACTCTTTAATTTTTTGTTGTCTTTTGATTGCCTGATTGCGAGCTTGAGCTTCATTAACGGTGGTGAAACCTCCTTCAAGTAGTGAATCCGTAATCTCCTCAACATGTTCAGGTAGAGCCATCCTTGCACAAAGTTATGAAGATTCAAACTGCCACTGAACATATGATTAGTGGGTCTCTTCCCTGTGAATATTTCTAACAAGAGAATGCCAAAGCTGTACACATCCCCATATGTTGAAACCTCGCTTCCCATACCATATTCTACAGTTCAAACAGTAACACAAATTTTTGTCACCAATAACTTATACATAACATAAAACATCGCTCTTAACAACCTATACAAATTTATGCCTATCGGTACAGATTTACGTAGTGAAAACAAGATAGAATAAAGTGTGAGGACTGCTGTTCTAGCTTTTATATTCAAAATAAAAAATATTTCAACGGATCATTATTTACCCTACACAGTTTTCTTTAATTTAATTTACTCTTTTTTTTTAATTTAACATCGCAACGAAGATAATAAATTAGATGCGGAGGTTCCGGTACGACAAAATTCAATATTAATATGACGTCTCTTGCCTATACTTTAGGTTTTATATTCTATCAAGCATAGAACTACTGCAACTAAATGACAAGGAGAAACTCCAGGCCATCGACCCAGTATTCCTTCCATGATGTCAAGTTTTGCATAGTTGACCGTACTTAAAACAATGTGTTTAACTTAGTCAATTCGATATGAGACCAAATATATTCCTAGCTACTGCACAAAATTTCATTAATAGCTGTTGTCTGTGCCGGGGAGTAAGTTCAGCTTCAGAAATCTCATAGTACTAGAGAGTGACACCGGTTACCTTGTTCCACCCTAGCTAACAATGTGATACATGCTCCTATATATATGTTCCACTTTCCGACCTCCGGTCGTTAACCGATAACCACACAGTAGAAGATTGAAACTGTAGAGCAAGATAGAAAGAGAGTTGGAAGATAAGTTACTGTGTTAGAGTAGATTAAAGAGAGCAGAGCTTCATTCAGAAACAATGACTGATGAAAGCGCGCAGCGGCTGGTACACTGCGAATGTCATGCATTGGTGTTAGAGTTGTGAACAAATTATTGCCTCCAGTGTGAACCACTTCAAAGACATCATCTTCCACATATATACTTCAACTTCTTTAGCAACTTTCAGGACTTTAAAGACAGTATGTTCACAAAGTCATAGTCTTTTGCAGTTATCATGCCTACTTGAAATTCTTGATTGATCCTAATGAGGATAAGAGGTTTATACCAAATTTAGTACACTCCTTTTTATTCTTTTCATTATAATGGAGGCTCAAGTCCTCAATCACACAATTGCACACTAAATTATTACAAGTGGTACAACAAGAATTCAAAGACAACACATGACAATCAAACAACAAAATCCAATCAAAATACCAGAAGCATAAAAAGCATAAATGTTCTAGACTTCTAGCCAAGAAGATTCTTCCTGATGGTGTGCAGTTCAGAAACAACATCACTTATATCCTTTCGGTTTGTCGGGGATTCGACAGAACATGTGATTCCGATTCCCAATATCGACTTCAAGCACTTTAATTTTCTGTTGTCTTGTGATGGCCTGATTCCCAGCTTCATTAACGGTGGTGAAGCCTACTTCAAGTAGTGAATTCGTAATCTCCTCAACATGTTCAGGTAGAGCAATCTTCACAAAGTTATGAAGATTCAAGCTGTCACTGAACATAGGATCAGTGGGTCTCTTCCCTGTGAATATTTCTAACAACAGAATACCAAAGCTGTACACATCCCCATATGTTGAAACCTCGCTTCCCATACCATACTCCACAGTTCAAACAGTAACACAAATTTATGTCACCAACAACTTATACATAACATAAAACATCGCTCTCAATGAATTATGTACGTAGCAGTTAAAAACATGAAGAACTAACAAAGCATATATATGATTGAGAAGAATTAACTGGAGCAACATAACCAACCGATCCTAGAATTCCAATGGAGCCTGAATGAGATCCAGAAACCTCTTCTGTCAATTTTGATAGAAACCTTGCCGGTCCAAAGTGGGAAACATGTGCAGTCAACTCATTGTCCAAAAGAACGTTACTTGGTTTGAGATCACAATGAACTATTGATGTTTCACAATGATTGTGAAGATAATCCAAGGCGGAGGCAACATCGATGGTGATATCGATCCTTTGAACAAGATTTAAAGTTTTAGGTACATCTATAACCTCTTCAGTTCTAGTGGATGGATGCAACCACTCTTCTAAGCTCCCATTTTCCATGAATTCATAAACTAGGGCTGAAGTCATTTCCATGAAAATCAATACTTGAACATGCAGTTACAACCTTGACCAAATTCGGGTGCCTGGTATTTTTAAGTGCTTCACATTCAGTTATGAAACTCTTTAAAGCTCCCTTATGTAACATTTTAAGTACCTTGACAGCGACGACTTTATCAAGTTCGAGAATTCCTTTGTACACAGAACCAAAACCGCCCTCACCAATCAAATTAGTGGAAGGAAACCCATCAGTTGCTTTTAGGAGTGTACCATATGAGACGACTCGTAAAAAGGTGCGCCCCAAAGTGCTTAACTCAACTGCCTTCCTTTTCTTCCGATAATGAACTAAAAAGTAGGATAACATCATAGCACTTCCCAAGAGAACGAACCCGAATGCTAAAGACGCAAGAACTGTACTCATTGTAGACAAACCTCCTGCTTTAGACAATTCAGATTTGCACACATGAAGTCGAAACTCAGCAATACCTCCGCAGAGTGCGTTGTTTCCAACAACTGATGTTACACTTTGCATTCTTAAAAACACCTTCAACTGGTACTTCTCCCCATAAGTGATTGAAGGATAGGTTCAGAATCTCCAAGTTTATAAGGCCCTTAAAGAACTGTGGAATCTGTCCTGACAAATTGTTTCGAGAAAGGTCCAACACTCGAAGGCCTCTCAAATCCTTTATAGATAACGGAATGAGACCCTTGAAGGAATTGCCTTGCAAGTGGAGGACTTCTAAACTCTCACAACCACTGAGGGAATTAGGAAGCTCTCCTGATAACATGTTGTCAGAAAAGTCTAGTGCACCTAGATTCCTTAACTTGCCGATCTCCACAGGAAGGGAACCAACAAAGTTGTTTCCGGACAAGTCGAGAGAAATTGATAAGGAGAGGAGGCCACTAAGTAGTTGCTGGGGTATTGTACCATTCAAGTTATTTTGAGAAAGATCCAATCCCAGCAACCCGTGGCATTTCCCTATACTCGAAGGGATGCTACCACCAAGATTATTTGCTCCCAATTTAAGATAGATTAACTTGGTTAGATTTCCAAGAGATGATGAAATGCCTCCTGATAACTCGTTATCCCGAAGATTCAATTCGACAAGCGTTGAAAGCTTCCCAATGTCAGTGGGGATACTACCTGTGAAAAAGTTTCCCCTCAAAACAAGTGATTGCAAATTCAAAAGATTTGCTAAACCAGTTGGGATGCTTCCATGTAGTTTGTTTTGATTAACCCAAAGCAGCTCAAACCTGGTTGAGAGATTTGATATTGATGGGGGCAATGTCCCTCCGAAATTGTTGGAGCCTACAACCAACCGTCTTAACTGTGTGGCATTCACCAACTCTGAGACAAAGCTCAAGTCGCCTTGTTTACCGCTTCCGAGAAGATTAAGTTGGGCAAGGAACTCTGTGAGGTTTTGAAGCTTTTGCAAATTCGGCACCTGTCCTGTTAGATTGTTATCTGCAACATCGAACGACACTAGACTTGTTGCATTGGATATCCACAAAGGAAGGACCCCAGTAAATTCATTACCCCTAATTTGAAAGATCTTGAAGTTAGGAAACGCATTTCTCAAGTGTGAGGGAATACTCCCCTGAATATGGTTTTGAGCCACAGAGAAAGCAACAAGAGCAGATAGGTTGTAAATTGAAGGAGGGATGGTATCAGACAACTTATTTTGGCCCAATGCAAGAAAGGTTAACATTTTCAATTGGCCTAGAGAACTAGGGATGCTCCCCACCAAGTAGTTACCAGTAGCAGAAAATGTAGTAAGAGATGAAAGGTTCCCAAAGGAAGGAGGGATTGCTCCCATTAAACAATTATCTTCTAAATTAAGCATTTGAAGCTTAGACAAGAAACCAAGATTGGGAGGAATTTCACCCACCAGCCTGTTGCCACTGAAAGAGAGAAAGGTGAGCTTGGAGCAATTGGATATGTTGGTAGGAATAGGGCCAGTTAATGAGTCATTTATTAGAGATAGTACCTGTAGCCTACGCAAATGCCCAATTCGTGGAGGAATTTCTTGAGTGAAGCTATTGTTATAGAGGCGAAGTTTCTGTAGAAAGCTCAGATTTCCTATGTGTGGGGATATGGAGCCAGCCAGGCCTTGGGAGTTGAGGTCCAGCACGGTGACTCTCTGAGGATGCCTTGAACTGCAAGTGACACCGTGCCAGAAGCAGAAGTGAATGGAATCATTCCAAGAGCTCAGGACTCGGTTGGGATCATGCTGTATGTTGCCTTTGATGGCTAAGAGTGCCAGCCTATCAGTCTCGTTTCCTTTCAGCCTAGTGGTGAAGGGTTGGCTCAAATGCATGGAGGAGCTAATATGACAGGAAACATGTATTGCATCAGAAAGAGACCATAGTATTTTGATCATCACTTCCACAGCCAAAACCAACATCTTGTTCGTAGTTGCTTGGAAAAACAGTCGTGGGTAATAATTTGTTTGAAATTTGCAAGTTCCATTTGAGTCATGTCAAAGTAATATATATGTAATTAAGGAGGATCAGATCATAGGAGCATATCATGCAGAGTATTGACTTGACTATACTTTGAGCTTTGAAATCACCATGCATTTATCCATTGCCTTTGCTTTTGCTGGAAAGAAAGGGAGAAATTACCTGTGAAGGTTCATCTCCCTCGCCTTTACTTTGTGCTTTGTTCCATTTTATATTAATAAACCATAACACTGACAAAAGAAAATTAGCAGTGGACGTTCAGTTACGGTTACGTTCTGGCCGAATGTAATAATATCATGTCGCTTCTCTATACTTTTCAGTTTTGTATTCAATCAAGCATAGAGTATAGCGTGCAACCAAATGACTAGGAGAAACTCCATCCTTCGATTAACTCATTCAGTCAAGTCAATGGGTAAGTTTTCAGTTTTCAGTAACATTTAAGCAGACTTCCTACATCGACTGTTAACGTTACTTTAAAAAGGTGTGCATTCTCTTTAGTTAACTTGATATTGAGAAAATGGAGTTTAGCAATTGGAAATATATCCAAGTAAAACTGCATAAAAGTTCATCGATGACTGTTGTCTGTGCCAGAGACTCAAATAGTCCATGTTCGGGTAAGTACACATCAGTAGCTATGTATCTTTAGCAGGGATCTACTATGATGCAGCCATGCATATAAGAAAATTATGAACCACAGAAAAAATGGTAGGCAGTAAGTTCAGCTTCAGAAATCTCTTCATATTAAAGAGCGACAGTGCGACACTGATACCTGGTTCTTCCCCAACAATGTAATCCATGCTCTTTGTTCCATTTTCCGACCTCCAGTTGTAGCTCTGATTTACTCATTCTTACAGTGCTGAAACAATGGTGACCGCAGGTAAAATGATGGATAAAACAAAACCTGAATGCAATATGTTCCCTCCACATGTCACCAAAACACATCATGTTCAGACAGATGACTGGTCTACCATATATGAGCTTTAAGATTTGGGGACAGTGACATTGAGAATTTTCACATCTTGGTGGGGCTTGTCATCCTTGTTTGTCTTTACTTTTTCTATAGCCTGCAGAGAATGAACAAGAGTATCACAGCTATGATCCAAGATATATTACTTCAATTTGCATATAACTTGAACTTGCATTTGCCATCTAGAATGTTGTCATCCCAGTTAAAAGCAGATTTAATTGATATATTCAAGACATTAAGGCATCAAAATATGCATAAAAAATCTCTCTCATCAAAGCTTAAGCAAATCATACCTGAACAACATCCATTCCTTTGATCACTCTTCCAAAAACTGTGTGCTTGTTGTCCAGCCACGGAGTGGCTACTGTTGTGATAAAGAACTGAGATCCATTTGTGTTTTGGCCAGCATTTGCCATTGATACCGTAAAAGGCCTATCATGTCGTAAACTGAAGGAACACAAACATCACATCAATGAACATTTCAGTTATAATAGTCAGAGCAATATGAAAGCACTAGTCACTACAGCAATTAGCAATTACTGTTGCAACATATTCAGCTGCCACCAGGGTCTGTTGGGGAAATGGAGATTACATGCATGTGTGGAGTGTTCATATGTGGGCGTTAGTACCGAGTAAGCACGGAAATATGAGAAGATTTTATATATGTTAGCCCCATTTTCTTTTCTTGTCCAAGTTGCATCAGGGAGTAAGAGAAAAATATCAAATTATCAATTACATGTAGAAACAGATTTTCTATACTTCTTTTGGGGGCAGCTTAAACTATTGAAAAACTGCCAAGCATCCAAACAAGGTATCAGAAATCTGTAATCACAATATGACAAAATATTTACCTTTTGTGAAATTCATCCTCAAACTCTCTTCCCCAAATAGATTGGCCACCAGTACCATCTCCCAAAGGATCTCCTGTTTGTATCATGAAACCTTTGATGACGCGATGAAATATGAGGTTATCATAATAGCCATTCCGGCAATGTGTTGTGAAGTTCTCCACAGTTTTAGGGCATTCTTCTGGATACAACTTCATGTGTATGTCACCCATTGTTGTATGCATAATCTGGGAAACATGATATAGAATTGTTAAATGACAATAAACGAAGGGAAGAAAAAAACAAGAAATAGATGATCAAACAACCTGCAATCCAAAGGTATGCAGCAAAGTGAATGGTGTTACTGAAGCCATAGTATGTTTAAGTAAATATGCAAACCAATATACATCTAAAGAGCTAATCCATAAAAAGGTTTTTTTTTTTTTTTTTTCTGTTTCTTACTCCACATCTAGTAAAGAGAACATGCCCTATTCCCTTTTATTAGCATTTGGTTCTCTAACTAGTAAATGTCACAACCGTTTAGTCACAAAGGAAGAAAAAGTACACTTCAATTGAAACATAACCAAAGAGGATAAAATTGGGTAGAATGTACAGGAAAATTATTGCTATGATTTTCTCTTCTTTTTCTATCCTCTTTTAATCAAACCCTAAAACCCTGACAAACCCACTTCACAGAACCCATGCTGAACCCTACCGTCTAAAAGGAGACAGGAATTAGTAGTTAGTCATGCAGGTACAGTGAGTGAAGGTTCGAACCCAGAGCACTCGGGAATTGGGAACAAACCATGGGCCTAGCCATTACTACTCAGTTGGTACTCATATGTATAAAGGGTTCTTAAATTAGCTTTAATTTACCTAAGAAAACAGAAATGGCATTCCTATGTAGAAATATATTTCCAAAGAATCTTTATAATACACGCACAACACACAGAATTTCAATTATGAAATGCAACGACGTTTCTTTATTTTACTTACAGAACATAACCAAACAAGTAATTGTATGATCCTTTCTTTCTTTCCTATATCCTTTTACAATCTCCTATTTCTAACATAGTCTGCTGAAAAATTAAAGAATCACACAGAAGAGAACATAGAAATTTTACCCAGGTTTTAAATGAGATTCTACTTCTACAGTTAACGGGATTTGAGATTCCTAATGCATATCCTCACGTTTCATATTGTTCTCATCTCGCAACTAAATAAATTATTAGATTTAACTTTTGATTACAAAAACTGTAGTACTTCATGTGTAGAAACATAGAAGTCAATGGATGAGAAGGTCCATATTTCCAAGATAGAAAGTAACTCACCACATTGTCAGGTAGAGACGTTGTGATTGATTTGCCTATATCAGAGGCAGCCAAGAGTTCATCAGCAGGAGGCTTCTCATTAAACACATCTCTTCCCTTGGTTGCATCTTCAGGCTCTTCCGGTTCTCTTTGACTGATTAGAGCACAAAGAAGAGCAATCAGATCAAATAGTCCTTGAGAAATGGTGTCAAATGTAGAAGACCAGCTAGATACACCAAGACAACCAGAATATATAATAAATAAATAAATAAAGTAAAAAAGAAGTTACACTCTAGAATGTATCATGAGAGGTACACTAAGACTTTAATATGATCAACAAAATATCAATAACATACACCTCTTAACTTATTTAAGCCTAGATCGCATCTGATATCAACAACCATGTAACAAACTCCAAACAGCTAAAATGACAATAAGAACATACTTGCCCAAAAAAAAAAAAAAACACCAATATCTCAACAAGTATTTAAAATTGTTCAAAGTACTTTAGTACCCTTTTTTTGGGAATGAAAGTACTTTAGTACCTGAACAGATATATTCTGTGTTTCTTGAAGGCACAACATATGAGAGTGGGATCTGACAGAGGCTCTTTACTCTCATTGGCATTTGCTGCAGCTGCAGGAATTTTTCTAACTTTTTTACTGCTTCTGTCACCTTGGTACAAGGCAATTCTCAAAAACCTATCATTGTTTTCCACTTTTCCCAGAATGCGGGCAACTTTATTAGTTTGTAAGTTTACAACCTACAAAAAGAAATTACAAATATGAGAATAATATGTAATAGGCTGTTTTTTTTTTTTTGGGAGAGAGGTATAATCCTATTAAATGACACTATTATCTTACTTTTATCCCAAGAAGAGTTGGATATATAAGAAAATTTGAGCTCTCATCAAAAACCGCATTCGGCTGTGGTGCAGTTTCTGTTTTCTCTATTTCCTTCTCAACAGCCATTCTTCGACCAAAGTCTATAGCTTCCAGCTGGTACAAAGGTACGTCACTTCTTTGGAGATCCTGGGCCACCTGATAAGGACAAGATATTTGACTGAAGTCGTCTCCAAAATATTCTCAAGCACCTCAAGAATTAACATAATTACAAAAATTAAGCAATTAATAAGTAAGCATTACCTCAAGGGATTCATCATAAACTCGACGTATTTTACCAGTTAGAAACCAAAATACACGTATCCTACGATCAGGTGAAGTAACCGAAAATTGTTTGCCATCTGGACTAACCTGAAGAATTGAAATTTGCTAGTAAAAAGTAGTTTATTCTCATACAAGAAATAGTTAAAAACAAAATTAAGCATTATCCAGTCATACAAATAAAATGCTACATGGAATGGATTGTATACAGTACCTCAATAGAAGAAACTGAAGTTTTGCATTTCACAATGTCAAAGAGATTTGTGTCACTTTTGAATCTGAATTTCATCCTGCAAGCACCAAATGAAAATAATTGGTTACAGACATTCATGTGTACTAGGAAGGACACATATTTAAGAACCTGATAGTCATTCATTCAAGGATATATATAAAACTATGAACTATGGGTTTGAGTTATTAATTTGGTTTTGAGAGGGCAAAAATATCAGAGGATACACATGTCCCAAATAAGAGTCGCCTCCAAATTTCCTAAACAAATATGCAATTTTATCAGTAGTCTCTAAGAAGTCTTGCATCAATTTCTAGTCAATCTGGCCATGATAAAGGTTAACTAAAAAATTGGTAACTCTTTCTAGTCCGACTACAACTGTAGAACTGTTGTTAAAAAAGATTCACAAATTTCATATAACTCTTAGATCCTCACTGTCTACTATATAAAAGGTTGGTGAATGTATCCAGAGTTAATGTATATGGATGAAGGAGAATTATTATATTAACATGTCAAAGCAGTAAGACACACATACCCATTCTCTGGGAACTCAAGTGTAGCAGGATTCCAATATTCAATCATTCCCTTCTCATCAGCTGATATTACTGTATCATATTCATGATTGTATTTCATGATTTTCACTGGCCCCAAGTGTATCTACGGAAAATGATAATTAAACATGTCATAAAACTAGAAGGACAACTTTAATAAAACTACTTAACGATGCATGTATTCCCTTGTTTGGAAAAACAAAAATCATGGTGAAGAAAGAAATGAAACATACAATAGTTGCAAAATACCTTTCTGGATATTAAAGGTTTATTTTCACCAGCCCTTGCATCAAAAATGTGTACGGATGATGAGTTTCTATCACTGATGGCAAGCCTAGCTTTGACATCCCCTTGTTTATAGACCCACTCAATAGCACCAGGATCAAAGGATGTTTGAATCATGACCATCATATCATAGTTGACAACATCATATATCTTAACAGAAGGATCATTTGAAATTGTACAGCAAAGCAAACCATCAGCACTAACCTGCATAGCAAAGTCCTGTCATGGTTCTGACTGCGGTAACAACAAGATTTGAAAAATCTTTTGCTGCCTTGCCTAAAATAAATAGGTGCGTAATAAACTGAACTACTGAAGCATTACAAAACAAACCATCCACTGTTTCCAAGACCCTCAGGAGTACAGATGCTCTCAGGACATGTCATTCGTAGTTGTCATGAGAATGGCAAAAGCATGACTAATTCAAAAATCATAAAGTATGAAGAACTCGACATTATTTATGGACTTAATCATTAACTTCAGAATTAAAGAACACAAAGTCAGAAGTCCATTTTGTTAGCTTGGGTGCAAAATGGGTAAGGTTTCGGGAAGACTGTTGGATAGGGGAAAAATTTGATGTAACCCCTTTCCTCGATTACACAGAATGTGCTGCTATCACAATGTACCTACTGTACCATTGTGTGTGAATTCTAGAGTTTTGGGTTTCCTGAGAAAGTAAATGATGAAGAGGTAGGTGAGTAAACCTTGTTTCATTGGACTTTTGGCTTTGTGGGGATCCAAATCGTACTTGTTCGACGAAATCTTGCTGATTCCATCTAGACCTGATAGAAGACAATGGAAGTTGGAGTAATAAGGAGACTCCTCTCTTTCTATTTTTAGTCCCTCACTTACAATTTCGAAACTGAAATACCTCGTAAGGTCTGTGATATTATCCAGAGAAATGGCCTTCTTGATCACTTTTACCCCATTGGCGTGTGATAGATAAAAATGCTACTGAAAGATCAAATTGTTTGCTGCTTTATTGTCCAATTGCAGTATCATTGTGAAAGAAATTCTTTTAGGGATCAAATGTAAACCTGAATATCAATGCATCATGTTGCCCTATTGTCTGGCAGATGTAAGTTTTTCAGAGGTCAGGTTTCAGGAAGATGTACTGGGATGAAATTCAAAATTTTCAATTCCCTGAGAAGAGAAAGGAATAAAGTCTTTAAGGGTGTAAAGAGGTAAGAAGGTTGACGACATGAGGCAAAGGGTTCGTTTCTAGGCTTCACTTTGGCGTCAATTTTCTCGAGGCCTTTTCATGATTGGGAATGTGGCTCGCATTTACTACGTAATCTGGTAAGCTGTAACCCAATTTGCTACCTAAAGCAGGGGACACCTAATCCCTTGCAGTGTGCTTTGCTTGTCTATTAGTAAAGAAAAAATGTTACTCATAAAAGTATAATGTTACTCAGCTTTTGCTCAAGTAAAAGACAAAAGTTAAGAACTGCTTGGAATACGTCTTCCATCAATCGGGATTTAAAGAAGATAAACGGAAGTTCATTCATTTAGTGAGTAACTTTATTTGCTGTGTCCTACCACATCAAGAAATTTAATAGCAAATTAACATGATTTTTTATGTGTCCACATTCAGAATTAGAACGCTTATGAAGCAGGATAAATAGGAAGCACATGCACCTAGATGTGTATGTATCACTACTGTCTGATTCCATGCTCATAATCAATCCATTGTAGTTTAGACAAGGCAGTAATCAATCTAAAAGCAAGATGGCATGGTATGCATGTAATGAGGTAACAAAGTTAAACTTACAGCTAGACCTTCAATGGGACCAAGGTGGGACCTAAAATGCTTTGCAAATTCAATGCCAATGGGCTTTTTCTTCCAAAACTTCAAGTGTCCTGGTCAAAAGACATGGAGAAATGAGGAAAACAAAACACTTATCTATATAGAAGTAACGAACTGAAAACAGCCAAAATGAGCGAATGAAAAAGTGTGAGGATTAGCATGCACCAATTCAGCAGTCATAAACTAGATAACCACCGGTTAGAGTATAATAAAACTTTTGCTTGTTAAGGCATTACTGCTATAATTATGCTTGTGGATAAAGAAAGTTGCATCCATGCTTGTGTTTAGACACATTCCAAAATAGTATGAAACTGAGTATCAAAGCGCATGATAAGCTAGCTGTGGAAACAATGTTCTAAAAAACGCTAGGCGCTAGTCGGGCGGACAGCCGGAGACTAACGCCTAGGCGGGTCAATCGGGGGATTAATCGGTTTTCTAGCTCTCTAGACGGAAACGGTGAAGCACTGTCTAGCGTCTAGGCAGGGATTAATCGGCTCTAGGCGGATATTTTTAGAACATTGTGTGGAAACACCATCAGCTAAAACAAAGGCTTCTCTTACAATGCACGAATTTCATTGTAATAATACAAAAGCTAATACAGATCCGTGTATACACACTGTCTGAGTGCCAGCTTAATATATCAGAATGTTTGAAACTTGTCCTAATAGAAATTCAGAAGGCAATCCAAACCAAAGCTTTCCAAATAGCCAGTTATATTCAAATACTATGCCAACAATGCAAATGTAGCAGACAACACTGGCAGACCTATATAGCAAATTCAAGCCATGAGAAAATTTACCATCAACACTTCCAGTGACCACAAATTCGGCCGCGGACACAGCAACATGAGTAACCACATCTCGGTGCATATAACTCTTCTCATACCTGTTCATGCCGCCAAATCAAGAAAACAAAACACCCAGTTTCAGAAATAATACTAACAAAAACAAACCAATTCGCCGAGACAAACAAAATTGATATCACTGAACTTAACTCCTAACGTAACACATAGGTTTGCTAATTTGCCACGAGCTTTGGGTTTAGGGTTTAAGTTATATAGAGCCAACTAAAAAATCTACTTCAACACAGCCAATCTCTGTCAAAAATTGTGGAACTCCAAGCGGAATACAAACTTACAATTCAATTTCTCAAATTAAAATTTCAAGTCCAATCTAAGGAGCATTAGGTTAAGAGTGAAGAGATGGCATACATGAGAGCGGAGGGTAAGGCGTCGAGGTAAGCCTGCTCGAACTGGAGAGGCCGCTTGGGCCGAGCTCGAGGCGCTGGTCCGGGACCGACTATCGGCTCATCCTCACTCTCCGCCGCGATCGTGTTACCGTTCTGAGGCTCCTCCTCCATGCTTGCTCCTGCTCGAAGCTTGAGCTACAGTGAGAGTAAAACGTAGTGCGCGTCGGAGTCGGAGCGTCGCCGGAAGTAGACCGGAGCTTGGACGGAACTCGAGTGCTATTTTCGACTGAAAGATGCTCTGTAATTGGCTTGGGATTTTGAAACGAAGAAAGAATGGAGAGCGGTCGATTCGGTCCCGACAAAAAAAAAAAACTGAACCTTTTATACTCATCTTGGTCCGGGTTATGATCCGAATTTAGGCGGCATAGGACCTCAAAGCTGTAAAAGCCCAAATTTGTATTTGTGATTCTTCATTTGGGCCTCTGTTATTTCTTTAATTAGTAACCCACATGTACAGGTTTTCTAAAAAAATAAAAATAAAAAATGTCAAAAGCGACCGCCCACCGTTGTGATTGTCGCATATAGTTCATAATTTTGGAACGAGTAAAATGCACTGTCAGTATCCAAACTCTGGTGACATGGTTAAAGTGGTATCCAGACATTAAAAATTATTAATGTGATACCCAAACTTTGTTTTTGCTACTAAGGAAATGCCTAATGTCAATTTCTGTTACGGTGTCATCTGTTTGCTGACGTGGCAAACATGAGACCCACCAAAAAAAGATGCAATGACAAAAATAACCTTCTAATTCTCCAGAACCGTTTTCCCTCTAAAATCTTTAAAATTGAATTTTGGGTTTTCATCCTGGGTATCACATTAATCAGTTCAATAAAGTTTAAACATTGTTGTTGTGTTTATCTGCTGACAATAAATATTATACAATAACTGAAAATGTAACATAGAAATTCAAATATATAACCAAAAAGGGCTACTAATATTACTGAATTAAAACTATTAAAACCAACATCAGTTCAACATGAGAAACATACTATGCATTAGAATTCAAGCTTAATTGGTTTCCAAAAACTCAAGGAACCAGATTGTTTGCAAAAAATTGATTCCAAAACATGATGAAGTACACATTATGTTTCTCTAATTTAAAAGTCAGGACATTCACTTTTGAGGACCCCTTGCTCCATGATTTTGGCTGCTTTGAGTATGAGGCTGTGTTGAGGCCGGCTGATGCACTACCATTTCCAGCAAAACTACCATCCATTGCCAACTTCATTTTCTTCCATCCCTTTCTAGACTTTATAACTTGGTCCTTGATAGGTCTTGATTCCTTAGGTGGGGCTGGTGCCCTTTGGACCTGTGGAACACAAACAAGACATTTCCGACACGATTCAACAACCACATTTGGCTTCACAATTCAACAAGACATTTCTAACACAATTCAACAACAACATTATTTCGAACAATTAACAAAGCATTTCAGCAATATCCCTAAAACCAAAATACTCCTGAAATGTTAATGAAATGATAGTAAAAAGATGCAAACACTACATTGTGTTGTGAAGTGGCTTAAAGCAATAAAGCATTCAAACAAAACGGAAAGACATTCTAAAGTAATGATCAATTAGATTAGCACAAAGACAACTAACGTTTATGTCGTCCAAACGTTGATTGCTTAAGGAACAGCTCAACCAAAGATGATCTCAGCACACTTATGGACACTGGAAGTATCAGAACATTCATCAGATCGGAAAGAACACCAAACACCACATCAGTCCAGTTAGATGCACCATTTTGGTGCATGGACAAAATAGCCACCTGTTGACAATTAGCAATATTTAGCTTGTTTATTCACTTACTGAAACATTATATGGTAGATGATAGAAGAAGCTTCGAATTGTACCTTTGTATCTGGGACACCTATTTCCCCATTGATATCGTATTCTAATTGTGCAATGTGTGGAACAAGCTCTTGAACTGACTTTTTCAATCTAAAGTATGCCTGAACTGTCGCTGTGGAAATAGATAAAGGTAAAATTAAGCATCTTCTATGCATCTGAGCAACAAAAATATATCGAAAATAACTATTTTGAAAGCCAATCACTAATTACTCTTTTAACCTTATGTAAGGGATTTTATGCAAAAAAAAAAAAAAAAAAAAAAAAAAGAAAGGCTTTTATGAATTTGGTATTCTTCTCTTTCCAAAGTCGTTATAGTATGGTAGGAGCAAACTTGTTACTAAAATGGAGCTGAATTAGTTCGGCAGCAATTATCTCCAGCAATGCTAACAAATTGGTCTAGTCTTTTGCCATATTAGCTATTCTAGGGTCCTCAGCATAAATAATAATGATAATCCAACAATGTAAAATGAATCCAATCCCATACGAAGGTGTCATTAGAAGCTTAAAGGAACTTTTGGCAGGATAATTCAGTACCTTTGTAGACAACACAAGTCATTGTACTAGGACATCTTAGTTAACAGATTTACAGGTTGACAAATTTAACAGATTGTCTCAGACTAATCATATCCAGTATGATCATTATATTGACAAAAAATAATATATTAGTCGACCGCACAATTGATTAATCCATAATATACAAAAAAAATGACCTACTAAACATAGAAAAATTGTGATCCTCATGAGTTCATAATCTCAAACTAAACAACTATAAGCAGTAGCAGCCCTCCTATACAAACACATAGACTTTCAATCACGCTTCTTCCTTTGTCTCTTTAAGGGAATCTGGACCTCAAAATCTTCCATCTTCTTCTCTTTCCGGTCGGTCCTTCCTTTGATCCTTCTTACAACTGAACGTGTCCTCGGTTCTTTTCCTTCAGTTGCACCTTCTACATCTGAACCTTCTTCTTCCCCTGCACCTTCTACATTTCTAGCTGAACCTTCTTTTTCCCCTGCAGTAGCAACATTTTCAGCGGCAGTAGCAACATTTTCAGCTGAACTTTCTTCTCCCTCTGTAGTAGCAACCTTTTTCGCTCCTAAACCTTCTACATCATTTCTAGCTGAACCTCCTTCAACCTGAGTTGTAACACAAACCTCACTCGTTTCTCCCTTTTGTCCTAGCAACAACAATTTATACTTGTATTCCAACTTTTTTATGTAATCATTCTGCTTCAGTTTTTTCTTCAACTTTTTGTTATTTCTCTTCAGTTCTTCTCTTTGATCCCAAAGCCGCACATAGGAGTCATTCTTTGATTTGCAGCTATAGATTACACTCGCCACCATTTCTCCCCTTACATTTAAACGCCGTTGTGAAAGCAGGGAGACTCCACTTTACACAGCACGGAGTCATCCCACATCTCCCATCAATTTCACAAAGCATGGTGCTTCTTTCGCAAATCATGTACTACAAAACAAAAACAAGCATGTAAGAAAGTAGTATTAGAAGTAGCACATAATTCAAAGGCAGTAGCAGCAACACTATTGCTTACTGGGATCAATACTACACATGTCACATCCCGGTTCTTAAGTTAAATTACGGTCATTTACTTTTGGTATTACTTTGATATTTTACTGTGTTGAGTAACCGTTTACTGTTAAGGACCATAGAGTTGACTTTTTGTGGGAAAGTTAGTTTGGAAAAATTTCTTTAAGGAAGTTGTAGAGGACGTTAATACGAGTTCATAGACATGCTATGCGTTAAAATCGAAGTTAGCATGGAAAAGTTATCAATTAAATAATAAAGTTTTTGAGTTGGTAAAAAGGGGTAAAAAATTTAGTGGGTATATTTTGTTGGGTTAAGTATTGGACCGGGTAGGGAGCAGCCCAAAATCCCTCACTCTTTTTCTCTCCCTCTTCCTTCTCCCTTTCTCCCGAGCTCTCCCCGAGCCCTTCTCCCGCCGGAAGCTCCCAGCGCCTTCTGCCAGCGTCCGGCCAGCAACTGACCGCCGCTCCAGCGTAGTTCGGAACCCCGCCACCTCCTCTCTCTCCCCGGCCTAGTTTCTGAGCCGGTAGTGCCGCCGGAGAGGAGAAAACCCGCCAGAAACGCGGACTGCCTCTTTGACGAAGTTCTCTCCTCCGGCCACCATAGGTCGGGATTTTTAGCTCATCTTGTAGCCCTCATCAAGGTGAGTAATTCTTCAAAAGGAATCTGTTTAATTCGATCTTGTTAATGAGAAATGTATAATTGAAGTTCTAGGGATTTATGGATGTTTTAGTTCGATTACCCTAGTTAGTCTTAGAATTGGACTAAGTGCTAGTTATGGAAGTTGTTGTGTATGATGAGAGGATTATTCTGTTAAAATTTGAAAGGCAATGGACATCGCCGGAGTTCGGCTGCCGGCAGAGCAGGCGGCGGCGGCGCCGTTTAGAGGTTGTTTTTGCATGTTTTCGGGTTTGTTATAATGAGAGGAATTTAATGAAGTATAGTTTGAAACTTTTGGAGGAGTTTTGATAAGGTTTGAGATTTATCAATGATTAAGGATTTAGGCGGTTATTCGAATGGAAATCCGGCAGTTGGTTTAGCAGGATTTAAACTTCAAAAAGGTTAATTTTTGGCTATCGGAAAGTGCGGAGTATTGTGAGCCTTATTAGATTAAAAGTGGAGAAGTTGGGCAAGAGAGATGAAATTATATGCTTCCTTTTATTTCGGAAATTTTATTAAAGTATTATCCTAGTTTGGAGAGTTAATAATTATTTATTGTTCAGGACGTGAGGAGGATCATTTGGAGGAAGCCTCGGGTCGTCGGCAGGGATAGCCGAGCACTGTGAGTGGACCTTTGATTTGAATGCCATGCATGCACTAGATTTTATTTAATTTTCAAAGACATATTGGAGATTTAATATTTTCTTGGAGTAATGAGTTCCATTTATTTTTCGGGAAGTCTCTTGAGCATTTTATTTGACATGTGGGACATGTCAAGTGATTTATTTTACTACGCAATATTCCTAGGTACAGTTGGGAACTGTACTGAGTTCAATGGATTTATATTATTTTTGGGGAAGTGACATTCTTGATATTTGTTATTTTACTTCACCATAAAAGGGTTGATATATATTCATTATTGTTAGCTATTCATTATTAGCAGCTACTCACCATGGGTGAGTAGGGCGCTTAACGTGGGACGCTATTATAGCCAGGGAGGCAACCGATCGGTATTTATATTATATGTTAGCTAGCATTATTAGCGGCTACTCACCATAGGTGAGTAGGGCGCTTAGCGTGGGACGCTATTATAGCCTGAGAGGCTCGGACCCTAGTCTGTGAGGCTCATCATTATGGTGAAACCTCTTCCCCATTTTTATTGATTTATTGAGAACTAATGGGATTAGTTCATTATTTTTATCTATAATTATTTTCGGAAAGATTTCCGAGAGTGGCATGCATAAATATTTTTCTCAATGGAAAATATGGGAAAAGCATAAATTTTGATTCAAGGCTCTATCATTAAGTCCGTATTTTTATTATTTATTTTTTCCACTCACTCTAACGTTTTAAATGCTTCTCCCATGGGCCTTTCGTTTTAAATGTCCAGTCTACAGAATTCTGTTCGGCGAGGATAGGAGGCGAGTCATATTTCCCACCTCATCCAGTTTTTCTCTCATAGGTTACTAGTTTAACCTATTTGTATCTATTCTCATTTCCTAGTAGTTGCTCTGATAACCATAAGGTGTTTTAAATGAATTTATGTCAATGTGTGTTAAGAGCTTGTGACTCCATTTAGGAGGGTTGAAAAAAAATTATTTGGTTTGTTTGTATGAGAGATTAAATTCATTGAATTATCTTGAATTATTATTTTTGTTGGGGTGGTGGATGTTTATTTGGGGGAGCGGGTGGCTCCAGGAGATGTGTTTTTAATTGTTTCAGAAGTGTTTGGGTTGTGGTGATTTTTCTTTCAGGTAAGGTTACTCATTTTCAAGGGAGGGTAGAATTTCCCTTGAGGTGGGTCCTGCAGGGTTTATCCCGAATTTCAAGGGGAAATCCGGGGTAGATCCTGACAACACATCCACTACTAGTGTGAGCCCTCCCATCCTTTGAAGTAGTCAAGCACGATAATAAGTAATCCTTAACTCCTTTGGCCCAATTGTATTTCTTCATGGTGTCATAATCTGTTATGCATTTGACAAAACTCCAACCAAGAGTCGAACCCGAACTTGCAAACAATAGTGTGGTGAATAAATGCAGTATCAGGAGCTGTGTGACTCTCATTGGCCATCCATACCTTTTGGCTTTCACTTCCGCATCCTGGAGATCTAATATCCTTGACTTTGTTATCCTGATTTCATTGGGGAAAAAAGCTTGCACCACTGAATTATCCACAGGCTTTTTTGAATCTTCAAATGGGTCGGCACATTGAGCCCGTTTTTTGGGTTTTGCAGCCCAAAAATCTGCTCTACATCAGACACACTGATCTCAGCCACCTTGCTTCCAAACTTGAACTTCTTCAATTTTAGCACGTAGCAGTCAATCAATCGTTGAATTTCTCTATCCGACTTCTTTGCAGTGGATTTTGATACCAAACGTCTATCATATATTGATATGAACTCCCAGAATGGTGTCTTCATTAGCTCCCTTCTTAGTATCTCTTTATCCTCACCTAAGTCCTTGCAAACCTTGGTGAATACTTCTTCAAATGCCAACATGTTGCATCTGAATTGACGAAATTTCTGCTCAGTGTACCTTGGCTTTTTAACCTTGTCTACTTCCTTGGCCTTTTGTTGTTGTTTACCTTTCACAAACTTTTTTCTACACGCTAGTCTCTTATATTGTTTCCCTTTCAGTTTGGAATTCATATCATTTTGCACCTATGCACAGTAGCAAGAAAATCATAATTAAACAACTCATGTTACAGTAGCAGATATATTTCTTACTTTAACAGTAGCATGAGCATGATAAAGTTAACAGGAAACAATTGAAACAGTAGCAGTTTAAATTTTACTTTAGCAGGTGTAGTAGCAGACGTATAACTAGTCTATTTCTGTGTAGTAGCAGCTCTTTAGCATTAGTGTTTTTTTGTATTTTTTGTGATTCTTGTGGTTCAGCAAGTGTAGTAGCAGATACATAACTAGTCTAGTATGTGTAGTAGCAGCTCTTTAACATTAGCATTTTTTAAGATTTTTTGTGATTCTTAAGGTTCAGCAGATGTAGTAGCAGACATATAACTAGTCTAGACAATTCAAAACATATTCTCAATTGCAGAACACCCAATACATAGATAACTCATGACACAGTAGCAGAGATATTTCTTACTTTAACAGTAGCATGAGCATGATCAAGTTAACAAGAAACAATTGAAACAGTAGCAGTTTAAATTTTACTTTAGCAGGTGTAGTAGCATACTTATAATTAGTCTAGTCTGTGTAGTATCAGCTCTTAAGGTTCAACGGGTGTAGTAGCAGATATATAACTAGTCTAGACAATTCAAAACATATTCTCAATTGCAAAACACCCAATACATAGATAACTCACGATACAGTAGCAGAGATATTTCTTACTTTAACAGTAGCATGAGCATGATCAAGTTAACAGGAAACAATTGAAACAGTAGCAGTTTCAATTTTACTTTAGCAGGTTAATTACGTGTATTTTTATACTCGTAATGTCAAGACCCACCCCGAATTTCACCCTGAAACCCGAAGTAAGTCTTGCGGGGTCCACCTCCAAGGAAAATTTACTAAAGAACTCGGTAAACCTCCCTTGAAAATGAACAACCCTAACCCGGAAAATTCAAGGATTACCCTCCTAAACGAATCAACTAACCTCCAATTCATCCCATAAATATCCCAATAATATAACAAACTTCAACATTTGAGAATTTGAAAAATATAACATAAATCTTATCACACCATGTAATACCCTAGATTTTCATATCATTTTCCTTGTTTTATTCTCACATTTAATGAATGATTATTTATGGAAATTTATTATTGGGTTATGGGTAGTTGAAGTCGGAAGGTTATTTAAGGTGCCTTGACTTTTAAGAGACCAAAATGTTGACTTTATTTTCCGTAAGTTATATTCGAAAACTTCCTTCTTGAAAGTTGTAGAGCTCGTCAATACGAGTTCGTAGACATGCGGCACGCGTGAAACGGACGTCGTATGAAGAAGTTATGGTCAGAGGAAGTTAGTTTCCAGGTTTGGAAAGTTTATAAGTAGAAAAGTGTGGGGGAGTTATTTTGGGAAACCTAAAATTTCAGTCTCCCTCTTCTCTCTCCCAAATGCACCCGAGCTCTCTCTCTTCTCCAAACGAGTTCTCTCTCCTCCGGCCACCGTTTTAGACACCGCCGGTTTCGTTGGGTCGGCACGGGTCTCCTCTCCACTTCTGGGGCAGTCTTGCACGCCGTCATGCCGCCTAGAAGCCGCCACGAAGCGGCGGAGCTGCTGCTGTTCCGCCGGAAAGCCAGCGATTTTGACCCCGATTCCGGCCAAGTTTAGGTGAGTCTTGCTCTCCTCTCTCTTCTAGGGATGTTCTTACCCCTTTGGTGATCTAGAAATCAAGTTTTTGGGCCGGTTTTGTAGGTTTGGAATTTGATTTCCGGGTTGGTTTTGTGTGGTGTTTTCCGGCCGATCCCGACCGAACGGGTTGAACCACCAGGTATTAAAGTTACTCACCTTGCTTCAATCTATAAGTTTCATGTTTTCAGTTTCCCCAAATTTTGAAGTTTGGTGGAGGCGCGTGAAGCTCACTCGCCGCAGCCTATGGCGGCGCATGGGAGCACGTCCGGGCAGGGTAGAGGCCTTGTTTGCTGTGTTAGCTAGTCCTTGTTGATGTTAGTGTGTTGTTGGTGTGTGAAGAATAAGTGTTGATTTGGTTTTTGCATTGTAGATGCTAAGTTGGTTCTTGATGTTCATTAGGTCAAAAACTTGGAAAGTTTGATTCTTGGAGGTAGTAGTGATTGTTGTTGAGTGTCCGATGACCTTGGGAGGTCTTAGAGGAAGGATTGCCCTTCTTTGGGCAACCTTTAGGTTAAGGGTACCTTAATCCTTGTTGAGAATTTTCTAAGGTTTTAATTGTGTAATTTTAGGTGGTTTGTGAGGTTGTGGTGAGCTTGGCTCTTGTGTTTTTGTGAAGACGCAACGGGAGTATTTAGGTGAGTAAATCTCACCAAGGTTCACTTTTCAACCAAGTTTAATTATGGTCATTTGAGGAGGATATTGATTTTGATGTGATTTTAATATTTTGCTTTTATTGGTTTTAAAAATATATGAGCTTGATCGCCAACGACTCAGAGGTAAGATAAAACAAGTTTTCCTTATGTGTTATTTGAAGGCTCATATGATCATAATTTTATTAATTTGTGAGAAGCTATTCTTATGGAATAATTTATATTGTTCATATAATTATATCCTTGTGAAGGATATAATCTTATGATGTGGATCTTGTGTTGTTGGTAATAATGTTGTGATATGATGATTGTTGGATAAATAGCCTAACCGGGTTCCAAGCCCTTAATTGGGTGATTGGTTACAGTTAAGATGCTATTTATTATTTTGTGTTTTGGTTTTGGACAGTCAAACCGGGTTCCAAGCCTTTGGCCAGGTGATTGGTTACGGTTAGGAATTAGAGCTCTAGTTCATCTGTCGGTGTAGGTCATGGGAGATATTTGTGGGTATCTCGGACCCGTGGGTACACATATTGTGGTTGTAGGTCATGAGAGGTATTTATTAAATATCTGGGACTTATGGGTACATTTCTTCTTAATGTGTGGTTTTTAATTATTGATCAATTTTCACTTGTGGTATGTTGGATGTGTTAAATGTGGAGTTATTTTTGAGTTTACTCATACGGGCTTTTTAGCTTACCGGATATGTTATTCTACAATCCTGGTGCACCAATTCTTGGTGTAGAGGTTAGACCTGCAGGTGAGGATCAACAGGGTTGAGGCGGAGGCGTAGTGGCATGGTTCTCCCTATTTTTGTCAGACTCTGTATAGTTCTAGATTTGAGTAGACAATATTAAAATCATGAGATTGTTCTCATGTTCTTGTTTTTCACGTTATGTAAACAAGGAAGTGTAATATTAACTCAGTGATAGATTTTGTGGAAATCTCTATTCTGTAATTGAGTTTTTGTTGTTGTTGAAACAGGTTGAGATGTTAATATTTTAAGTTATATCATGCCAAAATTTTTGAAAATTCCATTCGAAAATTGGGGTGTGACACACCACCATTAAGGTATACGCTAACCCCAAGGGTAATCAGAGCTACTAAAGAAAACTAGAGAAAGTAAGAAATTACACTGGTATGTTTAACAGGTAACCTACTGGTGAAAAGTGGTGGAGAAGTGGGTAACTATACCTCGCCTCCTACTAGTGCTAACCCGGACTCTGCAGACTGGACATTTTTAAAACGAATGGCACAGGGAAAAACATTCGAAAAACGTTAGAGTGAGTGGACAAAATAAAAGAATAAATAAAGAAAATAAATAACAATATTTATGCTTTCCCAATTTAAATTCCAAAGAAAACGAATGCGTGTTCCAAACGATAAATCTTTTATCTCAAAAAAAATATATATCAATATATGTATGTATTTACACACGTCCATACTCCATATATAATTATTTTATAGATTTAAAATAATTTATATATGGCTACTACGCTCGCGTCAAACACTCACGTCACGCCTTAATGCGGTGCTACACTACGTCATTAAGGTGGACAGACGGGTGTATAAATATGTGCTCATACCCCCTATATGAATTAAACACTCATATAGGGCTACTACGCTTGTGTCTAATGCTCACGTCACACCATATGTGGTTATATAGTATGACATTAAGGTGGACAGACACATAAAGCTAGCTAGCATTTATATACATACTCTCCTCATATAAATATTTCTAATTTACCGAAAAATCCCTTTTTTGGTAACTCTTCAAAATAAATAAAATCATCAAAATAAAATGACCTCAAATGCTCATGTTTACGCCTAAATTAATATTTTACTGGACAGTAAATGTCTATGTAAATATTAATTATTTCTTGGTCCATGTTATACCGGCGAGCCCAAGTTTCTCTAAGTTTACAAGTGATAACCCGCCAGTGAGACCACGCGAGCTGAGTTACAGACTTCGCGCGGATCGAACTTCATGCGGAATGGACTTCACGCGAACTACATAGCTCGCGCGCGGAATGATTAGCTGACTTTGCGTAGGTGAGGCGAGATTGACTCTCCGCGTAGGCGAGGCGAGGCGAGCTGGCGAACTGGCTCGCGTAGGAGACTTCGCGAGGAAGCAACATGCAGAGTCCGCCCGCACCACTTTAATCGTTGAAAACTTTTACAAGTCTTTGATATGCTTCGGGCCAATCCCTGTGGCCCATTTATTATAAAAAGCTTTTTTCAGGCTCGCGAGCTGCAATAGCCCGCGAAATGGAAGCGAGCTTTAGGAGCACGCGAGATAGCATCCTGTGACAGCCCGCGGGATGAATTCCGGTTCGCATAGGAGTCTACAGTTGGCAGCGCGGAAGCAATGCCCTATGCGGAATGAAGTGTGCGAACTGGACATGTGTCACAAGATGGTTGGTTCGCATGGACGGAACAGTGCCCTTGTGCTATTAGGGTTTCAAGTCGAACCACTATATAAAGGGCTCGAAGGTTTACAGAAATGGACAACTCTCAATACAAACAAACACAAAAACACAATACAAACTGAAACCCAGTTACCCTTCGAGCTCCTCGAAACCCTAACCCTAAGCGCCGCCGCCTAGGTTTCTTCTTCAGAGCCCTCCGGACTCTACCCCGACTTCTCTCTGAACTCCCTATTAGTTGCTCTGCTCGCGCCGCCGTGAGTATTGATCGCTTGTGCTCGTAAATCCTCGTCTGAGGTGGTACCTGAAACCCCATTCGCCTGATCAGAAGTCAAGATCTCGCACACTTACAACTCTTTCCTCGTCCGCGAGGTGGCACGCCCGCAACACCCCCTTCTCTTTGTTCGCTAGTTACCTCTGCTCCACGCGCTGAGGATCGTGGCCAAAACAGCTCCAACAAAAGAAATTGTTCAACCCAGAATCATAGCATGCATATTACTTAAAACAAAAGTCCACTCACAAATTAGGCCTAAGCCTGATGTCGGTCCGAGGCCTCTTCAGCTCGAGCCTCCTCACGTCCTGTTTCAAAAACATAAATTAATCCCCAACTAAATACCAATGTTTATATAAAAATAGGCAAAATTAAATGTGAGTCTTATCCACTCTCATCCTTGCCCAACTTCGCCATTCTTAAATCCATACGGTCCAAACTTCACCACAAATATCGGTAGCCTTAACTCAACCTTGTACAGCCAAAACAACAATAATCTAACGACCGGATTCTATCCAAATTAACGGTCAAAATACCAAACTTTGAAAAATCTCAAATCTATCCAAAATTCCTCCAAAAATTCCAAAATTCACATCATTAAACTCCCATTAATATTACACATCTAAAACCATAAAAATCTCCCTAACAGCGGGCCAGCGGCAGACTCCGGCGACCTCCAAAGCCTACTAAAATTTAGCACAACCTTTCTCTCAACACGCACAACAACTTCCATAACTAGCACAAACACTAATTCTAAGCCTAGATAGGGTAATCGAACCAAAACAATGAAATAAGCCATAGAACTTCAATTATATATTTCTCCTTACCAAGATCGAAATGAGCCGATTCTTTTTTAGGGATTACTCACCTTGATGATTGTTTTGGCCACGATCCTCAGCGCGCGGAGCAGAGGTAAATAGCGAGCAAAGAAGAGGGAGTGCTGCGGGCGTGCCACCTCACGGACGAGGAAAAGGTTGATTGTGTGCGCTTGACTTCTTGATCAGGCGAAAGGGGTTTCCAGGTGCCACCTCAAAGGAGGAATTTAAGAGCACAAGGCGATCGATACTCACGGAGGACGCGAGCAGAGCAACAATAGGGAGGTAAGAGAGGAATCGGGGGAGAGTCCGGAGGGCTCTGAAGAAGAACCTAGGCGGCGGCGCTTAGGGTTAGAGTTTTCAAGTAGCTCGAAGGATAACTGGGTTTCAGTTTGTATTGTGTTTTTGTATTTGTTTGAGAGTCTTCTGTAAACCTTCAAGCCCTTTATATAGTGATTCGACTTGCGGCGGAAGAAAGATAATCAAACAATTCAAGTCGAACTCTGAAACCCTAATAGCACAAGGGTACTGTCCTGTCCATGCGAACCAACCATCTTGTGACACATGTCCAGTTCGCACACTTCATTCCGTATAGAGCATTGCTTCCGCGCTGTCAACTATAGACTCTTATGCGAATTGGAACTAGGAATATCCTCATCCCGCGGGCTGTCACATGATGCTCCCTGGCGTGCTCCTGAAGCTCGCTTCCATTCCACGGGCTATTGCAGCTCGTGAGCCTTAAAATGGTTTTTTATATTAAATGGGTCACATGGATTGGCCTGAAGCATATCAAAGACTTGTAAAAGTCTTCAACGTTTATTGTAGTGCGCGAGGACTTCGCATGTTGCTTCCTCGCGAAGTCTCCTACGCGAGCCAGTTCGCCAGCTCGCCTCGCCTCGCCTCGCCTCGCCTACGCGGAGAGTCAATCTCGTCTCGCGGACTGGCAAATAGTAAATCCGCGCGCGAACTATGTGTTCCATTCCACGGGCTATTGCAGCTCGTGAGCCTTAAAAGGGTTTTTTATATTAAATGGGTCACATGGATTGGCCTGAAGCATATCAAAGGCTTGTAAAAGTCTTCAACGTTTATTGTGGTGCGCGGACTTCGCATGTTGCTTCCTCGCGAAGTCTCATACGCGAGCCAGCTCGCCAGCTCGCCTCGCCTCGCCTACGCGGAGAGTCAATCTCGTCTCGCGGACTGGCAAATAGTAAATCCGCGCGCGAACTATGTGTTCCGCGCGAAGGCATTCCGCACGCGAGCTCATGTTTCCACGCGAACTGTGTAGTTCGCGCGAAGTCCCGTTTGCACGCGAATTGTGTAGTCCGCGCGAAGTCCCTTTCGCACGCGAACTCTGTTCTCAGCTCGCGTGGTCTTACTGGCGGGTCATCACTTGTAAACTTAAAGAAACTTGGGCTCGCCGGTATGACATAGACCAAGAAATAATTAATATTTACATAGACATTTACTATCCAGTAAAATATTAATTTAGGCGTAAACAATGAGAGCTATAAGATGAGCCAAGAATCACAAGCTATGGTGGCCGGATGAGCGAGTTCCGGAGACTGGACCTCCACGGCAGTCGGAGCTTTTGAGCGGCTTTTCTCCCTCACGACGGCACTAGGATGGCTCCCACCGGTTCAGGAAGAGAGCTGGGTTGATGGCCGATGGATTGGGACCGGTGCGGCGGTCTGTGGTGGCCGGACGACGGCGAACGAGCGGCGGAAAGCTTCGGCAGGGAGAGAGCTCGGGGAGAGAGTTGGGAGGGAGGAGAGAGAAGAGAGAGAGATGTTTGGGATTTTCTCCCCAACCCGGTCCAACACCACCAATAAAACCCAATTCCAAAATTAACACTCTAAAAATAATACCCTAATAAAACTTACTTTTTTACTAGCTAAAATTTACCATTTTTACCGTCGTCACAATTTTTCTCCTACGAGTAATTTCTCCGAAATATTCGTCCCTCAACACTCCTCTAGGGACCTTTGCACTATGAACTCATTTTCGAAAACGGTAAAAGGTAAAACTATTATTAATTCTAAGCCAGTAAATAAAGTAAAAATTTAATAATCAGGATGTGACGCGTAATTACTAATTAAACACTATGAATTAGCTAATTCTCATAGCAATTAATATGTAATTTATCCCTTTTTATTTATTTTGTAGGAAAATAAGGAGAGTTACGGAAAACAAGAGAAGTCGTGCGAAATTAGAGCAAATTGGAGTTTCCGGCCAAAAGACGAAGTAGACAATGTCGGTCAATCATGGTCAACGTCGCGAAAAGAGCGGAACATACTTGGTCTCGATAGCATAGTTGAAGAATGAAGAAGAATGCTGCCATCAGCTTCATCCCACCATTCTCAGATGCTAGCTTCTCCTCTCAACCAGTCTCCCACTGCCATGTGGCAGCTCAACCCATTTCCCCTTGGGTGAAGACCTAGCCACACTCACTCACTTGGGGGGACTGGAGAATCAATCACCCCAACCTATTCTCTCTTCTGTGAACACCACTGAACCACAATTCCACCATCTCATCCTCACTTCTCCTTAAGGCCACCATGCCTCCATTCTCCTCAAGGCCCCCATCTTTCCCCTCAAGACCACCATCTCATTCTCTTCAATCTCATTCCCTCTCATCAATATTTCAAGACACTTCAAGGAAACTTCAAGGGTTATCAAGTTTGAGCATTGGGTAAAGTGGGAAGCTATAAATCAAGCCTTGTCACAATTTCTCCATAGCAATTCGTGGCTTGTTCTTGTTACTTCTCACTCCTCTTCACCTCTATCTCTTTACTTGATGTATTTTGTTGTTGATTTGTTGATGGGTTGTGAGTAGTCTATTTAGAAAGCTAGGGTTTGAGCCCTAGCATGAATTTAATGTAATGAATGTGTTTTGATTCAATGGATTTCAATTTCATATTGGGCATATGTTCTATTCTATTATTATTGGCTTAGATGCATGATTAGGAGCTTGATTAACTTTGAATGTGTAGATGAGCATGTCTAGAACAAATTAGGGGACCTAATCACTTCTCTAATTTATGGCTAGGACACTTGTTTAGGACATGGTTAGTTATAATGCCAATTTTGATTGTCGTATTAGCAGCTTGGGAACCTTGATTCTAGGACTCTTCGCCTTTTGGTTCATCTAGAGGCCCTAAAAAGGCTCTAGATTGTTCCAATTGAGTTTCTACTACCCTTGATCTGGAGTAGGAATACCATTGAAAGAATCTAATGACCAATGAGCCTTGAAAAGCCTTGGGTACGGTTCTTGATGCCATTAGGAATTGAATAACCATTGAAAACATATTTATACATTAGATTTGGCTAGGAGGATACCCTAGTGACCTAATTCTCATATCTTGATTAGTTTCTATTATTTTTATTTTCAATTGCAATTTTAGTTTTATCTTTCCAAAACCAAAATCAACATTTCGATCACTCCCATTGTTCATATCACTTTGTTGAAATTGTTAGTGACTTAGTAATCGACATAACCGAGGATTGAAGTTAGCTTTTCAATCCCCGTGGTACGATACTTGGGGTCTAAATAGTTCCCCTATCTTTGATGACCGTGCTATTATTGTGCGTTAGTTGCATCTATTAGCATCAAATTACAGGTGTAGTAGCAGACTTATAACTAGTCTAGACAATTCAAAACATATTCTCAATTGCAAAACACTCAATACATAGACAACTCATGATACAGTAGCAAAGATATTGCAAATGAGCATGTGCATAGAGAATTACTTGGATATCGTTTGCCACCTCTGTTTCTTTTTGGCTCATTAGTATAATTGCAGACCCCTATTCCTCCATTAATCAAATCTATAAACTGCTACTGCCTCCAAAAGCACTATAAAATATGAATTTTGGATTCTTATAAACTCAGTGCTACTGCTCGATTATGAAATCGAAAACGACATTGTGATTTCAAGTTCAAATAACACCAAATCTAAACGAAATGCACAAACACAAAGCCAATCCATGAAATCGAATTCAAATTCATAGAAATCGATTATTTATTTCTGATTGCTACTATAAAATCACGAAGCTAAAAACTGAATCTCAGACAAGCAAAAGCCATAGAAGATTGAACAAGTACCTGAATCGTGAATCGTGAGAGACGTCGATCTACAACTGTGGAATTTAGGTTTTTCTGCTATTGTGATTTTAGGGTTTGAGATTTTTTGAGAGAGAATCGGTGTTTCGAATGAAAATGGTGGAGAATTGTGGGACGAATCTTTCTACTACTATGATTTTATGGCTTGGGATTTTGAGAGAGAATCGTTGTTTTGAATGGAAATGGTGGAGAAGTGTGGGATGAATCGGCAGTTGGGTCTTTTCGGTTGAAGCAGTGGTAGTTTTGTAGTTATTTTAGAAAAGATTGGTTTTTTGGGTATTTTGCGTAAAAATTGCTGACAAGGTGTGGGACTATGCATTGTGGGCTTGGGCTTATGTCTTTATTTGTTTAAATCTGTTGAAAGTTGGTTTTTCTGTGTTTTGCAACTGTATATGGTAGTGGTTTGTCATTTTCTATTTCTTTTAATTTCATCAAAAACACCCATCAACAAAGGAGAAAACCAAATTCCCTCATCATGTGATGACATTGCATTAAGGAGAAAACCAAATTTGAAGTCGTTGGGCCCACATAACAAATGCAAAATACACAAATTGCATTCAATCTCACCAAAATCACTAAGGGTTGAGATGAGAACGGAGATGTATATTGATATGGGGGGAAAATGGTCAGAAATGTTATTTTCAAAATTTGACTTTCTGCTTGATGCCATGTCGATGGAGAACGGAGATTTGGACAGGACTGATAAAAATTGGGAGTCGACGGATGTTTTTAATGAATTGAAAGAAGAATGACTAACATGATGATCAACCTAAAATTGACAGGGGTAAACTGAAATTAGTATCGTGTGGTACCATCCATAATCACAGTCTCAGAGATAGAGAGCTAAGATTTGATTGACATTGTGAGTGATTTTACTAGATTTCAGATAAACAAAAAGATGAAGTTCCAGTATTTTCTCCCTATGGTTGTATTGCTTCTCTTGGTTTTCTCTATTGGTACACAAATTTCACCTTCATCCTTTAAGGATATACTGGTTTTATTTGTTTGTTTCAATTTTTAAAACTTTTTGATGAATTTACGTATGAATAGTATGCTTCTAAAGTTTTTGTATTTGTAGATACATTGCATAGACAACAATGCGAGGAAGGAGGAACGTATCATTTTTCCAAAGTGCGCAATAGACACCTGCAAGCAAGCTTGCCTTCGAGTATTCGGCCACAATAACAATGTGAGATGTATAAGCGGCCCTATGTGTTGTTGCATCCCGTAGAATTAAGGATTCAAAACAATAAGGAAATCGACATCGACTCAAAAAATAAATTACTAATGTATCAATGATTAATGTTTCTTGTATTTTAATAGATAAAAAGAAAAAAGAAAAAAGTTTACTTCCTTGGCAACCTAAGACTAATCCCAATATTTTTTTTGTTTTTTTGCCCATATTCATGATAGATTGCGCCATCGATCACTCAAAATATGTAGTACTTGTAGATTGGTGCACTATGAATTCTCATACATGAAGTCATTTTAATACACGAACTTATAACCCTGATCAACTATTTTGTCTATTTATACATGACCGACATTTTTATTCGTTTGATCCTTAAGAATATCTTGAAAAATTATAACCTCTCTCTCTCTCTCGCTGCAATGGCTAGGATGTTTCGCTTGAAACTTGTGTGGCCTTCAATTGATGTATTTCTTATTCTCTCATGTGCTTTGTGATGATCGAATCTGGCGTTGAGTGGTATGATGGGAACTTCGTCGATTTGGCGGGCGGGGTTTGCCTGGCTATGGGTCGTCAGTGGCGACGCCAAAAATAGGGATTATGTTGAGGTCTTGTTGGTGTTACGGATCATTATAGCAAGAGGTAAAAAACTAGAGGTAAAAAGAATATAAATTTATCAAAAACTTATGTGCTATAACAAAGAAGTTTTAGTTCAAATTTGGTGAAACTTAAAGGGAGAGATATTACGTAATTTTTTTAAAACCAGAGTTTCCCGAGGTCGGTTTGAGAATAATTGAAAATCACAGAAACTTGGAAACTCACTCAAAGCCTCTAAAATAACAGTTTCAATAGCTTTATACAACAAGGTCTGCACGCGTGAGTGCTTATTTAAAATGTTGTGTTGAGTTATTAATCTCACATCGGGAATATGAGACTTTGTCTGTTGGTTTATAAGGGTTTGAGTTACTCCACTCATTGCCAATTGGTTTTGGATGTGAACCCCAGACTACTCAACACGCCCCCGCACGTGTGGCGAATTTTCAAGTCTAACACGTGAACAACATTTGGGGTGTCGTGGAGTGCGTGTGGCCATTGGGCTTCACACGTGGACGTTGACAACCCACTCTGATACCATGATAAAGTAGTTTGGGGTTCACATCCAAAACCAATTGGCAATGGGTGGAGTAACCTAAACCCTTATAAACCCACAGACAAAGTCTCATATTCCCGATGTGAGATTAATATCTCAACATGTTGTTATACTCTTTTCACGTCCAAATTGACTCTTTCATGATTGTATAGATAGCAGTCAATCATAGATAACAGTGCTTAAGAAATCGCAAAGTTTGGTATTTTTGGCTCTTTCATTTTGTATGTCTCAAATTAAGAGTTTAGGACCATGTATACGCATAGGTAGTGGGACTTCATGCTTAAAAATGTCAAATATCTACATGCACTAATTAGTCTCATGCACCCACATGCCAAGTCGAGTAATCTTGTGACTGAAAAACAATCATTAGGGGAAGCAAAAAACAAACAATGATCATAGCACAAGGATCAAATCTATCTCTAATCAAAAGCGAAAATATGAAACAATAAGTTGAGGATAATCAGGATATTGATCAAACCTTTTAGGACATGTCAAAGATCAGTAGAATTTGAGGACAATCCCTTTCCGAGTTCATATGGATATCAATTCAACCATTTATGAGCTTCAATCATGATAGGACAGCATAAAAGAACAATTCGAATCAGCTACTCTGGATGATTTTAAAAATTCGTGATTCTAAAAATTCGATGTTGCTCGAGCAAGGAAAGTAATAAACACAAAAATTGATGAATTTTAACACATTAGATTATCAACAAACTACACTACAACAGTGACACAATAGCCGATCTACATTTATGTTCATGTGTAGAAAGGAATCGCAAGTTTAGAAGCAACCATTAATCATCATGTGACGCTCTCTTATGGTATTAGACTTTAGAGAAGTAAAACGAAAGAGTAGCTCTCAAAAACCACCCCACCTCCTTCCTCCGAACGAGACATTGCACGTGGGAAGGGGCATGGCCTCCGCAAGCAAACACACACCACTTCACAAGTTCACATCCATACACACAAATTCCAGTTATTCAATTCCGTCAAAGCCACACATCCCATATTAATCTCCAGCGCTGCCGCAAAGGGGGGGCTCCGGGGGGCCATGTGATGGATCTCTGGACAGCTTAGCTTATAATGCCTCTATTACTGGATCGTCGCATTTGGTATATTTCTCTTCCATTCCAAACTCATGTAGTTATCATATTATTTATGTTCATATTGTCGGGATCCGATGCTTCCAACACCGGCATTGACTAATCAGACTAATGACTGTGACCCTGCTTCTTCTCTTGTTGAAGTCATGCCATATGTCATACCTTCGAGGCCCCCCCCCGGCTCCGAATCACATCCGTATCGGACAAGTATGATATTCCGTTGACGTGGTTACATTACAGACTATGTAAATACCGAAGAACATAAGAGACTCGAACAAGGAAAATACTCGCAAATTTCTAATCAGGTGATTTGTTTTGCACTTTTACACTGTTTTACCAATGGTTCATACCGGCCAATTTCAGAATTCTAATATGAAAGTAGAGAAAATAACAATCGGGAAGTTATCACTATGAAGGGCCAAGGTTGAAATGTGCAATATATGTTTTTATTTATGTTGTGTTTGTGACTAATAATAATCCATTTTCTCAGGACAAGTTTGATTAGATACAAGGCGTCTACTAAATGGCGGGGGAATAAATGGAGGAGGAGTGCATCTCAACAGTGCCCAACTAACCCCTTGGAAAAATGGGTGTCGTTTGATTGCTGATGCGCCCATTAACGATCCCAATCGCTTGTCCGGGTCCTTGGCCAAAAGCTGTGAGATGAGGTCCTTTGCCGCGGAGGGCACCGCAGGTTCTTTAGGAAGCTCTAGGGCTCGAGCAACAATATTAGCTAGGGTTAGCTCATTGTCCACACCCTTAAAGGGTGTCACACCGTAAAAGAGTTCAAATATAAATATCCCTAATGTCCACCAATCCACAGCACTACCATGTCCCTCACCGGATACGATCTCGGGGGCCAAGTATTCGTGAGTCCCAACAAAAGACATGGACCGGACGTCCACAGGCTCGGCAACAAACTCAGGTCCATCCCTATGGCCCTGCTTCTTCTTCTTGCGCTTGCTCTTCGGGTGGAAACATGACACGGCAGGAACTATACAATTTGGAATGATGCATGAAGATGAGGTAAAGCGAGGTGGATCAACTGCATTGTCTTTAGGAGGGGCGGAAACTGGAGTGTTTTGACCAGAAATTATATGAGCAGCAGATGAGGCATCATCGCACCTCAATGAGAGGTCAAAATCTGTAAGCATGATGTGGCCATCTGATCGAACTAAAACATTTTCGGGCTTGAGATCACGGTACACAATTCCCATCATGTGAAGGTACTCCAGAGCTACAACCACCTCAGATGCATAAAACCTAGTCAAGAGATCAAATAGATGTTAGTATTTAGTCATAACTTCACATGATTTCAAAAATTACAATCCTTTATTCATAGAGCACTTTGATATATAGATAACTAACTGAAAGATGACACCCTAGAGTGGCTAATGATAGTTCAAGAAACTGAATCTATACAAGTACATGAATAAGCATAGTTTTGCAAATGATGATCAATCATTAAAAGAAACAACTAATCTTCAACATCATAATTGACTCCTAGTTTAATAACCCTGAGCAATAAATCTTGTTTCCCTCAAAATAAATATTATGGTAGGTCACACCAACACATTTCTGTTGTTACCTACAGAGCTGATGATCATTGATCAGATGGTTACTATCATTGCTCGTTTCTGTGGTTTCCTTTCCATATTGGTGCAAAACATATGATTGAATGATAAACCGCAAGGCCTACAAGACCTTTCTATATTCATTTATATATATATATATATATATATTACCTGACCAACCTTATCTTCATATCAGTAAAACAACTGTTGGTAGCATTGGCCCCCATGCTTTTAAAACGTTTACTTGGGGACACTTTTGGAGGAGAGATGATGAATAGTTGGTCAAAATCATTATATCAAAAAGAACAAATAAAAACTTAAAACTCGGGCATTTTCTTGGTAGTGAAGGGAGAAGATTCAATCTACCTGGGTTTCTATTTCGGTGTTGTTCAAAATCTTTTTGCATCAGTAATAACATTTCCAGTTTTTTCACCTACTTTCTACCATATTTGACCTTCCTGAACAAACAGAGCTGATCAAAGTTATATAAACTACAGGACCAGTGGGCCTTATCAATAGATTCCCTAGAGTAATAATTTCAGTTTTTGGGTTAAAACTGTATAAACAGTCTGAAGTATTAACCAAAAAGCAATAAAGAAAGATAATGGGGCCATATGGCAAAAGAAAACTATTGGGGTCTCTATTCTGAGAGATATCAGACGTATCCCTTAATTTATGTAATAAACCCAGAAATCCTGCTTATATTAACAGATCCCAAAAGATGAGGATTCATATTTTCAGGGATATGTTTGTTCTTCAGTCCATTCAAGCAACAAAAGCTAAAGAGTAAAAGGTCCACAGTTTTTCCTGTGAAATAATGTATTAATGTGAGAATAGAAAAGAAACAAAAGAATTGTTTGTATTAAATTTTTCTCAATGATCTTATGTCATGAAACCAATGAACATGCATGTCTTAAATCATTAGGTCATAAATAATTGGGTCAGCTTGTAGGTATCAAAGTGATTCTGATTTTAAAATCATTAGTTGTTGCTCAACCAACTACGGCAACAAGGCAGAGGTAGACAATAGATAGTCACCAATTCTAGTGAAGAGACATATACCCGACACACAGATATATATATATAAATTACCAAAAAAATACACCCCAAAAAAATAAGGAATAAAAAAAAAGGAACTACATTGCAAGAAATTCAGGTTTATGAAAGCCTAATCCATCACTGAGTTAAAAAATCTTCATGATCAAAACACAAATCACCCTAAAAAGCACAAGGTATTGAACTATTGATATATGGGTTGCTGTAGCTTTAAGGCCCTTCAAGCTGCACAACCAACGGTGGTTACATAGTGTAAAACATTCAAACAAAAATAAGGGAATTTCAATAAGAGTTTCAAGCCGTCCACCTAAATTAATAAATAGCAATGTACCATCTTAAAACCCTCAAATTATTTTGTTTCTTTTTTTCGACCTGAACTAGACTGACTGACCACAAATAGAACATTTTATAATATCGTACAACGTGCACTACATGTTCACAGATTTGGTACTTCACTACTCTCCGAACTTTCTACTACTACTACTACCTGTGCATGTAATTACTATTTTATTGACGTCCAAGCTCATTAGAGTCAACTTTTGATTCTTTTTTTTTTTTATACGAACTTTTGATTCTTTGAATCTCATTTTCTTTCTTCTCAATCTCACAGAAACATCTCTAAAAACCTAATTAGCAAAAGTTTTGACTTTTAACATAATTGACCGTCTTTAACCTACAACTTGCCACGTGGCAAAACCGGGCGACTCCTATATTTTAACCTCGCCTATATCAATCCCGTGTACTTCATACACACCGTAAATCCCGTTTCACTCAATCAAATCGCCGAAAACCACCTATGTGACTGTGACCAACCGGTGGGCCCCACTCATATTTTAACTGACACACAAGAGCGTGGGACCGTCAGTACACGCTTTGGTCAGAAGACGATGATAATTATTCTGAACCGAAAAAAGAGGCGGTGATAATTTACCGCAACCCCAAATCTAAGCGCCCCCTCCATTTATTTAAAAAAAAAAAACCAAGACAGTAAAAATTAAAATGAAAATAAAAGCAAAAAGGGGGGAAGGGCTAACGTGCGCACCTGACGGCAGACTCGGGGAAGCGTTTCAAAGGCTGGCGCTGTCGGAGTACGTGGAGGTCGCCGCCGGGGCAGAACTCGGTGAGCAAGAAGAGCCAGTTAGGCGCGTCTATACTCGCGTAGAGCGTGGGCAAAAAAGGATGCTCCAACAATTCAAGTATTTCCCTCTCTGTCCTCGCCCTCCCTTCCTTGCTCCGACTAATCAGCTCCTTCTTGTCCATCACCTTCGCCGCGAACACGCACCCTTGCCCGTCGCCGGACTTCAGTTCCGCCAGGTACACCGACCCGATGTCGCCGGAGCCGAGCCGCTCGGAGAATTTGAGGTCCGAGAGGGTCAGCTGTCGGGTCGGGGACTCGGATCGGATCTTGTGGATGGCGGACCAGCAGGGGTCGGAGGACGGGGCACGGGGCTTGGAGACGAGAGAGCCGAGGCGAGCGGAGGAGGAGCAGGAGGCGGTGAGGGTGGCTTCGGAGCCGGAGCTTGTGCTTCGTTTGGATTCTGTGGCGGCGGTGGAGGTGAAGCTGATGCTTTGGAGGTCGTCGGCTAAGTCGTCGAGCCATGGCTCCATTGGAGAATGGGAGACTGAGAGAGAGAGACTCTCAGCCGGGAATGAGAGAGAGAGAGAGAGAGAGAGAGAGAGATTGTGTCTGTGAGAGTGGAGGAGTGAAGGTTTTGAAGGGTGGGAGAGATTTGTTTGGGCTTGGAAAAATGGACTTGGGTTTTGGGTTGCCTGGAATATTGGTGAATAACCCGGCCCGGTATTTTGTCGATAGTGCCTTAATAACAATTTTAATTACGGTTTTATGGAACAGCTGGTCACAAGATCACTAGAGAATTTATCGTTATTTATTTTATGATTATAATTTTATTTTATTTACAAATAACATCACAAATTTGCTTTATCATTGGTTTTCGTTTTTATTTTAATAAAGAGACGGTGGTACGGTTGTTCTTAAGGTTTGATTAATGAAACTTCTAAATACAAAATGAAGAGATTGTGTCTAAACCTCTAATTACAAAGACTTGAAATAATATTAAAAAGCCCTACAACAAACATTTACTCAGACAGACACCAATTAGCAAAGATTGTTCTAATGTCTACTTTATTTACTTTTATGTACCGGTGTAAATAGAAAAAAGATTGTGTAAATAACATCACCCTTTATCTTAGCTCTTAATATTTTTTTTTTTTAGAACTAGCTCTTAATATTTAGTTGTAAGGAAAGATCTATATTAACCATTTTACTTTGTCTATCAAACCAAACATTTTCTAAACTCAAACCCCAAACTCCAAACCAGTACTTCATTGTTACAGAAGTTAGATTTAAATAGAGCGATACACACGTAGTAAGCAATGTGAACCCTTACAATGAGATTGCTTATTTACTAATCAAATCTTCAGCTGCTCTAATTCAGAAAGCAAAAGCTATACAATATAATCAAATCTAATTGTTAGAATCAAATCAATCAATTGATCGACATTAAAAGTACATTGAATAAGTCCAAACCTTTTAATCAAATTGAATGGCTACAAGAGATAACCTTCCTAATGCTAGTCCACCTGTCAATTGTTTCTGTCGTGCCTTGATTATCTCATCCATTAAGTTCGTTCACCTCCATAATTCCATAAAGTTTCCATCAGATCTTTTTTTCTTTGAAAATAGATCTTTCCTTCTTTTTATATCAAAGAGTTTCCATCAGACCATGGTCGTATCAATTAGAACTCCGTTACCCCTTAATTTTCTGATATAATTTTTCCTTTCTTGACGAAGTCCAACCATCAAGGGTTCCCAATTCACTCCACAATCTTTTGGTTTATGAACTGGAAAGTAATTTCTTTATCTTTCTCATGAAAAGAAAAAGATAAAGAAAATTAAATTTTCCAAAAACTTTGGATTCATATGATCGGTAACATAAGCCGAGTATGGGAAATTGTTAAAAAGTTGATAGTTAATATAATAAAATATGGAGCTGAAGTTTACACTCCTAAGTAAGTGGGCGGTTGTGCCCAATACCATTTGGTCTAGTGGCATAGTCCATCTTTTAGTAAGTAGGAGGTTGTGAGTTCGACTCATGCAGTTATAATTTACCTGATAAAAAAACAAAAAAAGTAAATGAGAGGTTCTGAGGTTCGACCCACGAAATTGTAATATTTGATATTTGAGTTGTTTTCCTGATAAAAAAATTGTAATCCACACTGCTTTGATAATTATATGACAAAACTACCCCTACATTACGTCATTGTCGCGTCTCAAAACTCCATTTTCTGTCTCTGTCTTCCCTTTGTTCATTTTCTTCCTTTACCTTTCATAATCCTCTTCATATCCTTTAAATTTCAACTTCTTCCTCATATATCGTCCTAAAAGGCTGTACCGGTATATCAATTTAGGACGATATATGAGGAAGAATTAAAAATTTAAAGGGTATGAAGTTGATTAAGATTTTAGGGTGGAGTCGGGAGCTAAGGTGCACACTTGGTTGAATCCAATCTCCTCATTGATTCTCATTTCTTCTTTACCATCTATGCTACTTAGTCGAACTAATCTCTTCTACCTTAAATAACTTTATCAGTCTCTCCATCAAATTCAAATGAAATCATGATTAAGAAATTAAACACTCGCAAATTACCAACATCTAATTTGGATTTATAGTGTTTGTGTCACACCCCGGTCCCGACATTAGTGAGTTTTAAGCACCGAACGCCTATTTCGAGGTGTGAGTGAGTGTTACAAAGCGGAACGTGTAACATCCTGAAATTTCAGTTTTTTATTTTTAAACGGAAAAATATTTTTTCGGATTATTTTTATTTCGATTTCTATTATTCTTATTCTCTTTGTGGTTTTCGAAAATTATTCAAATTTTCAGTTTGTCAAATTTTGTCTTTCGAGCCCATAGGATTAATCTAGACGTCGTTACGAGTTCGTAGGATTTTACAGGAGCATTTTCGGACTTCGGAACTATTTTTAATGATTATTGAAAGTTAAGTATTATCCAAAAATTAATTGAAAATAGAAGTATTTGTAGCTTGATCTGGACCTTTGGATCATTTAGACCGCTAGATCTTGGCTGTTGGTTTTAGGATTTATAAACGTCGGAGTGGATCAACTCAACACAAACCGACCTCAGTCTCGACTGCTCTGCAGCGACGCCGATTGCTCCTCCGTCGTCCGGCCATCTCTCGGCCTCCAACCGGTGGCTACGGCTTCGTCTCTCCGTCCCTGACTTCTTTGTTGTATCAGATTTCATGGAGGAGCGCAGCTGAAAGAGAATCGGAGGAAAGAAGGTGACTGCCTCTCCGATCGGGTTTCCGATTCCGGCGACGGCGGCGAGCGTGAATGGTACTGGAAGCTTCCTCTCGTTCTCGTGGTCTTCACTATGTCCTCAGTTTCTTCAGAAGAGGTCGGGAGAGAGAGATTCGAAGTGGAGAAGGGGAGGCTAGGTTCGCCGGCGAGATTCTGATTCCGGAAACGTCGACGCCTCTCACCGGTAGCCGAAGCTTCGTCTCGATGTCAAGAACCTTTCTATGATTTTTTTTTTCCAAGACGAGCTCTGATGAGGGAGATTCGAAGAGGAGAAGCTTTTAGGGTTTTCCGGCGACGATTGGTTTCGATCAAGGTATGAAACTTGGTCCATTTGTCGAGCTCTACCTGTTTATATGCTTGAATTTGAGATTGGTTGGGTGTTGGAGAATTTGGATCGTGGCAGTGTTGTCCGCCGTGAGTGCCGCTGTGCACGGCGGCGGCGATGATGCTTTTGGGTTTCGAATTATGTATTTTGTTATTGATAGAAGCTTTGGAAGAGAGTTTGATCGGTGTTGTTATGTTGAATTCGATATTGGTGGAGTTTTGAAGAAACTAGAATTTGGGATTTTGGGCAGTGTGTGTAGCTGCTGTGCTCGACGGCGGCGATGATGGTGGTCGACTGTTTCTGGGTTCTGGTGAGCTTTTCAGTAGCAGTACAATCCAATTGTGTTGATGTGTTGCTTGAATTCTGGAAATGGTGGAGTTGGGTTTGAATTCTGGAAATGGTGGAGTTGGGTGATATTAGACAACAACTTTGTTATTCTAAGTGAGCAGAGATTGAGTTATAGGGAAAATGAGTTTGGATTGATGAGTTTGGTTGTGTTGTTCGAAAGTGAACTGAAATTAGGTTTTTCAGAGAACATGAATGTTGTATTGTGTTATTGTAGATTACTTGCCGGCTTAAGCTCACTGCTATGGAAAAATATGTCTTATTATGAGTTTTGTTAATTTATATATTGACAAGTTGAATGAGCTTAGATGTTATAGATTTATTCTTGGTAGAATTGTACGAGGTCCAGCAAGGAGGAATATGGATGCCAAGTATGTTGGGTGTTCAGAGTAATTCTGGAGAGTTTAGATCGGCTTTTGGTGTATATATAGTTGGGATACGACTTAATGCGGGGCATGTGATTTGGTAATTGTCGGAAAAGGTGAGCGGAATTGGAAATAAGGATTTTGGGTGTCCTTAGTAAATTTTGGAGATTGAACATTTCGACTTGACGTGATTTGCCGACTTTAACGGAACAAAGATTCAACGAGAGGATGGGAGACGTGTTCGAGAGTAGAAGAGTTACGGAAGATTAGAAGTGAGATAGCTTGCAAGGTCTGTCTATTTTGTCTTTATAATTGTTTTTGTTATTGTAAACATTTTATTTTCTTTTATGTCTGGAAAAGTATTTGAAATTGTTTTAGTTTCTTTTACTTTTCCCGCTCACGCCTCGGGTTCGGCGTCAGGTGCTTGAAAACCATCGACATCGGGTCCGGGATGTGACAGAACGTAAACAAAATCATTATCTTCTAGATTCTTCTTTCTAGCTTGTCGTCTACCTTTTTCCCGGTTCTGTCAAATCTAAATACTTCTTTGTAGAAAAAAAAAATATCAGATGGGAGGTGAACAAAACTACGCACTCAGTGAGTAGACCAATGTAATATGCCTATAAAACCAGGTCAATTTACCCACGCTACAAAATACGTATATCGAGTCACACAATTCATCACATCCTTATTTTGGTATAACCAATTAAGAAGTTCACATGTTCCGTCAGTAGTTAAATAATGGATCCAGCACATCATAATATATAAATACCACATATTTCGCAAATAGACATGATTCACTCGAAAATAGAGAGATATTTCGTAAAAAATCAAAATCATGTTTTTCGATTATTTTAATAACAAATAAGAATATTTGAAACATATTACACAAATCCACTCAACTCATATGAATCCCCACCACGAATACTGATCGTAAACCGAGCCTCCTGAAACGAGTCATCTAAAAATCACCGTTGGATCTAACCCAAACCTCAACGATAGAAAGAGGACATTGAGACGAACCCGTAACACTTCGCGGATTCAGAATCGGAGTTACAGATTATAAGTTATGATCCGCCGAAGTTTAGTCGCAAAAGAAAATCTAGAAAGAGAAAGTGATGAAAATTGAGGAGAGAGAGAGAGTAAAGAGACGAAATATAGATAGAGAAAGTCTGAGACATAATGAAAGGGACTGAACTCAATTTATAAGGTAGATTTGCCACGTGTCACGCCACCATTGGTGGAAAAGATGACATATGTCAATCCAACACAAAACCATTATTTCCTTATGCCACCATGCAACATGTGGCAGATGACTAATCATGTTGCTAGTATCAGTGTCAGCTGGTCCCTATTAAAATGTCATGTGTCTCTCAAACAGTCAATCAGAAAATATCACGTCAGCATATCGGATAAACTTTGAAAAATTGATAAAAATTGCTCTTGAACCCGAATAATTCATCAAAAAATACTGTGAACTCATGACGACATCTACATTCTATTTCTCAGAAGAAAAACACATTTTTAGAAATTTCAAAAATCAAGATGTTACAGTTTGTGACCGATATCAAAACTTCAAATTTTAGAAATTGTTCCCTTTTGCACGGCTGTAGCCAAAAGGGTTCTTGACAATTGGGATCATATCTCTTTTTATTGAGACCATCTCCAACAGGTTCCCCATAATTTCTCTATAATGGGGAAGCAAACGTCAATACTTCAAGCAATTTTTCTTCTCCAACTCCAACAGAATCTCTATTTTGGAGATTTCATGATCATTCCCCAAATCATTCCCTAAAATTTGAGAGTTTGCTGCAAATATGGGGAATTTGGTTTTCTTTTTCATCACATATTCCCTATTTTGGAGAAAGTTTTAAGGAATCTGTTGAGGCAAACCAACCAAAATTTTCCCCAAAATTGAGAAAACCAAGAATATGGGGAAGCTGTTGGAGTTGTTGTTAGCAAGTCTGGGAATCAAGATAGAAAAAGTTGTTTTTGGTCGTTGTGATAGGAAGATGGTTAAACAAGTGAGGGTAATTGTGGAAGAGAATTAAGAGTACTAAACAAAATAATATTTATGAATTGAAAGGGAGTGTTGTTTACAAAACTAGGAGTGCAGGTAAAGAATGAAGGAAAGTGGTTTCAGGTTTCCTTTCCTTTTGCTTTTCCAATGGTAGGAAATAAACAAGTTTCATTTCCTAATACTTACATTTCGCGAACCAAACAAGGCTCCTAGGTCATCTTTGGTTCTGAGAAAAGAAAATTAGTTCTTTGTCTTACATATGGGAAGCCGTGAAGGAAAAGAGAAGAGAATCCGATAATTTTCTGTTCCGATTTTTTTTTATCAGGTAAACAACTCAAATGTTACAACTTCATGAGTCGAACTCACAACAACATAAGAAAAGTCATTAGGAAAGTTGTTATTTCTAATTATATTTAATAAAAATATGATGTTGTAAACAATAAATGCATGGAAATAAGGAGCGAAAGTGGTTCATTTAGAGTTTGGAACGAACCACTTTATGATAGAAATAGCAATTTATAGCTATGTATGAGCATTGTCTTTCTGGTGTGTCGCCAAAGTTATAAAGAAAATGAAAGGGATAGAGTTATGTTCACGTTTTCGGACTCGGCTAATAAAGCTAGGGTTTGGCAGGCTAACCCTTGGGGCTTCAACCGAGCGCCAATCACACTTGCCGATTACAATGGAGTCAACTCGATGGAGGATGTTCCACTGGTGAAATCTTCCTACTGGATCACGCTGTTGAAAGTTCCTCCGGCTTTCTGAATTCCGAGGTTGGATGCGTATGGTCGGCAACACCCTAGGGGACATGAAAGAATATGATCACAAGCTTTCGGGCACGGAGTGATGAAAATTAGGGTTGAGATTGAATTTGGGCAGCCTCTCCTATTAATTGCAAAGTTTGTTCTTTTTGGTAGATGGGATGGAGAAGATCATTGAGTTCAAGTATGATAAGATTTTTGGGAGATGCAACACCTGTTGTATGATCACTCACGTGGGATTGCCATGTACTGGGAAGCCAATCGAGAAGATCAGGACTGTATTGCCAGCGACATGTTGAATACCTCTTCTAGAGTTCGACGGAAAACTGGGGGTCCTGGCCTGGTTTTTAAAGCTCAAATTCCAACCGGTGCTCCAACTTTTGCATCTTTTGTAGCAGGTACATCTTCTATAACCAATCTTTTTGCGCCTCAACGCAATCGCAAGCCGATTGATATTCGTGAGATTGAAGAGAATAGTCCGGCTAGCCCTATTGTTGGACAGAGAAGAAAGCGGACTAGAGACAACTCTCCATCTCCGAAGAAAGGCACCCCCAAAGAGACCTTGCCCTAGCTTGGCAGTAGGTTGGCACAATGTCGATGCCCTTACCATGGGATTACTGCCACTGTAGCCTCATGTTGCAAGCCCTAAAAGGAGGAAGAGAGGTCGTCTAGTGGCCGGGGAGTAAAAATACTCCTTTATGAAGCTGCTGGCATAGGTAAAGAAAAGAATGATTCTGGGAAGGAGAAGCCAAAGAGAGCTCTGAAGAAGAAATTAATACAACAGATGGAAAAGGAGATGGTGCTAGCTGTTGATTCCAACCCTACGGGGCTAGAATTGGCTTTAGTTTAAGTTTTGTTTATTTTTCAACTTCCATGTCTAGTGCATACTATGGCATCTTCTATGTTTTCTAGGATAGTCTATTCTCTACTTGTGCCATAATCGCGTGTTTATGACAAGTAGGAAGTAGATGTCGTAATTAGTCTTAGGAGATGAAGGTACCTTGGTTTGTAATAGGCTTGTTATGTGCGAGCTGAATTGGTTTGTAATAAGCTAGCATGCTTGTTTAGATTGTTTGGTTACAATTTTTTTGTGGTGTTGATAGCCTCTTGCCTATATTTTTGGCAAGTTGAGTTAATGCATTCAACTTAATTTCAAAAAAAAAAAGTTTGAGAAAACACTTGTCAAATTTAAAAATTGTTTATAGGCGGTTTGAAAGAAATTTCAAACAAAGTCATGGATCTCTTGTACAAAAAAATTTTGGGAAAAACTGGCTAGCCAAAATGACTTTTTAGCTAAGTCTAGCGCCGCTCTCCTTAGGTTCGACCTAGGGTTCAGAGAACTCGGTGAGCAAAGAGAGAGGCGGTGGTGGTCTGATCCTCAACGTTGACTCTAGGAGTGTGGGTACGGGGTTAGCGGCGTGTTGGCGGAGCCGATTGATCTATGGCATTGCAGTTCTCAGCGACGAAAGTTTGGCGATTTTGCTTGGTTGGTTGTCTTTGCTGCTCGGGTCCACGACGACGATGAAGGGTGGTTTGAGTTTGGATCGGCGGTGAAGGCTTGTCGGCGGCTTAAAGCTCGGTTCCTCTCTTTCCTTGGGTGAAGGCGGAGCCACACAAGGCTACTCTTGGTCAGGTTCGGCGGCGTCTCATCAGAAGCTCTCCTAGTCGGCAAGGGTGATGGCTGCGTGGGGAGATTGGCCTCCGGACGACGCATTAACAACAATGGTCGAATGGCTTACTGCTAGGTTCGAGAGGCTGGGCTCTATGCCTGCTGGGCCTGGGTCTTTGGGCCTAGGCTCAGTAATAAGGCTTGGTTTTCTTTTTAATTCTATTTGTTGATAGGTCCTAATGAGTATTTGCATACTCTATGAGCCTTATGTTGACAGCTAGGTCCATTTTTACCACAATTGCGTGCTAGGCAGAAATAGGAGACTAGATGCATAAATGCATAAGGAGCGAGTTTGTACGTACTTAGTTGGGCCTTTTTATATTGTGAGCGTACCGGTGTCTTTATTAGTCTGTTACATAGGTTAGGTCGTGTCAGGACCCACCCCGAATTTCACCCTGAAACCCGAGGTAAGTCCTGCGGGGACCACTTCAAAGGAAAATTTACCGATAAGCAAACCTCCCTTGAAAATTGACAACCCTAACCTAGAAAATTAAAGTGTTACTTTCCTAAAAAAATTATTAAGCATCCTCCAAATCAACCCATAATTATACGAAAGTGAGAATATAATTACAAACTTCGTATATTCTAAAATACAACAAAAGTCTAAGCACACCACCAGAAACATTTTACGATAAATCCCAAAGAGTATACAGAGCTACTATACATTAGAGGAGCAGGAAAATACTCTAGTAGGTTAAACAGGTAACCTACTGGTGAAATGTGGCTGAGAAATGAGTAACTATGCCTCGTCGTCTCCTACTCGTACTAACTTGAACTCTGCAGACTGGACATTTTTAAAACGAAGAGCCCAGGGGAAAAACATTCACAATAATTAGAGTGAGTGGACAAAAATAAAAAAATAAAATATTTATTAACATTTATGTTTTCCCAATTTAATTTCCAAGAAAACGAATGCATGTCTTAAACGATAATTCTCTTATCGTTATAAATATCGAGCCTCTACTGCTCAAAACTATATATCAAAATACAGCCTCTCAGGCTAAAATATATATATGTATGTATTTACACTCGCCCATACTCCCTATATAAATTAATAATAATCTATATAGGGCTACTACACTCGCGTCCAACCCTCACGTCACGCCTTAATGCGGTGATACACTACGTCATTAAGGTGGACAGAAGGGTGTATAAATATGTGCCCATACCTCTTATATGAATTAAACACTCATGTAAGGCTACTACGCTTGCGTCCAACGCTCACGTCACACCATAATGCAGTTATATATTATGTCATTAATGTGGACAGACACATATCGCTAGCTAGCATTTATATACATACTCTCCTTAAAAATATATTATAATTTACCGAAAATCCCATTTTCGGTAACTCACCACAATGAGTAAAATTGTCAAATAAAAATGACGTCAAATGGTCCAACCAAATAAATAATTGCATGCACATTATTTAAACCAAAAGTCCACTCACAAGTTAGGCCTAAGCCTGAAGTCGGTCTGAAGCCTCTTCTGCTCGAGCTTCCTCACGTCCTGATCCAAGAACATAATGAAATCATCAACTATATACCAACGCTTAAATAAAAATAGGCAAAATTAAATGTGGGATTATCTAATCTCATTCTTGCCCAACTTTGCAAATCTTAAAATTGATACCGTCCAAACTTCACCATAAATATCGGCGGCCTTAAATCCACATTCTACGGCCGAAACAACAATAATCTACGGCCGGATTCTATCCAAATTAATGGCTAAAATACCAAACTTCGAAAAATCTCAAACCTATCCAAAATTCCTAAATTCACATCATTAACATCCCCTTAATATTCCACATCAAAAACTAATTTTCCAAAACAGCGGCGGCTGACTCTGGCGACCTGCAATCTTTAACAGCATCTTCCTCTCAATCTCCTCTACAACTTTCCTAACTAACACAAATACCAATTCTAAGCCTAATTTTGTCAATCGAACGAAAACACCTAAAAAGCCCTAGAATTTCTTTTATTGATTTCTCCTTACCTAGCTCAACATGGAGCGAATCCTTTGGAGGGATTGCTGCACGGGAGGAGGGCTTCCTTTTGAGCCTAGCAGCTCCGGCTATAGCGGTCGGAGGAGAGAGTTCTGGCGACGGGATCTTTCGGGCTCGGCTGCGGCTTCTCGGAGGCGCTAGGGGGGGCTGCCACCGGTCTAGAATGGAAGCTGGGTCGGAGGCCGACCGTTTGGGACCGGTGCGGCGGCGAACGATGGCCGGACGGCGGCGGAAGGCGGCCGGAAAGTTTCCTGGCGGAGGGAGAAGAAAATCGGGAGGGAGGAGAGAGAATTGGGAGGGAGGAGAAATGTTTTTGGGCCTTTGACCAAAAACAAGGGCCCGGTCCAACTTAATAAACATAACACAACTCCAAAATTTAACACCCCAAAATAATACCCCAATAAAACTTATATTTTTAATTGATAACTTTTCCATGGTAACTTCGATTTTAACGCATAGCATGTCTACGTACTCGTAACAACATCCTCTACGACTTTCATGAAGAAAGTTTTCCCAAATTCCATACGGAAGAAAAAGTCAACTTTGGAGTCTTAAATAGTAAACGGTTACTTAAAACGGTAAAAGACTAAAATAATACCAAAGTAAATAACCGTAAAATAACTTAAGAACCGGGGCGTGACAGGTCGGGTTTTCCGTCTCTTGCTTATGTATGACATCTAGACTATAGCTGATTTGACTATTAATCTAATTATTACTTTTTGGATCAAATACATAATTAATGTGTTAAAATACTGTGAGTCGAACTCACGACTTCTCACTTATAAGGAAAGACTTGTACCACTATAATTATTGATATATTTTTATTAGTAAATCTTGATAAAAAAAAAAATTTGGGAAAAAAGTCAACAGAAAATTAAAAAAGATATAGAGAAAAATGGTCTAGGACAAAAACCCATGTGGAGAAGTGTGATTTTGCCCATATTCTTGGAAGCATGGTTTCCAGATTAAATTTGGTAGACGATGCAAACCCGCACGAGACGTGTGGGTGTTTCTCGAGACCAGAAAGATGTAGTTAATTTGGCAAAAGCTGGGACATGAGGTGAAGAAAATACTAGTATATTTTGCAGAAAGAAGGATGTGACAGAAGTGATAATTACGTAGGGCACATTTCATATTTTAGAATCAGAGGCCTCGCCCTAAAGTAAAACTTGGGGCACCAAATGCTTCTAATTATATTCTATTGCTACTTAGTTAATTTGGTTAAGTCGTTAAGATAAGGTTTTTATGGTTCTTACTTTGGCACTGTGAATAAACCAAGGGATGCATGTATAGAGAAGACAAGTGCTTTGAGGTCACCAATTGACTTCACCTTTCCATGCAGAATTGTTGGCTCATCTTGAAGGTATGAAATTGGTAGAAACTTTGAATTATCCCAAAATCATCTTTGAAACCGATTGTCTATTATTAGTGCATGCTTTGAATCAAAATACAGCTGATATACCAAGTCTTGATCTTATTTTTGCTAAGGCTAAGAAGATTATGAATAGGCATCAGAATTATAGATTAATTCATGCTCAGCGTGAATCTAATAGAGTTCCTCATATCCTTGCCACTTATGCTCACACTTCTTGTAAGAGTAATATTTGGTTTGTAAATGCTCTCGTCAATCCGTCATAATAAGGGATGTCATCTTGAAATTTCTTCAATGAAGTTATTGTTTCCAAAAAAAAAAAAAAAAAAAGTGCTTTGAGGTTACAAATTTCTTGCTTTTTTTGGGTGACCACAACTTTATGGTTTGTCTACCCATAAAAAAAAAAAAAAAAAAAAAAACTTTATATGGTTTGTCTGTGTTATGGAAATGCACCATTATGACCTTTTTATTTTGTTTTGGGGTTCCTGCCCACCTGGGGCCTCAAAATTAATCTCCAGTCCTGAAGATGTGAGCTATATATGCTTAATTACGTTAATTAGCGAAACCAAGAATTTGCCACAGCAAACAACTACGGAGGAACTACTTCTATAAAAAAAAAAAAAAAAAAAAAAAAAAACCTATTTAATACTAATTTAAACCCCTTATTGCCCATTCCAATGAATTTAATAGACATGAGCTCATTTCAATATAAAGTGTTCTTATTTGTGCCCAAATACACAAATCTATATTAAAGTCATAATAAAATAATAATTTTATTATATTTTGAAGACAATTTTACCCTCACCACTTCAATATGTATAAGGAGAGAGAAAGTGAAAAAGTGAGAAGACTTTGCCGGAACCTCACCGGTCACCGGTCGCCGGACTCCGGTCATCGGTCACCGGTTGCCGAAATTTCTTCGGTCACCGGTTATTGACCCCTAGTAACTCAGATTTTCTCCGGTCGCCGGATTTCGGTCCCCGGTAACTCGGTTACTGACCCCTAATAATCAGTCACTGACCCTTAATACCACTGACCGTTACTGACTCCTAATAATCAGTTACTGGCCCCCAATAATCAGTCACTGACCCTTAATACCATGGTTACTGACCCCCAATAATCAGTCACTGACCCTTAATACCATGGTTACTGACCCCCAATAATCAGTTATTGACCCCCAAGAATCAGTTACTGACCCCTAATAACTTGGTTACTGATTCCAATAATCAACTTATTTCAGCTTATTGTAATAGAAAAGAAGAAATACCGGAACATAATCGAGTTATTAACCCCAATAATAGTTACTGACTCCCAATAAAATGTTGAAACAACTCAGAACCGTCATCTCTGTGAATCCGTTAAAATAATTAGTTAAAATGTAGAAAATGAAGATATTGTTTTGGCCACGATCCTCAGCGCGCGGAGCAGAGGTATATAGCGAGCAAAGAGAAAGGGGAGTGCTGCGGGCGTGCCACCTCACGGACGAGGAAATTGAGATTGTGTATGCGCTTGACTTCTTGATCAGGCAGAAAGGGGTTTCCAGGTGCCACCTCAGAGGAGGAATTTATGAGCACAAGGCGATCGATACTCACGGAGGACGCGAGCAGAGCAACAATAGGGAGGTAAGAGAGAAATCGGGGTAGAGTCCGGAGGGCTCTGAAGAAAAACCTAGGCGGCGGCGCTTAGGGTTAGGGTTTTCGAGTAGCTCGAAGGATAACTGGGTTTCAGTTTGTATTGTGTTTTTTGTGTTTGTTTGAGAGAGAGAGAGAGACTTGCTTCAGCAGGGAAGCGAAGGCAGAGTTCCGGGGAGCGTTGGAGGTTCGACTAGGTCGAGGGTTTGTATACTTCTGTTGAGTAGTTGATTGTTTTGTATTGAGAGTTATCATTTTCTGTAAACCTTCGAGCCCTTTATATAGTGGTTCGACTTGCGGCAGAAGAAAGATAACTTAGAATTCAAGTCGGACTCTGAAACCCTAATAGCACAAGGGCACTGTTCCGTCCACGCAAACCAACCATCTTGTGACACATGTCCAGTTCGCACACTTCATTCCGTGCATAGGGCATTGCTTCCGCGCCGCCAACTGTAGAGTCCTATGCGGACTGAAATTCATCCCGCAGGAGAGGCTATCTCGCGTGCTCCTGAAGCTCGCTTCCATTTCGCGGGCTATTGCAGCTCGCGAGCCTTAAAATGACTTTTTATATTAAATGAGCCACAGGGATTGGCCCAAAGCATATCAAAGACTTGTAAAAAGTCTTCAACGATTATTGTGGTGCGCGTGGACTCTGCATGTGTCTTCCTCGCGAAGTCTCTTATGCGAGCCAGTTCGCCAGCTCGCCTCGCCTCGCCTACGCCAAGTGTCAAATAGTAATTCCGTGCGCGAACAATGTAGTCTGTGCGAAGTCATCCCGCGCGCGAAATCATGTTTCCACGCGAACTGTTTAGTTTGCGCGAAGTCCCGTTTGCACGTGAACTGTGTAGTCCGCGCGAAGTCCCTTTCGCACGCGAACTATGTAATTCAGCTCGCGTGGTCTCACTGGCGGGCCATCACTTGTAAACTTAGATAAACTTAGGCTCGCCGGTATGACATGGACCAAGAAATAATTAATATTTACATAGACATTTTACTGTCTAGTAAAATATTAATTTAGGCGTAAACATTGCCCCCCAGTCTCGAAGTCATGAATGTCAAAAATTACTGAAGAGGTTTATGTTCATGTTGCTCCAAAGCCACTGGTATTGGCTCGGGTCATACATAAAATGAGTGTGAGTAGACAATCTTGTGAATAGGCCTTGAAACCCAAGCACCCAACAAGGCATTGTAGCGAAGTTTCTGTACAGCTCGCCTAGTGCCATATTAAACTGATAAACTTGACATAACTAGGCACCTTGGACTTGGACTTCAAATGCATTCGCCTGCCCTACTTCTGCATTCGCCTGCTCTTTGCCTGCATTCGCTTGCTTTTTGCTTGCATTCGCTTGCTTTAACTAGATTCCAAAAAATAGCCCTTCGCCAGCTCTTGGCGATGGCAGACCAACGTTGTGATAAACATGGAATGACAATGGCTATGTACTTCGCTGCCCCCCAGTGCGAACCAATGAGAGACAAACAAAAGAGTCGGCGAACGACCGTATAAAGCTGAAAATATTTTAAGAGGCCATGCACTTCGCTGCCCCCCAGTATATACTTCACTGCCCCCCAGTGCGAACCAATGAGAAGCAAACAAAGGAGTCGGCGAACGGCCGCATAAAGCTGGCGAACCAAGTTTGAAAATTTGGAGGCCACATGAATTGGCCTAACTAATGACTAAGACACTTGAAGAAGGTCTAAAGTCTGAAATTTCTGGAACACATCTGCCCCAACGTGCCCCCCAGTTTAGATGTATGTTCGCCGAAGCTTCTTGAGAAGAATGAAGAACATCAAAACTTTAGCATGCCCCCCAGGAAAGGAGTTGCGGTACCAATGCCCCCAGTGAGGAAAGCAGGATACGAGGTCATGAAAACACATTGAAAATGCACATTGCAAATTCGCACGTATCCTGACCACGATAAAGAGTCCATGGAGTAAGGGAGACTATGGCGAACTCCAACTTGTGGAATGCTGTTAGTTCGGTTGGCGGGTGATGAGCAAGGAAGTCCGCTATGGCCTGTCCTTTAACTGCCTTTTGCGGAACATATGGCAAAGAGAATGCAGCCAAAGCCAATATCCATTTTCCTAAGCGTCCCCGTAGGATAGGGTGGGAAAACATGTATTTGACGAGATCGGACTGAGCGATCACCACTGTGGTAAATGCTAACATGTAGTGGCGGAGCTTGCAACTCGCGAAGAAGAGGGCAAAACACAACTTTTCCATTGGAGAGTAGCGCGTCTCACAATCAGTTAACACCCTGCTAAGATAGTAAACGACATGTTCCACTCCACTCTCATCATCTGGTGCCAAGAGTTCGCCAATAAACAAGTCAACAGCGGCGATGTAGAGCTTAAGCGGAAGCTGCCATAACTTGTCGTATCCTGACCTGTCTACATTCAAGCTACCATAACTCTCTCTAAGAATGTCGGAATGACGAACCGTAAAATCCTCTGGAAAATAGACATCCAGGGCTTTCGGTCGGTATAAGGCGTGCCGGCTCATTTCTCCTGGATCATTCTAGTTGAGTCCGCGAAGTTGACTGTCCAGTAGTGGCTGCTGCAACGTTTCAGAATTGCAAACTAGTTGTATTGCCTCTCTGTTTGACTTCACTGGCAGTAACTCAAAGGCATGTGGAATGCCTATTGTCTTCAAGCCTCAGGGATAGGCTCCGATGTAAAGTTCAAGCCTGTCAGAGGCAAGAACGTTGTCTTGCATTTCCGCAAGACCAATGATCTCTTTTTGGGTTTTCTGCTATTTGTTTTTTTTTTGTATTTTCTTTTTTCAATGCGAGAAAGAAAGAAACTGAAAGCAAACAGAAGTAAAAACTGAAGGAAAGCTAGGAACAAAGAAAATAGGGTATCATAGCTTGATTAGGTACCCTTCGTTAGGCCACGGGGGAGGCCACCGGTGCTTCACTCCAAGCCTTAATGTCATCATGTTTCTAACGTGAGACTCTTGCTGTTGAGAATTTCCAAGTGTTGAGCAGGGCTTCGCATCAACAAATTGAAAATTTGAGTAAAGTAGTTCGTAGGGTACGTCTCGCTGCCCCCACGCATCCTTGTCTTTTGGCAGAGCAAGATCTTCAACTGCATTCTCGTGGATCGTATGATATTGAGATCTGCCTTGTTGCCAACTATCAGGTCATAATGCATGGTCTTATCAGGAATAGCCATGCATTGGTCAAGGAAGAGAACCACTTGTTGGTCTCTTTTCACCATATCAAGAGTGTCACTGGGATTGAACTCTTGTGGAGTATGATTATGCAACAGACGTACCAACATATAGTCTTCGTCATATTCATCATAAGTTGGCTTTGTGTCAAAATCACCTGCAGAACCAACAAAGGTTGGTGGCTCGACCTTCTTTGCAACTATAGGCATATATGGGACATGTACGTACTTCGCACATAAGCCAAAGTCCCCTTTAGGCCTCCGAAATTGCATGCAGAGACTCCAAGTATATTGCAATGTGAGACCACGGATTGACCTAGGGATACCACCACGCCATGTATAGTTAAGCTTAATCTGACCATGGTTTGGCGAAGCGGACTGAGGCATCTTGCTGGTAATTATAAGATTGGCGAGGCGAATCATTAAGAGAGGCGGATCTCGCCAGCCTTGACGCCCCGCGTGTACAGGCTGAAAAGGAAACTCAAGAGGCTCTAGTCTAGCTTCACTTCGCTTGTTATGACTTGATAAAGAAAGCAGGCGAACTCCGCCTTGCCCCCCACGCGGCTGACCTGTGTCCATATATATGTCTCGCATAGGAAAGCTGGGTCGTGGGTCACCTTTCATGCGAAGTTGTGATTCGCCATCAGTGTTTGACCCGCTCTCCTTTTCTAAGGTGGACTGTTATGTCCTACCTTCAAGCTTATCTTCCTGGGGAACAACGTCGGTTTGTGAGATAAGATCATTATCCAAAGTCTCGCCGGCCTCGACCTCAGATTCTTTGTCATTGATTGGCAAAGCAGTCTCTTCCTTGGACGCAAGTTCATCCAAAGGAAAATCTCTGCCAACCGTAGGCTTAACATTCTGGCGTCGTAAAGTCTTTTCATTTTCTTTAGCAGCCGCTTGCGCATCTAGTTGCTTGTGCAACTCATCAAATCTGCACTAATCCATTATCGCAGCTTCTTTTCACTTGTCATGACTTGGGGCAGCGTCTTGATCACGTCCAGTAATTGGACGAAGCTTGAGTTGATCATGCCCTTGATCATGGTGGTTAACTAAAAAAGGAAGGCGAGCTCCGCCTTGCCCCCCATGCGGCTGACCTGTGTCCGCATATAAGTCTCGCATAGGAAAGCTAGCGCTTGGGTCACCTTTCATGCGAACTTGTGGTTCGCCATCATCATTAGTGTGCGAACCAATTTCTGCTTCAAAGATGGACTATTCTGTTCTATCTTCAGGCTCCTTTTCCTGAGGAATACCGCCGATCTTTGAGATAGGATAATTACCCATAATCTCAGCGACATCGACCTTAGGTTTTTCGGACGTGGGTTCATCCAAAGAAGAATCTTCACCATGAGATTGGCTGCTAGGTAATTCAATCTTTTTGTGCAAGACGTTCGTGGTTTGCCCCAACTCTTGTTGGGTTCGTTGGAGGGACCCATCCACTAGGCTTGTGGTTTTCATGAATTGGCCATCTAGGTGGCCATGATCCTTACTGATCACGGTGAGTTTGTCATGGGTAGCCCTAAAAAAGGCTCTGTCTTGCTTGACCTGTTCAGTTAGGTCAACAACGCTTTGCTGGGTGACGGAGGCCTGGTTTGTCAAAACCTGGATCTGCCCCGTGAGTTGTGCGAACATCTGGAAGACTTGCTCCATAGACAGAGCAGAGCCTGTGTCTTGGGTCGACTGAGAGCCTACCATGGCGATCTCGCTTCCCTATGGTGAATCGCTTGTACTCCCTGTCCCACTGGGCGTGCCAATGTTTTGGCCACGATCCTCAGCGTGCGGAGCAGAGGTATATAGCGAGCAAAGAGAAGGGGGAGTGCTGCGGGCGTGCCACCTCGCGAACGAGGAAAGGGTGATTGTGTATGCGCTTGACTTCTTGATCAGGCGGAAGGGGTTTCCAGGTGCCACCTCAGAGGAGGAATTTACGAGAACAAGGCGATCGATACTCACGGAGGACGCAAGCAGAGCAACAATAGGGAGGTAAGAGAGAAATCGGGGTAGAGTCCGGAGGGCTCTGAAGAAAAACCTAGGCGGCGGCGCTTAGGGTTAGGGTTTTCGAGTAGCTCGAAGGATAACTGGATTTCAGTTTGTATTGTGTTTTTTGTGTTTGTTTGAGAGAGAGAGAGAGAGACTTGCTTCAGCAGGGAAGTGAAGGCAGAGCTCCGGGGAGCGTTGGAGGTTCGACTAGGTCGAGGGTTTGTATACTTCTGTTGAGTAGTTGATTGTTTTGTATTGAGAGTTGTCATTTTCTGTAAACCTTCGAGCCCTTTATATAGTGGTTCGACTTGCGGCAAAAGAAAGATAGTTTAGAATTCAAGTCGGACTCTGAAACCCTAATAGCACAAGGGCACTGTTTTGTCCACGCGAACCAACCATCTTGTGACACATGTCCAGTTCGCACACTTCATTCCGTGCATAGGGCATTGCTTCCGCGCCGCCAACTGTAGAGTCCTATGCGGACTGAAATTCATCCCGCAAGAGAGGCTATCTCGCGTGCTCCTGAAGCTCGCTTCCATTTCGCGGGCTATTGCAGCTCGCGAGCCTTAAAAAGGCTTTTTATATTAAATGGGTCACAGGGATTGGCCCGAAGCATATCAAAGACTTGTAAAAAGTCTTCAACGATTATTGTGGTGCGCGCGGACTCCGCATGTGTCTTCCTCGCGAAGTCTCTTACGCGAGCCAGTTCGCCAGCTCGCCTCGCCTCGCCTACGCGAAGTGTCAAATAGTAATTCCGCGCGCAAACAATGTAGTCCGCGCGAAGTCATCCCGCGCGCGAAATCATGTTTCCACGCGAACTGTGTAGTTCGCGGGAAGTCCCATTTGCACGCGAACTGTGTAGTTCGCGGGAAGTCCCGTTTGCACGGGAATTGTGTAGTCCGCGTGAAGTCCCTTTCGCATGCGAACTATGTAATTCAGCTCGTGTGGTCTCACTGGCGGGCCATCATTTGTAAACTTAGAGAAACTTGGGCTCGCCGGTATGACATGGACCAAGAAATAATTAATATTTCCCCAACAAAAAACAACTCATGAAAGAAAAAACAAAAAAGAAATAGACGAAAACCCAAATCGAATTGTGACTACAGTACTACCGTCTATCCATATCCCCATTCCTATAAAGATGTATTCCCTTTGATTGATACCATGTGCAAACACACAATGAATTTCCTTTTTGATCATATATGATTCGTTTCTTAGTTTCATTAACTTACAAGACATTTGAACTTTTTTCTTCGAATAAGCACCAGATCTTTCGACGAAGCTTCATGTGATAGGAGGACGAGGAGGAGCCCGAGGCCGTCGTTCGCTCAGCCTACTCTGACGACGAAGAGGTCGCCGATGAGAACTCCGCGGCTCCGATGAGTCGATGACGAGGTAGCCCCGATTGAGAACGACGAAGTTCTCGACGGAGAATTGAAGCTGGATCTGATCGTACTCCAACGAGGAGAGAGAGAGAAGGTGACGACCGAGAAAGTGGAGATCGGAGATGGCTATCAGAGAGAGAGAGAGAGAGAGAGAGAGAGATTGGACTTTGAGAGATATACTTCTAGAAGGATGAGAGAAATAAGTTGGTATTAGATTAGGGGTAAATTTGTTATTTTGCATTAAAACATTAAAATGGGCACATGAAAAAGTTTTTCATTGAAATAGTTTAGTCAATTTTGTGCAAATAGTCATTGTCACAAAAAAAACTACAGAGAAACTACTTCAGTATACTTCTGGTACAACATGCACGTACGTGCTCTTAATTAACCTGCCCATGCATGCATCATATATAATTAATCAACGATGCACAACGTACCACTGATATCAGTGATCGATCTATTCGATCATATATAATATAATTTCAAAACGTACAGCTTAATTGCCGGCCAATGCCACCTGCTTCCCCCATCTTTCCCATAATTAATCGACGTAGCTATTTTCACATCCAAATCCGAACAGTACCTGGTGGGACTTGGTAATTAGTATTACATCCATTTGTTGAGGAAATTAGTAAGGGGCATAAATAGCTGGACTGATCCTTCAGCTTTTTGTTTGCCGACATCCATTTCATATTCTTGTCTAAACCATTGAGAAACGCAGCTAAGAATCACATCCATAGTCTCTGTCATGGCCTCACCCTTTTGTTTCCTTTGATCATTATCATATCGATCTTCTTATTAATTATTAACGTGCACCCTATGGGAAGTATTACTATATGTTAACTAAGATATTGGCACTATTATTTTGGCGTCATGTAATTGTCTTCTTCAAAAATGAGGTAATTGATGAGAAGCTAGCTAGGACGATCCATACGAATAACGATCATTTATATTGCCGAATAGACGAAATATACAATATTCATATATGATTTATTGACATCCTTATACAAAATAGAAGAATGGATTGTAAAATAACAAACCCGGTAAGCTAAAAAGCCCGTATGAGTAAACTAAAAAATAACACAACATTTATTACGACCAACATTCCACAAGCGAGATTTGATCAATAATTAAAAACCACAAATCCAACACATTAACAAAAAAATGTACCCATGAGTCCTAGATATTTAATAAATACCTCTCATGACCTACAACAACAAATTATGTACCTATGGGTCTCAGATACCATAAAGTATCTTCCATGACCTACACTGACAGACGGACTAGAGCTCTATTCCTAACTGTAACCAATAACCCGGCCAAAGACTTGGAACCCGGTTTGACTGTCTAATATCAAAACACAAAATAATAAATAACATCTTAACCGTAACCAATCACTCGATTAAAGGTTTGGAACCCGGTTTGACTATTTATCTAACAATTACAATATCATAACATCATCATCAACAGCACAAGATCACATCATAAATTATATACTTCCACATAGATATATTTACATGAATAAATATAGATATTCGACAAGAATAATCTATCAAAAATTAATAAATTATGATCACATGAACCTCAAAATAACACATAAGAAAAACTTGTTTTATCTTACCTATGAGCCGTTGGCGATCAAACTCATATATTTTAAAAACAAATAGCAAAATATTAAATTCAACATCATAATCATTATCATCATCACATGACCATAATAAATTTTGGTTCAAAAGTGAACCTTGGTGAGATTTACTCACCTAGAAATCCCGCTGCAAAACCCCCAACACAACGAAGGCAAGCTAATTACAAAATCACAAATCACCTAAAATCACACAATTAAAAACTTTAGAAACCAAAGTATTAAAGGATAACACAATACCTTTAAACTAACCCTTAGCTCAAGGGAGCACAACTTCCTAAAGTTGTTGAACTCAACGACACAATAGAGTTGCTTGAAATCTTTAAAACCTAAACTCTAACCCAACCAAGCCAAAACAAATAAACCTAAGTCCTAACATGCAAACCTTGCTTAAAATCTAGCCGTACTACCACTCAACAAGCTCACAGCAGCAAGGACTAGCTAACCACAGAAACTAAGGCCGCAACTCAGCTGAACGTGCCGCCGCAGGCGGCGGCGAGTGAGCCCCATGCGCCACCCCAAACTTTCGAATTAGGAGAAACTCACAACATGAAATTTGTAGATTAAAGCATGGTGAACAACTTTAATACATGAGGTTTTAACTAGTTCGGCCGGAATCTGCCGGAAAACGCTCTGAAACTCTAAAACGAAATCAAAAACCAAACCTGCAAATCCGGCACCCAAACTAGCTCTTTAGGTCACCAAAGAGGTATAAACATCTCCAGAAGAAAGGAGAGCAAGGCTCACCTAAACTTGGCCGGAATCACCGTCAAAATCGTCAACTTTCCTGTTGAACAGCTGCAGATCCGCCGCTTCGTGGCGGCTTCCAGGTGGCGCGACGGCGAGCGGGACTGCTCCATAAATGGAGAAGACAACTGTGGGAGTCGAACGGGACCGGTGGCGTCCGGTTTGGTGGCCGGATGAGTGAGAACTCGGCCGGAGAAGAGAGAGAGCTCGGGTGCGTCGGGAGAGGGAGGAGAGAGAAAGTGAACTGAATTTAGGTTTCCAAAAATAACTCCCCCACATTTTTCTACTTATACAGTTTCCAAACCCGGAAACTAACTTCCTATGATCATAACTTTCTCATACTACCTCCGTTTCAGGCGTGCCGCATGTCTATGAACTCGTATCGACAAACTCTACAACTTTGAAGAAGGAAGTTTTCGAAGATAACTTACGGAAAATAAAGTCAACTTTTGACCTCTTAAAAGTCAAAGTACCTTAAAAATTATTCCCGAAACTTCAACTTCGCACAAACTAAAGAATTTTCATAAATAATCCTTCATTAATTATGGAAATAATACAAGGAAAATAATATGAAAATCTAGTGTATTACAAGACTGATGGGAGATCTTGGAATCAATTATGTGATTTTTGGGAAGAGAAGAGTTTGTAGGAAGGTTCGAAGTAGTTGTCTGTTTTAGTTGAAGTAAAAGTTAGTTGAGGTGGTATAATGAGGTACCCATAGTAATTCCAAGAGGTAGCTTTACGAGTTGTTGAGGACCCTAATCCTGAGTGAATTAGTCACGTGGGATTTGTGACTAATATTGGATTTTTGGAAGTTGCTACATAAAAAGCTAAATATCAATTTGGGGAAGTCATGATTGAAGTTCAATTTTATCGACTACTTTAACCGCATCAGAAATCAAGTGGAACATTTTGGGATAATGCTGGTTATGGTAGAACGTTTTCTGGTTCTTACCGCTCTAATTGTGAATATGTTCTTATCCTTAGAGCATTCTATCAAGTGGGTAGTGGGAATATATTTTGGAAGGACGGCTAATAGTAGTCGATGAATAGTAAGATTTATGATGACTTTTGTCTATAATGTGGATTAGTTGAAGTTGGTTAAAGCATTAAGCATAATAACTCAGATTATTTTTCCCTTGGGTTGTGGGTTTTACGAAAGTCATTGGATATGGCGTTATGACCAACTTGTTGTAGTGTCATAGTCAGAGAATTTTAGAAATTCAATGGTGTCGCTAAATGTTGCGAATTTCCAGCAAACATTGAATTGTTGATTGACATACGTCGGTTATAGTATTTTAATTGTGTGGCCATTATGGATTCCTCCGAAATTCTATGTGTTGAAGTTTGGTTTCCAGATTTGCCAAGTGTTTCGGAAAGATGATAAATGTAAACGACATTGAAACGTAATGGTAGAGTGGAAGCGAGATGGTTGTGGTCGCTCCGGCTTTACGACAACAAATGGTGAATTTAATACGTGTTGTCATGGGTTTTTGTTTTATGTATTCTAAGACAATAGCGAGGAGCTAGTGGAAGTGGTAGCGGTGAAGCAAAGCCCACTATATGATTTATTGGCATCCCTATACAAATAGAAGAAGTGCGAGCAATGAAGTTCTAATTTGATTAGGACTTATATATTTGGTTAAATATTTGATTGATGAGCATTGATGCATTATATATATGTCTATATATATATACATATATATGTCAGGACTCACCCCGAATTTCACCCTGAAACCCGAAATAAATCCTGCGGGGTTCACCTCCAAGGAAAATTTACCGAAAATTCGGCATAATCTATCTTGAAAATGGACAACCCTTACCTGAAAAATTCCAAATAGACACTTCTATTATAAATCATCCATCCTCAAATCATGGAGCCTTTCTGCTCCCCAAGTTCATAAAAACCAAAGTGTCCACTCACAAATTTAGGCATAAGCCCGACGAAATCCGAATCGCCACTCAATTGAGGTCTCCTCGAATCTTGGCACAATAACCATGCTTATGACCAAACTTCAATTCCGGAAAAATAAATACTTAAATATAAACACTCAAATCTCTTCTGCTTAACCCACTACCCTTACTAGGGTTAAGCTTACCGAATTCACACCAAACTCCACCACAACCTTAAATCATCGATTCTAACATTTTAAAATAGATCCTAAGGAAATCCAACGGTTCGATCTTTATTCTAATAACCGCCAAAATCTTCAATCTTTGAAAAATCTCAAACCTAACCAAAACTCTTTCAAAAATTCCAAACTTCACATCATTAAACTCCTCTCATTAAAACAAACTCAAAAACATGTAAAACTACCCCTAAGAGGCGGCGACCGGCAGCCTAAATCCGGCAAAATTTGACACAATATTCCTCTCAACATTCCCAACAACTTCCATTACTAATATAAAGTCCAATTCTAAGTCTAACTAGGGTAATCGAACCAAAATAACCAAAAATCTCAATTCTCAAATCATAGAATTTCCATCCAAAAATCCTCCTTACCTGAAGCAAAATGGATTGATTCCTTCTAGAGTATTGATGCACCAAGAAAGGCCTTCAAGATGAGCCAAATGTCTCCAGCTATAATGGTCGGAGGGGGAAGATTCCGGCAGAAATCCCTCCAGTCGATCTTTCTCCCTCATGACGGCGGTAAGGTGGCTTCCACCAGTCTAGGAAGAGAGATGAGATGATGGCCGACCGATTGGGACCGGTACGGCAGTCTGTGCTGACTGGACGACGGCGAACGGAAGTGGAGTGTCCGGCGGGGTCGGGGAGCATACGGGAGAGAGAGAGAGAGAGAGAGAGAGAGAGAGAGAGAGAGAGAGAGAGAGAGAGAGAGAGAGAGAGAGAGAAAATGGGCTTTTTCTCTACCCGGTCCAACCCTTAATACCCAAAAATAAAACCCCATAAAATTTACCTTTTTACTAAATAAAGTTTTCCTCTTTTTACCCGATAATTTTTTCATGCTAACTTCGATTTTAACATATAACATGTCCACGAATTTGTATTAACGTCCTCTACGACTTCCTTCAAGAAATTTCCCCAAAATAATTTTCCTACAAAAAGTCAACTCTAGGGTCCTTAAGTAGTAAACGGTTACTCAAAACAGTAAAAGACCAAAGTAATATCAAAAGTAAATAACCGCAAATTAACTTAAGAACCGAGATATGACAATTTGATTCATTATATATATGATTTGATTTGATTTGATTAAACTCTTGTGTTGCATCCCTAATACGATATGGTGCTTATAGTGTTGCCTCGGTAAAAACCTTGCTAAGTAAAGCAAAAACCTCGTGGGTAAAACAAAAGACTTGGACGAAGGGAAAAATAGCACAACGCATCAACTACATTTGAAGATAACATGTGATGCATGTAGACTCTCCCTGATGTCTACACAACGACTCCCCTTGATTGGTAACTCAATCTCGGAGTACAGATAAACGGGGCAAACCAATGCACTTCACACACTTCAAAGGTAGACTTGGGCAACGATTTAGTCATTACATCTAACCACATTATCCTTAGATCAGACTTGTTATACTTAGCATTACTTTGATCTTTAAAAAGAAGGTTGCCTAACTACTCAAAACATAAGTTCGCGTTGAAAATCAGATTTACGCGTGGCATGACCTTCATGTACTTACACAGTCATAACCTCTTTGATACAATAGGTATGGATCAACCGTAAAAATTTATGGAAATTAAACATCCGTAGCTTTCCAGCCATACAAGATCCATAACCTAGTTCATCTTGAGCTGATCACAAAGCTCTGTCGAAGTTGACTGCTTTGCCAAAACAAATTCTCGGATAGATACGTCCTAGTTTACTAAAATAGCCATAACTCACTCAATATGATAGGTGTGTTCAAATGGTTGGTGTCCCTAGAAAGTAGACACATAGACCTTTCCAATGGTACCAATTTCACCATTTTTCAACGAGTGGGCTATCATGTAGGTCCCGTGGAAGTTGACCTAGGAAACTGGGTAGATTCTGATTTCACATTTGATGTGTCTTTCTGTAGGGATGAATAAGCCTGAACCTTTCATAGAAGGAATCACTACCATTACATTGGCGTTGCGTGGGCGCATCCAGCCACTACCTTGATATTTCTTCACACTCAGCTAAGAGGGAGCGAAGCTGCTCGACCGCTAGGAAGAGAGTTGAAAGATTAAGGAGAACTTGGGCTTACGAGTTTATAGTGAATGAGATGTCTAGTCGAGCATATTGTAACAAGTACATGAATGTGTTACTGTACTTAGATGGAGAATTTCTCCTAAGACTTCTTCGTCATACGGACAAAACGAGTATTCTCAAGACTTCGACCGATCAAGGGATACATATAGGCATAACTTCATCGTCCTTTAGATTGCCTTAAGCCGACAGATGAATAAGGATCATCAATAATGGTCCTCATTTTGAGACCAAGCGTTCCCAACATCCTTTCATTCTTAATTTTGGATCAGTGACATCTCTTAGTTTAACAAGAGTTAATCATGCTTCATCCAGAATTTACACGTACAGAGACATAATTCTTCATATCCATTCCCTAATCAAGTAGATACTTAGCAAATACCATGCAAATGCGCTCCGTGGTCAAGAGCCACTTGATTTGGGTGAAAAACTGATCTATTCAAGATCTTTATGTACATATCTTAGTTCCCAACAGAGATAAGTTGTGACCACAAGCTGCATGTTCAGTTTTTCAGAAACTACCCACTGACAAGATAGTGGAGTGCAATGACATCCATTACGAGAGTATATCTCATCGTTGTCGATTCCAGGGCGTTTGTGAGAGACCTTGCGCCAGAAGGTGAGTCTAAACTCTTTTTCTCACTACGCTTTCTAACAAAGACATAACTGATAGAGTTTAAACTTGGGGTGTGGGCGTCACCTAACCAAAGCACTATATCTTTGTTTAAACTGGATCACATCTTCGCATTTAGGCCAATCTACATCGTTGGTATTTTCTTAACGAAGTTCAGTTCGATATCAAACTCATTAAACCACGTCATCATGTACACCGGTGTAATTTCTAAGTGTAGAGATCTCTATATGAATTGGTATTGACATTGAGGCGTCCCCTAATGATGACCATAATCCAGAAATAACAGACGAATGAGTATCATTGATCAAATGATCAAGATGTGCCAAACTCGCATACTTCCTTGGCGAGTATGCATCGAACCAAGTGGCCTCCCCCTAAACCGTGGGAGCCACAACCTAGTGACACCATCTACCACTTTTGTGGAGTCACCATGCCACCATCTATGGGTGACAACATGTTCTCTTGTTCAGACATCAACATGTCCTCTTATCCGGACATCAACATGTCCTTATCCGGACATCAATCCTTGCAGATATGTTTGCAGTATGTATATGTGATCTCGTCACTTTAGGGAACTTGATGAGACACAGTAGGGACAAACCACGACAAATCTAAGTCGTTCTACTTGAACATTCTTGTTCTTATCTCACCCTAACGACGAAAAGACTGGCTCATCAAAGTGACATAAAAGAGATCGCCTATCAAGGTCCTTATATAAGCGGACTATAGTCGGAAGCTCACGTCTTATTAAAAGACAATATTCATCAAATCCCACGATGCCAATAATCACCTGATGCAAGCTCCTAATAAAAAGATATAAGCAATAGTTAAGCAATCATAGACATAGTGTTAGGACCTACCCCGAATTTTCTCATGAAATCCAGAATAAACCTTGCGGGACCCACTACAAGGGAAATTCTACCAAATTTTGGCATAACCTCCCTTGAAAATAGGTAACCCTACCTGAAAGAAAACTCACCAAATACCCAAACACTTCTAATCAATCTAATACACATCTTCTGGAGCCTTCCGCTCCCCCAAATAATCATCTACCACCTCAAATAAAATAATAATTCAAAATCATTTCATGAATTTAATCTCTCATATAAACAAACCAAAATAATTCTTTTTCAACACTCCTAAATGGAGTCACAAGTTGTTAACACATCTTGACATAAATTCATTTAAAACACCCCATGGTTATCAGAGCAACTACTAGGAAATGAGAATAGATACAAATAGGTTAAACTAGTAACCTATGAGAGAAAACTGGAAGAGGTGGGAAATATGACTCGCCTCCTATCCTCGCCGAACAGAACTCTGCAGACTGGGCATTTAAAACGAAAAGCCCAGGGGAGAAGCATTTAAAACGTTAGAGTGAGTGGACAAGAATAAATAATAAAAATACTGACTTAATGATAGAGCCTTGAAATCAAAATTTATGTTTTTCCCGTATTTTCCATTGAGAAAAATATTTATGCATGCCACTCTCGGAAATCTTTCCGAAAATAATTATAGAGAAAAATAATGAACCAATCCCATTGGTTCTCAATAAATCAATAAAAATGAGGAAGAGGTTTCACCATAACGATCAGCCTCCCAGGCTAGGGTCGGAGCCTCCCACGCTAAGCGCCCTACTCACCAGGTGAGTAGCCGCTAATAATGCTAGCTAACATATAATATAAATACCGATCGGTTGCCTCCCAGGCTATAATAGCATCCCACGCTAAACTCCCTACTCACCTATGGTGAGTAGCCGCTAATAATGATTAGCTAGCAATAATGAATATATATCAACCCTTTTATGGTGAAATAAAATAACAAATATCAAGAATGTCACTTTCCCAAAAATAATATAAAATCCATTGAACTCAGTACAGTTCCCAACTGTACCTAAGAATATTGCGTAATAAAATAAATCACTTGACATGTCCCACATGTCAAATAAAATGCTCAAGAGAGTTCCCGAAAAATAAATGGAACTCATTACTCCATGAAAATAATAAATCTCCAATATGCATTTGAAAATTAAATAAACTCTAGTGCATGCATGACATTCAAATCAAAGGTCCACTCACAGTGCTCGGCTATGCCTGCCGACGACGCGAGGCTTCCTCCAAATGATCCTCCTCACGTCCTGAACAATAAATAATTATTAAGCCTCCAAACTAGGATAATACTTTAATAAAATTTCCAAAATAAAAGGAAACCTATAATTTCATCTCTCTTGCCCAACTTCTCCACTTTTAATCTAATAAGTCTCACAATACTCCGCACTTTCCAATAACCAAAAATTAACCCTTTTGAAGTTTAAATCCTGCTAAACCAACTGCCGGATTTCCATTCGAATAACCGCCTAAATCCTTAATTATTGATAAATCCCAAACCTTATCAAAACTCCTCCAAAAATTCCAAACTATACTTCATTAAACTCCTCTCATTATAACAAACCTAAAAACATGCAAAAACAACCTCTAAACAGCGGCGACCGGCAGCCGAACTCCAGCGATGTCCATTGCCTCTGAAATTTTAACAGAATAATCCTCTCATCATACATAACAACTTTCATAACTAGCACTTAGTCCAATTCTAAGGCTAACTAGGGTAATCGAACCAAAACATCCACAAATCCTTAGAACTTCAATTATGCATTTCTCATTAATATGATCGAATTAGACCGATTCCTTTTAAAGAATTACTCACCTTGATGAGGGCTACAAGATGAGCCAAAAATCCCGACCTATGGCGGCCGGAGGAGAGAACTTCAGCGAAGGGGCAGTCGGCGTCTCCAGCGGGTTTTCTCATCTCCGACGGCGTCACAGGCTCAAACGCTTACCCAAGAAGAGAGAGGAGGTGGCGGGGGTCCGAACGGGACCGGTCCGACGGTCTCTGGTGGCCGGATGGCGGCGGACGGAGGCTGGGTCTCTGGCGGGTCGGGAGAAGTTCACGAGAGGGAGAGAGAAAAGATAGAGGGAGAGAGAAAGAAAGTGAGTGCGGGTGTTGGGCTGCTCCACACCCGGTCCAACTTAAAACCCCAACAAATAAACCCACTAAATTTTTATCCCCTTTTTATCAACTCAAAATTTACTCTTTTAGTTGATAGTGTTTCCATGCTAACTCCGATTTTAACGTATAGCATGTCTATGAACTCTTATTAACGTCCTCTACAACTTTCTTAAAGAAATTTTTCCAAAATAACTTTCCCACAAAAAGTCAACTCTAGGGTCCTTAACGGTAAACGGTTGCTTAACACAGTAAAATATCATAGTAATACCAAAAGTAAATGACCATGACTTAATTTAAGAACCGGGATGTGACACATAAAACTCAATTTAAGACTCAGCTATGATGCCAAACAAGAGATAGGATACTTAAACAAATTTTCACTCAAACATAATTACACAAACTAGCATACTGCAGCAGTCACCTTCACACTAAAAACTGTACAAATTCATAAGGAATTTGACTTCATGGCCTTCTAAAGAAATAAACTAGACATCTAAAGAAGCTTTTCAGAATTTGAATCACCTCAAAACAATTTTTCTGTAATTAGATATGAAATTTCAAAGTTCAGAAACAGTTCAATAATTTTTCAACAAATTTGCTGATATGCCTGTACTTGTACTTAAAAGCAAATCAGACTCTTATGTAACTAAAACTATTTATTACTGAATAACAACACTTCAATGTTCAGAACAAAGAAAACACATTAAAAAGCCTAAGATTAACACAAATATAGCTAACAAAAAAATAATATGCAATAGTCTAACTTCATAATATTTCAGTAACTTTAAGCAATCAAATCCTTGATTTCTACCTCACCACTCTAGGAACTTATAACATGTATAAGAACTTCACAATCAAATCTCAATATCTATAAAATTTCATATCAGAACAAACAAAGATTCAAAACCAAAAGTGCTACTAAAAACAAAGATTCAAAATCAGAAAATGTTTGCTTAACTTTCTGACCAGCAGATCTTTTTGGCTAAAACTAGTATAGCTCGGCTAAGATTTTCAGGTTGGTCTCTTCATAAGAATTGTAAAAGACAACCTAAAGATAAATCTGGAACTGGAATCGCATAAAAAAGATTTTTCTATAATTACTTATGATTATTCGAAGTTCAGATACAGTAGAGAAAAATTGCTGATGTAAGTCTATGTCTTAAGTTCTAAGTAAAGGGTTTAAGACTCTGAGATTTTAACAACAACATAAACTTGATTCTATACCTGCTAATAACATAAAAGAACTGATTTGGCTAAAGAAATCAAATCAATCAAAGATAACCAAAACCAAAGGATTAGTAATCCTACTTGCCATATAATTCAACAACAAAACCAATTCTTAATAGCAACTATTCCAATCAAATAAACAATCATACAAAGATTCCAAAGTGATGTCATATTCTAAATTCACAAACTAAGAGCATATAAACAGAATCAATTGGTCTGAACATAAAAAGAATTAACCTGAATTGTTCTTCCTATGTTTCTACGAGACTAGTGTATGTCTCCCTCTCTCTCCAAGTATGAAGGGACTTCTGAAAACCTATCTCAAAAATGGAGAACACTCTACCTATTTATAGTATATAGAAAAGGGAAGAACTTGGCGTTCAAGACACAAACAACGGAAGCAAAATTGAATCAAACAACTGAAATCTTACGAGTTTAGGTGCTAGACTAGACCCCTAAGGTTCTAACTCCTATGATATAGCTTCAAGATTTCAGACTTGAAGCTATGGTATAGCTTCAAGAACTAGGGTTTTGACACCTCATGCTTCTCCATGGCGGTTGCTATTGTTTAAGCTTTTCATAAGAAGGTTCTGGGTTTTCTAAGGCGGTTGAGCAAGATTTCAGACTTGGAGGACAAGAAGAAGAAGAAGAAGAAGAAGGCGGTGAACAAGAGAGGACAAAGCTTCGAGTTTAGAGGTCGGAAGGAAGAAGAAGAAGAAGAAGAAGAGGACAACATCGTTCTGCTATGTTCAACGACAACTAGCTTTTGTGAAAAAGTTGTCTCAAATTTGGGCTTGGGTTTGGGATTTCGAGGTATTGGGTCAAAGTTTTGGTTAAGGGCCTCAAACTCTCTACTTAACCCAAATAACACTATCAATAAAACAAAAATAAAATAACTAAATAACTAATCTAAATTTTCAGCATATATAGTACAAATTAAATATGTAAGTATAAACAAACATATATATATATATATATATATATATATATATATATATATTCCGGGTTGTCAAAGGTTTGGATCTCGGTTGCCGGTCTCCGATTTGCTATGGGGAATCATCAGGTTCTTGTCTGCGTGGGGAATGATCTAGGAGGTTTTGTGAGAGCAGATCCGGGTCCGATCAAGAGGAAGGAGAAGATCCAGCGTGTTTTGGTTGTGTTGGATGTGCGAAACCAGATTCCAACGGAACATATCTTTAACTACTCGTTGGAGATTTATATCAAGCTGAGCCTCAAGGTTGAAAGAGCCCACATGATTTGCAGGGAGTGTGGCTTCTTTGGCCATGGAGGAGGTACATGTGATAGGGGTTTGATTTGTGGGTTGTTAGTGGTGGATATAGTGGTGACCGACTGAGCGCTCGAGATTGTTGAGGAGCCGGAGATGCAGGCGGAGGAGGATGAATCAGAGGTGCGGACTGAGGAAGCTCTGTCGATGGAGCTGGCTCCTAGCTCGGTGTGTGTTGAGGATACGAGTCTCGTGTCCGAGACTGAGGAACTTTAGGGTCGGAGAGTAGCGAGGAAGATCCCTATCAAATTTTTGCATCTTCTCTCTTTTTTTTCATTCGATGACAGGTACACCATTGGGTCATACGCCTTAATCGATTGAAAGTTGAGTGGTGCCAAGGTTTGGTAGGTTTTGTTTTCATTTTGTTTTTTAGGCAGTACCTTTTGGTTGCATGTTTAGGCTAGTGAATAATTCGATTGCTTTTGCAATTACTGGTAGTGTAGGTTTTTGCTTCCACAGTTTTTTGGTTGTTTTCGTAGTTGGTAGCTGCTTGTATGGTTTTCGAACTATTCTTGCTTGACTATTTTGGTCGTTTTTCATCTATGATCAATGAATTTTTCCTACCTTCAAAAAAACCATTGATTCCCTATTTACCTACCCCATACAATAAATTAACCAAATAAAAAACATTTAACGATTTGTTCATTTTAATTTTATCTAACGGCCTATAATTGTTTATGCAATTTTGAATGACAAATGATCATGAAATTAGTTGATTTTTTATAAACACCGTTATTGCATATGAATAGAGGATCAACGGTTGAAAACGTTAAATCAAGTCATAATTTATTCACTAGCTCATTTAGATTTCACTTGCTTAGATACTCAACCTTCTATATAAACACAACCAGTATGCATCCTTCTACATTCTATACTGCTTGTTGATTAGTACTTACAATTAGTCAACTTCATCAATCTGATCAGCTTTTGGTGAATTTCAATGGTTTCGAAGGAAACCTTGTGCGTCTCACACAGCTTACGCCTATAGCTATTGTCATATTATCTCAGTTTGTTGCAAGTCGCCACACCGTTCTAAGACAGCGAACCGTAATAGTTATATATATAAATATAAGTGAAAGGAAAAGATGGTTCCTTATTCGATTGGGAAAGGACTAACGGAGAAAAATAATATTTAAGGTCTAAGATATGAGTACTCAACGGTTACTATATAATTAATATTAAGTTGTTACTATATATATAGTTCATACTTGTATAATAGTTACTACTTGTAGAGAGCCCTTCTGGACCTTTAAGTTGAGGAGCCTTAAGTTGAGGACTAGTTGAAGACTTTTCGGTTTATGGTTTAAAAGACATATTTTTCGATCACATCTTGGTATCTCATCCGTTCCGTTTTTAGGTCTATATGTGTAGATCAACCCTACAAATTTTCAGCCAAATCGGTGATCGTTAAGGTAACAAACTGAATCAAATTAATGGACAAACCAAATCTGTCAAACATGAACTGTTCAAGTTCATAATTGGTAAATCACACTAATGAATGTCTTAACAATTTTCAATATGACTGAAAATTTGCAGAAATAATCTACTCGTAAATACCTATAAACTGAACGGTCAAGATGTGGATATAAGATCGAAAAGTCCCCAACTAGTCCTCAACTTAAGGGTCCTTATTAGAAGGAATTCCACTACTTGTATATGAATCGATGATCATATATTTGAGGTTTGAGAGGAAAGTCCTTTCTTTTTTAAGAAACATGATAACCTTTTTATTTATCAGTGTAACCATACATAACAATTGCTGACAAAAGAACTACTACTTAAATGGTTTAATTTTTTCTAACAATGAAACACTTCCAACATATTTCAATTCACATCCGAAGTATCAAAGATTCAAAGGCACAAATAAATCAAACGCCACCTACCGCATGTTTCTTCGACAACAAGAGCGATAGCCTTACCAAAAAAACCCTCCCACTAAAGCAAAATTAAAAATAAAAATTAAAGTAAAAATTGCTGAAATTAAAAACTCAGCCTAGCCAGAAAGCACATACCCACCAACATGGGAAACAAGGCCCAAGTGAGTGAAACAGTAGCGAAAATGCTAAGATCACCCACCAGCAGCTGCCGCCCCATCTTGTGAGCCACCTCCACCGATGACACCCAGCCACCCCTCGCCACCGTCTTGCCGCCAGATAACATCCAGTCGTTGATCCCCAAGGACAACTTCCAAAGCCAAAGGGGCGAGCGTCTCCAACGCATCCACTCCTCATTTCCATAGCGGTGCACCTCTAACGATTAGAGTTAGAGCTTCCCACGCCGGTGAGCTGTTCCTCTTCACCGTCTCAAGCTAGAAGTGATCTTTGGTCAGGAAGCGTTGCATGCCACCATACTGTTCCAAAACATCGAACTAGAACAGATCCAGCCCCCACGAAACCCCATCAACATTAATGTTTGTGCTCGTGGATGGCCGGTGCCCGTGGTCGCGGCGCATCGTGCGGAGGCCTGTTGTAGTCTTTAGGTCGTTGGGGTTGTCGGTGAGGATAACGTTGATGGGGTTTTGTGAGGGCCGGATCTATTACGGTTCGCTGTCTTAGAACGGTGTGGCGACTTGCAACGCCTCTTGGCCAGAGATCCTTTCTAGCTTAAGATGGTGAAGAGGAACAGCTCGTCGGCGTGGGAAGCTCCAGCTCCAATTCTTGAAGGTGCACTGCTTTGGATATGAGGAGTGGAGGCGCTCGCCCCTTCTAGCTTTGGAAGTTGACCGTGGGGTTTGACGATGAATAGATTTTGTCTAGCGGCAGGATGGTGGTTAAGGGTGGCTGGGCGTCGACCACGGAGGTGGCGGCTGCTGGTGTGTGACTTTAGCATCTTTACAAGGTTCACTCTCGTGCCCTTGTTTCTTATGTTGGTGGGTCTGGGCCTTTCTGGTACGGCTAGGTTGCTAATTTCAGCAAATTTTAATTTTATTTTAATTTTGCTTTAGTGGGGGGTTTTCTTGGTAAGGTTCTCGCTTCCGCTGTCCAAGAAATAAGACGCTAGTGGCGTTTGATTCATTTTTGCATTTGAACTTTCTATTACATTTGTGCAGTTTTTTCCTCAAAAATTCAGTTTTTTACCTTCCTAGAACGACATCATTGTGAATGTTATAGATTGCAAAGCTTTGTATGCTCTTCATTTGCTGCGCACATAAGATGCTAGCAGAGATGTTCATAACCTTTGAGCTTGCAAAAGCGTGAGAGGTTGGGAACGACTTGGTGACGTTGTCGATGGAGGACGACATCTTGGAGGAGGATGTGTTGGTCTTTTTTGAGAACAATGAGGAGGCCATTGCTTGATTGATTTGAGAGAAGAGATTTACAGTTTGGTGGCTATTGCGGCAACCTTTAGGTTTTAGTGTTTAGGAGGCTAGAGTTTTGCTCATTCAGATAGGTCTACTAAAGTCATTATGTAAAAGGAAATATATGTCATTTAATATTTCACAATAGAGTAAGATCAATCAAGCGAATTTGGAGGTCCAAATAAAGTAAAATTATTTGAGTAAGAGCAATGTCTGTAATCACGAGTTGACTGCTGCGAATCATTCTACTGCTACTAAAGCAATTACAACTCCTAATAAGCCTAAGTGGTCACCTCTTAAGGTTGGTTTTAAACTAAATGTTGATTGTGCTTTCTTACCTCTTGAGACGGGAGGAGGCATTAGACGCATTTTACGTGACTCACATGTCATGCTATAGCTGCTTTTGCGCATCATCTCCCTGATGTCACCAATGCCAAACAGGTAGAGCTAGAAGCAATTCGTTCTGCCTTAGTTTGGATTATGCAGCATAACTTTCAACATTGCTGCATTAAGACTGAATGTTAAGTGGCTGTGTCCAAATTGCAAACTGAGGATTATCTCAACATGGAGTTTGCAAACTTGATAGATGATATTCACATATTGCAGCTACATCTTAATTCGGTTGATGTCAGTTTTGCTTCTAGAACTGCAAATGCAGCTGCGCACAGACTAGCTAGTTCTCCTTTTGAATCTTGAATCCATTGCACATAAGGAATGACTTTCTTGCATTCCTTTTATGCTTAGAGCACATGCAGCAAATGATTAAAAGATTGGGTTGGAGTGAGGGGTGGATAGAAAAATGAATGCAGCGGCTGGGAATTCATCTGGGTTAGATATGGGTCACAGCTAACTGGGGTAAGCCATGGATCAATCCTCAGTCCACGGATTGGTTTGGGCTAACTAAAATTGCGGGGCCCGTATTGAATCATCCACAGCTCATCCTACTTGTTGTACACCCACGTGCGTTTGTCTTCAACGGGCAAAAAAGAACTGCCACCACAACGAGAAAAAAATATGGACTTTTACATCTTGATCTAACGGCTAACATTTAAAAGCAATGAGAACATAATTTTTTAATTAGAAAAGAGCTAACCTAACGGAAACATCATAACAAATTGAAAAAAAAAATAAAAACAACAAAATTTTCCTATAAATACCATCCTAATCTTCTTCATTTTCCACACATCTATCTCTTCCTTCTTCAATTTATTTGTTCTTCTTTACCATAATATTCTTCTTCTATCCATCTCCTTCTTCTTCAATTTATTTGTTCTTCTTTTTCATTCCCCAATAAACAAAATGGGAGAGTCGGGTAGTACATGGACCAAAAAGGAGAAAGTTCAATTGTGCGAATCATGGGCTACGGTTACCGTATGCCCCGTCATTAGCAATCACCAAACCCTTCCAAGGTTGTGGCTCAAGGTTCGTGAACATTATATTGCAAATTGAACGAGATCAACCCCGGTTCGACCTTCGGCGGCTCTTCAAGCTCATTTTAAGCATTTGAAGAAGATTCTCAAAGAGTGGCACAATGCAAAAATTCAAGTCGGCAAGCATAGACCAAGCTGCACCGACCAAGCGGCACTAATCAATTGGATGAGGTTTTTTTAGACCATCCACTTAAATTAAGTGACACCAATTCATATATTTATCAATTTTTATAATATTTGAGTTTTTTTTTTTTTTTTTTGTAGGAGCATCAAGTTAACTTAGAGTTTATAAGGGTGACAAAAAAGCAATTCGATCATAAAAATTGTTGGGAGGCAGTGAAGGACCACCCTACTTTTAGAGATGCACCTACTCCTCTGGTTTCCCCGTTTGATTATTCCATGGCTAGTGGTTCCCAAACCGAATCACCAATTAATTTGGATGAAGATGTTGTATTGAAGACGCCTCCTAGCTCCGTTGGAAGACCAATGGGACAAAAGACCGCCAAAGAAGCAAGAAGGAAAGGAAAGGAAAAAATAAAGAGGATGTGGGTGAATCCATGGTTCAAGCCTTACTCGCCATCACCGAGAGCAACAAAATTTCCAAAGAGATTCTTACGAAAAAAGAAGAGAACTGATGTGTCGAATATGAAAGAATGATGACATTTGAAGAGGCAAAAGAGGATGCAAGGATAATGGGGATGCAAAATAATGATATTTCGCCAAGGTCAAAGGATTGGTTCAAAAAATTGAGGAGGGACATTAGGAGAAAAACCGATCCTAACGCTAATGCGGATTGCTATAGGCCTCTTTTTGAGGAACCACAATCCCCACAATAGAGTATTGTGTATTAATTGTATTTTTCTTGAATTGTTAAGTTGATTGTATTATGCATTGTTTTATTTAATAAAATAAAGATCAACTATTTGTTATGAACTAATAATAGTGAAATAATTTTCTTTTATTGAAAGAAAACAAACAAAGCACAGATACAATATTATTAAAGTTAAATAAACAAAACACACATACAACATTATTCAAGTGAAATTAAAAATGATGAACTAAGGAGAGCGTCACTTTATCAAATGATTATGCAAATCATTTGTTGATATGAATCACCAAGTCATCTTGCAACGCCTTATAGAGGTAAGCAGAACGTAATTGAAAGTTAGCATCTGAGAATGCTGGTAGGGTTTCTCCAACTTTTAAAATCGGTTCATGGCGGATAACATTACCTTCACGATCCACCAGTCGTTCATATTCGCTTGCCAATAATGGATGCAAGTTATCCTCTTCTTCAGACTCTTCAAATTCGTTCTCGACAAACTCATCTTCCACAATTATGTTATGAAGGATGATGCAACTTATCATGATAGTACGTAAGTCTTCTAGTTTGAACAAGTTAACATCATGACGAAGTATGGCCCGTCGAGCTTGAAGGATACCAAAACACCGCTCAACGTCATTACGGTAAGACTCTAGCATTTTGGTAAAGTGTGCCTCCTTGGCATCTTTGGGTTTGGATATTGCTTTGACAAATGTCTGCCACTTCGGATATATTCCATCAACAAGGTAGTATGGTACATAGTATGTACTATTATTCACCTCATACGCGACCTCCAAAGCACTTTCGTTATAACCCTTGTGAACACGTTGGATGCACCGAGAACATTAAGGTCGTTTTGAGCTCTTGGGGTACCGAAGAAGGCATGCCATACATGTGTGTCGTAGGATGCCACAACTTCAAGTATAACAGTAGGGTACCCTTTACGGCTCGAGAAAACTCCGGACCACCCCTTTGGACAATTTTCCACTTCCAGTGCATGCAATCAATGCTCCCAATCATGCTGGGAAAACCACATTGTTGTCCTTTGTGTAGAAGCCTTTGCAGATCTGCGGCATTAGGAGCTCAAAGATACCAACTCCCATACAAATACTCCACTTGTGCACAAAATTTCGGCATTTCAAACCAGTTGATGCTCCCATCCTGGTGACGTTATCACATTGATCAGCCCCTACACCATATGCAAGCATTCGTAACGCACCTGTCATTTTTTGTTCCGGGAGCAATCCCAGCTTTCCGGTGGCATCTGGTTTTTGCTTCCAAAAATCGTCGCAATTGCAAAGGTCCGCCATGATGCGATTGAATACTGGTTTTTTGCATTCGATAACGCTAACAAAAATTGTGTTGTTATACACTAGACGCTCGACAAAATAATCCTTCATCATGTTAGCCCCTCTTGATTTCCTATGTCTTTCGACGTTAGGGGCACGACCAAGACGTGAACCACGACCTTGAGGAGTCTGCATCTGCATATGGTGATATTGGGCAACCAATGCAGCGGCTTGAGAATTGTTGGACCGAATCTGCATAATGTGCTCTTCATCTTCTTCATCTCTCGCTCTCAAAAATTTCTAATACGATCCATGAAAAATGTGAGAACTGAAATAGATGAAAATATCTGACTTTAGAAAGAGGAGATGAATGAGATGAATGTGTGAATGTAGAATGAGTTTGAAGCTTATTTATTGACGTTTGTAGGAGACAAACTATTATCATCTACACACGTGGCGTGTCGTGATTAGCTTGAAATCCTATCCGAAATCATCACAATTATTTCTGAAGATAATGATATGAGAAAAGGACATGTGTCGTCGGTTCATTGGTATAACCTTATCGGAAATTTTAGATATTTATGAAAGATAACGATATTGATATGAACACGTGTCCTTCCCACATTGGTCATTGATATCTTATATAAATAATTCTAGTTTAATTTCTTTATATATATTACAAGAGCATCTTGTTTATAAATAAATAATTATTGAATTCAATAATAAAGTAAAAAACAATAATTGTTTATCATTAAAAAACATTTTTATAAAAGGTGAATAGTAATTGGTCATCGGATTGGTCTTGTTGTTGTATCGTCGAACCAAAGACCAATGACTGATTTGGATGAATAATGGATTAGCCCAGGTTGAGGATTGATCCAACTCACCTAAAATGGATGCATTTGCTCTTAGGGATGTCCTAAACTTTGATTGTAATTGAATCATCTCTCAATAAATTTAGAGCTACGCTGCTCTCTTTTTTTAAAAAGAACAAAAAAATATTTAAGCAAATTCGAAGGTCCCACTCAAATTTGCTAGCTCCAAAAATTTTTCCTTAGTTATTGACTTATTGTTATAATTTCCCTTCCTTAAAAGTTATAACCAAGGATTAAAATCTTTGTGATATATCCGATATATCCTCTGATATTTTTTTTTTAAGGACCTATATATCTAGAGGGGTAAATATTTTATCTTCCTCCGTATCTCCAATATTTCTTTGATACCTTCAAATATCTCCGATATTTAGGATATTTATGATATATCTTCAATATATTAAAAAAATATCTGTAAAAAAAAAATTCACATAAAGAAAAATCACTTTCCAACAAATATTTGAAAGATGAGTAATTTCCTCGAGTATATCTGAATGAATATGGACAATCTTTTACAGTGGGAGGATCGAATTCATATGAAGAAAATTACGATCATGCCTCCCAAGATCATGATCATGACTTTAGAAGTACTAGGTATGGAGCGCAAGAGGATACCATGTATGGGAAGAGCAGAGGCGGAGCCAAGATTTTTTTTTTTCAGGGGGGAGGGGTAATATATAGTCAAATGAAAATCGATCTAATCCTTACCGATATATTTTATTAAGCACAATTGTCAATGTACATTAAGATTACCCGCTTGCTCTTATTTTTCCCGTAAATTCTCCTCTATTTTAAATAGGTAGTGATTTTGAAAGCTTTTTCTTTATCGATGGTGATTGGTCATGGTATACATCGCGTTACTTGGTTATTACGTTTATTTAAAAGAAAGATTGAGTAATTAAATTGAATCATGTACCAAAATGAAGCTTTATTGGTCTTTTAATTTTTCGGGCCAAATTGTTCTTGCATTTTATTTTTTATTGATCTATGTCATTACATTTTATTTGCACAAACTGATAAACAAATATATTAAACTTTTTTTTTTGAATAGGATATTAAACTTTTACAACTTGAAGTTTAGTTTTTTTTAGTTATGAAATTGGAAATAGATTACATATTGAAATTAATTCATGTAATTTATTCATTTTAGAAAGTAAGAAGCCAAGAATTGAGTGCAAAGTTTGCCACGTCCTATTTGTGTTACTTGCATGAATAGTTTCCATATTTGTTTGGGAGGTCCCATCAAGCATAATCAACTATAAGTTTTTCTTAAATCAATAGCTTCCTAGTTAGTAATTACTTATCAACCAAAGAGTCAAGGGGTGCCATGACACCCTTTGGTCCTAACTTATCTCCTCCCCTGGGGAGGAGGACTAGAGGTGCAAATGATGATCAAGATGTTACTTCAATTGCGTTAAGTTTTGAGTCTATCAATTTAAGTAGTGAGACTCGAACCTCAAATGAATCCCAAGAATGCAACAAGCAATATGGCTATAATGTTTATGGCTATAATCAATGCATAGAAGTCAGTGATCAATCATCCAGTTGGATTCATCTTTACTATCCACTTATTGGGGAAACGGCTGCTCGAAAGAGATATATCATTGTCATATTCAACACTACAATTCGTACTATATTAGTCATATGTTTTGGTCTGATTATTGTATTTTTGTGGACCAACGTGCATCTTATCACAACCTAGATTCTCATTTTAGATGTAGATGAAATTAATGTTTGTAATATTTATATGTAAATCTAATAATTTAAATATTTCATATTAAGAAATAATTCTTCTTAAAATCCTGATATTTTTTTCCGGATATCCCCGATATATCTCTGATAATATCCGATATCTTTTTTTTTTTTAAATACCGATAGATACATTGATACTGATATTTTATTCTTTGGTTATAACTAATAATATTCCGTAAAATTAGTCAAAAGACACGAGCCCACCTCTGCTTCTGCTACCAGGTAACTACGATTCGAGTCTCTAGGATTCCGCGTACGGTCAGAGAAACATATGAAAACCGTGCTTTTCCGCCATCTGAAAAATTGAATAGTTTTTAAAAAACAAAGTAAAGAAACAAGTATTAGAGACTACACTCACCAGAACGCTGAAGCTCTCAGTTATTACTTGTTTTGACTTGTCTGACCTTTCTCGTGAATCCCATTTCTTCCTCCTCCGCTCTCTCTCTATCTTTCTCATTCACTCCCCAACTGTTCCTTTCTCGTGCCCTTACCCCAAAACCAACCACCCATCCAGCCCTAATTTAATTCCATCCAAACCCAAATACCAAAACCCAAGATTGTAAATTGCCTTCAAATCTATTTACGCACCACTGTTGTAGCTTCTCATGTCTTGATAGGAGCTCAATCATGCTGAAAGGTATGTTTTTTACTTCTGAAGTTTTGATCTTTAGAATGATTCTGATGCAAATTTTGAGCACTGTTGATATTTTTGTGTTTTGGGATTTTATGGAATTCTAAAGTTTTAATCTTTTGTATGTTTCTGATGTTGATTTTGTGCCCTGTTGATTGTTTTGTGTTTTTGGGATTTTATGAAATGGTGGGATAGTCATAATGATAATTGACTCATTTGTGTTTATAATTTTCTATTTGTAAAATGTTTGGTCTGTTTTGGAGGGATTTGGAATCATGGGTTTTATGTCTTTGTTGGGTTGTTGTTTTCGAAAGATCTGTATGAAAGAAAAAACCTTTGATTTACACTAAGCCTCAAAATTATAGAAAGAACATGGGCTTGTCTATGTCTGTGGAAGATATTTGGGGATTTGTGAGGATTATGTTGTTGTTTCCTATATGTATTGGTAACAAAGGCACATCAATCAGTAACTTTGTTTATCTTCGTAGTTTCCAAAGGCATAAGAAATGGCAACTGTGCCTCTGTTTCTTATGCTTAGCCGTAATTGGCCAACAAAGGGCCAAAAGTATTGGATATTCCAATCTCTGGTTATTTCAGATTTCATTCTTGGGGTGTCTTTTGTTTTGATCTTTCTGTTAAAATTGAATAATGCTTGTTTTAGATAGTTGTATTTCTTACCATCTGATTCATAATAACCATGTCCTTCCAATTTTACATTTCATTGTATAAAAATGGGAGGTTTTACGTAATATCTATGTCAGTTTTTTATTCCAGAGTTAGAGAATGCGCCTGCTACATTGAGTATATAATTGTTTTATAACCTTGAAATGCAGCAGTCATGGCAGGCTTTGGATGCTTCATTTTGGAGACAGTAAAGGGATCATAGTGGGCCATTTCAGTCTGCAATACAGTATGGTTCTAGTGAACTTCAGAGGATATAATTTTGTGCTTCTCTATCCCCACAAAGCTTACTCAGAAGTGGGTTAGTGTGAGGATATAACTACCTTATGTAGTATTTCATTTGATCCGTCAAATATGAGTACATCAACGACATGTGAGATTGTTGAAGCAAGAGAAGAAGTAGATTCCCAGTTGAAAATGGAAAAGAAAGATGGCAAGCAATGTGTGCCAAACTCAGGAAATAGGTATTCAATAGAAGATGATATTAACAAGCTTTTTCAGGCCATTGATGTTAGAAATTCAGGCAGGGCTTCAGGCCCATGGCGTGAAAGTAGCAAAGATGCCTTGAGGAAGAGTGCTATGAAAAAGCCAATGAGAGCTAGTACATCAAAAGTATCAGGTATTGGAATTTCAGAACCTGTAAGTTTGAAGCAAGCGCTCAGAGGATTATGCATCTCTCAGGCATCAGAGATGGCTGCCATGAAGCGGCTGTCGAGGCCAGGTCGTACTTCTGGGGTTTCAGAAGCAGGCACTATTAAAAGGTTGTACAGGGCAGTAGTAGTCGAGGAAAATGGATCTGGCCTCCCATTGAATGAAGGTAAAGGGAATTTTGTGGAGATCTCTCTAGTACCAGATGCATCAAATAGCTCTCAGAAAATTCCTGGATTCATGCATTCAGAGCCGCAGGTTCATCCAGCCACAACTCCGGCTGATGCAATGATGAGCAAATTAGCACCACAGAAACTAGTTTCTTCTTCGCCAACAGCAGTTCAGAGTAAGATAGTACAGACAGAAGATGGAGAACTGCAAGATGCTTCATCAAGCAAAAAAGTCATTCAGGTGGAGGTTCCGATCGCTACTCCAAATTCATACAAGGGCCAGCTCTCTGCTTCTTCTCAATCTGGCTCAAACTCTAGTAAGTTAAGGAAATCTTCTGGCAGTGATTCACATTTAATCAAGTCGGTCCTCAGGAGCAAGAGCTTTGTTACGAAAAAGAAGAAGCACGATTTGAGTTCCGGTTCTAGTAGTACCAAATCAGATTCCCAGATAGTTAATAATGATTTAATTTCTACTACTAGTAAATTGGAGGGTCAGCTGCATAGTGGCACTCCAAAGCATGAAAGGGATCGAAATACAAAAAGTTCTCTGGTCTCCAGTAATCATAGTGTAGAAATGATCTCAGGTATTGTTGATAAAAAAGGGAAACCAGATTTCCGGTCAAATTATAGTAACAGAAGCAGATCCATAGTGACGAATGGCGATGAGGGATCAAGATCAAAAGAAAAGGGAGATTTCTCACAGAGCTCGAAAAGTAGCATTGGTGATTACAGTAGCAGTACAAGCACTAGTGAGGAGAGCACTCTGAGTGGGTCTGGTCGAAGTGGCAAGAGACCTCACATGTCAAAAGACTTGAGATGGGAAGCTATCCATCATGCTCAGAAGCAGCAAGGAAGCTTAAGTTTGAGGCACTTTAAGCTGCTCAGGAAGCTTGGTTCTGGGGACATTGGAACCGTTTATCTTGCTGAGCTGACGGGGACAAACTGCGTATTTGCTGTGAAAGTAATGGATAACGAGTGTTTGACTTCCAAGAAGAAAATGATTAGGGCCCAAACAGAAAGAGAAATACTGGAGATACTGGATCATCCCTTTCTCCCTACATTGTATGCTCACTTTGTGTCAGATAAGCTCTCATGTTTGGTTATGGAGTACTGTCCTGGTGGAGATCTGCATGTACTTCGTCAAAAGCAACCTGGCAGGAGTTTCTGCGAACAAGCAGCCAGGTACAAATACTTTTTTGTTGATTCTGCTTGCCTTCTTGCTTAGCATACATATGTGGTCACCTCCTTACATTCTTAACTATAATCTAGCATTTTAAGGTTTGTACTTTTGTTGTTTTCCCATGATCTTCTATATCTGGAATACTAATTTTACAGTTGTCTGATACCGGGTGCTGTACTGCACTTTATAGTTTGTCCTTGAGTTTACAGTTTATGGAGTTAGCATAGTGTAATATAAGACAGGGCAGTCGACTAATTGGTAACGATGCAGTAGTTCTGATGGGCATCTGTGCACATGTTTGGCGTGTTAGTTCTATATAGGATATACAGTATATCATGATATCAGTGCACTATAACACCCTCTTAGTATATGTGGGGGAGGATCTAGCTTAGTTTTATTTTAATTATTTGCAATACTTTTCTTTTGATTCGGTTAACCTTGACGAAATTATCAACATCTAAAGAGTTTCACCTTCCAATGATTGGTGGAGTTGGAGCTATTTTCATTGGCATGTTGATAATGATGTATTCAGGAGGAACCCTTCTATCATGCACATGAGTTGCAGGTGATTGCATGCATTCATAGGACTCTTCTCTATGCTGAAATCCTACATGAGAAAGGGTTGTTTACAGCTCAATCTAAGAGACACCCACAGTTGACATGATTTTGTTGCAGCTTTCTGTCTGTTTACCCTTGTTTTATTGTTTATCGTATTTAGTAAACAAATTTTTATAACCTTTGTAATCATTCTCATCCTGTCGGTTGGAAACTTGTAATGTAGAAAGGGTTGGGTGGCATTGGCTTATCTTTTAAGTGCTAATTGCTTGGCGGTGTTGGTTATCTTTTGTTTGAATATGCTAAACTGTTAAAGTAGGCTATGATAGCTTGATTACATTTAATATAGTATCAATATTCATGATTACATTTAATATAGTATCAATATTCAATTATTCATCATCACTGTTGTACTGTATTCCCACATTTTAATATTGCATGACATTGTACCATATCCACAGGTTCTATGTCTCTGAAGTTCTCCTTGTGCTGGAGTATTTACATATGCAAGGTGTTGTGTATCGGGACTTGAAACCAGAAAATATCCTGGTCCGAGATGATGGCCACATAATGCTCACAGATTTTGATTTGTCACTTCGATGCGCAGTCAATCCAATGCTACTCAAATCATCGTCTCCAGTTCTGGAGAGCAGAAAAAAGATGCCAAACCCATGTATTGAATCCAGTTGCATCAACCCTTTCTGCCTCCAACCAGCGTGGCAGGGCTCCTGCTTCACTCCTAGGATGTTATCTGCTGGTGCAAAATCTCGGAAAATAAAATCCGAACTTGCTTCCCAGGTCAGCCCACTCCCACAGCTTGTAGTAGAGCCAACGGATGCTCGATCAAACTCCTTTGTTGGAACCCATGAATACCTTGCTCCGGAGATCATCAAAGGAGAGGGTCATGGGAGTGCTGTTGATTGGTGGACATTTGGAATATTTCTGTTTGAGCTGCTGTATGGTAAGACACCCTTCAAGGGATCAGGAAATGAGGACACATTAGCCAACATTGTCTCGAAAAGTCTCAAGTTCCCAAACAACCCTATAGTTAGTTTTCACGCACGAGATTTGGTCAGAGGCCTCTTAACAAAGGAGCCCCAGAATCGTTTAGGATCTGTGAAAGGGGCTGCAGAGATCAAGCAGCATCCTTTCTTTGAAGGCCTTAACTGGGCATTGGTTCGGTGTGCAGTACCACCAGAGTTGCCGAAATTGGGTGATAGTGTAACAGGTGCTGTTTCACAAATGCAGGAGAGCAGAAACTGCAAGGAGTTGGAAGAGGGTACAGGAGACAATATAGACTTTGAGTTGTTTTAGTTAAATTTTCACTCAAGAAAGAAAGTTGATCCCCTCCATCAGTTGTTCAAATTGATAATATAACTTGTAGTGTAAATTAAACGCAACTCAAAATAGCTGTAGACTACGTACGATATATGACAATATCAATACTAATTATATAGTTGCTGAAATATGAGTTGGAGTAGCATTTTCACTTGTATGTTCTTGGTTATATAGTGCTATTAGATAGATCTTTGCGGCAGCCCCCAACTATTCCTAGAAGTTGAGTGCGAAACCAAAAATATGATGCCTAAACCCTCTGACCACATAAATTTATTGTTTTCTTCTTTGCTTAGCATGAATGATTTCTAAAGATATCTTCTTCTCTTTTTTTTTTTTTTTTTTTAACAAGGATTTCTGAAGACTTCTAACAATCGCAATGGGTTGTCGAGCTGGTCTCACACTATATGAACTTCGAAGGACGGCCATGAAAGAGAAAGAATATAAGCAGCAAAGAAACAAATCTCTTCCTAAGAAAGAAACAAATTCCCACCAACCTATAAAATTGTAGTCACACAGCCAAAGCTCCGTTGACATAACCCATCTCCACACTTCCCGGAGAAATGAAGGCATTGCATATTGGAGTGCCAACCCACCCAAATTTACGACTTTGCCACTCCACCCACTCCTCCTTAAAACCCCAATTTCCTGTTCTTCTCCCACTCTTCCCATCTCTCCAAACCTCAACCTTCCATTCCACTTCTCTCAAATTAACCGCCTCTTTCTCACCTGGGTCTGCCAGCAAGGCCTCAATGGCAGCTTCTACTCCCTCAACAGAGACAGAGACAGAGACAGAGACAGAGACCAAACCTTTCTCTGTCCTGTTTGTGTGTTTGGGCAACATCTGCAGAAGCCCAGCTGCTGAAGGAGTCTTCACTGACTTGGTCAAGAAGAGGGGTTTGGATTCCAAGTTCAAGATTGACTCTGCTGGCACTATTGATTACCATGAGGTATGACTTAAACTCAACTACAACTGCTGTTTTAGTTTCTGATGTTGCTTATGTTTGACTCGATTATGTTGTTGAAAAAGGGAAATCAAGCTGACCCAAGAATGAGGGCGGCCTCTAAAAGGCGTGGGATTGAGATAACTTCTCTATCCAGGCCTATTAAGGCGTCTGATTTTCGAGATTTCGATGTTATTCTTGCAATGGACAAGCAAAACCGAGGTGGGTTTGGTTCAGCTCTCTTGAAAATTGATCATTCGTTTATGATTTTATGTTGAAATGCTGATTGAGTTGTGATGTTGATATTGGCTACAGCTGATATTTTGGAGGCGTTTAATAGGTGGAAATTTAGAGAACCTCTACCTGAGGATGCTTATAAAAAGGTTTGTAGCAAGTGATTTGTGCATGGATTGGTATGGTTTTGATTGTTCTTATATGGTTATTGATGGTGCAGGTCAAGTTAATGTGTTCTTATTGTAAGAAACATGATGAAACTGAAGTGCCGGATCCTTATTATGGTGGACCTCAAGGTTTCGAGAAGGTATATATATCAGTTTCTTAATCATTGATGTGAAAACTTTTCTTCTTGTGTGCGTACAAATGTGAGGAAATCAAAGGCCATGCATATAATGTGGCGCACTCATTATGATGCTGTTGTTTACTGTAATATGCTCGCATGGCTTAGTAGAAATTGAAGGATGAAAATGTTACACTAGAATGGTTTGTGTATTCCCATTGGCATTCAAAAAGTTCAAGCTTTTGTTAAGCAGGTTGCACAAATGAAAAGTATTTTGGGTATATTTTTTGTTTTGTTGGAGTTGTCTCTTAAGATAACATTTGGTCCAAAAAAAAGTTTCATAAATTCATGTTCACTTCCTACAGAAAACTCCATTTGTTTGATCTTTTTGTGTCATTTTATCTGGATGACTACATATTATTTTCCACTTCCAGTTTCTGTTTACTTTTAGTGTCTGCTCTGAGTTGCAATGATCTGTTGTCTTATCTCTGTTGAAACCTTTGGAGAGATAGACAAATTTTAAGGACGCTGTCTGGACATTTTGTTCTTTTGGTTATCACGTTGCCTTTGTCAGCTAGCCATCCCAAAATTTCCACCTTCAACCAGTTTAATGGACCTATCAATACATAGGGGTTTCGAATGTTATAAGTTCTGGTTCTCACGGAGGTTAAACTAATGAAGCAACATTATCATGATGCAGGTTTTAGATTTACTTGAAGATGCATGTGAATCATTGTTGGACAGCGTATTGGCTGAGAACAAGCATATTTTGGATTCCTAATAATACCTTCTCAGGATTTGGGATGATAACTGAAATGTCCATTGGTGCATAATGCTTGTTACTATTAATGCTTGTTACTATTGATGTAACGCAGCTAGCTTGTTGTTGGCAATGTGAGGTAGCATTTTGTTCCGTATGTGATCAACCTTCTCATTTGTAAGTGATAGTAGTTTCAGTCTCGATTCTTCCTATAGTACTGCTTCATAAGTTTATTGCAAAAGATCTCTTATACAAATCATTACTCGGTTATCTGCCTATATGGACTCTCTCCTTGATATCTCGCAAGAATCTACTGACTAGTTTGGTGTAATTTCATTAGTCAATATGGGATCAGGACAATTTTAGGATCGATTTACTGTGCAGTAAGTGTTAGATATCTACATTCTGAAAATGTCTGTTCACGAATTAGAGGTGAACATGTATCGTTTTTGTATTGATCTCTAAGACTATTAGAACTCAGACAGACTTACCTAATAACAAAATCCTCAAATTGCAAATGGTGATTAAACAACACTTTTAAGTTGTACTTTTTTTTCTTTTTTTTTTTTCTTTTTTGAGAAGGATGAAAAAAAAAAAAGTTCATTAATATGCACAAACATTAGTAAATTTGATTTGGATAGCCTCCTGAAGAGAAGAACGAGTTTCCAATAGCTACAAAGATTGACCAAAATTATGAGATACTCTGAGCTATTAGGTGTTACCTGATTAGCTGTTCTTTGGACATGAACAAATGAAATATCATAAGCCAGTCTCATACTAGCTTTGAGGTCTTCCACCCAATTAAAATCCCAACTCAGACCAATCGATAGCGCTGGACTCAATAGCTAGAACCAACTCCAAGCAATCAGTCTCGACCTGTAGCTGATCAAGCTGCTTGTCTCTAGTTAGCTGGGATCCCATGATAACATGCAATAAGTTTCCGCATGTTTTGCAGAAACATGGTCGTGAGAGTGTATAAACCCAGCCACAAACATACCTTCTTGATCACGAAATGTACCACCCATTCCAGCTCGGCCTCTGCTCTGATCAAACGCTGCATCTACACTTGGTTTAATCACTCCCTCTGCCTGTTTACACCACCTCATCGCACTTCTTCTTTCTCTGCCTGGCAATTTAGCTTGATTTGCTTTAATCTCCTCCCACCAGCCAACAGCTAGAAGTAACAATCTGCACTGGGTTCTGACTTCTAAGAGATACTTCCCACACCATATAATCCAATTCTTCCATATAGCCGTTAAATTAGAAATAAGGAGAACGAACTCTTGGAAAGCTTAGTTGCCTTCTCGGCCAACCAATCACACATATTGTCTTCCAACGTAGCATTTGGAGCAGGCAATAGGCGCCATGGGAAGTATTACTATATGTTAACTAAGATATTATCACTATTATCTTGGCCTCATGTAATTGTCATCTTCAAAACTGAAGTAATTGATAAGCTAGGATGATCCATACGAATATACGATCATCTATATTGCCAAATAGACGAAATACACAGGTATCATGGATCACAGTACATAGAGACATACAAATTAATATCATCAAGGATAAAGAGTACTACGCTATCTCGTTCAACCTCTATAGTGCGAGTCTGTGACTATATTCTTGATTTCTTGTCTAAACAATGAGAAACGCAGCCATCGTCTCTGTCATGGCCTTGCCCTTAGTCTGATATTGTCGATATTGTCACAATCATTCTGGCCTCATGCAATAGGCCTATAGTCATTTTCAAACCATCATTTTGGCATCATGTAATTGTCATTTCCAAAGTAACTGAGTAAGGGTGATACATACTGTTGGCGTGAGTCATATCCCCTAATATTAGGGATTGTGAATATTTTGCTGTTATTAGGAATATTTTGTATTATTTCCTTGTAATTAGTTTCCTATTAGGTATTGGTATGTCTTGTATAAATATTCCATTCCTGGAGAGCATGAATACGCTTAAGATCCATTCGGACTCGATTGGTTTTGTTCCGCTGCGAATTGAAGTTCCTCTTGTTTTTTTTCGATTGTTGAAGTTTTGGCGTTTGGCGTTTCTCAATTGTGAAGATAGCTTTGTCTGATTTGGGGGGTTTCGACCAAGCTATTGTTTAATTGGTTGAAGTGCAAACTTGTTTAATTGGTGTATCAAGCAGATCTTGTTTGATAGTTAAGGTGATCTTGTTTGACGTCCAGGGACTTGGCCAATCTTTCTGGTCGTGTTAATTGGTGTGGTGTTGTATTGTATTCTTTGAATATTTGGAGGAAGAATGGTGGACTTGAAGATTACTGATGGGAAAGACTCTCAGGGTTCTGGAGAGAAGAGTCTTGCGACCCAAGAGATTGTGGTTGTTCAGAATGTTACCGACAACTCTAGTTTTGGTGTCAAGCTTGATGGCACCAACTATCAATTATGGCAGAGGCTTATGAAGATTCATATCAAAGGAATGGGGAAGTGGCGTTATATTGATGGTAGTGCCACCAAACCTGCTGCAGGACCAAAATTCAATGAATGTGATACGGCAAACACTAATGTGATGGGAATTCTTCTCAAAGCTATGACTCCGGAGGTAATGGAGTTGTTTTCTAATTTTGATTCTCCCAAGGCGATTTGGGACTCAAATGCTGCAACGTATTATGATGGTAATGACTTTGCTCGTGTCCATGAATTGAATGTGAAAGCTTTCCAACGGACTCAGAGTGGACAGCCTGTGGCAACGTTTTATGCGAGTTTGAGGACAATATGGCAGGAGCTTGATCAGAGAACCCAAACCCTATGACATGGGAAGCAAATATCACTTCCTACCGGAAGGAACAAGACAAAATGCATGTTCATGTCTTTCTTGCTGGTTTAGATCCTCACTTTGAAGGACCAAAGAATGAGCTCTTGCGCCTTGCAACTCCACCGACACTGGAGCAAGCTTTCGCTTATATCCGAAGAGATGAAGCCAACAAAACAGCTGCAAAAGGTCTTCATACTGAAATTTCTGGTTTAGCAATCCATGCTACACCACCACCTCAACCTCGGATAGGGAACCCTACCCTAGTTCCATCTCAGAATCAGTCCTACCAACCACGAAGTCGAGGATATCAGCAGGGTCAAAATTATAACCAATTTACTTGCCACTATTGCAAGGAAGTTGGCCATATGAAGAGTCATTGCCCTATGTTCCGAAAGTTTAATTCCAACAACTTTGGTTGGAGAGGAGGCAATAACACCGGAGGACGTGGAGGTCGTGGTGGTAGAGGAGGCAAAGCGGCAGTCCAGTTAGTGCCAGAACCGGACTTCTATGGCATTGGAGGGCAAGACCCTTCAAAGGGTAATGTTTCCTTGACTAAGGAAACCAGAGGTAAAATTGGTGTTGCTTTACATGTTTCTGACTTTACTGGTAGTGATACTTGCATTATTGATTCCGGAGCGTCTGATCACATGACCTATGATAAATCTTTCTTTATGTCTTTGTCATGTCCTCATATATCCCATGTCTCTAATGCCAATGGCATGTCCTTTCCGGTCTTAGGTGTTGGATCTATTCAGGTTACACCATCCATTATTTTGCATAATGTGTTTTATGTACCTTCGTTGTCTCATCATCTTTTGTCTGTATCCCAACTGAGTTCTCAAAATAAGTGCTCTATAACCTTTTATCCAATGTATGTTGTTTTTCAGAGTCTATGCACCAGGGTGATCATTGGCAAGGGAGACCAAAGGGGGAGACTGTTTCACTTGGATTGCATGTACGCAAAACCAACACAAGCACCAACACAACCTTTAGCCCTGACATTGAGTTCTGATTGGTTGAAAGAGCTATGGCTGTGGCACAGACGTTTGGGTCATCTATCTTTTGGAGTGATGAAGAAATCGATGTCTCTTTGTTTTTGGGAGTTAGTGAGTCTAGCTTGCATTGTGAAATCTGTGCCTTGGCTAAAAGTCATAGGTCTAGTTATCCTTTGAGTTTTCATTCCAGCACTATGCCTATTGAGTTAATTCATTCGGATTTATGGGGTCCTTGAAAATACTCTACTCTTTCTGAAATGCGATATTTTGTACTATTCATTGATGATTTTACTTTCCTATCTTAGGGTTGTGTTACTAAAATCAAAAGATTATGTTTTTTCAGCCTTTACCGCGGTTCATAATCTTATTCGTACTCAATATGATACTCAAGTTAAAATCTTTCGTTTTGATAATGGGGGTGGGAGTTTGTCAACCATTCTTTTCATAAGTACTTCCAAAATCATGGTATAATCCATCAAACCTCATGTCCACAAACACCTGAGCAAAATGGTGTGTCTGAGCGAAAAAATCGTCATCTCCTAGACATGGCTCGGTCTCTCCTCTTAAGTGCTAACATGCCTAAGTACCTTTGGGGAGAAGCCGTGTTGTGTGCGTCTCACTTAATCAATCGTCTTCCATCAAACCCTCTTCGAGATCGTGTTCCATTTGATGTCTTGTCCAAATATGTCTCAATTCCGTCACTAAATACTCTTCCTGCTCGTGTATTTGATTGTGTTACTTATGTCCATCAGTATAAAAATCAGAGGTCCAAATTAGATGCAAGAGCCCTCAAGTGTGTCTTCGTAGGGTATGGATCTCACCAAAAGGGTTACAAGTGTTATCATCCACCATCTCAAAGGATTTATGTCACCATGGATGTTATATTCAGTGAAGATTTATGCTATTTTTTGTCATCTGCGACTCCATATCAAGGGGAGAAATCGTGTTACTACGAGGATTTGTTTAGTGAGAAACAAGAATTAGAGGAGTCGACACAAGGTTCTTTGGCAACAGATAAATCAATGTGTCACATCCCAATTTTCGAAAGATAATTTTCAGAAATTTTGGCATGATATATCTTAAAATATTATAATCTCAAAACCTGTTTCAAACAAACTTCAAGGAAAATTAAAACTCAATGCGGAGGCGTAAATGTCATACAACTCAACACTGAGATAAATATTACATTTCCTTGTTTACATAAACTTGAAAGTCAAGAAAATGGAAACACTCACATGAGTTTAATATTGTCTACTCCAAATATATATAACAAAAACAGTGTACAGCAAAACCCAACAAAAACCCAGTCACTAAGCCTCCGCCTCAACCTTGCTGATCCTCACCTGCAGATCTAACCCCTACACCAAGAATTGGTGCACCGGGTTATAAACAACAAACCCGGTAAGCTAAAAAGCCCTATGAGTAACTCTAAAAAATAACACAAAACTTCTAACATCTAATTAAATTACAAGAGAAATTTGATCAATAATTAAATCCACAATTCCAGCACATTTACAATAACATGTACCTATAAGTCCCAGGTATTAATAAATACCTCTCATGACCTACAACAACAATTTGTGTACCCATGGGTTCCAAATACCATAAGGTATCTCCCATGACCTACACCGACAGACGGACTAGAGCTCTATTCCTAACCGTAATCAATCACCCGGCCAAAGGCTTGAAACCCAGTTTGACTGTCCAATAACAAATCACAAAATAATAATAGCATCATAATCGTAACCAATCACCCTATTAAAGCCTTGGAACCCGGTTTAACTATTTATCCAACAATCACAATATCACAACATCATTATCAACAACACAAGATCACATCATAAATTATATCCTTCCACATAGATATATTATATGAACAAATATAGATATTCCATAAGAATAATCTATCAAAAACAATAAAATTATGATCACATGAACCTCAAAATAACATATAAGAAAAACTCGTTTTATCTTACCTATGAGCCGTTGGCGATCAAGCTCATATATTTTAAAACAAATAATAGTATAGTAATAATTTTATCAACAAATGATCATAATAAAATTTGGTCCTAAAATGGATCTTGGAGAGATTTACTCACCTAAAAATCCCGATGAGTTTTCCGCACAACACAAGAGCCAAGCTAAACCACAGCCTCACAAATCATTTAAAATTACACAATTAAAAACCTTAGAAATTTCTCAACAAGGAACAAAGTACCCTTAACCTAAAGGTTGCCCAAAGAAGGGCAATCCTTCCTCCGAGACCTCCCAAGGTCATTGGACACTCAACAACAAACCATACTACCTCCAAAATCAAACTTTCAAAGTTTATGACCTAATAAACACCAAGAACAACATAGCACCTAAGATGCTAAAACCAAAAGAACACTTAGCCATCACACACAACAACACACTAGTAATTACAAGGACTAGCTAACACGGCAACCAAAGCCCCCACACTGCCCGGACGCGCTCCCACGCGCCTCCACCAACTTCAAAATTTGGGGAAACTCACAACATGAAACTTGTAGATTGAAGCATGGTGAACAACTTTAATACATGAGGTTTTAACCGATTTGGCCGGAATCGGCCGGAAAACGCCTCGAAACACCAACCCGAATTCAAAATCCAAACCTGTAAATCCGGCGCCCAAACTTGATCTTTAGGTCACCCAATAGGTATAAACATCTCTAGAGGGAGGAGAGGAGCAAGACTCACCTAACTCTCGCCGAAATCGCCGTCGAAATCACCGGTTTTCCGGTGAGACAGCAGCAGCTCCGCCACTCAATGGCGACTTCTAGGCGGCGAGATGGCAAGCAGGACTGCTCCATAAATGGAGAGGACGTCTGTGGAAGTCGAACGGGACCGGCGGCGCCCAAAACGGTGGCCGGACGGAGGAGAACCGAGCCGGAGAAGAGAGAGTGCGGGAGGAGGGTCGGGAGAGAGGAGAGAGAAAGATTTTAGGGTTTCTAAAAATAAAACCCACCACTTTCTATTTAAAAACTTTCCAAAACCGGAAACTAACTTCCTCTGACCATAACTTTCTCATACAACATCCGATTTACGTGTGCCGCATGTCTACAAACTCGTATCGCCAAACTCTATGACTTTCATGAAGGAAGTTTTCACAAATAACTTACATAAAAGAAAGTCAACTTTTGACCTCTTAAAAGTCAAAACACCTTAAAATTTACTCCCGAAACTTCAACTTTGCACTAACTAAAGAATTTCCACAATTAAACCTTCATTAATTTCGGAAATAATACAAGGAAATTGATATGAAAATCTGGGGTATTATACAATGAGTGGACCCGCTTTGGAAGACTGATCGTCTACAACTGTTAGTCGTCCATCAACCAGTGATTCACCCGACCGGTCGTCCGATCCGATCTCAGCGAGCGACGCAGAGGCCTAGCGACGCGAAGGCCCAGCGACTGGTCTGGTCAAATTGGACTCCGATCTGGACCTCACTGGCGATCGTCAAACAGGAAAAAAAATGGGCTTGCCGGTGGTAGTCGAACCCAGCAGCTCAAATTGGAGAAACCCGAATTAGTGGACCTTGATTCCACTCGGATCAATCGAGGTGAGGAACTGCGCGGCGGCCGACCGGCGAGGTCTGGTCCGTTGTCGATGCCGTCATCGATTGACAACTGTTTATGAGGCTCCGGTCCACCTTGTCTGGCCATCGATACAAGTAGTCATGATCACAACTCTTTTGTGTTCCCCTTTCCCTCATCAGTGGTCTCCCCTGCTCAATCGTCACCCGAGGTATGTTCTTCTTCTTCTGTGTCAAATAGTGTTCCATCGAAACAATTACATGTTCGTTTAACTCGTGGTCAACCTCCAAAACACTATGAACCCACTCTTACTGCAAAAGCTAGGTATCCTGTTGCTAATTATGTAACAGTCTGGCCCAGTCCATTGAGATATTGTCCGCTTTGGGCCAAACGACTCTCACGGTTTTGCTCTTGAGGTTTCACCCCAAAACGCGTCTCAATGTAAGGTGCTAGCTCTGCACATATAAGCATAACAACTTGTCTCCCCCGGGCGATGTGGGATGGATGCACCTACTAGCTTGCTTGCCTAGTCAGGTCATCACAATCCACCCTCCTTAGGGCCCGACGTCCGCGTCGGCACACTTCCGGCCGGGGACAGGCTCTGATACCAAATGTAACAGTCCGGCCCAGTCCATTGAGATATTGTCCGCTTTGGGCCCAACAACCCTCACGGTTTTGCTCTTGAGGTTTGACCCCAAAACGCGTCTCAATGTAAGGTGCTAGCTCTGCACATATAAGCATAGCAACTTGTCTCCCCCGGGCGATGTGGGACGGATGCACCTACTAGCTTGCTTGCCTAGTCAGGTCATCACAAATTATGTATCGACCCATAGGTTATCTAAACCGTATGTTGCTTTTGTGAATCAATTATCCTCTGTCTCTTCCTAGTAAAGTGTTAAATGCAATTAGAAACGAAAAGTGCATGCAAGCAATGAGAGTCGAAATGGATGCACTTGAGAAGAATCATATGTGGGAATTAGTACCATTACCGCCCGGAAAGAAAACAGTTGGTTATCGGTGGGTCTATACGGTGAAGCACAATTCAGACAGATCTGTTGACCGGTACAAGGCAAGATTAGTGGCTAAAGGCTATACTCAGAAGTATGGGGTGGACTATAATGAGACATTTGCGCCAGTGGCGAAAATTAACACAATACGGGTACTTCTTTTTTTAGCTGCTAATCTTGATTGGTCATTGCAGCAATTTGATGTTAATAATGCATTCCTACATGGTGATCTGCAAGAAGAAGTTTATATGGATTTGCCGTCGGGATATGGCACTTCTACTGGAGAGAGAGTGGTGTGTAAATTGAAGAAGTCTCTCTATGGGTTGAAACAGTCTCCTAGAGCTTGGTTTGGCCGGTTTACCAAGTTCATGAAAAGCATTGGGTACTGGCAGAGTAATTCAGACCATACTTTGTTTCTTAAACATCGAAGTGGTAAGGTGACTGGTCTCATTATTTATGTTGATGACATGGTTGTGAAAGGTGATGACTGGGAGGAGATTCAACGGTTACAAAGTCAGTTATCTTCTGAATTTGAGATAAAAGATTTAGGAAATTCGAAGTATTTCTTGGGAATTGAAGTTGCTCGTGGGAAATATTGTATCGTGTAAAGTCAGAGGAAGTATGTTTTAGACTTATTGGCAGAGACATGTATGCTTGACTGTAAGCTAGCTGACACTCCTATCGAGCATAATCATCAGTTAGCAGAGTATTTGGACCAAGTACCCACAAATAAGGTGAGATATCAGTGGTTAGTTGGAAGATTAATTTATTTGTCACATACCAGACCTGATCTAGCTTATGCAGTTAGTGTGGTAAGCCCGTTTATGCATAATCCTAGCGAGGCCCATATGGAAGCTGTATTTCGTATCTTACAGTATTTGAAGTTTGCTCTTGGAAAGGGATTAATCTTTACCAAACATCATCATTTAGATGTTTCTGGGTACACAGATGCAGATTGGGCAGGTAATATTACAGATCGCAGGTCTACTTCGGGCTACTTCACATTTATTGGTGGTAATTTAGTCACTTGGAAAAGCAAGAAACAAAATGTAGTGGCTCGTTCTAGAGCCGAAGCAGAATATAGAGGAATGGCCCGAGGTCTTTGTGAGATGTTGTGGTTGAGACATGTACACTTGTTGAGAGATTTGGGATTCCGACAGAAGAAGGTTATGCCTCTTTATTTTGATAATAAGGCTGCAATTGAGATTGCCCACAATCCGGTTCAACATGATCGCACGAAACATGTGGAGGTCGAGCGACATTTCATTAAAGAGAAGTTAGATGGCCAAGTCATTTTCTTTCCTTTTGTCCCTACTGAAGAACAGTTGGCTGATATCCCTACAAAAACTCTCTCGAGTAAAGCTTTTCATGACTCACTTGACAAGTTGGACATTCGTGATCTCTATGCACCAATTTGAGAGGGAGTGTTGGTGTGAGTCATATCCCCTAATTTTAGAGATTGTGAATATTTTGCTGTTATTAGGAATATTTTGTATTATTTCCTTGTAATTAGTTTCCTATTAGATATTGGTATGTCTTGTATAAATATTCCATTCCTGGAGAACATGAATATGCAGAAAATCAGTTTCTCAAATCTTCTGGTTCCTTTTGACTCGTACTAATATACGATCGTCTATCTTGTAAAGATCGAGAAAAAGGTGTTTGCTTGGTTATCAAGATCGGGCAATTATTAAAGATCTTACATGAAAAAGGTAATCCGGACGTGTGCCATGCTAGTAAGAAGGTTTAATTACCTTTGTGATTAAGGTACAAGAGACGTGGTCCAACTGAAGACGTGGTTCCTTAATTCCTAAGGGAGTCCATTACGTGCATCATGGTTTGTGGCCAAGGAAGGATTTCATTCCTTATGTCGATTATATTCATGTGTGATACACGTCTAGAATGGTTCAGAGTCAATTATACTATCCAGAAGACGATCACGTCACCTTGATCTCCAAAAATTATATTTGAGGCGAATATCTTTGCCTAGACGTTGTATCTAAATCTATTATGGATTTGTGATACACGGACCGATACCTGCGGTCTAATTCAATAAATATTTTTCTTTCCTATGAGTAAGTAATGGCGAAAGGTTTCAGGATCTCATAAGGATTCAGTATCTGATTGCCTTGAGATGCAAGTCATTGACGAACCTATCCCGTATATAAGAGGTTCTAAGCGAATGATACATAGACGACAAATCAACAAACCTTGCATATCTGCAAATTGGACGCCTCTCCAGGAGCACCATCAAGCTTCATCACGAGCAAAGCCCTCCCCCGATTCATGAAGCCTCAATCACGAACACAGACCCGCCAACTTATTGTTAGAGATTCCTTTTCTAGGAAATATCCTTTTATCTTTGTTGGTTAAGCACCCTAAGAGCAATCTTTGGTTTGATTTAAAACCTTGTGACATGTCTGTTCCCGCCTATTCACAGTCGTTTGGAGAAGAAGTCAGGAAGACGCGTGAATCCTCAAGATCAAGGCAGTTGCACTGTCTCAAAGTGCTGGCACGCCTATACATAAGGCGATAGTTTGAGTGAGCCTCAAACCCACCTCGAACAGTTACAAATATATGAAATGAATGTGTACATCAACACCTAATGAAACCTTAGTAACTTAACCTAATAACTTCACAAAGGAAAACATCTTCTTTTCACCTATTTGAGTCCTAATTCAACAAGATACTAAATGTTGAATATCCTTAAACAAAACTCAAATAATCATGCTAAGTTAATTAGCCCTATAAGTTCATGGTTACTAAGAACAATATAAGACCATTGATGAATGTTCAAATACAGTAAAACCTCAATAAATGAATGTTCGATAAATTAATAACTTCAATTAAATAATAAATTTCTCCGGTCCCGACTTGGGACCAGTGTATATTACTAGGAACCTTGTTAAATGCATATAAGATAATAATTTTTTTTAGACTTTCTATAGGTCCCAACGAATATGTAAAGTAATAATTGATAAAATTAATATTAGAAAATATCAAAAGAAAAATGATTAAATTCAGTTTACCCTCTCAAACTTAAGGGTTAAAATCAGTTTGGTCCTTGATCTTTTTTTAAAATCATGTTGGTCCTTATACTCCCAAACGATATCATCTAAGTCCAAAATTCGAATTTTAGTCCAAAAATGGCTGAGTTTGGTCCTTGAAAAATGACGTATTTTCATCGTCAGAATGCTGATTTGCCTTTTTATGTAGGTTATAAAGCTCAAACATGGATCCTCATGTTAGGTCCAAGTCAGCAAATGACGTTATTTTGATAGTCATATTAAAATTTTGGACTTAGTTGATGATGTTTGGGAGTACAAGGACCAACGTGATTAAAACAAAAAGTCAGGGACCAAACTGAATTCAGTCCTAAAATTCAAGGGGTCAAATTGAATTTAATCCAAAAAAAAAAATATTAATAATTGAGAAAATGCATAAAAGATAGAGTAAATAATGTTCATAATACAAATTAAGGAAACTATGAACAATTTTATTTTCTCAGTTTAAAGTATCCATATATAGTCATTTGATTTTTACTCGTATTTATGAAAAATTAAGGAAACTCTTAACTGTTTAAGGAAATTATATTTCCGTCCTTCAGTTATGTGTTTTGCCCTAATACACATAAGATTGGTTAATTCAGTTTCCTTATTAGAATAGATTACAGTTGATAGAACTTCTAAATCCTTCGGGAAACTCTATGTAATGCCTATAAATATGTCTTTCTATCAATGAATGAGTAGTCTGTTATTCTCGTTATCTTTTCTCATTCAACACGTTATCAGCATTGTGCTCTAACCGAGCTTGATAACGAAACCCTACTAGCAAAAAAAAAAACAACAGAAAATCCCCATCGCAGGGCACCCAGAAAATTGCTCTGGGCACCCACCTTCCCTGATCCGGCAGCCTCTCTCCGTCTGCTTACACCGAAGGCGAAGCGCACCAGCCTCCTCTACCACCCAACACCAGCCGAGCCGAGCCCCCTTGCAACCCAGAACCACAGCCCTCTCTCGGCCCCAGCACCGACGAGCGCACAATCCCCACCTCAGCAAATCACCACCTCCGCCGCTCTCGCTTCTCTTCCGGCGTGAGCCCCAGTCGAGCCCTCATCTCCGCGCGCCCAGCAGGCTTCCCTAGCGCCTTGAGCGCCGCCCCCTCAACCCAGATTCCGTTGCTTGACCTGCAATTGACGACCACTGCCTGGTGACACAGACCCGGCCCAACGCAGCCCAGCTGCGCCTACCCTCCCCGGCGGCGCATCGTTTTGCTTCCACACCGACGCGGCCCTAGACCACCGCTCGACGCCCGCGCCTTCACTGCTGCTCCGATCGATCCGGCGCAAGGATCCTAGGACCCAAATCAATACTCGGATCCGTAGCAAAAGAGAGCAGAAGAGAGAACGTATAATTGTATAATTGTACGAGGGGCAAAATGGTAAATTTTCCCCTCCAGGTAAAAAGTTTTTACCCATAAGTAAAAACAATTTATTTACAGTACTAACTATTTAATTAATTTTACTGTTTTATATATATGGTGAATATGACTAACCATATATTATATTTTTTCATGAAATTTTTTGCATGATGAATCGCTATGGAATTGCGAGAGTAACTTCGCAGCATGGAAGCAAACATGAAAATTACAAAGGCAACTTCTCTTACACGGCAAACTAGCAAGTAAGCTTTTATCAAAGTTGCCGCTTTTGAATTTTAATTTCATAGCCGGGCTTCGTAGCCTTCTTCTACCCCTACATTTCTTATAACGTGGGTTGATATGAGGAATTAGGACTCCTCATATCAAAGTTGAAATTTGTGACAGTTTGACAAGTCACGGTATTACGACAAATTTGTCGTGGTTAATAAAGGGACAAACATCTATTTGCGACAGAAATTGTCGTGGTTATATCGATTTGTGACGGAAATTGTCACGGTTTACATCGAATTGAGTTACTATAAACTATGGTCTTGACCAAATTCAATACTTAGAATTAATTATCGTATATCGATAATAGTTAATCTTCCATCTTGTTGTTTTAAGATAATTGACCGAAACATGAGCCCCATATTTGAAAAAAAAAAGTGACGAAATTTGTGTCACGCGTTCTGAAAAAGAGGGGGAGGCAACTCCTCGAACCCCACATGTCATATAAAGATTGGGCTACTAAAGAAAAATCATGTTATTGATGTGGTTCTACATCGGTTCACTAATTGCAATGAAAGCAATATTATGGTCAATGTATACAAAATATATGGAGTTCTTGCAACAAGAAACTCACTATATGGAAGAAGTTGAGAACATTATTCTCACAGTTACGGATTTTAAAAGCAAAAGGTATATTGCGGAATATATGAAGCATATGACTTCGGTTTAATAGTCTAAGTGACTACAAATCGGTTTATTTTTCCAAGTTTTATAAAGGCATACACCTCACATATTTGACTAAAGTTACTTAGTCGTTATGTTTTGAATTAAATTCATGGTGAAGACCTCGTTATCATTGTTGGCATATATATTCGAATTTTGTCTTGCACACATGATTCGATCTACATAAGAGATATGATAATGCAATATATCGCATTACAATATGACACTACATTGGACTACATTGGACCACCAGTTATTATAAGGTGGCGTTTCTAAAGGCTATATATCATGATATAGCGAAATGCACATCGGTTTTGGATCAAAAGAGGATTTGTGATGTCAAGTGTAGCACAATGCACACTTATACAATTGCAAAGACATTACAAACAAGAGTAGTTTTCTACACTCTTCAGCGGATTCACAATTGCAAAAAGGAATTTGCGTTACGCTATATGTCATCTAAAATTAGATGTTGAAAAATCCTCATATTTCTCTACAAGATCCGACAGTGGGCCGTTGGCGGCGCTGCAGCCCTGTATAGGGCTCACGACCAATTTTGCCCAGTTTTGGCATGTTTTAAGCCTTGTTTCGTCCATCTATGTAGTATTACATGTCATGGAATTCACTCTAAAGGGTTCCAATACATTTTTTCAATCTCCATCGAAATTGTTAACATATTTCGGTTTCTATGTCTTGACATAAGACTGTTGTCTCTACATTCTAGTATATGAATGTGTTGTAGCGAGATTGAGTGCTTAGCTTATTGCAAGGAATAGACAACTATTCATGGATTTAGTGCTTTATAAATCCGTTGTGACTACGATGACTAGATCATTACAAATAATCAGAGCGGATTAATGCTCAAGTTTCAATGCATAATGGCGTTATGATTCAAGTCACATATGTTATTTATGCATAAGGAATCAATCGAACCGTGCTATGACTTAATGATATTCACGCCAACGTTTATCACTTGGAAACACGTTGTAAGAATTGATGAGAATTTCTTATGTATCACTATAATGAATGCGAAACATTTATGAGTCACTAAGATTCGGTTAATTGAATCTGTTATTGTCACCAATGATGAGAATGGAGACATCGACTATAGTCCGCTTATATAAGAACCTTGACAGGCGATCTCTTTTATGTCACTTTGATGAGCCAGTCTTCCCGTCGTTAGGGGGAGATAAGAACAAGAATGTTCATGTAGAATGACTTAGATTTGTCGTGGTTTGTCCCTACTGTGTCTCATCAAGTTCCCTAAAGTGACGAGGTCACATATACATGCTGTAAACATGCCTGCAAGGATTGATGTCCGGATAATGACATGTTGATGTCCGGATAAGAGGACATGTCGTCACCCATAGATGGTGGCATGGTGACACTACAAATGTGGTAGATGGTGTCGCTAGGCCGTGGCTCCCATGGTTTAGGGGGAGGCCACTTGGTTCGATACATACTCGCCAAGGAAAAATGCGAGTTTGGCACAACTTGATCATTTGATCAATGATACTCATTCGTCTGTTAATACTGGATTATGGTTATCATTTGGGGACGCCTCAATGTTAATACCAGTCCATATAGAGATCTCTACAATTAGAAATTACACCGGTGTACATGATGGCGTGGTTTAATGAGTTTGATATCGAACCATACTTTGTTGAGAAAATACCAACGTTGTAGATTGGCCTAAATGGAAAGATGCGATCCAGTTTAAAAAAAGAGATAGTGTTTTGGTTAAGTGACGCCGACACCCCAAGTATAAACTCTATCAGTTATGTCTTTGTTAGAAAGCGTAGTGAGAAAAAAAGTTTAGACTCATCTTCTGGCGCAAGGTCTCTCACAAATACCCTGGAATCGACTACGATGAGATATACTTTCGTAATGGATGTCATTGCACTCCACTACCTTGTTAGTTAGGTAGTTTCTGAAAAACTGAACAAGCAGCTTGTGGTCACAACTTATCTCTGTTGGGAACTATGAGATGTACATAAAGATCATGAATAGATCTGTTTTCACCCAAATCAAGTGGCTCCTGACCACAAAGGCGTTCGCAAGGTATTTGCTAAGTATCTACTTGATTAGGGAAGGGATATGAAGAATTATGCCTATTTGAGTGTAAATTCTAGATGAATCGTGATGAACTCTTGTTAAACTAAAAGATGTCACTGATCCAAAATTATGAATGAAAGGATCTTGGGAACACTTGGTCTCGTAAGTGAGGACCGTTATTGATGATGCTTATTCATCTGTCGGCTTAAGGCAATCTAAAGGACGATGAAGTTATGCCTATATGTATCCCTTGATCAGTCGAAATCTTGAGAAGACTTGTTTCGTCCATATAACGAAGAAGTCTTAGGAGAAATTCTCCATCTAAGTACGGTAGCACATTCATGTACTTGTTACAATATGCTTGACTCGACATCTCATTCACTATAAACTTGTAAGGCCAAGTTCTCCTTAGTCTTTCAACTCTCTTCCTAGCGGTCGAGCATCCTCGCTCCCTCTTAGATGAGTGTGAAGGAACATCAAGGTAGTGGCCGGATGCGCCCACGCAATGCCAATGTAATGGCAGTAATTTCTTCTAAGAAAGGTTTATGCATATTCATCCCTACAGAAAGACACATTAACAACGAAATCAGAATCTGCCCAGTTTCGTAGGTCAACTTCCACGGGACCTACAGGATAGCCCACTCGTTGGAAAATGGTGAAATTGGGACCATTGGAAAGGTCTATATGTCTACTTTCCAGGGAAACCAACTATTTGATCACACCTATCATACTGAGTGATTTATGGCTATTTTCATAAAGTAGGACGGATCTGTCCGAGAATCTGCTTTGGCAGAACAGTCAACTTCGACAGAGCTTTGTGATCAACTCAAGATGAACTAGGTTATGGACCTTATATGTTGGAAAGCTACGTGTGTCTAGTTTCCAGAACTTTGTACGGTTCGTCCATACCTATTGTATCGAAGACGTTATGACTGTTTAAGTACACGAAGGTCATGCCATGCGTGATTATGATTTTCAACGCGAACTTATGTTTTGAGTTGTTAGGCAACCTTCTCCTTCAAGATCAAAGTAATGCTAAGCATAGCAAGTCTGATCTAAGGATGTTGTGGCTGGATTTAATAACTAAATCGTTACCCAAGTTTACTTTTGAAGTATGTGAAGTGCATTGGCTTGCATCGTTTATCTGTACTCCGAGATTGAGTTACCAATCAGGGGGAGTCGTTGTGTAGACATCAGGGGGAGTCTACATGCATCACATGTTATCTTCAATTGTAGTTGGTGCGTTGTGCTCTTTTTCCCTTCGTCCAACTCTTTTGTTTTACCCACAAGATTTTTGTTTTACTTGGCAAGGTTTTTACCGAGGCAACACCATAAGCACCATATCGTATTAGGGACACAAGGGGGAATGTTTAAGGAAATTATATTTCCGTCCTTCAGTTATGTGTCTTGCCCTAATACACATAAGATTGGTTAATCCAGTTTCCTTATTAAAATAGATTACAGTTGATAGAACTTCTAGATCCTTCGGGAGATTCTATGTAATGCCTATAAATATGTTTTTCTATCAATGAATGAGTAGACCGTTATTCTCGTTATCTTTTCTCCTTCAACATTAACAAATTAAGGCAACTCTTAACAACAAAACCCTTTATACAATAATAAATATTCATTTATCGATAAATAAATAATTTATTCATTTATCAATAATATAATAACCTCTCTTAAGTAATAACTTTCCATGGTCCCAACATTATTTATTTATAGAGATTTTAGTGTAGTTTGATTTCTTTTGTTACGTGATTGCTGATTATGGCTTTTGTGCCATTAATAAATTTGGAGTGTTTTTTTTTTTTATAGAAGGACGATAGTATTAAACAAAAAAGAACCAGGAATTACACAATGTGACCAAAGAAGCCACGAATGCCTTCGGGAAGAGGTGCAAACCATTGACCTGAAAAGCCTGAACTAATAGCTAGTTTCGCTACCTTATGAGCCAAGTTATTCGACTCTCTAAATACATGAACAAAATGAGAACACTGTAACCTTGCTAAACAAGTTTTAATGTTCTCCACAACCTCACCAAAGGCAGAATCATCAACCTCCACCTCCTTCGTTGCTCGTACCAACTGCAAGAAATCTGACTCCAATAAAATAGGCGCCAACTTGAACTCGATGGCCAACTCGCATGCTGCCCTCCCAGCTACTGCTTCCATAATCACCGGTGAAGCAATATGATTAATTCTGTAACAAACGCCCCCCACAATGGTAGCTGAAGAATCACGAACTACAACTCCAATCCCACCACTCCAAGAGCCAACATCATATGCTGCATCCAAGTTGGCCTTTAACCAACCAATGGGAGGAGGAGACCAAGGTCTAGGACTGCGACGAACCGGATTCTTCTTCTTCTGAACCGATTCCATCAAAACTTTAAACTTTCTGATATGAAAAACCAGTTGGAAGGAGGATTGTACCTTGTCATTCCACAACCTCTGATTTCTTTCTTTCCAGATCGACCACAACACCACCAACAAAAGAGAGAAGTTTTCTTTACATTGTCAACACAAATAAATTTGGAGTGTTAGGTCACTCTTCTCCACCCATCTCCTGTGAACCATAAAAAATAAAAGTAAATAAAAAAAAAAATAGAGACTCTCCCTATTTAGATCGGTATAGCTGACGAGTAAAGATGGAGTGAGTAAAAAACACAAAGCAAGAAAACGTTTCAATGAAACAGAAACCCAGGGCAACAAACTTATGATGAAATGACAAAAAGGAAACACCTACAAAACGTGAAGATGCAGTTGCATGCATCGATCGGTTACACTTACACACCCAAAGCAAGAAGCTAGCTCTCTGCCTCCCTCCCACGTAGTCGATTCATGGCTCATGCATACCTTTCTCTCGTTCCACGGGTCACCAAACAACTCATCCCTCTACCACCTGCTGCTACTGTTTCTCTTATATTTACTCCTCCATCTCTCTTCCTTGCTACCAACCCCGGATGGAGTACTGGGACGCAGATACGCCGGAGCAATGCCGAGAGCGCCGCCATCGCAGAATCCAAATGAGGCGCTCCAAGTTGTGCTTTTGCGGCCAGCAATTCCACCGCCAGCTCAGTTCATACCGGACTAATTACACTATGACTACTCATGAAATGCCACAACAGAATGAGGAGGATGATCAGCACCGGAATCCGATGCCTGATTTCGGGAAGTTTTCGCTTATAAGGAGGCGTTCGGAGAGCATTACTGATGATACATTATTTGTGAAGGAGGACTTCTGCCGGCTCGAACTTCTAGGTGGAGAGCCTATGCATTTCTTTGCCGTCTTTGACGCTAATGGAGACTCTCATGTAAGATCACTTCTTGCCACTCATCCTCTTGTTCTCTGTGATTGAAGTCTCGCTCATGTTTGAATCTCATCTCAATTTTGTTAGGTAATTAAAAAATTAAGAATGAATTGTATGAAGGGTTTGTTAATTATGATTCATGGATTAATGTTGTTCAGGTGTCTATGCTGTGCAAACAATTGATGCACCAATTCGTGGCGGAGGAACTGCGGCGCTTGTGCACCACTCCAGGGCTTGGTGAGAACTTGAGCTTGGCTTTGGAAATGGGGAGCGAGCAGCAGCAGGAAGGAGAGGAGGCCAAGTGGCATGATCTGGTGCGAACAGCCCTAGAGAGGAGCTTTCAGAGGATGAACCGCCTCAGGCAACACACTTGCACGTGTGAGAACATCACTGATGGTTGCAGGTGTGGATTTATGATCGTCACGCCGCCGGTTGCGGCTGTAGTGGCAATCTTAACTGCTCGGAATGTTGTCATTGCCAACTCCGGTACCTCACGCGCCGTCCTTGGCCGCGCCGGTAGTTCTTTACCAGTCTTGGATAATTCCAAGGTAATGCATGCGTACATATATTTTCTAAAACAGTTTACTACTCCCTTGCTGAAATTTTCATTGCATCACATACCCCAAAACAAAGTATGGTACGTAGCTCCCCTTTTCTTTAAGGGGTGATCATCATAATTCTAGGTCATTAAGCAATTTCTTTAAATAAATCTTCAGTAAGATCTTAGTTGTAGTGATCATAAGTTCATAACTCAATAGCATGAAGCATATAAGCTAATGAAATCGTCAGTGTGATCTTGTTCATGCGGATGGTAAGCCAGGTAAGGTATGACAACTGCTCAATTAAACTTTCCCACTCCTTTCTCCTTCCTTTTATATAAGAAGAATATAGCGGATTAGTGGTGACATTTGAATATCATGTATACGTACCCCATTTTCCTTTTCTACTCAAGTAGATGCTAAACCTCCTTATATTTTGGTGGTGTGACTCTTGTTTTATTAACTTGTTGGTTGCAGCCTGAAAGACTATATGAACAAGAAAGGCTTCGTACAGTAGATGGTCGGGTTATTCATCACAACGGCATGCGTGTTTATGGAATTCATAACATATCGCAGTCCCCAGGTGATTTATCTAGTCCGCGCGCAATAGCTAGTCCATTATCTCAAATTTTTGTTACACGAACAGTATGTTCAATCTCATAATTTCTCTCCTAACCTAGTATTCTCATTTCCAAACTTTATATATAGCATTCCCAAGTATGACATTCTCCAAGTTGTTCCACCGTTTTGAATTCAACGGGGAAAGAGCCCCAGAGTATGTCTTACACACCATAAAAAGTCTCATCAGTTTTACTTTCACGATACCAAAATTAAAATTAACCTCATTTGCTAATTGAAGTGCTATAATTCTGCAATAGTCCGGAGATAAAATGTAACTGTTCTTATAAATCACTCATGCCACCCTTTATATTCATGCATGATTGCACATATCACAGTTTTTCTCAAAAAAAAAAAATGCACATATCACAGTTTGACGTGTGACTAGTCTATCACTCTATCCCGATCAGTACGTACTTCTTTGTGATGCTGAATTTGATTGCAGCGCAAACAGGGGATCACCACCTTGTGAATATTTCTTCCACAGAAAGAGAGGGAAATGAAGATGAGTGCTTGATTCTAGCCAATCATGGTATTTGGGATGCTATATCAGATGACATGGCTTGCAGGGTAGCTACAACATGTCTCACACTTGAAGATGGGGAACCTGCTAGAGCTCCGGGTAACAATGGTCCTCTTTATGATCCAGACACATGTGACGATAAGACGAACAGGTTTTTCTCTTCCAAAACCAGCAGTGCAGCTGCAATACTCTGCCGCCTCGCTTTGGGCCGTGGAAGTCTAGGTGACGTAAGTGCCATAGTTGTCGATTTAGTCGCTACGCCCTAATGAAGGCAAAAAAAAAACGCTATAGCGACTTTCTCAAGTGCAATGCACTACTGTTCCATGAAAATAAGTTTGCCTTGTAGATTAGTGTGAACTGTGATGAACTAAAAATAAGCTATCAATCATGCGTGAAATCAGAATACAATTATATCTTATAAAATCAAGGCTTTTCGTCATAAAAATAAGAAGAAAAAAAAAATTCATCAAATGGGATCCAAATATAAATCAAATAATTACAGAAGTCCTAGTTCAGGTATTTTAAATATAGCCGCCTCGGTCACTTATAGAATTGTCGAACACTGATTCTCTGTACTGCATTATGACAATAACAACAACAACAACAAAGCGCAAGCGCAATATATACAATCCACTTCACAAAGGGTCCATTTTCCCTCATGAAGCCACTGAGAGCTTCTACTCACTGGAATATTAGTGAGAATACTTCACCTGTTGCAGTTGAACTACTTTATAATTCTGTCCCATGCTTCAATTCTCAATGGCTCCGTAGTCAATTAATTAGTGTTCGAGTATTTCTTTCTTTACCTTCATACTAGTATCTGTTTCTTCCAACTACGTTTCCTTCTTGGGTTGGAACTTATCATGCAAGAAAATGCATTTACAAGCTCTGAATCTTCTTCATTCACAATGTTCTTTGCTGCACTTGGGTTATCGAGGAGGAGCTTTGCTACAAGGTACCCGGCAACCGACCAAGTTTGATACAGCTGTGCTTGTTTTCCAATAAATCTTGCTCGCTTGGTGTCATAATATTCCGGCCACTTATCTTGAGATATGCGTTTCTCAGCTAGCTTGATAGCTTTAGATGCAATTTCTGGTCTGTCAAGCTTTATGCAAGCCACGGTGAGCTGAAACAAGCCCCATAATTGTGTTAGTGACACAAATAACCCAATCACTGCTAGATATGCTAGGGTAAATAAACATGAATAGAGACTAGCATGTTAGTGCATGTTGCTCACACCCTTTGTATGTCCTACCCATCATCAATATCTGACTTCTTACTCTGACATTATCACCCACCCAAAGTCAAGACACCCTCCTTCCAGTCGTAGCATACTATTTTACAGTCAAGTTATGTTTGTGCAAAGTGTCTTTCACTTGCAACAGAGCAATGTGACCTTGTTCCGATGAAAGCATGAGCCCCGTATCATACAGAGGATAGGCTGGTTCATTTCAAGAGAGAAAGAAGGTGTTGGGGGGAAGTAACAAAAGATGAATATGTCAAGTGATTTTTTTCTTGGTAAATAAGTAACAGGTAATTTTTCTGAAACTGCATTTCACAATCTTGTTTAATCATATATCCAAGCCTCTCTTTTATCACTAGTCCTGGCCAATGTTAAGAATGAACAGCCTCTGCAACTCCCTAAAAGATGGTATGGTATAGCCATATAGTATAGTGAGACATGGCTGAGTTAAAACCATGATGCTCTGAAGAGTACCACCGTTGATCTAACTCAAACTAAATACAGGGTGTCTGGAATCCTCACATTATCAATGAAAACAACCAAAAGAAGATCAATAATTATGAAGTTCCAAATGATGGTATAAGTACCAAAAGAAAAACAGTTCAAGTTAATAAAGATAATAATTAGAGAACTAAACTGGCATAAAGCAGGCATAATATGGAATTAAAAACCCAAAGTGCAAATCAAGATCATGAGAAAGAAATTTTCTTCGCATTTTAATGCAAATAGAATTCTAACCTGCCAAAGTAATGTTGGCCAAGAACCTCCATTATGGTAAGACCAGGGACTGCAACATAAAATTAAGTAAAAGATGAATATTTGAATCAGGGGAAAGAAAAGTCATAAATAAAAGTAGAGGCACATTACGTGTTTTTGGGATCACTGCCTGTGATGATTTGCCATTCCCGGCCTTCTAGAGCAGGATAACATATTTTAAAGGGCATGTCTGCCACCAATTCCTCCCATTTTGCATCAATAAGATCCAATATAGCATGAGACTGCTCCAATGTTGCAAGACTACTTACAATAGACCACAAGTTTCCAAGAGAAAAGAAACGAAAGTCCATGTGAGCGGGCTGCAGGTTACCAATCAAATAGCCTCCTTTACTGGGCATAAAGTCCACAAGCCACGATGGAATCTGATCGGGGTAGATATTGAACTTATTAACAGCATCATATGAGTATTCCTCTGTCTTGTATCGGTAAATTTCATTGAGCTTTCTCATGTCAATCCAGTAATATTCTCTGATATGAAAGGATAAAGCAACCAGACGATTTTTAAGCGCTTGCATGAGGTCAGCTGATGCATCCTCTGGAGCGAGCATTTCACGTGCTCCAAGTAATGCAGAATAGAACAGTGCCTACAAGTAAAAGCGTCAGTGTTCTCTTATAATGCCAAATGATATATAATTATATGTCATGTATGACAGCACACAGATGCGTATAAACCCCTCAGCTTCTTTGACAGTTTATGAATATCCATGCAGATGAGCCCAGCACAAAGCAAGGCATGCACTTCAAAAAAAACAGGGAATTATAAAAAAGTTGAGTGAAAAGGGAAGCACCCCAACGACCATCAAAGTTGTAGGAGGGATGTATAACAAATAGGGCTTACTCTGAGGTAGCATTTGTTTTGGAGGAATGTTGGCTTTCAGAGTGGGTATAGTAACTGTTCTTTCAGTTCCCCACTTTGGTATGCATGCTTTGGGAATGGACCCATTTACAATTTGCCAATCCCAATATCTAGAATGCGTTTATACTAGTTATTATGCCTAAATTACCTCTCATTCATGTGCTGCAAATTGAAAATGCCCTTCTATCCTCAGTTTTCATTATTATTCCCAACTATTTCAGACATTCGAATGTGAAACAAAGACCGGCCAAACAATAATAATAAATAAATAAAATGCCACCTAACAGTATTCAGTGGAATAAGCAAGAAAAGAGGAGTTGAAACATCACACTGCATAACCACTACAAGATGACAGAATCCATTTTAAAGGGGCTTGTGAAAAGTTATTAAAAGAAATAACTTGCCTGAATCTCCAAAGGATGACCATGAATTCCCATCCGTCGATCTATCATGCAAGAACCATCTGTGACCAGTAGTGTTGGAAACATATCAAAACCATCCGCAAGACACAGCTTTAAAATCATTTTTATCCCGGTTTGTACATCAACTCTCTCTTGCACTGAAAGATCTCCAGAACATTTTCCATAAGCTCGTAACAAGATAATCCACCATAACCCTAGACCACAAAGCACAAGTCTTAGTCATCAACTAATGAGATAAAACTGAAATTTTAATTATGAACAAGATCAGAATATAATCCACCACCACTCTAAAAGAGAGATGTCCTTATTGTTTTGGATAATTCTTAAATAAATTATTTTATATTTTATATCCCTACCAGAGTCAACTGGGGCAACACGACCTATAGCAGCTTCACCAAAGTCAGGATCTAACACATCTTCAGTTGCATAGTCATCACCTTCGAGCGGAACAGTGCGAACCTTAAAACTGGCAGGCATCAGTCCTTGACCAGGACTATAACAATCCATGGTTTTCTCCCAGCTCTGTAAACAGCAGTAAATATAAGAAACAAACTAAATCGTACAATGCAAATTCAGCATCTATAAGATAGCTCATGCTTTGAAGAGAACATCCAAAAAACAAAGCATGTTATTTTTCTTCCCAAATATTTTCTAAAACTAAAGTGTGGAAGACAATACTCCTGGACTGTAGACTTCAAAAACATTTAAAATGGGCAAAAACAATTAGTTGAGCGGAGAATCAATACTGTTATTAGTACATTGATAGAAGAAGGTAGAGAAAACAATTAAAGACCTTAGGATATAAGTTCTTCAGTTTTTAATATAGATTAAACCTCAATTGGAATACACATGGACTGGATGGACATATAACTATTCCGAATAGAATCTGTATGGAAGTTCATCACTTATCAGCTTTCCGACAACTGGTGATTGGAAAACCGAAAAGTGTTTGCGGCATAAGCAAGCAATACTAGAGGAACGCTGAGAACCTATGTAGCTTCAAAGGAGGGACGTTGCCCGTCAAGTTTTTAGCTCGGCTGAAAGGAGGAGGAGTAGGAGGAGAAGCAGAAAGAGAGGCAGAATACTCCTAGTCAAGATCGTGAATGGCAGACTACTAGTTGCTGGTGCCAGAAACAATGGGTTATGCATCTGTGCTTAAAGAATGCCCCACTTGTTGTAGGAATATGCTGTGTGTATGGATCCTATATTTTGTAGTATGTCCCAAAATTGGTTATATACTGGTTTGATTTGACCTGTATAAAGAACTACAGAGTGGTCTACTAATTTTGGTTTATCATAACGAAGGGGTGCCAAAATTTTATATGCAATTTTATATTTTGTAGATTGTGGTGAATGCATCCTTGAATCACAAAATCCATTTACCTAAAATTATAGCTGAAGTACTTGCATGATCACTCACACTAAACTGAATCAACTAATAGAAATCTGTAGTAATGAAGAAGTCTTTCATACCATAATGGGTACTACAGTTGATTGAGGGTATATCCAACAATAAGAATATCTCTAAGGAAATGTGTGAGACAAGAGATATTTACGAGAAAAGGGGGAGAAACTTGCTGCATGGGACCAAAATACAAATTCCAAAATCTGAACTAGAATCAAGCAGGTAGAGGTCAATAGGGATACTGAGATATACCTGCAACTGAAGGGTATGAAGAATGAAGTTCCGCACGATATCATACTCCCCCTTTAAAAGGAAGGCTATCCCAGAAGGTACAAAATCACGAATAAAGACCTGATCATAGTTCAGAGTACCGGGGGAGCTTGGGTCATTAGCAGCAATGGTTCCAATGGGATTATTACAATAATAGACCATGGAGTTTCTAAGCAAAGTCCAAGCTTCATCCTCAATCTTCTTTGAAGAATCTTCATTTATTGCAGCCGCAGCTGGCTTACCATTCGACCCAAAACCCCCATTTCCATGGTCCAGTGGTTGATCCACTTTGAATTCATTAACATCTGAAATGGGCATACCATTATGAGGAACTGATTTCACTTTATCTGATTCATCCACAAACAAAGTCCTACGCTGATCTTCTGCAGTTCCTCCGCTCAAACTTTCTACCCGCTGGCAATTGTACCTCATAGATTCCAATCTATGAGAAGCACCACTTGTACCCTGAAAGGGACCAACCCCCCTGCGATCCTGTTGAACTCTCGAACATTTATGTACCTGAGCACGGACTGAACTCCTCTTCCGTGCAACATTTACACCAGACTTAACATAGATCACCCCATTCACATTGCTTAGAAATGGATCAAAACAGCCGAGGCGACCGATTCCCCCATATAGAAGTTGCCGAGCAGCTTCCACAGTAGCCATTGAGCCTAACATAGAAAACAAACCACTTCAAAAACCTGCATTTAATCTCTCCGATATCGAAAACCTAACTACTCGATAAAATCAATACCTCGTCTCTTAAACCTACACATGTACATGGTCCGAAACTCATGGACATGTTCAACAAATGCTAATTCAATCCGCTATACGAAAATTGAACTTCAATCATAATTTCACTATCTATATTGCACATATGACTAATTAATCGTAAAGCTAGAAACTTGATGATCATCTGATTTAGGTTCTTCGCAAGAAATTCAACAAATTCAAGAGCAAGAATCTAATTAACACATTCAAAGGCGAAAACAAATGGATGAATCTTACCTCACAAGTAGAAGGAACGTGGTCCGTGTTATGAAAGGTAGGATCACTCACACGCAAGGAACCATTGATTCTGTGATGAAGGAAATCACTTTTTCCAGGAAGAAAGGAACTTGTGCTTTTTGGATTAAATTTGTTTGTGAGGGAAAATTAATAGGGTTTTACCAGAGAGAAAGAGATTGAGTGTTTTTTTTTTTTTTTCGATCTGGTGAGTGGTGGCGATAATCAGTAGATATTTATTTCTTTTCTTCTTTCTAATCAACTTTCATTCCTGGAATCCTGGGGCTCTACGTGTCCTCTCGGCTGGGCTGATTAGCAGCCCCATTTTGGGCTTTAATAACTTGAGAAAATTTTTATATCATACAGTTTGTGTTACAATTAGCGATTACAGTAGACAAAAATCGATAATGGTTTAATCGTAACTTAATCTAATTCAGAAGTCTTGATGCATTCTTATAACCAACTTCAAGAAGAAACAATCATTTCAAACACAATGCCAAAATTATCAGTATATATATATATACACAGATAATCTCTCCATTACATTAACAACAAGAACTAACCGACGTTAAAATAGTCCCTAGACACAACATCATTATCATAATACACCCAACGACATGACCCCGACACCAACCTATCAAAACTCTAAAGGGAGGCCAAAACCCTCTCTCAAATGGGAGGGACAACTAACCAACCGAATTACAACCAACTAAAAGCCTTTAAAAAAAATTAAAAAAATAAAAAGATCATAAAAAAAAAAAAACAAAGCTAGGCCGAAACTATTACCCTAGCCCAACTAACCACCATTAAACCCAACCCTAACAGGATAGATATAAACAGCCACACACCTCTTCGCCTTCTCGACGCGACCATCGTTGCATCACCATTCCACATGGCCGACACGACACCATTAGCGTCTTACCTCGGCACACTATCCACGACATCAAAACAAGAAACCGAAAACCAAAACTGAACCACTATCGTCAACAATCCTTGATGTTGGACTCGATCAGAAAACATCGGCCGCCAAAGGTGAAGAGAAGTAAAACTTATTGTGCTTTGATCCAACGAGCATGCATATGCTGCAAGATTGTGTGCAACATGACCATTAGGTTCTTGGGGCTCAAGGCCAGTAATAGAATAAGCTAAGGCTCGTGACATTCATTAATATATATATATATATATATAGGATGGCCGTTCCAAGACAGACGTCTATACTGCCCTAAAAGTGCGGATGTCTCTACGTTCTCAGCAATCGGGCGCCGACGATAGCTGTTCTCTTGTCGAATGAACATAAGAGGCATTCCAGACGACATTATCATGAAGAAGAAGAAGAAGAAGGTCAAGGAGATCTCTGGATCGAAGGTCTGGGCAACAACTCACCCAAAACTTGAAGACTGATCAAGGTTGCCTGCAAACTTGTCGTCGGCAAGTCGATCGGCAAGAAGAAGCTTAATATCAAGGTATGTTGTCCGTCCGACAAGAAGAAACGGCGTGATCGATACCTAATCGTGGAGAAATCAACAACGTCCGGCCGTCCGCACTTTTAGGGCAGTGTGTGTGTATATATATATATATATATATATATTCAAAGATTACTTTTTGAAGGCAAAATTATATTCCGTAATGAAGTGTTTCAATTAAAGTATTTATAAAATCTTAAATTAATTTTACACCAAACAAAATTCTAGCTAAAGACAAATAATGAGCCAGAAATTGCATATCCATCGACCTCAAGATGTTAACGAGATCAAAAAGCAGTATTAAGAGTAATTATATTTACTCATATTTATTTGTTACATACACACCTCACTTTTTTTTGTAACAACTTAAAATCCTATATTACCCCCACTTCCTTTAAAAAAAAAACAATAGAACCTTCATGTCTGAGCAATTGGATAACGAGAATGGTCTTGTAGTTCTCGTTTTGTAAGTCGAAGAAGGCCGGAGCGGATTCTACGCATCAAGGTGCACTTGAACCATTAATGTGGAAATGATCAAATCGTCGTATGCGAATATAAAATGAAAACAAGAGATCCTTAATTCATTCCTTTCATTTTTATTTTTTATCCGATTAAATTAAGCTCCCACAATAAGAGTACATCTTCTTCGACCTCAGGGCCACACCTCCTGTGTCAGTACCATATAGAATTAGTTTTTTTTTTTTTGTTTAAATTTTGTTAACGGTTTAGTATATATGTATGATAGTGTGAAGTGGATGACCGGATTAAAATATTGCATATTAGTTGCTCGGTTCACTTGTACCTTGGTGCGTAAAAGATTTTTCGGATGAAGGCGGAATTCCAACTTCCTCCGGCCCGTTACAAGGAATGATTCTCCAATTTAATATTTATGTACCACTTTACATATTGTGGGAGAGTGTAAACGAATGGGATGATTGTTGCTTTGTATTTAAATGACTATGATTGATTGTTTACAATTATGCATTTGGGTGGATTCTGAAATTGCCTCTTGTTTTCAGCAATTGTTTGGTGAAAAAGTTAGTAGGACAATGTAATGGTTCGATTCTATTACAAACTATATTTGTTTCTGTAAGAATCATATTGTGAACTCATCATTATATGTAAATACTAATTGAAACAGATTTCGACAATGCCCAGTTTGGTATTGAGGTGAGAATAATCTGTGGTGAAATAAATCAGTTGTGAAAATAATTAACGTTAAAAAAAATCAGTAAAGTGTTTGGTAAACAATATGTTTAAATTGTTGTGGTAATAAAAAATAGTTTTGGTGTGTTTGATAAATTTTAATATTTAAATTATATGATTATTGTAAATGACCAAAATCAACTTTGAGTTTAATTCTCATCTTTATCCACAAACCTTCCAACCAAAGAAGATCGTCCCCCCACGTAATTAAAAAAAAAAAAAAGAGAGAGAGAGAGAGAGAGAGAGGATAGTCCTTTTGAATTTTGCCCAGAAACCCAAAGCCTTCGTCTTGTCCACTAATCCCAGACCAACCCGACCCTCTTTGAAGCTCTAACAATGGCAACCATGTCGATTGATAGGAGCACAAAATGCTACGTTTATAATGTATTTCCGACCCTATTTAGCAATGTAATTCCTTTAACAATATTCATATTAACTAAGTTTGTGTTTTTAGGTCATAAATAAAGCCGAGGAGCTCAAAAGAGACGAAAGAGGAGGAATCTTGAAGGAAAAAGAATCCATGTTGTGCAAGGAAAGAAATCAGAAAATCTGTCAGAAATTATCAGTCAACTTCGACAGAAGATTGTGATCAGCTCACAATGATCCAGGAGATGTGCCATATGTCAATGGAAAGCTACAAGAGTCTACTTTCCAGAAATTTTTACGGATTATCAATACCTATTTTGGAGAAGAAGTTATGACCGTTTGAGTGGCCGAATGTCAGTCTGCCCGAATTTCTGATTTGGACAAAAACTTCTATTTCGAGGTCCAGACCACATTGGCAAGCCCATAGACGAGTTTTGAGGGTTTTATAACCCTAATCATAGCAGAAAAGAAGGGATGACGAAAAGAAAGAAGGGACGTGAAGATTAGAGGAGGCCAAAGATCTCATCATCATCAGAACCTCCATAGTTGCGGACTCGCACAAGGAAGCCACCAAGCCATCATTGATCTCTCCATCATCCACGGTTTACCTTTCCTTTGTCATCTTTTATTCTCCTTGTGTGATTTGGCAGCCATATGTGGCTGAATTCTCTTAGTTAGGGGCAAGGTTTGAAGCCCTAAGAATGTTTTAGATATTGTTTTGAAGCTTGGTTTCAAATTGTTTATTTGGTTTTGGTTTATGAGGAACTCTTGCCTGTTTATGTTCATGTATGCGCAACATAGAACATTATGAACTTGTGAGTGGGGCTAGAAATAGGTTGATTAATCTCCTAAACGGTTAAAAAGTCTGTTTCAAAGTAGTAAAACCTATAGGACAATAGGTGAAACCAAATAAAAAAGATTGCATGCTAGGTAGGCGTTCCACACTAGTTTTGCATACTTAATGCTTAGAATAATTTGTTGATAGGATAGCGTCTATACGTTGATTGGTTATTCTAAAGGCTTGGTAACGGTGCGTTCATCTTGCTTAAGTAATCTAGGGAAGTAATAAGGACTTACGCAATGCGTTCACGGTTTGTTCTTGATTGATACCGATTTGCGACTTAATAATTGAAGCTTTGGTTGTTAACATGTCTTGAAACATACTTGGTGGTGGATTTCCAAGTCTCTAACGTCTCATCCATCTGATATTTTCTGCTTTATTTTGTTTCTTTGTTTTCTTTTGTTTATAATCACAATACCCCATATCTCTAGTACTATCATCTTTTGTTTTATCTTGTTTTGTAATTAACGTAAATTGTAAAGGTACCCTCAATCTCTGGCTTTTATAACGATACCCTTATTTGCTATATACTATAATTGACACAAAAGGGTTCTTAATTGAAACGCCCGGTTTCGGTCGCTATCATCGATTAGGGTTTTCTCCTCTCTCTCTCTCTCTCTCTCTCTCTCTCTCTCTCTCTCTCTCTCTCTCTCTTCTCCTCCTCCTCCTCCTCCTCATCGCCTCCTCAATCCTCCAAGTCGCAAGGGGTGAGTCTGACTCGAAAGCAGATTTTGTATATGAGGTTGTGGAAGAGAATAACAAGATCTTGGGATTGTAGGCAATGATGTCCAGGGTTTCGGGGATGCAAGTTTAGTCCAGCACCAAGAATTGACCATGGGTATTCTAGGCATAGATGAAAATCTATTAAGTTGCACCGATTCCATTTTCGCGTTTAGAGAACGTGAATATGAAAAAGCAAGGTCCGAGTTGATTCTCAATTTCGCGGTCACCGACCGCAAGTTTTATAAAAACGCAATTCTTGCCGAGTTACCAAACGTGTTGGGAGTCAAAAAAAAATATGTCCATAGTTTTTTCCCTCAAAACACAATGTCAAACTGGCCCTTAATAGGAGCATTGTGTTATTACTTGTCCTTGTTACATATGGATTAAGTATATCTAATCTTTATGTGTTAGGGAATCCATTAGCAACAATTAATTGTGTTGGTGATGCATTAGGAAAACCTTAAACGAGTTAACTAGTTTGGACATCAAGTAGTATCTTTGTGAGAGATCTCTTTGTGTCTTAGTATTTCTATAAATAAGGCTTCGGTCCATGTTCTCTCTACAACAAGATGTAAGGCCATCCCATTTGTGGTGTCTAAGGTTAGCAGAGAGGAGAAGACTAAGGCAATCAATTCATCTGTTGTTAATCAACTTGCTAGCTCATTAGAAGCCATGGATATGAGTGAAGGCACGTCGATTCCATTAGGTAGTTCATGTCATGTGTTTATGCTATTTGTTAATTGATCCTATAAGGGCTTATATATTTTGCAGTTGGTATTAGAGCCCAGGTGACGCTTAGGACTTAGTATCTCATACGATCGAGTTACAATTTGGTGGAGCTCCCGTTTGGATTGGGATCACAAGATTTTGAATTTGATGTTTGTGGTCACAGTTTAGCTATTAAGACTTGGATCGTGAGATTTAGAGATGGCTCGAATCACGCTAGGTGAAGATTGTTGGAAAAATGTGGCTTAGATTAGAGTCATTTGCAATCTCACATCTGAAAGGTAAAGAGTCATTCTTGGGTTATAAGGAATGGTAACACACACACTAATGCCGAGACCTTTTGTGTTAAAACTTCATACCCGTTTCGCATCTGGGTGACTAAAGTGGGGGAATATCTGTATTTCTGGACCCGTGTGTGTGAGACCCTCGGGGCCGTCAGCCGCTTCCACATAACAGTTTCAAAATCTATAATCCTATCTTCCATCGAGTTGATGTATTATTGCACCATAATCAGAGCTACAATGGGGGAAGAGTGAGGATCAAGGAAGAAACTAAGAAAAGGGGTGAATCAGGAAGAAATGAGGGAAAAATGGCAAACAAAATTTGATGGGTGTAAGCCAATATATATTTTCATGCTTGGCAGACTTCTCACAGGAAGAGACTACAAGATGGGATCCTTCTTGGGTTTTTTCTGATATACTTGGCGTCTAGATGGTACGCTGCAGGTGGAAGAAACTGTAGGCAAGGGGATCCTATTCACTTTCTCGGATCCGACCGATCGTGACCGCGTCTGGAAGGGCAGACCTTCGGGTTTTAACAGAGCCCCGTTAGCCCTTACTTACTATGACGGAGTTGCTCCGATGGAATCGGTGCCATTTGAGAAATCATCCTATTGGGTGACTTTGTTGAACGTTCCACCAGCTTTTTGATCGGAGCGGATGATGACCATGATAGCTTATACCATCGGTACATGATCTCATAGAGATTGACAGGACATCAAAAAAAGGGAGGCAAGCTTTAGTTGCAGCCTGAAAGACTAAATGAAGGCAAGCTTTGGTTGCAGCCTGAAAGACTAAATGAACAAGACAGGCTTCGTGCAGTAGATGGTCGGCTTTTTCATCACAATGTCATGCGTGGAATTCATAGCATATCTCAGTCCCCAAATGATTGTCTAGTCAGTTGATCCGCGCTCAATAACTATCTAGTCCATTATCTCAAACTTTTGTCACACGAACAGTATGTTCAATCTCATAATTTCTCTCCTAACCTGGTATTCTCATTTGTCAAACTTTATATAGTATTCCCAAGTATGACATTCTCCAAGTTGTTCCACCGTTTTGAATTGAATGGGGAAAGAGCCTCAGAGTATATATGTCTTACTCATCATAAAAAGTCTCATCATTTTTACTTTCATGATACCAAAAAAATCTCGTCATTTTTTATTATAGAAAGATTTCCTCAAAAAAAAAAAAAAAAAAAAAAAACTTTGGTCGACCTGCATCGACTTTTTACCCATCATGTTAAGTTTTTGGACGTCTTCTTTAATTTTGTGTCATTTTCTCGTAGACAAGCGATCCTATTTAAGTATTTATTTTCTACAAAACAAATAAAAATAAATTATTTATATATAAACTAGCTTGAGTATTAAATTGGTAGGAAAAATTCTACAATGTGTTAATGCATGTGATGCATCAACTTTATCTTAAAGTTGTAAAATGAGTACTCAAAGTAATCATAAGAGCATCTCCAGCAGAATGCTTAATTCAAAAAAAAAATATTAAAATTTGTCAGCTTTTAGGATAATTAGGAACTCCAGCAGAATGCCTAAAAAATTGCTAAATCCTAAAATTGCTAAACGAAATTGACAAATTTATCAACCTATACAAGAATTGCTAAAAATAAACCTATGTTTTCCCTCCATTTTTTATTCACGTGTCAGTTTCTGATTCGTTAAAACTATTATTTAACTTATATTTAGCAATTACTGCTGGAACACAATTGCTATTTCGATTGTTAAATATCCTAACTTGTTAAATTTAGCAACAAACTAACCTAGACTACTGGAGATGTTTAGTCCTTAAAGTTGTAATATATATAAGTCTTTAAAGTTGTAAAATTTTCTAGTTACAATATTAGTCATCATATGATCTTAAAGTTGTAAAATGTGTGCTTAAAGTGGTAATTGAGTCCTCAAATTGATTAAAAAAAGAATTGAAATTTGTTTAGTCCATGTGGTTTGAAGTCGACATTTGTTCAGTCTTTGTGATTTCATTTTAATCTGAATGATCCTTAAAGTCACGATTTTCCTTCCAAATGGTTATTCTGTCAGTTTTTTCCGTTAAAATGCTGACGTGACTGTTAAAAACATTATAATTTTTAACGGCCACGTCAACAATCTAACTGAGAAAATTGACGGAATGACTATTTAGAAGGAAAATCGTGACTTTAAAAACCATTCAGATTAAAATGAAACCACAAGGACTAAACAAATATCGACTTCAAATCACATAGACTATACATGTTTGAGGACTCATATGTTACAACTTTGATGACTCAATTACCACTTTAAAGATACATGAGAACTAATGTTGTAACTAATTTTTTTTTATAACTTTAAGAACTCATATTACAACTTTTAGGATTAATATTACTATTTTAAGGACTCATTTTACATCTTGAGGACAAAATTGATGCATCACATGCATTAAGACACCATATTATAGCCTTACATACTTGGTTGTTCTAGATACATACAATTTATCTATCCTTTTAGAAGATTAGGAATTGGGACTTCTCGTGATTCTCGAATTAATAATTCTTTGCTATCTTACTTAATAGTTCTTACTATCATTCTTTTTTTCGATGAGTATTCTCACTATCATTGTTTTTGAATGAAGATCAACAGTGATGGAGTTCAGCTGCTTCTTTTTATTATCCTTTTGAACAGAAGTGGGAGACAAGTCATACTTAATAGTTCTTATTATCCTTTTGAACAGAAGTGGAGTTGCTGAATAAGACTTCATAAAAGGATTAATTATGTGCTTTCTGGCATCCTCACGTACACAACAGTCATCAGCCCAGAATTTTCCGGTTCTATATAGCCAACAAGTATGACCGTAGCTACTATTCTATATGACACAATATAAATAAATTCCTTTTCAGTATACTAATGCATCTGGAAACTGTCTTTAATTATGTGGACGAACAAAATCAAGACAGATAATGTTTATGACGTCAACAGAGATAAAATAAAAGGGCAACGTAAAATTGAAAAGGGCTGCTATTGACTATAGGTCAAGGGTTTACGTACACTCCTCAGAGTGGCGTTTATTATACACGTATTTATACGTAGAGTACAGTACAGGGATGTCTAAATCAATGCTTAATGCTTGCAGCTCTACGTACGTGCGTACGTAGTACAAGTTAAGCTGGAAGGGGTTGAGCTTGGAGGCGAACCTTGAGCCCATCAACTGGAAAGGGATTCATACCACCTGTGATCTTGCAGTTAGGGTTTACAAGTTCCCATTTGAATCTTATAACAAGGTGGTGCATGAAGCTAAGAATTTGCAGACGAGCGTAGTCCTTTCCGGGGCAAATTCGAGGGCCGCTCCCGAATGGGATGTTTGTGTAAGGAGGAAGACTTGTTTTCTCGTATCTTGTCGGATCGAACTCTTCTGGCGCTGCAAAATATTCAGTGTTCATGTTTGTGGTGCTCACTGTCCAGTAGACCTACAAATTACAACAGCCATGAATTACTTAAGCTCAAAATAAGAAATAATCCAGCTAGTTTTTTTTATCTTGAATATCAATCACTGATTTTACACTGTCGTGCATACCTTCCATCCTTTTGGAATTGTATAACCTTGGTAAGTGAAGTCTTTTGCGGCCTCTCTAAAGGTTCCCTGAAGAGGTGGTATGATCCTCATCGCCTCTAGGGCTACGTTCCACGAATACTTCATTTTTTGCATGTCCTCCCAGTTGAGTGGCTCCCCAGAATTCTTGGACTTCAAAATCTCCAGTTGTTCTGTTGGTGGCATAAAATTAATAACTAATGCTTCATGCAACCAAGCACCTGATAGATTAGTATGCACGTACACGACAAACATATATGGCAAACAGAACAAAGAAATATATAGTTTGAGTATTAACTTGCTTAATTTTTGCAACTCATGTTTCATATAATTAAAAAGATTCAACGTACGTAAATGTCTGTTTTTATTATAAGGTTCAACTCTAAAATTACTAGAAAGACATAGTTAATCATGCATGAGAAGAGAAAACAATGATTTACCTAGTCGGACTTTTTCATAAATGTCAGGTCTCTGGGCGAGGAACTTGACGATAAAAGTAGTAGTCATGGCCGGAGAGTTGAACGAAGCTGCCACATTCCCCATCATTTTATCAGCAATTTCATTATCCGGCATAAACTTACCGGTACCCGGATCTGGAGTAGAAATCATATAGGACAAAACATCATGCACTTTGTTTCCGGTAGACGCCATAGCTGCTCTCTTCTCCTTAATAAACGACTGAAATATCTCCCTTGTAGCCTGCGTTGCTTTCATTGCTCGATAAAACACAGTCCCTGGAATATTCACCGGCATAGTGTGAAGTGCCAGCATCATGGTGTCCATCAGATCTACAAGCTTATCAATACGACCATGGTCTTCGAGTCCCATGAAGAACTTAGTCGCGAGAGTCAAGACGAGTAGCTGCGAGAGGCGATGAGCCTCGGCCACCTGTTTGTCATCCCAGTGCATTTTCAGGTGGTCGAGAACCATCGCATCCATCTGCCCCACGTAGCCAACGAGGGCTTCCGCTCTCAGAAACCCCGGTGCTCGAGAAACGTGCATTTCACTTATTCTCGGTATGACAGTGGAAGCAGCTTTTTGGTAAGAAGAGCGGAAGAGCCTTTGCATGGAGTGAGGTCTCCATGCTGCAAAGAGCTTATCTTCATTGGAGGCCACAAATTTGTGACCGGCAGTGCCACATAACACCACGGTTGGCTCCCCTAGTATTTTGGTTTTGAAGATCTTGGAGGAGTATTTCTTCATTCTTTCTCCTACAAACTTTTCATGGTCATCGTATAGGAAGGCAAAGGTTTCGCCGATAATCGGCCACCCGAAACTGCCTGGGGGAAGGTTGGTGGATTTTTCATCGGATTTTGATTTATAAGCACGAAAGAAGACTGCAAGAATAGTAGTCGTGAAGAATATGGCAAGTAGTGTAGAGAAGAAGATGTAAAAGTTGTAATCCATTGGAAGACTACTAGACTGATAGGTTTTTTCGATGAAACTACTAGAGTGATAGTTGATGAAAACTGCTAGGAGTTGCTTCTATTTATATAGAAGTACGTTCTGATGCTTCACTATGGATAGTTCCTCTTTCTTCCAGATCAAGACTCGATCTTTGCTATAATAAAAAAATTAAAAAAAAGCATGCCATGCATTCAGGTAATCTCATCAAAGTCAATAATCGCGGGGACATATATAATATATCTTAACAGTTCGATCTCTCATAAAAAGTTGAATTATCAGAGTTCTAATATTCATTATTGGCGGGCGCCCAGTAAACCGATTCGACTAGTCTAAGTGATACAATGATTGCATACATATTTTTGAAGAAATACTTAAACTCGTGATTTGCGAGTACTTGTTATGTACTTTTTTTTTAATCAGTTAAACAACTGAAATCCTTGGTAACGTACCCTGACAGACAAACCTAAGTGAGTTCATTGAGCTTGATGCAATAATATTCAATTATCTTTCGTGAATCGAGTTTACGACATATAATTTGCTAATTTCTACATGTCAACATCTACATGTCAACATCTTATCAGCAATATTCTATAGCTATCGGTCCATTTGTCAATCTGTGGATGTTCTGTTATAGGCCATTTACTGGGATTTCAAACATTACATCAGCATGACACAGAAACTTTTACTAATGTTTTTCTATAAGCGTTAAATTTGACCATAATTTTTTCAAAATTGTTGAAAATGACCGTATAAACCTATAAACTTTCTCATGAAGAGGGCAAATGGCAGGCGTCGAAAAGCCTAGCTAATAACGAGATATCATTGCTGCCCTAATGCTAACCATAAACTTTAGGCTTCACTGTATTCCTACTGACCAAATTAATTAATTGATAGTCTTTCCCATGCATACGTAACATGTTGCATCAGCTGGCAAGACTTTCAGTATCAGTATAGAAAGTTTGAACAAATATGACACTTTTTTCCACAGCGTCATGCTAATTATAAAACCAGTTTGATTGTATTGTTATTTCCAATTTTCCATTATGAAATAACCCGTTACTTGAGCTTAATTTGAATAGTATATATAGACCATATTCTAAAGGGACTACGTATTTGAGACGGTGCCTGAGAACGAAAAGCACCGGAGCTAAAAACAAATATGCTAAATTTCGATGTATTTTAAGTACCAGATAGTTTAATTTGCATAGCAGCACAATTAGATTCGAAATTCCATTACTAATGAATCACTAATAAAAGATAACCAGTGATCTAAGCATGTTTCAGGTTCTTATATTTGGTCCATATATATTTGTTGTGACGAATCCATCTAGTAGTTGATCATTGATATGCCAAAAATTTGTTCACCTGAAGTTTGTTTAATTGGGAGTTGTAAAATTTGAACAACTACTGCATTCGAGTACTATCAATGCAAGCTTGAGGCACGCAATAGGGGAAAAGGGATCAGGAACCAAGAGTTTGGGTCTTTTTCCTTGTACTTCTAAGTTCTAACAAGCCTCTTTCCTTGATGCAGTGTTCATTTTTCTTTGTTTCCTTGTACCCGGCCAAGTACTAACAGCCTTATAAGCTGTTTCACGCAACCTCAGCTTATATCAATCTTTGACATCTTACAACATGATGATCTTTTATCTTTTCATGTTTCTCCGTATTCCAACATATGACCAAAGATTGTAACATATGAAACTTCGGATTAGAAAACCTGGTTTTGCCTGTATTTAACCACTTGGAGACCTCAAATCAGCCATCTCCAGTTCTTGTTGAATCTGAAAACAAGTAAAACACAAAATAAAAACAGAGAAGTCCATCACAAATTCAGCTATCGCAAATAAGATAATGGAAAAGCAAGAATCCTTGTTGGGTTTAAGTAGGGGTGGGCTCGGGTCGGTTCAGTTCAAGCTTTTGGAAAACCTGATCCGAAACCTTAAACTTTTGGATCGGGTTAGGTCGGGCTTTTTCAGAATGTGAACCTGATTGAGACCGGCCCGATTCAGGCTTTTTTCATGCCAAAAAAGGATTAGATGAATAAAACAGTGATAATGCCACACTTTCAATAACTACTAAGCTATTACATTATGGACTTCACAAACATTAATATTTTTAACCAGTTTTAATAGGTTTCACAACAAACTGACTCAAAATAAACTTGTAACAATGAAAACATCAAAGATAAGATGATACTATCATCCAGCCTCAGACAACCTTAATGGTTTTCTGTGTTGTATAAGAGCGAAAATAAGCAAGATCTTTCCCTCCATTAAATTTTTAGGTGACTTGTCACACCCTGACCTTAGGATATGACTAATGTGATGGAATAAATCAAAAAAAAGATTGGTGGATATATATATATATATATATGAATTTTCTCAGCTGCGGATGTCCGCACCAATGGTTTTGGTGCGGATTTTCATTTTTGCACTACTTTTCGATCAAATTTCCTCATCTCCACCGTCTAGTATCTAGATAATATTATGTAAATCATCTCTGTAAAATTTTAGTCAATTTGGTAATCGTTAAGGCCCTCAAACTCGAAAAACCAATAGACGGACTGAATTCTATCAAACACGAACCGTTCATGTTTGTAACAAAAAGACATCATTTTAAGGGCCTACGATTACCAAATTGGCTGAAATTTTACAGATGATCTACACAATACATCTAGATACTAGATGGTGGAGATGAGGAAATTCGATCAAAAAATGGGGCAAAAATGAAAATCCGCACCAAAACCATTGGTGCGGACGTCCGCAGCTGAGAATAGCTATATATATATATATATATTAAATAAACTTTTGGAAGGAGGAGCTTTAAAAAAGAACCGAGAAGTAGACACTAAAACTTTGAAGGGATAACCATTTTATTAAAACCAACTGATTGAAAAATCTTTGACTGAAGAATTACTCCACTAACAACATTGAGCATGAACTTGAGTAATAAACATCTCATCAAATACCAAATACACATTTCGTCCAAGGATTTGTAAACCTGAGTTATAAACAAAAGATTATGAACAGAATTTTCAAGACAATTCCATTTCAGGTTCAGTCTCTTTCAAAGATACACATGAATAGTAAACACTGATAACAAGAAGGCTGAATACAACTTTACATATTGCTTAACAAAATACTTAAATTTCAAAACCATCCATCACATATGGTATCATAACCACACCAGGTTATTCCTTAATAGCTAGCCATCTAATCCAACAATAAACATAACACATCCAGCAACACCATCACAACATCACCTTCACAGAATAATAACCAAGTACACTACTTTAGCTCAAGACCTGCAGCAAATCAATATCGGGTCCACTTACCGACTACCTGAAAACAACAACAAGAATATAGGGAATGAGCTTCACAAGCTCAGTAGGTACGACAAAACAATCATTATAACAAACACTCTAACTCAACATTTGGATAGTGAAAGACAGTAAATATACTTTTCAATACTTATGGACTGCGAAAGAGACTACTTAGAGGCAGAAGGAATTGTACTTTAGAAACTGCTGCTGAACCATTTTCAAGGACTTTAGAAACACATGTCAAGACTCAAAGCTTTGCTTTGATTCAGAAGCACCATTCAATTTAAATTCTCTCAGTAATAACTGAACTGGAAAAGAAGTACAAGCGGAAATACAATACTTTCTCAAATGGATTCGAATACATTGAAATAGTATAGCTCATGACAAATCCAACAGGAGTACCAACAAGAATTAAAGACATTAATTTCAAGGTAACACTGTGAACAGAAACACATCTCCAATGGTGGAAATACAAATAAGCTAGTCAAGGAATGGAACCAGACTAACAATTAACCAGCAATGGGAGCTTTTAAAAAAAACTCTAGGATAGTATCCACAAATATAAAGTTGAAGATGAAAGGTCACTGCTGCACTTTGATAAGAAACCATAGACCCAAAAGTAATATAAATGACTAGGAAAAGGAAACAACCTCAAAGATAACATTGGAGTTGTAGATATCAAGTCTTTATCAAATATAACAAGTATCATCAGTATACATATACAAAGTAGGAGAAGGCTAATCATAAGGGTAATTTGACAACAAGGTCAACAGATAAGAACTAATGAACCAACAGAAGTGTCGATAGGAATACTCATGAAACTCATGGAACTTTCTTTCACTCGAGTTCAGCAAATCTTTAAGATTCCGGTTCGAGCCCACCGCCCAGCTATACCACCGAGCAAACCCCGCACATGCGGTACCCTGATCAGGTTTAGGGTTAAACAACCCAAGGGAGGCACAATCCCCACTCAAATAATTCACCGGGCCTAACTGAACAGAACATTTGAAATCCAATCGTTTCTTTCCAGGAAGTTTTACTTTCCAAACCAACTGAACAAACAGGGATTTCAGAAAGAAATTTGAAATCCCTTTTCCAACTGTAGTAGGATACTGCCCAAAAATTATAGAGGAATATAGACCTCTGGTCTTTCAACAACACAGAAGATCAAGAGAACAAATCTTTATATGAAGACCAAATGGGCAGGCATAAGTACCTTTAGAACTTTGACAGTGAGGTAGAGAAACCTGAGTTCACAAACTCATAGATGACAAGAGGAAATTATCAAAGAATGGAATCTTGTCTTAAAATAAATTCAAACAGGCATATCAGAAGAATCGGCTTTCAATAGCAAGCTGGACATGAGGTAAGTATCAATACATGGATTTGAACAAAGTCAACAGCAAGAAACTTAGGATTTTCCAACTGTGAGGACATTTATAGACAGCAATTGACGATGTCAATGGAGAAGAGCCATGATTAATAATGAACCAACAGTACAGCATTTACTCAAAACCATAATTCAAAGCATTGAGATATAGTAAAAGTAGGAGTATCTTTCTTAGAGTAACTTCAGCAAATTAAGCACGCCTTTGAACAACGATTAAGGGGAAAGAAGTAGACTCAAGTGCAACTATATAAGTTCGAGTAGAAAAGACAACCCAGACCATTTAGTAAGATAACCAAAAAAAAACAGTTGAGTAAGCAATCTTGTTTTGAAATCAAGTTCACAATTTAGAAGCTCAGTTTAGGCTTGCGGAAACATAAAAGGGATCAACTTTGTCATAACCTGAAATCAGTAAATACCAATGGGTAATGTCGACACTAGTATAAAGAACTTTGTATGAATAAGATATGAACATGAATGGACAGAAATAATGGGATGGGAATTAAACTCAACTGCAGCATTATGAAATTCCTTTCAAAATGGCAAGGCACTACTATGGAATATAAAGATAAGGATCAGATTTCAGAACCCTTTAGATGATATAACAAACTAAAGAGTAAACTTAATGAGATGGGAGTTAAGAAAGGGACAGATATGATCACCAATGTATATTTGAAGGATTTACTGATAAGCTGGTCAACAAGGGATTTAACAAGGAAGCATATCAAGGGATCAACTTTATCAATAAGACTTGATCAGATACGATTTCAAATAAGGCCAAGAGAACACAGCAATAACCATAAGAATCATGGCAGTCATATCGTATAGTCTCTTGTACGATTACAATACAGAAGGGAAAGATAGATAAGAGATAAGGTCACAAGCAGAGAAAGCATATCACAGCAATCACACCCAATACACATCGATTTCGAATCTAAGCTATAAGGAAGGTTTTGTTTTCCCTACCTCAAATCATAGCAACTAGCAGCCAAAATCTCCAAGCATCCAATAGACGACAGCAATCTAATTTCGAAAGCAAACACCCAGCTTGTACCCAAGCAATTCAAGTTCCAAGAGATTGAACAATTTCAGATTCTTAGGCAACGAAATTCATGGCGATTCCTCCCCTCTTTCTTGTGAGCCAACGATTTGGGTGAGTGAGTGAAGATCAATTTCTTTTGGAAAGAAAGCACAAGAGAACGGAGAAGAAGAAGAATGATCGATGGTTAGGAACAGAGCTGAAGGCTCTAGAGAGAAGTAGAGAGATAGCACGTTACGGCTGGGATGGGTGGAGGGGATTGACCAACGTGTCCCACAATTTCGGGGTGACTGAATGCTTCTGGTACGGATACAAATTTGCTCCGCACCTTGTTTCCCACCTCCATCCCCACCTACCTAGATGCATGATATATGTCCTAATTTTTTAACTCATCTAACCATGGTTAACCATACAAATCTAAAATTATTTATTTAATTTAAATTTGTAAGATTGGGTATTGGGTTTTAAGGTTTGGGGTTTAGGGTTTTAAGGTTTGGGGTTTAGGGCTTATTCTTTTATCATCATTAGATATAGTTAAGTAAAACCCTAAAACCCGAAACCCTAAATCTTAAACTCTGTTGCACCGAAAAGCCATTTCACTCCCGTTTCGCATTTCGGAAACAATTCGGAAACGAAACACTCCGAAACGCGACCGAAACGCATTTCCACAAAAGTATTATTCCGAAATACCCCCAACATGGGGTTTCGGAGAAACGTGTTTCGCCTTTAACAAAAATGCATCAGAGAGAAAGAGTACATTGACCACAATTCTTCCGCAATTGAAAATATTCCGATCAGTCATCAAAACCTAATAACCAAACTTAATACTTTAAGAGACGAAGATTGGGGAACACTGTCGTTTTACCTGAGGCGAGAGAATAGATAAAGAAGAAGTTCCTCGATCTGGAACCGAAAACACGAATTGGTAAGGAGGCTTAATGGTCGATCAACGGCGAAGCTTTGCTGGTGTTATTACCTCCAACACGGAGGAGCTTGGGATGCTTATAGATCTTGCCGGCTGGCAGAGTCAAGCTCGGCTTCGTAGGAATCTTACTCGGTCGCGCCAAAGCGGTTTATCACCGTCGTTGTCGAGGTTTCATCAACGGCTTTGGCGAATGAGGAGCAACCAAATCATGACAGAGAGATGGCGGATATGAGGCGTCGACGCGGTACAGCCATTGGAGCACCTCCGATCTCTCCGCCAAGAAGGTCGCCGCTCAAGAAATGCAGACGGCGATTTGCGCCAAGCCTCTAGGTAGTCACCGACGAGCTCGTGTGGCCGGCAATCATGACGATTTGGCCACGATGGTGAATCGGATTAATCGGAGGCGGAGGATGTGAATTTGAGAGAGATAGAAAGAGAGAGAGAGAGAGATGAGGGATCAGATCGAAGAGGGTTAGGAAGAGAGAATGAGTGGCATGCTTGTAATTTGATCGTGAAAGCTGGATATTTTGGTCATTTAATGGTCAAAACTCGGGTTAGATCTGATAACGTAGGTTTTGGCCATGAGTTTCTGTCCTAATTTGTCTAAAAAATATTGAAAGTGAGTTTTTTGTTTTTTTTTTAAAATTTGGTCATGTGCTACTATATGTAATTTTTCATGTTATTTTTTCAATTATATTTATTATAATAAATATTATATTTATTTTAATTTTGACGTTTCCTTCACGTTTCGTATCGGACTATATTTGATTTTGACATTTCCGCGTATCGGATCGTATCGGAAACAGAAACTCATTTCCGTTTCCGTGCAACATAGACCCTAAACCCAAAACCCCACAGGCCTAAACCTTAAACCTTAAACCCTAAATGCCTAACCTCTCAAATTTAAATTAAATAAATAATTTATATTGTTAATCATGGTTAGGTGAGTTAAAGAAAATAGACATATGTCATGCATTTAAGTGGGTGGGGATGAAGGTGGGGAAATAAGGATGTAGAGCAAATTTGTATCCAGTCTAAAAGAAAACCAAATTCAAAATAAACTGTAAAACCTAAAAATATTAAATACCGAATCGGATAATTAAAACGAAATATTTTGGCCTAAATCTGACAGAACTCACCAAAGTAAGTTTTGTAGATGTCGTTGTTCCCATTCCGGAAAGATATTATTCATTTTGAACATACGTTTCTAGCCAAAAGTTATTCCAAATCAAATTTAGGCTCAGTTTGTGACCTCCAAATTTGTTTAGTACATCTCTCATTCTCTCTACACCTCTATTTTATATTTAAATACAAACATTTGCTTATTAGACGTCCTTTTAAATTTCTAAAATAACATTCTTTATGTAGTTCATGTTGTAAAGTAAAGAAAAGAAGAAGAGAAGACACAGAGAGAATAGTTAGGAGGAGGTAAAAGTCTACTCATTCATTCTCATTAGCCTCTTTATATAGAGGTAGGGTTTACATCAGACTATATAACTAATGAGTAATTACGTGGACAGCCACATAGATTATAATGCTTATAATACTCCCCCTTGGATGTCCACCAATGAATGATGAAATTAGACGCACATAATGTTGTCTCGTTAAAAACCTTTCCAGGTAAGAAAAACCCAATGGGAGAAAAATAACCCTGGTCGAAGGAGAAAAAGAGTACAACGCGCATATGTCTTAGGTAACATACTTCTGGATGCTCCCCCTGATGAGAATCTTCCCCTGAACGTTGCAAGCTTTATGCGCCGTAAATAACTGTTTGATTGTTCATCACTAAAGTAAGACCATGTGTGCTTTGTATATAGAGGCTCATCATAAAATTGTGTACCTGCAAAGTTAAAACAATACCAACAAAGCTAGACGATTTTTAATGCGTCTTACCTCATTTAGTTATATGATCAAATTCATACACTAAGTAATAGGTAAACAACATAAACTAATTGACATTAAAGCATTGAAACATACTCATGGCGTATCCAGCCATACACATCAATATCAAATGTGTATGATACATCTCATATAAACTCTACAAGAGCTCTGAGTAATTCATAACTTCCCAAGACTTAAAATATGTAGCAATATAATGATCATAATTCGAATTCGATTTTATAGTCCAATCATAGTACTCATTGAGGCAATTTTGATCACATTAATTATAACATAATAAGTATATATGAGCTAGCTTTAGACTATTTGATTCCATGAATTAGCTTCAGACTCTCTCAAGTATTCATGGATCGAATTACATTAGAATCATTTATGTACTTAAATCCTTTAAGGATTTGACAAGCGATATGCTTGTAATGACACTTCACTTCTAGGAATTTGGTTTATCAATGTGTCTTTAAAGGCCCTCATAATATACGATGACAACATGCCATAAGTCTCTCGTCCATCTAACGGTTACATGTAACACTGTACTTATAAAAAAGTATCATTCGTATAAGGGTAGATTCATAATCTCATGTCTTTTGTAGACATTGCACCATAACCATAGTGATATATTTTCACTATGATAAATACCCTTTTGTATCTATAAGGTTAAAGGTCAAAGTATCTCATCACGTTTCAAATATTTAGTTTCATTGGAATTGCCTCTTTCCAATTTGACAAATAATATGCTTTGTTGACATGCATAATGAAACGTGGCATAACATCGATTAATACAGTTCTTAATGGTCTTTGGTAGCTACCATTTGTAAATTTTCATAGATGACCATCATTCATAGATCCCACACATTCTTATATGCATGTATTTTTGATATTGGGTACCAATGCCACTTCTGGGGCAAATATTGTCACTTCTAGGACAAATATTATCTAGCGAATGTGAATTTTTTACTTGTAATATCACGTAAACTATTAGAGGACATGTATAATCTTCTATTTTCAGGAGCTTAAAACTTTAGACCTAGTGGATACATTCCATTCAAATTCACGTCGTTATTCAAATGACAGTAGTCTTATTCTTCCCCTAACGGCGAGAAGACTGTCTTATTTTGACCATGAGCATATATTGCATCTAAAGATCTATCACTTTCTTTCGAGTGAAGTGTTCATTGGCTGGTGGCGAACCTAAACCAAGTATGAGGTCAACATAATTATATTCATTAATATCAACCAAGATATCATTCTCTAATGGTGTACATACAACATTTGTATGTGTAGCCGTATTAGAAACTCTAACATTGTATCATGACATTCTCTTCAGGAGAACCGTGTCACTTAGATACATATGCATCCTGCAAATCAAATGGGGTTTAGACTATTTCAATGAACTTCTGGTCCATGATATTATATTTCAATGAACTTCTGGTTCACTGTAAAATTTGGCCAAATCTATATCTTATATCAATCAATTTTGAACCGTATTGGAGACACTTAAACACTTAATTCAAAGAGGGTGCTCTTCTGGAGCCATCACTCATAAGAGAAATCGAAACTTCAGGTTCAAATTTATAATGTTAGATCGATAGGTTCTCAGACTTTGTATTGCAAACTTCGGATTCAAATAATTCAAGTGCTCGAAACTTCAAGCTCGAGTAACCCAAGTGAAACTTCATGTTCACCTTATATTTTATACTCAAAACTTCGGGTTTGAATTTCTGTTGTTAGAACTTCAGGTTCTACTATACGAAATTCATATTTTCAAGATATGGGACTGCTGGCCCGTATCAGTAACAATAAAATTTAAACAAGAAGTACAATAATGAAATTGCATAACAAAATAAGAAACTGTAAAGAGCAAAAAGTAAATAAATTTTACACATGAAACTTCTGGTTCCATGAATTAATAAAATACACAGATCTTCAGGTATGGTTAAATTTATCAAATATGATAATCGTGATCTTCGGATCTTCTCTAGTTACACAAAAACGTAATATCATATAAGACGAGGAACTTCGGGCCCTCATATAACTAGGGATCACAAGATGTGGTTTCGTCATATTATATATGATTTTAAGGGACTTCTAGGCCTCCTTGATTGCATGAGCTTTAAGAATCTTCATATCGCAATTTCATTATACTACTCTTTGAGAAGCTTCAGGCCTTCCATAGTTTGATCTAGAGACTTCAGGTCTCGATCTATGATCACATAATTCACAACTAGGTGTAAGTGTGTAATCATGAGTTTACTCTCAAATAATAAAATTGAAACATATCATGAATCCAAATGAGTCAAATTGATACATACAAACATGAAATCAAAAGTCGATATTAGCATCACAATCACGCTAAAGAGACCATAAAAAATAAAGGAATGAAGCCATTGGGTTGCTATTCACGGATACAGAAAAAATAATATGCAATAGTCCATCTATCCATATGTATTATCATATTGTTCAATATATAACTATTCAAGTTTTGAGATTCACAAGATAAGCATGATGAAAACAATAACTGAAAGCATAGATGTAAGGAAATTAACGTATGACATCTAATAAGTTTACCAATGTCATTGAACACCAAACTCATGGCTGCTTATGAGAGGTTCGACGAGACACAGAGCAAACAAAGAACTTCATATACATGATGAATGGATATATGATCTCAATGGGTAATTGAATAGAAGAAGAAATTGTATAGCGTGTATATATACACGTATGAAGAGCTTTGATTCATAGATCATGAGTTGAGCAAAAACCAATTGAGGGTGCTCCAACTACTCTTTGACCATCATCGAATCTTAATCAATATGAAGAAGCATGTGCTAGCAGGTCGATCTATAGCTAGCGACGGAAAGAAAAATTCTAAAAATTTTAGGATTTTTGGCTTTTAGGGTTTGGTTATTATCAACTTAAAGTTAGAGTCGTACTGATAACGTGTTATAAAGTAAAGAAAAGGAGAAAACACAGAGATAATAGTTTAGAGGAGATAAAAGTCTACTCATTCATTCTCATTAGCTTCTTTATATAGAGGTAGGGTTTACATCAGACTACATAACTAATAAGTAAATTACGTGTACAGCCACATACAGTACATTACAATGTTTATAACAATTCATATATATTTTAATATATATTCTCGTTCACCCGCGAGCTACTGACCAGGGAAGATATGGTCGGCTGTTCTTTGATCAAACCTATTTAAATCAGCTGTCCTTTGGGATTTAATGAAATAGTTTTCATCTTTGTTTTTAGGAAGTATTAAAAACAACCCAGAGGTCTTCGATCTTTAATGTCCATCACAGAGGTCTTCTCCTCTTTGCTCCTCTTCTCCATTCTCACAGAGGATGAAAATTTGTTGCAAACCCAGAAAGGATTCGCAAGAGACAGAGACCCAACGAGGAAGCACGTCTTCTCATCTTCGTCTTCAAGTATCCAATCTTCAGAGAGGAAAACTGGGAACCTGATAGTGGGAAGACTGGTTTTAGGATTTTAGACTTGGGGAATATGATTTGAGATTGGGTATCCAAAAAAAAAAATTATTTGAGATTGGAATGGACTGGGATGAATGGGTCCTGCAAATAGGAGGTGGAAATCATGGAATTCTGGTCGGCAACGACGGTGACTAGAGACATTTCGGTTTTTGATCGAAGTAGAGATGCGATGAAATCTTACCGAGAACAAGAGATATAAAAGGTAATGGATTGATTAGATAAATATAAAAATAAAACATTTTTATTCAGATTATGCAAAAATAGCTCAGCCCTTGGAGCAAGATAGAGCAAATAATAATAGTTGACCAAATAATTCCTAGTCAGTAGCTGACCAGGTGATCAGGACTCCACACAATCCCACAATTAAAAGAGCACTGACATCCATTGCTAGCAAAGATCAGACTGCTAAAATATAGACTGGATGATAATCCATAAGTTGCTAGAACAAAAGTACTACAAACTGGCTCTATGCCTAACACAAAATTTAACTAATATAATTTATAACTCGAGACTAGCCATATGACATGCGCCATCAGCCAGTATATACAGCAACACATCTCCTCCTGCTTCACTTTCTGCTAGTCACATTATCCTTGATGATATTGGCAGCAACCAAAACAAACATGGATGTCAATATAGAGGAATGCCGCCACCAGAATACTCAACCTCCTGAAAATTGGACAGGAAAATGTTAAAAGAGATAGGAGGAAGCCATCAAGAATCACAACCTAATGCCACCAAACATTTGAAAGAAGCTTTTTGTGGCAGAATATATAGTCCCGTCACCCTCCAACAAAGAGAGAGAGTTAGAGACAGTGACCTAAATTGCAGTAAACATCCCTCAGGAATGGAACAAGGACCACATTCCAAACAAAATTGAATCGTCCAGGGGAGGATAAACAGTACCTGAGCAGGGGGTAAAGATGAAACCCAGTCGGATGCATGTGTAGGAAGCAACCCCAATGTGTTAAGCTGCCAGGAAAAACGAATAGTTAAGAAACTAGGTTCCTTTAAAGATATCATTACGGATAAAGCAATTAAAGAGGCTAAAGATATATTCACCTTCCATACACCAAGTGCTAAACCTCCCAAATTTAGGGCGACGAAGAGCAATTTTGGGCCAAGAAGATCCACTTTGCTGTCCTTGTAGGGCTCAAAAACTGCAGAACCAAATTAAAGAACATTATATCAAGTAAGCAATGCAATATGTACATGGATTATGCAGCAATGCAGACATCATGTATAGGATTTCATGTATGTCAGGCAGGGAAGAAAACATGGAATTCTACAGAGTCAGTCATATGGACTGAAGGCAAATGGAAAAGCAGCAAAGTGTTGAACAAGAAAAGAGCGGACATCATACCCTTTCCTACACCTTGTAATGCACTTATGGGCTGCCAGAGAGCAGAAAATGTAATACCAATGCTGAACAAATGGACTGTGCTGCCAGCCATCCACATCATAAAGCCCATCATTAACAAATTCTTTAAAGGGGCCTGTGCAACTTCCCAAGCTTTCTGCTCAAACAGAAAGAAACCATGATCTTATATTACCGCAAACATTGAACATTAGTGTAAAACTCAAAATCTACCCACATCAAATTCCCGCGGCAGTGATGGTTTGTAATATATAAACTCATTATTAAGTAAAGATGTAAAGTGAAATCTATGTAATCCTACAAATCAAAGAGCAAGGAAGAAGCAGAAGAAGAACCCCAACCCAACTGATAGTAACTTAGATGTGAAATTACCTGAGCTTTCCATGTTGATTCAGCTTCCTTCTTCTGGCGGCTCACAGTTGAATCGTCCTAGAGAAAAATTAAAGTTGAGATCGAATTCAAAACCGAAAATCCAAGAGAGAGATGGTAAGGTACCTGATCGGAGGAGGCCCTGGAGAAGCCAGGAGGGTCAGGGACGTCGCGGGAACAAGGAGAGGTTGAGTTGTCCGTCATGTCAACGGCCCATCTTCGACCGCCTCCCATGACTCCCTTTCCCTTCTCCATTCTTTTCTCTCTCTTCGATCCAAATAGAACCAATATTTATTCAAAAAAAAAAAATCCACAATTTGAAGTCCTATTTTACCCCTCCCTTAAACCCTTACCTTTCCAACAACAAAAAAAACTCTTATCGGTGGTCTGTAAAACGACATCCATTTTTCATTGAAGCTTCTTCTAGGAGTCATGTCTGCTCTGATCGACAATCGTGTTGATAGTTTGTCTGAAAAATTAGTATGAGAAACTCCATGCTCGTCGGTGTTTCATGAACAAGATGCCCGTATAGAGTTAACTGCCTTCACTCCTTGTATGTAAGTAGCTAGTTATTATAGTGGCATGGGTCGCATGGCAATCAAACTAGTAGTTATAGTTGTAATATGGAAATGTGTCCTACACATCCAAAGAGAATGTGTTCAATGAAATGTGTACTACAGTCTCAAGATATCAATGAAGTCTAATGGCCGGAAAAATAAAAAAAATAGAGAGGCAGTAAGCATCGGGAATTGGCGAGACGATACACTGTCAGGTCAATAAACGAGAGAAGATCGTAGAGAAGTAGTAAGATGTGTGCATGATGACCAGCGGATGATGATTGATTCGTTGACCACGAAATCTAGTTGCTCGAGCTCACCAGTTGTCACCACTGATCTTTTAGCTTCTGCTGGTCTGTTAATCACTTCTCTAGCTTCAAGCCTAAATGAAAGGGAATCTGACAATAGGAGCTAGCAACTTCCCTGAGCTTGTCTCTGCATCACAATGCATCAATATGATATTAGATGAGATTTTTTATGATAAGTGCAGGGAGCTAGAAAATGCAATTGAAAATACCTTGATGAACTGCATCTATGCTGGCTAAGAACTCCAAAAAACAACTACCTTCCTCAACCATAGAACTAGGGCCGAAGAATGCAAAGCTTGGCGTTGAGGAAATAGGGGAGGAGAATTCCAGTCAAATATGCTTGACTTTGTCTTCCCCCAAAATGGTGGCATGCCACTAAGAAGAATGTAAAATTACCCCTGCACTTCAAACATCAGCAGCCTGGTTATAGCCCCTGGCAAGTACCTCAGGCACCAAACCGTTCAAACTCTGACCTGCTTGAACCAAAATATTGTCAAATATCTGACATCAAAGTTTAGGGGCAACAACTTACTAAAAGTGGAATAAGAACTGAACTCTTCAAAAGCAAATAAAATTTGGAAGTACCAGGCTTGATGTACGTTGCAAGACCAAAGTCTGCCAATTTTATTGGAGATGAGGAGCCTTTGTGGCCAACAGAATATTCTCAGGCTTCAAATCTCTGTGGACAACCCCATTTTCATGACAATATAAAACTACCAGAATCAGATGCCTAAAGAGAACCGTAGCATCAGATTCAGAGAACTGCCCATGTTTCTCTAACTGGTGGAAAAGCTCCCCTCCTGCACAGAGCTCCATCACCAAATGAACGTACTCTTCCTCTTCATACACCGCCTTGAGATCTACAACATTAGGGTGCCCAGACAACCTGGTCATGATTTCTATCTCAAGCTTGATTTTACTGACATTATCTGATGTCACTAATCGATCTTTAGATATTGATTTGCATGCCAACACCTCTCCGGTAAACTTGTCAGTGCACGCCCTAATAACACCGATTTGTCCCCAGCCTGATTACTCTCCAAGAATATACCGATCTTTTAGATTTGAGGTCTCATTTGCATCCAAGATGGAGGAAGTTAAGCTCAAAACTTTGTAAGAATTGCACGGCCGTATTGATATCCAGTTCCTAAGCCAGCCACGAATCTGACAATCGTTGCTCAGAATTCTTACTTTCCAAATATGCAGCTTAGTTTCACCACCCTTTCCAACTGAACAGAAACGGGCCCAAGTTTTAAGTCAATATGTGATTCCCTAGCTTCAGTATGCATTCACCAAAGCATACATGAGTCGAAATCAAAAGAGGAGCTTTGTCCAGGTAGCTATAGAAGTTGACAATTACACTTGCTTCAACTAAAACCTTGAGAGCAACAACGGCTCAAACTTTCAGCTGGGGATTCCTCCAAACTGTGGCCGGATCACCTGGATATGGACGGAAATATAAATTACTTCAAATCAGTCTCCCGGATTAAGCTGAAAAGTAAACTGATTTGAAACAATTAACCAATGGAGCAAATTCAATACTTTGGGGAAACAAATATTTCTACTAACACTATTTATGTTTTGGAACTTATCGAGCTTCAAAACCAAGCAGAAACTAGAAAATCAAAATCAATCCCATTTAAAATCCATTGAACTATAGTATTGAACAAAATAAGCTTAACATAAAATTGGCATGATAAGTTTACATGTGCCATATAGAATCTAAAATGCTGCAAGTATGTTTAGTTACCTGGTTTGCCAGTGAACCATGAACTGGTGGAGTGGCGAAAAACTTCATATCCGGGCAGAGATTGTATCGACCTCCTTTGCATGATTCACACCTCCAGCAACTGTTACTGGGCTCTAGCGCCACACGGTCACCAGGCACCAGATGCTTCACCTCACTTCCAATTTCCTCTATGATCCCAGCACACTCATGCCCAATTACCATCGGCTCTTTAACTATAAAATCTGCAACTCTCATGGTCTAGAAGTAACAAACAACAATCAAAACAGAGCCTAAGTAAACATAAACCATAATTTGTTTTCAATTTCATTACTCTTTTTCAGCAATCAAACACTTTCACCTTAAATCATCATAAACCAAAGGAATTAAGTTCATGAATCAAAACACATCAAACAAACTTGAACCTTGAGGTAGTGATCATGACTCCCACATATCCCAACAGCCATCATCCGAATCCTAACATCATGAGGTCCTACAGTGTTTTAAGTATCCCAAATGATCATAAACCAAAGGAATTAAGTTCATAAATCAAAACACATCAAACAAACTTGAACCTTGAGGTAGTGATCATCACTCCCACATATCCCAACAGCCTTCATCCGAATCCTAACATCATGAGGTCCTACAGTGTTTTAAGTATCCCAAATGATTCAGTCAAGTAAAACAATCAAAGGGTTCATCTCAAAAACTGTGATCAAACTAAAAAGCTTCAAAAGGGAAAGCAAGGAATTGGTACCAAGTTCAGGGAGCTTGAAAGGTTGAATCTTGAGGGTGTTGATACCAACAAGCCAAGCAGCCATGTTCTCTTGTCACCTCCATGTGACATCCCTCCCTTTCCCATTTTTGCTATCAACGGCTTATCACACTGTGGATACTCTGGAGTGAACAAAGTGGTGTATATAATTTGGTCAAGCTCTGGTGCGGTGGTCACAGCAATAATGAGAACCATATTTCAGACATTCACCTTATCTCTGTTTGTCACCAATTCTTCGACATCGCAGCGAAGCTACCTGACATCATAAAGCTTCCTTCACCAATTCTAAAACCAGCCCATTTTTCATCACATATGAGAACTTCAACCCATCAAAACCTGTGCTAACACTCGAAAACTCTGCTGACAGTATTTTAGAGGAATGTCATGCGTGAACTTCTATTTGGTCACTGTTTGAAGACCAGCTTCCACAGTCATTGCAATGTGATCAGGTTGAGATGAGAAATCCAACTCCAAATAACCATCCATCTAGGTGTGTTGATGAATTGCTTGATGATCCTCTACATATTAGATAAGTTACTTTATAATGCATCATTAATTTCAATGGAGCTACTACCAAATGGCTACTGCACGTTGCACTCGTCCATCAATCCTCTCATTTTTGCAACACAATCCCATCTATGTGAAAGTGCATAGTTATTTGATGAGAGAATATAGTTCCCGCTGTTTGAAGGGTCCAATTCGATAAGCTTGTTTGACACAATCTCAGCTAAGGCCAAATTTCCATGAACTTGACAAGCACCCAGCAAAATTCTCCATATTATAACATCTGGTACCATAGGCATATTCTGCATGAACTTGTATGCCTCCTGCAGTTTACCAGAACGATCCAAAAGATCCACAACACACCCGTAGTGTTTCATCTCTGGTATTAGTCCATGAACTTTTTCCATGCTTTCGAAATATTCCAATCCCTTATCCACTAATCCAGCATGAGCGCAAGCTAATAAAATCCCAACAAAACTTGAATGAGTTGGTCGAATACCTTCTTTTAACATCTGTGGGAAGAAATCATGTGCATAATCTGCAAAACCATTTACCGCAAGGCCTGATATCACCGAAGTCCATGACACGGAATCTTTCTTATCCATCCCTTGAAATACTGCCAATGCCTTCTCAGCCACCCCACATTTGCAATACATATCTATCAAAGCATTCCCTACATAAACATCTGTTTTCACTCCATGCTTCCTTATATACTCATGCACAGCCTCTCCCACATTGAGTGAACCCACATGGGCACAAGCAGAAAGCACACCTGCCACTGTCACTTTATCCGGCCTCACATTAGCTGCCATCATTTCACGAAAAAGACTCACCGCCTCAGCATGTTGGTTAGCTTGAGAATAACCGGTGATCATGGAAGTCCAACATATCACATCCCTATTCGGCATCCTATCAAAAAGCTTTCTTGCATCAACTAAATTTCCAACTTTTGCATATACATTGATCATTGCATTCCATGAAACTACATTCCTTTCACGCATCCTATCAAAAACTTCCCTAGCCAAACGTGGCAAACTACGCCGCCCATACATATCTATCATCGCATTTCCTAAATAAACATCAACACGATTGTCTTCCACATACTTCACCATACAATCCGCAATTCCCCATTCACCTAACTGAAAAGATGCCAAAAAAACTTTCACCATCGTCACCGCGTCAGCCCTCACATTCTCTGTCATCTTCATCGCCTCAAAAAGACCCAAAACCTCCTTATACCTATTACCCTGACTATACCCACATATCAAAGAGTTCCACGAAACCAAATCCCTCACACGCATTTCATCGCACACCTTCTGTGCATAACCCAAATCACCACAACTCAAATACATATGAATCAAAGCATTAGAAACATACATATACGATTCAAACCCAAGTTTCAAAGCACAAGCTTGAGCCTTTTGGCTTCATGCAACGTCCGAAACTCGAGCACAGGCCTTGAAGATGAATATGAAGGTCAAATTGTTCCCAACCAATCCTTGTTGCCTCATTCGGCTATACATACGAATCGCTTCACCGGGTTTTTCACTCTGCGATATTCCACGGATCATGAGGTTCCAAATCATCAATGTGGGTCGTTCAATTTGATTGAAGAGGAAGTGGGCTTTGTTTAAGTATGGTGGAGATAGTGTGTAGAATCTCACAACGTCGGAGATTGAAGATGGGTCTTTGTGGAGGTGGGTTCTGATGACATGGGCGTGAAGCTCCTTGGTTGAGGCCAAGGTGGTGATCGGTGGTTTCGGCGGCGCTGCGGTGGTGCTCAAGTGGCGCCAAATGGGTTTTGCGCGGTTCATGAGTAATAGTGTGGTATTTGCAACATTTGTGCGCCAAATGGGTTTTCGTTGCAGTTTTGTTGTTGTTTTATGGAAAAAAAATTCAAACAGTGTCTCACCTTTTAACGAAACAAAATTTTGGTATCTCACTTTTTAAAAACTTCAAAACGGTATCTCACATTTTGATCCCGACATAAAATCAATATTTGGGGCTAACGGGGGACGTTACCTTTGTTACAGAGCTTGCCAGGTGGCATCTTTTGCTTTGTATTTTCGTCTGTTCAGCCTCTCCTGCCAATTTAATATCATAGTTGGCGCCAAATCCATTTGGTCAATGTATTTACCACCAAAAGAACAGATTTACCACCAAAAGTCAAAAATAAAAATTAAAAACAAAACTTCATAACCAATTTTGAAAGACCCAAAGCCGTTTTTTTCTACCAGCTTTTTATAAAATCAAGTTTGGTACCTGTAATGCATAACAACACATGTAATTCGTCCAAAGTTCAGTATATGTAATGCATAACAACACATTTTCATGAACATACATACATCCTGTTCATCCTTGCATTTCAAATGTCTCAAAAGTCATGCAAATAGACAAATCCAACAGTGTTGTTTGATTTACCAATAAACATCATGAAAGCTAGTTAAACAAGAACTTTTTCTGCATAAGCATTTCATTGCATATTCCACATAAGCAGTCTTCTTGCAATTTTCCACAAAAGTAGTCTTCTTGCATTTCCCACAAAAACAGTCTGCATATTCCACAAAAACAGTCTTTCTGCATATTCCATTAAGCCCCATGCATATTCCATTGTGATGACTGACTGGGTTCAGGTGGTGGTTGGGAACTAGGCTGAACATCATGAGCCGATGGTTCCGCCACATTTGGTTGATGTTGTATACCCTCTTCATGATTCACTGGTGGCTGCTGTTGTAGTCCATCTTGACTATTCATTAGTGCTTGAAAAAGGGTCAACTCTCGAATCTCAAACCTATTCAGTAGACAAAACCCATGAAAGCCATAAACAATTTCAAAAGGGATAAATTCGATACTATTCTATTACAACCCAAGAAGTAAAAGACATTGATAAACTTTAAGAAAGCTAGTGACCATTGTTACCTACATAATTTGGTCGATCCCCTACCACTCGAAAATATCTCCACTTTTCGGTCATGTTATCGAATCTTCTATCCACTCTTATGCCTTTTATCTAGAGAATAAGAGAATCAAATCTAGTGATTCAGATATGAGAGAAAGAGAGAGATAGAGGATATTCGTTGTAGTGAGAGAGAGAGAGAGAGAGAGAGAGAGAGGTAGATTGAGAATAGAGGAAAGAGGATAGAGTCAAGGTGGGTTGAGGGTTATTAGGTGATTAGACAAAAATACCATTTACAATTTGAATTTAATATGTTTCTGTAACGGAACCAACGTCCCTCGTCAGCCCCAGATACTGATCTTATGTCGGGGTCAAAAGATGGGATACCGTTTTGAAGTTTTTGAAAAGTGGGATACCAAAGTTTTGTTTCGTTAAAATGTCAGATACTGTTTGGATTTTTTTTCCCTTGTTTTAATGAAATCGAAATTTCCTCAAAAAAAAAAATGAAATCGAAAAAAGGTGTTTAGGGTGAAAATCAGTATCTAGAGTTTTGTTCAGATATTGAAGTTCTTAGAAATATTGAAATTATCTTCTTTTTTTCCTACATAAGATAACTAGTGATCTCCAGCACGTTTCAGGTTGTTATATTTGGTCCAGATTTGTTTGAATAGACTGCATTCGAGTGCTATCAATGCAAGCTTGATGCGTGCAATAGGGGAAAATGGATCAGGAATCAAGTTTGATACATTTATTTTTCAGTAGCTTCATAGCAAATTGAACTTTCTCTTCTCCAGTTTATCCTGTATCTCACAGGATGAAAAAAAAAAAACATCTTTTCTTTGATGCAGTGTTCATATTTCTTTGTTTCCTTGTACCCAAGTACTAGTAGCCTTAATTATAAGCTGTTTTAAGCAACCTCAGCTCATCTATTCCCAATCAATCTTTGACATCTTACAACATGATGATCATCTATTCCGAACATTGTAGCATGTGAAACTTCGGATTTAAAAACCTGGTTTTGCCTGTATTTAACCACATTGGAAACCTCAAATCAGCCACCTCCAGTTCTTGTTGAATCTGAAAACAAGCAAAACACAAAATAAAAACACTTTTTCAACAGAGAAGTCCATCACAAATTCGAATATCACAAAATAAGATAATGGAAAAGCAAGAGTCCCTTGTTGGGTTTAACCAACTGAACGAGTTTCTTTATCCCATCACTAAGTTTGGGCTTGCAGTACACGCACCTGATAGAGACATAGCAATGGAATAAGTAAGACAGTTAAGTAGACTAGCAAATTTGAAAAACCTAAGCTAGTTTCTAAAGGAATTTCTACTACCCACCTTGGCTACATAAAAACTGTGATGCAGCTCAAACAAACATCGTCAGCTCTGGCCTTGTATACACATGATGCTCCTCATTCTCCAGCAAAGGGTATGCTGCCACAAGAGCATCTTGAGCTCCAATATACAGTGAGTTGTAAATCTTCCAGTACGCCTCCCTAACCTTCCTAGCAGGATGGAACAGCCCCTGGAGACAGTAATTGAGAACAACAGCAGGACCCAAACCCACCCTCATCCCTTCAATGGCTTCCATAACAGCATTTATAACATGTGGGGAAGTCTCAAATATGTTTGGCCAGACATAGTTCAGCAAGTGGACTAACGCCTCCTCGCAACCCAATCCAGCTACCCCCAGAGCCATGTGCTTGACAACAGAAGCTGCAGTTTGCCTGTGAACCAGATCTCTGTCCATGAGGGCATCCTCAAGCAATGGGGTCACCGCATATATATATTCTTTCCCCATTTCACCAATGTACTCAAAAATGAAAGACAGGGATTTCAAAACACCATTCCTCACGTTAAGCTCTTGGACACGGTACTCATTCATCAGAGCTGGCAGAACTGTAAAAGGAGCACATGTTTCAGCTACTATTGCAATTGCTACAGTCGTGCAAACACGATTCTGACGCTCCTGCACCTTGAGATTATTCAGGAGAGTTGCCAGGACATCTTGTGGACCAATGGCTTTTGCAATGTACCCAAAAGTATTCACAGTAGCTCGCCGGATACCCTTCTTATGAGCTTTCAGCATCTCAAGAAGCTCGAAACAGATCCTCATCCACTCTCTTGCTGGAACAAACTCAGCGCCACGGTCAGCAATGCGACCAACAAGGTCAATACAGTTCTCCTGAACTTTCTCATGCCTATTCTTCAGAATTGGAGCCAACCTGGGAATCAGATCCTTTATAGGAGGAGTCATCTTTGTCATACCGATAACATTGACAATTGCCTTTAATGCTCCCAGAATTGATCCTAGAACTTCTGGGTACTCTTCTCCCAAATACTCATACAAGACTAGACCAAGATGAGCCATCAGTTGTTCTGCTTCACATGTCTTCATGACCACAGAAATCCTTGAGATAAGATCTGCAGCTTGCTGTCTGACCTTTGCACTCTTGTTATTCAAGCGCCACTTGATGATACCACAAATCTGGGGAAGGTACGATTTCACCCTCGGGCCAAGAGAATTCACAACTGCACCAAACCCGCTAAGCATCACATTTGCATCGTCACTGGTCTGCTCTTGGAAGGCATAAAGAATACCATCAATGAGAAGCTCCTCCAACCTATCATGAATATCAGAAGCACCTAAATTTACAACCACCTTCTCAATTGTCTCTACAACCATGTGCCTATATGGTTCACTGTCATCTTTGAGATCCTCAACTATTCTCCCTATTATATCAGAAGCACCCACTTTGCTTGCTAGCTCCACAGTTGTTTCAACTAGTTGCTTGTAGTTTCTTCTATCCAAAGCCATCCTTCTAATCCAAAAGTTTCTGAAAAACTCGGGAAGAATATGATCTATTATATATTCACGCTCCACACCGTCTGTATTTACACATTCTTTCACCACTTTAAGCACAATTTTCTTCATTTCTTCATCAGGAGTCTTGAACTCTCGAATCAAAACAACCATCACTTCCTTTGTGTAGTAACTCGCATACGTTTCATCCATAAGAGGGATAATAAAACCAATTGCCTTCAAGAACGCAGCCAAAACCTTACCATGGTGTCTCCTAGTACCCTGCCACAATGGCTTCAATACAGATTCAAAGCTTTCAATACCATATGGGGCAGCAGCCTCAGCGAGAGCAGCAACAGATAACGCAGTAATTGTCCGGACCCTCTGGTTTTCATCACTGAGACCATGTTCTATAATCTCCACCAGAGACTTCAAGTAGGGAAGAACAGCCGGCCCAATCAAGATGCCAATCTGCTGAACAATCTTGATCCCCGTGTGACGTGCCTGCCACGATTTCTTGCTCATGCACACAGCTTTCACAAAAGGCAAGAGAGCAGGAACACCAACAGCATGAGCAACAACGCTGAAAGCCCTAGCAGTAGTGTTCCTGACATATTCATCAGCATCATCAATACCCTTACGCAAGGCTGCAATCATACTAGCCAAACCAGCTGCTTTAGTAAGCTTGGAGACAATCTCTCTCCCTTCGACACGCGCATAATAGTCTTCATCAATCAATGAAGGCAACACAACAATAAGAATCTTCTCCACATAAGGACACACCAAATAATCCAACTTATAAAGCACTCTCTCAATTACCTTCACAAGAAGATGCCTCTCCTGGTCCTTTCCTGCAGCCTGTTGCATCAGCAGAGGCAGAATGCGGTCAAACAACGGCCCGGCACCAAACTCAACAGCCTTCAGAGTAATCTGCCTCAATGCTGCCTTCCTCTGCTGCGGCGTGCCGTTCTTCACCTTCAGCAGAAGCTTCATAATCCTCCTATCTCTCGCCTCCTCCGCCGACAACTCCTCATCATCTACCTCATTCATCAACGGCCCGAAAAATTGGTAATCCTCCGGCTGCAGGGCCACGCCGTCCGGCAGCTCCTTAGGCAAATCAAACATCTGTCCCCGATTCTCCACCGGAATCGTGTAAAACGGAGTCTTCGGCGTCTCGAGAAGCTTCCTCGCCGGAGTCCTAATCGGCTTGTACCCCGCCGGAGGTTCCATTATCTTATACCCCGCCGGAATCATAACATCCAACTGCTCATCACTCAAATCCTCCTCCGGCGTGATGACCTTGATACCTCCCGGCGTCGGCGTAGCGATCCCGGCTCCGCCGAAGGGAGTCTTTCCAGGTGTGAAATCCGCCGCGGCGGCCTGGGGCGTCTGGTCCCACCTTGAGCTTTTCGGAGTCGGCGTGGCGGTGATTGAAAGAGACGGAGTGGCGTCGGGATCGAAGATCGGAGCGTCTATTGGTGTCTCGTCCCAGCGGTTCCTTCTCATCGGTTTCGGCGTGGAATCTGGCAAGTCCCAATCCGACGTCGTTTTGGGTATTTTCTTGGGACGATCATCACCGTGGTCCGGCGACTGTTCCCATCTATTCCTCCGGTCGTCTGCGTCATTGTTGTTCTGCTCGTTCTGCTCAAAAGGATTCATGGGATCCAATTTAGGGTTTTGAGCACAGGTTAGGGTTTCGTTGAGAATAGCCTCCGCGGTTGGGTTTTTATAGGTTGTGGTTTGTGGGTGGGTCCGAGTTTTTCTGTATCCCTGTCCTAGAGTAAGTTGGAAGTTTGTAAACCTTATTTGTCCGGAGATGGGTGAATGAGTTAAAAAAATTAGAGATGAGTCATATCGAAAAAAATGCTTAAAAAAATCTTCTCCGATAACTACATTATGCTGCAAGATTGGTCGAGCAGCATAGGTTCCATATCTACCGTTTGACTCCTAACTTTCACCGGTTTGTGGCTAGTTTGAAGAGTCACATACGTCTGCAGCGCTAAATTTATCTATTTTTTTTGGGATACCCTCATGAATCTCGGTGTGGATAGACTCAGTGAGGGTGTTACTAAGAGCAACTTTAGCAGACTCTATTTTAGCTTTTAGCTATTTTAGAAAGCAAGTTTAGTTTTTTTTAGATGTTTTAGAAGCTCCAGCAGACTAGCCAAACTTAAACTATTAGAGCAACTTTAGCAGACTCTCTATTTTAGCTTTTAGCTATTTTAGATAATGTGTTTAGCTTTTTTAGATGTTTTAGGAGTTCCAGCAAACTAGCCAAATTTAAGCTATTATAACTTTTAAGAGATAACTCAAATGAGGTTAGCTATAATTTATTACATTCCTTTTAAGATATTTTAGGTGATATATAAATACATTTAAACTATTTAATTTTTACTTGAAGAATAATATTAATGTAATGCTAGCTAAAATAGAGAACATTGATGCATACACATTTCAAAGGTGGTTAGCCAAAATAACATTTTAGCTAATTTGACAAAAATTTAACTCAAATATGGCTAGCATTGTTAAAGATGCTCTTATAACTTTTAGCTATGCGAGATAACTCAAATGAGGCTAGTTATAATTTATTACATTCATTTTAAGATATTTTAGGTGATATATAAATACATTTAAACTATTTAATCTTTATTTGAATAATAATATTAATGTAAAACTAGCTAAAATAGAGAGCATTGATGAATACATATTTCTAAAGTGGCTAGCCAAAATAACATTTTAGCTAATTTGACTAAAATTTAACTCAAATATGGCTAACATTACTAAAGATGTTCTAACTCGCTGATGTAAGTGAAATTTGCTTGCTACCTCACCCCTGATCAAAAATAAATAAATGGAAAGACTGAAAGAGAAGGAAGTAGTTGAATAAATCGACAAGTGCACATTTACAGGTAGTTCTAGGAGGTAAAAACTACTGTAGGTAGACACTAGATAGTAGTATTCTGCAGACATTATATTCTCTGTCACCCAAGCACAGTTTAGAGAGTTACAGCCTCGCAGGTAGAGAAGGGTTGTTGTGTATCGAGGTTCTTAAATACACTGAGATACCATTGAAATGGTATAAGAAAAAAACAAAAACAAAAACACAGTGCACTCCGGACATACTTCTGTACTTCAAAAGCTGCTTGCTTTATATACAACCAAATCCATAAACATGGGGTTTTGCAGAGCAAGATGATGAAAATATGACATCTAGTTGATAGCGCTATAGTTCTTCAATCTATTCAAGCAAAAATGAACAAAAGGAAATCTGTAAATGATTCAAAAATTCCTGCCATATAATTCTTGTCACTACTGAAACATATATATTATCAAACATATGCAGTTCACTTCTTATTATTCCTTTCCAACCACACCGCATTGACTAGATTTTCCGACATTTGATACTTGAGCAATAGATTCAACCACGTTATCGCTTGGCCTACCTCGACGCATCTTAGCAAGCGGAGGCATGATGACAACATCATCTGGGATCTCATGCATCACATTAATGTCAAGTATGGGAGACATAAGAGTAGCATATGAACTTCTGAAGTAGCTTGTCTTGAAGTAATCTTCAACATAATCATAGATGCGCCCGTTATTTTGCTGAATAGAAACTAATGCATGAGCACAGGGAAAGCCGTTTATCTGCCACTCATGGCATGAGCAGAAACGATTATCCAAATCGACCTTCACAGAATATCCAGCATGAACCTCAAAAACATATCGACTAGAACGATAAGCCTTGTAATTCCTACAGACCATCAAATCGTTGTTCAAAGTTTTCTCAATCTCAGGACACAAAACAGATTTCCATTCCTCTGCTTCAAAACGTTTTTCAGCCATCAATTCCATGAGCTTAATCATGATGCCATCAACCATTTGACAGATAGGCAAAGTGCACAGCTCGAAAACCCAAGAACTAAATGATCCAGAAAGTTTACTACACATTTCACCATATCGATTGCCCTCAAAATAGATATATGACCAATATTCCTTAGGATGATCTTCTAGAAAAGTCATAAACAGAGCACCGCCTTCTTGTTTTAATTTTTTCATATTAAACTCAAAAGCAGCTTCTCTGGGAGCATTAGCACATTTCAAAAACAGATCAACAATGCGATTTCCGAAAGATTTACCATACATAGATGAATATATAGAAAAAAGCTTCTGTTTCAAATACTGCATGCAAGAAGCATGATGCGATGCTGGAAATATCTTTGAAACAGATTCTGCCAGACCTTTGTTACAACCAGATAGCAACGTAATTGTCCTACCTTGTGCAGTCAAAACTATAGATAAATTGTTAAAGAACCAGCTCCAGTTTTCGTCATTTTCTGAGTCCACGATAGCAAAAGCAAAGGGGAAAGTTCCGGAAAACCAAGACATGTGTGAGTAATCTGATTCAATAATATATGCATGTAACTTCTTAGAAACACAATATATATATATATATATATATACACAGCACAGTAACCAGTTAAGACACTGATGATGTAATACAGCTTGTTCTTCTATTGTTAAGAGACATACAATGATTCATCACCCTAATCAATAATAAGAATAACTAATGTACCTTGATTTCCATCTTTCCCAGTAGCACTAATTAAGTACCCATCATACTTGCTTTTCAGGAATGTTACATCTATGAACAACAAAGGTCTGCACCATCTAAACCCCTCAATGCAAGCACCATAGCAAACAAATAATCTCTGAAAGGAGGACGTCATGGGATCACACTCCAAGATACAGTGTGACCCTGGATTAGTTGTCATCAAAGCATCTCTATACCAAACTAACTGACGATATGAGAGGGATTCATCACCATGAACTGTTCTCTTAGCCAGTTCTTTTGCTAACCAGGCCTTACGATAAGAGACATCAAGACCATATTTTTGCTTGAAATCCTTAACAATATCAGTTGGTTTAATATATGGTTTCTCACGAATTTGATCCACCAGAACAGAAGATATAATCATTGAAGTGGTCAACTTACTTGCCTGTTCAGGGAAGATAACTCTCTCGCAAGTGTGAACATTATTTAAAGTCCTAATGTAGAAAAACCCATTCACTTGACACTTGCAGGCATGTATACGCCAACTACATCCATCTGATAGCTTCTTCCGACATTCAGCAATAACGTGAGTCCTATCATTTCTTATATAACGAATACGGAATCCCATCTCAAAGGCATACTTACACAACTTGTTACGAAATTCAGCTGCACCACCCTCAAACTTCTGTCCTACATGATTAATATATTCCTTCCAACCTTGAGATAAATATGCATTGCCTTCATGTACTCCAGAGTTCCCCAAATATTCATTTTCGTCAACCTTGAGATAAATATGCATGACGATGATGATACATGATTAGACGCTGCAAAATCAGATATTGCAGGAATAGGCGACTGTATATTAGATGTTGCATGTTTAGGCAGTGCAGGATCAGAGGCTGCATGATCAAAAGTTGCATGGTTAGATGCTGCATCATTAGACATTTCATGATTAGGCACTGCAAGGTCAGATGCTGTATTATTAAAAGCTGCACAATTAGACGCCGAATGATCAGAAGCTGCATGATCCGAGAATGCAGGATTATATGCTGCTTGTCCGGACACTGCACGAGCAACATCCTCCTTCTTCGAACTCTCAAGATCCTTTACCAATATATCAACAAAACGACTCTTCACCATGGATAAAAACATGAGCATCATGTGCATGTCCATATCAGATTCTGATAGGAGCATAAAATGCGATGATTTTATAGTTTAACCTTTGCATTTAACTTAGCTATTTTCCTTTAAAAAGATCGTTTTAACTTTGTTATTTTCTTAGGTACTTCGTGGAGCAAGATAATGCAAATATGTGTTCAAGTGATGCAAGCAAGGCTTCCAATACGAAGTAGAGATGTCAAGGCTGGAGTTTGATCATTCACATGGTCAAAAATATCAAGGAAAGGCGATGGAACCACTTCACCAAAACAGAAGCTACAAACACAAAAAGCTGAAAACTGGTTTCTTCTTATTTTCTCCGGTTTTCAAGGCCTATTTCCATGAGGTTCCGAGAATGGTTTCACCAAGATGACCACCCAGATTTGTAGAGGTGCGTTTGTAGATCAATTTAGAGTCAAGAATCATCCAAATCGGTGATGGCATCTAGGAGTTATGAAGCGTCGAAGTTGGACAGAAATTCAGCAGTTCCGGGAAAGCTGTGCAGCAGTCAAGTTCGAGGCAGTGTTTAGGCTGGATTTTGAGAAGCTTTCTTGGGGGGTTTTTACACGATTTCAAAGAGTGATATCATTAATATAATTTTCCCAAAAGCCAAGCCCAGATTATATATGGAAGACATTTAAAAGATAGCCCAAACATTGATCCTAGTAAAAGAAGGAAACATAGTCTGAAAAGGAAGCTTTGAAGACTTGGACACTACTTAAGGCAGAACCCTAATACCAGAACGAGGCTAAGCTGTCATACTAGAGGAGAAGAAACACAGAAGAGAAGAGGGAGCCGTCAAGAACTCAGGGAGAAGAAGTAAAGTTCAGAGCCCATAAGAGATTGATCTCTCGACTCAGAAAATCAATCTTTTCCCCTGCTTTTCATCTTTAGTATTTTCTTTTCTTCCCGAATCTTATGAAATTCTCTTATGTGTTTTCAAAGATGATGAGTAACTAATTTTCCCTTAGTTAGGGGCTGCTTCCAAGCCCTAGACATGGTGTAACTATGAAGTTGGCATTTATTTAATTTGTTCCATGGATTTCGGATATTCATTGGTTTATCGTTATATCATTGATCAATTTTGTATGTTTATTGATGGTGGCCAACATTAGTATGCATACTAGGTTGTAAAGCTATGAATGTTTTGTATGATCATCATGTCTACTTGCATTCTAGAGTAGCGAGTGAGTGTGACTTGAGCCTCATTCACATAAATCAATGTCTAGGTAGATTAGGACAACATCAGTACCGACATTGTCTAGCCTTATTCATAATCTTTTAGACCTTAATGACTTCTAGGTGAGAGCTGTGCGAGAACATCACTCTAGGCTCCATTCTAGATGCTAAGTTAAGTTGAAAACATCATTCTCTTAACATACCAAGTAAGAAAGATTGATAGGTTAAGTTCAACACATCATTGGCTTAGCTTGAGTAAGGATATCCGAATGAATTGAACATGTTAGTAAACACATCATAGGTGCAATCATTGTCTAGTGGTGAGGAGTGGTTCCTAACTAGCTTTTGTTATTTGATTTCCAAAACCAAAATCCCCAAATTTAGTTTTCTGTTTTTGATCAGTTTGTCTGTCATATTTCTGAATTTTGTTAGCATAGCAAAACTACACAGTTTCCCCCCAAATTTTGTGTGTCTTCGTCAGTGTGTCTAGTTTCTCCAGATTTAATTTTGTAATTTTTCGTTGGGTCTAGCTATAGTTTTTGTTTTCGTCTTTGTCTAGTGTCTGTTCAGTTTTTCAGAGTTATATTTGCAATTGTTGAGTCACAATCCTCTGCGGGAGACACCCTACTTTTCTATACTACCATCGATAACTTGATTGTGATTGCAGGGTTATTTATAAGTCTATTTTAGGCTTATCAGATTCCAACATGATATTAGGATGCTCAGGAATAGAAAATGTCAGCTCAAAACCCCCTACTTCCAGTTCCTCAAACCTTGAACTTATCTCATTACGCATATCAGCATATTTTGTATGTTCAAACAATGGAATGACCAGAGTTACAGTACGATAACACACCTTGCAATTGTAGCAGTCTCCATTCCTCTATAATTTAAAAACCAAAAGAACATAAGAAATCATAAGTCAGGAAGTGCCATTGTAAACTGTATGACATATAGCAACATAACAAATTTCATCAAAAGAATTGAGGCGTGTGAAACAATGAAATTGAGGCATTTCAATCAACAAAACAAATTAGAAGTAGTAAAATACAGTATGGCAAAAAAGAAAATAATCCATACAAGTACCCAATATTATTTACATCAACTCTTGCTAATCCGTATACTGAAAATAAAATACAAGAACCATGAAATGCAGCAGAACACAGTCAAATAAGACTTAGCCTATTAGAATGATTCAGAAGAATGAAAAATTAAAATGAAGTACCCCAATTTGAAAGTGGGCAAGAAAATAAGAACTTTTCTGATTACTGTTCTCACAGCGTAGAGTGAGAGGTGTATCTGAACCCAGAGTCGGAGCGGTGGAGTGTCTCCGTCGCCGACTTGAAGAGCATCAAAGAAGAAGAATATGAGTTACCTTTTGGACGGACTATAAACGTATTACCATTTCTCACCGAACCATCTGAAGGGTACATCCGTCAAAGCAGTTAAACATTTTGATTACGGACGATAATTTCAGAAAACTAGCAAAATTTTAAGTATTGTTGAAGGAAAAATACCTTAAGTGTGTTTGTCAAACTAACTGACGAGACTAAATTAAGAAATTAGCGATTAACGGATGTAACGGCTCAATTAGTTATATCAATCATTATGTACGATATTATTACTGAATATCGTCATTATGTATGTATAATTACTGTTGTAATTCACCTCTATATAAAGATGATTTTTAATGAAATGAGTAGATCAATTCTAATTCTCATTTTACTGTAACAGGTATTAAATTGTTAATACCTCATCAATTCTATAAAAAAAAAAAGGATAAATACCTCATCAACGATTCTTAGTCCTTGTTCTGGCAGACCTAGAGGGCTAGACTCGTAATAGAGAGTCTACAATACACGACATGTAAACACATGATAGAAACCACACTGCCTAAGTATTAGACTGAGCACCCGAGTTCGTAACATAAGCTTCGTAACGCTTATGTGGCTAGCCCCTCGCTGGTCGTGGTCGGTTCTCGCGAAAAGATACAAGTATTTCGGCTTACCTCCGGAGGGTTGGGGGATCTTTACTTCCATTTTATAACAAAACACAGCTCATTTGCCAGAAAAATGGCATCATTATTCCTTACTACAAATTTAACACAATGGATGCATTATTATTCCCATGTTCTTCAAGTTGCAAGCAACCGAGCATGATTTAGTTTTCCAAAAGTTTTGCAGACAACTAGACATAATGTATCATTTGCTCATGGCTATATGTAGTGTGTTTTGTGAAATTGGGTCAACTCTTGCAGAAAACAACTTGAGAATAGTGGTCAGAAACTTTTTAAAATTTGAGTAGTCCCTATTAACAAAATGTTCAAACACCTAATCATAACTCTTTCAACCCTTGCACAGAACTGCTAAGAACCTAAATCAAATATTCGCAGCACACGTCTTCCTGTTATGTCGTCCAACTTCACCACACCGACCACATGTTATGGCCCTGGGTAGTCTATCAACAGATTTAAGCTTTTTAGCCATCGGACCTGTAGACTTCCCGGAATGAGGAGGCAAGATAACCCTGTTGTCTGAATCTTCATGCTTTTCATTCTCAATGTCGGGTATGGTAGAAATAGGAGTTGCATACGAACTTCTAAAGTAGCTTGACTTGAAGAAATCGCTAACATAATCATAAATGCAGCCAGAATTCTTTTGAACTGCAACAAGTGCATGAGCACACGGAAAGCCTTTTCTTTGCCAATCATGGCAAGAGCAAATATGATTACTCAAGTCAACAGTAACAGTGCCCTCCGCATGCACCTCAAAGACAGAGGCACTAGAACAAGTAACATTCCAATTCTTACCCACAATCAAAGTTCTCTCCATCTCAGGACACAAAACAGAACTCCATTCCTCTGCTTCATGATTCCTTTCAGCTATTAATTCCATGAGCTTAATCCCGATACCATTAACCATTAGGCAGATAGGAAGCGCCCATAGCTCAGAAACCCAAGAAGTAAATGACTCAGACACATTGTTACATATCTCACCATATCCATTTCCTTTGAAATAAGCATATGACCAGTTCTCCTTCGGAAGATCTTCAAGAAAAGTCTTAATAGGAGCACCGCCCTCATCTTTTAAGTTTTTCAAATTAAACTCAAAGGCAGCTTCCGTTGGAGCGTATGCGCATTGCATAAAAAGATCAACCATTCGTTCTTGGAAAAATTTAGCAGAGGTAGCATATATTGAAAAGAGATTCTTTTTCAAACTGTCCAAACAAAATGCCTGATGCGACGTTGGAAATATATTTGAAACACCTTCAATCAAACCTTTGTTCCGATCAGATACAAATGTAATTGTCCTGCCTTCCAGAGCCAAAACTTTTGCTAAATTCTCAAAGAACCAGCTCCAGTTTTCATCGCTTTCTGAGTCCACGATCGCAAATGCAAAAGGATAATATCCTGATATCCAATAACATATAAGGACGGGGAATGAGTAATTTGGCTATTCAATGATATATACTACTTTCAAATCACTATACAAAACAAATGCATGTACATTATGCAGATAACTATATATTAATGTTTGTTTTGCAACTATTTTTATATAAAATGATATGTAAAGTATTTCGTCAATCATCTCAGTAAGTAGAAATAAGTCAAATAACTAAAACTGTACCTTGATTTCCATCCTTCCCAGTTGCACCTATTAGCTGTCCCTTATATTTGCTTTTCAGAAAAATAGCATCTATGAACAACAGGGGTCTACACCATTGAAATCCCTCAATGCAAGCACCGTAGCAAACAAACAATCTCTGAAAATGAGAAGTCTCAGGATCAGACTCCAAAACACAATGTGATCCAGGATTGGAAGACATTAAAGCGTCTCTATACCAAACCAACTGATGATAAGACAAGGATTCATCACCATGAACTTTTCTCTTGGCCAATTTTTTCGCATACCACGCAATACGATACGAGATATCAAGACCATATAGTTGTTTAAAATCCTTGACAATATCTGCTGGTTTAATCGTTGGTTTTTCACGGATTTGATCGACAATAACAGAATATATGATCCTTGAACTTATCATCTCACTTTTCGGCCCACGTGTACAACTCGTGCATGTATGAACTTTATTCAAACTCCTTATATAGAAATAGCCATTTTCTTGACATAAGGCACCAAGTATATTCCATCCACATCCATCTGACTTCTTAAAACATTCAGCAACAACGCGGAACTTATCGTTCCTTGTGTAAACAAAACGAAATCCCATCTCAACGGCATACATACACAACTTGTTACGGAATTCAGTTACTCCTCCCTCAAATTTCTGACCAACATGACTAATATATTCCCGCCAACTTTGAGACAAATATTCATTATCTTCATGTGATGTTGAATTTCCCAAGTGTTCATTGTCACCAGTGGCACTGTGGCTTTCAACTGTGCGAGACATAGGTGTTGACCGTGCTGTCTGAATAGGCACAATATTAGATCCTGAATGATTTTGACCAGCGCCTTCAGTATTGGAATTCACATGATCCTTCACTGATATATCAACAATCCTAGTATTTAACATTTGTAGACACATCAACAACATGCGCAGATCCATATCCGATTGCAGCAAACAATTGGGATGCTCAGGTATAGCATATGTGAGCTCAAACCTCCCTATACCCAATATCTTAAACCTTGAAAAAATCGTATCAAAAATGTCCACATACTTGCTGTGTTCATACAATGGAGTTACGATGGTTGCTGAGCGATAAGTGCACCTTGCTAGTATATAACAATCCGGTCGTCTACATGTATCAATGATTGAAACACGCAAATTGGGTTAACCAACTACCACAGAACAGCATTCAAAATGCATATCCGACATATTGTTAACGAAAACAGTAATATCATCTAAAACAACCACAATCACAAATAATATTTAACGAAATTTTAATCCCCATAAACCAAATAACAAGTTCTTAATGACATGTTTACAGTTGTCTTGAACGAGTACAACACAACAGCTGTAATCACAAGGCAATTGTCTTGCACTCGAGTCTTCCCCAAAAAAAAATAAAAAATAGCATACAACATTCAGTAATCTAACTCAAACATCTATTCGGGAAATTCTGTAATTTTAAGCTGATATTCTTCATAAGTCTACTTACTCGTCAATCAAGACTCTACCACTGCCAAAGGTGGGTTGACTTGGTTTGAAATTCATAAGTCAATTATCAGCTTTGTAAAGAATTTAAAGAAAGAGAACCCAGTTTAGCTACTTCATAATTGTAATGTGAAAGGAATTGTTCAAATCAAAGAACCGTATACACATGCGGAAATGGGTAGAGCAATTCAAAGTAGAGGGCTCTATTACACAAATCTGAAATGTAAGACGAGAGAAAGAAAAGAAGGTGAATTACCCTGGTTCGAGTTTGGGTTTCATACTGGAATGGAAGACCTGCAACTTCGAGAGAGAGAGTGAGTGAGCACCAGTAAGCAAATAAAGCAATTCTCTTCAAGAGGAGATCGATTGGGCCGGGTTTGGATACCCAAACTGGTTCAGTGAAAGAGAGTGAGATTGGATCGGTGAGATGGATGTCAATATGTGTGTTATACATTTTTCTTCTTCTTTGTACTCATCAATCAATTCCAATTTACATAACTAATCTTTCTATAATTTTCTAATCACGTATGCTCTTGTACAAAATAGGAATTTTCACGTTGGTAACATGTTATCATAAAAATCTCAAATTAAGCAAGATGAATTTTCTTCCAGACTACTATCTAGGAATTTTACATTTTTCAATATGAAATTTATTCGCTCCCAAAGTTTAAGAATACTCACCGTAAAATATATTTAGTTCATAAAATTGGACCTAAAACACAAACATGATTGTACAAAATACAAACAGCAACTTATATGCCCGATTAGTTGAGGCAGAAATATTAAGGACCTCCGAAGGAATTGGCAAATCGCAACAAAAAATTGCAAAGAAGGTCGTAACTGGTTTACTTTTTTTCTTTTTCGGAATTAGCCGTTGTTAGAAGCCAATAAATAAAGGGGTCCAGTTCCTCTCTCTCTCTCTCCCACACCCAATTTTGAATTTCTAACGTCTTCTCTCTCTCTCTGAGATTTGAAATTCAAATCGGTGCAGCCAAGCACCGCCGTCGGTCGCTGCCCCTCCGCTTCTCCACCACAAGGTAAGCTTGCCCGGCCCTTCCTTTTCTCTTCCGTTTGATTCTTCTCAGTTTTGGTATTCGTCTTTTTAATTGAATAACGATCATTTATTCTCTTCAATTTCACATCTAGGGTTTTCCTTGATTCAATTTCAGATAGATTCACGGCGGTGGGTTTCAGATGTTTGATATTTGATCATCGTTCTGTGATATGATCTCGATTAGCCCCTTGGATTTGTCTCGGTAGCATTTGTGAAATCTCAATTCGAAATATTGGTGCTCCCTCTATTCATGGGGTTGAGGAGCCATTTTTGAAATTGGGTTTTCATCAACGCCATGATTATGTTACAAAGTAACATCAAGGTTGCCTTTTGGCTTTGAAAAGATGTTCAGTGGTTGGGTATTTGATCATCATTCTGTGATATGATCTCGATTTGTCCCCTTCGATTTGTTGCGGTGAATCTGATGAAAAGCCCAGAAATCTGGGAGACACATGATTGAAATGTCCATTCAAAATATTGGCGCTCCCTCTTTTCTAGGGGTTGAGGAACCCTTTTTGATTGGGATGAATTCTAAGGGGTTTCTTGTTTCATCAGTTTCTTAATTATTGTTACAAAGTAGCAATTGTGTCGATGTTGCCATTTGATCCCATTGGGATAAGGCTTCGTATTTGAAAGTTTTGAAAAGACTAGTTGGATTTGGTCCTTGAAAGGTTGCCTCTGTGATTTAAAGAATTTAAATTGTTGCCTTGTCGGTTTTATCTTATAAAGATTTCTGCCTTGGGGAGATTATGTTCAGCTTGGGTTTCCAACCAACAAGCCGTTGAGGCAATAGTTGGGGATACTGCTGATATTTGTTGCCTTATGAGTTTATGTTATTACAATTCTTGCCGCTTTCATGTGATTTTTGCACAGCATGAGGTTGCGATAAATAGCACTGTTGCCTCATAAGGAAAGACAATATGGTTCTGTGATATTGATTGTAGCTTGCAATTTCCTGAAGCGCAAGTTTTTCATCTTGCAAGGATGTTCACTGACCATTGTCCTCTCAATTCTGATCATGATTTTTACTCAGGTACCTCAGTTTAAAACTAAACCCCTTTTCGATTTCATGCTATGTGGATGCACCGTGATACGTACAATGATTTTGTTTTTGAGACCCGAGTAAAGAGATTGGTTTTGTTTCTGAGACCTGAGTTTATTTTGGTAACTTGAGCTGTGATTCTAATGTCGAGGCTCATATTGTTCACTACCTTGGAATTTGCTCAACTCTTCATATGTTAAAAACAAACTTTTGGAAGAGGCTCTTGGTACCTATAAACAGATGGGCAAAAACAAGATTTGACCAGATAATCTCACTTATCTATCTGTGTTCAAGGCTTGTGGTGAGAAATTGGCTATAGATTCTGGGAGGGAGGTACAAAAGTCCATTGTGGAATGTAGATTGTGATTTCCTTTGAATGAAATATTGATATCCCTTGATCCTACATTGGCCATGTCGGAGAGATCATGGTATACAAGTAAGGCTCCAAATCTAAAAGTCAGTCACAGCTCCTCACACTCCTGATTGGAGGTCGTGGGTCGTTGCAACATTTGATTGATAGGCTTATGGTCTTATGGCTAGCTCTGTTGTGTAACGAAGGCTTATGGTAGTCTTTGTCTTATTAAGATGACTCTTCAGTTACATACTGTAGTTTAAATTTTGGAGGCTACATGGTTACTCAGAACTCGGTATTCGATATGTACAGCAAGGGTGGTGCACTTCAATTGATTGAGTAGCAGTTCTAGAGGAATCCAAATCCCAGTTTGTTTTTCCGGAACAGTAAGTTTTGTGGTTGCTCTAATCCAAACAGCAAAGAAGAGATAGGCAAAGAAGCTTGAAGGGGGAATTAATTAGCGGCATGATTTGTTCCCTGGAATCGGATATCTATGCCTCATTTAATGATCAGGAGTTCAGGACTGATATTAATTTTATCAGTATTATAATTATCAGTATTTATTAATCTTCTATGAGTTTTAAGAAGAAGGAAAAAGAAAAAGAAGAGAAGAGGGATCCAGTTTTGAATCGAAGCGGTTGCTGTTGTTTCTTCTCTCCTATTGCAGGTTTTTGTGAATTTGAAAAGGTTGAAAATCTTAATTGATTCAATTCATATTGACCATGGCAGCAATTTGATGAGCAGGTGATGTTAAATTTAAGGTTGGAAATTTTGAAGAAAATAGTTGAATTTTAGCGATTAGAGGGTTTAGTCTAATGGGTCGGGATGGTTTTGGCATGCTCTTTTATTACTACATGTTGGCTGCTGGAGTTACACATGAATCAAGCTTGTGTATGTTTGAATAATGTGAGATTGGGTAAGGCAGGATATGAATCAATCCAGTTCATGGGTTTTGAGGTGGACAATTGTATGTGGACAATGATTGTGTCCATGATGCACGCCCCTTGTTTGATGAAATGTCCACATAGATTGTGCTTCAAAAATGTCATGCTGAATTGATATGTTAAAAAGGATGAGTTATGTAATTCTGTTGGTATGTTTATGGAGATGACTAGTGAAATAAGGCTAATGCAGTGACATTTTCTTGCGTTTTGTATATTGTGCCTCAGAAGCCAATTATCAGTGTTAGTACTCAACTGCACGGGTTAGTTGTTGCTTATCGTTCGCAGCTTTGTGTTTTCCTGAAGGCACTCAACTTCACGGGTTAATTGTTGCTTATGATTTGCAGCTCTGTGTTTTCCTGAAGGCACTCAACTTCACGGTTTAGTTGTCGCTTATGCTTTGGAGCTCTGTGTATTCCTAAAGGCCCAAGTGAAATCATAAAAAAATAAGGTGCAAACAGAAGCTTTCCGGTGCCAGGAGCACAATTCAAATCCAGATTGAGCTGTGTGTTGCAGGATGCCATCTCATGTTGATGACTGGAAAGGATGCATGGGTGTATACTCAGTGAATTGAAGTCCCATGTTACCCTTGGTTGTGTTCATTAAGTCACAGAGTTACAACATGGGTGAGTTTGGGCCCAAGTATACATAACCACTCAAGTGTTTCCAGCGCATTGAAAATTTGCTCTTTAGTTGAATTATGCACTATCCATGAAAGGTCCAGACTTTTAGCACGTATGCGTGAGTGGCTTGGGGGATCTTAGATGTTACTATTTCTTGGCCTACTGCTAATTGATCTATGCTAATATTTCTAAAAGGAAAAGGAGATTGAGAAAAGCCGTGCTAGCATTTGGCATATATTTGAAACTGTATTGTGGCTCTGCATGGGTTGTGTGTATAGTGGTTGCTGTGCAAACTACAAAGCATGGTGTTTAGATATTGGTGGCCGCAAATTCAGTTCAGACTCATGGGAAATTCATGCATGAAAGGTAGAGGAAATATATTCATATATAATTTTACTTCAGCGAATGATCCTGCCACTGGAATTATTGGAAGTAATATATACGAGAGACATGATAGAAAGAAAGGAGAGCAGCAGCAATGTGAAATAGTACTTCCGGTTTGGGGGTTATAAACATGCCAGATATATATTTGGGTGAGGATGATTTTAAGCAGATGAAACAGTACATAGAGGACTACAAGGTACCTCATGATCAAGATTCGCTGCTCACTCCTCCAAAGAATCAGATACATTTGTCCTTTCCATTCACCAAGAATCTACAGGTTGTACAGCATGACTTACCTTCTTGCATTTATTGTGCTTCTTCAATCTAGTGATGCACATGAAGGACTTGTATCCAGCTTCGCTAATGAGCCAGAGTATACTAATGAACTGATTAGAATTGTTCGGTCAGAAGAATCAGTTTCTGGCATCATCGGAACACATGCAATGCTTGCCTTGGGAGCTCAATTAACCGCATTTTCTTGCAGCACAGGGATGTGATGATACTGAACTGAAATTCCATGAAGGAATATATTACTCAACTTCTGACGTGTTTGTTGAAATTTTGAAAGACAGCCATGAAATATCTTTTACGGTTAGCAAAAGTACTGTTTGATTTGGTGGAGGCTCTTCCACAAGGCAATATTGAAACTATTCAAGATGCTGAAAATTAATGACATCTGGAATACCAAAACTTCTGCGGGGAGAAATCTTGAAGACAGCAAATTATGTTTATATGTGACTGGTCAATAAAGAAACAACTCAAACAAGTGGCCTGGTTCAGGGGTCCCCTGGTTCAGTTACAAAAGAAACTTATTTCTTGGATGTTGGGGAAAGAGGTTGACGTATGGGATGTTCATGAAGGATCACGATGATAAAGATATTTCTATGTTACAAAAGGTACTTCTTGTTCTTGATAATGTCAATCATTCAGACCAGTTAGATTTTTGGCTGGACAATGAGACTGTTTTCGTTTTGGAAGTATAATTATCATTACAAGTGGAGTGCTGAGAAAACCTGAAGAACTGAATTGAGGTCCAGGGACTAAATAATAAAGCTCTTTTCAGCCTTTTGCCAGAATGCCTCTAAAGTGATTACTCTGAATAAAGTACTGTACTGTAATTCATGTAACCATGTTTTGAATTATGCTAAAGGTATTCTTCTGGCTCCTAAAGTCTTGGATCAATTTTACATAGAAGAGGTCGAAGTTGTCAGAGCTGAGGGGATAAAGATGCATCCAAACTGTGGCAGTGCTCCTAAAGTCTTGGATCAATTTTACATAGAAGAGGTCGAAGTTTGTCAGAGCTGAGGGGAGAAAGATGCATCCAAACTGTGGCAGTGTTGGACCAAAGTCTGTTAGCATTTCACTGATTGCTGTGTCTTGTAGTTTGTGGATTAAGGTTAGTATTATTATACTCTTTAAGTTTTCACTTCATTGTGTATCTGCATGATTAAGATGTACAATTTTAGATTGTTGTTTATCAAACAGCAAGTATGCAGATTCATGATAGTAAGTTGCTGAAATATAATTGTCTATCTATATGATATAAATTTTGGTAGGACATTCTGCATGCTCATACCATATATATATATGCATGCTTATATTGAATATGGTATGATCGATCAAGCATGGTTACGGTGCAGCTCATACCATAAAGATAGTTCATGTGATTTTGGTTGCTGCAATGTGATCTTGGAATTGATTGTGTTGTTCTATGGTTCTTTACAGCGAATTTGACTGAAATTGTTGCGTTGTCAGTTTTATCTTATAAAGATTTCTGCCACTCAAGTGATTATGTTCAGCTTCGTTTCCAACCAACAGGCCATTGAGGCAATAGTTGGGGATACTGCTGAGATTTGTTCCCTTGTGTGTTTATGTTAATACAATTGTTGCCGCTTTCATGTGATTTTTGCCCAGCATGAGGTTTCAATAAATAACATTGTTGGCTTGTAAGGAAAGATTAGACACATACTTCTGTGATAGTGATTGTAGGTTGCCATTTCCTGAATCGCAAGTTTTTCATCTTGCAAGGATCTACTCTGACCATTGTCCTCTTCTGATCAATCTTTTTACTCAGGTACCTCAGTTTAGAACTAAACCCCCTTTTCAATTTCATGCTATGTGGGTGCACCATGATACTTACAATCAATGTGTTTTTGTGACCCGACTAAAGAGATTTTTTTGTTTCTGAGACCTGAGTTCATTTTGGTTCTCAAGCTTGTCACATTTAACTCCTTTTTTTTTTGTCTGAATTGCCACATTTAACTCGAGATATAATTCTCGGGTCGAGGCTCGTGTTGACATTGAGAATTCCAATATATTCCAATTTATCTGAGAGAGGGGATGGTGATTAACTTCTCTATTAGATGAGTTAGTGAAAGCTATCTGCTGTATAAGTTCTTCCATTGGAAAAATTTGATTGACATACACTTAAAAGCCAATAAGAACTTAGTTTTCATTGACACGAGTCTTAAACCTGAACCTAGATTTCACCTTGATTTAGATGTGCTCAGCTAAGAACCGGCCATTCTATCGAGTTTACTTATATGCAAACCTTTATTGTCTGGGCTGTTGTAGTGGGATTATTGATCTCCCCCCGTTCAAGTAGGCTTACTTGCTGTCTATGTAAAAGCTGAATATGAGCATCTCTAATGTAGAATTTCTGCAGATCATGCTAGAAAGAGATACAAAATTACAACGTGTGGGTTTGCTTTTTATTACATTTGGTTATATGCTGGTTTCAAATATTGGTTGCATAAAGCCATAGAATGCAACCATTATTTGTTTTGGTCTGGTTGTAGGTTAACTAGTTGTACAAGCAAAGAGCCTTTATCTTGAAGTGACGAAGTCTCTTCATTGTATTAGTATGTTGGCTTGTGTTCTGGAAAAGTGGAAATTCCTGCAAATCATCAAAAAATAAAAAATGCAGAGTGCAAACTTATGAGCCCCATTGGTCACAAACTTGTCCTGAACTAATCGGAATCCGGACAGTTTGGTACCAAAGCTGAAAATTAAACGTCCTGACCCGACCCAATACCGAGTTCAACATCGGAATGAGGATAGGTCAATCCCAGGCCTAAGTTTGTTGATACTATGGCATCGTCTTAAATAAGTGCTTCCCATATCGATTATATATAGTGTCTTAGACAGCGGCCTTGAGCCACTTCTCTGATCAGACACACTCGGACGCTGTTTATTCCTGAAATGTTGAATGCATCATTTCCCACCAAAAATCCCACTATCATCCAAACCATAATCACCAACCTTCATGAAAATTGCAAAACAATGTCTGACCTCAAGCAAATCCATGCTCTGCTCCTCACTTCCGGCCTCTCCCAACAACAATCCTCCACTTCCCAAATCATCAATTTCTCAGCCCTCTCCGATTCGGGTAACATAGACTACTCGTACCGGGTCCTAACCCAACTCCCCACCCCTACAGTTTTTGACTGGAACGCTGTCATCAGAGGCTACTCCAAGAGCCGAAACCCCAACCGTTCGATTTCCGTCTTCATCAAAATGCTGCGTCATGGAGCCTCACCGGACTACTTAACGTACCCTTTTCTTGCCAAAGCCTCGGCGCGTTTGTTGAAGCGTGAGCTTGGTGTCGCAGTGCATGGCCACATTGTGAAAGCAGGGTTTGAGTCGGATAGGTTTATAAGTAACTCATTGATTCACATGTATGCTACTTGTAGAGATATATTGTATGCACGGAAGGTGTTTGATGAAATTGCTACGAAGAATTCTGTGTCTTGGAATTCCATGCTGGATGGATATGCCAAGTGTGGGGATGTGGCTTCGGCGAGGGAAGTGTTTGAGATGATGCCGGAGCGTGACATTGTGTCTTGGAGCTCTTTGATTGATGGGTACGTTAAGGATGGGGAGTATGGGGAGGCTTTGAGAGTGTATGAGAGAATGCGGGTTATGGGGCCGAAAGCGAATGAGGTGACTATGGTGAGTGTTATGTGCGCTTGCGCGCATCTCGGTACGCTTGAGCAAGGGAGGATAATGCATCGTTATATGATGGAGAACAATTTGCCATTAACTCTGGTGTTGCAAACAGCGCTTGTCGACATGTATGCAAAGTGCGGGGCGATAGACGAGGCTTTAAGTGTTTTTCGAGGGGTTTCGTTGAAGCAGTCGGATGTGTTGGTTTGGAATGCAATGATAGGAGGACTTGCAACTCATGGATTAGTCCGACAGTCGCTTGAATTGTTTAGGGAGATGCAAATGATTGGGATTGTCCCGGATGAGATCACGTACTTGTGCTTGTTGAGTGCTTGTGCTCATGGGGGGTTAGTCAAAGAAGCTTGGCATTCCTTTGAATGTATTGGTAAACATGGAATGGCACCCACGTCTGAGCACTATGCTTGCATGGTGGATGTTTTAGCACGCAGTGGCCAAGTAGAAGAGGCATACCAGTTTATATGTCGAATGCCTGGTGATCCAACTCCCTCCATGCTTGGTGCTCTGCTTAATGGGTGCACGAACCATGGGAAGTTAGGCCTTGCAGAGACTGTTGGGAGGAGGCTTATCGAGATACAGCCAAATCACGATGGTAGATATGTTGGCTTGTCAAATGTTTATGCAGTTTCCAAACGCTGGGATGATGCAAGAAGTGTAAGACAAACCATGGAAAGAAGTGGGGTGAAGAAGACCCCTGGGTTCAGCCTTGTGGAGATATTTGGAAGCCTTCACAAATTTATAGCCCACGATAAATCATGCCCTGATTCAGAAGAAATTTATGGGATGCTGAATGTTATCCTAAATGAAATTAGATCTGATAGTGATTCCAGAGATCAAGAATACTTTCTTTAAGCCGTGGAAGATTTGTGACATTCACCACCCGTATGCTTCGCAAGGAGCTCAGTGAAATATGAAGCTCAACAGAACACAGGGCTGTTCACATTTGGGAACTTTAGGAACAGGTCAGAATCAAACAATATCGTTCAGTATCTTTTTGTGAACTGTCCACCAATGGCCATGAAAGCTTCAATGCGTAAAACAGAATAGGCACTACAAGATCATGGAACATAACACAAAATTGCCACCCATCCGAGAAAGGTAGCATCAAGCGCTGACATCAATACTCTGTTAGTACATTAATTCATTGCACATTTACACAAGTATTTCAATGAAGAAACTTGAGCTAAACCATCAAGCTTTTACTAGGACACCTACATAGCACACATGCGTATTATCTGATAGTTAGACTCTACTCAGACTCAGAATGTCTGCTGATAGTTGCACACCACAAATACCAAACGTATGCACGGTATGGTTGCAATTTGGACTGATTGGAATTTAGACTTCTCATTTAAAGCACGCCCAAGTAAGAAACCATGTACTGTCAGTACCGATGAGCTGAAAGAAGTTTGTACAATTACAAGGTTACAACAAATTGCCTTGATAAATCAAGCCTATGCAATGAGTTGAACTGATTGTAACACAAAGCAGTATAGATTCTTGCAACTATCTACCAAGGGAAGAAAAAAATGTCAAGACTGAGCTGTAAGAATCTGGCACAACATCTCAAACTGATGAAATCATTACCGCAAAGTAATATCATCAATAACAGTCCCCTCAACCGATTCTATTTTTCTTGGGCTTTGGGAAGCCAACTGACAAACTAGTAACAGCAGCAAAATCCCCTTCTACTCATGCCTGCAAACATAATGTTGACAATTATATAATACACCAAACCAGTACCGAACTACATTTATATGTAGTATCGTAACAAATTTTCTAACAGCACAGACAGTAATTAAAAAAAATAGACAAATGCTCAAACCTGCTGCTTTTTCTTTTTTGGCCTCCTCTTTCTACGTGGTTTATGAGCATCAGAGTTGGAGCTCAGATTACTACTTGGAGTTGCCCCTGAACTTGAGGAACCCCTAGCTTTAAAAGAAGTTCCACTTCTGCCACTTGATGAATTGCTGGATGTAGACACTTCAGCACGTTTTGATGAACTTTTGCTTGATGAAGGACCGAATCTCGATTGAGCACGTGTTGAACTTGAGCGATAATTACTTGATGGTCGAGGGGGAGGCATCAAAGCTCTAGCTGAAATCTGTCTCTATTTAACCAAATTCAAGCAAGGAAAAGTTATAATTGATAACAAATCACATACCACTTCGATACGAGAGTGGCATAATCATTAGAAAGTAAACCTGATTTCTCTCATCGCTGGACATGCCAGATGCTGCTTTCCCAGAGGCACTGGAAGCCTGTTCCCTGCAAAACAGATGATAACAATTTAAGATCGTATAATGCAACATAGGTCAAAGTTCAACACTAGATTTGTACTTTGCCCTTTCAGTCTGAGAGTACTATTTGTATTCTAGCTCGAAGACATAAGAAAATAAACCCTTGAAATAGTAATAAATCCCAACAAAATTTTCTATCTCTTAAACATAAGTTTGCTATGATGGAAGTAGTTAACCATCTGGACCTGTCCCTACGTGGCACATACCCGGTTCTGTCATCCCAGTTAGTTTTCCATGTAATTTACTGATGTGTCAACAACCGATGCCTATGTGCCATCTCCCTACTATTCCAGGGTCTGCACATTCTTTTTAACTAAACAAACTAAACCAATAAGCTAAGATTTAAAAAAGAATATATTGAAAGCCAATCCAAATTGGTTCCTTGACAGCCTCCCAATCAACCACCACCCACCACCAGTGTCCCATTCCTCAATGCCACCTTCCAAGCCATCAACACTGTCCCTACCCTCACGATCTCTTCCTCCATCGAGATTGCCGTATTAACATGAAGAACCTATACCCGGCTACACCAGACTGATTCATGGGCAAAACGATTAAGATATGGTAAGACCTTAAAAGTTTTGGCTATGTAACGACCACAGTGATTATTAACAACAGTTTAATACTCAATGGGATGGGTGGCTGTTTAGGAACCACAACAGTGCTGGGATGCAATATTAATCTTCTCTCTTCATAATTTCGAATCTTTAGTTAAGGAAAGCATGAAAGAATAGAATACGGGAAAATGGACATGTGGTACTGCATAGGGACCAGGTGTCGCCACATCAGCAGAGTGGACAGAAACAATAACCCCAAGATGATTGAATCAGGTTATGTACCACTAGAACTAGCGGGATGGTAAGATGCAACACATGTCATGGTTCCATAAGAGATTCTTTCACTTAGCCCCATAAGAATTATGCTAACTGCAATGTGATTGTTATCTTGTAATTCATTAATCATCTCTCTAAATTACACTTCAATGCGACTAACTCTTACAAACCAAAGAGGATCGATTAAATGCAATCTTATGATAGCATCACCCTTCCAATAAAAAAGTAATGAAATGAAAAAGTTCTCAAGTATGAAGATCCTCTATTAGTTATGAAAATACCTTGTACTCTTATCTGTCCATTCGTCATCTGCATTTGCTTCATCACTTGAGCTTCCACTTAGGAAGAAATCATCTTCACTAAGATCCAAAAGCCCATCGTCCTCACTCCCTGTTTCTGTAGGGTAGAGAAAGAATTTAGGTGATATATTTTGATAATAAGAAACGACATAACCACTGGTATGCTGACAATTTTCAAGTGCTTCAACATAGTAGATGACACAAATAAGTAAAGACAGAAGCATCATCTATCTTTTAGCGCAGTTATTAATATGGCAGAAATGAGGAAATAAGTAAAGATCTGAATGATGTTTTGTTCGATAGGTTTGGCTCTCATGTTAATGCTACTGTCTATTTAATCTAAAGATTCTCTGCTAAGCAATAATCCTATATGTTCTTGTTGAGTAGTATTCCTAATAAAGTTTAACAGAAGGGTGCAGCAAGTTAGCCTCTCACCCTCTTATTTTATTGACACAAACAACATAGTCTACGCAAGATTTATCAACAGCAGATAGTTATACTCGTTGTCTGAACTGATATAATATTAACTCAAACAAGCATATGCTGCCAGTCACAGAAACCAAGAACACATAAGTGCAAGTACATAGTCATATCTAGACTATTAGTAGGAAAACAAAGATCATTCATCTACTTCATATTGCAGTGTTGGATCATGATTGGAATACACCGATAGGGAAATAACTTTAATCTCAACTTGTTGAGAGAAATATTTGCTCTTGGAGTAAAGCATAAAAAGAAAGAGTACCTTCCAAATCCTTGCCGCTAGCAGCTGCAGCAATTAAATTGGCCTTAATCTGCTTACGCAGCCTATTTCTCCTATCAACAACCTCTGAATCGTCACCTCCAGTAAACAAAGCAACATATTTCTCGGTCTTGGGAAAGAACTGATGGTCAAACATATCATGAACTTTTAGCTTGACGTTATTAAGAACATGTAATCATTTAAAGAAACAATTCAAAGCCTGGAAAAGTAAAAATGCATTCATGTTTTGCCAGTAAGGCCCACATTTGACTGAAAGTTTAGATCTCAAATTTAGGAAAATGCTTTTAGATATTGACTAATAATAGATAGTGGTCCCAAATTACATCCACAAAAGTACCATGTGCAAGGATAATAAACACGTAAAGCCAGATAGATCAAGCTTCAAGCATCACTGTGTAGCTTACCCTAACATATTCAAGATCTTCTTTCAATTTGGAAAGTTGCACAGAATTCTCTGCATCTTGCGCCTGAGCAGCAGTACGTTGAAGTCTCTCCAAGCGTCTTATTCTTCTCTCTATCTTTCTTCTCTCTGGAAAAGGCGCATGTTGATTAAAAACTTGAGGTATAGCATACCCCAGTAATGCAATTTCTCCTCAATCCATGCAAAAAGTCGTGTATAAATCATGGTAGTAAATAAACCAACTCGGAAAATTCATACCAAAGAACTTTATCTTTCGGTCTCGCAAAAATATTTTACGTTCCACCGCAAGCCGGGTATGAATATCTTGCTGTTTCTTGAGTCCTTCTAACTTCTTCTCCTGAACCTCCCTAACTTCAGGCGGTAGATTCTGAAAATAATGTTCATGTTAGGCAATATTTAACAACTCTCCAATAGCATTTGGAGCTGTTGGTGAGCTAAATGTTTACAGTAATATTATGGACAGGATATTACATTAGTCAGTGTGAAATCACAACTGTATCAATGTGTAACAATTAATGTCATTCTACACAATGAGGTCAGACAGCCAGAATGGAACACCCAGTTGAAGCTGTATCAGGTCAGACGACCTTTAACAGGAGAGGATCAGTGATAATGGAGTTCTTGTCTCAAAGTATTTACTTTCTCGGAATTTCTGTGTGCATCAAAATACTCAAAATTTCACTACTCCATGAGCCTCCTCACAAGAACTCTCCCTTTTTTGCAAGTTTATTATGTATCTCAAAACTGGTTGCTATCAAGGTCTTTTGATAATTTATTCACTGTGATTATGTATCTCCACTCTCATTATAAGAAAAATGATCCGACAGTAACATTCAAGTCTAAATAGTTCTTTCCCGGCTCATGCTTTCATGGACATCCAAGTGATGGACAAAATTTAAAAATCCTAAGCTTTCCAACACTTTCGGAGCAAACAAACCGAACCTTAACTAACATACTCCTCGTACAGTTCAGAATGAAGCATAAGAGTTCCTCTCAATAACATAACCAACCAGAACCAATAGTATTATATGCACTGAAACACAAAAGGCTGGCACAGAACTCAAATTCACAAACCATAAAAACAACACCAACTAAAGCAAAACCTAATGGAAGTTTCAGATAATCGAAATAGGTGAATATTGAACAAAGAGGGAGAGAGGGAGAGGGAGCACCTTACGGAGCATGCGCTCGACGGAGCGAATCTGATTCTTGAGGGAGGCGGACTTGGGCTTCTTCTCGACGCCCAAGCCCCCCGTGCGGGAGCGGCGGCCGGCAGCAGGCTTCACCCTCCGCTTTACATAGCCGCCATGAGCCATGGCGTTGCTTTTCTTCTCTAAAAGGACACCGATTTTCAAGAGCTAATTGGTTTCTTTAGTAACTACGGTTGTGGGATACAGTGTGTGAGGTTCCATAGTAACTTTTGTAGGTGAATCAAGTTCAATCGATAGTAGAAAACCAACGGTTGAAAACGGGATCGGACGTGTATTATTATTATTTTTTTTTTCCGATTAGGAGCATCGACGTGTATGTTGCCCCGCTTAAAAATTGACGGTTTGATTACGTTTCTTAACTTTTATTTTTGGTGTCAATCTACTTTAACTTTCATTTCAGTCAATTTGCTACCATATCTTTTCATAATTAGCCAATTTGCTATCTTAACTATTAAATCTTTCAATTTGCTACCCTTCTATCAAATTTGCTACTTTAGACTTTCAAGATTAACTAATTTACTTATTAAAATTTCAATATCGACCAACTTTAACCTTCGATTTTCAGAATTAATTCATGTTTGGATGAAGAAATGAACAAAATAAAATTAGCCAATTTGCTACCCTTCTATCAAATTTGCTACTTTAGGCTTTCAAAATTAACTAATTTACTTATCAAAATTTCAATATCGACCAACTTTAACCTTCGATTTTCACAATTAATTGATGTTTGGATGAAGAAATGAAATGAACAAAATAAAATGACAAAAAGGTAGCAAGTTGGCTAATTTTGAAAACATAAGGTAGCAAATTGACATAAATAATAATTAGGGTAGCAAATTGGCTGAAATGAAAGCTAAGGTAACAAATTGACACTAAGGTGAAATGTAGAGTAGCAATTTGGCAAAAAAGCCTTTTTGTAGTGAAAAAAAGAAATTTGTTCACTATAAATAGAAAAAATTGTTCAACAGTATCTGAATTTTGTTCGACTATTAACTTTTATATCACTTTTTTTTTAGAGTGCGGCTATTGGGACCTCCAAATTTGCTCAATCTACCTCTCATTCTCTCTACACCTCTCTTTTACTTTTTAATATAAGCATTTTCTCACTATACCTTATTTCAAATTCCTAACATAACCTTAGTTATTTATTGACATATATTTCAATTAATTACTTACTTTACCTTTTATTCACTCAATAGACCTCTCATTCTTTGTTTTTTTTTTTTTTACCTTTTTGTTTTTGAACTTTCATTATCCCTACCTTCATTTTTTGATTATTTTTTCCATGCAAGAAAATGTTTTATCATGAAATATTATATATATATATATATATATATCTTTTTAACTTTTGTTTTTCTCTTTTAAATGTGTTATTTTTTCTCTGTTTTTTTATTTTGAATAATTTGATCTCTATTTTAGACTCATAATAAATTATTTTAATAAATATATATTTTCTATAATCAATAGATATATATATATTTTTTTTTTTTTGCGAAATTATTTATGCACTTTGAAAGTATATGCATTCAACATGTATGATAATACAAAATTTTATGTCACATGATCGATATTTGATCATTGTTTTAGCTCGTATGAACAATATATATATATATATATACAGAAAAGTTCTGAAGCGGACGTCCGCACTCGGCTTAAAGTGCGGACGTCCGCACTCGGCTTAAAGTGCAGACGTCCCTCCGTTCTCCACCGTCCGGCTCCGAAGACGGCGCACCTCCACCCGAGCGGACTCCAACGGCGTCCCAGACCACTTTCTCTCCCTGGCCAGTTCGTCGAATTCCAGTTTTCCAGCGAGATCGATCTTGTGTGAAGTTTTGGGTGGAGGTTGCTGCCCAGACCTTCAAATCGATCTCGCCGGGAAGGGGAAGTGGTCGGGAACGTCGCTGGAGTCCGCTTGGGTGGTGGCGCGCCGTCATCAGAGCCGTCTGATGGAGAACGGAAGGACGTCCGCACTAGAATGGGTCTATATATATATATATATATATATATATATATATATATATATATATATATATATATATATATATATATGTTTTAATAAAAAGAAATTGGAAAACGAAAATATATAAGGAAAATAATAAAGAATGTAATAAATTATTATTGAATTAGAAAGTTTAGAGAAAATAAATATAATATTTCCTTTTGTATAATTATTGTCTTTAATAGTCATAGTGTATGAGGATATATATGTCATTTAATAATTCACAATAGAGTGAGGTCTAGTGAGCAAATTTTGAGGTCCTAATAGCAGCACTCTTTTTTTGAATACCACAACAGTATCTGAGGTTTCAACCCTGACCCAATTTCGGTATCTGAATCCAGTAAGGACAAGTTCACCCGTTGAGTTAGATTTCTGAAGTGACTTGGGTTACTGTGACTAGGTAGCAGTTTCCACCAGTCTGAAATGTGAGATTATTAGTACGTGGTAGTGATTGTTTATTGAATTAAAAAAAAAAGTGTGAGTAATGATTTTAGCTGTAAATAAATAATAATTAAATAAACAATATAACTTTTTGAAATTAACTTGGTTAACTTTTCAAAGGCAATTTCGTCCGTACGTCCCTTCACTTTAACGCTACTTCATAACATATTTCATAATTCATATACCTTTCCATATATACCTTCTTTCTAATTATGTACTGAAATTTGTATAGTTTTGAAAAAGTGATAATCTGATTTTCTTATATTTGGTTATATTCATTACTTAAATGTCAAAAAGATGATTAGGGTTAGAACGTTAGGCAAGAACACACCATTAGAAATTAGATAAACTGAGACTATAAAAAATGAAAGAGTCAAGAATACACATGGGTTGCAGCCTACACTAAGCTTCGCCTCCTTGCTTATAAATACATAAATACACATTCGCTTTCCACAACCTCAACCTCTCTTTCAAAGAGAACGACCAAATGTCTCGTTTAATTTTCCTTTTTGTTCTTCTATTGCTCAACTCCACATTGTATACAACTTGTGCCGAACCTTTAGATATCACAAATATGGAGACACTTGGAGCGGTTAAGGAATCCTTCCCAAATACTAGTACGAGAAAAAAATATTCTAACGGTGAGGCCTTAGGAGGGATGAAGAGCTCATGTCCCAGCCCTGGTAGTGGACACGGAGGCACCCCTCCTAGTCAAGATATGAGAAATAAGTTTACATATGAACTTATATATCCTTATCATATTGATATTGTGTAATTCCATATATAAAAGGCTCTTATCAATGAATAAGATATCCATCTTTCACGATTCTCTATTCTCTTACTATCTCTCTCATTCTCTACACTTTACCTTTCATCACGTTATCATGCACTTTGTTCTAACCCTAGAGCCAATAGCCCACCATTTGTTTTCCAAAATCCTAAAAAGTGTTTTTTGGCTCCTCTGTTCGACTACCGCTGCTGCCCGTTTTCCCGGCCGCCGTCCGACATCACCGGCTGCCAATCTCTTGGCTGCCGCCCGCCAACGATTCTTGGTTTCCTCCGACTACAGTTTTCGACTTCTTCAAGCATTTGAAGTTTCGAAATGTATGTTTTAAAACCCTAAACTTTTCCAAGTTCAATAACTCAGAGAGGATAAAGTTTTTTCCTCCCTTCTCCATCTTCATTCTATGCTTGTGATTTTTTGCATGTAGGTACCAAAATTTTGGAATTTTATTCACGGGTCAAGAGTATATTTGATCACTCTTGTTTCCTTGTCAGGGTTGTGTATGATCAACCCCGATCTTTCTCCGGATTGTGTTTGATCAATCCGAGGCCTTTTTCTGAATTGTGTTTAATCAATTCGTGGCTTTTCCGGATTGTGTGTGGTCAATTCGAAGGACAAACCATTAAAAACATTGTTTGTGACCTCTATCGAGTCTCATAACAACTTGGTTTTGTATGCAAGAGCAACGTAACATTCTGCTCATTTGAGTTTTGACGTACTAGATACCTAAGGCGAATCTTCGCTTGGTATATGTGGAACCTTTCATTGGAAATGATTAAACCACATGTTTTGACCCCCAGGCTAACAAGCCTAGATGCCGAGATTTCACATCTCATACGCTCAAAGTCTTTGAAGCGCCACATCGACAAAAGCCTTCAATAGCAATCTGTGCAAAAAGTAATGACCACAAAGTACTGTGGAATGCACTCATGGAGCGTTTCTTGAAACGTTCATATAACTCTACTTGTTGAGTTATTAGTCAAGTGGATTGCTTACCACCTTAATTGACTACATATTGTCGATGATATTCCATGGCATCATGATCTATAATCTTTAGTGGATTCGATCATCATCAAGTTCTCTAGGTCCTCCAAGTTGGTTTGGAATTACCAACGAGACTTGATTTTGATAATACAATTGCAAACGGGAATTGTACATACGCTAATGCGATAAACGTGTTTGGGATTGTCCCCTAATGTGGGGACAACAATATGGGTCACGGCAATGGCAGAAAACGCCATGCCAATGTCTAGAAAAGAGGGGGAGGTGTCGCCGGCCCTAATGGCGACACTCCTGATCTAGACACCAATTTGTCAAAACTACTCATGTCAACTCATGACAATGCAACCGTTGTGGATATCCGGATTACTAGTTCAAGAGTTGTCAAGCTCTCCTTCAAATTATAAATGCATACAAAAAGGTACGGAAAATCAATATGAGGACAATAACGTCATCCTCATGATCACGAATTTCAAAGATTCGGATCCAGCTCCCTGACTTTGACGTCATTGGCTAGACATTGATTTTCCTTCCAAGCTATATGTAATAAGGCGTCGTATCGACGTCCTTTGTTTATTTGAGACCTCGATGTACTCACATTAGCAATAATGAATGCCTTGAGAATTTTTTTGAAGTTATGAAACTATTCTTCTCTTATGGTTCGTATTGATTTACAAACAAGATGTACATTTTTACATCGTCCTTAGAAACATGGCATATTTACAATCTACATGGTTAGATTGTGCCGTTTTGGTCTCTTCCAAGTGAAGATGACGCACGGCCTTGCATCCTCAATGAGGATCGCCAATGTGTTTTCGGTTAAGTCTTCTACCCTATAGCGGATTTTCCATCATGAATTGTTAAACTAGGCTCATCCAAGCTCAGTGTGATGTCTTAGAATTGTCCGAAATTAAGGAGATAGTGGTTTCAAGTGTGTCTCGCACTACCGACCCTCCACGGACATGCCTAGTCATACTGACTTGGAGTTACCGAAAGATTTTGATCTTGGTTTCCCCCTACGTTATTAACCAATTGTCATCTTGCAAAAGACGTTGAAGATGTATCAAAACCAAACAATCATCATAATCGAATCCTCTAGGTCCTTTGAGTTAGTTTATGTTCATGTCAGAAAGCTTTTGCTAAATAGTCATGCAGTTTACGACCTTGGAACAACCGAAAGGACTTGATTTTGATCATATACATGTCATTTTGGCTTCGGCTTATGCCCAAATGCCATCCGCAAGCTTCCAAGCTTTGCCAATGCCAAATATGTGAAAAACAGCAATCTATCCCTTATGAAAAGTCAACTTTGTTTGAGATTTGTGAACAGCTCCGGATGAACCAGACAATGAGATTTATATCATTGGAAAGCTCTATGAGTCTAGTTTGCAGAAAGTTTCACGGTTTATCCATATCTATTTTAACGAAGAAGTTATGGCTGTTTTAGTGCGCAAATGTCATTCTGCGAGGAAATTTTTATGCACTCTAGGAATTGCAGTTTTTTGTAGCTTCTTTCAATCGTTCTAAATAGTTCAAGTGAAACTATTTACTCTCATATCTACTCCATTTTGTAGATCTATCTCATAGAGACATTGAGTGATTCGCAGATAGTAGAACTATCCACAACATTCTAAGGAACCGGCAACTATCTCTAGATTTTGTGCCTTGTAAATCTTCTGTGACTACAATGATTGAATCATACCGGTCATTCAGGGATGCGGTTTAGCTTGAATCTTGATGCCTCATGGCACCATGATCAACGTCACAGATGCCCACTATGCATTGAGAGGCAATCGAACCATGTTGAGCTTTAAAGATATTCCTGCTAATAGTTTTCATTTGAAAACACATTGTGAGAATAAACAAGAGTTCTTTTGTGTATACCTTCTCATGAATGCAGACTGAAATGCATCTTAGAGAAGTTTATGAGTCAATCTAGTGGATTGTATGTCACTACGATTCGAATATCGAATCTCATGTTGTCGCCAAACATGATATTTGGGACACCGACTCATATAGGCTTTGGTTTGACCAAATCGGTCATCCTGGAAGAGATATAATGGTCCAAATTTTGAGAAATTCTCATGGACATCCATTGCTCCACTCAAAACGAAGACATTCGGGATCTAGCTTCATCATGAAGCATGATGGTGACGCCATAGTTGAAAATGGCAGCACCCGGGGGACATTGATGTCACCCAAACGCGGCTCTAACTTCCTGGAGGCCGTCCGGTCAATCCCTCAAGCAATTGAGGTGCACCGGTCTTTCCTCGATGTATAATTGGCCCCCTGCAATGCTCATTACTCGTTTTGAAAGTCTATTCTTTAGCTAAATTAGGAGTGAGACCCTCCTACGCTAAATGACACAAAAGTGAACATTTTATTCTTACATCAAACTATGTAGATAGATATAACCAACTTGCAGACACCTTTTTATGCTTTATGGTGTTGGTTGAAGTGTTAACATATTGGTCACGTGTTACACTATTATCTACTGTTTATATTGCTTATAGTTCTACGGGCTCACTACCCATTCTTTAAAGAAGTTTATCGGGATATAAGTTGAAGTGTCATGTACCCCATGTTCACACGCAATACGGTCTCACCGTGGCTACGACAAAGCAATTTTAGCTTGTCGCTCGAACATTATTGATGCACACCAATCTTTCTATTACGTCTTGGGGCTATGCAATATTTTAATGCAGCTTTACTATTCATCTACGACCCACCATCATTGAATATTGTTGTATTACAGCTCGTGACTGTGTAACAGGATTGACAAGAAATTGCAATCCTTGAGCTCAAACAAGATTGAAACGGATCTCCAATCCTTGAGCTTGGCTAGATGTTATTTATAGATGCCAAATCGCAATACCACTGCGCACAATGATGGGTCATTTAAGATGAATAAGTATTTATGGTGGATATGAACCTCCACCTATAATCCGTATATGTCGAAACCTTGTCAGGTGATCTCATTCAACGTTAAATTGTAGATTGTCACTTTGATGAGACAATATTCCTGCCGTTAGGGAGAGATAAGAACACAAGTGTTCAAGTGGAACGACGTGAATTGTCGTGGTTTGTCCCCACTAAGTCTCATCTTGATCCCAAATGCTTAAAGTGTTAAAGTGACGAGATCACATGCTGCAAATATGTCTACAAGGATTGATGTCCTATCAAGAGTACATAGTGCGACCAAAAGAAGTTGGTCTTGGTGTCATCACTATAGATGGTGAAATAATGACGCCATATAGTGGCAAAATTAGTGTCACAAGGTCGTGTGGCTCCCCAAAAGGAGGGAGGCCCTTAGGTTCGATACTTTCTCGCACTAAAAGGAAAGCGAGTTTAGCACAACCTGATCCATTGATCAGTGATACTCAAATCCGTCTCATGAAGTCTGAATTGTGATTATCGTTGGGGGACGCCTCAATGTCAAATTCAATCCATATAGAGATCTCTACAAGTATTATACTAGTGTACATGAAGACGTGGGATAATGAGTCTACTATCGAACCACCCTTCGTTGATGGATATCAACTTAGTTGATTGGCCTAATGGAAAGATGCGATCCAACATAACAAAGAGATAGGTCCTTGAGCAGGTGATGCCGACACCGCAAGCTAAACCCTATCAACTATGTCTTTGTTAAATAGCGTAGTGAGAACAAGAGCTTAGACTTACCTTATGGCACAAGGTCTCTCACTAACACGCACTGGGATCGACTACGATGAGATATGCTCTCGTAATGGATGTCATTGAACTCCACTACTTTATCAGTTTGGAAGTTTCTGAATAACTGAACATGTAGTCTATGAATGTGGTCATAATAACATCTCTATGGGATCAGAGATATACATGAAGATCTTAAACAGACTTCATTCATCTGAATCAAGTGGCTCTAGATCACAAGAGCATGCGTTTGCTAAATGTATTGAAACGCACATGGACTTTACTTGATTTGGAAATGATATGATGAATTATGTTTTTACGTGTTCATTCCGGATTTACATGGACTCTTGATGGATCAAGAGATGTCAATATGTATCAACATCCGAAGAAAAAGATCTTGGGAAGACACGGTCTCGATAAGGCACTCGATGACTGTATTGATAATGATTTTCCATCAATTGGCTTATGCGCTCTACAACTAGTGAGGTCTACATATACTCTCATGATTAGTCAAAGTCTTTGCTGTAAAGAGAGATCCGTTGTTTTGTCTAAAGCAAGATGACAACTATGTGTTAAGAGATGGAGTTCCCATCTAAGTACAATAAGACGCATCAATGTACTCAACACAATACAAAAGACTTGACATCTCATTCGCTATGAAAAGTTGTAAAGCTAAGTGTAGCTATGCGCCCACTCAACGCCAATGTAATGGCAGTAACTCCTTTTTCAATACTTAATGGTATGAAAAGTTGAGGCTTATTCTATCCCTACATAAGAAAGAAACATCAAAAGCGAAATCAGAATCTGTCAAGTTTCGTAGGTCATATTCCACGGGACCTATAGGGAATCTCACTTACTATAAAATGGTGACATTCATACCATTGGAAAGGTGTATGTGTCTAATTTCCAGAGACACCAACCATTTGATCATATCTATCATATTGAGTGAGTTATGGCCGTTTTCATAAAGTAGGACGGATCTGTCCAAGAATCTGATTTTGCCAAAAAAATCAAATTTGACGGGACTTTGTGAACAACTGCTGATGAACCAGAATGTGTGTAATATACGGTTGGAAAGCTAAATGAGTCTAGTTTCCAAAACCGTTTACGGTTCGTTCATATATATATTTCCTAGAGGAATTTACTGCTGTTCTAGTAACTAAAGGTCATGCTGCGCAGAATCTGATTTCCTGTACGAACTTGTGTTTTGAGTTTACAAGCGGTCTTCTCCTCAAGATCTAAGTGTAAAAGATCATATTTGAGGACAATACGGCATGATCTGGATAATCATTGTTCAATGCCACATTTGAAGACATGTTAAAAAGCATTGAAATGCTAAGTTATTGAAACTTCCGTGATTAGTAAAAATCAGGAAGAGCCCTATGATTGATGTAAAGATCAGAAGGAGGTGCGAACTTCAAGGGGAGTCTAGCACATACATACATATGACTATCAAATGTGAAGGGTGCGTTGTACTCTTTTTCTCCTACGATCAAGGTTCAGTTTTTCTCCCATAGGGTTTTTGTGACTTGACGAGGTTTTTGACGAGGCAACATAACTGCATCATCAGCATAACAGCGCGCGGCACAAGGGGGAGTGTTCTAGGATATTCTATATCTTTCTAGATATTCTTTATGTGTGTCTTGGCCTTATGCATTTATGTGTGTCTTGGCCTTATGCCAATAGGATATGTAGTTTGACTAGATCTATGTATTCTTTATCCTTACCATATTGGTATTGTGTAATTCCCTATATAAAGGGCTCTTATCAATGAATAAGATATTCATCTTTCACAATTCTCTATTCTCTTACTATCTCTCTCATTCTCTACACTTTACCCTTCATCAAAAAGGCTATTATTGGGGAATATGAATATTTGTTTTTTGGAGTCCTAAATCCTAAAATTTAATCAATGAGCTTCTAAATTTAATTTGAAGATCATTTGAGCTTCCGTAATTATGATTTACACGAACAGTTATGTTTGGATAGATTTTGTTCAGTTGATTCATTTAATCTAATTCGGTACCCATGCCAAATGATCTCCAAATTGGATGAAACTTTTCAGGAATAATCTACACACTATGTTCTATATACTGAACGGTGGAGATGTAAAAATGTGACATAAAAGTGAGCGAAATGAGGAGCACCACACTTTAATTTCAAATCGGTGTTTTTAGGAATAATCTACACACTATGTTCTATGTACTGAACGGTGAAGATGTGAAAATGTGACGTAAAAGTGAGCGAAATGAGGAGCACCACACTTTAATTTCAAAGCGGTGTCCCGCTTTAGAAGGGAACTGTGTGTGTGGGTGTGTGTGTGTGTGTGTATTATATATAGGGAGAATCTAAATAGGACATCCTTATTTTAAAAATTTAAGGATTTCTACTATGTTACATTAGTAGATGACTTCATTTAACGATCTCAACCGTTGATCCTCTAGATTCATATGCAAGAAACATGTCTACAAAATTTCAACTAATTCCATAATCATTTGGTCATTCAAATTGACGTAAACAATTGTAGGCCGTTTGATAAAATTAAAACGAATATTGTACTAATTAAATGGTTAAACTTTTTTCATTTTGGCTAATTTTTTGTATGATTCATATGTGGGTAACTAACTACGCAATGGGTGGTTTTGATTGTCAAAATACATGCTAGAATTAAAAACATCCTCACTTTAAGAGTTTAAGGAGGTCATCTCTAGATCCGGATAATATATATATATATATATATATATATATATATATATATATATATATATTATTATTTTTTCTTTATGAAGGATGTTACATCAAATATATCAATGATGGTAGGAAAACAAGATGATCACGATCCACCCTCGTGGGCTACGTAAGAATTAATTGAACCATGCAAAAGCAAACCTAAGTAATTTATATATGTTGCACACCATATATAGACCGAATCCAACAATAACCAATACATGTTAGGCTTAGCGTAACTCTCAAAAAGCCTCGACTCATATCCTAGCTCGTTTGAGAGCTAAATTTGTCGGAACCACCTTACGTATGGTTCTCCGTGAATTTGTATTTGTTGAAATAGAAATGACAAATATTAACATCTCAATTAAATTTTTGAAGTTTCGAAAAAGCCCAAAGTTTATTATTTTTCAGCTGTGTAAATATTTATTGAAGGACATTACCGTAATCTTGCAAACAAAACCAAAACGAATAGCATGGGAACTCGGGAAGAGAGGATTAGCGAAATAGAGGAAGAGAAGAAGGAAAAAAAGGAAAACAAAACGAAGGATGCAGCGGCATGATCTCCTAACATCAAAAGAAACCGCTAGAATTATGGAGAACTGCTAGAACGCACGATCTCAACATTGGCGGTAACTGCCACAACAACGTCGGAGTACAAATAGATACATCAATAACCATCCCTCTTCCAATCTACAGTTTGTAACAAAATAGAAAATAGAGCAACAAAGAAGAGCAGAGCAATGTCAAAATCAAAAGGAGGAGCAATCGGCAGAGGTAAGAACTAATAATTGATATAGAGAAATTTCATTTGGGTCTTTTCGTTCTTTGTTTGAATATTTCAAGTTGGTTGTGATCGTAGGGTGATTGATTTAAATCGGGTCTTTTTCGTTATCTTGAGAAGATGATTAATTTCTTCATGTCCAGGTAATAAGCTTTCCCTTTCATTCTACCATCTGTGTCTAATTGTGAGTGAAATCTAATCTTAACTTCTTTGTGTAATTGTGTTACAATAAAGCAGCATTCACATCAAGGATTAAACCCAGGATGATTGTGTCACGCCCCGACTCTTAAATTTTACCTTATTTACCGGCTTGGAATTAATAAGAATTTTACTGTCTTCGTAAATGAGTTTATAGTTTAATTGGTCCCCAAAGAGGTTTTGGAGGACGATTATTTCGAAGGGATTATTTGTAGTTGAAAAATGTGACAACGGTAAAAATGGTAAATTTTAGCTAGTAAAAGGTAAGTTTTATTAGGGTATTATTTTGGGGTGTTGAATTTTTGGAATTGAGTTATATTCTTGGTTTGGACCGGGTGGGGCAAAAGCTAGCTCTCTCTCTCTCTCTCTCTCTCTTCCGCTCCCCGAGCTCTCTCCCGCTGCTGATCTTTCTGCCGCCAGCCCGCCGCCGTCCGGCCACCATTCGCCGCCGCACCGGTCCCAAACGGTCGGCCGTTCACCCAGCTCCCTTCCTAGACTGGTGAGAGCTCCCCTAGCGCTGCCGATCGGGAGGAAAACTCGCCGGAAGTCCCGACTGCCCAAAACTTCCCAACGCCCAAAATCGCCGGAAGTCCCGACTGCCCAAAAATATTTGTAGGAATGTACAAGGAAATGGAGCTGAATAGAAGAAAAGGTTTCGAAAGACATGACAATATAAAAATCGAGGAGCAAAGTCATTTTCTTATTTTATTATTTTTTATTGTTGATTTTTGTAGTTTGAGCAACGACGGTTAACAAATAGATTGTTGAGATGTAGTTGATTGGAGCATGTGAACGTTATTATACATATATTTGTATAGATGCATGTATAATAGCATCTTTAAAAACAATATGTTTTTTTTCGTGGTAGTACCGATATTAATTAGTCTTATTAAACACGTTTAGCCTCCTGTGAGTCAATATCATAAAAATTGTACATATTTTACTAGACCAATGGATGTTTCTGTATAAGTAATATGTTTTTTTTTTCCAAGTCAAGAATATAGTTGTAGGCATATGCAAAATTTAATATATGTGCATGTTATAAAAGTTAGGGAACATGTAGCATTTTTACCTCCTATATGACACAGAACAAAGTAAAAATAAATGACTGAATGTACATACACAAAACATATTTCATGACGAAAAATGACATACGCACGCGTGAACGCGACCCTTCCGCACGCGCATCGCATGTGCATGAAGGCTAGTGTATATTTACATAAGTATTTTCATTACCTTTTGTTTAAAAGACGCACGTACATATCAAATTTTAAAATTTACCGAACCGGGTCCATCCGATTTTATGGCCAAATTTTTTTAAAACTGTTTTTCTGTAAAACTTACCAAATTTTTTACGTTTAATTCCCGCGCGCACCCAAGTTTTATTAACTTTGCCATGAACCTATACAACAAATATATACAAAGACAAAAGGGAATAAGTACGCATGTATTATATATGGAATTATGGATGGCAATGTTGCCTTCTTACATTCATAAATTCAGATTGCATGCTTCGTCATTACATTAGAGTACGGATGTCCGAGCTACTACTGCTTAAATATTTTGCCTAAAAGGATTAGTCTAAGTTAGCATTCATCTACTGCCCTATATGCTAACTTGCCCTTAAAAGCTAGGAAAATATGAAATATTTGCATGAAGATCCAGCTACCCTATCCTCTCCTTTCTTCAACTCGAACTGGTAACCCGCCTCTCACGGTGGCGGTAAGCCCCGGCGCGAACCGTGGTGCCTGACCGGGTTGCGAAACCCGAATATCAAACCTCCCAACAAGGGCAGCAGCCACACATTTCATCTCCACTAGAGCCAACTCTTTCCCCAAGCACACTCTATCCCCTCCCTGAAAAACCGGGTACTTGTACGGGCTCACCGGTGAGTAAACACCGTTCTTCAACCACCTCTCCGGCTTGAAATCAAGGCAATCGGGTCCCCAAATGCTCTCCATCCGACCCATTGCGTAAGGATGATAGGTGACTCTAGTTCCACTCTTGACAAAAGTACCATCAGGTAACACATCGTCTTCTTGACAAAACTTGGAATCGAATTGCACCGGCGGGAACAGCCTCATTGTCTCGTAAAGCACTGCATGCAAGTAATGCATCTCCCTCATCTGTTCAAAGCTCGGGATCGCTCCAGCCCGACCCATAACCCGATCCGACTCCTCACGGATGGCCCGCGTGACTTCCGGGTGCTGGGACAGTAAATAGAACAGGCTGGTCAAACCGGAGGAGATGGTGTCGCGGCCCGCCAAGAGAAAGCTGACGACTATGTCTCTGAGGTACTGGTCGTCGTCGTTGACGATGGCCATGAACCGCGACAGGAGGTCGTTTTTGGCGACATAGTCCATTTTCCGACGCTGTTTGATCATCTCTTTCGCCTGATCATCGATTATTCTCACGGCTTCCTTGAGCTGCTTTTCGGAGCCGACGTTGAAAAACCTCTTGATCTTCCAAAACACCGGCGATGACGTCATGGCGCGTTCGGCGGAGAGCTTCGAGGCCAGGTCAAACGCGTCAGCGAATTTCGAAACGGGCAGAGACGGCTCGAGACAACCTGGGTCCAACCCGAAAGAGAATTTGCAAATGTTGTCGAACGAGAATCGCCGGAACACGTCTTGCAGATCCAAAACGCCGGCGTCTGAGTAGTTCCCGGATACGGAGGCCATGAGCGGGATCAGCCTGGACTGAATCTCGGCGGCGACGACCTCGAGCGCGTGAGACCGGACAGTTACGCTGCCTAGCTCCAGACTGGCCATCTTGCGCTGGAACCGCCACATGTCGCCGTCGACGTTGAAAATCCCGCGGCCTAAAAGATCGCCGAGGAGCACGGTGAAAGGCTTCCCTTTCGGGTAGTTGTCGAACCTCGTTTTCAACATGTACTCCACGTTTTCCGGGTTGGAAGTGACGATGTTGCCGAGGACGTGGATGTGGATAGTCCCGGTCGGAGACTTCCTCAGCAGATGTGCGTACCAGTCGCAGAAGTTTGCGAAGTCTTTCGTCCAGCTGGAGGTGAGGAAGCTGCGGCACACGTGGCAGTTGCACCACGGGCGGAGGCGGAGAATAAACAGCAGCAGAGAAAACAGGGAAAACATAGCGGTGAAGAAGAAGAATAGGAAACAAAAAACGGTGGAAATGGAATCCAAATTATAACCAGAGTTAACAGACAAGGCAGACATGGTGTTCATGGTGAGAGATATGGAAATCAGAGAAGGAAGAAGGATTGGGAATGTGAGAGGTGAGAGGTGGGAGGGAGTTATATAATAAGGGAGTAGGGCGCACTGAGAATGACATAGTATTTTTATATAAATATGGGAATTGACAAACAGAGGAGAGCAACGGGGAGAAGAAGGTTGGGTTTGCTTTGCATGAATAACGCGTGCGCAAAATAACAATTGCTGACGTAGTCTTTGGAGTCATCAGCAAAAAAGGCACGTGGGGTATTTGTTTGTGGTGTGAATTTTATATTTAAGCTTCATGAAGGTTTTCGGTTGCAGTGGCGTTGCAGTGTGCTGACAGTGTCTGTGGTTCGCGTCTGTTGTCGGCTGCTTTTTGGGGCCGAGTGTTTGATAGAGACTTGACTCTAGGAGTTTTTTTGGGGCTAGCTTGTGTGCTCTCCGTGACTCAATTAGCTAGTTGATGAAAATGAGAGTATTTCTTCTCTTATTTATAGTGAAAATTAGAGTAACTTTACATCTTTTACTTTTGGTAAAAAGTTTAAATCTTAATATTGAGGTAATATATGATTTTCATATTAGGATATAAATATAAAAAAGATGTTGATATTGGATACGTATAAATCTATATTAAATTATGATTTAGATTCAGATTTATGCGTTGACGACAGGTAATGCACGTAGACTTGAATTTAACGGTTCTGTTCTTTTATGGATATGAATCTTGTCTTACGTTACGTGAAATTGTTTAAAAGGGTTTAGATACATTTCTGTTTTGTTGTTAGAAGCATATTTCATTCATTTCTTTGATTTGACGAAATTTTTTCCCTTTTTAGTTTGGTGATATGAATAATTTTTGTTGTTAAAATAACAGTTATTAGGTCAATCTAGAAAAGTTCAAATACAATTCACTCTATCCAAGTATCCTTTTCTCAATAAAAATAAATGCAAAACCTAAACCGAAACAGTGTTAAAAAAAAAAACGGACGTACGACTAACAATGAAATCGAGAAAACCCTAATTGTACGTCTTACACTATGACCAAAGAACCTATATGAGGCCTAAAGACCTGATAGTGTACTTGTCCACAAATGTGCATGGGGAGTTCCTAATGTAGGGTATCATCATATATACACTTCAAGAGTTGCTGCTTCCTCCACCACAGTCTTAGGTTTCAATATCATTGCACCAGAAAACCATGGAGTTCGAAACATAATGATTTTTTCCAGTTTCAGCTTGTTACGACTGCCTCTTGGCCTTTCCTTATTCTTGGCCTGATGTCCGGCCCTAGAAACAAGTTACCAACCGATAACGACACCAACCCTAAAGCTTCGAGTTGCAGTACAGTAGGCATTAGTACCAAATAATGTTTCTCCCCAATATCCTCATCTCTTCCTAGTTTCGCCGCATTCCAGAGAGCCTTGTGGGCTAAGTTGTAGCAGCTGAGACTCAGGCATGGAGCGTATAGAAACATTGCTCTTTTCCTTCTGAAACAGAGACAAATTAGGTTACACAGGTGACACTAGAGATGTTTGAATGTTACCTCTAAACACTACAGGTAGGGTAGTAGGTGCCAGTCCCGTTGTTACCTCCTTCTCTTCCCATGGACACTGAGCTCCATAATGGTTTGTTATAGCACAATCCCAGCAATGACCAACAAGTCGCTCGTACCTGAAACACACCTGATCAATCACATTCATCGAAGAAGCCCTAAGCCTGCGTTGGAGTCGGATTGGTTAATCGATAGGCAAGGAAAGCCTAACACTTACTGATAAAGTAGTTTGAGGATCACATCCAAAACCAATTGGTAATGGAGATGGAGTGCCCAAATCCTTATAAACCCACAGACAATGTCTCATATTCATGATGTGAGATTTATATCTCAACACGCTCTCACACGTGTGGTGAATTTTCAAGCCTAACACGTGGACGACTATTTGGGTGACGTGGAGTTCGTGTGGTCATTGGGCTTCACACATAGACGTGGGTAACCCGCTCTAATATCATGATAAAATAGTGTGGGGTTCACTTCCAAAACCAATTGACAATAGATAGAGTGACCCAAACCTTTATAAACTCATATGTAAGGTCTCATATTCCCAATGTGAGATTTATAACTCAACACTAATAACACCATGTCGGATTCCAGCCTGATCGACCTGCAACACATGTCTAATTGTGTCTCCACAACCCTAGCTGTAGCTTCCATGAGTCATCAAAACCGGTGGCAATCCTTGGAACCTAAATCCAAACAAATTTTAGAGGCTCAATGTCACGCCCCGGTTCTTAAGTTATTTTACGGTTATTTACTTTGGTAATATTTTGGTATTTTACCGTTTTAAGTAACCGTTTACTATTTAAGACTCCAAAGTTGACTTTTTCTTCGGTTTGGAATTTGGGAAAACTTTCTTCATGAAAGTCGTAGAGGATGTTATTACGAGTTCGTAGACATGCTATGCGTTAGAATCAGAGTTAGCATGGAAAAGTTATCAATTAAAAAGGTAAGTTTTATTGGGGTATTATTTTAGGGTGTTAAATTTTGAAGTTGGGTTATGTTTATTAAGTTGGACCGGGCCTTGTTTTTGGTCAAAGGCCAAAAACTCTCTCTCTCTCTCTCTCTCTCTCTCTCTCTCTCTCTCTCTCTCTCTCTCTCTCTCTCTCTCTCTCTCTCCCCGCACCCGTTCCCAATATCCCTCCTCCCTGCCGAAACTTTTCGGCCGCCGTCCGGCTATCGTTCGCCGCCGCACCGGTCCCAAACGATCGGCCTCCGACCCAGCTTTCATTCTAGACCGGTGACAGCCTCCCTAGCGCCGTCGTGAAGGAGAAATCAAGCCCGAAAGTTCCGACTGCCCGGAACTTCCCGTCGCTGGGACTCTCTCCTCTGGCCGCCATAGCCGGAGCTGCTAGGCTCAAAAGGAAGCCCTCCTCCCGTACGTTCATCCCTCCAAAGGATTCGCTTCCTCTTGAGCTAGGTAAGGAGAAATCGGTAAAGGAAATTCTAGGGCTTTTTAGGTGTTTTCGTTCGATTGACATAGTTAGGCTTGAAATTGGTGTTTGTGCTAGTTAGGAAAGTTGTAGAGGAGATTGAGAGGAAGATGCTGTTAAAATTTGGTAGCTATTGCAGGTCGCCGGAGTCGGCCGCCGCTGTTGTTTTGGGAAATTTTATAGTTTTTGATGTGGAATATTAAGGGGATGTTAATGATGTGAATTTAGGAATTTTTAGAGGAAGTTTGGATAGATTTGGGATTTTTCGAAGTTTGGTATTTTAGCCGTTAATTTGGATAGAATCCGGCCGTTAGATTATTATTGTTTCGGCCGTAGAAGGTGGATTTAAGGCCGCCTGTATTTGTGGTGAAGTTTGAACGGTATCAATTTTAAGATTTGCAAAGTTGGGCAAGAATGAGAGTAGATAAGGCCACATTTAATTTTGCCTATTTTTTATATAAGCGTTGGTATATAGTTGAAGATTTAATTATGTTCTTGGATCAAGACGTGAGGAAGCTCGAGCAGAAGAGGCTTCAGACCGACTTCAGGCTTAGGCCTAATTTATGAGTGGACTTTTGGTTTAAATAATGTGCATGCAATTGTTTATTTGGTTGCACCATTTGATGTCATTTTTATTTGACAATTTTACTCATTGTGGTGAGTTTCTGAAAATGGGATTTTCGGTAAATTATAATATATTTGTAAGGAGAGTATGTATATAAATCCTAGCTAGCGATATGTGTCTGTCCACCTTAATGACATAGTATATAACTGCATTATGGTGTGACGTGAGCGTTGGACGCAAGCGTAGTAGCCTTATATGAGTGTTTAATTCATATAAGGGGTATGGGCACATATTTATACACTCGTCTGTCCACCTTAATAGCGTAGTGTATCACCGCATTAAAGCGTGACGTGAGCGTTGGATGCGAGCGTAGTAGCCCTATATAGATTATTATTAATTTATATAGGGAGTATAGACGAGTGTAAATACATATATATATATATATATATATATATTTATTTTAGCCTGAGAGGTTGTATTTTGATATATAGTTTTGAACCATAGAGGCTCGATATTTATAACGATAAGAGAATTATCGTTTAAGACATGCATTCGTTTTCTTTGAATAAAATTGGGAAAACATAAATGTTAATAAATATTTTCTTTATTTATTTTTGTCCACTCACTCTAATTATTGCGAATGTTTTTCCCCTGGGCTCTTCGTTTTTAAAAATGCCCAGTCTGCAGAGTTCGAGTTAGTACGAGTAGGAGACGACGAGACATAGTTACCAATTTCTCAGCCACATTTCACCAGTAGGTTACATGTTTAACCTACTAGAGTATTTTCCTGCTCCTCTAGTGTATAGTAGCTCTGAATACTCTTTGGGATTTATCGTATAATGTTTCTGGTGGTGTGCTTAGACTTTTGTTGTATTTTAGAATATACGAAGTTTGTAATTATATTCTCACTTTCGTATAATTGTGGGTTGATTTGGAGGATGCTCAATAATTTTTAGGAAAGTAACACTTTAGTTTTCTAGGTTAGGGTTGTCCATTTTCAAGGGAGGTTTGCTTATCGGTAAATTTTCCTTGGAGGTGGTCCCTGCAACACTTACTTCGGGTTTCAGGGTGAAATTCAGGGTGGGTTTTGACACCTGTAGACATATAAAATTTAACGATAATAATAGTCGTTGAATAATCCAAGAAAATACGTGGCTCGTGAGTCAACAAAATTGGAAAGCCGTCGGAAATAACACGTGGCAACGTGGAAATGATCGGCCGACAACAAAACCTTAAATCCCGATTGAAATCAATTATCAAGTGTCGATTGATGATGTGACTTCGCCAGGTGAACAAAGCTTCGCGAAAAAAAAAAAAGACTTCGCGAGGCGAACATGACTTCGCCAGGCAAAATAGACTTCCCGAGGCGAAATAGACTTCGCGAGGCAAAATAGACTTCGCGAGGCGAAATAGACTTCGCGAGGCAAAATAGACTTCGCCAGGCAAAATAGACTTCGCGAGGCGAACAGGACTTCGCGAGGTGAAATAGACTCCGCGAGGCGAAATAGACTTCGCAAGGCGAACAAGACTTCGCCAGGCGAACAGGACTTCGCGAGGCGAACAAGACTTCGCGAGGCGAACAAGACTTCGCCAGGCGAAATGACTTCGCGAGGCGAACAGGACTTTGCGAGGTGAATAGGACTTCGCCAGGCGAACAAGACTTCGCCAGGTGAAATGACTTCGCGAGGCGAACAAGACTTCGCCTTCGCCAGGCGAACAAGACTTCGCCAGGCGAACAAGACTTCGCCAGGCGAACAAGACTTCGCCAGGCGAAATGACTTCGCGAGGCGAACAAGACTTCGCGAGGCAAAATGACTCCGCGCGCATGAAGGCGAGCCGAAATGACTCCGCACGCATGAAGGCGAGGCGAAATGACTCCGCACGCATGAAGGCGAGGTGAAACGACTCCGCGCGCGTAGGGAAACTCGCAAAGTAGCTAGACGACAGAGTTCGCATGCATGCGGGGATGTACGTCCAAAATAAGTCGTCCGCGAAGTGGGATTAGAAATCACCGCTTGCTTGGAAATCAAGCTTCCTCACGGGATACATTCCATATCCACGAGATAGCTCGCCCCTTAGTAAGGATCTTGCTCAAAACAGGACATTCAATCCAAGGCGATCTGGGCATATCTAAATCTCAAGATTTGATTGATTTGATTATGTTAAAATTGGCAAGTAAATCAGTCAAGATTCATTGATTCGATTAAGGAAATATTATTGATTCAGAATCGTCATTACATGCCTTAAGTGGAGGCATGTTAACACTATAAATACCCCCTCTCATACCGAGAGAAGGGAGCATAAACGAGGCAGCGAACTAGAGAGAGAGAAATCCCTCCGCGAGCTCAGAAGTCTCCCCAAAATCCCTGAAGAACTATCAAGCTCCCCAGATAGCCAGTTCTTCACTTAACCCTTGAAGAACTATCAAGCTCCCCAAATAGCCAGTTCTTCACTAAACCCAAATCCAAATCCTAAGTACTCGTTACGTGATCAATCCGCGTAAGCCCTCAAGAACAAGTGCTTGTCACTTTTGAGTTAAACCTAAATTCGGAGATAGAATCAGAGGAGTACACAAAGATTGTAACCCGCATTCGCATTGATTAAATTAAATTATTCTTTGTACACGTGTTGTTCTGTTATTTGTTGCAGATATTTTCGTGTTTACAAAAGTGGCACGCCTAGTGGGACAACTTTGCCTCTCATCTCCTTCTCCGCAAGAAAGTCCAAATCTGTTCGAAGTGATGGCCTCCAAGAGCACCCAAGCCATCTCGACGAAGAAATCTAAACCAACGACCTCGAGGTCAAGCAGCGAGCCCTCTGGTCATGTCACCCGTAGCATGGCGAGGAATCAACCCACAACATTCGTGGCTCTGCCTTCCAAGCCCCGCGAACCAGTCATCACCTTAGCGAATCTCGCGGAAAACAAGCGTGCCTCGCGAAGTGAAGAGAAGGAAACTCCAAACAAATCAAGGGAGCGATCATTCTCACCTGCCACAGATAATGAATCAAGCACGGCTTCATACAATGGGAGTCCAAATGGTGATGAAGACAACACGTATGGCATGCCAGCGGATTATTCATCATAACCTATCCCCATGCAAGTCATGGTGACAGGCGCATCCACCATTGAAGAGCAAATAGACAATCTGATGGGAGCTGTAGAGAAGCTCACCAAAACGGTGGAAGAAAAAGACATGCAGATCGCCAAGCTCTAGAGCAGGCTTGAAAGTCAAGATGAAGAAAAGAAGTACAAAGTAGGCGAGAGCTCTAAGAACGATGACAAAGACGATGATGGCTCGCTTGGATCAATGTCCTTTCAGCAGTTTCAATGAGCGAACGAATTGCTTGACAAGGTGGTTACCTTCTGTCCCAGCGTTATTGCAGGTTTCAATGAAGTGAGCAACATGTTGCTTTGGATTACCCTTCCCTTCGAATTGCTGGAACTTTGGCAGCTGGTATCCCAACGGCATCCCTAGACCATTGATTCTTTTGGTGTAGGGTTTGGAGTAGGTGAGAGAATCACGACAAGGTCCTCCATATTGAGCTTGTAACTGCTGAAAGGACATTGATAGGGTTTGGAGTAGTGAGAGTATACCGCTGATTTCACAGCGAGATGGTTGTAGCTTTGTGATGAATAATGTTCAACCGGAAGCTCTAATTTATAGTGCAGTCTTTCCTCATTGAAACTAGAAAAGTATGGAGAATCAAGCAAATCAAGAAAGAAATACATCCAAGGTTTCCGCCCACTACTTGGAAACTTTACCAATAAAGGAATACATCAAATTCGCAGGAATCCTTGCGAATTAAGGAATCCCAATAAAATTCGGGTATCCTATAAATTCAAGGAATCTCTACAAGAAAATAGGGAATCCTTACAAAATTAGGAATCCCTATAAATTTAGGAACTCCCACTAAATTAACCCATTAAACATAGACTTCAAGTCGCGCCTCTGGCACATGACGACAGCATGGCTACGACGCACCTTGAAGTGGAGGAATTTGTAGACATATAAAATTTAACGATAATAATAGTCGTTGAATAATCCAAGAAAATACGTGGCTCGTGAGTCAACAAAATTAGAAAGCCGTCGGAAATAACACGTGGCAACGTGGAAATGATCGGCCAACAACAAAACTTAAATCCCGATTGAAATCAATTATCAAGTGTCGATTGATGATGTGACTTCGCCAGGTGAACAAAGCTTCGCGAGAAAAAAAAAAAAGACTTCGTGTGGCGAACAAGACTTCGCCAGACAAAATAGACTTCGCCAGGCGAACAAGACTTCGCCAGGCAAAATAGACTTCGCCAGGCGAACAGGACTTTGCGAGGCGAAATAGATTTCGCGAGGCCAACAGGACTTCGCGAGGCGAACAGGACTTCATGAGGCGAACAGGACTTCGTGAGGCGAAATAGACTTCGCAACGCGAACAAGACTTCGCCAGGCAAACAGGACTTCGCGAGGCGAACAAGACTTCGCCAGGCGAACAAGACTTCGCCAGGCGAACAAGACTTCGCCAGGCGAACAAGACTTCGCCAGGCGAACAAGACTTCGCCAGGCGAAATGACTTCGCGAGGCGAACATGACTTCGCCAGGTGAACAGGACTTCGCCAGGTGAACAGGACTTCGCGAGACGAACAAGTCTTCGCCAGACGAACAAGACTTCGCGAGGCGAACAGGACTTCGCCAGGTGAACAGGACTTCGCCAGGCGAACAGGACTTTGCGAGACGAACAAGACTTCGCCAGGCGAAATAACTTTGTGAGGCGAACAAGACTTCGCGAGGCGAAATGACTCCGCGCGCATGAAGGCGAGCCGAAATGATTCCGCGCGCATGAAGGCGAGGCGAAATGACTCCGCACTCATGAAGGCGAGGTGAAACGACTCCGCGCGCGTAGGGAAACTCGCAAAGTAGCTAGACGACAGAGTTCGCATGCATGCGGGGATGTACGTCCAAAACAAGTCGTCCGCGAAGTGGGATTAGAAATCACCGCTTGCTTGGAAATCAAGCTTCCTCGCGGGATACCTTCCATATCTGCGAGATAGCTCGTCCCTTAGTAAGGATCTTGCTCAAAATAGGACATTCAATCCAAAGCGATCTGGGCATATCTAAATCTCAAGATTTGATTGATTTGATTATGTTAAAATCGGCAAATAAATCAGTCAAGATTCATTGATTCGATTAAGGAAATATTATTGATTCAGAATCTTCATTGCATGCCTTAAGTGGAGGCATGTTAACACTATAAATACCCCCTCTCATACCGAGAAAAGGGAGCATAAACGAGGCAGCGAACTAGAGAGAGAGAAATCCCTCCGCGAGTTAAGAAGTCTCCCCAAAATCCCTGAAGAACTATCAAGCTCCCCAGATAGCCAGTCCTTCACTAAACCTTTGAAGAACTATCAAGCTCCGCAAATAGCCAGTTCTTCACTAAACCCAAATCTAAATCCCAAATACCCGTTACGTGATCAACTCGCGTAACCCTCAAGAACAAGTGCTTGTCACCCTTGAGTTAAACCTATATTCGGAGATAGAATCAGAGGAATTCACAAATATTGTAACCCGCATTCGCATTTGATTAAATTAAATTATTCTTTGTACACGTGTTGTTCTGTTATTTGTTGCAGATATTTTCGTGTTTACAACACCCAACAGCAATATCGGAGAATCTTTTTGTAGTCATTGAGGAGGACCACGTCAGCACGACTAGTGGTCCTCCTGCACCATTCGAACGTCGCCACGTGGTATTTTTTTTAACAAGTCATAACAAGGTAAAACAACTTAAGTAAATCCAAACAACATCAAGTATACATATCTCCTTTGGCTCATGCATAATCTATGAGAGTATTCGATTTCATATGTTTATTTTGTTATTGATATAAATTGTAAAATCATCATTCTTGTTCCGACTACTATAGAAGCAATAATAGATGATTAATTTTGAGCGAGTCTTGTTCTTACTTTCAGAGCAAATTCCTGTTTAATTGCAGACGATTTTGAGTTTGGATTAGCCTTTTAATTATCTGGACATATATGCTCTTAATTTTCTATTTGAAACCCTAGCTAGTTCCCTGCACTAGTTTGCATGTGAGATATCCTTTGATATGAAGTGAATCCCAGATATTCAGCTGTAAAATGAGAGTAACCATAAACCATTACATATACTTACAGTAGCTAGTCATTTCATTGGAAGATGAAGAAGAAGAAACCATAGTTGATGAATTTTTGTAGTACCAGTGAAATCGGTGGCAAGCTTTCCATTACAGAATCTTCCAGTTGGTTTGTGATTTACAAAAATATGTATGTTCGGGGTGGATTTTAAAATTGGGCTCAAACAATGTATATAGAGATTCATGGCGGATAATGACAATATTGAACCATGAAGAGATCGAAGAGATTGAAGATTCTACAGCAGCCAATGCAGATTGGGTTTTTTTTTTTTAATGTTTAATGTGGTTGTTTCATTTTACTGTTAAGTTGAAGATACAGTAATTTTCCCCCCTAATATGACTTGTTAAAAAAATATTACGTGGCGAGCACTCTAAAATTTCTCGTAATGAAATGAGCTGTAGAGATTTGGTTGTAATCAATTAGGATATTGCTTCCTATTAGAATTAGATAACTTATAGAAGGTGAATATCACCTTAATAACTTACCCTATTGTTCCAGTTATATCATTATATATTAGTTTTATCAAGGAGCAGTATGGCTCGTCGAAAACCTGATGGTCGTCTGACCTTCACACGTAGAAGATCATTGGTGAACGTAGAGAGATTACAATCAGCCACCTCCACAATGACGGATAGACGCCACATCAAACGTACTGCACTTCGAAAGGTTTTGGATCAAATAGAAGGGAAAGAATTTTGAGCATATGATATCTCATGAACATATAAATCAATATTAGTGTCTTATTACGGATGTGTGATTAACCACGCACAGATTTACATGCTAGAGAAGTATGCTCTATAGTCTAGAGCACCCGCGAACATGGATACTCCACATAAGTTATACAATCAATATGTTAAGTGCTCGATAAACTACTAAAATGTTTTTTCTTGGTAAGCTACTGTGATCAATACGAGCAGATGGATTATGTATGGGTAAAATATTGTATAGTCCTTGTGGTTTGAAGTTGACATATGTTTAGTCCTTGTGGTTTTATTTTAATCTGAACGGTCCTTAAAGTCACAATTTTTAATCTGTTTAATACTTGCGGTTTTATTTTAATCTGAATGGTCCTTAAAGTCATAATTTTTCATCCAAACGGTCCTAGGTCACGTCAGCAATTTAACTGAGAAAATTGACGAAATGACCATTTGGATAAAAAATTGTGACTTTAAGGACCATTCAGATTAAAATAAAACCACAAAGACTAAACAGATGTCGACTTCAAATCATAAAAACTAAACAAATTTCAATTTATTATATATCTATTCATCCGTGAGGCTCCTCGTTTGCTTATAGCCTTTCAATTTTTTTTTTTGCAATGTATAGCCTAACAATTTTTTTTTTTGCAATGTATAGCCTTTCAATTTTTTTTGGCAATTACAAACGTGCATGAATCAGCAGCCGCATTATCTTGCATTATTCATGGGACTTCTGACTTCAACTACACATCGGAATTTGCGACGAGCATTGTAGACTTTGAGATTTTGCTTTTGCCGGCCAAATCATAATCTTTGTCCTCAAAACTTGTGTGGGCTGAAATCTTTGACATAAAACAGATCGAGTTAAAAGAATATGAATATGGAGATCTGTGTATATTGATATGTTGAATAGATACAACAGCTCTTACATATATACAGTGAAAATGAAACTATTATAAGAAAGTATCAAGCCTAATTATCTAATACAGTGACAATGATACCATTCTAGGAAAGTATCTAAGTCTAATTATCTAAATATGATTCTGATCTAACAATAACTCTAATTGCTAAAATTATTCCATTGATACAAATTATCATTTGAACCTGATTTTCTTCCTTTAATACAAGTTTCCAAAAGTCTTGCTTGTCAGTATTATCGGATATCATAGAAGAGGTGTCAATTACTTTATCCAATTTTTATAAGTGAACTGTAGAAAAATATATGAACAGCAGCCATATATTTACAGTCTCATCTGCTCATCAAATGTTACTGCCCTAACTATGTTTACGTTCTTTTTTTCTTTGGCAAGAGGTCGACTGAGAACTCCATCGTCTTGTGAACATAAGCCGGCTGTGCCGCCATGCATCATTGATCGAATATGAGGCATTATGGGTGTTTGACACAATCGATATCGTAGCAGATGAAGCCTCATGTTCGAATTCTCACCTTAAAAGGGAAGGCTCGGCCACATTCATCTGATACCGACTAAATTTCATTTAGGTTACGATAGTGGTTTATATTCCTTTTGAGCATTATAGAAGTACGACGTAGTAGTGGTTTATATTCCTTTTACAGCTGTACATCGCTAAGTGGATTTTCTTGACCACAAAGTAGTTATCCTTCTTGAGTCTTCTTAATTCTTATCATACACAGATACAGTGCTGGGCCAGCCATGTTTCCCCAACTCCTTGCCAGTTGGGACAGTTGAGTTGAGAGAGACTTATGTACGAGTTTAATTCACCTCCAGTGTGCAGACAGACTCATGAAATTGACCGATGGCACAAAAATGTGCATTGTGTAATGCTGGTTTGAGTGTGATCTTACGTTCATGGTGATGCCAAAGTTGAAAGCTACCTACGTACATTACAGAGACAGTTGGCTTGATAGGGAGCCGCAGTCATTTTTTGCCGACTGGCTTTCTACTAATTTGATGGTTTTCTTAGGACATGATATCCACGTTTTAAATGTTATAAAAAATTCCATACAACTGCAGCCAGGGAAACACTATGAACACCCAAAACTTGCGCACCTTTACTGTGCGTCTTAAACACTGATAGCTACGTCCTTGTCAGAAAAACTGATAGCCACGTTGGTGGATCGGAAAAGGGTTTAAAAAAAAGGAAAATGATTCTTGGTTTATGACCTTAATTTTAAGTGGCATACTATGTTACCTAGACACATCACCAATTAAAAAGATTATGCAATATCGTTTTTAAGCAAAAATACAATCTTATCATTCTAAATCCAATGACTCTAAATTATTTTGTCTTTTGTTAAGATAAATTTTTTTGTCTTTCTTTTAAAATGAAAAAATATATATTTCTAGCATTTTCATTCTCTTTTCCTTATCATCACATGATCAATTTTTTCTTCCTAAAATATCCTCACATAATTATAATATTTCTAAATTAACCAACCCTAAAAATATATATTGTATTTTAAAGGTATTTTAAATTCATTTCTTGTAGGGGTATTTTAGTAATCAAACTAGTTTTAATTCCGATTTTATATGGTAAGTAAACAATATCAATCGTAATTAGTTTCATTCCTGTTTTTATTCCTTATGGTAAGTAAACAGTATAATGATATGAAATATTCTGATACGATTCTTGTTGATACCGATTGTTGTTGATATTGATTCATGATAATTTCCATTCTAAGTTAGTAAACGTGCCCGTAGTGTGAAAATACATATATTTATGAGGGGTCCAGTTCCTGGGACATTAGATTTGACACTAATTTTGACATCATTTATTGACCATTAGATTTTAAAAAATTCAATGGTCTATACCAATTTAAATAAAATGTCAATTTATAAAAACTGACGTGGCAAAGTGATGTGGCATTTTCTAATTTTATAACAAATCAAACTAATAGAAAAAAAAAAAAATTCACAATCTCGAAGAACTCAGAACCCTTTATTCTACCCATTTTTCCAGTCTTCCAATTGTCAATCCCTTTTGAGTTTTGGTCAATCCAACATACCCGATCTCCTCTCAATCCAACATATATACTTGATCTCTCATTTCTCACCCACTCTTGTCATGATCATCATCACTCATAAAGGACTCATCACTCATAAAGGAATCCCATGGTTCTCCTCCTTTCTCAATAACAAAGGTCATCGGCTGGAAGCCAAGTTATAAGAGAAGCAATATCATCTTGGCGTTCAATTTCGGGTATAGAACAACAGTGAGCTTTTTTTATTCTAGATTGATAAAGATTGATATTAGTTCGAGAAGATGAAGAACAACATGATGCGTGTCACGCCCCGACTCTTAAATTTTTACCTTATTTACTAGCATGGTATTAATAAGAGTTTTACCGTCTTCGTCAATGAGTTTATAATTTAATTGGTCCCCAGAGGGGTTTTGGGGGACGATTATTTCGAAGGAATTATTCGTAGGAGAAAAACGTGACGATGGTAAAAATGGTAAATTTTAGCTAGTAAAAGGTAAGTTTTATTAGGGTATTACTTTTGGGGTGTTAAATTTTTGAAGTTGGTTAAATGGTGGTGTGGACCGGTTGGGCCAAGCACAACTCTTTTCCTCTCTCTCTCTTCTCTTTCCTCCCTCCCGCTTCTCTCTCCCTCTCCCTCTGCTCGGAAAAGTTTCCTGAGCCCGACCACTGTCGTCCGACCACTGTTCGCCGCCGCACCGGTCCCAATCGGTCGGCCGTCGACCTAGCCATCTTCCTGGACCGGTGGCAGCCTCTCTAGCGCAGCCGTGAGGGAGAGAAGCCACCCGAAAGTCACGACTGCCCAAAGCTTCCCGTCGCCGGAACTTCCTCCTCCGGCCACCATAGCCGGAGCTGCTAGGCTTAAAAGGAAGCCCTCCTCCCGTGCATTCATCCCTCCAAAGGATTCGCTCCCTCTTGAGCTAGGTAAGGAGAAATTGGTGATTGAAATTCTAGGGTTCTAATTATTGTTTTCGTTCGATTGGCATAGTTAGGCTTGGAATTGGTGTTTGTGCTAGTTAGGAAAGTTGTAGAGGAAGTTGAGAGGAAGATGATGTCAAAATTTAATAGACATTGGAGGTCGCCGGAGCCGGCCGCCACTGTTTGGGGGATTTTTATGGTTTTAGATGTGGAATATTAAGGGGAGGTAAATGATGTGAATTTTGGAATTTTTTGGAGGAGTTTTGGATAGGTTTGGAAATTGTTAAAGTTTGGTAATTTTGACGGATTCATAAAGTAGAATCCGGCCATTGGTTTGATGTTGGTTAGACTGTGAAAGGTCTCGTTAAGGCTGTCGTTATTTTTTTCGGTCAAGTTTGGATGTTATTGAGTTAAGAATGGTGAAGTTGGGCAAGGATGAGCGTGGTTAAGGCTCACAGTTAATTTTGCATATTTTGATTAAATATTGGATTTTTAAGTTGGGAAATTAATTATATATTTGGAACAGGACGTGAGGAGGCTCGAGCAGAAGATGCCTCGGACAGACAACAGGCTTAGGCCTAATTTGTGAGTGGACCTTTGTTTTAAATATTATGCTAGTAAAAAGATTTATTGATGAATATTTTCTTTTGTTGGAGAATAACCGAAATTGAGAATTTCGGTGATTATATATTTATATATGGATGTTTATGAGGATAGTATGTATATAAATAAATGCTAGATAGTTATACGTGCTTTTCCGCCATAATGAGGAAAAATACCATTATGGTGTGACGTGAGCGTTAGATGCAATCGTAGTAGCCCTATATGAATATAATAATGATTCATATAGGGAGTATGCACGTATATAAATACACCCGTCTTTTCCGCATAATGAGGTAAAATTTCATTATGGCGTAACGTGAGTGTTAGACGCAAGCGTAGTAGCCTTGTATGAATTTCTATTTTCTTATATTTCTTCATAAGAAATCATACAAGGAGTATGACGAGTGTAAATACATACATATATATATTTTAGCCTGAGAGACTGTATTTTATTAAGTTTTGGAGACTAGACGGAGCTAGTCGTATACTTGCCAGTTTTTGAACTGTTGCATGCAGCATAATTTATATGAAAATTAAATTGGGGAAGCATAAATATTTTCATAAAATTCATTTTTGTCCACTCACTCTAACGTTTTCAAATGTTTCCCCTGGGCTCTTCGTTTTTAAAATGCCCAGTCTGCAGAGTACGGGTCGATACTAGTAGGAGGAGACGAGGCATAGTCACCCATCTTTCAGCTACTTTTCACCAGTAGGTTACATACTTAACCTATTAGGGTAGTTTCCTGCTTCCGTTGTTTTTAGTAGCTCTGAATACTTTAGGGATTATTGTATAATATTTTAATGGAGTGTGCTAAGATTCATGTTATATTATTTGGATTATTTTTATGGGTAATTCATAGATTCTCCGGATTAGGGTTGTCCATTTTTAATGGAGGTTTGCCGAGTTCTTCGGTAAATTTTCCTTGGAGGTGGATCCCGCAAGACTTACCTTAGGTTTCAGGGTGAAATTCGGGGTGGGTCTTGACAATGCGCATAACAAATGGATGATTTCCAGCTAGTTTTAAATACTAAACACAATATCGATGAGTGCGATAAAAAGAAGAAAAAAAAAACGCCAGAAAACCAGACGCAAAACAGAAGAACACAAACCCAGAAAAAGAAGAAAAGAGCACACACAATTTGTAAAATAACAGACCACAGACACACATTAATCTAAGCCATGGTTGACATGGTTTATCTGCTAGCTTCTCATGTTCAAGTAGTATGGTGTTCATGAATCATGTCAATGTTGCAAACATGGCCTCTCATGGTTCACTTAATTACCCTTTAATCATATTGAAGCGTTACTTTTACAAAGGGACGTTTACACTAGAGAATTAGCCTCTCATGGTTCGTTTGCTCCTCTGTGTTCTTTCTTTTCTTCTTTTTCTGGGTTTGTGTTATTCTGTTTTTGCATCTTATTGCGTTCTTTTTTCTTCTTTTTATTGCACACATCGATATTGTGTTTAAGATTTTAGCTTCTGAATTTCTTTTCTTTTCTTTAGTCTGAATCACCGGGATCGGCTGCGGCAAGGGCAGTGGCCTCTCATCCCGCATCTCCTCCGAGAATAAATTTACCCCTAAATGCAGGGTCCTACAGGCCCTGCCAGCTGGATCTTCTGCGTTCGTCCGCTACAACGCGACCGCTCGGTCAAACGCTCCCCGATGCTCAATCCCTCGGGCCAGCGCACTCATGAGGGTGGCGTTATCCCTTTCCAACCTAGGCTCTCTCCAGAAGGCCTCTTCCTGATCCCGGACCCTTTGTTGCTCTAGCCGGGTGATCTACTCCCTCATCCCCTCTAATCTCGGCTACCTCTTGGGGATTGAGGTCTTGCACTATTCCCTCCGACGTTTCCTCTCGGACACCTATTCTAGTGATTTGTGAACTCCCTCCCGCTGTTTCCGGGGTCCTCCCGCTGTTTCCGGGAGAGATGGAAGAAACCTTAAGAGCTATTCGGGATAACGTGGCGAGTTTAACAGAAAGAATCTCAGACGCCGAGAGGAAGGCGTCACACAATCCAACCCACACAAGTTTCGAAGAAAGAGGGGCACCGTTCACGAGAGCAATCACCCAATCCGTCCGGTCGAGCTGTGCCAAGCCGTTGAAACTTAGTTATAATGGGGATCGTGATCCTCATCTCTTTCTCGATAACTTCAAATCTCACACGAACGCTAAAGGATATTCGGACGCAATATGCTGCAACATGTTTCAGGAAACCTTAGCGGGAGAAGCGCTTAGCTGGTTCTACGAGCTCCCGTTGAGCTCGGTTGATTGCTTCCAGCAGTTGGCGGATAGGTTTGTCAATAGATTCATCCAACGCACGGACGGGCAGAGCACCACACAACTGTTTAAAGTAAAGTAAGATAGGGGAGATGAGTTGAAAGCTTTTGTGAATCGCTGGCAATGAGCCACAACCTAAGTAAGGAACTTCGACACCGGCGTTCATTCAAGGGTTGCTTCCAGGGAAGTTTCTGTATGCAGTAAAGATCGAAAACCCGCAAGGCTATGACGAGCTTATGGAGATGGCAATCAGGCACGCATAGGCAGACCATGATACTTATGGGGGAACCTCGGCCGGAAAAATGAAGGTCGAAGGGAGAGAAGGAGGGTCGCCGGTTCAAGTGGTCCAAGAGGTTATGGCCTGGAAGGGAGAAAGAGAGCCGAGCACGTATTCATCCGGAAAAAGACAGAAGGAAGGGAGCGGGAAGAAGGTAGGCATGCAATACAACCCGCAAGGGAAAGCAAAGGGACCCTACCAGGATGCCGGATACGCGAAGGCAGCACCGGCAGCCTGAGAGCAATTCTCAGCACTCAATGCTACCTATGAGATGGTATGGAACGAGAATAAGTCTATCATTTCACCTTCTTCGGCCAGGAAATTCCCAGCCTCCCGGTTCACCAAGGCAGCGAGGAGTTGTTATTCTATATATAACGGGAGGAAAAAGTCTGAGGTTTTATCAGCAAGCCATGTCGTTGTGTCCCCCTCGGACCCTTATGTGGATCCTAGAGATGATACCGACTTGGACGAGGAGCGTCCGGGGTCGACCGAAGAAACATATATGATATCAATCTCCGATGAGTTCCCGGATCGACAAGTGAAAATAAGGATTGGGCAGGTGCCAGGCGTGCGAGCAGCCCTAGTGGAATTCCTGAAGAGAAACAGCGAGGTGTTCGCTTTGTCGTATAAGGATATGCCCGGGATATCGGGAGAAATTGTGATGCATAAGCTGGGAATCGAGAAGGGTGTCCCACCCGTGCGGCAGAAACGAAAGACATTTAAGCCGGAGAAGTATGAAGCGATAAGGGGGGAAGTGCAGAAATTAATAGACATCAAGTTTATAAGGGAGGTTAGATACCCCTAGTGGCTTGCCAATGTGGTCATGGTTCCCAAAAAGTCAACGGGATAGGGGAGGATGTGCGTGGATTATTCAAATCTCAACAAGGCATGCCCCAGGGATAGCTTCCTGCTCCCTCGCATAGATCAACTCGTGGACTCCACTTCCGGGTTCGAAATGTTGAGCTTCATGGACACCTACGCCGACTACAACAAGATAAAGATTGATCCGGGGAATGAGGAGCACACAACTTTCACTACAGATAGAAGACTATATTACTATAAGGTCATGGATTTTGGTTTGAAGAATAAGGGAGCCACCTACCAGCGGCTAATAAATGCCATGTTCGTCGAGTACCTCGGGAAAATCATGGAGGTGTATGTCGACGACATGCTAGTCAAAAGTTTAACAGCAGAGGAGCATGTAGGACATCTAGGGAAGATCTTTGAGGTAATCCTAAGGTACGGGATGAGGCTAAACCCTCAGAAATGCATATTTGGAGTGATAAAAGGGAAATTCTTGGGTCATGTAATCAGCAGGAGGGGAATAGAGGCCAACCCAGAGAAAATCCAAGCCATTTTGGATATGGAAACGCCCAAGGAAAGAAACCAAGTGTAGTCACTGGCCGGGAAGATTGTCGCCCTGGTGAGATTCGTGTCCCGACTCACGGATAAGTGTGCCCCCTTCTTTCGTCTGTTGAAAGACCAGCGATGCAAGGAAATAATATGGGGTCCAGAGCAGGAAGAGGCATTCAAGCAGATCAAGGCCTACCTCACGTCCGCGCTGGTGTTGTCGAAGCCAAACCCGGGCGAGATGCTTTACCTGTGTGTCGCAGCATCACAAACGGCAGTTAGCTCTGTGCTAATAAGAAAAGAGGCCGATGTCGAGCACGCAGTGTTCTATGCCGGGAAAGGATTCACACCCGCAGAGAGCAGGTACCCGGATATCAAAAAGTTAGCTTTAGCACTCATTGTGACCGCTAGAAGGCTCATGCACTATTTCCAGGCACACTCCATAACCCTTTATACCAACCATCCCCTGTGGAAGATTATGCAAAGGATTGAGGTCAGCGGGAGATTAGTAAAATGGACGATTGAGCTGGGAGAGTTCGAAATCCATTACAGGCCCAGAATAGCTATCAAAGGGCATGCAATAGCAGACTTTATATCTGAGCTCACCCCCATGAAAGCAACGGAAAGGATGGTAGGGGATCACATGGAAGAAAGTGCAGAAGTGGGCAGCGAAGAGGTGCGGGAGCAAGAGTCTCCAACACCCCTCTGGAAGCATTTTGTCGATGGCTCGGTAACAAAAAAGAAAAGCGGGGCGGGAATTATACTAGAAAGCCCCGATGGATTCAAATACGAGTACACCCTAGAATTTCAATTTAACACCTCGAACAATGCGGCAGAGTACGAAGCCCTGCTTGGCGGATTGCAACTCGCCCGAGTTATCAAGGTGGAAAGACTGGAAGTGTTTAGCGATTCGCAGCTGGTTGTAAATCAAGTCAACGAGAGTTTCGAGGTAAATGAGCCTCAATTAAACTCTTATCAAGCACTGTCCAAAGCCTTCATGCAGCGCTTCAAGTCGGCGTCCCTCTCTCCCATCCCTTGAAAGAAAAACAGCAATGCAAACGCCCTGGCTCGGTTAGCCGCTGGAGGACTCGGGAAGGGAAGGAAGAAAGCAAGGATCGAGGTGTTAGAGAATCCAAGCATAAGCAGGACAATCTCAGAGGTGTTCATGGTCGACACGGGACTCGGAGAACCTACGTGGATGAACCCCATAATTGAGTTCATGAAGGAAATGGTGCGCTTGGAGGATAGGCGGCAAGCAAGAAAACTGCAGTCCAGGTGTGCCAAGTACACACTCATGAATGAGAAGCTTTACCACAGAGGCTATAGTTTTCCAAACTTGAAGTGCGTGACAGCTGAGGAAGGCGAGGCGATCCTGGGGGAAATACATGAGGGAGTGTGCGAGAATCACTCTAGATCCCGCTCGTTGGCACACAAGGCACTACGAACGGGATTCTTCTGGCCAAAAATGGGTGCGATGGCAGATAAAGTCTCGGCAAGATGTCACAAATGTCATTTGCACGCGAACGAAACATACTCCCCTCAGATTGCCTTGTCAATCCTACTGTCATCGTGGCCATTTGCTCAGTGGGGCTTATATATCATCGGGAAGCTACCCACAGCTCCAGGACAATTCAAATAGTGGCCGTGGACTACTTCACAAAATGGGTGAAGGCGGAACCCATGGGGAAGATAACCACCGAGTTTGTAAAAATCTTCTTAATGAAAAACATATATTTCAGATTTGGGGTCCCGGAGACAATCGTCACGGACAATGGGACACAATTTAACAACAACGATCTGATTAAGTTCCCGGAGGAAATGGGCACCAAGATGGTCTTTGCATCGGTGGCACACCCGTAGACCAACGGTCAGGTGGAGGCAATTAACAAAACCATTAAAAAACTTTTGAAGAAGAAGCTAGATGACGCCAAGGGTCTATGGGTCTAGAAGCTCCCGGAGGTACTCTGGGTAATCAGGACCACAACAACAGAATCAACGGGAGACACGCCTTTCTGTATGGCTTTTGGCACTGAGGCTGTCTTGCCAATCAAGACGTCAGTGCCATTGGGAAGGGTTGAGAACTACGACGCAATGACCAATGAGGAAGACCTCCAGTTGAATATTGACCTCATCGAGGAAAGGAGGGAAAGAGCCGATTTGCACAACCAAGTCTATAACCAGCGAGTAACACGCCATTACAATAGCAAGGTTAAAGCCCGGATGTTGGAACTGGGGGACTGGGTAATGAAGAAAGTCATGACCAAACTGTTGGCCTTGGATCCCATCTAGGAAGGTCCATACGAGATTGTTGAAACAGTTGGCCCAACAACATTCTATCTATGGGATAAGGATGGAGTGACCACCGGGCGTCCATGGAACATCGAGTACCTGAAATTTTACCCGGTGTAAGAAGGGTTGAGGCACGATCTTGAAATATCGAATTTGTAAATGTTAATACCCTCGTGAAATATAATATCCCGGAGGGTGCCCTCAGATGTTTTGCAACACTATTTAGGAATGTGAGTATGTTAAATTCAAGTATATTAAATGTTGTTTCAATCCACCGAGATAGGGATAATTTATAAAGAATATCCCAAGTTATAACAAGCGGGATAGACAATCCACCGAGAGGCATAATTTATAAAGAATATCCCAAGTTATAACAAGCGGGATAGGCGATCCACCGAGATAGGCATACTTTATAAAGAATATCCCAAGTTATAACAAGCGGGATAGACAATCCACCGAGAGGCATAATTTATAAAGAATATCCCAAGTTATAACAAGCGGGATAGGCAACCCACCGAGATCGGCATAATTTATGAAGAATATCCCAAGTTATAACAAGCGGGATAGGCAATCCACTGAGATAGGCATAATTTACAATGAATATTCGAGATCAGCAATTCACCGAGATAGGCATAATCCAATGTTGTAACACCAGGATAAAGTACGACAAAAGGGCAAAATACGACATAGTATATTAAAAGCCGGACACCTGGGGAGTATACCACCAATGGGTATTTACAAAATTTACCCGGGATGCAGTATCACCGGGACAAGGCACAAGGCACAAGGCCATTGTCTTGTCAATAGTAAACAAAAACAAAAGGGGCAAGTTTACAATTTATGATTCACGGCCGTCCTCTTCCTCGTCCTCGGACGTCTCGGTTACCGCATCCTTGCCATCAGCGTTTCTCTCGATCCCGGATGGCTCGCCAATCGACCTAGCTTCCCTTTCCAATCCTTTTTCGGCAGCCGCTTTAGACTTCGCCTTCCTCTCCTTTGCTTCCCGGGCAGCAATTAAATCGGTGGTCATCTTTGCCTTATCAAGATACCCAAGACGACTCCATTTACCAAACTTCTCGGTGATGCCTCCCTCCCGGGCCGCCTTGAGCACGGCTTTCAGCTCGTCCGACTCCTTAAACTTAGCTACGGCCAGCTCGTCTTGGGCGGGAATCTGACCCTGCAGACCGAGGATCTGGTCAACCCTCTCCTTCAACTTAGATCAGAGCTTAGCGTTCTCCCGCTGAAGCGCGTTGACATCGCACTCCAAAGCCGCCACTCGTTCGGCTTTGCCCACAAGCTCCTTGGTGTGAAGACTACGCACTTGTCTGCCAGAGAGAATTTCTCCTTCTTCACGGCCTCCAATTCTTTCTCCGTCTTAGCCCTCTTGCCCCGGAGGAAGCTGATTTGGTCGTTCAGGCTGGCCAAGCGCTCCTTCATCTCGTTGGAGTCCTTGCTGGCGTCGATTGTCAAGACCCACCCCGAATTTCACTCTGAAACCCGAGGTAAGTCTTGCAGGGTCCACCTCTAAGGAAAATTTACCGAAGGACTAGGCAAACCTCCCTTGAAAATGGACAGCCCTAAACCGGAGAATCCATGAATTACCCATAAAAATAATCCAAATAATATAACATGAATCTTAGCACACTCCATTAAAATATTATACAATAATCCCTAGAGTATTCAGAGCTACTAAAAACAACGGAAGCAGGAAACTACCCTAATAGGTTAAGTATGTAACCTACTGGTGAAAAGTAGCTGAAAGATGGGTGACTATGCCTCGTCTCCTCCTACTAGTATCGACCCGTACTCTGCAGACTGGGCAGTTTAAAAACGAAGAGCCCAGGGGAAAACATTTGAAAACGTTAGAGTGAGTGGACAAAAATGAATTTAATGAAAATATTTATGCTTCCCCAATTTAATTTCCATAGAAATTATGCTGCATGCGACAACTCAAAAACTGGCAAGTATCTGACTAGCTCCGGCTAGTCTCCAAAACTTAATAAAATACAGTCTCTTAGGCTAAATTATATATATGTATGTATTTACGCTCGTCATACTCCTTGTATGATTTCTTATGAAGAAATATAAGAAAATAGAAATTCATACAAGGCTATTACGCTTGCGTCTAACGCTCACGTCACGCCATAATGGAATTTTACCTCATTATGCGGAAAAAACGGGTGTATTTATATACGTGCATACTCCCTATATGAATCATTAATATATTCATATAGGACTACTACGATTGCGTCTAACGCTCACGTCACACCATAATGGTATTTTACCTCATTATGGCGGAAAATCACGTATAGCTAGCTAGCATTTATTTATATACATACTATCCTCATAAACATTCATATATAAATATATAATCACCGAAATTCTCAATTTCGGTTATTCTCCAATAAAAGGAAATATTCATCAATAAATCTTTTTGCTGGCATAATATTTAAAACAAAGGTCCACTCACAAATTAGGCCTAAGCCTGTTGTCGGTCCGAGGCCTCTGCTGCTCGAGCCTTCTCACGTCCTGTTCTAAATATAATATTAATTTCCCAACTTAAAATCCAATATTAATCAAAATAGGCAAAATTAACTGTGAGCCTTAACCACGCTCATCCTTGCCCAACTTCACCATTCTTAACTCAATATTATCCAAACCTCACCGGAAAAATAACGGCAGCCTTACCGCAACCTTCCACAGTCTATACAACATTAAACCCATGGCCGGATTCTACCATTTTAATCCGCCAAAATTACCAAACTTCAACAATTTCCAAACCTATCCAAAACTCCTCCAAAAATTCCAAAATTCACATCATTAAACTCCCCTTAATATTCTACATCTAAAACCATAAAAAACCCCCTAACAGCGGCGGCCGACTCCGGCGACCTCCAATGCTTACCAAATTTTGACAGCATCTTCCTCTCAACCTCCTCTACAACTTTCGTAACTAGCACAAACTCCAATTCTAAGCCTAACCATGCCAATCGAACGAAAACATCATAAAAAACCCTAGAATTTCTAACACCGATTTCTCCTTACCTAGCTCAAGAGAGAGCAAATCCTTTGGGGGGATGCACGTACGGGAGGAGGGCTTCCTTTTGAGCCTAGCAGCTCCGGCTATGGCGGCCGGAGGAGGAAGTTCCGGCGACGGGAAGTTTTGGGCAGTCAGGACTTCCTGGCGGCTTCTCTCCCTCACGGCGGCGCTAGGGAGGCTGCCACCGGTCTAGAATGGGAGCTGGGTTGAAGGCCGACCGTTTGGGACCGGTGTGGCGGCGAACAGTGGCCGGACGGTGGCGGTCGGGCTCGGGAAGCTTTTCCGGGCGGAGGGAGAGGGAGAGAGAATCGGGAGGGAAGATAGAGAAAGGAGAGATGGGTTTTGGGCCAACCCGGTCCAACACTACTAAATAACCCAAATCCATAATTTAACACCCAAAAATAATACCCCAACAAAAATTACCTTTTACTAACTAAAATTTATCATTTTTACCGTCGTCATAATTTTTTCCTACGAATCATTCTTTCGAAATATCCGTCCCTCAACACTCCTCTAGGGACCAATTAAATTATAACTCATTGACAAAGACGGTAAAACTCTTATTAACACCATGCTAGTAAATAAGGTAAAAATTTAAGAGTCGGGACGTGACATCGATGGCGTACACAGCAAATAGAGCCTGTATACCGACAAATGTGGACAACATCATGGAGACAAATTATAGTCAGAAAAGAAGAAAAGTTTACCTTCATCATAGCTTCTCGGGCGTATTGCCGGTTTCGCTGAGGGGTATTGGACCCGACCTTGATCCGATCCAGTTCAATCCCCTTTAGGTCGCACCCGTACTCATCCAAGATTTGCCAGATGGGGGTCTTCGGGATTTGGGGAACGGCAGGAGCTAGAGTGCTAAAGAAAGCAGGATCCCGGCCGAGGAACCTACATGCTCGTCAAAGTGACAGTGTCCTCCTGTTGATGCTTCGTCTTCTTGGATGGTTGCGTCTTTTTCTTCTCACCCAGATTGATGTTGACAACATCACCAGACTTTGTAGGCCCCTTAGAATCAGACGAAGGCTTCCCGTACCTTTCGTCAGGAATCTCCAAGGTTCACTTTGGTGCGGGAGGCCATCTTCCCAACCTCCAATATCCCACTCAGTAATTCCATGTTGGAGTCCATGTCACGCGGATGTGAGGGACGGGGTTTACGCTTAGGAACCTTGGCTGCAAACAAGACAGAACAGTCAGGATCCCAGGTACACAAAGCGTGGCAAACATATGCACCAAAATAAATAATAGTATAAGGATTGCCCACCAGGCATACGACCGAGCTCGCAGTATACTAACACATTCCACCGGATCAAGTTATACAAGCTGCGATCCTTATCTTTGGGCCAAGCATCAAATATCCGAGCAATTTCTTGCCTCTCAATCTTCGACAGAGAATAGGACTGATCACGGATGTACCTAAACCGATTAGGCACAACGTACGTCGGGCAGTTTCTTTGCCATCGGCCACCGGCAAGCATGATCTTACAACGCGAGTTATTTTTTATAGACGTGGGAAGATCAGTAACGGAAGCCAAGTAATCCCGGGCGGTAAACGAGACGCAACCACCACAATTCTGCTTCTTCGAGTAAGATAGGGGGTTGAGCGCCCGAAACTCGTTCACCGTTGGCCATCCCATGTCAGACAGGAAATAGAGGCAGTATAAGGACAGCAACTGGCGCCACTGGTTTGGGGGTATCTGCCCAGGAGCTAACTGAAGCATGCTTAACAGGTACTGAACGCATTGAGGAAGCGGGAGGGAGAAGCCGTTCTTAAAGATGTTATCGTGCACGGCAACAAAGTGGTCTTTCGGACAGCACGCCAACTCATCTTCATACAGCCCACGAAGGGTAACCGAGGGTGGAATGCCCCAATGTTCCCTAAACTGCTCAATTTCAGCCTGGGTCATACAGCTGGGAGGCTCGTCGCATACGGTGCCATCCTCCAAGTAGTATCGCCTAGACGTAGCAGAGCCGATAACGCTAGTCACCGAGACGCCATGAAACACCCTAACTGACTAATCCACCTCCCGGGCAGGCTCGGCAATGGTAACGTCTTAGGCCCTAGAGGACGCAGATTCACCCGGACGGGAGGGCCGGCTTAAATACTCTTCCATCCTCTCGTCGTCATCCACAATCGGCTGAGAGGATGTGCTAGCCCCACTAAGATCAGTGGTACTTTGAGAGTCCATTTACCCTAGTATAAGAAGAAAAAAAAACCTAGGATCTATAAGAAGTTTAGAACGCGCCGCCGGGAGCAAGCATAAAGTGCACAACCATAACAGAGGTGCCAAACTCAGAAATCACCTAGAAAACCCATAAACTTCAGAAATCCCTAGATTTTAACCTAGTTTTAAACCACAATAGGTAGAACCAACATACAACATAAACAACAATCCAAAAGAGGGCAGCACAGAGGCAACATAACCAAAGCGAAAGCACAAAATAAAGCAAAACCACACACACTTGCCAGAGTTTCGACGAAGCAGCAACGCCGGAATCTCCGAAGGACAACACCTCGCAATCGTAGTAATCGACGGCTGACAAAGCTTGACGGCGTAGAAGTAAGCAGCGAAAGAAGAAAGCAGAACAGAGCCAGAGAGTAGAGAAAACTCAGAGAGCAGAGAAAACCAGACAATGAGAAGAGCGAAGGCGAAGAGGGGGGGGGAAGATTTTATACAGCAAAATGTGGGAAGCCGCGTCGATCCCCGAAAGGGCGCATTAAAAAACTATTTAACCGAAAACGAGACACCCCTAGCCATCCGATCCTGTCGTAGGATGGTGAAAGAGTGTGTGAAGCGACGCAGGTTGGTAGCATTTATTGCATGGCAGTTATCCCCAGGCATACAACGCCACCTGGCGAACATGCATTTAATGCAACTGCCACCGCCAGCCACCAATTCCAACAGTGAAATTCATATCTCGGGTGAGTACCACCGAGATCAATCCAACAGTGAAATTCATATCTCGGGTGAGTATCATCGAGATCTTTCCAACTGTCAAATTCATATCTCGGGTGAATATCACCAAGATCATTCTAACTGTGAAATTCATATCTCGGGTGAGTATCACCGAGATCATTCCAACTGTGAAATTCATATCTCGGGTGAGTATCACCGAGATCATTCCAACTGTGAAATTCATATCTCGGATGAGTATCACCGAGATCATTCCATCTAGTGAAATTCAAATAACTCGGGCGTCGGTCCCCGGGAGCACGTGGGCTGGTAATTCAGAACAACTGGGTGACAACCCATGAGGACATGTATATCCTCCCTTTAAAAACGGAGCAAGTGGCTTGATAAACCACAGACGACGTTAACACCCCGTCACTCGAGTAGCAACATAAGATATGGTAAGGGCTAACTACCCTTGTCCATGACAAATGTAACACCCGTTCAACCCACGTCATGAGTCCGAACTTAGGGGGACTATGGGCGGGAGCCCATTCGAAATATATTGGTCTACCGGCTTATTTTAGCAAGTCCCCACTCAAGATGTGTCTTGAACGGGAACTTGGGGGGACTTGTAGTCGGTTGTACGTAAAACAACCTCCCAAGCCCATAAACCAGCAGACATTCCACCATGACCAAGACAACTGAGGCCGTCCTAAGGTTGTCCTCCATAGGCAGGATGGGCCGGGCTCAACCACGGTGGCAGCGAGGGACTGGGAACGATTACAGAAGGCATAAGAGAGATCCATATTTGAAACAGCAGTAAAGGCAGTTGTCCCATATAAATTTGCAGATAGAGAGAACCCACACTGGGCCATAAATACGGCTCAGCCACCAGCTTATCAGGTATCATTAATTACGGTAGCAATTACTCTTCTATTACCAACAACTGACTTTACCATCGGAGGAGGAAAGACCGGAAGCCCCTGGTCATCCTTTACACGCAGGTCCGCAAGAGGGAAGATGATCATCGAACGAACACGCTTTGAGCTTCTGCAACCCCATCCAGGATTGCACATAAACATTTGGCTAGTGGGAATAACACTCTAAGATTATATAGGGTTGATAGGAATTTTAAAATCTTATTTTGTTAGTGGGAAAAAAACCTCCATTTAGGGCTACCGGGAATTTTCCCTAAAAATAAAAAACTATAAAAATGAGCATTTTAGTTTGTGGTATATTCAAACTTGAAATGTGATTTGTCAATGTTATTTTTTATAAACTTTTATTCAATGACTTTTTTTAGCTAAATTGCTACCCTAACTTTCACCTTAGTGTCAATCTGTTACCATAACTTTCATTTCAGCCAATTTGTTACCCTAACTTTTCATAATTAGCCAATTTGATACCATAACTATTATTTTTGCCAATTTGCTACCTTATGTTTTCAAAATTAGCCAACTTGCTACATTTGTCATTTTATTTTGTTCATTTCTTCATCCAAACATGAATTAATTCTGAAAATAGAAGGTTAAAGTTGGTCGATATTGAAATTTTGATAAGTAAATTGGTTAATCTTGAAAGCCTAAAATAGCAAATTTGATGGAAGGGTAGCAAATTGAGAGATTTAATAGTTAGGGTAGCAAATTGGCTAATTATGAAAAGTTAGGGTAGCAAATTGGCTGAAATGAAAGATAAGGTAGCAAATTGACACCAAGGTGAAAGTTAGGGTAGTAAATTGACAATTAAGCCTTATTCAATGGGTATGTCAAAATAATTTGAATATTATTTTAATCCTTTTTCATATTAAAAAGTGGAAGTTTCTTTAGAAACCTTAGAGCAAATTTACCCGTTAGGTCATCGTTAGAGGTTAACATGGGTCATAAGTGTGACACGTGTCACTCTGGGGTCATTGCCATTACCTAGCAGTTTCCACCCGTTTGTTTCTGGTTTTTTTTTTTTTAAAGTAAATAGATAATTTCATTACTTATCCATAGCCAGAAAACACTTACAATAATCATCCTTTTGCGTCAGAAAGCTCCAACAACAACAACAATAACAATTGGGTCAACAACAACAATGAACTTCCCGAGCTTATAGGGTCGAAGAGAGAAACTCCGATCGGCTTGACAGGAACGACATCACCGTCAACGTAGAGACCTCGAATTCGACTACCACTGTGGAATCAGATCAATAACGCCTCGTTGGTGGAGGCCTTCATGAGAAACTCCGATCGGCTTGATAGGAATGCCGTCGCTGTCAACGTAGAGACCTCGAATTCGACTACCACTGTGGAATCAGATCGACAACGCCTTGTTGATGGAGGCCTTCATGAGAAACTCCGATCTAGATCTGAAGACCACGACGACGGAGAGAGAAAAATCGTTCTGCGAGTTTAGAGACTCAGACCACGGCGACGTCAGAGGTGAAGTGGCGTTCGGGGAGTTTATTATCTCTTCAGAATTCAAACTGAAGAGGAGATAGAAGGAGAGAGTAAGAGAGACAGAGAGTCGGACGAGAGAGATGGGAGACACAGAGGGGAAAAAGAGATGAGGACCGGGGAGGGTAGTTTGGTCAAGAAATTTATGATAAAAGGTGAAAATTTGGCTAGTGGGAAAAAACTGTAAGAGTATATATAGTTAGTGGGAATTTTAGAATTTCTTTTTATTAGTGGGAAAAAATTCTCCAAATTTAGGGTGGGTGGGAATTTTTCCATGTTTTTTTTTTCTAGGCCAGTCCGGTCCTAGTTAGTTGCCGGTCCGGACCCGGTTCGTTAAAATTGAGAAAAGTTTTCGGCCCGAAAGCCCACATAGTTTTCCGCTCTCTATTCTCTACTTCTCTCTCCCAGCCTCTCCAAGTCTCAAAACGGCGACTGAGACTGGGCATCGAAGCCATTGAGAGTATTGATTCGAAGCCAGACTCGCCTCTATCTATCGCCTCTCAGTCTCTCACTTCGCCAGACTCGCCTTCCAGACTGCGTTTTGAATTTTGATTTTGGTGAGTTTTTTTTACTCTTCCTCAGTTTTGATTCCCTTCTTTGGTTCTTTGATTCTTTCACTGATTCACTCTATTTGATTTGGTATCGATTTAAAGTGCTAGAATTTGAGGTAGTGGAAGTATCATGGCACTACTTGGCTATTCCTGTGTCTTGAATCTTAGATACGATTCAGTATGTACATGGTTTTCTTTTATGGATGAGCAGATTGTATATATGGATTCTTTGATAGAGTTTGCATTCATTGATCTGTTAATATCATTGCATTTGCTAAATGTATCTCATATCATTGATCTGTCTGACTAAAAGTGAGCAAAGATTTGTGTTACCCTTCTTTACTCTTTTGAAATTCGAAATTTTTAACTTGGACAAATTGGCATTTATCCCCGCATATTATGTAAGTTTCCAATACTAGGGAGCAATATTGTTGTGCAATGCAATTCTAAGGTCTATGAGTGTATCTGGTAGTAATTGGTCGTTCAGTTGTTGAACGTTTTATGTTGAAACTTGGAACGGTTTATAATTTCATTGCTTTGCCGCCTTTTCTAGTTTGGCCGTTTAGTTTTGGTACTGAATGTGAGAATTAATCAGTTCATCTTGCAGCTTGCTTATTTAACTATTTAAGTGTCTGCCTTATTTGAGTTGTTGGTTGTCTATTTGCCTTATCTGATCTGTTGAGCAGTTGAGCTTGCTGCCTTGAATACAGAGTCACAGACTACAGTTGACTGAGTCGAGCAGAATCAACAGATATATTGCTGCCTTTTTGTTTTAAGTTTCACATTCACATTTCACACACAACTACAGGCTGTACTCAGAATGCAGGATCAAGTGACTGATTCTGTTAACTGAACAACAGTTTTTGCCGGTCCGGGCTTTAACCGGTTCCTGTGTTCAGCAGCAGCCAGCCCGGCCTAGTTTCGCAGTGGCCGGTGATGAAATTGGACCCAGTCCGGGTCTGGGGCCTTGTCCTCGGGGGGTAAACTGAATTTTAAACATTCCGAACCAGAAACCGCTGGTTTTCCTTCTTTCATTCCAAACCCTACTACACAACCTCCCCGCTTCTTTTATCACTTATCACTGAACTAGCCACAAATTGCACAACTTCAATACCTGTATTTGAAAAATTCAACTTCTTCTCTGCTCTCCCTCCTGATCGATTTCCCTTGGATTCTCAGCCTCCAGTTAGTTGCTTCAATCAAGCTTCAATTAATTTCCGTGCCAAACTCAATCTTGATTCTTGAAGGCTCTATTTGATCCCTTTCCCTCTTTGCTTGTAAGTAATTTCCCAACATGATAAAAACAATTTAATTTTTTTATTTTTTCTGCAACTATTTTTTTTTGGATTTATGGAAACCATGAAATCCCCAAGTGTCCAATTGACTGTTCGATTCAAATTTGGGATTTAGTGAATGAGGTTTAGGGTTGGTTTTTTTTTTTTTTTTTTCAGCAATGATATTATTCATGCTCTTGTAATACATTGTAAATTGTTTCTTGATGAATAAAACAAATTTGCATATAGGTTTCGAAATTTGGACATTGATGGGAACCCCAAAGAGGAAGGAGAAGCAGACCCCAGAGGCCCAATTCCACTCTTCCCTCACTTTCTGCTCGAAGAACAAGGACTTGAGCACCGCGATCTCGCTGTATGAATCCGCTGTTTCACGGAACACGCGGCTTAACCAGCACCATTTCAACACCCTGTTGTACCTCTGTTCTAACTCGGTCACTGACCCGGCCCTGAAGCAATCGGCTTTGGAATATGGCTTCCGGATGTTTGATCACATGTCGTCGACTGAAGTCGTCCCCAATGAGGCCACGATAACGGCTGTTGCTCGGCTTGCTGCGGCGAAGGGCGATGGAGATTATGCTTTTAAGCTGGTGAAGGGTATGGAGAAGTATAATGTGTTGCCGAGGTTGCGCACTTGTGACCCGGCATTGTTCTGCTTTTGCGAGAAGCTGGAGGCGGATAAGGCGTATGAGGTGGAGGAGCATATGAATAAGGTAGGAGTGAGTGTAGAGGAATCTGAGATTGCAGCCTTATTAAAGGTGAGTGCAGAGACGGGAAGAGGAGAGAGGGTTTATGATTACTTGCACAAGTTAAGGAATACTGTGAGGTGTGTTAGTGAATCGACGGCCAAGATCATTGAGGATTGGTATCGTGATGGAAGGGCTAGTGAAGTTGGTGAGGCGAGTTGGGACTCGGGTAGGGTCAAAGAGGTGGTTTTGAGGAATGGAGGAGGGTGGCATGGGCAGGGGTGGATTGGGAAGGGGGATTGGGATGTTCAGAGAGCCAATGTGGATTCTGAAAGCAAGTGTTGCTCCTGTGGCGAGCATTTGGTTTGTGTTGATATTGATTGTGCAGAGACAGATAGGTTTGCGCAGTCTGTTGCCGCTTTGACAATGGAAAGGGAGGTTAGGTCGAATTTCAGTGAGTTTCAGGTGAGCCAATAATTTTGTTTAGCAGTCCAGTTTGCTAACACATGTTCAGTTTACTGTTTGAATTCCTGTAGTGGCTAGAGTTTAGAGTGCCACTTGTTATCCATTCATTAAGTGAATTGGTTAGATACAGGTGGTGTTGGTCATAGGATAAGGGATTTTATTGATTAAAATTTGAGGATTCTTAGCTGAGTTTCTGATTTCCGCCGCATTGGTAAATGTTTTATAATTGATGCTGGTTTCTGGAGTCTTGGTGTTAGATCTTTTTGTTTCTTATTTTTATTGATGCAATATGCAGTAACATGCTTGCAGTAAGATAAGATATATGATATGATACTGGATACCCTTTATCTTCCTACTATTGGAAGTCATGAGAATTGATACAGTGAATTTTGTGGACATAAGCTTTAGATGGCCTTTCTTCAATTTTTATTTGTCTTGGCACTTATTTTCTCGACATTTTTTTAAAAGTAGTATTAGTTGTGAAAGTTTATCAAGTGAGTTAGAGTAGTTGTGGTTGCAAGGCAAACATAAAGTAGCAATGGCTATGTATTACATCACGTTTCTATTGCCTTTGGGTGATATTTGCAAAAAAAAAAATTGTTTGAAAACATCCTAATTATTCTTTCTTCTGGAATTCTCATTTGAATTTTTCCTCCCATAATTAAATAAAGGATTGGCTGGACAAACATGCTGATTATGAAGCTATTGTGGATGGAGCTAATATTGGGCTCTACCAGCAAAATTTTGCAGACGGTGGATTCAGTCTTCCTCAGGTTGCATAAACATTTCATTTATGTTTCCTTTCCTTTTTATTGACCTTCAGTTGCACATAATCATGACAATTATTATGTGCTATATAAACGCAGCTTGATGCTGTTGTGAAAGAGTTGTACAATAGAAGTGGAGAGAAATGGCCACTTGTTGTCTTGCATAATAGACGTGTCAAGTCACTTGTGGAAAACCCTTCCCACAGAAAAGTGGTTGAGGAATGGATGGATAAAGGTATTCTTTATACCACACCAAGTGGCTCGAACGATGACTGGTATGAACTTACAATTCCTTGCCTTCTGAAACTTTTTTACTTGTTTTGTTAATCCGTGGTCAAGGGCTGTGTCCTTTCAACCTATTGGGCGGTCTCTTGGTTGCACTTCTTTCTATATTTGTTTTAAAGAAATGATAATAATTATATTAATGAAAATTGCTATGTCTATATGTGCAGATATTAACCATTTTGAAGGAAATATTGATTTATGAAGTGCCTTTTCTTCTATGACTCAGGTATTGGCTTTATGCTGCTGTGAAACTGAAATGCTTGCTTGTGACAAATGATGAAATGCGCGATCATATATTTGAGCTTCTTGGAAGCAGCTTCTTTCTTAAGTGGAAAGAGAGGCATCAAGTATGTTACTCTATGACAACCTTGTTAACTTATCATTGCATTTGCTCAAATTTTCGATGTACTTCTTTGAGGCTTAATTACTATGTGTTACTTTCAGTGTCACCAACATATGATTGCTTCTATTGCATGTCTTTTATTATAATTTTAGCAAATCAAAGGCACCGACAAAGTCTGGAGTTCCGATATACAGATTGTCTATTACATATTTTATTCCAGGTCTAAGGACATTACAAGCAGAAAGTGTTGGTTATTTAATTTGATTCTTATTTTTTTTGTGTTTCATGAAAGGCATTGCATGGGCAAATCCCTTTTCAATTTTGGCCTCCCATGCATCCCCACCCTAAAAACAGTTACAAACTCAACAAAAAAAAAAACAGGAATCTGTATTGACCTTTTTCTGGTAGAAAGTTTCCCCTGTACAATTAACATAATCAATCCAAATCAAGGAATTTAGAGTTTAAATTGTTTATGATCATAGTATATATTTTGATTTTGATTTTTTGAAACCCAATAGATAGATAATGCTTTTGCTTCAGATCTGTGTACTCAACTGATCTCGCCACACTCTCTCTTTTATGTTGTAATTCTAACTTCTCTTGCATTTGGCTTTCAGGTACGATATACTTTTATTAAAGGCAATCTGAAACTTCAGATGCCACCGCCATATTCTTCAGTGATCCAGGTACCATTTTTTATGTCATTGCAGTTACATCTGATTGCATGTTCGAAGCTCTAACTACAACTGATTCGTAGCGCAAAACACTGTTCTGCAATGTGGGGAACAAAATTGTTGGATATATTTACTCATGAGATTCCAATAATTTATGTTTTATAGTAGCTCTATTATATAGATAAAATGGGAGAGTTAAGAGACTTGTACATTTGAACATTACGTATAGTAGTAATCCTGAAACATATTTGTTATAATTGAGGTTAGATATAGTGTCCAATTACAGATGTTCTGTTGTGATTGGATGGTGCCTGTTGATTAGTATTGGTAGCCTTTGATACTGAGAGTGCTTGATGTGTGATCCAAGTGATTTTGAACTAAAATCGTAATTCTGTAAAAAAGTGATGACTTGTCTTCAAATTGTAATATCAAAGGCAACAGGTTAGTAGTTTATGAGTGCATCATTGTTTTGTAAATAGTGCTGTGAAAGCCTCATGTATTTAGAGTGTTGATTTGCCAATCTGTTTCAGGAATCAGAAAGTGGATCGTGGCATGTGCCTCTAGCAGATAACAGCTGTGAGGAGCCAGCAAGAACCTGGCTCTGCATTACCCGGCCAAGTGTAACCAAAGCTTCCAGTGGAGTTCTGATATCGCAAAGTGCGTTGCCAAACTCCTGCACATCTCAGTTTGTTACCAGTCACAATGATAAAACCACAACTAAGACGGGTAAAAGAAAAGAGAGGTCCCCATCTCCTTCCCACCTTATGATTTAAGTCTTCCGCTTGCTTAGTATCGTCTGCTGGCATGTTCATTATAATTCTATATAGGGTCCATATCTCTTGGAGATGAGTAATGTGGTCAGGAGAAGCAGGGTGGCTTATCTAACAACAGCCCCTCAACTGTCTGCAACACACCCATGTTTCCCTGTTAGTTTCTCTGACATTGTAACATGCAAATTTTGTAAAATTAGCTCATTCTTTATAGTCAGCTTAACCAAATAAAAAGAAGAAAAGAAAATGAAGCTTATGTCCTGAACTTTTTAGACACCAAGCTTCTTTCTTTAACATGTTGTGCTAGTTTGGGTGTCAAATTACAAATCCTAGTTTATCATGTAAGCATGATAGCATTCCTTGCATGCACGTTTGTTGCACAAAGATGGAAGTAATTTTACAAAGCTATGGCTATTAGATTGTTTTTATTGTTATTTTTCATTTCTTTCCTTGCCAGAAGAAAATGTAGTCCTGAATCTGATAGGACAGTTCATGGCTTAGGCTTGCAGGTAGTATGATGTTGGGTATTGTTAACTGGAAAATTTTGATCAGGGTAAAATGGGTGGATCTGTGGAGGTGTCTTAAACATGAATAATGCAGTTTAGGTGTGAAAGATGAACACTGATGCTTGTTGGAACAAAGAAATTGGTATGTTGATTAAGTCTATATAGGTAGCGTAGGAAGCAAGGACAATAGGAAAAATTGTCATTATTGGAGTGTTGACCATACAGATAAGATAGGATATTAGTCATCGGTGGTTGGTTTCCAGTCGGGGATAGCATTTGTCTCGAGATCCATGTTATGATTGATATCTGTCTGCTTCTATTAAAATGAGAAGGCAATTTCTTTGAACTGTTTTTGAGTCAGAACTGTTCTGTCAAATCATCAATCTATCTGCTCTGAAGCGAAAACCAAAGTGGAAACAATGGCTCTAGAGGTCGTTTGTGGAGCTTTTCTCTCTGGTTTATTTCAGGAAATATTTCATAAGATGGCCTCTCGGGAGGTCATGGACTTCATCAAGGGGAAGAAGCAGACCAAAGGGTTGCTAAACAGGTTGGAGTTGATGCCACGATCTGTTATTGTTGTTCTGGATGATGCTGAAGAGAAGCAGTTAAGTAACTCTGATGTGAAGGAGTGGCTGGATGAGCGTAAAGAGGCCGTCTTTGATGCTGAGGACCTGTTGAACGAGGTCAAGACAGATGCCATGAGGACCAAGTTGGAAGCTGAACAATATGGAAGTCGCACAAGTAAGTTACACCAACTCATGTCTGTTGTCTTTCATGCTTTCGATGAATCATTAGACCCCAAGATAGAGGAAATTCTTGAGAGATTAGACTTGATTGTTAGCCGGAAAGATGCCCTTAATTTGAAAGCAGGTGCTAGGCACAGACTCTCAACCAGAGTGTTACTCCCTTCGACTTCTCTGGTAGACGACTCTGGTGTCTATGGAAGGTACGAAGATAAGGAGACCATGGCTAGGTTGTTATTATGGAACGATGCTAGTGGCAATAAGGTAGGTGTGATTCCCATCGTGGGCATGGGTGGGATTGGAAAGACCACCCTTGCTCAGCTCTTGTACAATGATGTAAGAGTGAAACAACAGTTTGATCTCCAAGCATGGGTTTGTATTTCGGAGAATTTTGATGTTGTTAGAATTACACAAACGATTTATGGGTCTGTTACTTCAAGCAACTGTGCCATCACAGACCTAAATTTACTCTAAGTTAAGCTCAAGGAGGCTTTGATGGGGAAGAAGTTTCTCTTTGTCCTTGATGATGTTTGGAACGAGAATTATCTCCACTGGGATGTCTTGAGGTGTCCCTTTGAGTTTGGGGTGCATGAAAGTAGGATCAATGTCACAACATGAAATGAAGGTGTTGGATCTATGATGGGTACTCTTCCAACTCATTATCTATCGCAAATATCTATTTGCAAAACATGCCTTCAGAAATGCAGATCACAGTGCATATCCAAATTTAGAAGTAATTGGGAAACAAATTGTTCAAAAGTGTAAGGGTCTTCCTTTGGCTGCAAAATCACTTGGTGGTCTCTTGTGCTCTAAATAGAATTTGGAAGAATGGGAGAAGGTACTGAAGAGTGACATATGGGAACTTGCAGATAAAGGGAGTGCCATTTAACCGGCTTTATGGCTAAGCTATTACTATCTGCCTCCACATCTCAAGCGTTGTTTTGCTTATTGTTCGATATTTCCCAAAGGTTATGTATTTGAAAGATCAGAATTGATATTTTTGTGGATGGCTGAAGATCTGTTGCAACCTAAAAACAAGAAAACAATGGAAGAAGTTGGAGAGGAGTACTTCGATGAGCTAACTTCACGGTCTATTTTTCAACACTCATCAATACGTTTTGACGGTTTTACCATGCATGACCTTATCAGTGATTTAGCGAAGTTTGTATCTGGAGACTTCTGCTTTAGGTTGGAGGAAGATGACAACTCATTTGACATGGTGACCAAGACTCGTCATTTTTCATATATTAGACATCGTTGTAATGACTTTGAGAATTTTGAGGCTTTACATGAAGCTAAGTATCTGCGCACCTTCCTACCGCTACAACTAACAGAATTTTGGAGTGAAAGATTTCGAATGTCAGATAAGGTTCTACATGATCTATTGCCTACACTACAATGTTTAAGAGTGCTGAACTTATCAAGGTATGACATCAAGGAGTTGCCTAATTCGATCGGTAATCTGAAACATCTAAAGCACCTTAATTTGTCATGGGCTTCAATCCAGAAGCTACCTGATACAGTGTGTTCTTTGTGTAATTTGCAAACTTTGTTGTTGTCACATTGTGAAGCTCTTGTTCATTTGCCAGCCAACTTGGGAAGACTCACAAATTTGCGCCATCTTGATATTGGAGACATGCGAGGCACACATTTGAAAAAGATGCCACCACATATGGGCAAATTGAAAGATCTCCAAATGTTAAGTGACTTTGTTCTAGACCAACGTACAGCAAGGAACGACATTCTAGAGTTAAAGGAGCTTAAGCATTTGCATGGAACACTTCAAATATCAGGGATTCAAAATATTGTGAATGCTGTGGATGCTTTCGAAGCCAAAATGTGGGAAAAGAAGTCTCTAACTCACCTAGTCTTAAAATTCGGAGGTTATAATGAAGATTCACATAAAGATAGAGAAGTTCTCAATAACCTCCAACCTCATACCAATTTAAAAGAACTCACCATCGATTCTTACAGGGGAACAAGGTTTCCAGGTTGGTTAGGAGACCATTCTACCTCTAATCTAGTTCATCTCGATATACTGAGTTGTACAAATTGTTCCTTCTTGCCACCATTGGGTCAGCTACCCTCCCTTACCGAGCTTCATATTGATGGGTTGAATGAGGTGGTCTCTGTAGGTCCTGAGTTTTATGGTAACGATACCACTGTAATTAATCCTTTTAGATCTCTGCAAATTTTGGAATTCAAAAACATGAGGAGATGGCAAGAGTGGTCTTATGTTGGAGACAACAGAGAAAGGGGAGCTTTTCCTAGTCTCTCTAGGCTTCATCTGGAGGATTGTCCTAAGCTAATCGGAATATTACCATTAGATTGCTTCCCCATGCTTCAATCACTGACAGTCTTGAATGCCAATATAGAAGGCATTACGATGTCACAAGGATCAAAATGCCCTGAACTGAGTAAACTGAGAATGTATGATTGCTGGAATTTCGGTTATTTTCCTGAGGGAGGGCTGCATGCTCCCAACTTGGCCGTTATAGATATTGATGTATGCAGTAATTTGAGGTCACTACCAGAACACATGAACACCCTTCTTCCATCTCTCGAGTCTATGTCCATAGGACTTTGTCCAAAACTGGAATCATTTCCAGAAGGGGGATTGCCATCAAATTTGAAGTCACTGAATATACGTTCCTGCAAAAGACTAATTGCAAACCGAATGCAATGGGGACTACAGGAACTAACCTCTCTCGAAGTCTTGACAATTGACTTCATAAGATGTGAGGATCCAGAATCATTTCCGGAGGAGGGCTTGATGCCAATCTCTCTTGTCTCTCTCTCCACCTACGATCTTTTGAATATGAAGACCATTAAAGGCAAGGAGTTGAGACACTTCAGCTCGCTTACAAGATTGGAAATATGGGGATGCCCCAAGCTCCAGTGCTTGCCAGATGAAGGGCTACCGGCTTCTCTTTCTTGTCTAAGAATAGAGGGATGTCCTTTGCTGAAGCAAAGATACCACAGAGACCAAGGGGAAGATTGGCCCAAGATTGCTTACATCTCCAACATATGGATCGATGGAAACCGATATCACGTGTGATGTATGCCTCTTTCTCTTTGAGTCTCTGTACAATTTGCTCTTTACTGCTATTGTGTATTGTTGGTATCACGGTACTGTAAATGCAGGTAATATTTGACACCACAATCGATCCAAAAATAAATAAAAAATATGCAGGTAATATTTGTATAGGATAGTGTATGAACTTGACTATGTGATAGGGACCAAGGTGGTCTTGTTGAATGTTGGTTTTCTTATGGCTTACAAGAATGAAAGCACCGGCATCTACAGAATACTTCCTGGTGCAAGAATAATATGATTGTGTTCTCTTAGTCCCTTTTGTTTTACTTTTTGGCATTAGATTTTAAACTATACACTTAACACTAGTAAACTAAAAAGACAAGCAGAAACAGCTTCGTTCCATCTGATGCATCATACTCTTGCTTGGTACTAAAAACATTTAGTACATAGAAATGATATGACGACTACTCACTGGTAAAAACTTGTGTGCAAGTATTCAGATCTGATTCTAATTGTCATCCATATTTAATCATATTGCCGAAGTGCTTATTTAATTAAGGTGGGTGTATATTAATATAGGCTTGATAATACTTTGCATCCCTTCGCCTTTCAGGGAGCTTCTTAGGGTTTCAAACCCGATCTCTGCTAGCGGCGGTGAGAAACAACGTGTTTCTCCAGCCATCCAGTGGCGAGATATCGACGGCGGCAGTTCGAAGGAAAGCGATCCTATCTAGCGACGGCAGTCACGAGATCCCAGCAGTATTAAGCCTCCAACCGCGGTTGCTCTTTGCGGGGGAGAAGATTTCCAATGGAAGAAAATCGATGGTTCTTATTTCGTCGACAGCGAGATCCGATGACCGGGATCAAGAGATGGTAGCAAATTCGAACGACGCTCAATTTGACAAGGTCCCTGCGAGTTATGGTAAGGGGCAAAGGGCTGAAGAGATGGTGGTCAACTTTTCAACGCCGGCGATTGAGGTGCCGGTGAAAGAAGTCTGGCAGCCGCCGGACGAACTGATGAAGACGCCGGCGTGGCCTTGGATGTTGGCGGCTGATCAATCATGGGCGCCATCAGTGCTGATGACGGCGGTTGACGAGAGGAGGAGCATACTTGCTAGGGTTTGGGATTGGACTCAGGGTTTTGGGCCTGGGTTTGATCTCAAGCCCAAAAAAGGTCAATTTTGGAATTGGGCCTATGGGTCTAATTTCAATATGACTATGGCTTAAGTCGCGGTATTTTGAATAGCTTAGCAGAATGAGCAAGCTAGCTGCAGGTAGATGGATTCATGAGGCTTGAAGTACCGCAATTGAGCGCCTTGGCTCCAGTTTTTATGTTTCTTTGGTATCTTGTTATGTATCTAGTTTAATCTTCTGCTAAGCTCACTTGAATAAATGAGCTAATTGTCTAATGTAATGGTGCTTTGATGCAATTTTGACTTGAGTTTATCAATGAAATTTTTGGGGCCGCTGCCCCTTTTCCCTTAAAAAAAAAGGAATTAAAATTTGTTTAGTCCCTGTGGTTTAAAGTTTACATCTGTTTAACCCTTAAAGTTTCATTTTAATCAGAATGGTCCTTAAAGTTACGATTTTTCATCAAAATGATCTTTCCGTTAGTTGTCTCCGTTAGACTGATAACATGGCCGTTAAAAAATGCCACGTTAGTGCCAAGTCAGCCGAGAATTATATGAACCGACTCATATGCCCTTGTCAGATTTCACTCCCTTTTTGACCCTAATCTCATCAGATTCACTCACTCTTGTCGAAAACCCATCGCCTCTTCTCATCAGATTCATACTCTCTCAAAGCCCTCTTTCGAAAACCCATCGCTTCTTCTCTCTCAAAACCCTCTTTCGAAAACCCATCGCCTCTTCTCTCTCAAAACCCTAAATTCACTTCTTTGAATCTATCGTGCATACCCAATTCTGGTATAAGATGGCAGAAACCCTATGAAGTTTGAAACCATTGAGAGTTCGGCGTTTCAATAATGGAGGTGAAGGACATCGTGGTTTGGGTTTGTCAAGAAGAAGGGGACATTAACGAATGGATTCGACCTTATGGTGAGTTTCGATTCCAAAAATTTATGGGTTTCAAAATTTAGGGTTTCTGGGTTTCAATATCTAGATAATTTAGAATATGTGAAATCTGTTTTTGATGGTTTTGATATCTAGATAATAGATTATGGTGGGCTTATGACAAACTGTGTCAATCCCAGTTTCATTGACTCACAGCTTTGAATTGTACACACCAGGACGAGTTTAAAGAACAAAAATTAGTTTTAAAGTTGAGTCCTTGACTTTCTTTTCAGGATTTCACATTGCTTACTTCAGTTGTCAAACTATGTGGGTATGTGTTAGCTTATTCTTAAGTTCATGAGAGTGGATATTAAACAAGGGGACAAAAAGGTGTGTATACTATATGCATGTGATTGACCAAAAATCAAATTGTTAGGTTGATCAATCTTGCCTCTATGAAAGGTTGGAAGAGAAAAACCAGGTTGGAAGTACTAGAAAAGATTGATTGAGCATTTAAATTCGAATAACCCTGGTTGGTTTTGATCATATAGAACCTCACATGTTGCTCTTCACCTTTGATTTTTTAAATGAAATGTATATCTGTTCCTGTTTTGATTTTTCTATACTACTGTAAAGGTTGATCCAGGTTGTATATCTAGTCATCCCAAAATTTGTAATATACTGGTAGGAAGTATTCAATGTAATTTTGGATCACATTAGGCTTATGATGATATATGTGAGTGGAAGAAATTGTTGGAATCGTGATGCTTTTCATGTATTATCTGGTTATACAAAACTTTCAAATATGCTTTAGTTGTCCACTTATCTGGGTGTTTCACTTCCAATGTGCCAAAAAATTAATTCTCTAAAGCTCCCATTAGTTCCATCGTATAACAACTGGATTTGCCAATATTAAAAGTCTTCACACGTGTGGTTCTCTAGAAAATTGCATTATTTAGTCTTACATGTGATTGAAGAGGATTGTGGTATGCAAATCTGTTGTTTATTTGTATAAGTGTAGGGTCAGTACAGAGTTTAATAGAAAATTATTGGGGGTCAGTAATTTTTATTTTGGTTTCGTTTGGTAGGAAATTGCCTTCTTCTTCTATTTTCTTTGTTTTTTTGTGTTTTGACAGATTATTAGGGTCAGTACAGAGGTCAATAGAAAATTACTGGGGGTCAGTTTTTTTTCTTTTGGTTTCGTTTTGGTTAGGAATTGCCTTATTCTTCTATTTTCTTTGTTTTTATGTGTTTTGACAGATTATTGGGGTTAGTAATTTTTCTTTTGGTTTCGTTTTGGTTGGGAATTGTCTTCTTCTTCGTTATTCTGTGCTGTAATATATTTTTCTGGCGACTAGTGACCGGAAAAAGTCCAATGACGAGAATCCGGTGAAAAAATCTAGCGACCAGAATCAGTGACTGGAGAACGGCGACCAAATACCGGAATCCGGTGACCGGTGAGGTTCCGGCCAAGTTGTCTCTCTCTCCCATTTTCTCTCTCTATGCATCTTTAAATGGTAAGAGCAAAATAGTCATAAATTAATAATGTTTGTTAAGAAACTTTAAATAAATATTTGTTCATTTAGGCATAAAATAAGTTACCTTATATTCAAATAGGCTCTTAAAAAAGATATTCATTGAAATGGGCAATGAGGAGCTAAAATTAGTATTAAATGAACATTTTTTCTATTAATTATTAGAACTGAAACATTGTCCAAATCTCTTGTCCTAAGTAACCAAATTTATATGACCATGCAATTATACAATTACAATTACTCATGGACTTCGTCTCACATAAATTGTAGAGTAGAGAACAATACAAATTAAATGTTTAGACACAATTACGTACGAGTTACGTAATAATATGATTCTCCCAGATTATTTTTTGAGCATAACATGTTTTCGAAGGCCAGGAACATGAGTGTTGGAAATGTAGTCTTCCCAGTTAATGCATTTCGGATCAAACTTGAACATTTCTGCGTCTGTATAAGTCTCTATTGCTATCCTTTGTAACTCTTCTGAATTGGTGTCGTCAAAACTGCAATTATGATTAACATGCAGTGTAGTACTTTGTAAGTAGAATTATAAAATTCGACAATAATTAATCAAGGAACTAAATTTAAGAAACAGTACGTACATGCCCTTGAATAACATGTAGGGTTTGTATAGCTCTACCAAGCGCATCACCAATCTGAGTTTACGATCATAGTTGACATACAAGTCTTGAAAATATTGGCCAAATGCTATATTCACCAACCTTAATCCCTTCAGATGAGAAACAGATACATTAAGAATTGTAGTGATGACCATAATCTCATACTATAATACCCTTCAAATGCAATTTGCGCATAATTAGAGATTCATTTATAGTTGTTAGTCCTAGAATGTTCCTTTATATCTGGAAATTAACGTTGTTTCTGCCCATAAAGTCATGCTGAAGTAGTTTTCTTGATTTTCAGAAGAGGAAAGGGAAGAAACAAACCTGCAAAGGTAGCATGTAGCGAATTTGCATGTACATGTGAAAGCTAGCCATAGTCTTGAACATTGTAAACTTGCCAGCCTTAACAATAGTTCCATCCTTGTTAATCCATGGATTCTCGCTGCAGTATTTGAAGACGATATCATGAATATCACAGAACTTTATAGGATTTCTCAGTGAGGTTCCTACATGATATATGATACTAGAAGATTTATTTTCATTCACTGCCATTGCTACGATTATCGAATTCACCAGCATGTCCACCGGAATCTGCACATTTTCAGATTTAACCATTTTCTTTAGGTTTTACACAGAAAGAGACCATCATATATGATGACTACCTCATGGACAAAATTGATAATGAATCTGAATTGTTTAACTAAAAACTCACCATATCAAAAACTAACATTGGGTCGACGAGTAGGCATGGCAGCTTCCCTTTGTAATAGCTAGCAATTACGCTATCAATGGTTCTGTAGAACATGAACATTGAGTATATATAGCACACACATGAGCTAGTCAAAATGAGAAAACGATTGTAATATATATATATATATATATATATATATATATATAGCTTTTCTTAGCTACAAACGTCCAACCCAATGGTTTTGTAGAACATGAACATTGAGTATATATAGCACACACATGAGCTAGTCAAAATGAGAAAACGATTGTAATATATATATATATATATATATATATATATATATATATATATATATACAGCTTTTTTCAGCTACAAACGTCCACACCAATGGTTTTGATGCGGATTTTCATTTTTGCACCACTTTTTGATCGAATTTCCTCATCTCCACCGTCTAGTATCTAGATAATATTATGTAGATCATCTCTGCAAAATTTCAGCCAATTTGGTAATCGTTAAGACCCTCAAACTCAAAAAACAAATAGACGGACTGAATTCTGTCAAACATGAACCGTTCATGATAATAACAGAAAGACGCAATTTTGAGGGCCTTAACGATTACCAAATTGGCTGAAATTTTGCAGAGATGATCTACACAATATTATCTAGATACCACACGGTGGAGATGAGGAAATTCGATCAAAAAGTGGTGCAAAAATGAAAATCCGCACCAAAACCATTGGTGCGGACGTCCGCAGCTGAGAAAAATCCTATATATATATATAAGTTTTTTTTTTTTTTTTTTGAAGGGGTAATATATAAGTTAAGAGAATGAAGTTGACACTCTCAATTTTGCAAACTACACTCTCATATTATATATATAGTGGTGAGGCTTGCAAGAAAAGGGAGAATTAAGGGTCAAATTATATACCATTTACTATGTATGTAGCTTATTTGTTACCTGAATCCTTGAATCCAACCAGGAAATGGTTCCTTGTAAGTGCTAGTAACCACTGTTGGACGAACAATGACATGAGGTAGATTGTCTTTTAATCGTCCAAGATATATTTCTCCCATCGCTTTTGTAAATACATACGTGTTTGGCCATCCATATACTTTAGCCCTAACAATTATGTTTTTTTTTTAAAAGCAAAAACAACAACTATTAGCGAATTATATTAATATGAAAGAGTTTACGGGAGATTAATTAGTTTTGGAAGATCAAATCATGGATGCTCAAAAACCTTTCAATGCCGAAATCCTTCATTGTGTTTGTGATAACTTCATGTGAAGCACCTTGGGCTTTTAGTTCATTCAGTTTCTCCTTGACCAGTTTCTTTTCCACTGCTTCAAAATCAAATTTGGTCATCTGCTTTATCATTTCATCCATGGAAGATGAGTCTTCCAGTAAGAGTCCACCCCTCTCTCCACATACATAAGCTGGAAAAATTACCATTCATCAGTAAAGGAATTCCAAACACACGTACTAATTAACAAACTGAGGTAATGATACATAACGATGAAAATTAGATGATCAAAAACAGAAAATCTAATTGATATTTCTGATACCGATGGACGTAGTAATAATTAATTCCTTCTTCCTTTTTTCAAAAAAAAAAAATATATAGCTAGTCCTCCTCCCTAGAGTTAGACAAGTGTCAAAAATGGACTTGGATCGCCTATTTTGAAAATACCAAAGAGTTAGACAAGTGTCGAAACACGAAACTAATGTGAGATGTATATATAGCTAGTCCTCCTCCCTAGAGTTAGACAAGTGTCAAAAATGGACTTGGATCGCCTATTTTGAAAATACCAAAGAGTTAGACAAGTGTCGAAACTCGAAACTAATGTGAGATGTATATATATGTACCACAGAGTTAGATAGGTATTGTACGTCAAAATTGATTTGGATCACCAATTTTGAATATATATTAATTCTTTTACCTAACGTTAGCATGAAAAATTAATAAATATAAAGAAGTGTTAGGTTACTGGATGAAAGTATTTTACTGATTGTTTTGTCCAAATGATCTAAACACATTTCTGGAAAACTGATATAAAAGAATAAACGAAACCAACCAGTTGATACGTGGAGAAACATCTCTAGTTTTGAGCATTTCAGAGCAAAGTCTATTGCATGCAGCACCCCAAATGTGTTGACGTCCAGTGCGATATCATACCTGATCATAAACATTACATAAGATGCAATTTATTAAGAGTAAATGGTCCACATCAGATGTTCAAAAGCTGGCCAGAAACCGGTTACCTTTCGTCGAAGTTTGTGGTGGCTGCACAGTTGAATATGATTTGTATTTCATTGTACAACTTCAAATCTTTAACTCCGAGGTTTTCAGAAGTGACGTCTCCCGGTAGAGCAACAACTTTTTCCGAAATGAAGGAATCAAAATCTGCCCCTCGTTTCTCCTTCAAAACTCTGAACAATTCCTTTCCTATGATCTTAATAATCCAGAATGCACACAGGACCCGTCAGTAGTGAATTCACAATAACAAAATACCTAAAGTGTAATCGTTGTTGTAGTACGTAGCTATGTAAAAACCTCATTGTTCATGCGCTTTATCGCTGATTTGGTGTCGGAGGCTCTTAGAAGGAGGTAGATCTTTTTCACATCTGGTTGAACTCTCAGTATTTTCTCCACAAACACTGCGTTCACCCAGAAGTTAACTTGGTTATTATCATTTCAGACCAAAACAAACATTGCTTATTATCAAAGATGTCCTATGTATTGTGCACAGATAGAGAGACGCATCCAAGGAAGCCAGTGGCTCCAGTAATCTAAAATGTCTTATCGTGCGGGCCGTGCGTATATACTACCATCCCAAGGAAGGCAGTGGCAGTGTCTACACTAAATTGGGTAGATTTAGTATCATGCTATGATTGCTATCCCTCCCCATATGAATACAAGAAGAGAACAAGAATATAAATTGGGAGTGTAGGAAGTATTGTTTCGTCGATTTTGGATGGTTTCTTCAAAATTTCAATGGCTTAATTTGGGTTTGTGAATTACCAAACCCTTGTTTTTTCCTTCTGTTTTTTTTCTTGTGTTGTTGCAAAAGATAAGAGAAGTAACCTTGAATCCTTGATGATATATAGCCGTAAGGGCTTAAGGTCGACGGTGTAATCAATACTAGAATGAAGTAGTACATATATGTTTATTAAACCCAGCTGCCGACATTTACAGTATGCAGATTCAAATCTTTGCCTATATTATGTCTCTCCGAAAAAACTGTCTCTCATCAGTCATCAGGCCAAGTTTACTACACTACTGCATGCATAAACAAACGAACCTATGGAAAAAAAAACGAATTAACCTAGTTACTGGGTTATACCACTGCATGCATAAACAAATTAACCTAACTACTATTGTCTGAGAGAGAGAGAGAGAGAGAGAGAGAGAGAGAGAGAGAGAGAGAGAGAGAGAGAGAGAGAGAGAGAGAGTACGCACCCATTCCCAGGAAGCCGGTACCTCCGGTAACTAAGATGGTCTTCCCCTCCAGATATCGAAGTATGCTCGCCGACTCCATTGTAGAAAAGAGTGCTAAAATCTCAGGGGGCTAGCTAGCTAGAGACTAGAGAGAGAGAGAGAGAGCAAGCAAGCAGGAAACTCAGAACTGGAGTGGTCTTCCTCTGTAGTAAAACTAAATCTTATAGTGATGGAGTACTACTCAAGTCTTGGTTGAGTGTGGTACTTAAACTAAAACTTGGATGCTGTAGTTCTTTGGATTGATTCGCAACTTGGGTTATAACAAAGAAAAGGTTCTTCTCATATCGATGTGTTAAGAAGAAGCCGAACACCGTCTCACTTCATTCTATTCTTTCTCTTCTATACTAAGCCGAACAGTTACAGTATCATTCCGATGTAGATACCGCGGTTAAACTTATATACTGATTCCCTAGCTGGCTCCTTTTTTAGTTTTTGTAATATATTGATTGCCCAAATAAAAAAACCTGGACAATGATATTCATGGTATTTCTAGTAAGACGAATAGTAGATATACGTACACGTACATATAAATATGAATGCCCAACAATATATATTATCTGTACTCGAGTAGGTAGAGCTGGCTAGCTAGCTGACTTTTATGGTTTAACCAAAACGGAAGATCGATGGACGATGGTCACCTATAAGAATATTGTTTGTTTCTGATTATTTGGATGGGTGGGCATGTCGTTGACCCTCTGTTTCTGATCTCCTCATGTCGTTTAACCCCTAGATTTTATCTATCATCTTGATAAGCAACCTAGCATTATATTAGTTTCTTCTCAGCCACCCCAGAAAGAAATACACTCTGAGCCACTCAACCTTAAGAAATTCTTGATTTCATTTCTCAACTCACAAGTTTCCATTGCCTAGGTATATTATTTGAATGCGACCCTTCAACAAAGATGTAGCTATATTGCTATAGAATGAACACGGTTGCTTCCTACTTTGATCAAATCTTAATTATTCTTGTCTCACTTTTTCGCTGAGTTGTATCATTTCATCCTTGTGTATAATAATCAATCAATGCGAGCTCTAAAAGGGGCTGTAACCCGCATTAAACGGGCGGTAACCCACAGCCTAGCATCAAGACAAGTTGGTGAGTACTAGGCGATATTTTGTTCTACATTTAGTTATTAGAAGTAAATATATAAAATATCTTATAATATTTCCATTTAGTCAAATTAATATACATTATAAACTCTTAGAAAAATTTCATATGGTACTTCTGTAATACCCCAGTTTTTCATATCAATTTCCTTATATTATATTCAAAATTGATTAAGGATTATTTATGGAAATACTGTCACACCCCAATTTCAATTTTCGAAGGATAAATTTTCAAAAATTTAGGCGTGATATAACTTAAAATCTTAAAATCTCAAAACCTGCTCAACAACTTCCAAACTAACTACAATACTGGAAGTGTACATGTCAACAAACTAGTAAATCGAGTTAAACATTAAACCTACTTAATTACATTAACTTCAAAAGTCTAGTAATAATTAAGTCACTCACATGAACTTAAACAACTGTCACAACAAAATAAAATAAAGTGCACAAAAACTAAAATCCTACCACTAAGCCTCCGCCTCAACCCTGCTGATCAACACTTGCAGGTCTAACCCCTACACCAGGAAATGGTGCATCGGGTTGTAAACAACAAACCTGGTAAGCTAAAAGGCCCGTATAAGTAAATCCCAAAATAACTCAATACTTCTACTCATCAACACATAAGGTAAAACCAATAGTTCATGCATTAAAAATAAATTCAGGAAACACTTACAAGCAAGAGAATCAAAAGAAGAAATTAAGGAAACACAACAAATCACAATCACTCAAATCATAAATGAAATCCTTCAAAAAACGTAGTTCAGGAATTCCACTAAAAATCATACAATTAAGATTTAAGAATCTCCTGCGGATAAACATAGTTTAGGAAATACACAAAGAGAGAAATTTAAATGACAACACATAAGAACACACAATCATTTCTTTACTCTTACTTATGAGTTCGTCAACACTTAGTCATCCCCTATAAGTAACCAAACAAACGTGTACTCATGAGTTCGTCAACACTTAGTCATCCCCCATGAAGTACCGACAGACAGACTAGAGCTCTATACTGACCGTAACCAATCACCCGGCCAAAGCTTGGTTCTTGGTCCACCACGAAGGCTCCTAATCTAGTACACACAATTGTTTTGGCCACGATCCTCATCAGGGGCAGAGAGACGGTAGCAGTCAATGCTTCTTGGGAATGCGGGCGTGCTACCTCGCGGACGAGGAAAGGAAGTAGGGTGCGTCATGTCACACCCCAATTTTCGAGGGATAAATTTTCAAAAATCTGGGCGTAATATAGCTCAAAATCTTAATATCCAAAACCTGCTCAACAACTTCCAAACTAACAACAATACTGGAAGTGTACAAGTCAACAAACTCGTAATTCGAGTTAAACATTAAACCTACTTAATTACATTAATTTCAAAAGTCTAGTAATAATTCAGTCGCTCACATGAGCTTAAAACAACAGTCATAACACAATAACATAAAGTGCATAGAAACTACAATCCTGCCATTATGCCTCCGTCGTGAGTCGAGCTTCAAGACTACCCGGAGACGAACCAAGACGCCAAGGGGATTCTATCCTGACAGTTTCCAAGCCACGTCGCCGCCGTCGGAGGCGAGAATCCCGACCGGTCTCCAAGCCGAACTTCCTAGCTTCGGGTCACCACTTCAGGGTCGAATCGGCGTGAACCAGCTAGAGAGGGACGAAGGCAAGGAGAAGAGAAAGCTATTCAGGCCGGTGGCGCAGTCAGGCGGCGTCGGACGGCGCCGGAAAGTCCGGGTCGGGTCGGCTGGGAATTTTGGATTCTCTCGGGGGCGGAGAGAGAGAAATGGGTTCCGGAGATTGGAACCCTAAACTTCCCTAATTAACCCAAAAAAAAACCCATAAAGCCACGAACTTCTGATGACCATAACTTTCTCATACGACATCCGATTTACGCGTGCCACGTGTCTACGAACTCGTATCGTCGTGCTCTACAACTTCCGTGAAGGAAATTTCTCGAGAAACCCAACAGATTAAAAAGTCAACTCTTGACCTTTCAAAACCATAATACCGCTTTGGTAAATTATGCAACCGAACTCTTCCGTTCTTCCTTCGAATCTCAAAACACACTAACTTCTAACTCAAAAATTCCCAAATAATATTAGAAACTAATATTAAATTTCCGGGGTATTACACGTCAGGTCTTGACTTCTTGAACAAGCGGGAGGTTACCGGTACCACCTCGCGGACGAGGAATTTACAAGCACAAGGCAATTTGATACTCACGGTGTCGCGAGCAGAGCAACCAAAGAGAGATCATAGGTGATCAGAATAGAGTCTGAAAGGGCTCTGGGAAACCTAGGCGGCGCCGCGCTTAGGGTTAGGGTTTTCGAGAAGCTCGAAGAAGTTCAACTAGGTTGAAAGTTTGTTTGTATTGTTGTTTGTGTTTTTTTGAGAGAGAGCTCTCTGCAAGTCTTCGAGCCCCTTTATATAGTAGCTTGCATTTGGCCCAAAGAAAGATATTCATAGTCCAATTCGGACTCTGAAACCCAATACCACAAGGATACTGCTTTATTTGCTTATACCAGTCATCTGCATGACACGTGTCTAGCCGCGTGGGTCACTGCCTCCGCGTTGCCCAACTATGCGGACTTAACTGATAAAAGTCCTTATCCCGCGAGGTGTCACAATCCTTGTGGAAACCTATCTCGGGCGGGCCGCGGACTCAAACCATCCCGCGAGCTCCTGAAGCTTGTTTCCACCTCGCGCGCCCCTGAAGTTTGTTTCCATCTCGCGCGCCCCTGAAGCTCGCGAGACTTAAAATGCTTTATGTTAAAAGGGCCACAAGTATTGGCCCAAATGCTATCTAGAACTTATTATGCAATCTTGGACCAAAATATCCACTGGGCTCAAACAACAATCACCACTATGGCACACACATCCACAACTAATGCATATAATCATAACTAAAACACCATTCCACAACCAATGCACACAATCCACTAAGGCACCCACATGATCACATCAATAGAACAAAAAAATATTATGGTCACAAGAACCTTAAAAATAATCATTTAAATAGGAAAATTTGTTTTCTCTTACCTATGAGCCGTTTGCGATCAAGCTCATATATTTTAAAACAAACAAAAACATAATTTTTATATTATCATCATCATCAACATCATCATCATCATCATTACAAAAAAACATTATCATCATCATCATAATAATTATCATCATGATCATCATCACAAAAATCATCATCATCATCATCATCACAAAAAACATTATCATCATCATCATAATCACATAATCATCCTCATAATAATTATAAATAAATAGGTCACAAGTGAACCTTGGTGAGATTTTACTCACCTCAAATCCAGCTGCGTCTTCGCACGCACAACACAAGTAAATAGCTTAAAACCACACTCCACAAGTCACCTATTAACAAAAGGTTAACCTTAGTAACTATCAAAACAACAATACCCGACTCGAACGAAAACTCAAGTCCTAACCCACGAGCTTGTCACTCGAGACAAATCATCTTCTTTGACCTCTAAAAGGTCGCTGAAACGTCCTACACATCCTATAGAACTACTAACCAGATTTTCATGTTCAGATTTACCCAAAACGGAACCAAACGAAACTTAGCACCAAGGGGAAACCCTAGCATGCAATAATGGTAACTAAAACCTACAACCCACATATCAACACGTTCGTATAGAAGAGTACTACCTAACCAGCACCACAAAACACCATAGACATTCCTGGACGCGCAGCCACAGGCGGCGGCGAGTGGGCCCCATGCGCCACCCCAAAACTTCAGAATCTCAACAAACTTCCAACATCAAACATGTAGATTGAAGCAAGGGAAACATCTTTTATACCTGACGTTTGAACCAATTCGGCCGGAAAGAGGCCAGAAACATCGCCGGAAAAATGAAATCCACCACCGCCACTCTACACCGTGAGTCGAGCTTCAAGACCACCACAAGTCGAACCAAGACGCCAAGGAGCTTCTATCCCGACCAGTTTCAAGCCTCATCACCGCCGCCGGAGGTGAGAATCCCGACCGGTTTCCAAACCGAACTTCTGGGCTTCAAATCACCACTTCAGGATCGAATCGGCGTGAACCAGCTAGAGAGGGACGAAGGCAAGGAGAAGAGGAAGCGATTCGAGCCGATGGTGCGGTCAGGTGGCGTCGGACGACGCCGGAAAGTCCGGGTCGAGTTGCCGGGTCCGGGTCGGGTCGACTGGGAATTTTGGACTCTTTCGGGGGCAGAGAGAGAGAAGGAGAGGGGAAGAAATAAGGGTTTTGAAAATTATGAGGACCCAAAAGAAAACTCTCCTATTTAACTCACATTCCCGTAAAGCCACGAACTTCCGTTGACCAAAACGTTCTCATACGACATCCATTTTACGCGTGCCATGTGTCTACGAACTCGTATCGACAAACTCTACAACTTTCGTGAAGGAAGTTTTCACAAATAACTTACAGAAAAGAAAGTCAACTTTTGGCCTCTTAAAAGTCAAAACACCTGAAAATTACTCCCGAAACTTCAACTTCGCACTACCAAATAAGTATTTCCATAAATAATCATTCATCAATTTTGGAAATAATATAAGAAAATTGATATGAAAATCTGGGGTATTACAAATACTTTTTTTTGGTTGTGTGAAGTTGAAGTTTCGGGAGTAATTTTCAGGTGCTTTGACTTTTAAGAGGCCAAAAGTTGACTTTCTTTTCTGTAAGTTATTTATAAAAACTTCCTTCACGAAAGTTGTAGAATTTGTCGATACGAGTTTGTAGACACGCGGCGCGCGTAAAATGGATGTTGTATGAGAAAGTTTTGGTCAACGGAAGTTCGTGGCTTTACAGGAATGTGAGTTAAATAGGAGACTTTTCTTTTGGGTCTTCATAATTTTCAAAACCCTTATTTCTTCCCCTCTCCTTCTCTCTCTCCGTCCCTGAGAGAGTTCAAAATTCCCAGCCGACCCGACCAGGAACCGGCAACTCGACCCGGACTCTCCAGCACCGTCCGACGCCGTCTAATTGCGCCACCGGCCCGAATCGCTTCCTCTTCTCCTTGCCTTCATCCCTCTCTAGCTGGTTCACGCCGATTCGGTTCTGAAGTGGTGATTTGAAGCCCGAAAGTTCAGCTTGGAAACCGGTCGGGATTCTCACCTCCGACGAAGGTGACAAGGCTTGAAACTGGTCGGGATAGAAGCTCCTTGGCGTCTTGGTTCGACTTGTGGTGGTCTTGAAGCTCGACTCACGGTGTAGAGTGGCGGTGGTGGATTTCATTTTTCCGGCGACGTTTCCGGCCTCTTTCCGACCGATTTGGTTCAAACGTCACGTATAAAAGATGCTTCCCTTGCTTCAATCTACAAGTTTGATGTTGGAAGTTTGTTGAGATTCTGAAGTTTTGGGGTGGCGCGTGGGGCCCACTTGCCGCCGCTTGTGGCGGCGCGTTCAGTAGTGTCTGTGGTGTTTTGTGGTGCTGGTTAGGTAGTACTCTTCTTTATGAACGTGTTGATATGTGGGTTGTTGGTTTTGGTTACCATTATTGCATACTAGGGTTTCCCTTGGTGCTAAGTTTCATTTGGTTCCGTTTTGGGTAAATCCAAAAATGAAAATCTGGTTAGTAGTTCTATAGGATGTGTAGGACGTTTCGGCGACCTTTTAGAGGTTAAAGAGGAGGATTTGTCTCGAGTGACAAGCTCGTGGGTTAGGACTTGAGTTTCGGTTCGAGTCGGGTATTGTATTTTTTGATAGTTACTAAAGTTAACGTTTTGTTAATAGGTGACTTGTGGAGTGTGGTTTTAAGCTATTTACTTGTGTTGTGCGTGCGAAGACGCAGCTGGATTTGAGGTGAGTAAAATCTCACCAAGGTTCACTTGTGACCTATTTATTTATAATTATTATGAGGATAATTATGTGATTATGATGACGATGATAATGTTTTTTGTGATGATGATGATGATGATGATAATTATTATGATGATGATGATGATTATGTTTTTTTTGTGATGATGATGATGATGTTGATGATGATTTTTGTGACGATGATCAGGATGATAATTATTATGATGATGGTTGTGATGATTATGATGATGATGATGATGATGATAATAATATAAAAATTATGTTTTTGTTTGTTTTAAAATATATGAGCTTGATCGCCAATGGCTCATAGGTAAGAGAAAACAAGTTTTCCTATTTAAATGATTATTTTTAAGGTTCTTGTAACCATAATATTTTTGGTTATATTGATGTGATTATTGGTGTCTTGGTGGTGATTGTGTGCCTTAGTGGGGATTGTGTGTCTTAGTTGTGAATTTGTGTCTTAGTGGTGATTGTGCGCATTCGTTGTGGAATGATACCTCAGTGGTGATAGTGTGCATTAGAATAGGAGCCTTCGTGGTGGACTGAGAACCAAGCCTTGGCCGAGTGATTGGTTACGGTCAGTATAGAGTCATAGTCTGTCTGTCGGTACTTCATAGGGGATGACTAAGTGTTGACGAACCCATGAGTACGCGTTTGTTGGTTACTTATGGGGAATGACTAAGTGTTGGCGAACTCATAAGTAAGAGTAGAAAAAAAAAAGGGATTATGTGTTGTTATTTGAATTCTTTGTTTGAGTATCTCTTGAACTATGCTTAGCTGCAAGAGATTCTTAAATCTTAATTGTGTGATTTTAATAGAATTCCTGAACTATGCTTTTACAGGATTCATTATGATTTTGAGTGATTTGAATTGTTGTGTTTTCTTAATTATTTCTTTTGAATTCTCTTGCTTTTAGGCGATTCCTGAACTAAGTTGCTAATGCAGGAATTATCAGTTTTATCTTTTGTAAATTTGTTGGATAGGTAGAATTATTTATTATTTATTATTTATTGTTCTTATTTGATCATGTGTTTTATTTGGAAGTTAGAAGTATTGAGTTATTTTTAGGATTTACTCATACGTGCCTTTTAGCTTACTGAGTTTGTTATTTTACAATCCCGGTGCACCAATTCTTGGTGTAGGGGTTAGACCTACAGGTGAGGAACAACATGGTTGAGGCGGAGGCGTAGTGGCAGGGTTCCTTTGATTTTGCTGTACTCTGTATAGTTTTAGAATTTGGTAGACAATATTAAAAATCATGAGATTGTTCTCATGTGCTTGTTTTGCAAATTATGTAAACAAGGAACTGTAATGTAACTCAGTGATGGATTGAGTGACAATTACTTTTCTGCTATTGAGTTATAGTTGTTTGGATTGTTTGCTGAAACAGGTTGGGATATTAATATTTTAAGTTAGATTATCCCAAAAAATTTTGAAAATTATCTTTCGAAAATTGGGGTGTGACAACTTCAAAGCAGCTCTAATATTTCATTATATCCGCATCACCATCTCTGAAAACATTCACTTTCGAACCTTTCTTATCTCCAATCTAATTGGCAAAGGTAAAGATAAACTTATCAAAGTAACCGTAGTGTAGAGTTCTATAGAAGTTGTTCTTCTATTTGGTGTTTCTCCTTTGTGAGTGTATTTTGGGTGTGATAGAGTTTTTGGGTTTAAGTATTAAACATCTTGTAATCTACTTTTGATATTAATAGAATCTTCTCATCGTTTCCGCCCGTGGATGTAACCATTTTAATTTGGGGTGAACCACGTAAACTTTTGGTCTCCTTAGATTTTCTATTTACTTTATCTTTTCTCATATTTCGGTACTTCATACTTGTTTAACGCTTCCGCACCACGAGCTGGACCTCAACCGGCACCAAGAAAATTCTTCTTTGGGTATCTGAGATTACCCAAGTCCACGTGTTCCTCAGAGTCCTTCAACGACAACTTGGAAACAATCTTGGCCGTCATCTTAGTCAGAGCAATTGGCATGAGAGAGCGCTGCACAGTAAGAAAATTTCTGAAACACTAACCCTAGTTGCAGAGAGAGAGAGAGAGAGAGTACGCACCCATTCCCAGGAAGCCGTGGTTTGCTTGTTGCTTTTACATCTTCTAGCTAAATGGACACAAATGACATTAGCAATTGAAAGACTGTTTCCAGAGACTCACATGGATAAGAAATTATTCGTGTGTTACAGTTCGAGCTAAAAATAAGGAAAAGTGTGACCTATACTCGTGCTAAAACACTTGGGAGTCTCTACCAGTCATATGTTTTATCACACACTTTCACATCTAATCAAACCAAAATTACAATTTATATGAACCAAAATTCACTTATCGATAACATATTTACCACACATATGTTTAACGTGATTTACATATAAATCCAACCTCATATGCACGTCCATTCTCTTCATACCAAAAGTTATATTTCATAAATTCATATGCCCATTAATAGAAATAAAGAATACATAATGTCAGTCCGAAGACTAAATCGCTGAAATAATTTTAAACCCTCAATAGACATAAAACAAACCCATAAGAGCGAAAGAAATTGATAACTCGTAGTAAGGTTGAGCTATGTATAGCTGCATCTGTATATAGTACAGGTAAGACCCCTTAGAGTCTTAGACCACCGAATTTCCTTCTCCAAAGATGAGTTATCATTTGATCAAAACATGCTTTAGGAGGCCAGGAATGTGAGCGTGCATGATGTAGTCTTCCCACTCTATGCATGTTGCATCAAAATTAAAACTTTCAACGTCTATGAAACTCTCCCTTGCTGTCCTCCACAACTTCTCAGTATTGGCGTCATCAAAGCTACACAACACACCGATCGAACATACTTGAATGTCAAATTATAGTGAACAAAAGACTCTTAAATCATCAAACTAATAATCAAATAGAAAAATACGCAATACAAAAAAAAATGCACGTACATTCCTTTGAATAGCATATATGGTTCGTATAGCTCCACCAAGCGCATCACCAGGTCGAGTTTCCGACTATAGTTGACATATATGTCTTGGAAATACTGGCCAAATGCTTTGTTCACGAACTTTAATCCCTGGAAATTAAGAACAACGAAATGAAGATTAGAAAGAACAGAATCACCGAGTGATAACGAAATAGAAACAATCATTACATGATACAAGTTTGTAGCTGGCTCGAGCATACCTTCAGAGGTAGCATGTAACGAATATTCATATACATGCGGAAAGTAGCCATAGTCGTCAATATTGTGCCCTTGGTAACAATGACAGGCTCACCATCCTTGTTCACCCATGGATTTTTCGTGAAGTATTGGAAGATAAACTCATGCATTTGAAAGAAATTCAAAGGGTTTCGCGATGAGGATCCGACCTGGTAAATAATATTTCCAGAAGACTGATTTGAATTTACCGCCATTGCTACGATTATTGAATTTACCAACATGTCTACAGGAATCTGCGGTGAAAGTTCAAAATCGATTTAGTTCCTTGCATATTCTTCACATGCATATCAGGGTAAGAAATATTGGTAATTAGCTAAATGACTTACCATGTCGAGTACTGTTGCAGGATCAACAAGCAGGCATGTCAGCTTCCCTTTGCAATAACCAGCAATTACGCTATCAATAGTTCTGCATTCACAATAATTGAATAGATAGAAATGACCGAGTTTAATTAGTAAGTAATGACACAAATAACCAAATCAATTTGGGTGTTCGAATTAGTCTTAGACCTAATACTCATAATTTGTTAAAGCTTAGTAGTTTAATTACCTGAAACCTTGGATCCAACCAGGAAACGGTTCTTCGCAAGTGCTTGTAACTATTGTTGGACGTACGATCACAAGAGGTAAATTGTCTTTTGAACGTTGCAGAAATATTTCACCCATAGCTTTTGTGAACACATAGGTGTTTGGCCATCCATATAGTCTAGCCCTACAATTTGATTTGCGTAGATCAAAATCCATATAGATATTAGGCAGGATTATATTGACGTAGTACCTAGGCTTTTATAAATGTATGGATTCCAAATGAAAGACAACCTTTTAATGCCAAAATCCTTCATTGTGTTTGTAACAACTTTTTCTGAAGCATCTTGTCCTTTCAATTCATTCAATTTTTCCTTCACAAGGTTCTTTTCCACTGTTTCGAAATCAATATTATCCATCTCTTTTACCATCTTATCCATTGAAGATGAGTCTTCTGGTATGAGCCCTGCCCTTTCACCACAAACATAAGCTGTTGATACGTGGAGAAGCATCTGTAGTTTCAAACATTTCTTCGCAAAGCTCAATACTCGCAGAGTTCCAAAAGTATTTACAGCCAGTGAAATATCATATCTGCAAATTAACCAAAGTATATGTAATTGTTATTTTATAGAATATACATAATTACACTGTATAAATTACACAGTTATATACAGGGTACATATATATGATGGGCTATACATCATATAAATAAGCAAGGTTATACTGTGAAAGAGAGAAAGAGATAGAGGGGGATGGTCGGACCGGCCATTCACGGCAAGCCTCCAAACCACACTTTGTTTCTAGGAGAGGGGGTATGGGTACATTTTCTTTCTAAAGGGTCTTCAAATATTTCAAACCTCCAATTAATCATTTCCTACATATATATTTGCTAGTTGGTTAGATACCTTTCTCGGTACAGATGGGAAAAGTATGTTAATTTTCTCTAAGGTTGCAAAGCTTCACTGACGACTACAAGGCAGCAGCCCACTCTAGGAATGAGCTGGGTGCTGGCGCCAGTGATCTCCTCTCTCTCTCTCTCTCTCTCCTGATTTCCAGTAGCTATACATCTTCTCTTTCGAATGGTGTAAATAAGAACGTACAGATATAGTAGGTTGTAAAATAAATATTTCTTCAGAATGGAGTAAAGATGAGCGTACGTATGCGTACATGTTATAGCTGGCTGTTGAATAAATATGCAGGTTGATGTGATAGGTTTACCTTTCGTCAAAGTTGGTGGTAGCCGCAGAGTTAAAAATGATCTGTATTTCACTGCACAGTTCTTCCATCAATCTGGGTTCACTCACTCCGAGGTTCTCAATAGTGACATCTCCTGGGAGAGCAACAACTTTTTCAGAAATGAAAGAATCGAAATCTGTCCCCCATTTCTGCCTCAGAACCCTGAACAATTCCTTCCCTATAATCTGTATAACACAAGACAGTGAATAAGATCTATGTTAGTCACCTATAACAACGTACGTACCTGCATCAACAAGAAAATTCAAGCCGATTAATCTCGATCACTAGTTACTAATCAGTTGCAAAATTTATGTACAGACCTCATCATGCATGCGATGAGTTGCTGACTTCGTATCAGAGGCTCTTACAAGAAGATAGAGCTTCTTCACATTTGGTTGCACCCTTAGAATTTTCTCCACAAACACTGCATGCCATGCAATATCCACATATGCACAAGTGAAATGAGAGAGAGAGAGAGAGAGAGAGAGAGATACTCACCCATTCCAAGGAATCCAGTGGCACCAGTGATCAGAATGGTCTTATTCTGCAGGTAACCTAGTATGCTGTCCAATCCCATTGTACGTACACACAGAAACAAATCAAACAATTAAAAACTTGGGAGTTGATGAGGCCGGGGCACGTCTTTGTTTGAGCACCAAATCTAAAGCGAGCGTGATTCAAAGCAAATGTTAGATATATATGTGAGTTATAATATCACAAGCTCGATCAATTGTTCAGGTTTTATAGAGGGACCAAAAACGTACTATTACAATCTCCTCATCAGCGATACATGAATGAGGTACGACTCGTTTAACTTAAATGTACGTGCCAACTACTAACTGTTAGGAGTTTAATTAATACAGGACACGTTTCCAAATCACTGGTTCTTTTTTTTTTTTGGCTGGTAGATACCGATATGTCATTAGTCATTTGGCAAATAATAACAAGGAATATTGATACCGTTATTGATAATATCTTCTTACCCACTAGCTGGCTTGTACCGTTGTACGTCATAAACCCATACCGACTTTGCTTCTTTTTTGGTCAAAATGATCACAGAATGCGATAAATGGCGTTCATATCTTCGGGCCCTGCTGCTTGCAACCACATTCGTAAGTATTTCCTCTACTACTATAATGGCAACACGTCCAAATGAAATATACTCTCATACAATTTGGATGACACAACAATGGCGTAGTGTTAAAATTGTTATGCATGAAATTCTTCACAATTAAGTACTTTCACGTTTATTTCTTTATATTCAATTAGAAATTGAGTGAGTACTCTTCACAAGTTTCTACATTTATTTGTCTCTCTCTATCTCTTTTTATTTTTATTTTATATAATCAATTAGAAAAGGGATTATTAAAGTTATAATAAATATACACCGACCCAAAAAAGAGAGAGAAGAAGTTATTATGGGGGGCTCAGATAGATTGCCGTCGCTTTAATGAACGGTGGTATTGCTGGTGGCATTGCTGGGCTTCAGGCTTCAGCCTTCAGCTTGGAGTCATATGGGGGGGGGTACCCTAAATCCAAAAAAAGAAATATGGTTAGCCGATTAGTGTATATCTGATTACAACGTACGTCCAAAGCAAAAGTCTTTTCCCATTAATTTGAGGCAAGGTTTGGCGTTGTCATCCTGATCTAGCAGGACGGCTCTTGCACAAGGTCTTAAAAAAAATAAAAAATAAAAAAAAATAAATCATGCACAAGCTAGGTCTTGTACGTATTCATGGTTTTTCACTCAAGGTCGGTTACAACTAATTTTCAATATTGATGGCATCCAATTGATTAATTCTTCGAGCTTGCTGGAAGAATACCATTACAAACGTTGGTATTTCTTGTCAACATTACAATTGGATCACGGTTGTCATCACTGGCTAATTAACTTATTTAACTAAAGTACACAAAACTTATATTAGACGTCTATGAAGCTCCGAGTTTAGGCCTCATCATATATTTGACCCTTCACTCGTAGCCCAGCCTGGTTCTCCTATTATAATTACGACGAGTCGACCGTACCCTACGAAGCTCGTCTTTTATATCCAGAACGGTGTTCTGCTTTTAAACTGTTGGGCTTCTCATTTGGTTTATTTGTGATTGGTGAGGAAAACAGAATCTGAAGCCTTGCACGCACTTGTCCACTCTACTCCGGGTAATGAAAGCAGCAGAAGTGTTCACATGGTCACCCAGATAATCTTTAAATTAGATGAAACTTTATAGGAATGATCTACACACTATGTTCTAGACACTGAAAGGTGAAGATGTGAAAATATGACTTAAAATTGAGCGAAAATGAGGAGTACCACACTTTACTTTCAAAGCGGTGTCCCGCTATATATATATATATATATATATATATATATATATATATATATATATATATATATATATACAGGCCGGATGTGGAGCGGACGTCCGCACTGTTCGGTTTGGTTTTCGGTTTCAACTTTGCAGAAACCGAACCGAACCGGAAACCGAAGTCAACCCGGTCAACCTTTCAAAACGACGTCGTTTTGGTGTTTTTTTTTTTTTTTTTTTTTTTTTTTGAAACCCTAAATCCCTAATGAGTAATGAGAGACAGAGAGAGTTTTTGACAATGACTCTCAGTCTTCACCTCCTCTCATCCCTCTCGACCTCTCCTCGGCTCCTCTAGTCCTCCTTTTTTTCTTTGTCGCCTCCTGCCCTCCTCTCCTCCCTAATTTGATCTCATCTCCGCGCTCCGCCACCGGACTCCAGTCCTCCAAGTCTCCAACCTCTCCTATCCTCTCCTCTCCTCTCGGCCTGACCATCACAATGAAGAGGGGTAAATTGAACCCATCGAAACGGGGCTCAACTGGTCGTGGCCGTGGTCATGGTGCTACGATCAGTGCGACGGACAAATCATCATCTTCTTCTCAGGTATTTTTTTTCTTTTCAGAATGTCCTCATCTTCTCTATTGTATATGAACTTTAGAAAATCATAAGTATTTGTAGAAAAATCATTTTGCTACTATTCCAGTTTTCAAATAATCTTTAGGTTGTCTATTATAATTGTTTTGAAGAGACCAACTTGAAATTCTTAGCCGAGCTATACTGTTTTTAGCTAAAAAGGTCTTCTGGTCAGGAAGATAGGAACTCAGGAAGTTAGCAGTTTTTCTCTACTGTATAGGAATTTTGGAAAATCATAAGTATTTGTAGAAAATTTCTTTTGCTGCAATTCCAGTTCTCAAATAATCTTTAGGCTCTCTGTTACAATTGTTGTGAAGAGACCAACTTGAAATTCGTAGCCAAGCTATACCTTTTTTAGCCAAAAATGTCTGCTGGTCAGGAACTCAGGAAGTTAGCAGTTTTTTTCTACTGTATATGAACTTTCGAAAATCATAAGTATTTGTAGAAAAATCCTTTTACTGCGATTCCAGTTCTCAAATAATCCTTAAGTTGTTTGTTACAATTGTTATGAAGAGACCAATCTGAAATTCTTAGCCGAGCTATACTGTTTTTAGCCAAAAAAGTCTGCTGGTCAGGAAGTTAGGCATACATTTTCTGATTTTGTTCCTTTGCTCTTAGTCTCAATGTTTGTTAAATGATTCTTGCTTGATTTGGTTTGTAATACTTAACTTGTTTAAATTGGTTTATTTTTTTATGCAGATGCAAGTTGATAGTGTTGGTGTTGGTGAATCGGCAACTCCGACATCGGTTCCTAGTATGGGTGGATCACAAGCAAGTATCGGTCCTATTCCACAAGATTTTGTAGACCAAGGAGAGGCAATGACCGAGGAAGAATATTTGAGCTCCTTGAAGTCCAAAGAATGCAAGCATGGAGTATGAAGTAATTTAGGTTGAATATTTATGGACTTTTGAGTTTTACCATATGGAAGTATAGAGTATAAACTATGAAGTATAAACTTTATAATTTGTGTTTAAGATGTATGGACTTTAACTATGGACATTCAAACTATTTTTAGTGTTTTGATTGTTTTTGTATACATTTGGTTAGTGGTTATATTGATACATAGTTTTGAAATGCTAAAAGCAAGAAAGGTGGAGCAGCTGTTAAGTTTTTTGTTACAGTTAAATCATGGTCAGAAAATTTTACAGTTTCTACATAGTTTTGTAAAAAAAAAAAAACCGAAACGGACCTTCGGTTTGGTTCGGTTTTCAGTTTGACTTGTCTAAAAATGAAAAACCGGGCCGAACTTTAATTTCGGTTGGGTTTTCAGTTTAGGCTAAAAACCGAACCGAATCAAACCGAACCCACTCCTACGATGAACACTTTTGCTGCGGGCAGGATAAGACATCAATCAGCTGGTATCTTGCTTGATAAACGTTTTGGTCCATCATCCATCTTCTTGTTCTTTTCTCTTTAGCACTCATCATCGAGTAACCGTCAACCTCTATTCCTTGGCTGTCTTGTTCGCAATAGTTTTCCCTCCATTCCTCAGGGTCCAACTCTTGGCTGAGAGGGTATATGGTGGAATCATATACGTGTTTGACGAATACCATAATGTGCTTCACCTGTTGGTTCCAACACACAAGTAAATTACAACTCAAACAAACTAAGAGAACAAGCAACAAACAAAACCCAGGAGAAGTTTACTGCCCCCTAGTAAACTTCTTACCCTAATAAATTAGTTACAACTCACCATTCCCATTGCATTCTGAAAGTGGATGTTGGTGTCGGCAGAGTAATCTTTCCTTGGCGGTAGCATTAAGTTGAGATGATAGAAGCATCGATCTTTGTTGTGAATCACGACCAAGGTATAATGGTGGCTGACCCCGTGATGTACCAGAATGAAAACCAGGTCCTTACTCAAGATGGACCACAAAGGATTAATAATGGAAAGCTCTATATCCAATTCATTACATTTGAATTCCCCATGTTTTCCTCCTCCAGCTAGGAACTCCTTCAATTTTTGTTCAAGTACCACTGCCGCGCGCTGTATTTATAAAAGCTAGTAAGATTGTGTTAACTGAAAAAAGTAACGGAGGAGACCGCGGTCCAGCGGCATGCTGCTATTTCAGGTTAGACTACTTACCGCTGCCTCTATGTCTAGGAATTCGACCGAGACCTTCTTCTTTTCCACTTCCTCTTTCAACATTTGGAGGTACACCCTGATTGTCTTCATGTACAACATAAGTCACAAATTACAACAAAAAATACATCTTAGGTTACTCAAACATCCACTTTATTGGGGTTAGTAAGACCAGTAATTTTTTCTCACATTAGATGTAATCTCTCCTTCTTGAATTATTCACTTCAAGTCGTTTTTTCGGCCATTTGCACAGCTTGAGCAACAAGTTTGTCTGGTTTAGACAGGTCGACATCGGTTTTCATAGGTTCATCATCTTCTGGAAATATAGTTGACAACGGAACTGGTTCTGCTTGTTCAAAAAACTACATAAAAGAAAACACACAAGTTATCCTAAAAAAAATTCAGAAAACACAATATTTATTGGGGATGAGTAAACTGATTTCTACTCTTACCTCTTCAGTTCCTGGTTGCTCCTCTCTGCAGCTATGATCTTTCATGTTGTCTCTGCAGTTATATTCTTCCTCTTCAACCGACTTTGACCTATCCTCCTCCTCGTCCTCCTCCTCCTCAGTTACACATATTATCTACTTTGTCTGAGCATGTTTTGCCGCCTTGTGTAACTGTATCTTGAGAGCCTTAATTTGATTTTTGTCTGCCCTCATTTCTTTCTCTAACTCAATCATTTGGCTGTCCGCTTTCTTTAACTTCCCGAGCAATTCAGTGTTTTTCTTCACCAATTCTTCATTTGCTTTGGCAAGTTCTGTGAGCTTCTTCTTCATATCTTCCATCGGCAGCTCCTGTACACGTTATAACAACGACATCGTTATTGTTAAACAGTTATATCTAAATAAACAAGTTTACTGCCCCCCAGTAAACTTCTACTGGGGGTCAGTAAACTTGCAATTCAGTATCTCCCTTTCAATTTCATGGCCACAACACACAACAGATACACTAATAAACAACTTTTAACCCCCTAGTTAACCCAGTAGAAGTTTACTGCCCCCCAGTAAACTTCTACTGGGGGCCAGTAAACTTGCAATTTAGTATCTCCCTTTCAATTTCATGGCCACAACACACAACAGAGACCCTAATAAACAACTTTTAGCCCCCTAGTTAACCCAGTAGAAGTTTACTACCCCCTAGTAAACTTATACTGGGAGTCAGTAAACTTGCAATTCAGTATCTCCCTTTCAATTTCATGGCCACAACACACAAAAGATACCCTAATAAACAACTTTTAGCCCCCTATTAAACCCAGTAGAAGTTTACTGCCCCCTAGTAAACTTCTACTGGGGGTCAGTGAACTTGCAATTCAAGTTTCATTTTCATTGCCAATAGTTTTACTGGGTGTTAGTAACCATTCAAACTTACCCAATCATTGAAGCTTGGTGTTCCATTCTCATCTTGTTGCCGCTCATCATTGCTGGAACTCGTTTCCTCTTCATCCATCCATGGACCTTCTATTATGAGTTCCTATTTTTACATTTATAAGACACAAATCAGTTTAATTTAGTTTTCGAAAAACAAAAAATACAATGCAATAGTTTTATATAAAAAATATATATTATTATTACCTCTAGCAATTCAGGTCTTCTCAAATACTCCTTTTCTTTGATGATCTCTTGTATTGACCATCTTATAAATCTAGGAGTCTCCTTCCCTTTCCCAAGAATCTGCTTCTTTATTTTTGTTTCCTCAAGGAACCAGTATAGAACCAGAAGGAGGCATCCGTTCAAAACTTTTGGCTCCCCCTTTACGTGCTTGTGAAGTCCTTGGTGCAAGAATTCTAATACCTTATGTAACCAGTTGTATTTGTCGATGCCTTCAAGGTCTTCACACTTGAGTATCAGTTTCCATTCAATGTGGTTCCCGCTTCTGCTGAAAAATAAAGATGACATAAGGTACATTATAACCAAAGAGGCTATCTTCCTTGGATCCCCTTTCTTCTTTTGAATCTTCCTCAGCTCTTCCATTAATGTGTCATCAATAACCTTTATGGTGATTGTTCTTCTTGTTTGCTTTCCAAAGATAGCAGAATCTCCGCTTTTCTTCTTGCCCTTGTAGTATTTCTGTTCTATTGTGATATCCACATCCGAGCCTTCTTTGGTTATTCCAAAAATGGAATGCACATCATGCTCCGTAATTTCAATCTCCCTGTTCCCAAATATGAAGTTTTTCTTGTCACTGTTGTAGTGCCTCATTAGGATCTCAAAATCAGATTCAAGCTTCTTCACTTGATCCTTAACAATCTTGCCCAAACTGAATGCTTCAATTATTCCCCGAAAACAAGTGTTGTTTATCAACTCCCATGATTCTTCTGGGATGCTCTCCTTGTATCTATACATTAACATATAAAATGATGTCAGTGAGCACTTTTGCTGCACGTGTTTGATCTTGGTCAAGCCCCCTAGTTCTCCTCATTTGTCCTTCTTCTTTCTTCCCTTTTCTTCCTTCTCCTCCCCTGAATCTGTCTCCGCTTGTTTTCTTTTTCCGCCTGTTGATCTTTTCTGAAAAACAAACTTTTCTATTTCCCCCTCTTCATCTTCAGTGTCTACCTCATCTTCTTCTTCTTCTTCTTCTTCTTTAGCAGCAGCACCCTTCTGGACCTCTTTTCTCTTTTTCTTCGACTATATCTTCTGTAAAACTTCTGTTATATTTTGTTTTGTCCTCATAAAAGCTACAGATTCTTGAACCGAACCCTCTTCGAATTCAGAAGTCACAATTAAATGTCTTGAACCTCTTCACATCCTGCATATAAGTAGTAAAAACTTGCATTTATAAACTACATATGCAAAAAATAAAGTTTACTGCCCCCCAGTAAACTTCTACTGGGGGTCAGTAAACTTGCAATACAATAACTCTCTTTCAATGTTAGGGCCACAACACACAACATATATCCATTCTTAACCTAATATACAACTTTATTTTCCCCTAGTAAACACAATAGAAGTTTACTACCCCCCCCCCCCGGTAAACTTCTACTGGGGGTCAGTAAACTTGCAATACAATAACTCCCTTTCAATTTCAGGGCCACAACACATAACAGATACTTATTCTTAACTTAATAAACAACTTTATTGCCCTCTAGTAAACACAGTAGAAGTTTACTGGGGGCAGTAAACTTCTATTGGGGGTCAGTAAACTTGCATTACAGTATCTCCCTTTCATTTTCATGCCAATTATACACAGTAAATTTTACAAAAATCAACAAAGACAACATTAATCAATCTGTAACAGTTATGAACAGAGAAACCCTAGAATTTTCATGTTTTCATATTCATGGCCTTTAATCGCTATAAATCAGAGAATCAAGCTTCAATATCATCAGAGAAGTCCAAAATAAGCCTAAATTCAATAAAATCCAACATGTACCTGTTTTTCTGGACTTTTCGAGCGAGGTCGAGTGAGAGCGATTGAAGCAAAGATCGACGTTGATATTCAACCAGAGAGTGACACCGAGCGTGAGCGATTGAAGCAGAGATCGACGCCGAGACTTATCCATAGATCGACTTCGATCAACTAAGATTGAGCTAGAGAGCGATTTCGATCGACTGGGATTTAACGAAAGAGCGACGTAGTCGACTGAGATTTAACAAGAGAACAACGTTGATCGATGGAATGACAGAGATCGTTTTAAACCCTAAACCAAAAATCGTTGTCGAGAGAGACACAGTTTTTTTATTTTCGTGGAGAGTGGGAGAGTGGGAGATTAATATGAATGGTATAATTGTTATTTCGCGTTAAAACAGGGGAATGGGCTACTCGATAATTTTTTCATTGAAATGGGCTTTAAAATCCCTGTTTTTGACTAAATGGTCATTTTTCCTAATAAGTATATATATATATATATATATATGATTTTCTCAGCTGCGGACGTCCGCACCAATGGTTTTGGTGTTCATTTTTGCACAACTTTTCGATCAAATTTCCTCATCTCCACCATCTAGTATTTAGATAATATTGTGTAGATCATCTCTGCAAAATTTTAGCCAATTTGGTAATCGTTAAGGCCCTCAAACTCGAAAAACCAATGGACGGACTGAATTCTGTCAAACATGAACCGTTCATGTTTGTAATAGAAAGACGCAATTTTGAGGGCCTTAACGATTACTAAATTGGCTGAAATTTTGCAGAGATGATCTACACAATATTATCTAGATACTAGACGGTGGAGATGAGGAAATTCGATCGAAAAGTGGTGCAAAAATGAAAATCCGCACCAAAACCATTGGTGCGGACGTCCGCAACTGAGAAATGATATATATATATATATATATATATATATATATATATTTCCCGTTTATTATTCAGGATTTTTTGATTATATATTTTTATTTCTTATTATTATAGTGTACAACATGGACAAGAGCTGGATGCAATTAGAGAGGGGGTCCCCTCTTTATATGAGAGACATTTTTTATTTTCTTGAGTTCGTGCGTCTACATAGTCCTCCAAACAAAGTTATTCACATATGTCCGTGCCACAAATGTCTCAATCGGAAACCAGTAACATATGAAGACATGTATTCTCACTTGGCACTAAATGGTATTTGTCCTAGTTATACCACATGGACATGGCACGGCGAAAATCAAGTTCAAATGTCTATACTTACAGAAATTCAAGCACAACATAATCAGCAGGCATGATCTTCCAATGCTAGTTATGGGGACCCTACTGTGATGAACATCTTAAACGATGCATTCCCGTTCGCCGCCTCAAAATATCAGGAAAAAGTTGTTTATGACAACGCCCCTGATACCTTCCCTAATATCTCCCACGTTGACTACAACAATGATTATGATAAGTACAATGGGCTTCTACGGGAAGTACAAACCCCATTGTATCCTGGTAGTGAGCATACTATGTTGGGTACCGTTATGAAGCAAATGAAGATCAAAAACAAGCGGAGAAAGACTTACGTATGTTTTGTTGAGGATATTGCACTTATGAAGGAAGTGCTTCCCGAAGGTAACAATTGTCTGGAAAATTTTGACCAGGTAAAAAGCATGTTGGATGACCTCGGTCTTGATCACCAGAAGATAGACGCTTGCGTCAATAACCGCAACTTGTATTACAAAGAAAACAAGGATGAAGTTGAGTGCTCACACTGCTACGAGCCAAGGTATAAAGCTTCCACTTCATCTAAACAGAAAAACCCGCCCATTTCTAGGAAGGTTCTTCGTTACTTCTTGTTGGGTCCTCATCTGCAGCGTCTGTACATGTCTTCAAATATGGCCAAACATATGAGATGACACCAGGCAAGGCATAAGGCAAAGGAGAGGATAGATCCGGATAATCTCACACATCCTGCAGACGGGGAGGCTTGGAAGCACTTTGACCTTTGCTATTCCGAATTTGCTGGAAACTGTCGAAATGTCAGACTCAGACTTGCAACAGACAGGTTCAATCCTACTGGAAACATGAATTTGTCTTATAGCATTTGGCCTGTGATAGTATTTCCGTACAATCTACCTCCCAACATGTGTATGAGGAAGGAGTACAATTTTCTTACGCTTATGGTTCCAGGGCCATATTCTCCAAGAAAGTGCTTGGATGTGTACATGAGACCATTAATTGACGAGCTGCAGGAGTTATGGGAAAATGGACTTCCTACTTTTGACAGGCATGGTCAAAGTTCATTCATGATGAAAGCAGCTGTTATTTAGACCATCAGTGATTATCCAGCTTACGGGATGTTGTCTGGCCAACAAACTAAGGGGTACAAGACTTGCCCGGCATGCTTAGATGACATCAATTCTAGTCGCCACGCCAACAAAATATGTTTCTTAGGATCTTGTACATGGCTTGAAGAGGATCACGAGTAAAAGAAGGAAGAGTGCGTCGTTCGACCTTGAGTAGTCGTTCACACACTCCGTCTCGCAAGCTAAGGCCGGAGGCAATCTAGGCGAGCTCATTCGCCGCAAAGATGAACTCGCGTGGAATGTGCTCGATGTGAACGTCATCGAACCGGTCCAATACGTCAAACGCTTTGCGCAAGTAGGGCTCGATGGACGAACTCAAGCATTTAAACTTCGCCACCAACTGGTTGACGACCAATAAGGAGTCGCCGAAGACTTGAACCTCGCGGACCCCTAAGTCAAGCAAAATTTCCATTCTGATGATGAGCGCCTCGTATTCCGCCTGATTATTTGTACATTTAAAATCCAGCTGGAAGGAGTAAGAAAACCGGTCTCCTGCAGGGTTCTTGATGGTGATCCCGGCACCTGCAACGAGTTCAGTACGCGATCCATCAAAGTAAAGAGTCTATGGGGTGAGTGAAACAGCGGCGAACTCCAACTCGCGGAACGCTGTTAGTTCGGTTGCTGGGTGATGAGCAAGAAAGTCCGCTATGGCCTGTCCTTTTACTGCTTTTTGCGGAACATATTGTAGGGAGAACTCAGACAAAGCCAATATCCATTTGCCTATGCGTCCCCGTAGTATAGGGCGGGAAAGCATGTATTTGACGAGATCGGACTGAGCGATCACCACCGTGGTAAAGGCTAACATGTAGTGGCGGAGCTTGCAACCTGCAAAGAAGAGGGCGAGACACAACTTATCCATTGGCGAGTAGTGTGTTTCACAATCGGTTAACACCCTGCTAAGGTAATAAATGGCGTGTTCCACCCCGTTCTCATCGTCTTGTGCCAAGAGTCCGCCAATGGACAGATCGGCAGCGGCGATGTAGAGCTTAAGCGGAACGCCTGGGCAAGGTGGAACCAAAACAGGAGGGTTCATAAGGTAGTCCTTGATACGATCGAAGGCTTCTTGGTGTTGTGGCTCCCATACAAACTCAGTTGCCCCCTGGAGCTTGAGGAAGGGTGAAAAGAGCTGAACCTTCCCTGTCCCGTTTGAAATGAAACGGCGGGGGAAGTTGATTCGCTCGATCAATTGTTGGAAATCTTTCTTAGTTGTAGGAGGCGAGGCGGTTATTACCTCTTGTGCCTTGTCTTTGGGGATCTCGATACCCTTTTGGTGGACCAGAAATCCTAGGAAGTCGCCTGCCTCTGCGAATAATACACATTTGGCGGGGTTCATCTTCAGGTTATGTCGTCGCATCCGTGTGAAAACCTGTCGGAGGTCTTCAACGTGTGTCGCCCGTGTTTTGGTTTTAACCACCACGTCATCGATATAAACTTCAATCAGCTTTCCCAAGATATCGTGAAAGATAAGGTTCATGGCGCGCTAATACGTTGCCCCCGTGTTCTTGAGCCCGAAAGGCATGACAATATATTCAAACGCACCTGCAAACCCTGGGCAGCGGAAGGCGGTCTTGTGACGATCGTCTTCAGCAACAGGAATCTAGTGGTATCCGGCATCAATGAGGAGGTCGGAGACAGGCATGGGGTATATATCCTTGGGCGTTGCGTTGTTGAGGTCCCGGTAGTCAGTAGTCAACACAGACGCGCATTTTGCCGTTCTTCTTGTGGACGGGAACTACATTGGATAGCCATTCTTTGTACTTGGCCACGCGAATGATACCTAATCGATGCATGTTTTCAATTTCTTCCTAGACTACGATCTGGGTCTCAGTTCGCATGAATCGGCCATCCTGGTGGACTGGACATCGATCAGGATAAGTGGGCAGCCGATGACAACTAAGTACGGAGACAAACCAGGCATGTCTTCATACTTCTCGGCGAAGCAATCCCTATATTCGCGTAGGAGGGTGAGAAGAGCTTCCCGTTCGTCCGCCGCCAGCTTAGCACTAATGGAAATGAGCAGGGGCTTCTCTGCAGTCCCCACGTCGACTTGCGAAATGGGGTCGCGCACTTGAGGTGGCATATCGTCCAAGGCAGCAGGAGCTAACTGAATAACTTCCTCTTTGGTATCGGTATAATCCACTATTTCGTCTACGTATTTCATAGTCGCGACCTTGTTGTAGGCTTCGCGTTCCGCCCAATATGAGAGGAGTCTCTCACACAAGGACTCGCCAGCCTCCCGTGCCTCTTCTGAGGAGGCACTATCCATCAGAGGGTTGTAGGGGATCCGAGATGGTGTGAGGACGTTGTAAGTCGTCCCTTGCCTGGGTGAGCCCCCATCGCGTTAAATTGGAGGCCCTGACCCCATAGGGGCGGCCTTTGGAATCGACGCCTTGGATATCCAATGGGCCCAAGTCAGTATTGTAATAGTGGGCGTCATTGAAGTCGGCGGAGATGGAGAAAGGACGCGGACCTGCTTTGATGAGGACCGCCTCGCGTTTCTCAGTGTCCCAAATCATGAGTTCTTGGTGCATGGAGGAAGGCACGCAAAAACTTCTGTGGATCCAATCGCGGCTGAGAATCATGCTGTAAGAGGAAGAGCATTCGGCCACGAAGAAAGTGTAAACCTGCGACGTCGGTCCAACTTTGACTTGTAGAAACAAAAGGCCAAGGGTCCTGGACACCTGGCCGGTGAAGTTCTTGACTATCAAGGACGTGGTTTGGATCATCGAGCGCGGGATGTCCAGGAGTACCATGGTGCGGGTTGTAACGACGTTGACTGCGGCACCAGTGTCGACCATAATTTTGTTGATCATCTTCCCTTCGACTTCGGCTGTGATGTACAGTGGCCGCATGTGAGAGGCCATGTCTAAGGTTGGTGTTGAAAAGGTCAGTGTCTGCTTATGCTTGATGCTGCTTGTTATTTCTACATGTGGAGCTGCCTCGTCCTGTGCCGGCGCTGGACCCATTTCGCTGCTGTAAGGCAGGGGTATGTCGCTGACACTCGCACTGCTGACTGGAATATCTTCTGCGCTACAGGTTATGTTTGGTGGCAGAGCATATCTCTCTGATATGAAGAACACCATCCCAACCTGGAAAGAGAATTGTTCGCGAACTAGCATCAATGGAGTGTCAATGACCCCGTGCTCTCCTTTGAGTATAGCGACTGCGCTCTCCACTGGGTTGACCTCTTCGTCCTCAGGCCATGTAGAGACTTCAAGCATATTGCAGGTGAATGATTCCCCCTGCTCTTTTGCTTGGTCTTTTTCTAAGTCAATGCGAGGCTCGGAATAAGCCTCGTCGTTCAGCGAATTCTCTCGGAAACACTGGGCCATCAACTCCGCGAAGTTAGGGCTGGAGGTAGTACTTTCGGCACTTGGTGATACGTCAGTCTCTGTCCGCCGTGGTCGCCACACGAGTTTGGTCGAGGGCTGTTTGTCCTCAGCTGGTTGCTTATCCGCGGCTAGAGGAACCTTGGTATCGTCATTTTCCCTCGACGGAGGAAGGGCTGAGATTCGAGGCTCCTTCTTGGCCTTCGGCTCCGGGTTAGTTTGTGGCCGGGGCTGATGTGGTCGTGGTGGTTCCCTTCTTCGGTCAGGCTCCGGTGAGGGTCTGCGCCGGGAAGGCTGTGGATCCTTTCTTTCCGGCTCCAGAGATGGCCTGTGCCTGGAAGGTTGCGACTCCTGTCTTGGTGGTACGCCGAGGTGACATAAGATGTTTGCCTTTAGAGCAGGATCATCTACTACCTGTGCACACACCCTTGGAGGCGTTAAAGTTGGCCTTTGGAGTATTGCACGTAGGCCTTCTGCTTCTCTCCACATCCGCTCAGGTGTCTGTGCGAGCTGCGAGGGTCGTATGACGCCATCATTGACAGCTCGTAAGGCACGCAGGATGCTGCCATACTTCTTTTGTAGCTTTCGCTTCCTGGATCTGGTAATGGTAACTGGCCTGCCTCCTCGCTGCGTGTACCATATCCCCTCCTTGATCACTGATTTGGATGTCGGGGGAATGTAGGGGTCGGTCAAGATACCTTGACGAGGGCTTGAAACCTCGTTTTCCTGATACCCGTTGCCGGAGTTGGATAGTTCCATCTCGCTTGAGGCTGGAGACGAAGGTACTTTGTCCGTCTAGTGTGATTGGACGAACGTCTCGAGACGTTTGATCATCTGTGCCAGATCTTCGCGAGTCCTGGGGCTCACGGGTTGGTAGTTTTCAGCAGGGGACGGTGCATCGTCTCTCATGATAGCTTTGCCCTTATCTTTCCTTAAAGGGTGATCGGGCTGCAGTCTAGCGACTAACTGCTTTGCCGGGTCATGGTTTCTACTTTGGTTGGCCAGCACGGTGTAGTCATTCGCAGTCTCTTGCGGTTTCGTCCTGGCGGTTCGCACGGACCCGCGTTTGGAGATATGTCCAATGTTATCGCGCGCTGGCCGATACGAGGCCAAGCGATATCAGCAGTCGCGATCATGAAACCGCCTTTATCCTCAAAGCGAATGTACTTTAGGTCCAGCCAGTCCTGGACTTGCTCGCGAAGCTGGTAGTAATCGCGAGTTCTGTGTCCCCAGCTATCATGGAACTTGCAGTGTACGTGGCCTTCCTTATATTCGATGTAGGGTAAGGCCCTCGCCATTGTGACGAGTCCGTCATCAATAAGGTCGTCTAAAACCTCGTGTGCGAGGTTGACGTTGTAGGTATACTGGCGAGATGGCCGAAATGTGTCGTCATTGCCTTCCTCGCGGCCTCTCTTAGTTGCCCGGCGTGGGTTTTCGTCCTCCGGGTGGTCACACAGGTCCAATGTGACTCTCCGTTGGCCTGGCTTCGGCACCCGGCGGCGGTTGTTCTCATTTGGCTGGTCAGCCCAGTTCACTTCGACCATGCCGACCACGGGCGAAAAAGGGTCCACATCCACCAGAGAGGCTGTGCTCCCCAGCGTCTTCAGTTTCAGGGTGCCAGAGTTTAGCCAAGTCTGCAGTTGGTCTCCAAGCTTGACACAATCTTTAGTGTCGTGATTATAGACGTTGTGGAAGGTACAGTACTTTTTGTCCTTTAGCTACTCCTTAAATGGGATCTTGTGATCCAAGCGCACGTACTTCGCCTCGATCAAGTCATTAAAGACCAGATGAGCGTTTTTCATGTCATACGTGTATGACTCGTATTCGGGCTTGGTCCATGCAAAAGACTGGATGGTGATTGGCTCGTGGGTCATTTTAAGATTCTTTAGTTTGTGAGTCAATGGTTTCCTAGTCAGTTCTACTACTCTGACATCATCATAATCCGGTGCGGTCTCAGTTTCCTCCTGCCTCTAATAATAGGGATCATAAGTAGGGGATTGCAGGTTTAATGCCCCCACAGTCCTATTCTTTCCTGGCATGTAGGTCCCTTTAGAGGCATTCGCCTTCTCATCCATCTCATTGAGAATCAGCTCATAGCTTTCGACCTTGTTAATGAGGGCACCCATGGATGTGAAGCGCTCCCCATGGTGCTTTAGCCGCTGGCGATGCTCAAGGCCTCGAATAGCCAACTTGATGGCTTCCTGCTCAGGTAGCAGGAAATCTCACTTGGCTTGCTTGATCTTGAAGCGTTGGAGGAATGAGACTCCAGACTCCATGCTTTGCTGGCTCATTTGGGTGAGGGAGTCGAGGCCAACCTCTGGCTCGATGGTGCCATAAGTCTCCTAGAACAGTCTCTCCATCGTAGGCCAATCCACAATTGATCTAGACTTCAACTTGGAGTACCAGCTGAAAGCAGCTCCGGACAGAGAAGTCCCAAAGAGCTTGAGTTTGAGAATATCGTTATTCCCATATTGGCCGCATTAGACTTTGAAGCGGGCCATATGGGTTGCTGCATCTTCCCTTGTCTCCCCTGAGAAAGTCGTGAAGACAATGTTCTTAAACCCGTGGGGGAAAGGGTACTGCACCACACTATCAGGGTAGGGGTCGCGATACCGCAAGTCAGCATCACCTTTTCCGGTTTGCTCCTTAACTATGTTGGAGATAAGTTAGCGCCAATCGGCTGCCGTCACAGGTGTGGATTCTGCTCCCTCCTCATGGTTTGGCCATGCAGAGAAACTGGTGACTTGTCCAACATTCTTGGGAGCTGGGCTAGAATGGGCTATAACCGGGTTATCTGGTGTCCCGGCTCCCTGGTGTGGCGAACCGTTAAACCCCTTAAATGCAGCAACAGAGTTACGCGGGGGCGATGTCTTTGAAGTTCCAGCCCCTAAAGCGAACTGTGGGGTCTTTTGAGCCCCAACCTTAGGATTAGCCCTAGTGCGCTCATTAGGCGGGATGTATTTGGACGATCCCTCATTTGCGCTTGCGCCGGTGAGGCCAAGGACAGGATTCTTTAGTGTTGGAGACCTCATCCAATCTTCCACCTTAAGGACTCTCAAGCTCAACCTATCATGTTCTTCTTTGAACTCCTCGAGCTGTTCTAGGTTATTCTTGTTTCCGAAGAAAGACGCGTTCTGCTGGTCGTGAAACTTGGTATCGTGTTCGTCCAAGCGACGAGTTTGCTCGCTCACTGTCGCGCGAGTGAGTGATAGGGTCTCCGCGGTCTGCTTCACGGTCTTCGCGTTCTGATCTAGATCCTTTTAGATCCGTTGGAGGGAACCTTCAACTAGGCCCTTAGTTTCTGTGAATTTGCCTTCGAGGTGGCCATAATCCTCACTGAGCATGGTGAGTTTGTTATGGCTGGCCTCCCAGAGGGCTCTGTCTTTTTTGACCTATTCAGTTAGGTCAGTGACACTCTGTTGAGTGGCCAAACCCTGACCTTTGAGCTCTTCGAGCATCTGGAGGATTTGCTCCATAGGCATAGCAGCTCCTGAGTCTTGGGTTGGCTGTGAGCCTGCCATTGTGGTCTCGCTGAAGTCTGGGTTACCAAACTGAGCAAGAACTTATTTTGTGGTGAGAGATCGGCAAGCCGCGCTGTTATGGGGCTTGTACCGTGGTGATCTGTGCTTGAGACAAGAAACTGAGGTTTCCTGTATGGTGATTCTCCTGGTTTCCCTATGGTGAATCGCTTGTACTCCCTATCCCACTGGGCGTGCCAATGTTTTGGCCACGATCCTCAGTAAGGAATAAAGAGGTAACTAGCTACCAAAGTAAATAGAGAGGGGATGCGGGCGTGCCACCTCGCGGACGAGGAAAGAAGATGCGCGAGATCTTGACTTCTTGATCAAACGGAGGGCTTCAGGTGCCACCTCGCGGACGAAGAATTACAAGCACTAAGCGATTTGATACTCACGGTGTGTCGCGAGCAGAGCAATAATAGGGATCAGGGGAGAGTCCGACAGGGCTCTAAGCTAAGGCGAGGACGCGCTTAGGACTCATTTTCAAAAGGCTCGAAGGGAGATTGTAGAGAGAGAGCTTCAACAAGGAAGAGAAAACAAAGCTCCGGGGAGCGTCTGGAAGTTCAACTAGGTTGAAGGTTTTGTCGTATTGTTGTTTGAGTTGTTGTGTGTGTTTTTTAGGGAGAGAGCGTATATGTAAGCCTTCGAGCCCCTTTATATAGTAGCTCGCCTTCTGCCAGAAGTAATCACTATCCAAGTCGGACTCTGAAACAGAATACCACAAGGACACTGCTTCACCCGCGTGAACTAACCATCTGCGTGACGCGTGTCCATTTCGCACAACACATTTCGCATAGGTCACTGCCTCTGCGCTGCCCAACTGTAGAGTCCTATGCGGACTCAAGTTAGGAACGTCCTTATCCCGCGAGGTGTCACAGTCCTTGTGGAAACCTATCTTGCGCGGGCCGCGAACTCAAACCAACCCGCGAGCTCCTGAAGCTTACTTCCATCTAGCGGGCTCTTGAAGCTCGCGAGATTTAAAAAAGCTTTTTTCAATAAAAGGGCCACAGGAGTTGGCCCAAAGCATGTCAAAGATTTGTAGGAGTCTTCAACGATAAATGTGGCGCATGAGGACTCCGCCTGTGAATTCTGTCATCCAGCTCGCATGATCTCACTAGCGGGCCATCACTTGTAAACCCAAAGAATTTGGGCTCGCCGGTATGACGTGGACCAAGAATGTAATTAATATTCACTTGGACATTTTACCGCCTAGTAAAGTATTACTTTGGATGTAAACATAATACGCAGACTTGGACCAAAATGCCCACTGGCTCAAACATGAACAATATTTGTTCATCTTGTTATCATGATCAATATATGAATATGTTTTCCAAATCCAGTGCTTCATGCATGTTGTATCTGTATGTGTTTGATTATTGTTACTGATTTCTATTTTTGGAAACAGTGAATAAGATAAAAAAATAAAAAAATTTACCCTAAACAAAAATCTCTTAGGCGACTGAAACAGTAACATTCCTCACCCAAGATAAACAAACTAAGCGATGGAAAAAATAACATTCGACGCCCAAGAAAAACCACATAGGCGACGGAAAAAATAACATTCGTCGCCCAAGACAAACCACCTAGGCGACAGACACAGTAACATTCGTCGCCCAAGATAAACCACCTAGGAGACGGAAAAAGTAACATTCGTCACTCAAGACAAACCACTTAGGCGACGGAAAAAGCAACATTCGTCGCCTATGATAAACCACATATCCGACGAATACAAAGATCAATCGTCAACTATTAACTGTTATGCATTCGTCGGTTTAAAACTCTGCCGACGAATATTATATTCCGTCACTTAAGGACGTTGCAATATTCGTCGATAAATATACATATCGACGATAGTTTCGTCGGCTAAGAACAATTACATATTCGTCGGCTAAAAACCTTTCCGACAAAAACATTCCGTCAAAAGAGGTTTTTATCGACGAAGCTGTTTGTCGACAAGGCAGGTAAGGGTCCGTCGGGTAGGATCTCTCTTAGTCGACGACTAACTTTAGTTCCGTCGCCTAAGTGTCTACCTCACTACACTTAGGCGACGGAACTTAGTCAACGGATAATTCGTCTGCCAAAATTCTAGGCGACGAATTGGTTGTCTTAGGCGACGAGTTGTTTCCATCGCCTAAGATGAGATTTCCTGTAGTGTATATAATCAAAATGTAACCCCAAACAAAATGTATGCCACCCTTGTTCGTATTGACTATGATATCAGAGTACAGTACTGTACATCGTCAAATATAATGAAATAACAATTTGTATCATAACTTGAACCCGTGATGATAGTTTATAACGTACTTTTGAGTACATACAACACAGTGGGAGCGCAGTTCAATACACCAATTTCGAATATAATTGAGTGAATGATTACCCATTTTGGATAATTCATTTGAAGACGTATTTGACGACCCCAGAAATATGTGTATTCATGAAGTAGTCTTCCCAATCTATGATCTTGGGATCAAAGTAAAACATATCTTCTTCTGTGGTGGTCTCTCTCACTGCTATTCGCAACTTCTCCGTGTTCAAATCATCGAAGCTGTAAATAAGAATCAGCTGATTGTAAAATACTGGTGCGATTGAATTATTAAAAATATATTTTCTAAAATGAAAAAGTTCAAAATTAATCAAAAGAACACGTACACTCCTTTGAAGAACAAGTAAGGCCTGTATAGTTCCACCAATCTCATCACGAATTTGATCTTTCTATTGAGATCAGTATATGTGCCTTCGAAGTACTTGCAAAACGCTATGTTCACCAGTTCCAGTCCCTGTTTGTGAGACGAAAAGAGAGATAATATATTACATGAGGTTTATAGGGATATATAACTTGTAGTTGTATACAAGCCATATTTGACAATGGCAGAGTTGTGAAGTAATATCCAGAAGTCATATATATGCATACCTTTAAGAGTAGCAAGTAACGGAGGGTCATGTATCTGCGAAAGCTATCCATGCTGCTCATAACTGTGCACTTATGAACCGTGACTGGCTTTCCATCTTTATTAATCCACGGTTTTCTGGTGAAGTAACGAAAACCGTAGTCATGAAGATCGTTGTATCTTACAGGGTTTCTCACAGAAGAACCCACTTGATAAATTACTTCACCGGGTTCATTTGCATGAGCTACCATTGCTGCTATTATTGCATTCACCACCATGTCTGCTGGAACCTGCGACCATATATCCTTATTTAACACTTCATTTTTTCTTCTATGTGATATTTTATCGAAACGACTCCATATTAGGGTTCGTTAACTCACGATATCTACGATTGCCTCGACGTCGCAGAGAAAGAATGTTAATTTTCCTTTACCATAACCAACTGCTACGCTATCAATGGTTCTGCATATGTACAACAGATGGAAGTTAAACTACGTACGTACTTATTTAACAGAAGAATTAATTAGTAAACTAATTAATCATCAAATTTACAGCTCAATAATGTTTGATTTTAGTTTAGAACAGACCTGATGCCTTCAACCCAACCAGGAAAAGGTTCTTTGTACGTGCTGGTGATGATGGTAGGGCGTAGGATGACAACAGGTAGATTTCCTCTGTGCTCTCCTATTAGCATCTCGCCCATCGCCTTGGTGAACACATAGGTGTTTGGCCATCCATATATACTTGCTCTGATATAGTTCATAGAAAATAATATGCAAACTCATTCAGCATGCGCTTTTAGATCTATAATCTATTCTTCAAAATAAATAAATCAATAAATAAACGATGATAAAAAAAAATAATGTGGTTACCGATCGTAAACTATGGTATATATAAATTTATATGAGATAAAAAAAAAATGATATATCGATAGTATAAACGATTTAATTGAACGTACATTTTCAGACACGCATATCTTAACTTCGTCAGTTTTTCAAGAAGCTAAAATATTAAAGAAAAAGAAAACGTATATTCGAGTAGTGATGCTTTTTCTTAAGACTTTCGTGTAGGGGTGAGTTCGGTTTTATTCGGTTCGGTTTTCACCTAAAACCGGAAACCAAACCAAATAAAAAATTCGGTTCGGTTCGGTTTGACATTTTTTGAGACCTTAAACCGGAAACCAAACCAAACCGTGGTTTGGTTCGGTTTCGGTTTTTCTTCTTCTTTTTTAAAATAATTTTTCTTAAAATTTGTATGCTTTTGGCTTAGTAAAAAATTATCGTATTTTAGGTCTTTGTTTTTTTCTTCCATTACTTGTTTTTATAAGCACATATAATATATCAATAAAAATTTTGACAATGATTCTTCAACAAACCAACAATTTATAAACTAAATAGATACTTTGAAAGTTTAATACTCAATAATTTTGAAAGTATTGGGAATTGACCACACTAGCACACCATGAAACCATAATTTTAAAACTTCTAAGTTCATCTTGAACAGAAAATATAGATTCCATTGTCTAAGTCAATCCAAATAAATTCCAAACTTTAAAGTTTAAAAATCATAAATTTGAATAAAGAAGAGAAAAATTAATTAAATATTATAGTCTATCATCTAAAGCTCGCAAGAATAAGGTCTTCGATTTTAGAGGTAACATATCACTCTCTATACGTCGCATACACGACACCTAAAACATTTCTATATATACATAAACGAAAATAAAAAGCAAAATATTAGAAAAGACAAACATATAATTATATAGAACATAAAACCTAAAATCATATTGTTCAAATCAAATATTTAATACGAAAATAAAGACAAAAAACGATGTCGTTTTATAGAGATTCGGTTTTTCGGTTCGGTTCGGTTTTTCAAAGGCCGAAACTAAAAACCAAACCAAATTAATTTGGTTTGGTTTGGTTTGGTTTTTCTTAATTCGGTTTGGTTTTTTCCGGTTTCGGTTTGGTTTTAGGCTCGGTATTTTTAGGTTTTCGGTTTCAAAATTCCACCCCTAGTTGCGTGTAACAACAATCCAACACACATTTGTTTGAGAACTCAATAATAGAAAATTCTTCTGCGCACAGGCAATGCAAGTAATCGAACCAACATATCGAACACATTTTTTTCGATGAACATATCCAACACATAATATCATCTTTTGCAAAGAATTACAATCAAAACCGATGAATCAACAGAAAGAAGGAATGGGGAGTTAAAGCTTTCTTTCTATGGTAATTCGTGAATAGTATTAAAAGAGCCCCGGCCCCAACTAACTTATTATAAAAACTCAGCCACCGTTTGGTTGGAAATCTAAAGTGCAGGCAATTCTTATTCAATCCCATTCGATCTTAATTTTTTTGAAGACGATGGTGACCTGACCTGGAGCCGATCACCCATCTCTCGATCTGTTTGGTGGAGAGTGAATTAGGGTTTAAATGTTCTGAGCCAGTACTGTCGGCCCCATGCCAATATATACACTGCATGTCATCGTAAAAGAAAGAACGATAATGACTTTCAGTTAAGTTTTTCAGGTCATGGTGACGGTGATCGAGCGAGGTTATTTCTAACTCCAAAGATTTTCAGTTGGATTCTGAGCTTATGATTTTCAGTTCATATCTCATAACTCACAGTTGAGGATCTTTCACCCTTTGAATCAGACCAATATGGAGTCTCTATCTCAACTCTGTAAATATATATCTTACAGACATAGATATATCTTACTGTACTGGATTGTTCGCAAGTCAATTCATGCAAAACTGTAAATCAAAACAATCATATTTCTGCTAAAACATAGCTGACAGTGTGGCCTTCAAGTTGTTTCACGCATGGATCGACGGTGAACACCATTCGTTGAGTCGTTGTTAAGAAGATGCATGAAAGGTTTTAATTTTTAAACAACCGGAACGGTGATTTAGATGATTACATCGCCCTAGTGATCGATCAGACAGCATATATAGACAAGACGGATAAGAATGGATGTGAAGTTCTTAAAAGACGTGGGCAGGTGGCAAAGGGTAATGATAGTTAAACGTCGCAATATAACGATAAATATGTAGGCCAAGAACAACAATATATCATAGCTAACACTGAGGAAAATTATCTGTCTGTCAGCTGGCTATAATTGAAGGAGCTCTCTGTCTAGTCTCTAACAACAATTTAAAGCTATATTATCATAGTCGATCTATCATATAGAACCCTAATCAAAGATTTGTGCTTATGTTTTAAGATTAATAATGAGTTAAGTTCTCGATCGTTTCTAAGTATGTATACTTTAAATAACCAAACCAAACAAAACTATTACCTTTTGAGGCCAACGTCTTTGAGGGCAAGAGTGATAGCTGCTTCAGAAGCTTGCTCTGACCGGAGACGTCTAACTTCTTCGTTGGCGATCCGGATTTCGGTTTCGATGTCTAGTCCAGGAGTCCCGTTGAGAGACTTCCCCATGAGGCAGTGGTGTTCTGGTAGAAGTCCTGCCTTCTCTCCCCAAACATAAGCTGAAAACAGCAAACAATAACAACTAGCTAGTCACAAAACCATGCCATAAACTCCATACATCTCAAAGTATTCATAATCAATGACACGCACCCCTCACAATTAGTATAAATGAAATCACAAAGTCAAAATTAAACAATCAATAGTAGTAAGAGATATTTTTGAAAAATTTCATTGTGGATGCGCTAGGCTTATCTTTTAGTAGTAGTCACTTGTTGTTGTTTTTTTTTCCACTTGTTTTTTTTATTTTATCAAGTAAATAACTTAAATATTACAATTTCATGAATTGAACTCACAACCTCCCACTTAATAAGGAAAGACTATACCGCTAGACCAAATGGTACTAAGCTGGTAGTCACTTGTTTGCCTTCATAATTTTATATAACATGATACTGTTTGCCTTCATAATAATCACATCAATAATTGGAACAGAAATGTGACAAGAAAAAAACACAATAGGGGGCATTAAATCAGTATAGTAAAATTTTCCATGCCATTAAATGATGCAACAACGTACGGTGTTATATAAAATTATGTTTCACTTAATATTTTTTGTTCTTTTTAATACGAACAATTCTTGGTCCCATATTTGATGTATCTTTCATTGAGTTTGAATAAAATTCTGGTCTAAATGAAGAAAGCAAATCTGACCTTGAATCTGAATGATGTTTCATTATTTATTTTCTGGTTGAAATTAGTATTACTGGCACTTTTTTTTTCATCTGTTAATAAAGGTATTTTATTTAAAAATTAAAAAATTAAAAAAAAAATAAAAACTCTGTAATAAGAGACGTGTCTCGTGTGACTACGTATATACGTATGCATCACTAGAAAACATCACTCAGGCGACGGGACTTTTCAAGGCAAAATCAATACGTATTGATCGATCTTCTCAATATATGCTACGTGCGGTATGGACGTTCGGTTGATACTAACTTATTTAATATATATATACACACACAATTAAAACTCGGTTTCTATTTTAGAAACAGTAATAAGAGATATTTTCCTCTAAAAATCAATCCATCCCAAGATTTACATGGCGCACAGCACTCATCAGTTGTTGACTTATCAACATGTATAGTGATTTTCATTTCTTTTCTTTTCTTCACTAGTATGAGCATAATTGAATCCAACCATCCAATCAAGATATAACTGAACAACATAAAACAAGCCAAAGAGATAATGATACTGACCGGTGGAAACGTGTACCAGCACCTCTAACTTCACACAAAGCTTAGCAAAGCTCATAACACACTTGGCTCCCATGGTGTTGAGACCAAGTGCAACATCATATCTGCCAATTAAACGACACCAAAATGATGATCGTAAGATTCACAGATTAATGCTTATATGAGATCAAAACCAAAACTAATGTATGCACGATATATACTTACCTTTCATCGAAATTAGTTGTTGCAGCTAAGTTTACAATGACATCTACTTGACTCAAAATCTCTTCCCTCAAATTAGAATCTTGCAACCCCAAACCCTCTTTCGAAATGTCTCCAGGCACCATAGTCAGCTTTTCCGACACTATCGAGTTCATTCTTGCTCCCCATTTCTCCCTTAACACTCTAAATAGGTCCTTCCCAAGTATCTGTAATTAGAAGTACAAAACCAAAAACTAAATTAACAGAATTTAGATGATCGACAATAATATATAATATGGCATCAAGAGAGGAAGTTCATTTTCTTCATTCATTGTTTACCTGGGGAAAATATGTATGTGTTGCCTCTTTTCAGTACGAGGAAGATAGAAGCTAACTATATAAAAGCTAGCTATAAACATATACGTATGGTTGTTTACCTCATTATGCAAACGCTGCGTAGCTGTTTTTGTATCTGGAGCTCGTAAAAGTAGATAAAGCTTCTTCACATTTGGTTGGACCCTCAGTATCTTCTCCACAAAAACTGCATGTAATATAGATCTGTTACTAAATCCAGAAACACACATAGAGGAGTGGAAGAGAATAAATAAGGTACTAATTTGGGAACAGGAATTACTTTTTGCTAGAAATCCAGCTGCACCAGTGACTAAAATGTTCTTGTTCTGAATAAAGTCGAGTAAGCTTTCCAACTCCATTGGAGAAGTAGCTAGCTCAAAGATCGATGGGAACAGACAGAGAGCAACAAAGGGAGCTTAGAGAGAAAGAGTATGATCGGATCAGAAGCAGTGGGCACATTTGACGCAGAGTTATTACATGATATTATACTAGAAGATCGATGGAGAGCAATTATGAGGTAGAGTGTACGAAAGTAGTTGATAGTTGTTTTGTTTTGGTAGATTCATTTAGAGTAGGGTTTCATTACTATTGGTTTAATTATTGCCTCTATAATTTATAAGAAATATCTGACTTCACCGGCCTACTATTATTCTTTGATTTCTTTTCCCATCTGATGAGTTTAGCTGTACAAGTTAATTGGAGCAACTCATTCATAAATTGGAGCAACTCATTCATAAATCATAGGGTAAAATAATGTTTAGTCCTTTTAGCTTGAAATCGGCATATGTTCAGTTCTTATAGTTTTATTTTAATCTGAATGATCCTTAAAGTCACGATTTTTCATCCAAATGGTCATTCCGTCAATTTTCTCAGTTAAATTGCTGACGTGACCGTTAAAAATTACAATATTTTTAACAGCCACATCAGTATTCTAACAGAAAAAATTGACAGAAAAACCATTTAGATGAAAAATCGAGACTTTAAGGACTATTCAGATTAAAATAAAACCACAATGACTGAATAAATATTGACTTCAAACCTCAAAAACCAAACAAATTTCAATTCTAAATCATAACCAATTTACTAATTTTTATTATGAATAGTGAAAAGCCGAATATGTGAATGACTTGTACAAATTATACATAAACAGATGGCCAAACAGTTTGATTATACATGTGATTGTCGTTATGCAAAAGTAACTAGGAGATAATTTGTAACTATAATAATGGAGAGGTCCAGAACAATCATATATCTGGAGGCAATGCAAGACTCAAATTAAAATTGTAATTAATCAAGGTACAAGTTACATTTAGGCCAGGGTGCATGTATTTTAACTGATTAGCTAATTTCGGGTTTATGTTCCAATTTGGCTAATCAGTCGTGTGCTAGCTTCACTCACACTCCTAGAGTCCTAGCGGGTTTCGTTCTAATTACTCAACACTGCAGCTGCGTTACTTGCTGCAAATTCTTGCTTCTCTAGCTTTTTCAACAGAAATAGCTGGTTTTTTTTAGTGAAGAGATGGTGCGGCTTTTCCTAAGTTTAGATTAATGAAACTACCGAAATGATGAGACATAAAACGTAAAATTATCAGACCCAAAACAAAGGACTCTAATTACTATAAGCATGTAGCTAGAGAATGTCCGGCAATGACATTAAGTGCCTAACTCAAACAAATTATTGTACACTCTAACATGCACAAACTAGCAAATGGTTCAATGCGAAAGTCATTTTTCTTTGACCGATCCCAAATTTGTATGTTTTGTCTTCTAGTTGGATAATATTTTTGCCAATTTCATCGCCACTTCTATATAATACCGACACTTTCGATTAATCTTTTGAGTTTATTTTGATCTTGATGATGATGGTTATTGCTCTTGATGGATGGTGGTATGACGATATGTTGTGGCGCCGTGGCGGTGGTTTTACTGGTGGTTGCGATTGAAGTCGACGTTTCCTTCTTGTTAATGTGTTATAATCCGATTAGGGCAATGTGGCTAGCTGGTTCTGTCATTTGAATTCTGGGTGCAGTATATTGCTACTTCAGCCATATATTGCTATTATTGCTTAGCAAGGTTTGATTGAATACGAGTATATGTTTATGTTATAGTGTTGACTGCAATGGTCTTTAGGACTTAGGTTGGGCGGCTACCTTGTACTTTGCGGACCACTACCAAGGTTGGTTTGTTTCGGCAAGTCCAGACCTCCCTTCTTATCGTACGTATCCCTTCATTCTGGCCTAGCTTCCAAGTGCATTTATGATACAAAGTTGCTCGTCCCAAATCGACTCACACTGACTCGAAAACAACTCAATAATTCAACACAAGCTAGGGTCTTATTATCTTTGCAAATTTGACGTGATTCCAAGGTCGGTGTACTTCTACATGCCATGGTCGTTCTCAATGATCAAGCAATCTCTTACGTCTGTAACTCTTTCTCGACGTGTCGATCAATTTGGTTATGTGTAATCTGGCTTTGAGCAATTGTTGAGTAATATCGACCTCCTGATCGATTCGTCTATATTCAATAAAAAGAAAACTAATCGAAAGAAAAATGTCCGGGGTGTTTTGGCTAATCGACAACAACAAAGACCGAACTGAGAAACATGCATATGCAGGGATCAAAATAGGGCCTTGAGCAATAACTAGAGCAGTATGCAATACCTTATTTGCTCCCAAGTCCTAACTTGATTGCATACACGTTCGGGAAAGAAGCTCTCCTACCCTACAAAATCAGGTGAAGTAACCCAGTCAACGAACAGATCATGCATATATGGAGCTCGATCGAAGAGTCTTTCAATCTAGCACCAGCTAGATCGATCGGCATGGGGGTGGTGTTGATAATTTTATAAAACTTAGATAGATATCAGAGATCAAGATGGCATGGCCGCCCTAAAGCTGAGCCAATACTCCAACCTACCACCCTGCAAACGATATTAAAGACGCTGCGGTGCACATGACACCTCCAGTAGTAGTAACCACTGATATAGATCTCATCGATCATCTCTTAATTCGTTATCAACTGAATTAAAGAGTCACGAGGAGCAGGTTACAGCTCCATGTACCCACCCGAGTCCTAACTGTTCTTAATTTTGTACTAGGGACGTCTAGCTAGACGTAAGGAATAAGTTTGTTTCTTCTGGATGTTAATTGATCAGTATGTTAGGTATTTAGTATTAATTCTGGACTGATGATCAGTCTGGTTCCAACTCATTGATCGATAAGTTTACACACGCAGATCGACTACACAAAGATGTGTTAGATTTGGAGGAACTTCTTCAGTACATCTATGTGATCATATGCACATTTACAAATATGATGTGAGTCATGTTTCTTGTAAACTTTGTTTCATTTAAATCAATTACTCAACCGACAACCTTTTATAAATAAATTGTTGCGAACGTCGTGTTTTAGTTCAGTTATGTCTAAACAGTGTAAAATGATCTATATAACAAATTTATTGTTTATGTACGTAGTAACTTTGGTTTATTTAGATGTAAGAATGTATGATTAACATTCAACACTATAGTCAACTCCCTAAATAGGGATAGGGCTCCACGGAGTGAAAAAGGGTATCCATTTTTTTTTTTTTTTTCAAATTGAAAAGGGGTATCCATACTCTCACTAGTTTCCTTTAATCTAAGCTGTTTAAGTTGCAGCTGTGCATGGGTTTAAAGTTTAAACACTAAAATATGATGTTGGGCTCCCGCAAATATTGTCGGTCAAGGATATGAATCTATCCGCACTTTTAGGCTAATGGTGAATCACATATTCAATCTCATTCTTCGTTTGAGTACTGGGTAGTGGAGCATCACCATTTAAATGTCCCACCAATGAGACTGACACATATAGAGAAACATACAGTAAATACCTAACATACAATAATGACGTTGGTGAGAGTATGGTAGTAACGCATGTCCCTCAAATTGTGTCTGAGCAGAGAGAGGCTGTAGATGAGCAGATAGAGGGTGTTCATCAAGCCAAGTTTTGTTGGGGTGATTTAGAAAATGAAGTTTACAATCAATACTCCCTCATCTCTGACCGCCACTTCCTCGAACACTGGTGGTGCAACAGCTTGATCGAGCAGTCGATGCATCTACTAAGGTCTAGACAACTTCTCTGGAATTCCCCCTTTGCGCCAAGTTTTGCAGCACTTTAGAATAAGTTGGTGTTTGAGTTTGAGAGAACTCCTAATTTGTGTGAGTCTAATTCTATTGGAGAGAAGGTTGTGGTCTAAATGAGGAAATCTCAACTCATTTCAAGATACGTGGTACATCTAGGGGTTGTACCCTAGGGCGGAACTATTATGCAGCCTGACGGGCTGTCAGCCTTTTTACATACACAACAAGAAAGGGTATTATTCTAATCAACTAATGATAATTGTAGTAGGTATTTATTCATAATGAACTTGCAAGGAAATTTGGACAGTAAATTACTTTTTTTTTGTCTTTAAAGATTCATAATTTTCTAGTTTAAAGTATCAAAGTGTCAAACGATGTAATTGTTATGCATATGAACACTTATTTCGTTATATTTCACAAATTTTTCTTTTCACCCAAACACACTATTCAGATATGTATTTTTCATCTTATTTATTATTTTCATGTTTAAGAATTTGAAATGAACAATGAATCTATAAAGATTTCTTAATAACTAACACAAGTAGTAGATATGAACATCTATAAAATGTTAATATATATAAATATATACTAATTATACAATAATAATGGTGTTAATATAGTCACATAATATGATATTTCATGGATTTTTAAATTAAAGGTATTTTAGGTACTTTGAGTTGTGTATTTAGTAAAATATCCAAATGAGAAATTAAATAAGTTGTGTATTGAGAAATGGATGTGTATTAAGTTATTTGGGGTGTGTATATAAAATTTATCTTTCCTACCACATGATCATCACCCTCTTTGCAGTAAAAAACAATAATGACAATAATTAATTTTAACAAGGAAATGTCATTAGAATTCTCACAGTTCCATCTCTATTTATTGGGCAGTCAGTATTTGAGTAACTCTACACATTATTTTGTTAACAGTAACAATCACTATTCAAAGAGTACCTCTACACATTATGATCGTTACCTTACTAATTCCACTGATTAAGAACTTTAAATTAGTATTATGTTATTATGTTTTCAACTTTTAACTTATGATATAATAATGCAGTTATACGATCGATTGATTTGTGTATATTTTTCAATAATGATCGACACTTTATACATGAACCCCCTTAAAGATTAATTCTTGGTTCCGCCACGGGTTGTACCCTTAGTTCAAAGGTCATCTTTGAAGGTAAGCTTCTTATCATGCATTCTGATTCTTTGTTGTTGGCTGAATTATGATTACTACTTTGAAGAAGAAGGTTCGCAGACCTTATGGAGATAAGAATAAGCTAGGGTTTCACGAGCCGAAAGAAAAAAGGGAGATCGTACGTATGCATATTACTTATTATGGAGATAAGAATAAGCTAGGGTTTCACGAGCCGAAAAGAAAAAAGGGAGATCGTACGTATGCATATTACTTACAATGTTGCAGCTAGCTACTGATAGTGTGATGGCTAGCCCTAATGCTAAGGGCATCTCCAACAATCCTTTCTATACCCATACCCATACTTATATTTTGAGTCACCTAAACCTATTACTATTCAAACTCATATTTTATCTCCAACCATTATATCAAAACCCATACTCATACCCAAATTTTAATCATTTTATATAATTTGGGTATGAGTATGGGTATGAGTATGGGTTTTGATCATCAACAAATAAATAAATTTTATATATAATGTTTAGGGTTAAATGATTTATATAACAACAAATAAATTATATAAATCATACATAATAATTTAATATAATATGTTGTCCTAGTTCAAATTAAATAATTTTTTTTATTTTTAAAAATTAAATACTTGTTAAATGTTGATGTGATGGTAAGATTGCGAGTTAGATTTTTATCTGCCACGTGAGGACAATCTATCTTCTCAATAATTACATATCCGATAAGATTTCAGATTTCGAATTTTGGGCAAACTTTAGCTTCTCGTGTCGTTGCGTGAGAGGCTAGTGAGATTACGCTTTAGATCTTTATCTGCCACGTGTCATATCTTATCTTGATCAATCATTTTTGGTCCGTCCATAAATACAAGACTCTTCACTCCAACATACCTCACTAATTCACAAACACTTCTCTCTCATATCAGAATTCAATAACTGAGTTTCATTTTCGTCACATAATTTTTGGTGATTGCTGCAATGAATAGGTTGAGGAAACTACTAATGAAGGAGGAGGAAGATTCCATCACAAGGAATCGTCAAAGAGCCCTGGTGATGCAGGCAGCTTCCTCACACATTCAGATGATCCAAGAGGAAGAATCTGAATGGGGTGGTTCCCAAGAAGGCCGGCGATACACCCCTAGAGAGCGTGAAACTATGGATCAACGACTGAAAGCTCTTTACTTCACTTCGCCATGTCGGTTCGAAGGCGATGTGTTTCGTAGAAGGTATCGAATGCGGCCTCATGTGTTTGACCAGATGATGCGCGATGTCGCTAACCATGACTCTTACTTCGTCCAAAAGCCTGACGCCTCCGGTCGGCTTGGCTTGTCAACTGAACAAAAGTTGACTTGTGCCATGAGGATGCTTGCTTATGGGCTTCCCGCCGACCTGTGTGATGAGTTCCTCGACATAGCAGAATCTACAGCTTTGGAAATTCTAAGTCACTTTACTAGAGCAATCTGGAAAGTATACCACAAACATTACCTCCGTCGACCATCAAAGGCAGATTTGCGGCGCTTGCTCAATGTTGCTGACAAAAGAGGGTTCCCTGGAATGGTTGGAAGTCTCGATTGTATGCACTGGCAGTGGAAAAACTGCCCTACCTCATGGCAAGGGCATTTCACCGGTTACAAAGGAAAACCGACAATCATCTTGGAGGCGGTTGCATCATACGATACTTGGATATGGCACGCCTATTTTGGACTTCCAGGCTCCCTCAATGATATCAATGTCCTTGGACAGTCTCCGCTGTTCGACGAAGTCTGTAGAGGTGAGTCGCCTCGAGTCAAATACCATGTTGGAGATCGCCAATATGGTCAATGCTACTACCTAGTTGATGGAATCTACCCGAAATGGGGGACTTTTGTGAAAGCAATTAGAAACCCGATCACGCCACAACAAGCTCATTTTACAAAGATGCAGGAGTCATTCCGTAAAGATGTGGAGAGAGCATTTGGAATACTCCAAGCTCGTTTTGCAATTGTGAGAGGACCAGCTCGTGGATGGGACAGGGAAGATATCCAGTACATCATGATGACTTGCATTATTTTGCATAATATGATTGTTGAAGATGAGCGCGATGAAACTGAAGATAATCATCAAGTTGATCCTGATGAGGTCCCAACAAGACCAAGGAGAGCAGAAATATATGACCACTACGAAGTAGATCATTTGGTTGAGCGTGATCCTCCTGCACTTGGGGAATTCATGCGCCGATACCAGCAGGTTAGATGTCCAGTTGTGCATAGAAGCCTCCAGGAGGATTTGGTTAACCACCTATGGAATGTGAAGCAGCAGGCAGAGCAGAACCGCATGTGAAGTGTTTGTATGCTTATGCTTTCAATAATTGGCGTTGTGCCATAGTGTGTTATGTTTGTATGTTTGCTTCTTTTATTTATTTCTTGTTTGTGTGTTTAGTATTATTGTAATGTTTGCAATTTGATAAATAAAATTGAGATTAACAAAAGCAATAAATTACTCATTAATTATAATTGAAAGTTTTAGTACATTCATTTCATAAATTAAAATACCAAAATAAAATTAAAATAGAGGCAACAAAGTACAATTAATACATTCGGTCATCTTCACCTTCAGATGAAGCAAGTGGTTGGTGTAACCCGGCATTGTAAGCTTGTTCCTCCCTCTCAATAACCATAGCTTGCTTCCTTTCCCAATAAGCCCTAATTGGGGCGGGAAATTTTGATGGATCCACCGCCATTGTGGCTGCATCATCCGCACGTTCTTGTGCAAGTCTAGTCTCCTCCCTAAGTTGTAGTCTGTGTTCGAGATCACGATCTCCTTGGTCCGCAATTCTTTTCATTTGAGCTAAGAGTTGAGATGTGTCATCTTGCTTGCATTTTTTCTTAGCAGCCCTTTGAGCTTTTTGGCCTGGAGGGCGTGCATGCACATTTGAAGGGCTTGGGGTTCCCTCAATAGGTGTATCTTCTCCGGACAAGTCAATAGGTGACGGACCACTAGAGATTTCCTCATCCAAAGACGGAGGTTTGCTAAACTTTTCTGTATCCTTTAATATTGACCAACAATGCGCAAATTTAAACTCCTCCCCCAAAGACAATGTACGATATATCGACCTAGCTTGCACTTCCTATATATTCATACAAGAAATAATATATAGACATGTATTAGTGATTATAAACAAGTAGATAGTAATTGTCATAAACATAAACTAATATTAATTAGCAAATTACTTATATTGGGTTATAAACAAATAAATACTACCGGTTATAAACAAATAAATGATTACCAAGTCGGTGGCATTTTCACCACTTGCGTGAGCGGCCTCCGCTTTGGTAAGAGCTTCACGCCACCTTGTGCAACCCGGCCTAATCTTTCTCCAACGAGCTTCACACCCTCCTCCCGATCTAATAACGGAACCGGGTGGCTTGCAAGCTTCATACACTTCCCATATACGATCCCATAATTTTTTCTTCTCTTGACCGGTAGCTTTGTCACCATCTTCACCAACCGCGACCACCGCCATGCACAACGATACATCTTCGGGGTTTTTCCAAGCCTCTCCTCTAGGTTTGGGGTTGGACATTTTTGAAGGAAAAAAAAGATTTGAAAACTAGCTATATGAAGAACAATTATGAAAATTAAAGTGTAGAAGGAGGAGAGAAGTTTTGGAGTGAAAAATTATGAAGAATGGGGATGGTATTTATTGACATTTTAGTGCAAAATACTGTTCCAACGGGCAAAATAATTTTCTATAATTTCTTAAATTTTTTTTCTTACTTTTCAAGTTTTTTTCATTCAAATTATTATATTTTCGGCCTATTTTTTCTGGACCTTTAATTTTGAATGATCATTCAATCTGGGCCGAGCGTTTTTGGACCGTTGGAGGGTCAGAACAGAGCTCACGTGAGTTCAGCCGCAGGTGTGCATCTCTCCTTCACGCGCGTCTCCAGATCACGCGCGTCCTGGCTGCCCGTTTTTTTGTCTTTAGCGCGCGTTCTCCACGCCGCGCGTGGCACCTGCCGCTGCCCACTCTGTCATGTGAGGCTGCTGCCTTCTGCTGCCGTCTGGGTCCCGCGCCTGCAGTTTTGGGTTTCCTCCTTGCAACTCGACCCATTTTGGGTCGTCTGTGTAGTAGGAACCCATAATTGGGTATGGGTTTGAATTGTTGGAGATAAATTTTTATGGGTTTTGAGTATGGGTTTGGGTTTCATAGCCATTGTTGGAGATGCCGTAAGGGGAAGAGTAAAACTCAAAACTTAGGTTACTTGACCTGAGCATTAAATTGAGTTTTATTGCTTGATTCTTATTTCACCAGGTGTACACCAATTGGTTATGAGGCAGCTAGTTTATTGTTTCAGAGAATTTGGTAATGAGATTGTTTTCTTTGCTTCGTGCTGTTTTATGAGCTATTATTACAATGAATGTACATGTCATGGTGCTTGTAACATTTACTTAACGAATCTTGTATGAGGACGTTAGTCACGTTATATGATGTATTTTGCCTTTTAACCATTGAATAAACGATGAAATTGAAATTTAAGAAGAAAAAAAAATGTTAAACTAGTTGAATCCTGCGAGTTTCTAACTGTACCCTCCCTCCCCTCCCTGCTTTTTTTATTTTTTTAAATTGTGTTTTTCATTAAAACAACTAGTGATTACAATCACTCCCTCCCCTCCCTGCTTCTCCCTCTACATGTGGATCGGTTTTGAATCGGCTTGTTCATATCTCACAAAAACCTTATAGCTAACGTTATAAGTTATCATCATATCATCTATATATCAAGCATGGACCGCAGTTTAATATACAACTTTTTATTAATTTTTTAATTCTTAAAATGTTAAACTGATTATGTACGAGATATCACCAGGTACACTTAGATATTTGTCGAATTGAAATAGTTAAACCTATGATAAAATCAAGAGTTTACTTGTATAAACGATGGTTATGCATGCACGTAAAGCATTTTGAAAAGAAATGGCTGATCTTGCGTAGGCAGTTGGAGATTCGACAAGTCGGGGATCACAATTATATTTCAGCAGTTGAGCAGTTTTAGTACAATTAATTAGCTAGTAAATCATAATGAATCAATCATTATCAGGATGTATGGTCACCAACAAAGACCAATGCCATCCATTTCCACCATTTGCTTCACCTTCCACATTGAGAAGGGGAAAATATCGTATGCTTGTTGGGGAAGCTAGCTAGGCTTACCAAATGCAATAATGCATATTTGTTTTCGCAGGTAAATACTTGCAGTACAAGACTTTAGTTGTAAAAGAAATGTACATAATGACGTCCAAGAAATCTAGCTCGATCGTGCCATTTCTGTCCCAACACAACTAATGGCAATGACTTTTACATGGTCATGACACCTCTTCACTGATTGATTCTTAGGAGACACTCCAACAACATTGACGGTGCTTCTAATGATGCAAAAACATGTAGACATGTCGTGTGCTCTTTCCGGACTGTGTTTAGGGTACAATCCACCAGTGTCGATGTTGTGGTGTATGACTTTCTGGTGCTTCGGCGGAATTTATCTCCGCCTGTATAGTGTATATTGTTGCGAGAAGAATCCAGTTCCGTCAATGCAGAAATGATACGAGTTCCATCTATGCCGAAATGATAGATAGCACCTTTCACTCGAGATACTTCGCGGGCTTTCTTTCACAAGCATATGAATGTAAAATAAACCCTCCCCTGCCTCAGGAATTAGGTGCTAGATCTGGCCCACTTGCCCCAAGATCTTCTACAGTTCTACGGATATACTCATTCCTGCAGGTCTCAACTAACTAGCAACCTTCCTCAGGAATGTGAGCCTTGTCTCGATCACATTCACCTTATGATCTCATACAGTTTGAAATGACAATAGATAGAGTTTCTTTCAGTACAATCAACTAAAGAAATATAATTGTATATGCTCGTGCTAGGATGTAGAAAACGGAGCGCAAACACGTCCCCCATATGACATAAAATTTAATTTTGATGAAAGGGGGGCAGTTTATTAAAAGATGTTACATTACAATGATAGAAGACAAATGAAATTTCACTGCAAAAGTACAACCTTTAATAATGCCGTTAAAGCCAAATGTTGCTGATTCAGAACATTGGATTGTAGAAGAAAACGCCACAACTTAAACATTGTACAGGGATCGGTTCGAACTCTGAACTGTATAGCTAGCTATCTTATAGGAAAGATTATGCTGTACAAAAAAGAACATCCAACAATCTTTACACAGACTACAGGTGCAAAGAGACTCATAATCTGAACGGCATATTTTTACTGTATTTAAGCTGCGATTCTATGTTACATAACCAATTGCAGCATCTGAGCGTAACTCAAATCAGTTATTGGTCAAACTCATGTCATTCTTCAAAAGAACTGCTGTTAAACTAATGTTAGCAAACCCTATAACTGACATTTTCTTTGAATGTATAAGACACAAAAATCAAGAACCTACATCTTGTGGGGAAAGACTAACTTGATTGTTCACTGGTGGTGGTTGATCTGAATCAATTTTCTCCTTTGCTAGTGGAGCAGAATTTTCTAGATTTACTGCTACCTGGGAGGAGTCCACTAGGCCAGTTAAAGCGTGAACAGACTTCATTTGATCTGTTACTGCAGGTACCGAGATCATTTGATTTGTCACCGTTGGTGAAGAGTCCATTAATTCGACTGCTGGTGCATTTTCTGTTGGTGAATTGAGAGATCTTCTCTCTATATTTGTTTCATTATTTTCATATTCGGAAATGAGATCCATGAACTCATTTAGCAATCGTTGTACTTTCCTATTTGAAGCCATTGCTGGAAGAATGTCTTCTCGTAAGAGTTTGTGCTTCTTCATTCCCTACACAAGACACACAAAAGGCTAAGAATTAGTTACACATAGAAAACTTTCAGAGTCTAACGTGCCAAAAACTAGTTTTACAAGTGGGAAAAATTGATACCCAGTCCAACGCTTCAATGGTATCATGTACCCCCAACCAAACAGTAATTGTAAGTCATGTTATTAGATTAACATATTAATCAGACCTACTGCTTGACCGCTGCCAAGTCACCTAAGAACCGGTACGAGTAAAAGTAAAAAAATAAAAAATACTGTATTTTAAAAGGATTCCACACAAAAGTATGAATTGGGACCACAGAGGCACAGATCAAAACAGTTTCTTAAGAAAACATTTGAGTAAATGGATCGAAAAGGTATTATCCTCAAATCCACAAGCGTCTGTAGGACTTACAAGCACACAAGGATCCCATGCCAAGTTCTGTGAATGTAAAGTTGTATTTTCTATCATCCCGGTCGGAGGTCCAAGAAAACTCTCACAGACTTCTCGTAAACGGGACTCATCTGCTTCTCTGAAATCCATAAACCATAGAGTTACTATGTATACTAAAAGTTGAACCAGAAGATCATGCAGAGAGAACATCAAATGTATGTACCCAAATCTTGCGAAACACCTTAGTGATGAAAATGTATACATGCCAAATAAACCAGACTATAGAATTCAACAGTCATTATCTATGAACTAGAAGTTCAACTTGTAGATAATGCAGAAACAAATCTATTACACATGCCAAAAATACTAGACAAAGCGCTATAGAAGTCAACAAGTATTACTAGGGTTTTACAAACTTGTATCAACACATCTAACTCTTGAGGAAACACTTGCAGAGTAAAGCCAAATCCTACATAACTTTAATCAACAAGAGGGGAAAGAGATTAGATTGGACGGAAGGGAATCGAAAAAATTTCTTGGAAGTCTTTAACATATTTTTATACATTTCAAGTTTAACATTTGTGAACTAAAGCACAGGCTGTTTTCTTTTGTTAAAGTGACAGGTACAGGGTAACATTTGATGTCACCAGAAGAGATGCAGTAGACCATACCAGAGAAAGTTGAAGAGAAGCACCAACAATGAACATGTATATATACAATCAATAAATAAGTACACACAATTAATCAACATCTATGAATTGAACAACAGAAAGAGGGGGCAAAAAGGAGCAGCAGGAGTCCAATAATCGGTAAGAAACAACAGGTCTTGCTACAAGGAGGATTATAAATACCTTGCAAGGAACCGTATGTATGATAGCAGACATTGGCGGTATTCAGTAGGGGACTTCAAAGCCAGTGAAGAAGCCAACTGAGCTTCCAAATGGGCACGTGTCTGTACTCCATCATCAGTCACCCTACAAGACAACACAACCTGATAAATTTCAAGAGCAAGAGACTACACCACATTATCAAGGTCAAACATATCATTATGATCTCTAGAATCCAAATTCTCAAGTAACAAACCTGCTCCAAACTGGCTTTCTGGCCAAATATTTCCTAACATCAACCTGCAATGCAGCCAGCTCGCCACTCTGAGTTGAAGCTAAATTCCAGGAGCTTGCAAAATTTGACCCTGGAAAGCAGTCATCTGCAACCCTAAGCCAACACATAAGGCCCATGTCGAAGAGGAATGCATGGCGAGTGGCAAGAACAACAATAGGTGATCCAGATCTTGATAGTTTGGCTGAAATGACTTTGATTGTGCCTGTAGAGCATGGATAATGAGGATAAATAAATAAAAGCAACCAGTGGTCAGGAATGTTTGAGACGTTAAACAATTTCTGAAAAGAAATCGCTATGAGTCTTAGAAAGCAAACAAATATCTGCATATATCCAAAGACTAGGACCTGCATCTTTTGCAGAAGTGTTCTGGTTTGGAGTAACTAGAGATGCCAAGGAGTCGTTAAGGAGACAGTTTCGCGTGAATAGATCCCACAGATACAAAGATCCTTTTCTTGTGACCAAAAACAACTTCCAGCACTCATCACAATCAATAAATATTGCAGCAGATCCTACCATCATAGTTGGCATAGCGCGTCTCCCACACTTTGTGTAAACCTATTCAAGGGAACCAGAAAATTTGATATGTCAGATATATCCCACCACTTAGCGCAACCTTAATGGTAATGTGCTTCTGTCTGCCATAGCAGCAGAAATAGATCACATATTGTATTTCAATGCCTTCAGCTATGGCCTGTTTTAGATATACCTTACACTCATTTATCAGCAAAAGATTAACGCATAATAAGTAAAGCTTTAACCAGTTGATGGTACCATATAACCCTCTCCACGGATGTAAACACTGGACATGGAAAGAGCAATTTTAAAAAGAAAAGAAAATGCTAAGCTCTAAACCTACTAGCTGTATTAGCATCTTCTGCAGCTGTAATCTGTAAAAACAACTGTTGTAAAGTAATGCCATAGGCTTCAAGGACGCATCATAGACAATTCACAGAAGTAGATTTATAAGGATGTGCAAGGTGAGATCTCAAACTAGTAATCATGTCGTGTGCCTTAGGCCACGCTATTTGTAACTGATACCATCCAATATTAGAGATGAGAGAGAAGGAGCCATCCACTACTCTATTTAAGGAGGCCTCTCCCACCTTCAATAGGTCCCTCTTATTCATGGTTGCTACCTAAACCCCAGTGTTGTTACTGAGGAAATACAAATCACCAAAAGTTGATGTAACCTGAATTCACATAAGACTCAGGTCACCAGTATATCCTAGTGCTTTTTTGTATGGTTGTGATGTTGTGATTATATTTCCAAATATTTCAAAGTAAAACCTAAAAGGTGGCATCAACAACTTTGCAATGTAGGACAACATAGGGTTACTGTGTTTTTAAGGTCTTAGTAGGTGAATATAAGAGTTATAATCTGTGGGGGAAGGGGTACTGTGGTTAGAAGATTTGGAATGCAAGGAAACGAAGAGAATAAAAGGAAATCTGGAAAAACACCAAGAATTCTCTCAATTTAAATCGAGAAAAACTGTTTAAAACAAAGCAAAAATAGTAGGCAATTTCGTTCACTAATTTTCAGGAATATAGGATCATCTTATACAGAGCTACGAGAAACAGGCCAACATGCTAGTAATGACTATAGAAATTACAAATAGTCTAAACATTAATCACTGACCAAAAAAAGGCCACGGGAAAACCAAAATATGATCCAGTACAAAGAAATGCATCCCAATTAAACATCTAGAAGACACATGAAAACGTTACTTGAAGACTCCAGGAAATCTAAATGACTAAAGACTTTCTAAGGTTCATCCATTCTCAGCAGATTCATAAGGCCGCATCTGATCTGCATTAGTTTTTAATAATAAGTTCACCAACGAAACATTCAGGCTTCAACTCAGATGGGACTTGTGGAATGCAACTCTAACATTTAAATGTCTAATACATGATGTGAAGTGCAACCAGTAAGAGCAGAACTTAAAATGATCACACAACTTTGTCCTTATTATGAAAATATGTGAACAGCTGGTTCATAAAAATGAAAAATGATAAAGAAAAAAACATTATTTTATAAAACATGTGGACAAGTATAAGGAGATCATAAAGTTACCTGTATGCATCCATCTTCACAACCAACAGCCCAAAAGTTCGCATTTCCAGCTAAAACAGTGACTTTCCCAGATATCCTATCAGACCAAAGAGTTTGCAACCCCCTTGTGCATGTAATTTCTGTTTCTTTTGTGATAAATGTATTTCCCATGCCAAACACATCATTTGCAGCTTGTTCCCATGGTCGAGCTTCCAAACAAATTGGCACAGTATCTTCCCACTCTTTCTTATCGAACACTCTAATTGAAAGAATAGAACTAGTAGAGCCTAGTGAGTTACACGCCTTCACATTTCCCGTTTGTTCCACATTCATGCTTTCATCTCTGCTTGTAGAAGCAGCAACCTTCTCAATAACCAGACTTTCGGTAATCATTGCTCTTGCAGTGGCCCCATATCTCTCCTTCGTATCAGTGATTCGACCAAGTGTTCCTCTGAAAGAAGTTTCCCTAATGCCACTATCAGCAGCAATTAAACCATTATCATCCTTCCTTTGATTAGAAGACATTGGATGAAATTCAAGTGCTTGGGACTGAGTCCCCATAGAGATATTTTCCTGCTGGGAAGGCACTCCAACTGCTTCTGGTGTAATCCTTTTTCTACCATCAGGGCGTCTATATTCTCTTTGCTTCACAGGACCAGAAATTCGGGTAGCCATCGAAACTTTATTTAAACTATCAGCTGCAGCACCACCACTCTTCTTCATATCATCAAGATGGCTCTCAGAAGCATTTGTTGCAACCCCCACATGAGCAGAAGTTTTTTCAAGTGTATAATTTTGTTGAACATCCAGAGAGACCTTTTTGCTTGCTGCTTGCTTAGCAGAAGCTGCTTCAAGCAATAACTGTGCTGGGCTTTCAGCTAAGTTTGCTTGCCGACCTCTAACATCACCATACCGATTTCTCTTCAACTCATCTAGTTCTCCATCACTTAACCGGTGACCAAGTTCTTTAACCTCAAAATGAAAAGTAGCCACCGAACCATCCAAAGAACATGCAAAGAGCGAATAACCATCAGGGCTCCTGTTTTCAAAAGAAAAAAAAAAGGTTATAATTAAGGAAAACAAAACATTGTTACATTAAATTGTTTCTTGTAATGACAATCATACCAGGACAAATCAACAACACTTTGGGTAAAGAAATGCTTCGCTACAAATAGAGGACGTGGGCTTGCAGTCGTCCATACAGTTATTGTCCGGTCCTGACTCCCAATGGCAATAACATTATAAGGTTGTGGTTCTTTCCCCCCTGTCTTCGAAGCCCCATTAGTCCACCCCGCAGAAGCAGTTTTGCCTTCCTGAGCGTTGGTAAACTTCCTCATAAACATTGAATGGTTAAATTTCACAACGATTATAGGAGCATTATGTCCTAGGAAGTCAAATGTGGCAGACCATTCGCCTCTCTCAAGAACAGGTGCTGAATGCCTTGGTTTCTGGAATCCATGAGTAGTAGTAATGAAGTGACCACAAGGTGACCATCCAAGACGCCTGAAAAAGGTAGATCCAAGCTGAAAGAACAAAAATTGATCAGAAGTTGGTCTTAGCAATTGCAGTGAAATATAGACTTCGTAAACACAATTGACATACTGATTTTGCCCAGTGGCCATCAGTCCTGTGAGCAAGACTCCAGTCGCTTGTCTTCCAAATAATTACAGTCTTATCATCTGATTGACTTGCTATGAAGGAGCCAATGGGATCCCAAGTAACTCCTTTAACCAGGCTAGAGTGACCCCTAAGAACAGCAGTGCAAATACCACTGCTCATATTCCAGATATGAATGGTATTATCTAAACTTCCACTGGCCAACATTGAGTCATCTGGAGACCAATTAAGATCCACCTACTTTTTAAGCATGGAAAGGGAACACCCCAGTTAGGCAAACCCGCTAGGGACTCTACAAATTCATAACTTCTACTTGCGGAATTTAAATAAAACACAAATAGGTATAAATTCATTTCTTTCCAAAGGGGCAGTTGTAGAGAAGAAATATAATAATAAATAGGTAACTCCAAAGGTCATGTTAAGTGCGCACCTAGAAATAAGTACCAAAAGCAAGATGAGGTTATTTTCAGAAACGAAATAACTAATCAAACAGTAGAAGCAATGGCATTACCACATCTGCAGTATGCCCTCTCAAAGTCATTATAACTTTCCAATTCTCAACATCAGGGGGTTCTCCACTGCCAAACTCAGTAGTTCCAGAACCAGGCTTCCTCTCATGAATTAGAATCACTTGATCATCAGATCCTGTTGCAACATAACGACTGTGCTTTGCCCACCTAACACAGTTAACAGAACCAAAGTGATCACGGAGGGTTGCAAGTAGCCTCTGAGTTGAGTCCTCATTTTCCATATCCTGGCCAAGAGATTTCATGTTCCATATTCGCACCTGCAATCGGAAAAGTAAGGAAGAAACAACTTCCATACATTAGTATGGTTGACACCATAAAGTAACTATAATTTAAGTGTGTAATGCAAGATATTCCCACGTCAACAACAACATTGTGTAGCCGTTCAAACGCCAAGTCTAATCATGAATTGACACAGAATCCCCTCCAAAACAAGCATGCAAGTGGTGGGATCACATTCAAGCAATAACAATGCTATATATATCATTTTTATTAAAAACTTTTGTAATAAATTGTATTATTAGAGAGTTGCAGTTTGGACAGGATAGAGAGAAAATCCCCCATCTCCAATTTGCTTACAAGACCATCTTCTTCTTGATATGTCCAAAACAAAGATGTTCTGAGACTTATAAAAGCTACTCAAACTTTATTAAACAGTTTCAGCTCTGACAGCAAACAAACCAGAAAAGGTAAAACTTCCAGATTGGCAGAGTTCTGGAAGTGTGATGTTGAAGTATTTGGGTCAAACAGCTACCAACATATCCATCATCAACGACATCTTATCCTTAGTTCAAGGATTGCCAAGTTAGGCTGCATTCTGATTTCTGACTAATGCATTACAAAATAAAAATAAAAATTATACTCAAGTACTTCGTTTAAACTGTTTCTTCAGAATGCTAGCAATCATAACTCAAGTGGTTTTGGACATCAACTTGCAGAAAATTCACTGAATTTAACCTGAACACAATTTTTCTCGGAGAATTTCAAATCCACTCTGTCATTCAATTCAACTCAAATTTGGATTGCATCACTGAAATCTGATTACACAACTTCTAATAAATCATGTCCTTCAACTTCTCAAGCAAAACCACAACACCAGACAAAATTCCAAACCTAATTCACCATCCATTTTCTCCAGCAACAAGTCAGACTCATAATTCAAAATTCAAACAAACTAAACCAAATACTCAGAAGAAAACTAATTTTTCGCCACATTCCATATATTCAAAGCAAAAAGAAAAATTAGACTGCTTCCACATTTCGACAAACAAAATCAAATAGAGAACAAGAGAAGAGGCAGACCTTGTGATCGCCGCCGCCAGTGGCGAGCCGGAGCCCACCTGGCTGAACATCAATGGAGAATATCTGCAGTCCTTCGTGCTTAATCCAACTGGGCTTCTCCGCAATCATCTCTGCTGCTTAATTCCAAAACCCTAGCTCAAAACGAAGCGTAAGCAAGCCAAACCCTAGAAGAGAGCGCGAGGAGTAACAACTTTGTAACGGTCGAATCTGGTAGAAAATTGGTTGTGTGGGGGATTGATTGAGGAAGCTGCAGTGTGGACAAGATTGGGAAAAGGGGGAGAGAAGGAAGCAAACAGGGAGGGAGGGAGAAGGAGGGTCGGGACTGCCGACTGAAGATTTTGAAATACGAACCGAGAAGTTCTGTCTTGTCTGTTTTTTTCTTTTTCTATTTTCTTGTTTTTACAATATCATCTTAGACGAAGATTATTACTTAAGGTTACCAAATTCCGAGAAAAAGAAAAAAGAAGAGTACTCTCCCCATTCAATCTCTAAACTATTGCCTACTAGTCATAATTGTAGTTTTTCTTGATTTGAGGCACCTATAGCACCATGAACTGTTGCACTCAATGCAAACACATAATTAGGAACAAAGACGTACCTATACACCGGTTACGGTGGGATACAGCCCACCTCATATTTTGAGAAAACATTGTTTTGTTGCATGTTTATATTTAAACAAAGTTAAATTATGAAAATCAATCTACCCCAAATTTCTATACTTAGTCTTTATGTAATTGAACTTAGTATTTTTTTTTATCTGATTATATATATATATTGTTTATTTTATAAAAAGCAGTTACTCCTTTGGTATATTTTAGGTCAACTTTCTTCTCTTTATTTCTTTTTCTTTGTCGTTGTATATGTCTCCATTCTCTTTTGTCGAAGCAGATAAGCCAAGTGCCAAGTTTTCTCTCTTTAATCTTCAGGTATGATTCTTAGCTATATCGATTGTCACATCCCGACTCTTAAATTTTTACCCTAATTACTTGCATGGTGTTAGCAGGAGTTTTTACCGTCTTCGTTAATGAATTTATAGTTTCAAAGGACCCTAGAAATGTTTTGAGGGACGATTATTTCAGAGGAATTTTTACGTAGGAGGATTTGTTGAAAGCTGTAAAAAAGGGTAAATTTTGGTTAGTAAAAAGATAATTTTTATTAAGGTATGTTTTTGAGGTGTTTTTGGAGTTGGGTTTTAAAGTGTTGGGTTGGGATCCGGTTGGGACAAAAAAAAAATACCCAAACATTCTCTTCTCTCTCTCTCTCCTCTCCCCCGAGCTTCTCTCTCCCCGTCAGATTCCCGGCCTCCGTCCAACGTCGTCCGGCCGAACTGGGCCGCCGCACCGGTCCCGACCGAACCGCCGTCTACTCCTCTCTCTTCCTGGGTCGGTGAGCAAGCTAGCAACGCCGCCGAACGAAGGAAATGATCCCTAGAAGCGTGGCTGTCCTCTCGCCGGAACTCTCTTTTCTGGCCACCATAGCCGGAGCTACTTGGCTCATTTGGAAGCTCTCCTCCCGTGCAACAAAACTTCAAAAGTTTTCACTCCCTCTTGATCTAGGTAAGGAGAATCGGGTGTTAGAAATTCTAGGGTTTCATTTTCTGTTTTGGTTCGATTACCCTAGTTAGACTTGGAATTGGACTTGGTGCTAGTTAAGGAAGTTGTTGAGCGTATTGAGAGGATGATTGTGTTAAATTTTGGTAGGCATTGGAGGTCGCCGGATTAGGCTGTCGGTGGAGCAGACTGCGGCATCGCCTCTTATAGGTAGTTTTTCAGGATATTAAATTTGTTATGTTGAGAGGAGTCTACTGATGTGAAGTTTGGAATTTTTGGAGGAGTTTTGGATAGGTTTGGGATTTTTCAAAGATTGGTGCACTTGGCGGTTAATAGGGTAGAAAACGAGTCGTTGGATTAGTATTGTTAAAACTGTAGAGGGTGATATTAAGGTTGCCGGTGTTTGTGGTGAAGTTCGGGCCCTATCGAATTAAGAATAGCGAAGTTGGGCAAGGATGAGCGTGTATAAGGCTCACTTTTAATTTTGCCTATTTTTATATAAGTGTTGAATTTTAGTTGGGGATTTAATTATATTTGAAACAGGACGTGAGGAGGCTCAAGCAGAAGAGACCTCAGATTGACGTCAGGCTTAGGCCTAAATTTGTGAGTGGACTTTTGTTTTAAATTATGTTTACTATGTTGCACATAATGTGACATAACATGTTGAGTACATCTTATATCAACGTGTGTTTATCTAACCGTATAGACATGTTTAAGATATTGAAGCATGATTGTGGTAGAAACGTCATCAATTTTCAGTAGTATATGAGTATCGATCGACACGGTCTAATTACACTTACTTTCATTATGAGGAGCCAAACCATCAGGATATAATTGACATCAACTTCTTATATGAGTTCATACCCAATAACCATATGATTATACGAGTGTCGACAAAATAAAAAAAAATGTTGTGAGTATTGCATTTCGACGTGTTTTCGTCTAATTAGGATGAACCTCTCATATTTATACAACTCTTAGTGCTTTTATGCATTGTATGAGTGAAAACTAGAGTTATTTTAAAGAGTGACTCGTTAGAGTGAAAAGTAGCAGGAAATTTCCCGCTCTCACGATTAAGTGAATGCCTCTATTTTCTTTCTTCTCAGACAACAAAATATGTAATTTATGTTGTCTGATTTGTAAAATGGAAAGGGAAAAAATTAAAACTGATATTTATGTTGTCTGATTTGTAAAATGGATAGGGAAAAACTTAAGACTGAGATGTAGCAGCGGGAAATCTCCCACTCTTGCAATTTAAGGATGTCATTTTCTTTTTTATTTCTCAGAAAATCAAAATTTCAAGTTATGTTGTATGATTTGCAAAACGAATTTCATTTTTAGGTCTAGAAGCTAGCCACTTGACTCATACCCTCAAGGATTTGACACTTTGAACAAAAAAAAAACTAAAGGACTCGCACACTACGCCGCTCTCTCAAAAACGCTCATTTTGGAGAGAGAGAGAGAGAGAGAGAGAGAGAGAATGGCAGAGACGTCGCTCTCCTTCCAGGCGTGCCTCTGCCGTCGTCCGACCGCCGTTGGCCGATTGGAGACCAGCATTTACTCTCCTATCTCTCCTCTACCTCCCCATACCCACAAAATCGACATTTAACCATTCCTTTTCTCAGATCGAAAATCCAAACCCTAACCCCAATTCTGATTTCTGGCCAAATCCTCTCTTCTCTGGTGAGCTCAAGCTTCTTAAAAGTAAACCCATCTCTTTTCTTTAGATTTCGAGCTTCCTTGAGCTTTGTTTTTCTGTTTGGGACCTAATCCCTCTTGTCTTCTTCTTTTCTGTGTTCGTTTGCAACATCGCCGTCGGCGGCTCTCCGGCCTTGCATTCGATTCTTCAAGGTAATACTTTCCTTCTCTCTCCAATTCCGATTTCTTTAAGCCAAGTTTGGAATCCGAGTTTACTTTCCTCTTCTTTTTCTGGGTTTTGGCTTTTCTAGCGGATCCCCTTCGTTCACCAGCCACAAGGACGCCTGCATGCATGAGGGGGAGCTCCGTTTCAAACCCGAAGCGCATTTTGCACCTTGTCATCTCCTTTCCCTTGAGGTTTAGCTTCTGTTTCTGATTTGTGTTCTCTCTGGAAGTGTGGCCTTGGTATTTTGCACTTTGTCATCTCCTTTCCCTGAAGGTTTTTTTTGTTTTGTTTTTGATGTTCTGATGTTCTATGAGAATTGAGCCTTTGTCCTTATATTTTTGGTGGAAAAGTTAGCAGCAGCTTGTTGTAAATATGTTCTCAAGGGCTCATTTTGGTGTGTTGTTATGTGAATCAATCTTGTCAAATGTTGTACTTCCAGTATGTATATGAAACCATGTATGTGTTTATATTGTTTCCTTAAGCTTCTTTGTGTCCAGACCTATAGTCTTTTAGCTTGTTTTTCCTCTTTCAGTTTGTACTCTTGTGTTGTTATCTATTGTCATTTGAACATCTAAACCTACTGTATTGAGTTCGACAATCAATTGTTTTGTCCTTGTGTGAAACAGGAAATAGAACTAGCTGTAGGGGGTTAATATAGTATAGGATTAGTTGTTAACTGTTTGATAGTTGATTTTTCAAATTTTATTAGGTAAGGAGATCCGAGATTTGTTTCTCATTTAGCATGGATAAAATTTGGCTTGGTTTATGATGGTGATTCCTTTATTTTTGCAGGCTGAAACGCTTCTCGGGTATCGCAAAGAGCCGGGACAAGAATCATCCCCTTCAACTCCTTAAAGAATATAAAATAGGTACTTTTACTACTTACAGAGGAATTATGTCTGTGGTGACATTGTTAGTTGTTGTTGATATATATAGGGAGTGTTATTTTCCTGGTTTGTACAATGTGGTCAAAAATCTAGGAACTAGTAGTTGATATCTTGTAGAAGTGTGGAGTAGTTTAGCGTTTGTTGTGAGTTTTACTCTAACTATGAGAATATATATTGGTGGCTACTATTGGTTTTGAATCTTTTGATGCCTTTAGCTATTCTTATGCAATATATATATATATATATATATATATATATATATATATATATATATATATATATAATAGCCTTGATCAGTGACGTGCTCGTTACCGGGCGTGCGACAATTAAGAACCCTTTTTTGACAATCGTAGTATTGGTAAATAAGGTTCGATCAATACGAGGACTTTAGGGTGCTCCTGCGTTTACAAAACTAGAACAGATTAGATCTAATTTAAGAGTTATTTACAAAATATAAACAACAATTACATTTATAGCAATTATGATTTCAGGGGGGATTTTAGGGTTTTGGTTCTAAGTTCCTACGAAACAGGTAAATACAGAATCTAAACTAATATATACAGGTGATCATCTTCAACACACATCAACCAGCAATTTCAGAACCAATCAAACAAGTATCAACATGCCTCAAACATATAATCAATTTATCGCCAAGTGATATCAAAAACAAACTCGAAACACAAGCCTCAGCGGTCATGCATTCTTTTAATTCTACTTACTTTATCTCCTGAGCACAGAGAAGTCTAGAACCTAGGATAATTCACGCAAAGGCTGCGATCGATACTCCGTGTCACTCATAGTACCCGTCTACACTAAACATGAATCATTAAGAGCTAAAGAATTCTGAATTTGAACATGCCCAAGTTTACAGAAAGCTGCTTAACCTGCAAACATGTAACACATAGTTTCGGCTATTATTACATAACCTTCACTACTGGAGATCTACACTTACCTACGAGGCTTAGTATAGATCATAGCAACACTAACATGCAGATTAGAGTTTTAGTCTAAACAAAACTATGCATTTAATGAAATCAACAAGGCATAAAACGAATCACATGCTATCATAGACAAGTCAAAAACATGCTTAAATTAATATGAAAATTCTCAATTTCGGATCCAAAGCATCCATCCAATTTTATAGATGAAATTTATAACTTCAATCTAAAAACCAAAACAGAAACGAAGGAAGCAGAAAGTACTAGACATTGTTTACACTTTTATTGGTTTTGCGAATGTTTTTCGAGACGGTGGAGTGAAAGCAGACGCCTAGAGGACATCATAGCATCTTGGAACGTCCTAAGGAGCACCGACTTCTTGCTTCTTGGCTTGGGGATGTACGGCAAAGGAAGAGAGAAAGAGAACGTTGTTTACTGATTTTTGTGCGAAGAAGAGATGATGAAAACGTTGCTCCCTTGCTCCTTTGTATACTGTCTTGGCCAAACCCTAGCTATCCCCCTAGCCCTTGATTAATTTATGATCCAACGGTGATGAATTATTGCTTTAAATATTGCTTTAGAACTCCCCAAAATTCTCTGGAATGTTTTGCATAGTAATTCTCCGCATTAGGCATGAATAAGGACCAGGTACGTTTCTTGTTCTCCAAAGAAAATCACAGCAGTGAAAAGCTTTTCTTCTTCTGCCTTCAATCAGACGTATGACGAAAATCCTTGATTTTCCTTCCTTTATTGGTGCGCAATTAGGGTTCCTGAAAGAGAAATAAAGTCAGATAAATAAGGTAAGGAATAACAGAATTCAAATGACGAAATTAAAGGAAAGAATCTCCCTTAATTTCTGATTTATATTAGCACACATAAATCCCTTGATTACTGCGGAATTCGTCATTCCTCTTTTTATACACGTCTAAAGAATTCCTATTCCAAGTTGGATTAGGTTTCCTGACTTCAAATGGTTTCCCTGTCTCATTAGAAAAGAAAGTTTCCTAAAGAGTTTAGGAGAGTCAAAATATGAAAGATTCAGAAATAGTGAGTTTCCTAAATCAAAATAAGAAAGTTTCTTAAAATGAAATACGACTTTGCGGCTTATCTCAGATTTTGCGGCTTCATGAGACTCCTTGCTACACCAGGAATCCTTTGATTAGGATTTCTCTCAATTCTTGCGTTTTAGCCTTCTTTTGTGTAAAACTGCCTCTTTCGACCTGTAAAACAGAAACAAGCTAGAAATGACATTATAAAGGAAATAATGAAGCTAAATAGAGTCGGAAATACATTAAGAATATAACATAAAATGCGTGTATCAAATTCCCCCACACTTAGCTTTTGCTAGTCCCTTAGCAATACCAAACTAACAACAGACTCTGACAAAAGTAAACATACACGAAAAATCACAAGGTAACAAACATTCAAACTCTATTGTCTCAGAATCTCTACTCTTATGGCATCAAAATTAGCATTCATCCAAGAATCATTCCATGAAGTTTCAGAAGCTAATTGCCATGCATAGATCACATATTTACACGTAAGACCTGATAGAACAATGGTGATATTTAAGCTCAGCATGTTTCAAACAAGTACGATTCATTCTCACAAGGTATGCACTCAATCTTCACTCAGATTTTCTGGTTAAATCACTCAATAAGTATGCAAGATAGAATCACAAAGCTTGCATTTATATGAACAGAAACACAATAGAACAAATATAAACCTCATGAAAGAATCAATTACTCACATAAATGAATCATACCATAGGCTCACTTCTTAGAACAAACTCCACATATCAAGGTTTACTCATCTCTTAGATCAAAAGGAACTTTACAAAGTATTAATTTGGCTAGGCTAGGGGTATGAATTTAAGAGTAAGGAATTGCAAAAATTCCTAAGGACCTAGCAGAGCATTATCCAACGCCTTATGTCGCCAAAACAAGGACCAAGACATCTTTTGGTCCTCCAAAAACGTCGATGCACCTCCTTACACAACACGAAACAGAACAAAGGCCAAATATTTCGATTTTAGGCCTTCCATTTATATCACAACTCCTGATTCACAAATAAAGAGTATGTCCAATATTTCTTTTCTTTTTCTGCCGAAATTTTATTCTTTATTTTCCTTTTATTCTTTTCACGACATATTCTTTTCTTTTTACATAACAAAGACATTTCAAAAGCTCCTTCCCACACACTTGCTCTTCATCGTCACCTCCAGTAGTCTTCGCACAAAATGTTCTACTAGGCCCAAAGGACAAGGGTAGAGATATGTCGTACTAAGCTCAAGTAAAGAATACATGGGTGATGAAAGAAAAGCTTAACGTGGGCTCAAAGGGGTTCAAACTAAGGGGTGTGCGGCGCACACAAATAGAGACATAAGTTTATTTGACATTGGTGATCATCCTAAAAAGTTCCATTTATCATTTTCAAAATCAGAGTGTTTTATGATTAAAAGTTTCGAAAGTTCACAAGAATGAGTCCTAGTCATTTCTAGTTCATTAAAAGCTATGATGAGCAATCAAACAAATTGAAAGAATAATGAGGTTTTCGACAATTTATAGCCAAGAAAACGAATCAGAATATTTCAATAATCACTCATAAAGAATAACACATATATAGGCTCAAAAGCTCACATTTAAGGTTCATATGAATCAAAAACTTGCCTTAGCATGCTCATTTCTGTACCAAAGATTCAAATCATATCCACTACGTTTTACATGATTTCTATTCATTGCAATTAACAATCGAATATCAGTTAGAAATCATCTTGTGATCTTATCCATAATTTCAGAGATTATAATTATCATAGACAGTTAAGGGCTCTTAAGACTTAAAAACAAACAAAAGACTCAAAAAGCAAACGAAATTTTTTTAAATTTTTGACATTTTTGAATGTTTGTATTTTTCAATAAATGACTCAATAAACATGTAAATTCTTCCCCCACACTTAAACTCTACATTGCCCTCAATGTAGAACAGAATATAGCATGCAACATAGACTCTAAGTATGGAAACAGGAATTCACAACAAACAAACAAAACAAAAACTAATGAACAAAAAGTAATAGACATCCCATACTCACGGCCTTCGGGTAGGATTGAAATTTAGGCCCCTGCTCAAGGTACAAGACCTTGACCTTCAAATGAAAGCTCCTTGCAATCGATACTTCAAAGTAGATGTAGGGTGTCTAGAGAGTTGAGAAACACTTGTGATTTCCGTGCAAATTCCTGACTTGACTTTCTTCAAAGTCAGTAGAACTGCATTTCAAAACAAGATATTAATCCAACTTTCACAAATGAAACTAATAAAAATAAGGAAGTAAAAATGAAGAAAAGTTGTCCAAAAATAGTTGCAAAAAGTGCAACAAACCACTAATAAGTCTATTACATTATTCAAAAACTTGAACAAGAAATAAAAACAGAAAGTCTCAAAATTGCATAAGTGTGCGACTGATGTAGGGCTGCGTCCCTACAGTGCCTCATTTAACATCCTTGAGCTAGACGGATGACTTCCATCCTCAATCATCATCAGCAAACAGGATGTCTTCATCCACATTGTTCATCCAGCCTTCGGCAACAGAGGGAGAATCTAGGAGAGAGTAGGACATCCTTGAGTTGCCATGGCTGCCATAGCTAAAAATTGAATCATTATCGGAGTCGTCCTCTGGGTCTGCATCTGAATTCATCCCAGACATCCTTCCATTCCGAGCAGCTTGTGATTTGGGTGCACTCTCAAAGTATCCACCAAACACCTCCTCAAAGAGTTTTTCATTTTGGAGTTCATATCATCCATTCTTTTGTTGATCTTGCTGATGGACTCAAAAAGGACGACTTGCTCCTTCTTCAGCTCGTCAGTGAGGGCAATTAACTTCTTCATTTACTCCGCCTTCTTCCTCTTGGTAATCAGCTTGTGGGGAGGGATGAGGTGGGCTGATTTTGGTGCAGTGGGCTCCATTTTGGGCAAAAGAGATGGCTAAGGAAAGCTTGCCAGATTTGGGATCCTTTTAGGCTGGGCTTGTGCAATCCTTTCTTCATAGACATGGCGTGGCCACTCTTCCCTTCATGCTGGTTGCACTTGTTCTGCCTTATGCTTGACGTGTTCCTTTTTAGCTCCTCCTTTTGTGAATCTCTTCAGGAACAGCTCCTTACATGTGGCCCAAGTGACATTGTGATCAAGCTCATTGAGAAACCACTCCATGGCCTCCCCTCTCAAGCGTCGCTGAAAGATGTTCACAGCCACAGCTTTTGCATTGAGCTCCATTGGGACCATGAGCACACACACGTTCTCCACGTGTGCATTGTGAGATGCTGTATCCCATTCTCTAGTACCGTCAAACATTGGTGCCACCCTGAGCACATTGTCGAATATTTCACCCTTCTTGAAGTAGAAGATTGTGTCCAGGATAGAAGGCTTATTTGGGAAAGTCATCTATACATTCAAAGTAATTGTTAGTGAAAAGACATACAATTTGCAGAAGTTAAAAGTAAACTAAAACAAGTTAAACAAAAATGAGTTTCCATAAACACATAAGACTCTACACGTCTGCATTATCCTATGCTTAAGTTTATTTCAACTCTACACTTAGGTACGGGAACAGAGGACAATGATGTGCAATGGGACTGAAACACCTACCCAATCCATAGTCATGTTTGGTCCCATATACCTTAGTGCGACTAAGAACAAAGTTTATACAACACTAATGATTCTAAATTTTATTCACCCTTATGTTTGAGCCCAGTGGATATTTTGGTCCAAGACTGCATAATAAGTTTTGGATAACATTTGAGCCAATACCTGTGGCCCTTTTAATATAAAGCCTGTTAAGTATCGTGAGCCTTAATGGCGCGCGAGATAGGTTTCCACAAGGACTATAGCACCTCGCGGGATAAGGACTTTTCTAATTTGAGTCTGCATAGGACTCTACAGTGGCACAGCGCAGAGTCAGTGACCTAATGGGAGTCAATCACGCGGCTGGACACGTGTCATGCAGATGATTGGTTCGCGTGAGTGAAGCCGTGTCCTTATGGTATTCGGTTTCAGAATTCGAATTGGACTGATTATCTTCCTTCTGGCAGAAGGCAAGCTACTATATAAAGAGGCTCGAAGACCTACAGAAATCTCTCTCAATCTCTCAAAAATACAACAACTCAATACAAACAAACTTACAACCTAGTTGATACCTTCGAGCCTCATCTCCTTAGTTCTCAGAGTCCTTTCGGACTCATCTCTGATCACTCGTGATCCCTTTTAGTTGCTCTGCTCGCGACATACCGTGAGTATCGAATCGCCTTGTGCTTGTAATTCCTCGTCCGCGAGGTGGCACCAGAGCCCTACTTTCGTTTGATCAGAAGTATAGGTCAGTGCACTACAGCAACAACTCTACTACATTCCGCGTCCGCGCGGTGACACGCCCAGCATATCGACAAAGCATTGACTGCTACCATCTCTCTGCCCCTGCTGAGGATCGTGGCCAAAACACCTTCAAATTCATATCTCAAGTTGTAAACTATATTGATGGGGACATAGGCGTTGACATCTAAACACAAGCAATTCCGTGGTTTCAGAAGGCTTGAATGGCCAGGCTGAAGTAGGGCTGTCAATTCCGACACAACTCGAAACCCACACGAAATAAAACGGGTAGAACCCGCACGATTAAAAAGCGGGTCAACCCGTCATGACCCATTTAATAAACGGGTCAACCACAAGTCATTTCGTGTTGCTCGTCATGACCCATTTAATAAATGAGTCAACCACGGGTCAACCCGCCAACACGAAATGAACCCAAATAACACGTTTATTAGATGGGTTGGGTTATATAATATATAACCCGCGTACATGACCCATTTAAAAAGTAATATTACATGTGTATAAGAGTCAAGTACGTCTTTCTTCACTTTACCCTAGGGTTACCAAAACACTATAAATTCTCTTGTTTCAGTCTTGTATCAATACACAAACCCTAAGGTTCACGGCTCATCAGCTCTCTGTGTTCGCGGCTCATCAACTCTTTGTAAAGGTATTTTGATCACGTCAATGACAATTTTATATATGAGAATTATTTGACTGATTCTTAGTTTTGTTTGATCAACTTTTGCGCTGAGAGACATAGTTGTTATCAATTTAGCGTCTCCCACTCCATCCTTATTCTCTTGTTTTGTTTCACGTGATGCTTATTGCTTATTATAAATCTTAATTGAGTTTGCATATAGTCCACGTGCTAGTGTGAACCAATTTTTTACCAAATTCTCATGAATTTCTTATGGTTATTGTTTGATACCATTATTTATATAAACTACATGAAATCTATACATTTGTTATATATTCAGCCTTACTCACAATTAAGAGAAAAAGTTGTTCTGCCTATAACTTTTTAGTTACTAATATATTGTATTATGTATGATAGATGAATGTTATTCATGACAATACTCAAGACGCTCAATATGATATTACCGAGACCAATGAGAATGTGATGCAAGATTGCCAAGAAATAAATACTGCATCTCCATAGTGTGGTAAGAGGCGAAGAAAACTCACCTCAAATGTATGGTCTAAATTTGAAGTTCTTCCATTGGGTCCGGATAAGAAACAAAGGGCTAAGTGCCTAAGATGCGGTGTTACCTACCTGTACTCTAGCATGTATGGTATAGGGAATTTGAAACGTCATATAGCATCTTGTGTGAAACAAAAAATTCTAGACTTAGGACAGTTAGTTGTATCACATAATGATGATGGCTCTCTGATCACAAGGTCTGCTAAATTTGATCATGAAAAATTTAGTGAACTATTGGTGACAGCTGTTGTTATGCATGATTTGCCTTTTCAGTTCGTTGAGTATGCTGGGATTAGAAACCTATTTACTTATATATGTGCTGATATCAAGTTGATATCTAGGAACACTGCTAAAGAAGATGTTATGAGTATGCATGCTAGAGAAACGAAGAAGCTTAAGAAGACTTTAATTTCTATTCCTAGCAGAATTTGCTTGACTTCTGATTTGTGGACTTCTATTGCAACTGATAGTTATCTTACTCTGACTGCTCATTTTGTTGATGATGATTGGAAACTATAAAAGAGAGTACTGAACTTTAGTTTTATGCCTCCTCCACATACTGGTGTGGCTCTCTCTGACAATATAAGCTGTTAGTAGATTGGGGTATTGAAAGAAAATTGTTTCCTATGACTTTAGACAATGCATCTTCCAATGATTGTTTTGTTGAGTTACTAAATGGACAGCTTAGACTGAGGGATGTGCTTCTAATGGATGGTGAGTTTTTCATGTTCTTTGTTGTGATCACATCCTTAATCTGATTGTGCAAGAGGGGTTGAAAGAAATTGATGGTTCTATTGTGAAAATCAGGGAGAGCATCAAGTATGTTAGGGGTTCACAAGGAAGAAAACAAAAATTCTTAGATTGTGTTGCACAAGTTTCCTTAGAATGTAGAAAGGGCTTACGTCAAGATGTACCAACCAGATGGAATTCTATATACATTATGCTTGATAGTACAATTTATTATCAACGTGCATTTCTTCATATGCAGTTAGGTGACTCTAACTACAAGCATCCACTTACTCATGTGGAAAAAAGTGGAAAAGATATGCAAGTTTATGAAGGTGTTCTATGACGTTACTTGCTTGTTTTCTGGAACTTATTATCCCACATCTAATTTGTACTTCCCTCAAGTCTTTGTGGTTGAAGTTACTTTGAGTAAGGCCAAGAATGATCATGATATGTTTTTAAGTAATATGGCATCCCAAATGATCACCAAATTTGAAAAGTATTGGTCTGAGTATAGCTTGATTCTTGCAATTGCTGTAATATTTGATCCTCGATACAAGTTGCAGTTTGTGGAGTTTACATAAAAGTTCATTCTACGTCAATGAATTATGCCTCTACATCATCAAGAAATCAAGATATTAGTCCTCCTCTTGCTGCTGATGCAATGATTTCTGAAGAATGCATAGATATTATGAAGGTAAATAAAATATGTTTTTCTCTTTATATTATGGTATTTGTTTTTACGAATTTATTTAAAATGGTAAATAATCTCCTAAAATTCTAAAACTTTTTGTGTTGGACGCACTATGTATCTATTATGTTCTTATATATTTTCATTACTTTCTGATAAGTTCTGGTTATGTTTTTAATTATTTTTTCGTCTGTTGTTCACTTGGTTATGTTGACATTGTGTAACTGTAGGATTTTGATGAGTTTGAAAGTAAAGAATTTGTTTTCTCTACCCAAAAGACTTAGTTGCAATTGTACTTAGATGAACCAAGGTTACTAAGGACTACAAACTTGAATGTCCTTCACTTTTGGAAGGCAAACCAATTTCGCTACCCGGAATTATCTATCATGGCTCGTGATGTACTATCCATTCCGATTTCTACAGTTGCTTTCGAGTCCGCATTTAGCGTTGGTGGTAGAGTTTTTGACCAATATCGTAGTGCACTTAAATCTGAAACTATAGAAGCTCTTATCTACACACGTGATTGGATATTTGCGGAAGAAGGTATTTGTTCTATACTTTTTCTATAAAAGTTTCTTCTCTTTTAAACATGCCATGCTGATTTGTTGTTTTCTTCTTATAAGTTGATGTTCATACTTTGCCACCAAAATTGGATGACTTAACTGAAGATATTACCAAGTTAAGCATTAGTGACGTCAATAGTGAATCTGTTGGTTGTTCCACAGTTGCTACTCATTCGAGCTATGAGAAATAAAGCTAAAACATATTAGAAAGTGACTTTCTCTTCTTGGTACGTAAGTGATTTTATTTTTGTTATCATTTATTTGATTGTGAGGAAGTAGATTTCCAATTATGTATTCTAATGTTTGCTTATGAGTTTGATACTAGTCTACTGACTTGAATTTGTTTTCGATTGTAGGTGGTGATCACTTGTTTATCCTTTTATGCTGAATAAAATGAAGCTAAATAAAATAATGACTTGGATTCTTGGAACTTGAAAGTTAGGATTTGACGCTTTTATTTTCAAAGTTAAACTTCAAATTTAATTATGGATTATGTCTTTTAATTTCAGATCGGGAGTGTTTGACTTTATATTGGAAATTTGGATTTGATTATTCATGAGTTATAAAATTATGCTTTTGTGGAGTTTTTAATGAATATAATCAAGTGATGTTTTTTTTTTTTATTAAATGAGTCACAGTTGTCATGGGTCATTTTGTCGAATACGACATGACCTATATATTAAACGGGTTGGGTTTGGGTTTAGATTTTTGACATAATTATTAAATGGGTTGGGTTTGGGTTTGGGTTTGTATCTTGTGACACGTGAAATTCCTTGACCCGACACGAATCCGACACGATACGACCCATTGACAGCCCTAGGCCGAAGTGAAACGGGCTGGTAGAGTTTTGTTTTTAGTGGGCTACGGAGGTCGAAACCCATATCATGCTTACACACAGTCTATAGCCCTTTGAAACACAATTTTGGTCCCATTCGCTTACTCGGGCCTTGACACCACTCAAGGTGCCCCTTACTCAGCTAGGAACTACTTGTATTTTCGATGGTCCAACAAGAGCACAATATGGGCCACTCTCAACCTCGAGAGACCTTAAAAAGGAACTCACGAAGGCTTAAGGCCCAAATCTACTTTTGTGGCCTCTTTGATTGGACAATTTACTAGATGAGAATAAACCTGAAAAGAAAATAAAACAAACAATCAGTAATAAAGTTAATTAAGTAAACTAAATAATTAAACTAAAAGAAAACCGTAGGAGACTTTTAAAGTCCCCGGCAATGGCGCCAAAATTGACGTGCTCGTTACCGGGCGTGCGACAATTAAGAACCCTTTTTTGACAATCGTAGTATTGGTAAATAAGGTTCGATCAATCCGGGGACTTTAGGGTGCTCCTGCCTTTACAAAACTAGAACAGATTAGATTCTAATTTAAGAGTTATTTACAGAATATAAACAGCAATTACATTTACATGATTTTAGGGGGGATTCAGGGTTTTGGTTCTAAGTTCCTACAAAAAAGGTAAAGACAGAATCTAAACTAATATATACAGGTGATCATCTTCAACACACATCAACCAGCAATTTTAGAACCAATAAAACAAGTATCAACATGCCTCAAACATATAATCAATTTATCGCCAAGTGATATCAAAAACAAACTCGAAACACAAGCCTCAGTGGTCATGTATTCTTTTAATTCTACTTACTTTATCTCCTCAGCACAGAGAAGTCTAGAACCTAGGATATTTCATGCAAAGGCTGCGATCGATACTTTGTCACTCAGAGTGTCACATCCTGATTCTTAAGTTAATTTGCGGGTATTTACTTTTGTGTTACTTTCACCTTTTTCCGTTTTGAGTAAATGTTTATTGTGAAACGACCATAGAGTTGACTTTTTATAGGAAAATTATTTTAGGAAAATTTCTTTAAGGAAGTTGTAGAGGACGTTAATACGAATCCATAGACATGCTATACGTTAAAATCGGAGTTCGTATGTGAAAGTTATGGTGTAAAAACTAATGTTACTATTTTTGGTCGGTGGGATAAAAATGTCCAAAGGTGGAAAGTCAAAAAGTAAAAATCAGAAACTCACCCTCACTCTCTCTCCTCTCTCCTGCGTCTCTCTCTTCGCCGGAATTCTTTGGTGCCGTCCGGCCGAGATAGGAGGCGATCTTGGTATCAAATCGAAGCTTGAAATATCCTCTTCAAGTCTAGGTAGGTGGCTAGTCGTGTTGCAGCCTTGAGGGAGAAATCACGCCGGAAAAGTCGCGCCATCACCGCCGGATTCGTCTTTCCGGAACTTCCTTTTCTGGCCGCCATAGCTGGAGCTTCTAGTCTCCTTTGGAAGCTCTCCTCTTATACAACAAACCCTTAAAAGGTTTCAATCCATCTTGAGCTACGTAAAGAGAATCGGACATTTGAAATTCTAGGGTATAAATTGGGATTTTTGTTGTTTTGGTTTGATTACCCTGAACTTTCTGCTAAGGAAGTTGTTGTGCATGTTGAGAGGAAGATTGTGTCAAATTTTGGTGAGCATTGGAGGTCGCCGGAGTAGGGGCTGCCGGCGGAGCAGGCGGTGGCGGCACCACTTTTGGGTAATTTTTCATGTTAATTAATGTGTTATGCTGTGAGGAGTTCATTGTTGTTAAGTTTGAAATTTTTGGAGGAGTTTTGGTTAAATTTGAGATTTTTCAATGATTGAAGATTTTGACCGGTGTTAAAATAAGAATCCGACCATTTGATTTTCTTGGTTATGGTCCTTAAGTGCTAGAATTGATGAACTGAGGTTGTAGTTGAAGTTTGGTGAAAATCTAATTAGCTTAACCCTAGCTTGATTAGTGGATTAAGTGGAAGGATTTCGGTGCTTAAGTTAAAGCATTTATTTTTTTCATAAATTGAAGAGTGGTTCTAAACGTATTTAATGTGCCAGGATACGAGGGGATCTCGCTTAAGTGGCGATTTGGATATCGGCGGGCTTATGCCTAAATTTGTGAGTGGATATTTTGGTTTTAAATAAATATGCATACAAGATTTTATAATTTATTATTTTATTTTTCGAGCTTATATTATAATTTCAGCTTATGAGATGATCTTGAAAATTATTTGAGTTTGAAGCATTGATTAATGGTTAGTCATGATTTATGGATTTGAGCTCGGATTATTAATTTGGTATTTGAGTTTAGATATTCTTTATAAATTCCGGATTTCATTATGATTGTTTTATTTGTGGACTTTGAGATTTATAAAAAAATTCCGAAAAATGGGATTTTCGGTAGTTCGTTATTTATAATTTTCGCATTTATTTGTGGAATATCAATCTTGACCTTGAGAATATTTTAGCGAGTATTTTGAATGAGATATTATTTACGATTTTTACTTGTTAATTAACTCTCGCTTATATTATGGCTTTGAGAATAATTTGACGTGTGAGACACGTCATTGAGTTTTATTTTAATTTCTTATGATAATTTTCAAGTACGGTTGGGAACCGTACCATTCACATGATCTTGGGGAAGTTTTATGGATTTAAGTGATTTCGTATGTTTTTAGTCACCATACTAGGGTTGTTATTATTCATTACTAGCTAACCTTTATTAGCGGTCCTCACCATAGGTGAGTCGAGCACTTAGCGTGGGACACTACTATAACCTGGGAAACACCAACCTGAGCCTTGGAGGCTCCTCTTACATGGTGATAACTCTTTCCCGTTTTTATTTTTCTCAGTTATATATTTGATTAACCAGCGGGGCTGGTTTATCTCTTTTTACGAGATTTCTTTATCCGAGTAACCAGCGAGGCTGGTTTGTCCATTCTTATGCGATTTTGGATTTTAAGTTATATGGTTTATCAAAGTTTCGTGCAGCTAAGTTTTAAGTTTGAAACGTGGGAAAGTATTTAAATTACGTGTTTGTTAAATTGTTTAAATTATTTTTCTCCACTCACTCTAACGTTTTTAAATTACTTTCTCATGGGTCCTTTGTTTTAAATGCCCAGTTTGCAGGCTAAGTTTAAATGAGGTCGAGCGTATATGGAGTCGAGGCATAGTCAGAGGCTGCTTCCGCTTATTTTTTATTCTTTGTTTTTCCTTCATTATAGATATGCTCTGATAACCATTTAAGATTGTTATTAGTTGATTAAGGCTTGAAGTGTATTTTGAGAGATGTGATGAACTTGGGGAGCAGGAAGGCTCCAGGACTTGAGGATGGATGATTTATAATAGAAGTGTTTATCTGGAATTTTTCAGGTAAGGGTTGTCCATTTTCAAGGTAGATTATGCCGAATTTTCGGTAAATTTTCCTTTGAGGTGGATCCCGCAAGATTTACTTCGGGTTTGAGGGTGAAATTCGGGATGGGTCCTAACACAGAGTACCCGTCTAAACTAAACATGAATCATTAAGAGCTAAAGAATTTTGAATTTGAACATGCTCAAGTTTACAGAAAGCTACTTAACCTGCAAACACATAGTTTCAGCTATTATTACATAACCTTCACTACTAGAGATCTACACTTACCTACGAGGCTTAGTATAGATCATAGCAACACTAACCTGCATATTAGAGTTTTAGTTTAAACAAAACTATGCATTTAATGAAATCAACAAGGCATAAAACGAATCACATGCTACCATAGACAAGTCGAAAACATGCTTAAATTAATCTGAAAATTCTCAATTTCAGATCCAAAGCATTCGTCCAATTTTAAAGATGAAATTTATAACTTCAATCCAAAAACCAAAACAGAAACGAAGGAAGCAGAAAGTATTAGACATTGTTTACACTTTTATTGGTTCTGCGAAGGTCTTTCGAGACGGTGGAGTGAAAGCAGACGCCTAGAGGACATCAGAGCTTCTTGGAACGTCCTAAGGAGCACCGGCTTCTTGCTTCTTGGCTTGGGGATGTACGGCAAAGGAAGAGAGAAAGAGAACGTTGTTTACTGATTTTTGTGCGAAGAAGAGATGATGGAAACGTTGCTCCCTTGCTCCTTTTTATACTGTCTTGGCCGAACCCTAGCTATCCCCCTAGCCCTTGATTAATTTCTGATCCAACGGTGATGAATTATTGCTTTAAATATTGCTTTAGAACTCCCCCATAATTCTCTGGAATGTATTGCACAGTAGTTCTCCGCATTTGGCATGAATAAGGACCAGGTACGTTTCTTGTCCTCCAAAGGAAATCACAGTAGTGAAAAACTTTCCTTCTTCTACCTTCAATCAGACGTTTGACGAAAATCCTTGATTTTCCTTCCTTTATTGGTGCGCAATTAGGGTTCCTGAAAGAGAAATAAAGTCAGATAAATAAGGTAGGGAATAACAGAATTCAAATGACGAAATTAAAGGAAAAAATCTCCCTTAATTTTTTATTTATATTAGCACACATAAATCCCTTGATTACTGCAGAATTCGTCATTCTCCTTCTTATACACGTCCAAAGAATTCCTATTCCAAGTTGGATTAGGTTTTTTGACTTCAAATGGTTTCCCTGTCTCATTAGAAAAGAAAGTTTCCTAAACAGTTTAGGAAAGTCAAAATAGGAAAGATTCAGAAATAATAAGTTTCCTAAATCAAAATAAGAAAGTTTCTTAAAATGAAATAGGACTTTACGGCTTATCCTCAGATTTTGCGGCTTCATGAGACTCTTTGCTACACCAGGAATCCTCCTTTGATTAGGATTTCTCTCAATTCTTGCGTTTTAGCCTTCTTTTGTGTAAAACTGCCTCTTTCGACCTATAAAACAGAAACAAACTAGAAATGACATTATTAAGGAAATAACGAAGCTAAATAGGGTCGGAAATATATTAAGAATATAGCATAAAATGCGTGTATCAATCAGATTGCTTTCTAATTGAGTTGCGTCTCTGAATAATTGTTGGACTAGTTGCTTTGTTCAAATTTCCATCTGTTTTGGAATATGCGATTGTTGCCAATATATTTTTGTTTAGGAACTCGTCCTAATCTTAGATATTATGCTCGTGTCTGTTTTTGATGAGTAGGGGGTTTAATGTTTCTCTGCGATTTTACATACTCATCTCTATTGAGTTGTATATATAATTTTACTTGCAGTTACTTCAACTGATTTACTGGTTGCAAGATTGAATTTTTTTCTTTTACTTTTGGTTGCAGGATTTCAGTTTGGCTACACTTGTGAGTATATACTGGATTCTCTTATTGCGCGCAGGTAATTGCATTAGATTTTGCATTGTCTCAAAATAGATTTAGTACAGCTTATGCTTTTAGTTGTGGCTTTGAGTTTCTACTTTAGTCATCTATGTTTCTGCCATTCTTCTAATAATTTTAGTTTCTCCCAGTAGCAATTTCTGTCTGTTTGTCTTCTCTTATAATGTTACACACTTTGTGTTTGCTAGTAATAAAGTTATGTGCTTTATGTTCAGTGACTAGCTTTTATGTTAGGAAACCATACTAGGTTTTTATGTTGATGACTCAATCAATGACCTTACGTATGGAACAAGTACCTGAACATAAAGATCGATTGGTTTCTGGTGTTTTTAATAGGAAGGGAATGGTTCAGTAACTTTCAGAAGTTTAGTTCTTGTGGGTTAATTGCTTAATTTTGTGTTTGATGGCAGGTTAATGTACTTTTTGTTTCCATGTTTGCTTCTTTGTTGATTTGAATAAAATGGTGTTAATTGATGTTGATTGTAGTCAGTAAACTATTTGTAGAACTTGAGTGCTTACATGTACTACGGTTCGATGTGTTCTTGTTAGTTTTTCTTCCTAATGTGTGAGGTAAGTGTCTTGCCCAAAAAGAAAGAGATGAGACTTTTAATTTATTTGAGCTGATCTTGTTATACTCTATTGATGTTCATGAATGTAATGTGTTGATCTTGTTATACTCTTGTCACTTATATTTACTAAAAATGAAGTTCAAACTCTCTGTTTTGGCAAATAAGTACAAACTCTCTCTAGATAACACCAGATTAGTTATACATGGAGATTAGTTATAAGTACGGTTCATAAAGATATATGTTGCCTCTCTAGATTGTGTTCACAGGTTTTGGTTGTTGATGTTGTGCCTGTTTATGGCTGATCTCTTGCAGTTTGATCATTGTAAGAGACCAAATTCTAAGTCTCTTGTGAATGCCCTCATTCCTCTTAAGAAAGAAACAAAGTATGCTAACTTCATTTATCTTGTAATGATCATGCTTTTGAGTATGCTACAAAATTTGATTTATTTATCTAATATTTGAAATGAGTTTTATTGTTGTACATGCTCTTGTAATATTTTTTTAGTTAAGAGGCATGATGAGTGAATTTTTTGGTGTCATATCACAGGTTAATGAGGGTATCAATTATATGAGCATGAATTGCTGGACTGGAAAACGTGCAGAAGTGAGCTTTCATTTTGCAATTCAAGTTATTTGATGATCAATATATGTAGATTCATGCAAACTAAATTGTGTATCATGTACAACTTTGTATTTTAATTTCTTGTATGGATAATAGGGCATGCTTTTAAAGTCTCATTTAAAATAATAGTTAGGATTCTTTCGGTCAGATTTTGGTGATTTAAATGTGTTTTAGTAGGACATACAACACATTAATGGCAATCCAACGTTGTCTGACGAAAATGATTGGACAACAAATTATTCTGTAATGTAACGTTGTGTATCTATTCACACCATGCCTATTAGTAAAAATCAACATTGTGTATCTATTCACACCATGCCTATTAGTAAAAATCATATCTACTCTTTAACAATCAAACAACTATGAAATCGAGAAAACCCGTTGTATGAACATCACCTCACACAATAGTTTTCATGTCGAAAGCTGTTGTGTGAATGTCGACATATATTGTTGAGAGTGACCTCGACATATGTCAATATTCACACAACAACTCTTAAAAGGAACAGTTGTGTGAGTTAACAATCACACAAGGGTTTTCACTGAAAAAACTGTTGTGTGATTCTCGGCAGATATCATCTACGTATGTCGATAGCTGTCGAGAAGCAGCTCGGTATCTGTCGATAATATCTGCCAAGAATCACACAATAATATTCTACAAAAAACTATTGTGTGATTCTCGGCATAATTCATCAACATACGTCGACAGCTACCGAGAAGAAGCTCGACATGTGTCGGTAGCTGTCGATGATATCTGCCGAGAATCACACAACAGTTTTTATTGTAGCGTTGTGTGTAAGTTGGTCAGACAAGCTTTTTTTGGTCGTTGTGTGACATGTTCATCAGACAGCGATCGAATTAACAAAGGTTTTGACTTTTATCAGACGACGTGTGTTGCCTGTCGTATGATGCATTATCTGGCGTAGTGTGTGTTTGTTTTTCTTGTATATATTACTAACTGGTTTTTGGTTTCTTTTGTTTTAAAATGTGGCAGCAAGCCTACGAGGTGTGTTCTATATGCTCTATGGTTGGTCATTCATCTGAGACATGTCTAAACATGCAATATTATGGTTACTACGATCAAAGTAGCATGTTTGGAAGATATCAAGCAAACCAAGGGCATTGGAATGATCATTATGCGCCTGCCTACAATTCGGCATGGGAGCATCCTCCTTATTCTGAGTGGAATGGCTACACAAATGCTCAACAAGGATCCTACAATGGGTTTGAAGCTTTCTCGTATTCATATTATGATCCTCTGTCGCAAACATGTCAAGGTGAGTCTCTTGAAGATTCGGTTGCTTCTATGACTAATGTTATTGCATCCTTTGCGCAGAGTATTGCTTCCTTTTCGCATAGTGTGGCTACTTATGTGCAGAACCTTGATGCTCATGAACAAAGCTTTAATGAATCTTTTGAGAATATTGGGCGACACTTTGATTCGATTTTGGCTTACTTGACTCATGAGTGAAGGGAGCAAGGACAATGTCAAGAGGATTCCATGAGTTGTGAGATCGACTGGTCGGTAGCCGATGAGTCCTCAGAGGCTATTGTACCTCCAGAGCACCCTCCTACACATATGACAGATCGGTGGGAACCTCCTACAACCACCTCTTTGCTTCAATCTCATGGTGCACCACTTGACTCAATAATAGATGAGGATGAAGACTCAGATTTGGAGGAATTCTATGAAGAGAACTTCGAGGACTCTAACAATGAGAAACTTCAAGCTGAGCATAATGACAACGAGTTCCATGTGTTGGAGGAGATCACAGTGCCTCATGAAGATCAAGAGTGTTTCATGCATAATGCGAGTTATTGCTTAAAGGAGGAGACCGTCAAAGCTTCTATGTTTGAGCCTATGTTGCCAATGCATGTTCGACCACCAGATTCTCCTTTGCCACATTCAAGTTCTCCACATGATTCATCCATCCAAGTACCATTTGATTTGTTTCAACATGTGGAGATGGTGATCAATGAGCATCCAAAATCTGATAAGGAGATTCTTTTATCCATGCTTGGTGGATTCCAAAAGAGAAGGAGACAATGGAAGAAGAGAAAGAAAAAAAAGAGTTACGAATCACATCTTTCCATTCATCTTAAGGTACCCAAGTTGCTATCAAGGGAGCATGAAACATCATTGAAAAAAGTTAAGCATCTTGTGGATCCAAGACCGAAACCTCCTGATTATCTTTGATGAGGAGTTGTCATGACATGGAGGAGGGAGATTTCAAAGGGGCGCTTTCTTATTCCTTTTCTTCTCTTTATTTGCTTCATGTTTTGTTTGCTTTTATGTTTTTGGTTTGTGTGTAGGTCAGGTAGTTGAGAAAAGTTCGAGAAAATCACTTTTTGATGGAAACCGTTTTTCTGCCTAACAGATCAGTTCACTTTGAACGACCACCGTTCACAGCTCACTTGGAAGTAGAAAAAGTTCCATATATGGATCAAAAGGCCCACGAGTCTACTTTTCAGTGGATTTGACAGAGCCAGATTCTGAGTTCTCATGAGCTCAAAACTTCAATTTGATACAGCAAGGTCAGCTCAGGAAAGCCGAAACTGTGCAGCAGTGTCACTTTAAACGCAAAACAGGGAGTACTTCCCTGGGTCCAAATGCGGCCTGCCATATATAGAATCAAAGCTCCAGATGTGTGCTTCATGCTCCCCAAGTTTCACCATCATTGGATTAGCGAAGCTCCCGAAATTCAGGTTTAAATGGGTAAAGATTATTCTGTCAGTTTTTCTGTAGACTTTCAGTTTTTATCCGGGCTGTAACTTCCAAGCCGCTGGAAATTAGGAGGTGATTTACATATCCACTGAAAGCTAGCAACATCAACTTTCGCCTCCAGGTGGTCGTTCAGTTATCTGACGCTACATCAGAAGGTTATGGGGGAACATGGGCTGGTGAAGCAAATTTGCAACTTCTAAAAGATGATTTCCCCCTCTTTGCTTTCAAACACGTTGGGAGGTCTTCAAGAGGGAGCACTCTTACTCTTTTCTCATTTACATTTGTTTGTTAGTGTTTGTTTCATTCTTCACTTAAATCCTATCATTGCATGATTATCTATATGAAACATTGAGGGCAATGTTTTGGTTTTAGTGTGTTTTCTTCCTAACATTGATGAGTTTGAATTTTTATGGAATATTATGGTAACAAAAGGATTGCAGGCATGTGTTAGATTCTTGATTTTAAGTAATTGCTAATAGATTTTCATGACTATTATGCTTGAGTTAGGTGCATTGATAGTTAGATTAATGTAATGATTGAGGATTGATTGATGCATGCTAAGGATAAGTTAAACTTGATTCATATGACCTCTTATGTGAGCTTTTGAGCTTTATATATGTGCTTTCTTTGTGAGTGGTTATTGAAAATATTCTGATTCGTTTTCTTGGCTATAAATTTTCGAAAACCTAATTATTTTTTCTTGTTGTTTGATTTCTCACCAAAGCTTTTAATGAACTCTAGATGATTAGAACTCACTCTTGTGGACTTTCGAAACTTTTTATCATAAAACGCTCTGATTTTGGAAAGGATAAATGAAACTTTTTAGGATGAACACCATTGTCAGATTGCCATGTGTCCCTATTTGTGTGCGCGGCACACCCCATAGTTAAACCCCTTTGAGCATACGTTAAGTCTTTTCTTTCATCACCCATAAAATGCATTCATTGAGCTTAGTGTAGTGATATCTCTACCTTTGTCTTTTGGGCCTAGTAGAGCATGATGTTGTGATGTATTGTGTGGAAGTATGCCAACTCACTTAATTCTTCAAAATCAGCTTCAAATCGGGGTTATAAGTCGTAATATGAAGTGCAAACTCGTGGGCCTCCCGGTGTGATTTGGGCCTCAAAACACAAATTCCCGTCAAGAGTCATACTTGCGCGCAGATTGACCTTCTGGTACTAAATTGGCCATAACTTCTTCTAGGAAAATGCTATTCACAAACCGTAAAATGCTACAAAATGCTGACATCCGTAGTTTTCCGTTGATATAAGACTCATCATCTGGTTCTTCAAGAGCTGCCCTCAGTTCTCCGTTGAAGTTGGCTGACTTTCAAAGGCAGATTTCTGAATTTCGCCTTCCAATCTCCCTTTTTCCATCCTTTCTTCTTATTTGCTTCGGAATACCTAGAAAACAAAGTAAATAACTAGAAAACACACCAAACAAACAAAGAAAGTATAGAGGATTTTGATACAAATAATGTATAATTATGCACCTATCAAATACCCCCACACTTAAGCTTTGCTAGTCCCTAGCAAACAAAAGAAACTAACCAAAACAGAAGACACAAACTTAACATCTTCCAAACATCTTAGAGTACTCTTAAAGTCCTCAAGCATGGTCAACAAAATTCAAGTAGTCACATATTAGAATTCACAACTTCACTTAAGAGCTAATTTATTTTGATAACCATCATTCTCAAATCATTATACAAGGATAATTAAACCAATGCAACAAAGGAGAATCAACATCGTCATGGGTCAAACAAGTGTCCACTCAATTTCTCACAAAGATGCTCTCAATTTCTTTTCACTCATGATTTTTTGGCTCAATCTCTCAATTATATGCAATAGAAAGTAGCTTGCATATTTATATGAACAAAAAGCACATGGCAACATAAATAAACCTCATGAAGGAATCAATTACTCACACAAATGAACCATACCATAGGCTCAACTCTTTGAACAAACTCCACAGATCAAATTTTACTCATCTTTTAGATCAAAAGGAACTTTACAAGGTAATACTTGGGTTAGGCTAGGGGTATGAGTTGAAGAGTAAGGAATTGCAATTCCTAAGGACCTAGTAGAGCAACATCCACAGACATATTACTTTATCTATCTATATTTGTGTTGTCACACCCTAATTTTCGAAAGAAATTTTCAAAAATTTTGGCATGATCTAACTTAAAATAATAACATCCCAACCTGTTTTTCAACAACAACAAAACAACCATAACAACAACAACAACAACGAAACTCAATTACAAAATAGAAATTTCCACAAAATCTATCCCTGAATTAAGATTACACTTCCTTGTTTACATAACGTGCAAAACAAGAACATGAGAACAATCTCATGACTTAAATATTGTCTACTCAAATCTAAAACTATACAAAGTCTGATAAAAAAAAGGAGAACCCTGCCACTACGCCTCCTTCTCACCCCTGCCGATCCTCACCTGCAGGTCTAATCCCTACATTAAGAATTGGTGCACCGGGATTGTAGAATAACAAACCCGGTAAGCTAAAAAGCCCGTATGAGTAACTCAAAAATAACTCCACATTTATCACATCCAACATTTAACACATCCAACATACCCCAAATGAAATTTGATCAATAATTAAAAACCACACATTAACAAGAAATGTACCCATGAGTCTCAGATATTTAGTAAATACCCCTCATGACCTATAACAACAATATGTGTACTCATGGGTCCCAGATACCATCAAGTATCTCCCATGACCTACACCGACAGACAAAGTAGAGCTCTAATTCTTAACCGTAACCAATCACCCGGCCAAAGGCTTGGAACCCGGTTTGACTGTCCAATACCAAAATACAAAATAATAAATAGCATCTTAACCGTAACTAATCACCCAATTAAAGGCTTGGAACCCGGTTAGGCTATTTATCCAACAATCATTATATCACAACATTATTATCAACTACACAAGATTCACATCATAAAATTATATCATTCACAAGGATATAATTATATGAACAATATAAATTATTCCAATAACATAGCTTCTCACAATTTAATAAAATTATGATCATATGAGCCTTCAAGTAACACATAAGGAAAACTTGTTTTATCTTACCTATGAGCCGTTGGCGATCAAGCTCATATATTTTTAAAACCAATAATAGCAAAATATTAAAATCACATCATAAACATTATCCTCCTCAAATGACCATAATTAAACTTGGTTCAAAAGTGAACCTTAGTGAGATTTACTCACTTAAAATAATCCTGCTGCGTTCTTCCGCAACACAAGAGCCAAGGAACCCAACAACTCACAAATCACCTAAAATTATACAATTAAAACTCTTAGTAAAAACACCACAAGGATTAAAATACCCTTAACTTAAAGGTTGCCCAAAGAAGGGCAATCCTTCCTCCAAGACCTCCCAAGGTCATCGGACACTCAACAACAATCACACTACCTCCAAGACCAAATTTTCCAAGTTTCCGACCTAACAAACACCTAGAACCAATTTAACACCTACAAAGCAAAAACCTAATCAACACTCATTCTTCACACACAACAACACCCTAGCAACTACAAATACTAGCTAACGCAGCAGTCAAGGCCTCTACCTTGCCCGGACGTGCTCCTACGCGCCGTCATAGGCGGCGGAGAGTGAGCCTCAAACGCCACCACCAACCTCAAAATCTACATAAACTCCCAACACCAACCTTAAAGAGCAGAGTAAAAGGAACACTTTTTATACCTGAGGCTAAGCTCGGTTCAACCTTGAACTGCTCCCAACAGCCACCGCAACCTCCGCCCCCAAATCTGCAAACTAGCACTCCAAACCTCAAACTTAGATCACAAGAGGAGCATAAACATGTCTAGAGGAAGGAGGAGGACAAGACTCACCCAACTCTGGCCTAAAATGCCGTCGGAAACTACGAAATTCCGGCAAGACCGCCACAGCTCCTCCGCCTAGCGGCGACGTCTAGGCAACGAGACAGTGAGTGGCGCTGCCCTAGGAAAGAAGAGAAGGTCTGTGCGCACCGAAAGAGACCGATGGCGGTCGGTGTTTTGGCCATGATCCTCAGCGCGCGGAGCAGAGGTAACTAACGAACAAAGAGAAGGGGGTGTTGCGGGCGTGCCACCTCGCGGACGAGGAAAGAGTTGTAGGTGTGCGAGATCTTGACTTCTGATCAGGCGAATGGGGTTTCAGGTGCCACCTCAGATGAGGATTTACGAGCACAAGCGATCGATACTCACGGCGGCGCGAGCAGAGCAACTAATAGGGAGTTCAGAGAGAAGTCAGGGTAGAGTCCGGAGGGCTCTGAAGAAGAAACCTAGGCGGCGACGCTTAGGGTTAGGGTTTCGAGGAGCTCGAAGGGTAACTGGGTTTCAGTTTGTATTGTGTTTTTGTGTTTGTTTGAGAAAGTGATTCTTTTGCTTCAGCAGGGAAGCGAAGGCAGAGCTCCGGGGAGTAGTTCTTTGTGTTTTTGTGTTTGAGCGCCGCAAGTCGAAGGTTTGTATACTTCTGTTGAGTAGTTCTTTGTTTTATTTGTATTGAGAGTCGTCAATTTCTGTAAACCTTCGAGCCCTTTATATAGTGATTCGACTTGCGGCGGAAGAAAGATAATCATAGAATTCAAGTCGAACTCTGAAACCCTGATAGCACAAGGGCACTGTTCCGTCCATGCGAACCAACCATCTTGTGACACATGTCCAGTTCGCACACTTCATTCCGCGCATAAGGCATTGCTTCCGCGCCGCCAACTGTAGACTCCTATGCGAACTGAAATTCATCCCGCGGGCTGTCACAGGATGCTATCTCGCGTGCTCCTGAAGCTCGCTTCCATTTCGCGGGCTATTGCAGCTCGCGAGCCTTAAAAGGGCTTTTTATATTAAATGGGCCACATGGATTGGCCCGAAGCATATCAAAGACTTGTAAAAGTCTTCAACGTTTATTGTGGTGCGCGCGGACTCCGCATATTGCTTCCTCGTGAAGTCTCCTACGCGAGCCAGTTCGCCAGCTCACCTCGCCTCGCCTACGCGGAGTGGCGCACCAAGTCATCCCGCGCGCGAACTGTGTAGTCCGTGCGAAGTCGTTTGTACGCGAACTCTGAAGTTAGCTCGCGTGGTCCATTCCGCGCGCGAGCTAAGTGTTACACGCGAACTGTGTAGTCCGCCTTTGTTCATTCCGCGCGCGAAGTCCAGTTCGCACACGAACTCTGTTCTCAGCTCGTGTGGTCATACTGGCGAGCCATCACTTGTAAACTTAAAGAAACTTGGGCTCGCCGGTATGACATGGACCAAGAAATAATTAATATTTACATAGACATTTACTGTCCAGTAAAATATTAATTTAGGTGTAAACAGTCGGAACAACAGTCGGACGGCAGACCTATGCTTCAGCGAACCACGTGAAGCTTCTCCGGCCAACGGCTTGTCTACAGCCTGCGACGCCGTAGGTGGAAGAGGGTGACCGAGTGAGTCGAACTGGACCAACGGCGACCTACCCGGCGGCAAGACGTTGAACTTCCGATCGGCAGAAATCCGGGTGTCCGTGAGGCGTCGGGTGCTCGGGAGAGGAGAGAGAGAGAATGCTGTACGGGTTTGTGCAATTTAGGTTTCCCACAGAATAAAAATCCCCAACTTTTCCTATTATACACTTTCCAAACCCGGAAACTAACTTTCTCTGATCATAACTTCTTCATACGACGTCTGTTTCACGTGTGCCGCATGTGAACATACTCGTATTGACGAGCTCTACAACTTTCGTGAAGGAAGTTTTCAAAGATAACTTACGAAAAATAAAGTCAACTTTTTGGTCCCTTAAACGTCAAAACACTTTAAAATAAACTCCCGAACTTCAACTTCGCATAAACCAATAAGAATTTTCATAAATATTCCTTCATTAAATAAGGGAATAATACAAGGAAAATGGTATGAAAATCTGGGGTATTACATGTGTTGGTTCACTTCTTGCTTACTTTGTGATTGATCTACATGATGTGTAAATTTAATTTACATTAAACTCTGACAAAGCCATCTCGGTTTAGATACTCTATCTATCTCCTCAACTGCATGCTTGCAAGCATTTGTTTCTTACTTTTTTTTTTTATCAGGTAAATATTACAACTTCGTGAGAACTTTGTTATGATATTTATTTATTTATGAATTGAAATTTGTTTAGTCCTTATGGTTTGAAATCGACATTTATTTAGTCCTTGTGGTTTTATTTTAATCTGAATAGTCCTTATGGTTTATTTTAATCAGATAAGTCCTTAAAGTCATGATTTTGCATCCAAATAGTCCTTCCGATTCATTTTCTCAGTTAAAAGTCATAAGGACTATTTGGATGAAAAATCATGACTTTAAGAACTATTCAGATTAAAATAAAACCATAAGGATTATTTGGATGAAAAATCGTAACTTTAAGGCTATTCAGATTAAAATATAACATAAGGACTAAACAAATGTCGACTTTAAACCACAAAGACTATACAATATTTTACCTTTTATTTATTTATTTTAAGGAAATACCATTTCATTCATTCGATAATATTTTACAACCAACCCTAAATACCCGTTTAGCACATAAGTCCTAAAATTCCCGTTTAGCCCTAAACCCAAGATTCCTAACACACTCATAAATCCCTAATTGATGTGGTCAAAATCTCTTAAAAAACTAAATTTATCTTCTCGTCAGATAACGAGTATAAGCATCATATGGAGTTTTCCGACCATCAACTTTTGTTTGAGCTTCAACAACTCTAACCCATCAGATCTTCTAAAGCACGACCTCAGTTTTTGGAAAGCTGTCTCCAATCAGCCATAAATTGTCCACATGTTTGTCAGAACGACCATGAACCACCCCAACGCGGTCCAGATAGTCAAGAATGTAGTTTGGAGCCTTTGCATCTTCCTTTTTGCCGCTGGGAAAAAACAGTTCAAAATTGTCCATGTTTTTTTTCTCTTCAAATTGTCCAAGACAACAACAATTTTGACAATTCCATGACAAAAAGTGGGTCACGATGTGTGGATTATAATTGTTAGTTTGTGCAAATTTCATTCCCCTTTCCAAAATCATTGTTGCAATTGTTTTCTTAATTAAGTTTTTTAATATTTGACATTCCTTATTCCAAACAAACCCCACTAAGAGCTAGATTGAACTCATTAAGTATATGTAGTTTGTAGTTGGGAGACAAGTTGCACTATTTTTTTTATATAATTACAAACTCATGTTATAATGACAAGTATTTCCAAATTGGGTAAAGCAATAATGTATCTAAAAATATCATATATGTGAGTATGTCTGTAACACGCTGACTTGTATTAACAGATAATAAATCTAATATTAGGGTGTCACGAAATGATTTAGAAATATCAATTAGGTCTTACCGCGACTTAGAAAATCTCACTATAGTATGAAAATCTCCTCTTGCAACTTTTATGGGCAAGTCTAGGACGTAGCATGCTACTACCACTCATTATACAACCATTATGAATTGGCAAAATTAAAAAAGACAAAAATTTAAATGAGGCTTAAGAGGGCAACCCTAAGGACGGTCAACCATAATTAAATACATTGACCCAAAGCCAACTTCATCTCACTCACCTTGTAATCAAAAGAAGACGCAACTCAAGCACCGCATGACCACGCCTCCATTTCATGTGTTGCCGCACTCCATGTCACGACGCTCTGTGTTATCTCGACTCTCTCCGCCACAACTTCTGCCATCACAAACAACAGCATCCGACGACCCGACCAATGCCTTTATCCAAGCATCACCTCGACAAACTGTGTCATCATTGTTTTGGATGAGCAAACAGAAAGCTCGAGAACCCGACTATAGCGTTTCAGATACGTCTACGGGAGAATCCACTGCAAAAGTCTTCGATCCAATCTCTCAAGAATTTTTTCCCGACCACATAGAGTTTCTCGTCTGGTAGCTGGCCACACACGTTCGAGGGTCTAAAGGCCCACCTAGACAGCTATTGTCGTTGGATGAGGTTGATTTTACAGAATCGATGAGTCGGCCTTGGGTGCCGCCAAGGGATAACAGTTTGACGTGATGATGATATATATATGTACAATCCCTTTAAAGGCTTTAATAATTATAATGATGTGCAACCTAGCATCAACGTTTTACTTAGTATCGACGTAGAACAAAACCATTTGAAACCTTCCAATTTAACAATTATTTGTAAAATTTGATGTCTGAAAATTCAACCATAAAATGTTGATAAACCACTCATACTTTTAATGTTGATAATATTATGAAGAAATGTGTGATATATTTCGTTGGGTGGTGCAGCGAAATGAGTTTAAGTTTTATTCGCCATAGGAGTGTTGTAATGCATGAAACTCCTTAAATTCATATATTCTATATGATAGACATCGAAACAATAGAATTACTAATTAATGAAATCGTAATTCTTGTCATTTATAAAAAAATCTGTTAAATTTGAAAATGATCACTCAAACACACTGTACTTGTCATTACTATCAAATAGTGTTTCCGATTGACAAAGAAAAATGCATATCACTACTGATGAGCTGTGTTATAATTCCAAAAGTATAAACGTCCTAAATTCGATTGTCATTAACATAAGTGTGTGGTATGCTAAAGTTTTAGTATTTTTTTGAGAGAAATATCAAGAATTTCATTAAACGGGAATACAATATTACAAACATGAGGGATAACAGTGGTGGAATGAAATTCCCCACTCTCTATTCCCTACCTACCCGAAACACCAGCGATTACAATGGATAAAAACCGAAAGGGGTTCAATCGTAACCTAACCTAATCCAGAAGTCTCGATACATCCTTACAGTCAACCTAAAAAAGAAACAACCTTTCAAACACTATATGTCAAACTTACCGGCATATATGTACAAATAACCTCCCCATTACATTGACAACAAGAACAAACCGACAATAATTTAGTCCCTGAAAACGACACCATAACTATGGCTCACCCCATGACACCAACCTACCAAAAAAACCTAAATCCTCTATCAAAGAGGAGGCCGATACCCTCGTTCAAAGAGGATGGGTAACAAAAAAACCTTAAAAACAAACCAAAAACCTAGGCCCCAAAAGAACCTAGGCCCAAACCCCAATGGATCTCAAAGGCAGGCCCAAGATCTGGCTCGAAGACAGCTTGCTACAGCCTGAATGCGGAGCTACCGCCGCTCCGTTGCCACCACACCGTCACCTGAAAAACGACGACATCCGTGACCCTCCATGGAGATGAAGACCACCCATGCTTCTGCATCATCACCGGGAAAATCCGAACCCAGATTGAAAAGCAACCGAGTAGACTGCTGCTCCGTCCTCCCCACCGGACAAGCCACGACCTCAAATTTTTACTTCCTGTTTTTACGGAGCTCTCCCTTAGATACAGTCAACAACTAATGACTAGTAAAAATACACATTAAGAAATTAAAGTCCGAATAATGTGTGTATGTTTTAGAAGAGTATTTTCGGTACACGTATTTTCACATACATACATGAAAATGGTTTAAGGGAGTTGAATTTATTTGATCCCCCCTTTTGTCTTACCTTCACATCATTCTCAGGCCAAAACGAAATACACCCAAAGAGAGAGAGAGCATGACCGCAAAGCCCGGTCTGAGGAGCCTCGCTGCAGTCTCTTACACAAACCTCTCTCTCTCCTCTCCCCCCAAACCTCTCTCTCGCTCTCGCTCTCGCTCCCGCTCTCTTATCCATTCCCCTCCAAAACCCATCTCCACTCCAAACGCCCACCACCTGTTCGACAAAACTCCCCACAGAGACCCCTTCGAATACACCCGCTTGCTCTTCCACTACACTCGCAATGACCGCAACCATGACGCCATCAGCCTCTTCGTGGCCGCTTCCCGGGCCGGTTTACCCGTCAATGGGCCCGTTCTGTCTTCCGTGTCCAAGGCTTGCGGGAGCTTGCGTGACCAAGTTGTGGGCAGACAGGTGCATTGCCAGTGTGTCAAGTCCGGGCTCGGGGAAGATGTCAGTGTTGGGACCTCATTTGTGGACATGTATATGAAGAGTAGCGAGGGTGTTGTGGAGGGGAGGAGAGTGTTTGATGAGATGAGGGAGAGAAATGTGGTGTCATGGACTTCGTTAATTTCGGGTTATGCGTGGAACGGGTGGAATGAGCAGGCGTTGGAGCTGTTTATGGAGATGCAGGCGAGTGGGAGCATGGCGAATCCATTTACGTATGTGGCTGTGCTTGGAGTTTTGGCCAATGAGGGGTCGGTTGGGAAGGGGGAGCAGGTCCATGGCATGGTTGTGAAGAATGGTTATGTGGCGATCACGTTTGTGTGCAATTCGTTGGTTAATATGTATTTCAAGTCGGGGATGGTTAGTGAGGCTAGAGCTGTTTTTGATGGTATGGAGTGTAGGGATGAGGTTACATGGAATACCTTAATTGCAGGATATGTGGGCAATGGGCTTGAGTTTGAAGCTTTTGAAATGTTTTATCTGATGGGGCTTGCGGGTGTTAAGTTTACACAACCGGTATTTGTTACTGTTATTAAGCTATGTGCTAGCTATGAAGAATTGGGTTTTGCAAGACAGCTACATTGCCGTGTTTTGAAGAGTGGGTTGGAGTCTCATCGTAATATTGAAACAGCACTCCTGGTGGCTTACAGTAAGTGCAGGGAAATGGACGATGCTTTTAATATGTTCTCCATGATGCAGGGTGTTAAAAGTGTAGTAACTTGGACGGCCATGATCAGTGGGTACTTGCAGAATGGTGGAACAGAGAAAGGAGTCAAGTTATTCTGTGAAATGAGCAGAGAAGGTGTTAGACCGAATGATTTTACGTATTCTGCCGTCATTATGGCCCATCCTTTTATATCTATATCCCAAGTACATGCACAAGTCATTAAAACCAATTATGAGAAGTCACCTTCTGTAGGAACTTCACTCATAGACGCTTATGTTAAGACCGGAAATATTCTTGAAGCTGAAAAAGTTTTCCAAACAATTGACGAGAAGGATATTGTAGCATGGTCTGCAATGCTTGCTGGATATGCTCAAATAGAAGACGTGGTGGGAGCTATTAAAATTTTTCTCCAGTTGACAAGAAAGGGGGTCAGACCTAATGAGTTCACTTTATCTAGTATCATTAATGCTTGCGCTGGACCTTCGGCAACAGTGGAGCAGGGCAAACAATTTCATGCTTGCTCGATCAAACTCAGGTTGAACAAAACTCTGTGTCTAAGTAGTGCTCTTGTCACCATGTACGCAAAGATGGGGAATATTGAAAGTGCAAATGAAGTTTTCAAGAGACAAGGAGAGAGAGACTTAGTTTCCTGGAACTCTATGATCTCTGGATATGCACAACATGGTCAGGGGAATAAGGTTCTTGAAGTATTTGAGGAGCTGCGTAGGCGAAATTTGGAAATAGATGGGATAACATTCATTCTCATCATCTCTGCCTGTACTCATGCAGGCTTAGTAGATGAAGGTAAAAGGTATTTCAATATGATGGTTCAAGATTACCATATTGATCCAACAATGGGGCACTATTCTTGTATGGTTGATCTGTACAGCCGAGCCGGAAAGCTTGAAAAAGCAATGAATCTTATAAACAGCATGCCCTGTACTGCAGATGCAAATGTGTGGAGAGCTCTCTTGGGTGCTTGCCGTGTTCACCGCAACTTAGAGCTCGGAAAACTCGCGGCAGAAAAGCTCATTTCACTTCAGCCACAAGACTCTGCTGCTTATGTTCTGTTGTCCAACATTTATGCTGCAGCTGGAAACTGGCAAGAGAGAGATAAAGTGAGGAGGTTGATGAATGAAAGAAAAGTGAAAAAGCAACCTGGGTATAGCTGGATTGAGGTGAAGAACAAGACTTACACATTCTTGGCTGGTGATGTTTCACATCCCTTATCAAACCATATATACTCAAAACTTGACGAGTTAAATAACCGATTGAAGGATATGGGTTATCAGCCTGATACTGACTATGTACTCCATGATGTTGAAGAGGAACACAAAGCAGCCTTTCTTTATCAACACAGTGAGAGGCTAGCCATTGCTTTTGGATTGATTGCCAAACCTCCAGGATCTCCTATCCAGATTTTAAAAAATCTTAGGGTATGTGGAGACTGTCACACTGTTATTAAATTAATTTCGGTGATAGAAGCGAGAGATATTGTTGTCAGAGATTCAAACCGATACCACCACTTCAAGAATGGTTTATGCTCTTGTGGAGATTATTGGTGAGACCCCATGTATGATAAGGCTTTTAACAGTAAGTTTGGGAGGGTTTCAGATTCAAGTCATTAAAAGTTAAAATCACCTTCAAACAAAGAAGCTGCATGACTTCTAAGTGATACAAAAATTTCATCAGTGGAAGACACAGATTGTAGCATGAGAAGTTTATTCTTCACTTACTATGGAAACTTCAGTCATGTCACCAATTAGCAGCTGTATTTAGATTTATGTGGTGTGCAAGAACCCAATGGTACAGAAGATCTGTATGCCAAGGTTTTCGGAGATGACTAGATCGTCTCATGGACTGGGATAATCTCGTTGACGACAATTTATCTCCAATGGTGTAGTTGGTTGGTTCATCTAGTCTGGAGCTCTGTGCCCGCATTCCTATTTGCAAGGCCTGTGATAGTACCAATTAACAATCTCGTGGAAAATACGTTTGCTGGATAGTACCAATTCTGGGTACTATTGTGCTACCTTTGCTCCTCGTTCTTGGTTGGACCATGAGTCAGGAAATTTTCACTGCTACCACTCCTGTTGGTGAGGTATGTGACAGTACCGGTTTAATATTTCGAGTATTATATACGCCATACGACTATTTCTTATCTGATGTGGTACCAACTCATTAACAGTTTACTTTTCTTCATCCAACTAAAATGAAAACTGGAAGCCTCAAGTATAGTATATGGCATCTATAAGTCCTTTATCTCTAATTAACACCTTTACATGGCTACATAATGCGTTTTAGAGAATTTCATGTGTGAAAATTATGATAAACCTAATGGACATATTTAGGTATTGGACCTGTGACTCTTCACAATTCCATAGAAAAATAACATAGACTGAACGATTGTTAAAGTAATGACGTGAGGTTGTTTCTAGGAATTGTTGTGTCATGGATGAAACTGCCAATTGGGAAAACTTGGAAGACCCTGAAATATTGCTTCACCATATTCAGATCGCTAAAATAAGATAACTTTATGTATCATAAAGCTTAAGTTTCTCTCTAGAGTTGTACACTTTTGCTCCCTAATTCAGCATGCCACTTATAAATGAAGGGGATGAAGCTATCGAATCAGTATATGTTGAAATGAAAGTCTATAGGAATTAGGAAATAACAATTAACTTTTGATTAAATACAATACATTTCGCCTTTGAATGACAATTGACAAATGCAATTATCTTGTATGATTTAGTATCTGAAACATGTTGTTTCTATGTTGAAATCACATTAAGACCAATAGGACTCCTGACATTCTGAAGACCATTACTCCATGTTAGAGCTCCAAACACATAGCTTCCATTACTATTCTTAAGGGGGGTGAAATCTACACGGAAAGACATCTTTTCCCCGGTCTTTGTAAACTTTAGTTTAGCTGGGGTAACTGTAACATTTACACCTGCTGGATAGTCTACATATGCAGCATACACTGTTGGACCTTTACCATAATAAGTGACTGTTCGCTGAACAGATAGCCTTCCTCTCATTTTTGACACACCAATAGAAGGGTAATTAAAATTGTAGGAAGGCATAGAAGACTTCTGGCAATCGACTAGATTACCCGTGAGGTTTTTCAGTTGCAAAGAGCTAGCCCCGGTGCTGCAGAGAAAACTGATTATGTCATGGGAATCAAAATCATATACAAGTCCAGGTTCAATTACTGCAACTGGATTAATGTGCCCAGATCCGTAGTCAAAAGGTGTAGTAGGGGTGCCATTTGGATCTCTCCCAATAGGGAGTTTGTTGTTATCTAGGGCTGTTGCTGCAACAATAAATAATAAAAAAAATTTGAACATAAAGTTAGTTAATTAAGAACATTTCAGTCAGTCCGGAAAATCTTGTATTGAGCTGGTTGAAAAATATTGTATTGACCTGTTGTCATTATTGCAGACATTATGGCTGCTGGACTCCAGGTGGGTCGGTACGATTTCAATGTTGCTGCAACTGCAGATACATGTGGACAAGACATTGAGGTGCCAGAAATGATGTTATAATTGACGGACCTTTCTGCTGTGGCTGTAGTTGCGACCGGAGACCATGCTGCTAAGATATTTACCCCAGGTCCTGTAATATCTGGCTGCAGTACAAATTTGCATGTTTGGATGTAACTATTTTTGTATTATAACTATTTTGAAACTTATAACTATTTTGTATTATTGAGAAGATAAATGAAAACATTGACAGAACTAACTTTGATGATGTCTGGGGTTATGATATTTGGCCCCATGGAAGAGAACACTGCCATTTCTGGTGCAGGTTTAGTTTTCAGTATTGTAATCGTTTGTGATATTCTAGCAACTGGATACCTGAAACAAATAAAATATTTACATTTGTTATCAATTTTGACCTTCAAACTGCCTGGTACCACCGTGAATTGTTGGATATCTGTAACTTTAATTTACTTTCTTTTATAACTTTTAATTTCTGCCACTGCAGATATAGAGCAAATAAAGCATGGAAAACTCACTTCGCTGTCATCATGTATGCTTGGAGCTGTGCTGCTTCCTCTTGACCAATAAGAGTGGCGGGGATGACAAACTGAAATCCGACATCTTTGAGAAATGGATCCACAAGAATCATTCCTACACCACCACCTTGTCTTACAACTATGCTTTTCTCCCTTCGGTTATCAGTAAATGTCTCGAAGGTGCACACGACGATTTTCCCCTTAATTAAGCTTGCATTTAGAGTACCGTCCTTGCAGAAGCTGATAAGGGAAACAACAGAAAGAAAAATACCTTAACATGATAAGTCATATTAGATATTAAGGTTGAATATTGAAATTCCAGAAAGAAAAGGAAAAAAAAAAAAGCATAATACTGAAATGTGCGTGTCCTTTTATTTACCTTTTTTTTGTTTTTAAGAAGCCTATTTTGAGTATATGGCATGGTAGAAAACTAGATGATGAAACACTTCTTGTAGCTGTGTGTGTGTGTGGAAGCATCAAGTTTTTGGAAAAGAAAGATTACCTTGCATTCTTCGCTGTGACTCCAGGGGCAGCTGCAACACTCGCAGCTATCAAACCGTAAGACTTCTCCATATTGAGTGGGTTTAGAGAGGAACCCTGAAAGTCATAGCAAAAGGTCAGTTACATTTGTAGTTTTAAGTGATTGATGATTAGAGGCCGCAGCAATATTTGTATGCCAACTATACCTTTAATATTTGTGAATTTCCCAGATACACGTTTGAATGGAATTCTCTATCCAAAGTGCTTGCAGCAACAGTGAGGATCCAGGGAGCAACATTGCATGCAGTACTAGGGAAACCAGAGTTCCCTGCTGATGCAGAAACAAGTATTCCTTTCTGGAAAGCATGGAAAGTTCCAATGGAGATTGCATTTTCAAAATACGTAGGCTGTGGAGGATCAGGGCCAAGGGAAAGGGAGAGAACATCAACACCATCGCCAATGGCATCATCCAGAGCTGAAAGAATATCTGCATCACTACACAAGTCAAACCAACATGCCTTGTAGATAGCAAGTCTGGCGCTTTGTGCACCGCCTCTTGCAGTTCCTGTGGCCATTCCCAAGAAACTGACGTTAGTTACTGTGGATCCAGCTATCGTCGAGGCAGTGTGACTCCCATGTCCATCAGCATCTCGAGCTGATCTGAAGAAAGGTAATGGCGCAAAGGACTCAAGTTTTCCATTTTCTACTTCAAATCCGTGATAATAGAAGCGAGAACCTATGATTTTTCTGCATATAGAAAACCAATCGTTAGACTTTTAAAGTTGAACTATCTACTAAACCAACTTTTCAAGCCATTATGCAAGTAGTGTATATCTATATCTATCCAGGCTTATTTACAGCATCCCACGACTTTTCATACTACTGTCATTTTACACTTGACACTTTTGTTTTGTTAGACCCCTGTTTCCCGTACTATCCACGATTTTGTCGACCGGAGGGAATGGTTTGCTGGAGTTGATATAATGAACTGTAGGGTTTTGAGGGTGTAAGGGAGACCGGTGTGAAAATTTAGGGAACGATATTTGTTTTGTTGGTCTGTGTTGGGGTATAAGAAATGAAATCAATGATTTTACGACATGTAGGGTACCTGTTGCAGTTGGCCAATGTAAAATTCTGACCAGTAACACACTCTCCTTTGAATTTATCAGGCACAGGTCCTAATCCTTCATCACTGAAGCTCTCTGACTCTGGCCAAACTCCTATACAACAAATATATTCTTGAGAGGACACAAGAACATTAGACAGCGGAGAGAAAAAAAGAAAAAGAAAAAAGCTATATATACCAGTGTCAATTACACCAACAATGACATTGGATTTTGAATCCATTGGCATTTGATTGTAACTTGGAGTAGAGTCTACGCCTAGAAAATCCCAGGAATGTGTTGTGCTCAGTTTGTTTGTCTTGCTCTCAAACACCGAAATAACTGAATCATGTTCTGTGATACATGAACATAAGTCAACTCGCGAAATGTTAACAAGCCAGAAAATATTCTGATAAATTACAGTTCTTTCTTATGGTTTTAGGAGTTGGTCTTCTAGAACAGAATAACATAGGAGTCACAATTACCAGCAAGTTGTTGAACTTGATATGGAGTGAGCTTGGCTGAGAATCCTTGAAAACTTTTACTGTAGTGGTTAAGTGCTGCTTCTTGTCCACTAGTACTGAAAATTATTCCAAGTAAATATTATTATGCTATTAGAATCTGCAAAACACCTCGAAGCTGAGGGAAATGATAAAGCTGCATAAGTAGTCAAATTAGTGTCCTGCCTGCCAGTGACTGAAGCGAGAATCTCATGGTTATGTCTGATGACAGATTCCGAGTTGGGGTGCGAGTGGTGCCCCATGTAAACAATATAGTGCTGCAAAATGAAAGGAAAATGGCATTTGGATATAAATCATGCGTATTCAGTTCACATTATTAGTGGCGGTTGGAGTTTTTTCTTTCTTCTTAGACTTGGAATTGTCCAAGGGAGAACACTACTAGAGTAGTAGTGTCTAGTGGATACTCTACAAATAAAAACCATCTTATGACTGATTTTCATGCCACGTTTTTTGATGTTTTCTCCCCAGATGGCAGTAGAACTAATTTGATTTAGAAATAAGGTAATAACAAAAAGTGAAACTAACAGCTATGCATAGTGAAACTAGAAACACGAAAGCATGCATAGCCAGCACTTGCAGCGTTGAGATTCACCCTGCTTTGAACATGGAACCCAATACTAGTCTCAAAATGAGTACCACATGTAGTCTTTGTAGTAACTGAGAAACAAAATGACCTTATTTGCAGGTTATGCTAAGGGGAATACAATTCGCACTTCCGTCATGTATTCTTATAAATGTTCTAAAAGGCAGTAGGCGGTAGGCGGTAGGCGGTAGGCGGGCGGTAACCCATAAAATATACCCATTTACAAAATAAATTATAGCTAAAATTTAACATAACTTCCCGTAAAAGTGAGCAACAACAACAATAAACATATACATTTCTAATTTTAAACACATCATTAACTCGTATACTCTCATACTCCCCACAATATAACAATCTCACCACAAAAAGAAACAAAATTAGCCATAGAGCTTAGCAGCCTAGGTGGGCAAGGCGGCGTCTAGGCAGGCTAGGCGGCCGCCTAATCGCCCACAGCCTAACACAAAGGCTTGGAAGAAAATCGAGGCAGCTTGTTACAGCCTAGAGCCTAGGCAGGGACTAGGCGGGCCTTTTAGAAGCTTGATTCTTACTTTCTGAAGGAGCACAGATACACGTTGCTATTATAGCACGTTTCACAGAAGTGTGCACAGTGAGAAGTGAGAACAAATATTGGCTCAAAACACAGCAATGCATGAAATGTAAACCGGAGGACCGTAGATCCTCTCTTTCGTTACCTTTGTGTCAGCAGTGGCTCCATGGGAGAAAGAGAGTCTAAGGAACAAGAGAAGAGTGAGGACCGTAGTATGTTTCAAGACATAACCAGAAACCATGATGATCAAATGATGGAACTGAGTCTTGAGGACTACCGGTTAGAAAGATCATTTTATAGCTGAAACAAGCCAACAAGGCATATATGGACGCCGGCCCTTCATGGTTTTTTCATTGAGTTTTGCTCATAACCCTCCACACACTCCGAATAAATCTCAGAGCCGGCTTTTGTTGCTTCTCTGAGAAATATTCAAATATGACCCTGGAGGCCAAAGACATGGTCATCTTTGGACAATGGTGCTGGGCAACTTAATTTTGTTTTAGAAATTCCCATCTGTTAGGATACTATACCGCAGCCTAGTAGAAAGAGTACCATGTATATGCTTGAGCAAGCTCTATTAATAGTGGGTTTTATACAACACAACAACAGCTAGGTCCATACAGAAGAGGGTATAGTCATTATGTCTAACAAATGTCACTACATTCCCACATAATGGAACATTGAAAGACAAAATTAAAAACAAACATAGCTAAAGCATTACAAGTATCCAGCTAAACTAGGACAGTATGATGTAAAGCTCAATATTTGATCTTTGAAGGCTTTAGCTTAGTGTGACAATTAGAAGAAATAAAAGGGGAAATGAAAGCTGAAATGGAGGAGTCGCATGTGCTATTGAGAAGCGGTACTTAGGGAAAGTAAATACAGTCCCTTGGAGAAATGGTATAGGAATGGGCATATTTTGCCCAGCCTCACAGTTTTCCTTCCATTTTCAGGTAGGGGAGGGAATAGAAACAGATCTGTATGACTCAAGAGTCTAGATCTATCCAGGTGCATCAGAGGCACATCGAGTCCTGAAATACACAAGATGCATCATGAATCTATCCATAAAAAGCAAATAAATAACTTACAAAACAGGTTCATTTGAGGGAACAGGAGACAAAGCACTTGGTAATCTAACCAGATGATTGTTGGCCCATAGAGAAGCTACCGATGCGGGCGACAAACATTATTTGATGTATCAACACTTAAATAAAAATAAAATATATGTTAAACTGTACTTTACACAAGTTGAAAGAAGCAACTCGATATCAAACACCAGTATTTCCATTTCAATACAGAAAAAGGGAAGCCGTTTCACCTTCCTCATTGAAGAAACTAATGTAGAGTATTTAGTCCATTAGATCCAACACTAAAACATACAAATCACGGCAATTGCACTGCTGGCTAGTGTGGATCAATGTGATATTGATACAGATGATTGATCAACCTTCCTCTCCAAATTCTTTCGTGAACCTTTCATGGACTTCAAGGTCACCTTTGCTCACAGTAGGCCTCTGTCTAGCAAGTACCTTATCAAAATCTGTTTTTGTAATAGGAGGTGGAAGGATCTGCATGGCATTAATAAGAGAGAACAAATTAATATGAAACTGTAGATAGTGAAATCATTTTATGTGTTCAAAATTGGCCCTTCTCATATCCATATACATCATATAATAGAAATTGTGTGTTATTAATCTTTAATGGAGTGAAACATGCCTGTTCGAATGAATAAATAAGATACAAGGTTTCCAATGACTTGATAAATCATGACAAATGCATTTCCAATGACTTGATAATCATCATCAATATATAAAGGCTCCACAAAACTGTATGTTAAAAGTCACCACAGGTATTCAAATTATCAACAGCTACATTCATCAAAATCAGAAACATGACAACATACCTGTGAAGCTAGTCCTTGAGCTGCCAACTCCTGCATGGTGATTTGGACGGCACCTGGTTGCTTTGGTCCACAAGGTATGAACATATTATCAGAATTCTTGTAAAAGAACATGGCATCTTGAGTTTTGCGTACCGGTTCAAAGAGAACATCCTTGACCTGCCAAATTCAAAACCAAACAAGAAAAACAAAAAATCAATGCAACAAGTTATTCTCAATTAATCCATAATTTAAGGTATAAAAAGAAAAGATGATAAGAATATAAATGCTTTCTGCTTACACAAACAGCTACATCAGAACCCGAAAATCCCTCAGTTTTGCGAGCTAAGCTTTCAAAATCACTTTCTGTCAAGTTGTTAGGAGTATCTCCTAGGTGGACCTATTCAGATTATAAAATAAACTATCAGTTTATATACACATAATCATGTATAGCAAACCCAAAACACTTAATTGATTACTTCAAAGTAAAGGGAAGAAAAAAAGAGCCAGTACTTTGAACATATGCTGTCGAGCCTTTACATCTGGAAGGGGAATGTATATACGCTTGTCAAAACGTCTTCGAATGGCCTGTAGTTACCATTGGTTAGCCAAGCTTATACAATAGCTCTAAAAAAATTATTTTTCATACAATTAAGACCGATGCAAACACGCTTGCATATAATAATTCTCCTTACCTGGTCTAATGCATACGGAGTATTTGTCGCTGCGAGAACAAGAACCTTTTGGTCAGTGGTTCCCACACCCTGAAGCATATGAGATAAAAGGTTCAGTAAAACGTTAACACTTATTATGTGTCATCAATTACGTTGGCATAAACTTTAAAAAAAGCTGATCATTAACTCAAAAACAAATAAAATACAGAAGCAGGAAGTTACAGCTCAGTGCAGGCAGTTAATAATTTACTCATCATTAAGTTTCTATATGATCCATTTACACACTAAATAACCATAAAGTACTCCACCGGAGACAAAATTGGAAGGCCAAATGAAGGCCAGACACATTCATTTTGAGAAAAAGAGCAAAACATGAGTACATCATTTTTCTTGCATCTCTATACTTCGTCGTTCCTCTCAAGCCAAGAACTATCTCTATAATAAGGTCCATGCATGACCGCATGTGGAGATTTTGGGAATTGCATCACACTTTCAGTACGGAACATGAACCCGTTCTGTTACAATAGAGGTATAAAACACGGTTGGAGGTAAGTTCAATTTTAAAGTCCCCTATATGAGAAGATAGATTAAGAAAAGGTAAGACATTATAGATTTTTACATCAGAGTTAAAACGTAAGTTTAGTCCTTTTCGCATAAACTTTCCAAGCCTAATTTAAAGTGATGACCAGAAGAAAAAATACATTAAAATTCAATGTTTGACTTAAGAATAACTCCCCTACTTCCCACAAAACAAAAATATACCTGCATCTGCACAAGAAGTTCTGTCTTGATTCGTCTAGAAGCTTCACTCTCATTGCCTTCTCCACGCTGCCCACATAAGGAATCTATTTCATCAACGAAGATGATGGATGGGGCACTATCTCGAGCCATTTGGAAAAGATTTGAAACTAGCTTCTCACTCTCACCCATCCACTTTGAAACCAGATCTGAAGAGGAAATACTAGCCGAAGAAAAAAAAATGTTACAGATTAGAACCCAGAATTGTCAAGAAAAGAACATTAAAAATTGCCATCTTATTGGCAAGTAATCATACACGCAACAAATGGGAGGTGCATAAATGACCAAGAGGAAATATTTGCATGTAAATAAAAAGAAACAGAAACAATCCATAAGCACTTGACCAATATATCTGGGTCATATTCTTACTTCTCAATTTGATCAATGGTAAACAAAGCTGACTAATAAGAGCATCAACATTACTTTCCCTCTAACTTTCTCATACTTGTTTGAAATCCTCAAAGTATTTGAGTCTAGCTTTGGCTAATATTTGTCATCCCTAATGCATTCAAGTTGGTGAACTCAAATGTCTTCTCATCTTGGCCCTCTGACAAGCTGATCAAGGTCTGCTTCAAATTAACCAAATATCCAATACCCACTCCAGAAAATGTCCTTGGCATATTATCTGATTTGGGTCTTCTTAAATTTTCATTTGCAAATGCTCAAATATGCTGTCACCCATGGTTGCCAGCCAATGATCTGATCTGACTCGGCTTCAGAAATATAAAAGCATTCTTTGGGAGTAAAAGTGGTGCCCTTGTAAAATATAACAGCTGGAGAGTGTGGGGTAAATGCATCCAACTCGGTTTACCATATTTGGGGAGGGACTGGGGGCTCTAAATTCATTTTTGGAATTAGAGGAGGGGAGGGAGTAAAATTATGTTACTCCCCTAGTACAAGAGACATAAAAGGCAATGCTCTAAACGCCAACTATGCACATGCCTCAGAACAAGACTAACAACAATGCAAGATGGGGATTTCTGGTGATCAAATTAGAGGCCTCAGTGACTATTAAAGGGAAGAGACAAGATGATGAGGTACTAGCCAATCACCTGAAAGCACTACCTTACTATACTAGCCAATTACCTGAGTGCACTACCTTACCATCTAGTCACCTCTTGGGGAAAAAATCATGGGCCAACTGAACTATTTATGGTCATGTGTTCTCCATTTAACAAAATGGATCAACATATCCGACATCCAAACATGAACAGTAGTATGTTCTTTACACTGGGAAAAACAAAGTTCCACACACAAACACAAGACCAAAACAATCTATAACTATAAAAAATCAGCATCAACAGTGGGGTTGTTTCCGGGTAGCTAGCTGATACATAGCATTAACTAAGAGCGAATATTTTCTAATATTTGGTTAAAATAATTTATAGCACGGTGATGGATACATACCTGAAAAAGGTCGAGTCAGCTTCAGTTGCAACAGCCTTGGCCAGGTATGACTTTCCAGTTCCGGGAGGACCATACAATAGAAAAGCCCTCCATGGTCGTCTCTTGCCTAGAAAATGTAAGAAGATACATATTAACTTCTAAAAACAACCCAAAACGACGTCTTCACATCAAACAATGGATGAGGGATGATTACAAAACTAACAAGAGAAATAGTTCCACCACATAGACATATATAGTATTCATAACGCAAGGCAGTTGCCATCTATAACAAAGTGATACATCTGAATTCTTGCTACAGAAGCAACCACTCTCTCCTAAGTTGGATAACAAAACAATCTCCCTCTTGCAAACTATAGTCAGTCTAGTAACAACTTCAGCCTTCACATTACCCCGATACTACTAGAGAATAAACTTTGAGAGTGAAACAACTACAAAATAATGCAAACTATGCAGCAAATTGCACCACTCTATCCTGAGTTGGATAACAAAACAATTTCCCTCTTGCAAACTCATACTGTCATACAGTCTAGTAGCAACTTAGGCACTCACATTACCCTGATACTACTACATAGCAAATAAACTTAGAGAAGCGGAACTACTAAACTATGTGTACTAACAAATGATGCACCAAATCATTAAAACAAACTATGCATCAAATCGCAACCATTTAAAGCTCCGAAATCCTAAAGCTATAACCTTTGACCTTTCCAGCTACAATCACCAAACATAGCAACACAAAGTCGAAACAAAACAAAAGTACTAACCAGTAAAGAACTGAGGGAACTTGACCGGCAAAATCACGGCCTCCTGCAAGGCCTGCTTGGCGCTCTCAAGCCCGGCGACATCATTCCACTTGACATTGGGCTTCTCCCTAATAATCGCCGAATTAAGCCCGGCCCGGAGCTTAGCCTGCTCGGGATCCTCGCCGTCGCCGCCTTCGCCGTCCTTGGGCTTGGTCTTGGGCCTGGTGGCGACGGCGGCGTCGCCGTTTGAGGCAGGGCCGGGGCCGCCGTCGTCTAGAACGGCGCGAATCTCCTCGGCGCGGCGTAAGTACTCGGTGAATTTCTGGGTGATGGCCTCCTTGATCTTAGGGTTCTTCTCGTACTTGAGGTGGGTCTTGAAGTACTCGAGAGCGTTCATGTACAAAGGGAACGCCTTTGCGTAGTTCCCATTATTGTCTTCGTGCACGGCTTGCTTCACGTACTCTATGGCTTGCTCCTTGAAATTGCTATACATCTCGCCGGAGCTGCGATCACATATAATCGGGAATTCTAGGGTTTGGGCGATTGGGAATCGAGGATCGGAGGTGTGAAATTGAAGTGGGAGAAACCCTAGAGAGCGGGTTGGATTGGGTCTGAGAGGAAGTGCATCGAGAGAGAGATAAGAAGGGGAGGAGGAGTCAATAAGGGGACGCGTTGGGAAATTGGAATGCGAGAATGACGTTCTGGTAAAAAGAGAAGGTTCGCTTCTTCTCCTCTACAAAGACGATGCGATTTTTTTTTTTTTTTTTTTTGTGTTTTGACTTTTTAACAAAAACCGTAAATAAGAGTTACTGCTTACGAGTGAGTGATTGGACGAGGGAAAAAACGATAGAATTTTATTGAAAGTGAGGACTGTTCTAAGATATTCACTTTATATCTGTCTTGGTCTAAATGCTGATGGGATATGATTATGTTTACTTCTACTTACCTAAAAGATAATATTTAATTTTTATGTATGTATAAAATGGCTCGTATCAATTAATAAGATGATTATCTGATCTATTTACTATCATGCAACAAGGATTCCCTCGTTTGACATCTACAACCAAAAATTAAAATTTAGAATTAATGGAATTTTAATTGATGGAGTTCTAAATTCCATCATTTCATAATTTGTCAATGAATGAATGGATGGATTAGAGTCACATGGCTGCAAGAAGAGGATCGAAATAGAAAATATTTTCATGGCTTTGCTAAGGGAAGAGGCAGAAAAAATAGAGTTTTGGGAATTACCAGCAATGATGGGGTGAGACTAGAGAATGAAGAAGATATTAAAAAGGCTTTCAGTGATCATTTCACACAACTTTTTACATCTGAAGGCTGCAACCATGTGGAGTTAGTACTTGATATTGTTCGGAGGAAAGTTTCACCGGGATTAGATATTGAAGTTGCTCTGAATCAAATGGGTCTAGATAAGTCACCGGGTGATGATGATATCAGCAAGGTTCTTCCAGACTTATTGGGAGGTAATTGGAGATGAGGTTAGTGAGTTTTGTTTGCAGATCTTGAATGAGGGTGCTAGCTTTGGGGAGTTAAATCATACTTTGCTTGCACTTATTCCGAAGGTTGACAACCCACAACATGTTACCGATTTCCGGCCCATTAGCTTATGTAATGTTCTCTATAAGCTTATCTCAAAGGCGATGGTGAATCATATGAAGACTTTACTCCCATCATCAAAGTGCTTTTGTTTCGGGTCGTTGTATTCATGATAATGTGATAACAGCATTTGAGGTGGTGCATTCCATTAGAAGTAAGCAGACGGGTGAGGACCCATATTGTGTTCTTAAACTTGACATAAGCAAGGCTTATGATAGAGTTGAGTGGGTCTTCCTGCGTAACAGTAGGATGAGATTAGGGTTTAGTGAGCAGTGGATTTCATTGGTGATGAGATGTGTGGAGTCAGTTTCGTTCAGTATTTTGTGGAATGGTAATGCACTAGGGAGAATTCAGCCTTCTAGGGGTTTGAGACAAGGCAACCCTTTATCACCCTACCTATTTCTACTTTGCCCTAAAGGCCTTACGGGGTTGTTTCAAAAAGCAGACAGGGATAGGCTCATTCATGGTGCAAGGGTGACCTAGAATGCTCCGGCAGATGATAATCTATTGTTTGGGAAGGCTGATGTGCAAGAGATTACACATATGAAACAATGTCTACTTTTATATGAAAGTGCGGCTGGGCAGAGGATTAATTTTCAGAAGTCTGCAATCTTTTTTGGACTGGGGTTGATACAAGAACAGAAGTGTTTACTAGTAGATTTTTTTGGTGTTCCCATTGTTTCTTTTCATGAACGTTACCTGGGTTTACCACCGATTGCTGGCAGAAGCAAGAAGGAAATGTTTAAAAGGATTCATGAGCGGCTTGATCATCACTTACAAGGCTGGCAGTCCAGATTATTGGTAAATCTGTATTAATTAAAGTCGTTGCCCAGGCCGTTCCCTCATATACTATGTCTGTCTTTCGACTTTCAAAAGAAGTTTGTCGTACCTATCAGTCAAAAGTGGCGAAGTATCGGTGGGGATCAGGAGGTAAGAAGAAGGGTATCCATTGGTGTAAGTGGGAGGTGTTGTGTCAACATAAAATGGAAGGGGGTTTGGGTTTTAGAGATATCGAAGTCTTCAATCAAGCTTTACTTGCAAAGACAATATATATGGAGGATTGTTCTACAGCTAGACTCACTAGTCAATAGTATTCTACAAGCTATGTATGTATCTCCGGGTGATTGGGCTGTTGCGGGAATTGGCTGCAAACCGTCATTTATTTGGAGAAGTTTGGTTTTGGGGAAGGAGCTTGTGTATGTTGGAATACGATGGCGAGTTAGGAATGGGAGGATAATCATAATTTGGGAAGACAAATGGTTACCCTCTCCATAGTTTTTCAAGGTAGTCACACCGAATTTCTTTGATCAAAACGCTACTGTTAATCAGTTAATGGAGCGACAAGATAGGTGGAACACTGAATATATCCAAAACAACTTTCTTTCTTTTGATGTAGATAAAATACTCTCTATTCCTCTTTGTGAGACTAATGTGGGTGATGTAGCTATTTGACATTATACAAAGGATGGGTTTTACACTGTGAAATCAGGTTATTGGTTGGGGATGGAGCTAAAAACTCTGGGTTTGCAGTCAGTAGTGGTAGGGATGATTAACTCCAAATTTGTATGGAGTATGTTTCGCTTTGTAAATAGTAAGAGGAAACATGTGCCGAAAATAACAACGCCGAATAGTGGTGATCTAGATCTCACCCTCGTCCTTGTTGCTTGTCTTTGGACTTCATGTTGCTTGTCTTTGGACTTCATGTAGATCTCCTCGAAGTGTTTCCCAATGAGGAGGATGGTCTCGGTGAGCTTATCAATATTGGGGACGTTGTAATTCTGCGCCATGTAGAATCTGACCACCATGCCGGTGAGAAACCAAAAGTTGCTTCGGAGATGACCGGCATAAAAATGGACGGATGTGTTGAAGGCGGTGATGACGATGATGGGTTGAAGGTGACGATGACGACGAAGAATTTGGTATAGGTGCCCAGTTTTAAAAGCAAAGTGCAGTGTGAGAAGGAGGCTTACACAAACCCCTCAATTATGGGTAGAAGGTCTAAGAGGGTTTTTGGGGAGAAATTTTTAGATGCTACAGGAGGACCACGTGGCAGTATGACGTGGTCCTACATTCCAATTAAGGGCATGCTCGATGGATAGAGATTGAAAATCTTAGTGATCGAGTATTGTTTCTGAGTGAGGTCGCCAACAAGTTCATCAGTGTCAGTAACGACCTTGGTTATGATCTGAAAAATAAGACACTTGAGAGGAATTGCATACACTTTGCTTTTGATAATCTTTATCTATCGTCACATGCTTTTGATAAACTTTCTAAACTTTTGTTAAGATCCCCACCTAGGGAGGTTGATGTTGGAGTATTTTCCTTGACAAACAAGAACATCAGACCTTTAACTAAATTCTCTAAAAACTGTTCACGTAGCTTGTTGCACACTAGACCTATTTGGTTCACTCCAGGTCTCTGAAAAATTATTTATTCTTTTAGCTAAGATATCATGTTATACGTGTTTACTTGTACTAAAAGCAATGTTTTGGGAGGTTTCAGTTGTCAACAAGGTGTGTTACTTATACATGTTCTTCTATCCAATCATTCATCATGAGAAAATGCTTGTTGCAGTGAAAACTAAGGAAAACAAGCACTGAAGTTTTGGATGTATACATATGTCCTAGATATGCCTTGGTCCTAAAAGTTTATTACTACCCTTATTTTGAGTATATGAGAGACTAGTACATACCTTCAGATTGGCAAAGATATATTGGGGCATTATTCGTCTATTTGTGCTAATTCATGTGTCATCCTTGTTCAAAGAGCCACAGTTAATGCTTGAACCATATTGTCGGTGAGTCGTGCCTTAGTTGGTTAAAGAGTTTAACTGACAACTTTGAGGTCACGGGTTCAAACCTTAATCACGACATATGTAAGGTGTGTGAGTTATTTAATTTTTTTTTTAAAAAAAACCCATAGTTGCTTGAATAGTAGTAAACTATAGCACACACGATCCACGAGTGAGCCGAAGATTCACTCACTACAGTACAACCTCGATAAATAAATATTCGATAAATTAATAACCTCGATTAAATAATAAATTTCTCCGGTCGGGACCAGTGTATATTACTAGGAACATCGTTAAATGCATAAAATAATAATTTTTTTAGACTTCCTTTAGGTCCCAATGACTATATAAAATAATAATTGATTAAACAAATACTTAAAAATATCACAAAATATATTAACAATTGATAAAATACTTAAAAGAAAGAGTAAATAATGTTCATAATACAAATTAAGAAAACTCATCGCAATTTTAATTTTTCAATTTAATTATTCTCAAAGTATCCTTATATATCCTTTATTTTTTCTTATAATATAAAAAATTAAAAGGAAACTTTTAACAACAAACCCTCTATAAAGTAATAATGTATTTTTTTTTTTTTGCGGGGAATGAAATTTCTTTCATTGATCAGAGATCATTACAATATAAAGAGATAAGTTCCTCCGCATGTATGCGGAGGAATTACAAGAGAAAAACCTGTGTTTATCTGAGAAAACAGAGCATACTGAGCTAAAACATGAGCTACCGAATTAGCTTCTCTTTTAACAAAAATCAATCTCGCATTAGAAGCGAGGCGAAGACTCTCTCTCAAATCAGAGAGAAGAAAACCTATGCTAGAGTGATCCAATGAACCTGATTTTGAATAGCATTCACTAGTACTTAACAATCTGTTTCCACAACTAGTGGCAGCAGATGATGTACTTGCGCCCATCCAACACCTTCAAGAACTGCAAGGAGTTCACTATATTGAGGAGAGCTGGCAGACAATAAACTTGGTGAAAGCTCCCAAACAGAACCCTTCATGATCACGGAAAACTCCTCCTAACCATGTCCTTCCAGAATTTGGATCGAAGGCAGCATCAACATTAAGCTTTACAAACCCAACTGAGGGTTTCGTCCATCTAGACTGAAAAACAATCCTTGGTTCATTCAAAGAGCTTCTAGCCTTTTTATAGTCCTCCCACCAACCCAAAGCTAATGGCACTATTTCAGAGGCCTGTTTAACCTCGCCCTCCCAAACCTTCTGATTCCTATTACGCCATATTCCCATAGAATCATAAGCAGAATTGGAAATATGGTAGGAACAGATAAAGCGGAAACTAACCAGTCATATACCGAGGTAGTATTCGGCAGCAATGGAACTTGTGCTAGTTTAAGGCACTTAGTTGCGTGGGAACAATCTCTCAGAGCATGAATAGGTGACTCCACCTCCTCACAAAAAGGGCATTGGGTATCAATATCCACACCCCGTTCACTGAGCCTACTTCTTGTGGGAAGAATATTAGAGGCAGCTTTCCAAGCACACACCTTGACTTTACCAGGGACCTTAGCCTTCCAAAGTTTGTTCCCAAGTAGAGAGCTCGGATTCGGAACATGCTCATGGTCAAGAACCCGTTTTCTAGCCAAGTGATAAGTTGTTTTAACAGAAAACTTGCCTAGTTTATCTTCACTCCAAATCCATCTATCCTGGTGCTCTCTGGAACTAATTGGAAGCGCCAAAATCTTACTCATAATAGAAGTAGGAAAGAGTTCCTGCAAAACACCAACATTCCACACTCCTGGGCTTAAAAGAAGGTCCGACACCTTATTGAAACTAGTAGACCGAAATTGTAATAGCTCCTCCCCTTTCAGCCAAGGATCATACCAGATGTTGGTACACTGTCCATCTCCAATTTGCCTGCTGACGCCCTGTCTCAGGACATCCCTCCCATCAATAATACTTCGCCAAGCATAGGATGGTGCATTACCTAGTTCAGCTTCCCAAAAATTACAGTGAGGAAAATATATAGCCTTCAACAATCTTCCCGGCAAGGACATCAGATTTTGAATTAGCCTCCACCCCTGTTTAGCTAACATAGCTAGATTAAAGGCAAAAAGATGACGGAACCCCATTCCTCCTTTGCTCTTTGGACGACATAAATGATCCCAAGCACGCCAATGCATACATTTCTTCACATCTGAACCACCCCACCAAAATTGGGCGCACAGTTGATGAAGATCTTGTACCAAATTTTGAGGAAGCAAATAATTGTTCATCGTGTGAATGGGCATAGCTTGAGCCACCACCTTGATCAGTATCTCTCGACCTGCTGCACTCATTAATTTTGACCTCTAACCAGTGAGCTTTTTAGACAAATTATCCTTTATATAAGCAAAAGTATCATTCCTGGATTGTCCCACCCGAGTCCGAATGCCCAGATATTTATCATGCTTTAAAACTATCTGCGTCCCCAACACATCTGCACAGGAACGCTGTAATTGAGGAGGTACACTACCGCTGAATACCACACTGCTTTTCTGTAGATTAACTTGTTGCCCAGAAGCTGCCTCGTACACATTCATAATATTTCTAATAACTTGGCAATCACTGGAGGAAGCTTGAGAGTACAACATACTATCATCAGCAAAGAGCAAGTGACTAATAACAGAAGCACCGTCACAAACCTGGAGACCTCTCCAATGTCCTTGATCAACAGAATTAGAGATAAGGGCCGATAAACCTTTTGCACACAATAGAAACAAATAGGAAGAGATAGGATCCTCTTGCCTAAGTCCTCGATGAGGGATGATAAAACCTTTCGCAGTACCATTAATCAGGAAGGAGTATCGAACCGTAGATAAACAATGCATAATAGTATCAATCCAATTCGGATCAAAGCCAAGTCTCAGCAATATTTTCTGTAGAAAATCCCACTCTAACCTATCATAGGCCTTGCTAATATCTAGCTCCAAGGCCATAAAGCCCTCTTTACCTCTCCTCAATTTGTGCATATAGTGAGCCAATTCAGCTGCCACCAATGTATTATCTGAGATCAATCTATCCGGAACGAAAGCACTTTGTTCCAAAGAGATTATATCTGGCAAACAAATCTTCAACCTGTTTGCCAATACCTTTGATGCGATTTTATAAACCACATTACATAAAGCTATGGGGCGGAGCTCGGTCATATGTTGGACCTCTTTCACTTTAGGGATGAGCACCACATTAATATAATTTAGATCATGAGGCATATCTTTGGTGGTAAGGAAAGAGATGACTGCATTGCTCACCTCGACACCAACAAGGTCCCAATACTTCTGAAAGAAGAAAGGCAACATTCCATCCGGACTAGGAGCTTTGGAGGGATGCATTTGAAATAGAACATCCTTCACCTCTTCCAACCGATATGGGGCCGTGAGAATTTGGTTCATATTACTGGTAACTCAAGGTTGAATAGTCTGCAACACTTGATTCTGAGCATCAGTATTCGGTTCCTGCCTTGCAAAGAGGTCCTGAAAGTAACTAATTACTACATTCTCAATTCCTTGGGGCATATTCTTCCACACACCATGCCTGTCAAACAAACCCTTCAGCTTGTTCTTCTTCCTCCTATTTGAAGCACTTATATGAAAGAACTTGGAATTACGATCTCCATCCCTCAACCAAATAGCTCGAGATCTCTGCCTCCAATAGATTTCATCTATTGACATTAACTCATTCAAACGTTGGGACAACTAGACTTTCTCATCTCGATCATTCTCATCATGTGGTTTCTGCATAAGAACATGAAGAGAGCGACGTACCTCCTCCAACTCTTTTCTTCTACCCTTGAACACTGATCGATCCCATTGAAGCAAGGATTTGCCAGAATCCTTAATTTTTTGACAAAGCTGCACCATTGGACTCCCAGCCTGTGGAGGAGTCCAAGCTCGTTCTAATATTGGAGGAAAGTCTGGATCTGAGCCTCGAAACGATATGATCGCTTCTCTTGATCACAAACTGGTCTATCTTTACGCACTTCCAATAGAAGTGGAACATGGTCTGATCTACTGGGAGGCAAGGCGAATGACTAAAACTCATCAACCAGGCTGGAGTACAGACTCCCTGATCCAGTAGCTCCTTTGTATTTGAGTTGCTCCAGGTAAACCAACCTCCAACTGCTCACATATCATCAAGATTGCAATCTGTTAAGCAACTCCGAAAAGCTGTGATCTGATCCACATCCCGAATCCGACCGCCTGACTTCCCCCCCCAATCCCAATATTTCATTGAAGTCTCCGGCGACAACCCATCTATCTCGATCCCTTCTGCATAGAGAACGCAATAGATCCCAAGACTGGTGGCGCTGCCCCGTATCTTGGAGAGAAAAACCTTATGTACCTGATGAGTCTGAACAAGAAGTTTGAGGGCATGGCGAGTTCGTCTGTTGACGATGCCTTGGCAGTTCCAGATGAGGATATTCATGCTGAAGAGGGACTTTGATTGTGCCCTCCTATTAGCCAATCGGCTATGCGGTAAAACGAACCCTAGGCGGCGGCCGGCGGGCACTCGTTTTCTCTATGGATATCCCCAGCTCAAAAAAACACATGTAGAGATTACTATTTGCTTAAGTAATAATGTATTCATTTATCAATAAATGAATACATTATGAAGACAATACATTACACGAAAAACAGAAGGGAGCTAATATGAAGACAATAAGTTATTCTAGGGTCATCTATTTTTGATGAAATTACGAATATACTGATAATTTCACGCTTGGCTTCGCTTCAATAATCTAGATATCAAATAGTACTTAATATACCACCCGCAGACACCGTAAGCAGCATAGGCCAATTCAGCTGCCGTCATGATGGTTTTGATGGCTTGGGATCCTCTTTCACATCTGCAATTGCTTGTTGCACTCCCGACAATGAGTATCGGCACCAGCGGCGGAACTACGTTCAGGTCCGGCGGGTCCGGACCCTCTAGTGTTTTTGTAGACGGCCGATTCTCGTGTGTTGCTTTGACAAAAGTTTTAAAAAAATCGTTTTATTGTATATGTGAACCCCCCTCAACCAATCACGTAGTCTCACATACATGTGCCACGTGATAGATAATGACAAAGATAGAAACACATAAAGCATATTATATCTACTTTGAATACTATTTTATATGATAATTAATAATTTTAAAAAATATATAATTGATAATTAATAATTTTTAAGAGAACTGATTAACTGAAAGTAATTAAGCATTGGTTACATGAATAGAAGGCCAATATACTAACTATGGTTAGGGTAATTAATGGTTTTGACTTCTTTTTTGAATGATGTGCCCTCCACTTTTCCGATCTCTATATATAGCCTATATGAACTACAAGAAAATAAAAAACTTTTTAATTACTATCAACATCAGTCTTTTACTTAATTCATTGTTCATATGTTGTTATTGATTTTGAATAAATTTTTAATAAGCTTGCGGTGAAAAACAATGTAGAAAGCTATCTAGAATAAACTCGAACCCCACCTAAGTGAAAAACTAATTTTTTTTGTTGTTAAACTCGAACCCCTTTAAGTGAAAATCTTTGTTCCGCCCCTGATTAGCACACGGGACATGAATCACCACTCCTCATCTTGAACCATTGCAAAATGCATTTCTCGTGATAAAGATGCAAGCAAAGGCAAGCGAATCAGCTGCTGATAAACATCACCAATCCCTTCTTCTACACCCTCAAAGTGATCAAGGCACTCCATACAAATGAAATACTCTTTTTGTCTTTCACCATCATCACTGTCGACCTTCAAACTATCAATTCTCACTTTCTCACTAACACTCTAATCGATAGGCCATAACCTTATCAGGTTTTACAAACTGGGTATACGATCAGATCAAACAAGACTTACTCAATAGTCCAGGAGGGGTCATAGGACCTCTCAGCCTCCAAATATATAGTTGATTAATGAGCATTGCGTGCTCTTGTTAAGGGAATCTCAAATTAGTAAAAACTTGAGTCAGCAACTCCTTATACTTTTGCCTTTCCGAAAGGAATACAAGGAGCACTACAATAGTCTTACTCTCCCCTATGGTACGTCTATGGTGAAAGTCTTCATCACGCAAGTCATTCAAGTCTAGTGCTTAAATGGGAGTAAACACTGCGGGGTCCACTTTAAGGGAAATGTGATTAGAAATTTGGCATAACCTCTTTTGAAAATGGACAACCATAACCAACAAAAACACTTCTATAATCAAATCCAACCATCCTCAAACTCTTTGAGCCACCCTGCTCCCAATTCCACATCAACACCTAAAACACAACAAGCTTTAATTAATTAACAACAATCTCAAAGGTCAGCAATTCTAATGAGGGAAAAACAAAGATTAGAGAATAAGCGAAAGCTGCGTCTGGGCATTTGAAAGCGAAGGGCACAGGGGAAAGTAATTGAAAAACGTTAGAGTGAGTGGACAAAAATAAATAAACAATATAATTTAAAAGAAATAGTTAATACTTTCCTACGTTTTTAACCTTAAAACTTTGATGTATGCAACAATGATAAAACATTTATAATCAACACAAAAACTTTTAAAGATCATCTAGCCTCGTTGGATAATTTAATAGATAAAATAAGATATGAGAAAAAATAATCACCACATACAGAGGAGCTTCCCAAGCTCAGGGTCGGAGTCTCCTAAGCTCTAATAATAGCGTCCCACACTAAAGGCTATCTAGCAATAATAAGTATAAGACAACCTTTCTATAGTGAAGAAAACATACGAAAACAATAAATTTCATAAAGCTTCCCCAAGATCGTACAAATACATACACGGGTATGGTTCCCAATCGTACTTGAAAATTATCATAAGAAAATAAAATAAAAACTTAATGACGCGTTTCACACGTCAAAATATTCTCAAAATTAAATACTCGCTAAATCATTCTTAATGTCGAGATTGACACCCATAAATAAACGAGAAAATTATGAACTACAGAAAATCTCATTTTCGATAATCATTTATAAATTTCAAAGTTGACACATAAAAACAATAATAATTAAAACCGGAATCATCTCAAAACGTAACAATTAACTCGATTTATAACATAAGTCTCAATAAGAAACCAAAATCATATTTGCAAAACCATCAAGAAAGATGATCCCATGTCAACTCCGAAATCATAGAAGTGATAAACAAAACTAAAATCAACTTACTTTCTTGAGAATGATAATTATAGGAAAGATATTTGTAAAGAAATCATCGCATGTCATTTATTCACAATTAAAGTCCAATCAAAAATTTAGGCCGAACCCCGACGATAATCGGAATAATTCCTCGAGCGACAACATCTCATGCCTGCAATCCCCAAACATTAAGGCAATCGTAAATTTCAAGTTATTATTCGAAAACGACACGAAACCCTTATGTTCTTCAACATTCAACCCTTTGGAACTATCCCGGAAACAACCGGAACTCTACTCCATGGTCTACTTATCGATTCCAACTCTCCACACAGATTAACAAAAGAAAACCAACCATAGAATTTCTTGGTATCGATATTTGAATACCTAACTTTTGGAATGGCTCAACAATCTCATACGTTAACCAAAATCGACGAATAACATGTCAACGGATTCATATCGAAAAACCCTAGTTAACGGCTAAAAGAAGCCTCTAGAAATGGCGGCATGCGCCTCCCACGCGTCACCGGTAGTGGGGTGGCGGCCACCACCACTGACCACCAAAATTTAACACAACATTCCTCTCAACAAACCAAACAACTTCCTTAACTAGCACGAAGATCAATTTTAAATATAAGTAGGAGAAATTACCTCGTGAAATAAAATTCCAAAATCACAAACCCTAGAATTTGGATTCGTCAATTCTCTCTCCACATTGCAAATACATGGAAACCCTTTGAAGGTTTTGTAGAGCTTGGCAAGATAAACAAAGCCCAATTAGTCACACCATCCAATTTGGCCGGAGTTGGCCGAAATATGAAAAATGGCTGAAAAGATAGTCATACCTTCTTCCCTTCGATTTGTCTCATACGGTTAGTAAGAGGTTGCATGGCATATATGGTTGGAAAGGTTGTTCCAAGGTGAAGAGAATGGGACCGGTATCATCACCGGAGGTGGCCGGAATTGGCACCGGCGAAACCGAGAAGTTTCGGCAGCAAATCTGGAAATTCTCGGCATTTTCTGGAATTTTCCCGAAATGACAAGTTTGATCTGTCATTTATAAAACTTGAGTTTTTTGCAAAATTACAAATATACCCTTGACTTTAAACCTTTTCTAAGCAGCAAAACTAACTGTTAAGATAATACATTTTCATCTACCAAAAGATAATGGAAACCATCATAACCATTCTTTCCATACTTTTTTGGCCTCCATGTTCTTGCCACACGAACACTTGTTCTAAATGGACACTGAAAAAGATAGATATTTCGAATCAGAGTTAGAGTATCATCTTACTTAGCTTGAAAAAATAATAATATACATATCAGTGTTATTACATGCACATCTATATATAATATCATCGAAAGAAATTAGCTGAATATGTTGCATACACTTACCATGTTCCAAATATCCTTCATTTCCCAACTTCGGTAAAGTCTCATGCAAAACATATAGATTATTAACAAAATTGTAGAACTTAAAAGAAGTAGCCCAAATTATGATCTGAAAAGATGGAAAAATCTTAATATGCAATCATAACTCAAATGCAAGTAACCTATAAATGAACCAAAAACCAGTAAGAGACAAAGTTAGACTATTGATGAAATGTTGTATAACAACTGTATCAGAAAATCAAAAGATAAAAACAAATAAGATTAGAACATGAAACGACAAAAACAACAATCAAGTAAATTGTTGACGAAATAAAAATTGCTAACTACAAGTAGATGGAAAGAACAGAAGTTGGAGTAGATTGAAAGAATAGATTTTCAAGTAGATTGAAAGAACACAAGTTCAAATATGAAATCAATAGAGCCACTAAAGTACGTATTAAAGTATGTAAATCTATATGAATCATCTAAAATTGTAGGATTATGATTTGCCGATTAAGATTGGATTTAGTAAAACAACATGCATCTATTGATAAATGACGAACCCATTGAATGTGAATGAAGGAATACGCAAATGAGCAAAGGCACAAACCGTGGTGTGATTTTGAAGTACGGGTTAAAATTCTTTATATAGAGAGAAGAAAGAAACATACACAGAGAATGCTTAATTTCTACCAAAAAGATTGAAAAGTGCTTACCTGCAAACGCACCCACTGTTCTAAGATAAAAGTTCGGAGAATATCTGAGGCGAGAAGTTTGGGTCTGTTAGGGTTTTTATACTTGGTGGCTCGAAGCAGTAGAGTCTGTCTCTACCTTTTATTAGTAATACACAATTTAGTTATTAATCATATCTCTAGGACTACCAGTATGAGAACTTAACAAAATTATTCTTTGTCCTACATCATGACCTTCTCTAGCTCTGCCTGAGAAAACGGCATAAAGTCCATCAACAGTTTCGCTCCTAGCCTCACGTTGATGTTTTCTATGAAAATCCAATCGGTTTTCATCAACAGTAGCAAAACCATCTACCAAATATTGCTGAAACAATCTTCCACCTTATAATATTGTGTCTGTCGTTTGATTCCTATCGTGAATTTGGTATGCTACAAAACTTCGCATTGACAATCTTTTACCTTCTTCATTCTCATCAGTTTTTTTGCAGCCGCAAACTCGGCTTATATCCATCTTCACCATACGGAAAGAGTATTGGATACTGTACGACATATATTTTGGATGAATTTTCGATATTCGTCGTAAGTAGCCATCGTTCGATTCAATAACAATATCTTTACTTGAATTGAATTCTTCTATATCACCAACAATCAATCCAGCTATTTCATCATCACTCTGTTGCCTATATTGTTTGTGGTCACCAACCTGCCTTTGAAGTACATATTTTCATATCATATGAAGGCAAAGAAGTATCTTCTTATTTATTCCTAACGGTTCGATATCTTCTTATTTATTTATGCCTAACATTGGTTTTTGTCTCTAATCTAACTCATTAAGCAACTACACTGCGAAAACTGTGATTCTATATTTTGAAAATTTACCTGTTAACCACAAATAAACCAAACACAGCAATTAGAACCATCACTGACTGCAACCCTACATATCCCAAATAACCAAGAAACAAAATCAAGCAAATAGTTATCCTAAATTTAACCTTCCAATTCATTTCAAATCAGATACGAATGTCATTGCATATGTTCATCAATCATGAGCAACTCATAATACAAATATAAATCCTTAATGAATGCAATCAAGCTCCAAGATTGAAAAGAAATTTGATTCAGATACTACCTTGCAAAAATCCCACTATCTTTTTTTGACATCAGTTAAAATAAAATGCAGAAGACCTTTAAGACCTTTATTCCCAAAATAATCAGCAGAAGGGGTCCCTATGATTTTCTCACATCAAACTAATCAGTGTTACAGTTCATTCCCATTTTCCGTTTGTTATAATAAAACAACAACTAAATTCTGAAATAATTAAAGATCATTCTGACTTTAAGATGGCAGGAAATATGGTCCTTTGCTATACCTCTGAAACATAATATATTTATATATATGGATTATTGATCTCCTAACTGTAGCTTTTTGTCATGAGAACATGGTAAACACGGGAAATGCACTTGCTGCTTGATTTTAGAAATACTCAACAGGTCTAGTATGCTGTTACCTAATTGGAAGGAGTGGAATAATGCTATTATAAAGTGCTACCATCCATGCTTTATCTGGAAGTCTATGCGCGCAGGAAGACAATGAGACCAATGTAAAACTAGAAGAGTTTAAAGTCGAGCTATAAGAATTGTTTATAGGTTTGTGTGTTGTTGTCTTTGATCTGCTTTAATATATGAATCTCTTGATCGATAAAACTAGAAGGTTCGGGAGAGAGATCGAGAGCGAGAATGAGATGAATCATAAATCTGCTCTCTTGATCAAGAGATTCAGAAGACGAATCGATCAAAAAAGAAAAGAGATTCAGGAGAGAGATCAAGAGCGAGAATGAGATGAATCATAAATCTGCTCTTGCTTTCTGTTTCTGGAAAGCGCGAGAAGTTTAATGGCAAACAGGTGGTCAGATCCCAAACCTCAGGCCCAACACGAAGGCCCATCACTGTTAAATAACAGCAAAAATATATATATATATATATATATATATATATATATATATAGTAAACTAGTCCAAGCAGAGGGTTGAAGCGGCGGCTGGTAGAAAAGTGGAAAGAGAGATGGGAAAACGAGACAAGAAACAGAGACACCAACACAGAACCTCCCACAAAGCTGCCTTTCACTACACTGACCAAGGTGAAGAAGGCGTCAGTTTCGAAAGTCATGCTGCTTCCAAGTTCACTCTTTCTGAAGAAGAAGAAGAAGAAGATGATGAAGTAGAAGAAAAAGACCAAGATGAACAAGAAGAAGAAGAAGAAGAAGAAGTAGAGACTAAGGACACTGGTGAATACCCATCAAACGATATGCCCTCAAAGTTTCTTCTTTATCAACAATCTGTACAGGTTTGATCTTTTTCACTGCCATTTTAGTCTTGCTGTGTTTTGCTGCTGATAGTTTTGACAATGAAATTAGGAAGAAACAAACAAGGAAACTCAATTATGTTCGAAATGTGACCGAGTTGAAGTAAAATCTTGACAAATTTGTATCTGGTCTATGTTTGTGCTCTTTTCTCTAGCACCCAAATGGATATTATATGTGATTTTTCTGGAAAGAACATTTCACGTTTGTGATGTTTGGTTATAATTTATGTTATTTCCAGTCGCCAAAAGGAGATATAAGCTATTTGCAGAAGTTCTTTCTGATGTATGTGGGTGGGAGGCAACCTCTCCATCTCCAGGAAGATTTTTGTGGCACTGCTCTTCTTAGGTAATTCATTATCCTTCTTATTCACACATTTGAATGGAGGTTTTAAATTTATGTATTGAACAGTTTCTATTGTTGCAATTTTGGTGGATTTGGTAGTTTTTTCTATAAAATTTATTTGTTTAAGCATCATGGTAAGTGATATAATAGGCAGTTAGAATGTTAGATGCATATTGGAATAAGATAAGCTTAGTTGCTGTACTGCCAGGTGTAAAACCGTAGCAAGTAAACTCACTCAGTATACGTTTGAGAAATAAGAACAGACAATAGCTCCAATCCAGTTGGCATTATTGATTAAGCTTCCGAGATGCGTGGTTGAGGTGTTCAGTTAGTAAGAAATCATTAAGTTTCTCCTAGTTGCTGTTCCAAAAAAATCTAAAGACTTAACAGTTGACACTCATTTTATGTCTTACAGTGCAGAATGGCTCCGCACAGACTCTAGAAGGACTGCTGTAGGGTTGGATTTGGATGTGGAAGCACTAGACTGGTGCATGGAGAACAACGTTAATAAAATTGGGTCTGATGGGTATTCCAGAATTTCCCTCTTCCATGGGAATGTCTTGCAACCTCTCGAGGCCAAGCTGATTGAGCTTGAGCCCCAAGAGCTGATAAGAAATATTTCGCTCACTCAAAAGACAGATGTTCCTGAGAGTGGTGGACTTGATTCTGTTCCCGAAGGGGGTTCTTCTCCACATAAAGGGAAGAACATGAAGAACCATCCGTTGCCTGCTAGAGACATCGTGTGTGCTTTTAACTACAGCTGTTGCTGTCTCCATCAACATGCTGAGCTTGTTTTGTATTTCAAGCATGTTCTCAATGTCTTGTCAAAGAAAGGTGGAATATTTGTAATGGATTTATACGGCGGTACATCATCAGAGTGCAAGCTAAAGCTTCAAAGGAAATTTGCCAATTTCACGGTATAATATATGTTTCTAAATTCTCATTACTTTTTGGTGTGTCATTTGCAGTCCATCTTAGCTTGGGTGAGGGGGAAAGGAAAGAAATATAAAGTGAGGTGGGCAATTGCCATATATATTTATATGTTAAATGAAATTATTCCTGCTTTTCAGATATCTACCGCAGTATATAAATAACCGCAAATTATTGAAACAAGACATGATGTAAGAGGCTTCACATGCATTCCAAAGTTAAAATATTGGCATTCTAAACCCTCCTGGTATCTTTTGGCACTTCTCCTTGACAACACCCTTCTTACTTCACAGTTCGCAAGCAACCCTTCCCTGAGGCACATAGTTAGGTTCTTTTTTTTTTTTTTTTTTGATCTTCCCATTTATGCTGGGTGAATTGCTTTGGTTACTAAAAAGCAAAAAGGGAGAACTTTTATATACAAAGCACTCTATTTTATTTCAAAGCAGGTCAACATTAAGGTCCAACACCAGTTAGAAAATACATTAATGGTTTATATCGTCTCTTATAGCTAATTTATAATATTCTCTACTTTCAGAAACATCTTTACGCTGTACAATAAATTGACTTGTGCAGTATTTTTGGGAGCAAGCAGAATTCGATATCATTGAGCGCAAAACAAGGATTAGTCTCCATTTCCATCTCAAAAGGCAGCAGAAGAAACTTCGACATGCATTTTCATACAGCTGGAGGCTGTAAGTTGCTTTGTATAATTTTTTAGGTCTTTTATAAGTAAAAGGGATATTTTGCACTCTTTGTTGTGACCATGGTAACTTCTGAATCATTTAATTGAAATCAATTCCTTACGTACCTCAGGTGGTCATTGCCTGAGATTAAAGACTGCTTAAAAGAGGCAGGTTTTCAATCTGTTCACTTTTGGTTGCGTGAGATGCAAGACACCAGAGAAATCAGAAAAACAGAAGGTTTTGGTGCTGGGCGAGACATAAAATATGAAGAGGTTACGAAATTTGAGCAACAAGATGCTTGGAATGCATATGTTGTAGCTGTTGCCTAGCTTCATCTTATCAAGTAAGCTCTGCTGCTTTATTCAATCAAAGAACCATAGAGTTCCAATAAGTAGGTGCTGAAGAGCTGTGTTCAAAAGCTACAAACTTATTTTCATTTGTGCTTCCCAAATTAGCTTTCAGATCTTGGGTGTCCAGTTTGGTATAAAATTAAACATTTGCTCTCAGCCTTTCTTTCTACCTATATGGTAGATAATTGCTTAATGAGATGTTAGACTGGAAAAAGAGCTTAGGGTTGGCTGTTTTGGGAAAGAATACCAGCTAGGAAAGAATACCAGGATTGAAGTTTTGTGTAAATGTCATATATATATATATATATATATATATATATATATATATATATATATATAGGCCCGTTCTGGTGCGGACGTCCGCACTCGGCTTAAAGTGCGGACGTCCGCACTCGGCTTAAAGTGCGGACGTCCCTCCGTTCTCCACCGGACGGCTCCGACGACGGCGCTCCTCCACCCGAGCGGACTCCAGCGGTGTCCCCAACCACTTTCCCTTCCCGGCGAGATCGATTTGAAGGTCTGGGCAGCAACCTCCACCCAAAACTTCACACAAGATCGATCTTGCCGGAAAACTGGAATTCGGCGGACTCGCCGGGGAGAGAAAGTGGTCGGGGACGCCGCTGGAGTCCGCTCGGGTGGAGGCGCGCCGTCGTCGGAGCCGGACGGTGGAGAACGGAGGGACGTCCGCACTTTAAGCTGAGTGCGGACGTCCGCTTCAAAACTTTTCTGTATATATATATATAAATTTTGATGATGTTTAAAATCACACATGCATATAATTTTTTTTGTATATTTAAATGTCATATGGCTTTATGTTATATTGAAATGGAGGTCCCATTTTTGTTACTTTTCTACTGCAAGTTGATTTCACTGCTAATGTTTTGAATTTTGCAATTTGGATACTTTGCATCAATGTTTGAAAACCTGATTATTAAGCAATAAGCACTTATAGTTATATATACACATAGTGCACATTGATTTATATGGAGGTAATGCTTTGAAACATGAGGAAGATATTCACAACTACAACCTTGCTTTTCAGGTCCCAACTATGCAACAATTGCAGAGTTTGCAACTTTGTACTGGCCAGGAAAAACTTCCCTGAGGTTGGCCATGGTTCTAGTGTAATGCTAATAACTTCTGAAGTCATGGACTGTTAACAATGATATTCTGTCATTGTGTCTTTTGTTATGTTTGCATGTGCTTTGGAATCAAAAATTAGAACTTGTGCTGCTCACCATTACTTTACTATGCTGGTGTCATGGTTTTAGTCAATGCATGCTGGTATTTTTGTATGTGGCAATTTCAATGATCAAATCTATAGTCAGGTAGACATTTTTGGATATTGATGTCACAGTTTTTTACCAGCACTCGACCACTAGAGCCAGTGCAGGAATAAGATTGTACTCTACCGAAAGCCTTTGAACTCATAGAGAAGAGTTTTGAATTTCCACTTGGGAAGTCAGAAAGTTATTCATATGCAACCCAGCAACAACTCAGTCCCAAAAGCAAGCTAGGTTATCTGGCCTCAGATGAGTTTGTTCTTTATATTGTGATGATAACAGCTTTTGGCATATTTTAAACTATCCCCAAACACTTGACTTTGTGTCAATGCTCAAAAAGTTCAAAGTTAAACTAGAATTCTCATACATATACTGTGCCATTATCTAATGGACTGAAAATGAGTTTTAATCGAGCAGAAAATTAATACAACCATGTAACATAATAACAGTGTGCAACAAGCAAAGCAAAAAATGGGAACAAGCATGCACTCTTGGGTTCTTTCCTATGCCTTTAGTGAACGAAACCACCTCAAAAAAAAAAAAAAAAAAAAAAAAGTTGGGAATTGAAAGAACAGTTGCAAAATATTATTAGATACTGAAAAACCATGGTAAGTTCTATAAAACTAAACACTGATTCTTTGGTAATGGGACCTCTCCAGACTTTCTAAGTAGATAGCTGCATTCATCTTCATCAAAATCAATCTCTGCCTCTGCAGATGCGGCAGCCAGCAGGTCAGTGTGTCCTCCTATTAAAGATGTTACCTCATCTGATGCGAACTTCGCAGTACTAGTATTTTGAACCGAGAAATTTATCGTCGAGGAAGGGTGTTTTAAGGCGAGGTGCTCATTTTTAATGTGATCCATAGACCACGCTTGTCGCTGTGTCTGGACTTCTCCTGCAAGAAACTAATGTAAAACAAACACCTACATTATTCATGGAGAAGTGGCATCGCTAGAAAGTTAAGCAAGAGCACCTTTAGTAGTTATGAATTTGGTAAAATGCGGATACTATTGCAGTAGTTAAAACTATTGAATGGAGGTTTAGGAATTGTTGGAACAAAATATATGCAGGTTAACTGAAAGTTAAGGTTGGATAATTGATTTTGAACCGGTCGAAGCAGAATCCTAAGCAAAGCTGTGGCTTTTGTTTCGGTTCTTTTACGTGCCTACCTGGTAATAATGCCTCCTCCCTTTTGTAGAATTGTTTAATAAAACATTGACATTGCAAAAGTACGCACAAAAATTACGAAATGCTCTTTGCTTAGTTAATACTTAATAGAGTCATGAAGAAATTTCTGTGTATTTTTTTTTTTTTTTTTTAGAAGAATTTCTGTGTATCTGTGTATGCTGGATTGATCATTTCAATAAAACCTTGAGTTTCTCATACAATATGTAAATCTATGTTTGTTCGCAGAATTCACATTTGGAGGAAATGTCACAGTCATCGTTCATTCATGCTAACTAGGAAAGATGGTTTTTAGTACAATTCCAGACTGGTTTGTATTCCTAGTAGGATGCCAGAACGCTGGAAACCCGATAAATTTGATATTGCGAGACACAGCCATCAGATCTTCCACCAGATCTTTCCCTTTCCACTTCAGATCAATACGCAATAACATACTTCTATCTAGTAGCTTCATGATGTTATTTCCTATTCTAATAAGGAATTTTTCCCTTTCTGGATTGAGCAATACATTAACTATCATGCTTGAAAAGACTTCTCCAAGTTCTATTACAATTCCTCTTGTCTTTAGATTATTTCCTATTCTAATAAGGAATTTTTCCCTTTCTGGATTGAGCAATACTATTAACTATATCATGCTTGAAAAGATTTCTCCTAGTTCTATTACAATTCCTCGTCTTTAGAAAAGGAAAAACTAGCTCTATATAATGAGGCCTTGGCTGTGTTATTCTCATCAACTTCTCATTCCAGAATCTAGTAGCTATTTGTTCTCTGATATACTCCAATTAATTAAGATGAGTTCTTCAAAGACGTCGCAAGGGAATGGAGCCGTAGAATCTGAACGCAACAACTGGACATGTTTAACAACTTCCAATTCCAAAGAAGGTAGGACATGGACAACCGAAGAAGTTTCATGCCCTCCAGCCCCAAAGCGACCTCCCCCAAGCAGTAGGCATAATGACTCCATCAACCCAGTAAATTTGCAGACGAAGTGGTAAAAATGCTGATTATGACAGAAAATAAAATCAAAAGTGTCATAGCAGAGAAAATTAGGATTGTTGTTTTTTTTTTTTTTTTAAATTGTCTATGTAACTTTATGTTATCGAAATTCGAGTAATGTGTGATCGAATAATTCACATCTTCTAATGGATTTGTGTATGTTGACCGAAAAAAAAATGGATTTATGTTTACTATATATGTTGCTATACCTGTTTTCATTCCCTCTTCTTGTTACGTTTGTTTTGGATTCATTACACGATTGGATCTAGACTCTAGCTAGCTAGTTTACTAACCTGTGTCATTTTGATTGTTGAATGACAAGAAGTAGTTCATCTGCCGACTCGCATTTGTTGAAAACATACCATCAGAACAAAGTGATGCCCATTAGTGTTATTAGATTCAATAATAATTTATTACAGAAGTTAACTGAACTTTATTGTCTCAAGATCTTTCCAACAAATCAACATCTGCGAGAGTACATGCTTAAACTAAACATCCTAAGGTTCTCTTCATTATCAGTTGAAAGCTAACAAGAATATAATTATATCAGAAAGAAGTAAAAATTGAACAGGAAAAGAATTTGAGCCACCAATGATTTACTCACTAAAGCTTCAAGGCACTCGGGGCATATTTCTTTCGCCTGCCATCCTATCAATTGAATTCTCATGTAAACATAACATTCTCAATCCACGCTGCAGCAAAGACTGTTATCGGAAAGTATTCACTCACCAGGGTTGTAGTCAGTAACGACACACGTTTCACTTCACTGTAAAATTTCTCTCTACTGCTGGCCCTTCACAAGTTCACAACCCAGTTTTGTATTTCGCTTCTCTTGTACACAACTACAAGCTGTGAACTGGTTGGTATACTAGTAGAAAAATTTTCATGATCCTTCTTCAACTACTAATCTCAATGACCTCAGCTTCATTGTCACTATAATCTCCCCAACATTTGCTTGGTTTTTCCTCAACTACTAAATTGCTAGCCTCCTTTTCCACACTAGTATCACCAGGAACAGTATCGGTATCAATAGGCTTCTCTTCAAATTCAGGACAAACATTTACATTATCTACAGATTGCTCTTCCTGCAGCTTTCCTTCAATTGGTTCCTTGTCACATTCAACTTGTACTGACAACTTATCATCAGTCTCTTTTGCTGCCCCTTCAGTGTTTGCTCCAACACCAATATCAGCAGACACCACTGGTGATGACTCGTCTGAACTGACAGGAGATGTCGGAGATCCGTTTTGAATCACTGGAGTACCATTCGTTGATACCGGATATCCATTCGGAGACACTGGATAACCATTTGGGGAAGGCAAGAAACCATTGGGAGACACTGGATAGCCGTTTTGAACCCAAGGTTGGCCAGGTACGAACTCAGCTGCATGTGGGTTCATAATTCTAGGAGGACCATCCCCGGTATGCTCGCCATTTTGAAAGCTATGTTTATTGCGTGAAACCCGACTTCCAGATCTGTTATAGCCACCAGACAGTCGTGGACCATAAGGAACTCTTGCTGTTGCTGACTGATGAGGTGATCTGCGGACAGGATTAACTGCTAGCATTGGAGGAATATTTACAGGTGGGGGCAAAATCCCACCATGATCTTTGAAACCTGGAACTGGAACCGGAATAGAGCCAAAAACTGGAATGAGTGATGGATTAAAAGGAGGTGCAGCTGCAGAGAGTTTTTTGCTCGTCTCCTTTCCAGTTTCTTGTTCATCTACCCTTTCCCCATCAGTTGGCACTGGTTTAACTACGTCGCCATCGGGTAAATCACGTGACTTTCCCTCCTCTGTATTAGAAGGATTATCGGTTCCCGTTTCTGTTAAACCAGATGGAGGTTCTGAAACAGAGGAAGTCCTCAGGCAACTGTCTGGCCCTAGGGCTTCTGACAGCCCACATTCAGAAGCATTGGTATTTGGACCTTGGGAAGTATCAGCAATTTCAACCCCAGGAACAGGAACTTTAACAGTCTGTAATGCTGAGCCTTCAAAAGCAGGGTTTTCTAATTCTACAGCTTCAGCTTCAACTTGTACTCCAACACTAGCATGCTTTACAACTTCTAGGGACTCCTTTGCCACAGAGTCCTTCACTTTTGCTGCTCGTTTAACAAAAGGGGTTTTCTCAGGGACCACAATCTCTTTCTCTCCTGTGGGTTTCTGATTTTTATCTTCCTTCACATCTTTTATTGCTGTCACTTCACCAACAGTGACCTCTGTTGTAGGTGTCTCCTGGCCCATCTGAGAAGTTTGTACAATAGGAAGATTTCCCTTCGGTAACTGCTCTGCCACTGCCTTCACAATTGTTCCAGGTGGAGCCAAAGCAACTTCCTTGTAGGAAAAGAGTTTTCCAGCTGACTGAACACTGAGTGAACTTACAGACTTCACAACTTGATCAACAGAAGCTGGGGTAGATGGTGCTGACTTTGGGTTTGGCAATCTATCAGCAGCTCCAGCAGTTGATGTGCTAGAGTTGTTTGGCTTAGGACTGAAGCTTGCACTCTTGACAAACTTCTTTGACACTGGAAGACCAGGTCCAGTTGAAGAAGCAGGCTCGTTTGGGCTTGTTTTTGGGGATGTGAAATTATTGGCCTTGCCTCGATATCTTGCTGGCTGGGATGTATTGATAAAGTTCGTATTCAGTTTTTCAAGGCTTGGCCTCCTCGACCCAGTAGATTTGCGACCTATAAGTGACCGGCCTTTAGGAACAGCCTCTTGCCAGCCTTCATCTGAGGTGTCATCTTGTGCCAGATCATCACTTGTAGCAAAGTTAATTGATTGCTCAAATAGTCGTGAATCAGATTTCTCATTCCTAGGTTCTGCTACATGTGCTTCAGACTTGTTTTCTTTATCACTTAAATTCTCTGCAACAGGATGACTTGGTAACAAATGTTCATCCTTCTGGTATTCATCAGAGACAGCCTCCCCATTCTGACCTGGTTTTCCTTTTACCTGTATCCCAAATGATATCAGTCAGATAATTTCTCCAGTAATAAACAAATAAAAAGAGAGAACATAACAGCCTCTCTTCCAACTTATCAGCTGGTTAGGAGAGTCTGACCTTCAAACGAGCTTTCCTTTGGGCCTCTCTTGCTTTCATATCAGCATCTGGTGTTATATAATCCAAAAGATCTGAGACACTGATCAAAGAAGAAGAAAGTTTTTGCCTGTAATTGTTGATATCAAAAGAGAAAATCTACAAAACTATACTTTATGAATCTTCTAAAATAAACGACTTGTTGATTTGGCTAATTCAATATACTTGCATTTACCTTCACTTCAAAAGTGGGTGGGTTGAAATTCATATAATATAGTTTAGCTCAACCTAATTAAGCTTATAAATTAAGAGCAACTAAAAAATCACATGGGCAATAGCCCATGTTCCTTTTCACTATCATCCGTCCTCGTTCATGGACCTGTTTTTTTTTTTTTTAATAAAAAGAAATGGAATTTCATTAAACATGGCAACTGGCCCAGTTTGACACAACAACCCGTCAATTTTCACTAAACTATGCCTCTGTGATTCATGTACCTTAACACATCAACTCCTCAATTTTCATTAAACTATGCTTCTGATTCATGCCTTGACAAATGTACTAGAGCGCCTAGAAGTAAAAATCACATTATATAACAACTATCAATATACCAAGTTGCTTAATTCTGCTTTTTGTTATTACCTCAAATGACCTTTGCTGGAGATTGAGGCATCTGGCTTTGGAGTACCATTCCGTGCAGCTTCTTGCTGCTCCAAAGCTTTGGACTCAAAATATTCAAGCCATGCAGCCGCATCCTAGAACATTTGATATATAAATTAATACAAATTAAGCATCACCCCAACTATACTTATATAAAGTATCCCCACATGCTATGCATGTGGTGATGAAAGTTACTGCAAAGAAATAAGCTGCGGGAACAAGTGCGAGATTCATGTTTAATTGCTATATGACTTCAGGTATATAGATATCTATTGGGTAATGTTTAATAGAGTACCCACCAGATAACTGGTTGACCAAATGTGTGCTCTTAGAAAACATACAGATATCCATAAGTAAAGGTTAACCAAACAAATATGAGACTGAAATATAAACATTAAAGCCAATATTACCTGTGTGCGTAGATCCTCAGACCCAAGTTTTGCCTGAAGAATTTGCAAGGTAGTCTGTTCGTGCTGAACACTTAACGAGTAGGCCTCCATCAATGAAAGTGCGATAGCTATGGCATGATAGCTAGCAGCAGTCTGTAGTTTAAAAAGTATGGGTTAAAAGATGTACAAAATCCATCAATGCAATTACTCATGGTGCATATTTGTAAACACAAACAGATGCAAGCAAGGATGTTCATGGACAAAGGACAACCAAAGTGACAAAATGAATCTCTTGGCTAATGGTTGAGGAAATTATGAAAAATCGCTTGAAGAACAAATGAGAGGTTTCAGATATACTGTTTTAGGGTGGTCAATAAAGATACAAGGTAAAAATGTAATTGTTCCCCTCGTATCAACAAGATGTCCCTGATAGCCACCAATATCCCTGATTTAATATCCACTCATTTTTTATTTTTTTGGTTACATAAATATCCACTCATTTTGGGCCAATATCTCAGAATTATCAGAGTACCAGAGTACAATTACAGGTATGCTTATATATTTGCAAAATTTTTTATCAATGGAGAGGGGAGGAGTTTATGCAAATACAGCCCTAATCAGTTCTTAACATTCCTAACTCCTCCAAATTGAAGTCTAGTTAACTTACTCCACACTACACCAAGCTAAGTATCATACGGACGAACGGTGATGAACACAACTTTGGCCTTTCCATCACATTGACCAATACTGACATGCTTTCTAACCAGCAAACTAATTATTCAAAAGCACACAACTTTTTATGCCGTTTAACTAGTACAAGGGTAAAAGAGATTCTGAGATTCCATCTATGCAAACATAAAGTAGTAAACGTACAGTTCGTAGAAGATATGGACAACAGAAAAAATCAATGAATCAGCATCAAGGAAACAATATGATCACCATATGGAAAAAAATAATAATAATAATAATTCTGTCAAAATAAACTATAACATCTAACATCAGAACAATGGAATAGGTGTCAAGTTATTCGCAGTATGAATTAGTCAGTCTGATGAATACCCAGACACTATTATTTGATGTTAATTGTTACTTCTAATTATATTTGGGAAATTGTGGCCTACTTAGTTTCTGTTCATGCACACATTCTAGAATTACCTACATTAATGTGAGAGAGAGAGAGAGAGACCTGTATATGATCAGCTCCAAGTAGCCTTTGATTGCACTTGAGAGCTTCATGGAGGTACCTAAGAGCAACATGGACGTTCCCCAAACCTTCTTCCATCATTGCTACGTTGATATAGGTGGCAGCCGTGTTTGGATGAGATGGCCCACATGTCAGGTGCAAAAGATACAGCGCACGATTGACATACCTAGAATGCATTACAAAGAAAGAAAGCTTTAAATCTTTATTGTTCCTTAAATGCAGCTCCAACAGCAGCCTCATTTATTCTAGATAGAGAGGGGGGGGATAGAGAGGGAGAGGGGGGAAGAGAGAGAGAGAGAGAGAGAGATTCTATTTGTTTATAGTGATCCATGCTAACTAACTATCAGAAGGCAATAAAAATTATTTTGCATGCACAATGACAACATAGTTCTTTCCGTGGTGGTGAAACATCTAACAGTAACTTAGAGGAGTTGGATCAACAGTAACATGATTATGTAAATGAAGAGATGGAACCAGGTAAAAGCGGAACCATGTACATAGTAAATAAGCAAATTAACATATGTAAAGCATAAAGTCACTTAAGATGCCGCATATGAACATGTATAGATAGGAGACATACTTCAAGGCCAACTCTGTGTGTTGAAGTCGGTAGTAGAACACAGCTAAATCCCCGTAACTTTTCATTGTATCAGGATGATCAAGTCCAAGCTCTCTCTCATTAATATCCAATGCTTTTTGCTGGTAGATGGTTGCCTGTATATAATAAACAAATAAAGCATTGTGAAATGAAAGTAGCACAAATCACAAGTCAAAACTAATCGGGATGGCAACTTTTGTTTAAGAAGTTCATTAAAAGGGTATTTAATTGATGCACTTTGTAGATGAACCATCAGGATACTGCACATAATAGGGTTGACTAAACTGTTCTAAAAAATTTCTTTTATTTGTTATCAAAGTTGTCGAAAGTTCTAAAATTTAAGCCAGATCTATTTTGTAATCAATGAGTATTTAGTAATCTGCTTTTCTTTCTCTGGTTCTTCCCAATTCTCCAGTGTGACTGGAAAGAAGAATATCAAACCATATACCATATTAAAAGAAGACGGTTTTAAACATTCGAAACTTGAAAGAATATTAAAGCATATACCTGATTAAAATCCCCAGTGTGATACAGTACTACAGCAAGAAGACTATATGCTCCAGCAGTCATTCGATGATAAGGCCCACATACTGATACAAGTTTTGACAACGCCTACCAGATTTATGTGAAAGTTGGATCAATTATTGGTCATTAAGAGATTATTGTCTAGTAATAAAAAATATAAAAAAGATATCTACAAAGGTAGTAGATTACATACCTTAGTGCCATAATTAACAGCATCCTCCAGTTTACCTTTGTCCAAAGAAGTCTTAGAAGATTCCAAAAGTGTGCGTCCATCAGCAGAGGAACAGGCAACATGCTGTGAATAGAAAGTATCAACAGCTTAATAACAAATAAAAAATAAGGGACTATTAGTCGATCAAACTTACTGAAGTGTGATATTATACATATAGCAAAGATATATTTACCTTGTACACAGGGACCATGCTTACTATATCTGATTTCCTAAAAGGAGACGAAGTGTCCATATCGTAGTCCCTTGGCACAAGCTCAAGGCCAACCTGATGAAGCATAACTTTGGTTTAAATATTGAATAGGAAGTGCGTCCAGTTAAGAATAAGACATCAAGTAGTACTTCTAGAAAAGGTCTAATCTATTTATAAAGGGGAAACCTTGGGTTTTGGTTAAGTTTGAAAAACCCAAAATTGGCCCCTCCTCAACTATATTAGCTAACATGAATGCCCCAAACCAACTTGCCTATTTGTTTTATATTTTTTCTAGTTTATTTTATTTCATTAATATTATAATATTATCTATATTTAATTTCAATAACAATGATGCGGGAATAAAAAAAATGATGCGGACAAATTAAATAGGCAAGAGTATCATTCGCTAGTGTAGGAAGGCTAGTATTACCTTATGGCACAATCCACGAAGAATGGCAAACTTTCTCAAGTCCTCGACACTTTCATGTTTCCATTGCCATCCAAACCTCTTCAAAAGAAATGTTTCCACCCACTTCCATTTTAACGTATCATCACAAGTAATGTCTCCATCCCCATTTTCAGCTGATGGGGTTCCAAGAAGAATATTTAGACATGCTGCTATTGATGCAGCCAAGTCTGCAACGTTATCAACTGCTGCTACAACAGCTTGCAGTATGTGTTTGTATGCTCGCACAACCATCTCATGTATACAGAGTGATTGCACATGAGAGAGCTTATCTGCAAGTTCAACCTAGTATAACAGAGAAAATGTAGAAAATTAAGAATCCGCATGTGTACAATTTAAACCCATCTGCATTTAGAACTCAAATAATAAGGAAAAAGAATCTAGGAGTTCAAACTGTGGTATCATCATGGTATGATTGTCACAAAAGGATAAAGCGGAGGACGGATGTCCGACCTTAGAATATCAATATAAATAAGAATATGGTATTTGAAATACATATAATAAGAATATCAATATAAAAAAAATTCTGTCATGATCTGATCAGACACTTTGCTTTGTCCCAAGTGATGGTTTTATTCCATTCATCCTATCAGACGTTAAAACAACACCCTTTCTTCACTTTAAGGAACGGATAATTACTTAGATAGTTCAAAAATTTTAGGATAGGATCAGGAGAAACAATAAAAACTGTAGAAGATGATGAAGAAAAAAAAGTAAAAGAGAAATTACCACGCGTCCCAGGGAACACATTTTCAAACCCCTTGTATGCATAAAATCTGTCAATGTCCTTCCATCAACAGGTGAAAGTTCAAGGGAGCCGAAATCTGCCACCTAAGTCAATAACCGAGGATAGTAAGGAAGAAGACATGGGAACACGAAGAAGAGAAAACAAAATCTGCAATTAGGAACTAACCAGTTTTGGAAGTGCAGTGTCAGCATAATACTTGTGTGCCATTTCAATCAACTCATCGGGTGACTGCCAATATAAACAGTCAGTCAAACATGCAACATGAAAGCTACATCAGATCGGGCAACACAGGAAATTCAAATCTCATGCATGGATGATAAAGAACGCTTGGCAGTCAAACAGAAATATGTGATGACATGAGCTAGTACCAGGTCTACACTACATAAGACTGAGACACGACTTATCAATAAACAGCTCAGAAACCTTAAGGTGAAGACCGGTATCTGATTCTTTGAGGCGTGAATATGATGCATCAGGAAGTAGCTTTCTCCAATATATTTCATTTTCTGCATCTCGCTTTTGTAACTCCTCCTGACTGCTGGTGTCTGAATTCTTATTATGATCAAGGTTGTTACCCCCAAGAACTTCCTTCCCCTGTTCAGTTTTACTGCTCCTGATATCCATTTTCTTCTTTATTTCCTTTAGCAGTCCACCTTGCTTTCCAAGGCCCTTAACAGCCGGCTCAATCTTAGCTTCTTCATTTTTCTTAGGCTCATTTTTCGCTGAAGCCTGATTTTGCAAATGTTGCACCCAACATGCTCCTAGCTCCCATCTGATCGACTTGGTGTGATTAGATGGTCCACCCTGCAACCTCAACAAACTTTCTTCGAGTACCTTCCTTACTAAGGACCTAGCAGAACGTAAACTTTCAAAATCTGTACTCTGGCTCCGCTGAACTGTGGTTGACTGAAGGAGGGATGACTGTTGCAATAGCATTCTCAGGCTGAAATGTAAATTTTCCAAGGAAAATGTATTGGTATTAGTACTTTGGGGTTTATTATGCACAAAGAGAGGCTCCCCCACCCCACCCGCAAGAAGAGAAAAATAATAAAAAATAAAATATAAGATTGGAACCAGATACATAAACTGACCTGTTAACATTCAAGGCATTTGCACCTCCTTCAGGCTGGTCTTCAATTTCAATGTCCTGAGGAACAGGTTTTCCCACCCAATTCTCCTCAGATAAAACTTTCACAACAGCGGTAAATCCACAATGCCTAACAACCACGACACCCAGCGTAGAAGTATCCTACAGGAAAAAAAAATTCAGATGTTCAGTAACCACTATAACGTATTATAGATCTATGGAACGGTTATGATTTATTCAATGAACTCACATGAACAGTTGCACTCTCATCAGCTGTTATGCCTTTGAGTAGGTTTCTCTGAGTAACTTCTTCTTGTGGAATTCCTAGAACTTGACTGCCATCATTCTTACAATCCACCTTTATGCTTGCATCAGGTGCATCTCTAACAATCTTAATGCTTAAATCTCCGACTTTTACCTCATGATGAAGTGAAAGAGTAGAATCATTTAGGGAAGATTGATGAGTGTCAATTAGGCTCTTAATAGCTGCAACAGCTTTAAGAACTGAAACGTCGACAAATAAACTGTGAAGCAGGAAGGCCTTTCGATCTCGAATTTGCCTCTCCTCTGCTGTTGCACAAGGCATTGCTGCCAGAATGGCAAACTCTTTTCCCCACGGCCTGTTGTCATGTTTACCGTCTCTTCCCAGCCCTCCCCCATTTCCTCCCCAACTTTCATCTTCTAGAGGAAGCGGCGGAAAAACAGACGGATTCTCAGCAACAACTGGAGGGACAACCCATGTGTTTGCCCGAAAACCGTAAGGCAGGTTTCCAAACTGAAATTAACAAAAACACTTTCGGTAAAAACAGTCTTACCATACTAAACTCCTACTAAATAAAGTGAAAATAAACACCTACTTTATTGTGCTCGGTGAAGGCCTTCATGACAGCATTGTATGCCTGCATGATTGCAATGGAAGCAAAACTTAAGACTTAAATCTAACAGTAATCGCAGCAAACGAGCTCTAATTCAAAAACAGAATGCGGAACATACGGCATCAAATGGCCGGCTTATCTGTTGAAGCAAAGCAACCAAAGAGTGAGTAACCAGAGGACGTTTTCCAGCAGGGTAGAACCCTTTTCTGGATGCAACTATAGTCGTCGGCTTCCCACTACAAACTCTAACCTGCAATCATCATCATAACTAACTGATTTACACAATGCTGATTACGCTACTATCAACTTAAACCTAATTCAATAGTTCTAGTTCGAATCACAAAAGAAGAAATGCAGAGCCAGCCTCACTTACATCAATATGAAACAGGTCCTCCTCCGTCTTGTCCTCAAGGAACGGACGACTAGATCTTCTGACGTCTGCCACACCACCGCAAAATCACCACCGTCAAAACGCCTCAGAGAACGAGCTCAAGGAATAGAGAGAGAGAGAGAGAGAGAGAGAGAGTTGGCTACTTACAGTGGAGCGGAGGAGTGAGGTGAGCCAAGGAGAAGAAGTCGTAGAACTGGCCGAGCCGCGGCGGAGGATACATTGCCGACTCGCCGCCTTTCTCGCCGGCGACCGGAATCGGACTCGAGACTTTGGTCTTCTGAACGGCATTGTGCTCGTCGCCGTTTTGGTCGCCCTCGTCTAAACCGGAATCTTTGGAATTAGACCGAACGGGAGCGGAACCGGGAGTTCTGGGCGAAGAGGACGACGACGACCCAAACGACGTCGTGCAGGCGACGATGTCGACAAGTCGTCGGATGTGAGCGACGGCTTTCTCTTCCGTGTAGTCCTCTAAACAGAAAATTAAAAATATAAAATCATTTCCGAAAAAGAAAAAGAGTAGAAAAAAGGTGGAATGATCTGGTGCGCACTGGTGTAGAGTAAGGACTTTACCTTCGACGATGGTGAGGTGGCAGGGCTTGAGAGAGAGGATGTCCACAGTATCTTTCAGTCTGGGTCCTCGCACCTGATCACAACTCGGAACATTAATCGGGAAGTACACAAATGAAATGTGATTGCCAAATCAATGAGGGGGCCCACGTGGAAGGAAAGAAAGAAGCTCGTGCAGTACGTACCTCGTGTGATAGGGAGAAATTGGTCAAATGACATGTATCCACGTGGACTGCCAGCAGCTTTCTTACGTCTAAGATCCTGTCCGTGGAGATACCCTGTATATTTATACCATTTTACCATATCAGTAACATCGTATTTACCACAAATTACGAAATACAGACGCTAAAAGTACTTGCCTCTGTCTTTCCAAATTTACCTAACTTGGGAGCCACATTGTGTGCATTTTATACCATAGGGCATTTATATCGTAAATTAGCCCTACTTCCACATGTATTTTATGATTTTGAATTTAAATGCTAGCTGACTAACTGATACTGATTAGAATCGCATGTGAATTGCACGTTTGAAGCGATAATATGTCTTATATAGTTCTATGTAATTGATTGCACGCTATCATGTACTCATCTAAATGCAAATAACAAAAGAGACCAAAATTGTCAACATTTCGTTGATTAATCGCAACGTACGTACTATGACATAGTAATCATGTCAGTCTTATGATGTTTCTCTTCATGCTTGTGGATGAAATCTTAAGCTCAACTCCACTCATTTTAATTAAGATAAAAAAGAAATAAACCTATAACATGAAAAGTTAAAATGATAAATGCCTATGTGTTTGAAAAAATAACAACCAATTAACTGTAACAATGGTAAAAAAAAAAAAAAATAGTAACACAATTGTCTTGAATATGTACTTCTCTTTGGCAGCAGATTTAAAACTTCAAATTTATGGACCACAAGAACAAATTAAAATGAAATGGTGTCGAATAGATTTATTCATTTCCAACCGGAATGGATTGATCATATGTGTCTTTTGATGGCACAATGTTGTATTTTCCAATGAGCCTCAAGCTCACAATTGATAAATAATAATGTGGCGACCAATAATGTGGCGGCTCATTATTTGCCTATCTTTCATAAAAATGGAAATTTGTTATACTTTAAAGCTTATCATACAAGCTGAACTGGGTACATGTCACTATATCAAATTGTCACTGTTATCAACTTTTTGTGGTTATTGGGAGAAAATAATTCTACACAATTCATACCTTGAGGGTCACTTGCGATTCATCCGGTGTTTCAATGCTAATCTCGATTACGGTAGGCAAAACTGAAATCATAAAGTGAATATGTTAAGAAAATTTAGCGAGACTAATTAACATGTAGTTCTAGTCGAAGAGCATTAATTTACCCCAATAAGGAAGTTAATTAAGAAACTTACACTTGAAGAAATAGACACTATAACCTTTTATGGCAAAGTTATAGGTCACTACACCATACTATCTAATTTTCTCAAAAGATAAATGGATAATAAACAATATCTCTTCAGCCTATCATAGTTCATGAAATATCAAATGACCACCAACAGGAAGTGATGTTAGACCAGAAATGAGCAAACAAGCTAGAGAAATGAAACAGCAGAGTAGCAAAACCCTATAAAATGTCATTTCAAATGAAGAGGATAGAAGAGAAGAGAATCAAAGAAATGAAAAATGACTATGAGATGAATATATTAGAGGATTGGAGAAGTAGTTTGAGAGATGAAAATCAATGAATGAAATCACTGAATGAAATCAATGAATGAATGAATAAATGAATGGACGAACCTTTCTCTTCTTTCTTCTTCTTGTCTCCCTTGGATTTGTGTGGCTTGGCTTTCCCTGTTTTGGGAGCCATTGTGCACCAAAGCTATTGGGATGGTTTTATAGGCTGAGCTAGTTAAGCTCTCTCTCTTGCTTCGAGCTAGTTCTAACTGTCTTTGAACGATGTTATCTATGACTTCCAAAGTTGTATGTATCGAATAGAACAACTACTTGTCTTCCACAACTTCACAATATCTCCGTCGTCTTGGATTAATTAAACACCTTAACATAACAGAGCTGCACAAACCCAGTAGCTAAATTTACCAGAAACATATAGAAATGCCAATGGTTGGAGCTAGCTAGCTATATTTTCCTCTCTTTTTTTTTCTTAAAGAAATGAAGGATTTGGATTTTGGGTTAGAGAGAGTGGGATTGGAGGAGACAGGAAGGAAATGATGGAGGGTTCAGTTTTACATGGCAGAGAATTTGAGAGGAGAGTTGAAGTAGAAGTAGGGAAGCTTGGTATTGGGATATTAAGTGATAGAGAGCTGGGGACAGACGTGGAGAGAGAGAGAGAGAGAGAGAGAGAGAGAATGAACGAGTGAGAGAGAGATATAAGTTTGTTTTTTTGGAGAGGGAGATTTGGAGGTGGATAGGATAAGGTAAGCCAGCCATGGCAATGCAATGCCTTATACACAGGCTCAGACACAAATTAGAGAATGTGAGGCTAGCGTTTTGGGGCCTCTCATTCTTATACAGATTGGGCGTGGGTTGCACGTGACTGGAAATCTTTGAAGCCAATTGCATTTTCTACCACACTGCATGTTGTAGTGAATACCAAAAAAGAAAAACAGGATCAGTAGGAACTTTGATCATGTAAAACACAGTGCATGTTGTATGGTGTTTCCAAGTCATGGATATTAGAGCATGAGTTTTATTGTTCAAGTCCATTTTGTTCCATTTCTCACCAGAAAAGTCGATCTGGTGATGTAGTAGTGTGTTTTATTTGGGTGATTTAGCTAGTGTTTAGTTATCCTTTGCTTAGTTGCCTTTAAGGGTAATGTGTCTAATGGTGAAGTAAACTGAATCCTATTGTGCACTGAATATGATTTGGTTATCCTCGTGTAATATTATATCTGCGGAATATGTTACCTACATTTTCTACTGCAAGTTTCTATAGCAAGATTTTCGTTTTCTTCAACTTATGATGTCTTGCTACTTTCTTGCACTTACAGGCAGGAGGGCTCGTTAGGTACTGTGTTTGCCTGGAATCTTAGATGGCCACAACAGCCACTTTTGGGATCTACATACAGTTCAATTTGGAATCTAGTTTTTTGGGAGCTGGTCATTAAAAATGGAACCCTGCAAAACCACTAGGTGCTGAAGGTGAACTTAATGTAGAAACCAAGCTACTAATAATTACTTCATACTCTCCTAGAATATCATTTATCCCCAATCCCATGTAATTGGGACAAGCTTTGTCGATGTTGTGGTGCTTCAGCTAGATGTTGAGAGCAGTACATTTTGACCATTGTTGTAGCAGTTTAAAGGCTGCAAGATTTGATTCAGGCTCAACAGTACTCAATAGAATGCGTGTCAATTATGATTCAGTCTCACCATTTGCTCACACACTTGTTAACATTTTAGCAGAAAGCTAGAAAGGATCAGAACTGATATGAAAACTCAGAAATGCAAGTGCATACCATTGCTCAGAAGCATATACCAAGTATGAGGCCGACACCCCCATTGAAGTTAAATTTCATTGCAAGTGAAACATCATACATATTTGAAAAAGCAATTAAATATCTACACCAAATTACTAACATGGTGCACTCAAACAACATCAGCAGGAACCCACCCTGAACCCAACCTACAAAATTGTACCAGATACTCAACTGAACCACATGTATGTTTAACATAACTGGTAGACATTCCTCCTGCATCTCGTGTACGTTCATAGTTAAAATGAGAGTAAAAATGGCTATGCTGCGACACATCAATCAAATCCGCAGGTCTTGTTCGTTGAAACACATGATAAAAGATAAATAAATACCTTTCCACCATTTGGCAATCGACTCAAAATGGAAATGCTGCACATGGAAATGCCAATGCATTGATCCAGCATGTCAAGAACTGGTTGATTAGAACCTGTACCGCGAGTAGTACGTACTGGTAGTCATGTGAAATGCTGCCAAGTTGCCGAAAATGAGAGTGCTTCTACAGGTTTTCGAAACTTGTATACTTCTGTTTGAGTGAATACACCACTGCTGCAAACACCCAGGTGAAACCACCGAAGAGATATTGACCAAGTTTGGATTGAGATTTACATGTACGGGTCTGAAAGATAGCAGCTTCATAACTTCCCTATAGTAAAGTAGGAGAAATGATTTGTCATTGATGATGGTCACATTTCCAGGAGAAATGAAGCCCTATACCTAAGAGAAGTAGGTGAGTACCATGCTGTAGTAACCATGTTTATCACTGTAAACACGAAAATATCTGCAACAAATAACAGAACAACACGTGTACAAAGAATAATTTAATTTAATCAAATGCGAATGCGGGTTACAATCTTTGTGAACTCCTCTGATTCTATCTCCGAGTTTAGATTTAACTCAAGGGTGACAAGCACTTGTTCTTGAGGGTTACGCGGGGTTGATCTCGTAACGAGTATCTGAGATTTGGATTTAGGTTTAGTGAAGAACTGGCTACTTGGGGAGCTTGATAGTTCTTCAAGATTTCTGAATTTGGTGAAGAACTGGCTGTTTAGGGAGCTTGATAGTTCTTCAAGGGTTTAGAGGAGACTTCTGAGCTCGCGGAGGGATTTCTCTCTCTCTAGTTCGCTGCTTCTCTTCTATGCTCTTCTTGGTTTTTTGCCCCCCTTCCTCTTGGTATGAGAGGGGGTATTTATAGTGTTAACATGCATCCACTTAAGGCAAGTAATCAAGATTCTGAATCAATAATATTTCCTTAATCGAATCAATGAATCTTGACTAATTGATCTACTTGCCGATTTTAACATAATCAAATCAATCAAATCTTGAGATTTAGATATGCCCAGATCACTTTTGGATTGAATGTCCCGTTTTGGACAAGATCTTTAGTAAGGGGCGAGCTATCTCACGGACATGGAAAATATCCCGCGAGGAGGTTTGATCTCCAAGCGAACCGTGATTTCCAATCCCTGCATGCATGCGAACTCTGTCGTCTAGCTACTTCGTGAATTTCCTAACGCGGAGACAACTCGCCTCGCCTTCGCATGAAACTACGCGCGCGGAGTCAATCCACCTCGCCTTCATGCGCGCGGAGTCATTCCGCCTCACCACTGTTTAAGTCTACGCGAAATGAAGTCCAGTTCGCCTCGCCTTCATTTATCTCTACACGAAGTCATTTCACCTCGCCACTGTTTAGGTCTACCCGAAGTGAAGTCCAGTTCGCCTCGCCTTCATTTATCTCTACACGAAGTCATTTCACCTCGCCACTGTTTAGGTCTACGCGAAGTGAAGTCCAGTTCGCCTCGCCTTCATTTATCTCTACACGAAGTCATTTCACCTCGCCACTGTTTAGGTCTACGCGAAGTGAAGTCCAGTTCGCCTCGCCTTCATTTATCTCTACACGAAGTCATTTCACCTCGCCACCATTTAGGTCTACGCGAAGTGAAATCTAGTTCGCCTCGCCAAGCTTAGCTTGCCTCGCGAAGTCAAAGTCACCTCGCGGAGTCAATTTCACCTCGCCAAGCCTAGCTCGCCTCGCGAAGTCCATCTCGCCTTGCGGAGTCTATTTTGCCTGGCGAAGTCTACTTCGTCTGGCAAAGTCTATTTTGCTTGGCGAAGTCACATCGTCAATCCACACTTGATAATTGATTTCAATTGGGGGTTTAAGGTTTTGTTGTAGGCCGATCATTTCCACGTTGTCACGTGTTGTTTCTGACGGCTTTCCAATGTTGTTGACTCACATGCCATATATTTACTTGGATTATCCAACGACTATTATTATCGTTAAATTTTATATGTCTACAATCACCTCAGTCGGTAGCAGCGGATATGAAACCAATATCTCAAGTATAAGAATTATTCCACATATTCAATGATCATAATATCATGTCAGTATCAATGTTTTACATAGAGATCCTAAGCTCTGTCTAATCAGTTACAAACTTGATTCACCATGTAAGACTGCTCATCTCTCACAGGGTCATAGATACCACTAGGAAATCAACTGCAGTTTAATTATTTGAGACAAATAGTGAATTTTGATGGTTCAGTGAGGGATGGTTCCGCAGCTGGTGGCTTTATCTTCTGAGACAATTATGGGAGTCCCTTAACTGCTACAACGACAAAACTATTTGTGATATTTTAGAAAGTTTAGGACACAATGCTGAAAATGTGGTTATTTAGAAGAATAGAGTTTCATTTGATGTTTTGGTGGCTCTTCTTTTGACATAGTACATTTGAGATGCCCTCGTGGCTCCTCAACTTAACGGTTGCCATTTCCCATCAAAGATAAATATATACTCAGCTGGACCTGATCCTCTAAGGTGAAAATTGATATATAAGCATCAAAATTCTTTTTTCTTTTTTTTGAACCAACGGTGTCTGAACACTTTGAAGACTGTTAAAATGGTATATGATCTTTTAAAATTATTGATATGTTATCTGAACCCTTATTTTCATTTCAATGTAGTACATGTCTAAAATTTCTGTCACGTTTTATGTTAATTCGAGCATGTGCGACCCATGTGAGTCACTAGAGGATGCCAAAATGACAAATTTGCCCTAAATTTGGTAATTTGACTATTTATTAGAGAAAAACACCTAATTTAATATGTAACTTCTATTTTTTGGACTCTAAAGGACTTGTGAATTGTGATAGCTAAAGGCTAACAATCATGCAAGATAATATAATCAAACAAATCAAAAAAGGAGGAGCCACTAAACCGAAATTAGCGGTCAAGATTGACCCCACAGACTCCTCAACCGGTCCAAGATGGCGTGGTGATTAAAAAACCCCCAAAGCACTACCGTGACCTAAACGGCTTCCAGAACATATACACCACTCATCCCTCAATTTGAATGGTCCTCCGGTTTTGTCTCCTTTGCGCGCATTAAGAAAGAGAGGAGAGGTTGCAGCCAACAAGAGGCATACTCTTTGTTTTGAGACGAAAAAGAAAAGAGGAAACGAGAAGAAAGGGGAAGAAGCTCTCTGGAATTTTCTTTCCTTTGAGGACCAGGAATCCCCCGCCGCTCGGGACCGCCTGGTTTCCTTTTTCCTTTATATTCCCAGCCCCTCTCCATTTTTTCTTCTTCAAATTCACATCTGAAATCTTCAAAATTTTAAGAGATCGATCTAGATCGATATGGCAGAAGAGCATAGATGCCAGCAGGCGCAGAAGCTGTGCGTGAACAACTGCGGATTCTTTGGGAGCCCCACCACGCAAAACCTGTGCTCCAAGTGCTACCGTGATCTGCAGCACAAGGAGCAGCAAGCCCTCTCTCTCAACCAAACCATCATCTCTGCTGCTGCTGCGGCGGCGGCGACCTCCTCTTCGTCTTCGTCTTCGGCTTTCTTTCCTTCGTCCCCGGTCTCCGTCGCGTCGCCGCAGAGCGAGCGCGTGGTCGTCGACGCCAAGGTAGAGGAGGAAGAGAAGAAGGAGGAGGTGGCGGCGGTGCCCGCGGCGGCGAGTCAGGCGAACAGGTGCACGTCGTGCAGGCGGCGCGTGGGGCTGACGGGGTTCAAGTGCAGGTGCGGGATGACGTTCTGCGGGACGCACAGGTACCCGGAGCAGCACGCGTGCGGGTTCGACTTCAGGAGCATGGGGAGGGAGCAGATAGCCAAGGCCAATCCGGTCATCAAGGGCGAGAAGCTGCAGAGGATCTGAGATTAGTTTAATGATAAGTTCAATGATCCCTTTGTTTGTTAAGATTGGTGCATGATTTGTTTGAAAATTTGTCGACTGAAATTGGGTAAGCGATCGGCTTTCATTTGCTTCTGATACAAGAAACAAAGTATGAATTTCTCTTCGTATATACTTGTGCTGCAGATCACGGTAAATTATTCCTTGGAGGCTTTAATATAGAAAAGGAAAATCTTGACTAAAGTCGTAATTAGCACACTAGGCTTTATGAAGCCTATTATAATGGTTGATGTTGATATGTTCATGTGTTCATGTAATGTCGGATCTAGGATTAAAAACAGGTTAGACTAGAGTCATATGTAAACATCATTTGAATGCAAGACTAAACTAAAGATTGATACAACAATCCTAACTAGTTAACCCTCATCGTAACCATTACCCTAATCCTAAACTTCATAATATATTCAAATTACCTCAAACTTTGAAACTCTTAATACTTGAAGGGAGCTAGAGGAAATAAAGATTGCGCTATTGACTAAAAATATCTCTAGCTAGCTAGTCACTGAAAATAAATTGGTGACTACGTACAAAAAAAATGAAAATCGATGAGTAATCTAATTAAACTTCCAGTGATTGAGCATTCAGCCTTTGAGGGACTGAGGAAAATTAAGAAGGGATCGATTGATGTGGAAAAGTGCAAAGAAAATAGGGAATGCATGCAGCTAGCAGCTAGCAGCTAGAAGGGAGAGTTTTTTTGTTTGTTTCTTTTACCGTAAGTCGATACTGTATGCAAAGGTAATTAATATGAAGCTCGGACGTGCTCTTGGTACGTGCCAACTTTTGGAGGACTACTGATCGAGGTTTCTGTAAGAAATACAATGATTGCTTGTTGTAACTGGCAAGAATAAACCTCTGTGAATCATGGTTTGCTAGTAGGTACGTGACCCTTCTGGTAATCTTGTTCCAATCAAGTATCTAGCAATGTAGAGGCTACGTAGGGAGTGGTTTTAATGAGAACCATTAAGTCGAGGACTTATTTCTTTCACCAATTTTTTGATCGTATACTCACATCTTGACTGTCTAGTTTGTACATATATATGAGTAGATCATCTCTACAAATTTTCATTTAAATTAAAAATTGTTAAGGCAGTCATAAATGTGATTTACCAATTATAAACTTGAACGACTCATGTTTGACAGATTTGGATCGTCCATTGATTTTATTTAGTTCGATTTCTTAACGATCATCAATTTGGCTGAAAATTTGTATAAGTGATCTACTTATATAGACTTAAAAACTGAACAATTGAGATGAAAAAATGTAAGTAAAAAATGGGTGTAATAAACAATTAATGAGATTGTACACCACAGTTTAATTTCCAGTCATATTTTCGGTAGGATCAGACTTTCAGGCATACTTGGATCTCTAATTTATGTTTTTGAGATATAATACTTTTCTTTGTATGCACCACCAAAGTGTAAGTGAAGTAGTAATTTAATCTCAAATGTTTATTTGATCTAGTTTCATAAAATCACTAACATCGATAGTTTCATAAAATCACTAACATTGATATTAACACAGTCAATGTTAACACTCTTAAGAAAGTTATAAACCAAACAAAAAAGTCAAACGTGGTAAAAACTTGGTAAAAACACAAAACAACTAAATATTAGCTAATCAAATTAAACCAAGATAAATTTTACATTCAAATTTCGATCCAGCTACCAGTCACTCCGCAACCGTCGAGCTGCCGCTTGACGATCGACGACCACCATTCTACTCGTCTCTCTCCCCTTTTTCTATACTTGCTGCCACCGAATCCAACATGCAACCACCGCCCATAGAAAACCCTAAATTCCCAATTCTACAATTTCCGGCCAATTGTTCCATCTCCGGCGAGTTCTTGCTTCCCAAAGGTAAACCACATTCCTCATTTGATTTTCGAGCCTCTTTGGACTTCGATTTGTAGTGTGGAAGTCTAATCCCTTGTTTTGTTCTTTAGTTTGGATCACTGGTCCGTGGTGCAGGTGGGTGATCGGGTTCAGACTGCAATTGGAGACACTTGTCTTTCGGCGTCAAATTTCGATCTAGGAGATAGGGTTTCGATCTGGGCATCGGATTTCGGAGACTCGTCGTGGGGTTGTTGAGCCCGTCGGTGATGGGTAGGACTGCCCGGAAAGCTGACGGCGGCGGACATGTGCAGATGGGTGGACGTGTGGGTTTGATGAGGTGTTTTGGGCCTGGACCTCAAACTCCTTCCTGACCCGCTCACCTGCCTCGAAAGCTGGAATGCCTTTATAGAGGAGGCTGCCCGAGGCACTGAAAGTTAAGTGGATGTGGAATGTGATTGGTGATGGATGGTGGCTATGAAATAAGTTCTGCATCAGATGATGAGCCCACCGGCTCTTACCCCAGTATTTTTTGGTTTTATAAATATATTACTTATATGTATTATAATTATTCAGAAAAAGAAATGTATATATAGCATTTAATTTAATTTAAAAAATGCACCGGAGCATTTAATTTGATAAATTAAAAGTGATCATATATAGCATTTTAATTCAAACGTATATAAGGATTATCTGCAATCGAATTCATTATTTCGGAATAAATAATGAATTTGGATAAAATCGATAAAACAGAAGAAATTCTTACTCACAAAATAATTGCCTAAAAAATTAGACGACATTGGTAAAATGATAAAAAAAATCGGCTGTAAAATGTGATAGTTGTAGTGAAATACGGTTATGGTAGAAAAATTAAATATTTGGGGAGCCCTATAGTCGGGAGGTAAACTTCCCCAAATTTTTACATTGGCTGCTACATCTCTTATACGTGAGAGTGTGTGCACAAAATAATCGACCAAAATAAGTCACAAGGGGGTAAGTGAGCACGTTTTCTTGTAATAAGGGACGTTGATTTAAAGTTGACCGCGCGGATCGAGACCCAAACGTAACCGAAAATAAGTGAATTTTGTTGCATAACTGTATTTAACTATATTGATCACATCAGACGGTCGAAATTTAATTTTTTGAATTTTAGTCATTGGAACCCTAACGTGCCTACTAATGTGGTGTAACTTATTTAGTAGGTTTTGTGTAAGTGTACATCTTTGTAAGAAACTATATATTGCCACTAAAATTTTGAAAAATAGACCGTATGATGTAATATGTATAGTGGAATACGGTTATTGTATAAAAATCACATATTTTTGTTAACGTTTGGAGCTCAATCAATGCGGTTAACCCTAATTAAGCGTATTCTCTCTTATGAGAGAGAGTCCTATCGTTGGGAGGTAAACTTCTCTTAATTTTTACATGGGCTGTTACATCTCATCTACGTGAGAGTGTGTGTACGGAAGAGTCGACCGAATTTTCAAACTTTTGATAAATTTAAGAATTAAGTTCAGTTTACCTCCCAAATCTTTGGTGCCAAAATCAGTTCAGTCCTGCAACTTTTTTTTAAATCAGTTTACCCCTTCAACTTTCGTAAACACATCTGTCGGGTCCAATTTTTGAATTCCTCTCAAAATATGATGTCACCAAAGCTGTTAGAACTGACAAATGGACCTATAATTCAGCTTTAAAATAGCCAATTTGACAAAATATTATTAAAGAAGATAAAAAAAATGCATCTATTTGGAAAAATAAATAAAAAACAATGAGGGAATTTTAAACATTTCGTTTAAAATGAGAGAATAAAGTTGAATTATGGGTCCCCTTGTCAGTTCCAACGGCTTCGGTGACGTCACATTTCGAGAGGAATTTAAAAATTGGACCGACTGATGTGTTTACGAAAGTTGAAGGGGAGAATTGATTTAAAAAAAAAAATTACAGGACTGAATTGACCAACGAAATCGCTCCGTCTTACCAACGCTACTAATAGACGTTAAACCCACGTGAACGGTTCAAGTGCATCATGGTGCACTGAATCCGCTCCGTATATGCTATTACAAATATTATACCCACTAAATCGTTTCTTCTCAATTTGCCAACCAAACAGTAGGGATATGAAAATTTAGTTGAAAGATTCGAAAGTTGACCAAAGACATGTGGTTGATCTGATTCTCTTCTCTGGTGTTATTCTCTGGCTCCACCATTTCTAATTTTCAGTGATCTAACTTATAGTTTAATTCCAAATTATTGTGTATCACTAATCTTACTAATCTAGAGGGGTCTCTCTTCTTCGTTTTAATAATGACTCAAAGGAACCAGCCTCGAGAGTCACCATCAACTGAAGTGCCCGGAAAGATCGAAACTTTTTCCTGCAAAAGACATGGCATACATCTCAGAAAAGAGGATGGACCTTGGTGTCACCGTCGGTGGTGTAGGGCGAGAATTGATCAAATTTAGACCGAAAAAAAAATTAAAAGTAAGAAAGCGACGAATAATAAAAAAGAATGATGTGAAGATCGGTAATTCTCGTGTCAAGAGGTTGCTAGATGCTGGAATATTTAGGAAGATGTTGTTTTAGACTTTCCGGGTTGCTCGTGCGAAAACTGATTTTCAGAAGCAAATCTGATCTAGAGTAACTTTTGGCCAGAAAGTTCGTTTGAGACACATGATACATTTCCGGAATGGGAACGACAAGATCAGGACTCACTGTTGTTTAGGCCAAACTATATCGTTTTATTAATCCGATTCGGCATTTAGTATTATTTTAGGTTTTTAGTTTATTTTGGATTTTTTTTTAACTTATGGGTTTTTAGACTTGGTTGTTAGTTGTCATAGGGTTTAGTTTCTCCTATATAATGACCCTTAATCAGTTGTAGTCGTCAACTTTGATATTAATAAAAACCCTTGAGTTTATCTCAATTCTCTCGTGGATTTGAGAAAACCAGACTTATGGATTCAAGTCGCCGTTAGTGGATTTTCAACGTTTATATTTCCGCCGCATCAATTGGTACCATACTTTAGATCTAAAATAATACTAAATGCCGAATCAAATTAATAAAACGATATCTTTTGGCCTAAATATGACAGGGCTCACATTAGTGAGTCTTGTAGATCTTGTCGTTCCCATTCCAGAACGGTATCATGCGTCCCAAACGGACGTTATGGGCAAAAGTTACTCCAGATTAGATTTGCTTCTGAAAATCAATTTTCGCACGAGCAACCCGGAAAGTCAAAAACAACATCTTCTTGAATATTCCAGCAGCTAGCAACCTCTTGACACGAGAATTACCGATCTTCACATCATTCTTTTTTATTATACGCCACTTTCTTATTTTTATTTTTTTGTCTAAATTTGGCCCATTCTCGTCCTACATCAGTCGGTTACTCGTAATGCTCACGTTACAAAAAAATAGACAATAAGAACAATTCAAGCTGGATGGATTTTTATTTTTTATAGAAATAGAAAATATATTATGTTAAGGTAGTGGAATATAGTGTTTTCTTTTCTATATCTCAAAGCAAAGGGCTTACAAAGCCTTCATTAAAAGTTAAAGACTTAGCTTTAGATCTGATTGAATGTACCAATTCAGATTCATGCGAGTCTTCGAGTGTAACTCTGATTCATGTCATAATACGTTGGTCACCAAACTATACAGTGTACTTTGTCTAATAAGCAATCTAGACATGGTGCTTGATGGGTGATCCTATGTCTATAGTAATAAGTAGATTGCTCGCGTCTTCCATTATAAGTAAATTTTATAAAATATACCATACCTCTCACAATTTATACAGGTGAAAGAATACAAAATCAAAAGTTTAAATTAGTTCTTATTATTATCATAAACTCCAACTAATAAGTAGTTCCATAATCTACTCTAACCATAAAAACAAAAAACACCAAAGGGGAGAAATTTTAGCTAGAAAACTAGCACAGATCACATCGATCACAGCATTCTTTCAAGTGGGGCAAATAAGCACCATCCAATCCCCCCATATTAATGAAGTGGCCAATTTCTTTACCCTCGGACCCCAAACCAAACTTTCAAAGCCTCGCAAGCTCCTCCCTCCTAGATTTCATCATGGGGTCGGTCTCCTGGTTCTGCTCCTCAATGCCTGCTCTATAACACTATTTACCTACCTCTCCAATCCTTTTCCTCCCTTCCATCATGAAATTCCCATTTCTCAACCAAGATTCCACTCCCATTTTCATCTCATAGCCACATGAAAATCCCACTCTCTTAAACAAAAATCCAGATGCAAAAAGTCTTTGCTTTCATTGTCTTTCAATTCCTTTCCATTCGTAGCCGTCAGGTTTGGTACTACACATCTTGAAAGACTTGAGCTCACTTTCTGGAAATGACGAAATCTGCAGTGACCCAGAATGGTCCCAACCCACAGAGCTTCAAGATCTGCAGGCTCTACTTCTGGCCACATTTAGCAACACCCACAAACCCTCTCAACGACTTCTTCATCCTCCCAATGAAGCTCTCTGTTCGACCACTCTTCAGCCTCCTCCTCCTCATCGTCTTCGCTGCCACTCTGAGCTGCCGGACCGCCGTCCGGCACAGCCTGAGCTTGATAGAGTTTGAAAAGAAGGCACTCCTTCCGCCGCCGAAGCCGGTGTTCAATGCTACTCTGCTGAGATTCGCTGCTGACGACGTGGGTGGAGCTCAGGCCAAGAAAGAAGTAGAGCAACTTCTGGATGGCAACTTTGCTAGTCTTGGCCGGTACCGGGGTTTCGCTACTTGGAGAAGGTTTAATCACCATGATGTCAGAGCAAGGACCTCTGCAGGGTATCCGGTAATGCTCCGTTCTCCTCAGTTCTATCGTTATTGGTTGGAGTTTCGGAGATTGTTGAGTGATTGGTCTAGGAACAGGAGGTTTGAGCCTGATGTTATGTTGGATTTGGTTAGACTTGTGAAGGACCCGATTGATGGGAGGAATGGGAGTGTGGGAGGTTCGGAACAGAAGCGTTACGAGTCTTGTGCTGTGGTTGGGAATAGTGGGATTTTGTTGAAGAGTAATCATGGTGCTTTGATTGATAGTCATGAGGTAGTTATTAGATTGAATAATGCGAGGATAGCGAGCTTTGAGGACAAAGTTGGGTCCAAAACGAACATTTCGTTTGTAAATAGTAACATTTTGCATCTTTGTGCCAGGAGAAATGGTTGTTTTTGCCACCCTTATGGACAGAATGTGCCTATAATTATGTACATTTGTCAACCGGCGCATTTCTTCGATTACACAATATGCAATGTGTCTCATAAAGCGCCTTTGCTTGTGACTGATCTTCGGTTTGATGTGTTGACTGCAAGGATTGTTAAGTATTATTCGTTGAAACGGTTTGGGGAGGAGACGGGGAAGTCATTTGATGAATGGGGGGCTGCTCATGATGCTGCTATGTTCCATTACTCTTCTGGTATGCAAGCAATTATGCTTGCCTTAGGGATTTGTGACAAAGTTAGTGTATTTGGCTTTGGGAAGTCAGAGTCAGCTAAGCACCATTACCATACCAATCAGAAGGCTGAGCTTCGATTGCACGACTATGAGGCTGAATATGCTTTCTACCATGATTTAGTGGAGAGACCACAGGTAACACCATTCTTTTCAGACAAGTTCAAGATTCCTCCTGTGGTTATATATCAATGACATATTGCCAGTTGAATCATGTGTTCTGGAACTAGTTGATAGGTTTCTCAGGGTGTCAATTGTTGTATTCTTGCTGTTTCCTATCATCAAAAAATTGGTGTATTATAGTAGTCTCCTACTATGAAACAGTTGAGGAGGATATTTTGTTGAAGATTCTGTTTCATACTTTGACCTTGTGCTATCAAAGATAGTTTGGGATTCTATTGTAAGAGTGGAATGAAAACCGGGGTCTCACTTGGTTCGTTGAGACTGAACTTTCTTGAGCATGTCCAAACATTTTGAATCATTGTTCTTGTAGGCATGGTCATGTGGAGCTTTTTCTTACAGAAAGTTAGTCTAGAATGTCATGGATCCATTGGGATGGTTGATAATTAGTTAGATTTGCGGGGTGGCAAGTTCTTCCTTATCCAATTTCATTAAACAGTCAGAAGGTATACAACTTTGTAGTTCATTTTATATTTGAATGACACAGGTTCACATTAAGAATTGGATTGTATGCTTCAACCAACTTGAATTGTAGTCATAAGGATGAAGAAGTATTGTTTAACTCGTATATATTTTGGAAGAATGTATGATATGTAATGGTTAAATCACTCAGTCGGCATAAAAAACAGATAGATCATCGGCTTCAAGATATTATATTCCTAGTTGCCAAGGAAGAGGCACTGGGGAGAATCTCACAGAAAAGAAAGAAAGCCAACAGTGAAAGTGAAAATCAAGGAAAAAGCTATTGCCATTGCTTTATGATCGCTAGTATTTCTTTAGCTTCTGTAGTTCTGATTTTGTAATGTTTGTAACTGTCAGTTCATTCCATAGAAACTTTCCTATATATTCTCTAGTGCATCTTCCATTGCAGTTTGTTGTGCTTTTATATTTAATACACCATTTAGTGCAAGTAGGAGTGAGAGATCTGGTGGGTTTTTAGCTGTGGGTTAGGGTATGCCTTCCTATTTCAATCATATGATGGGGTTCCTACCTGCTGGTCTTATTGTGGGAATATTTGGTACCCTTTGGCTTCATTTTGTATTGACCAATTCATATCCCCGAGCTTCTTTGTTTTATTTTCTTTTGTTGGCTTCTGCTCAAGTTATTTATCAGCGTAGTCTTGACGTCTGAAACATTCAATTTAGGTTCTTTTTTTTAAACATGTAATTGAGCTTGATGAACTTCTGATATAGTTTTGAATGACTGCTCTTCTAGGCACGTCAGATGGAGATTTTATATAGGGGCAATTTGTCTACAATGTCATGAGTGACATATTGTTTGATTGTTGAACTTCTGGTTCCTTTGATTAGTCTAGCTGTTGAGAAGTACTTTTCAATCCACATTAGAAAGTCAGAAGATAGCAGTATAGCACATACAATTTTGTATCTCATTATATAAATGTGAAACATACTTGATGCAAGGTTTATGATTAGGATTATATAATTAGGAACAGTGTATGCTTCTACTAATGGTCTTCTATTGCAGCCCCTTTTAGTTACGAGGCCCCTGCTGGGTTCTTAGCTGCAGGGTGGACTCTGTTGTGGGAATGTTTGTTGTATTACCTTAAGATTCTGTGGCTTCTCCTTGTTCAAGGTATATTTGCTTATTGTTGTCACCTGTGATTTCTTTAATTCTTACCTGCTGCTTGTTCTCTGTTTCTCATCTCTTTACTAACCTACATAGAGGGTACACTCTTCTTTTTAAACATGTTAAACCATTTTGAATCATTGTCTTTGTAGAGCTTCCTATAGGGACAATTGGTCTAACATTACAAAACGTGCGTGTGGATAGTCCATGAGAGCATATAGTGTATGGAAAAGCAGAGTTACAACGGCGGCTATTAAGGCTGAATTACAAGTTTGGGATGTGGTCTCTTATACTCCAAGGGAAAGAGGTTGATAAAGTTTGGGATTATACTCTCTAAGAACTCAATAGAGTATATGGATGTGTCTGCAATGTAAGGTTGGAATCACTGTAGTATCCCATTAAGAATTTTAATCCCATATCGATATGTGTACTACTAGGATGGTCATCTATCGAACTCCCTCACTGGTAGTCATGGGGGAACAGGGGAGCATTTTCAGCTCCATGATTTTGAGATACCTGGCATATCTAACAGTCTGGTGATTATATGGGCATGAACGCGGACAGGTATTTCATATTTGGTTTCGAGCTCATATTCCTTGGCTGTCTAGGAGAAGTAAGGACAATATGAGAGGGGAAGAAAGGACAGTGGAACTGCTGGAGTCTCTGTTTCTATGGACGGCGGCTGCTCTAACAAACCTTGTTACAACTTACTGCGCTCAGCTTTAGGATGTGGTGGTTCTCTGCCTATAGCTAGGCTCCTATCACATATTGGGATATGTTTGAAAGAGTACTCTGGTGGGAGTTGTTTGGTAGCGCTGTCCACCTCTGTAATGCTATTACCGTTCTCACACTCAATGATGCCATTGATGATTGATGTGTGCTCACCTGATGCTGATACATCTACCTCTCAGCACAGAGACAAGCCCGCCCTCGCTGAACAATGCAACTTCTTAGGGAGCGGGAAGGCAAAACCAAACCAAACCAAACCGAAGCCCCTCATACCAAGAGTTCCATTCTCAAAACTCTTGCACATCTTCATTCTCAAAACTCGATCTTCTTTGAGCACCAAAAAGAGAGATTGGCTTTGCAAAACAACAAAATCACACCAGCACGGAGATGAAAGATTGGCATTGCTAAACAACAAAATCACACCATAGTTGTAGTCATACAAAACGATCTACACGGGATCCATTTCTGTTTTTGTAGGCTTCACAGGCCTCATGTTAGCACACACTGTACCCAACATGTTAATGGTCACACTACTGTACAACAAAAGAGGGGACTATATACAACAAAAGATCAACCTCCCCACAAAGAGCTTGGACCCCTTTTAGTGTTTCCCAGAAACATAACAAAAAGTCGTTGGGACCCTTATGGTGTTTTCAGCTCAGCCTCCTCATTTCCTCGAAAGGGTAGCAAAAGAGTGTGCTTCCTTCCTTGTTTCTTGGATGCCTCTTGGCATCTTCAAGGTCGCTCCTCGGTGTCCACGACAGCATTCTTCTCGTCGTACTTCACACCCACCAAGAACCTTATGCACGTCTGCAAGACAAAACATTAACCGATTGCAGTTGAACAATAAAGTCATCCTACAATATCTTTTCATACCTGCTTGGGATCATAGACGGCATACTCATTATACTCGAGGATGCTATCTTTATTATCCGAAGGCACTAACCGTCCACAAGGAACTTTGATGTCATCTTGCCATACAAAGTGCTCCGATTCATCAGTCTTCTTCTTCCCTATGCCCTTCACTCCAGCTTTCTTGTCTTCCAAGGACTTCGTGTCCTGCCCATCCGAATGCAACAGTGTTACCGTCAAATGTCTCTTGGAAGTTGACTACAATTTCTATATAAAATTTAGCATAAAGCTTGTACCTCTGGTGTACTTTTAAGTTCAATGATATCCTCACCCAGAGAAGCCACTGCCAAAACCAGGAAACCTTCTGGTCTGTCCACAGCAGTATAGCCGTACCTGGCAGCTTCTGCCGCAGCATCAGAGCAAACTATTGCCTTCCCAGCCTGCAAACCGAAAGCTCAGCACATTAATGTATGAAGTACAACACATCTACATAAAGGTATGCAAGGAGAATAAATTGCTATCCATATTACCATATAGCCTGGAACAGGGAGAGAACATATTGAAGGCAAGAAACCCTTATGCAAATGCCTCATTAGATTTGAGCTTCGTGTCCCTGCAGGGAACAATACAAAAAAAGTCATCCCAAGAAACAGTGTTTCAACTCGCAGGAATAACTCTCCAGAGTTCGTTTTATCAAACAAAAATTCCTGCACAGCCTTTCAAGCTCAGCTTTTCAGGTTCCAGTTTTCTTACTGACATTTTTTCTATGGCGCACACAAAATTTTTACCTCATTATGGAAGAACAAGAACTAACGTTAAAGCATCTTACCACACCATAAGAGGAATTTGTTGGGCAGCTTCTTTATCTCATCCAAAGATGGACATGCATTTGATTCAACAACAAATATGTTCTCGACAGACACTCCATATTCCTGAAAAGCATTATTGATCAGCATTAATACTCCTTTTTGTTCATTTATGTACTGATCGGAAAGTAGGTTATACAAACTTAAATAACTTCATGCTTACAGTATCTCCAACTTTCACAGGTTCATAGGTCTTGTCAAGGTACTTCAGAATCATTTTATAATCATCAGATTCCTTATCAAGCGGGGAGATTGAGCACCCTAATTTGCTATATCTATCGGACAATGGATCATCAATGGTAGCCCCACTCATGTCTCCAATAAGGTGTGAGGCAGCGGTTATGTCCCGAACAGTCTCCAGTGCAGCTGCAGCCTACAAGATGAAGAGAGATTCAGTAAACAATTTCCAAGTGACGCGTGTATACATGTGATTTTAGTTCTTACATGATCTGCAAGTTCCTGGAAGTTCCTGAATATGAAAGGCCTCGTAGAGTGCAGCAGGGTAAACCATCTTTGGCTGAAGTCTGACCAGATAGCCTCGGACTCCGGCCCTGATTCCTTCACTGATTTCAATTTCTCCACAAACTCTTGAAGAACATCCTCACCTGCACATACACAGTTAGTCTGCTAAACACAAACAACTGAAACAAGTATATGAGAAGCAACTTTCTTACATCTTTTTAGGTGGACATCTGTAAGCATTCCCATTGGTAAGTCTGGGGCATCCAACCCCATCTCCATCAGAGCATATCTAAATACAAAACAAAGAGCACAAAGGAAGTTAGCATTATACATGCAAAACAATTATAAAATCTTCAAGTGCCTTGAAATGTAACCTTACTTGTAAATCTCCCGACTGCACAAGACCTTCATAAAATTTGCAACCTCGGGCTGAAGTTTACAGTGTGTGGCAGAAACTCCCAGCTGACGAAGACCAAGCCCTCCATGTCTTACTTCGACTCCATCGTCCTATTTCATTGTGAGAAATGTTAGCGGATCAGGATAATATCACAGAAAAAAGAAGAACAGCGAGACAATATACCATGTCTATTGGGTAAAACTTCAATGGCTTCTTCTGTATTTTCTTCTCTCTTTCCCATGGTTCAAACTCGTTTCCAGTTACTTCCTCAAATATCCTAACAAACTCTTTCACAGCATCGTCCACTTCCTTCCATTCTTCAAGCCTTTCCTCTGCATTGGGGTCATCCCCAACTCTACCTTTCTTGTAATACAAATTCAGGCTGTTCTCTGGCACCATAATCAGTTGCAAGATACAATAACTGCAACAATCAAAGACTTAGGGAGCTCCTTACTATATCAGAGTTAAACCTGAACATTAACAGAAGGTGAGAAGGTCAATTACTCGTTCAGTTTTTGTCCTAGATCACAACGTGAGAAGGCACAGTTGTATAATATATCATCCCTCTCAAAGATTCTCCCGCCTTTCTCCTGCAGTTTCGTATCTTTGTAGACAGCTCTCTTCCCATAAAGCTTGAGCTGCATGGGAGATAATATCAGTATACATGCCAATTTTGATACATGATACATAGTAAAATTAATTAATCTCAAGAGTTTTATACTTCTGCTGAAAGCGACTCAATTGCTTCCTCACTGGGATCCATTTTGTCCCATGGGACTCCTTTGCCATCAGGAGCAAGATCAGTAACAATGTCATATGCTTCAAGAGGCTGAGGTTCTTGTTTTTCAATGCTATCAATCAGCCATTTCTCACTTACTACCGGTATACCTCTCTCCCTGCAGAACAATCAGAATGCTTCATTTGCATAATGTTACAATATGACTTCTCGAAAATTTCAGGGATACAGAAACTCAGAAAGAAACATATTACGCACATTGCTTCAGCCAGTTTATTTGTACCACCTCGTTCTCGTTCCGCAGGAGACACAATTAGGCATGTCACACCTGCAATGGTTTTAAATTCCGGGTATAGGGTAAGTACAAAACAGCAATGGCGGTTTACTGCAGCTAAAATATAAACAACAAAGGATATATTTAATTACCAATCACATGATTGGCAACCTTTCCTCCATGTTTATCTACTTCATGTCTCCAGTATTGCTGCAATGTGTAATGAACGCATGATCAGTGTTCAGTATATAGCACGAATCGACAAAGACGGCTTGTAAATCAACTGTACTCCATACATGTGATCTAGTAAGACGGCCCATTAGAGAAATTAACATCCCAGTAAAGGGCTTATCAGGAGTGCTTAAATCCCTCTTAGGCCGGCGACTTGGGTCCTGATATTTCTTTAGCAACTGCATCACATTCTCCCGTTAGCTGATTAATCATGTACATAGTACAGCATATCAAAGATGAAGAAAATAATAGGTAATGGTGTAATTACATCTGAAGCAGGAGACTTTTCAACACTCTCGGGTAACTTGGTCGGTTCCTGCTTCCTTGGTGGATCCCTTGTGTTGAGAGTACAAGAAGCCCATTCGCTGTAAGTACCAGTGCAAGAATATCGTATACCATTGAACTCCAATTTACCATTGCAAATACGACACTTATCTAATGGCCCATAGAACAACAGATCTTGGCTGTCCAAACAACACACTCGAAAATTAGAAAAGACCATGAAATCAACAGAACTCTACTCATCAGTTCCTCTATCCAAAACAAGTTCCCGCTTACCATTTTCTGAGAACAGCAGCATCTGGGCCGTAAGAGTCTTGATCATTAACTTCTAATATTTCTCGCATTTGTTCAGTTGACATATGCTCTTTCACTGCAGAATAGAGTTCCTCAAACTCTGCAGGTGAAGGTTTACCGTTTGCATGGCCATTGTGATCATCTTCAGCCTTAGGCTTCTTAGGAGGATGTCCTCCTTCATGTGCCTTGTTCTCAGCCTTCTGCTTCCGTGTCATTACTTTCTTCTCCTCATCAGGGTTTGAATGAGAGTGTGACCTCGTTTCATGGACCTTGACATTTTGGTTGACACATGCCAGATGGTTAACAAGCAGTTACATATCTATACATGCAGAGAGAAAAAAAGCTAACCATTCACTCCTTCCTACTACTATATATCCAGATTTCTTATCTTATTTCAACTCAGGTTTATGCTGCTTCTTGTAATTGGGTGCCAGGAAAAGCATGTTTAGATTCAACATAACTAAAGAACATTCTATCCCAACGCAAGCTCAAAAGATTCCTGCTAGACCATAAACTACTATTTTTTCGTACTATTTAATTTAATGAGTACTGCTTTTACTAGATGTTATTAACATTTGATTCTCCATCTCTGTAGAGGTTCTTCATTTTACTCTTTTTAATTTATGAGCATTCAATATTCAATTCATCCTTGATATTCTGAATTACGAAGCTGCTCTTGCTACTTTGGCTAGTAAATTAGTTCCACCGTATCGATGCATATGGAGCTAATAGGTAACTTGAATGATGCAAGTCCCTCTAAAGAGCATTTATATAAATAAGGAAACAAACCATTTAGTACTGCAGTGGTACAGTGGTACTAACAGCTGAAACAAACAAAGACATACCTTCATCTCTTTCAGCTATTTCTTTCTCTGCAGCAAACAAAGTGAGAACTTCCAACTTCACAGCTAAACAGACTGGACTTTCCAATCAAGAAGAACAACAGGTTTCCAAGTTGAGCTCTAAGAGTCATGTAAGGAGCAGAGTGAGGACCCTTCTAATTGCATCACCGACGGTGCGGCACCCCAAAACGACACCTACATGCCTTTCCTGACAAGGTCTTGGTTTGTCTGGCATTGTGTTGGTACGACATGTGTATGCTGGTTTGGGACGTGTCTATGTCATTGCTTCACTCCTCGGCACGTGGTGTTCTACCCAGTTTAGTGTGAGACATGTTATAATATCCAGACCAAAATAAATACAATAGTAATGAAAATAATATGAAAGGTTTCATGAGTTATATAAGTTACATGAGTTACACAAATGTTACATGAGTTACACAAAGGTTACATGAGTTACATAGATGGTTTTGGAGTTATAGTCAAGGCATGAGTTACAGGAAGACTCATGAAGTACCATTTATTGGGAGAGCACTAATAAGAGGTCTAGATGGTTCCTCCTTAGCCTATAAAAGGAGAGTCATTTGCTCATTCCAAACATCTCATTCATCTCAAGCTTTTCTTCCAAGAGAGAAACATCCATCTTCCAAGTAGAGAAGAGTGTCCACTCCAAGTTGAGAGTGTGGAGTAGTTGATAGCAAAACAAGTGTGAGAGAGGGTTTCCTTTAAGTACTGTTCTTGAAGTTGTGTATCTCGTGTACCCATTATTTCATAGTGGAAGTTCTTGTTATTGCTGCCCCGTGGACGTAGGCACATCGCCGAACCACGTTATATCCGGTGTTCCCTTTCCTCTATCTTTTACATCTTTGCATATTTATCCTTTATGTGGTTTTGAGTTGTTTCTTCCATTATATTATTTTCCCAACAGCTCATTTATTCGGCATGCGATTTTAAGCATTAATCCATTGGTTTTTTTACTACTTACTCTAGCCAGGGTTAATGTTTATCGTTCAGTTGATCAGTGTGCTTTCGTTTTGAAACTTGGCAGCTTCTTAGCTAGCCCTCTAGGGCAACACTTGTCCTTTGGATCTTGTGTGTGAGAGACCATAGTGATAGTGTTTACACGCAGGCTAGGCTCTAATATTATCAAGCTGTTATGCTTGATTAATTATGTACTCGATCAACACACGTCAAAAATCAACAGTACGTACGTGGAGCAAGAGTGTTAATCATGTCATGGTTCTAAAGAAGATGACTTAGTTTGTCGATTCATGGTTTATCTTACCGTGAAACTAGCTTATTTTTTTCGATAAGAAGGAACAAATTATAAAGTAAAATTCTAAAAACAACTTAAGTTAAGAAAATCAAAACCAAAAGCATACATAGTAGAAGAATGTAAACTGTTATGACAACTAGCAATAGTTAAGGTGTGTCTGTGAACAGTAACCGCGTCCGCAAATAAGTTAGCTTCTCTCCAGATGTGTTGGAAATTAACACTTTGTAATTATCTATCCAGTAACTTGATGTCTTGAACAATAATGTAAATACGCTATAAGGAGTATGAAGTGCATCTAGCTTCATTGATGAGATCCGGTGCATTATTGTTGGTATGATAGCATCCAAAACAAAATTAGGACATGCACCATGACACGTGCCCCCCTTCTACGCGAAACCCCTCGCCCTTCTCCCCTGACCCTTGTTTCAAGGCCGCCGGCGTGAGCAGCCGATGGCCACCTTGGCCGGGCTGGCTGCTCACGATGCCTAGATGTTTCCCCCCCCCCTAATCCAAAATTAATCTCTCAACCCTCGAGTTAATCATTAACCCTCCTCTCACCTTATTCACTAGGATCGGATTTTCGGAGTCGATTATTTTCTCCAAACCTTCTTGCCCATCGTCTGGCCTTTCTGAAGCTTGCTTGGGTACAATATCTGCGATTGCATGCTGGATCAGAGATGGTAAGGGACACATAGATGGAAGGACCTCTACTCGGGTTAATGGAGCCTCAATCCCACATGAGTGTAACATCCTGATTTTTGAAATTTCTTAAAAATTATTTTCTTCTTAGAAATAGAAAGTAGAGATCGTCACAAGTTCGCCGTAATTTTCGGTGAATTTTTCACATTCCCAAGCTATTTTTAACGATTTTTCAAAGTTTCGTCGAAGTTTCGTCGAAATCGGTTTAGGTGGTGACGTGGTATCTTTCTATTTGTTGTTTAGTACCACATGACATGATTAAGTCGGCTGTGTGTAGAGATAAGGGTTGCATTGACGCAGCTAGCTATCTTTTGGTCTTGTCATGGGACATTTGTCAAAGTGTTGAGTTTGTTTCTCTTCTCTAATGGACAAGTGTCCATTTTTTTTTGGGCCACTACTCTAACGGACTCTTCAAGTCGTCAAGTCGGCTTACTATGCTTATATAGGCCTCATCATTTGGCTCTTCGGCCCTAACCCGCCCTACCCTATAGGGCTGAAGCCTTACCCGGCCCTCCGTTAGGGCAGGCAGGCCCTAACCCTTTTCAATTAGGGTAGGGCAAGGGTCAAGCAAATGAAACCCGGTCATACCCTACGACCCTACCCTATTGAGCCCTTTAGGGCTAAGCCTGGCCCTAAAAACCCACCCTTTAGGCCCTAATAATTACTTATTTTCTATTGTTTTTAATATGTTTCTTATTTTTTATACAATACAACTAATCTTGTAAGTTCTTTAATTTGTATTTTGCTTTGTTAAATAACGATTGATTTTTAGTGATTTAAATAGATAGTTAATGAAATATATGAATATAACTATTTAGATTGATAATTCTAGATGTCACAAGTTAAATATAATGTATATGTATGTTAAATATGAGTAAATATAGGGTCTTGTATCACATATATCCCTTGAGGCTATATTTGAGAAAAAAAAAAAAAAAACTCATGAATTTATTTCGTTAAACAAAATAGCGTCATATTCGGCCCATTCGACCATATTCAAAAGGCCGGCCCTACCCGGCCCTATTAGCCATAGCGAAATGGGCTTTAAGGGCGGGTAAGGGCTTGCATATTTGAGCCCTGGCCCTAAAATTTGTTAACCAAGTCAAAGCCCTACCCGACCCTAACCTAAGCCCTAAAATTTAGGGTAGGGTCGGCCCTAACCCGGTCCATGATGAGGCCTATGCTTATATATAGAGACCAGCTGCTTTTGTTCATTTCGTCTATGGAGAGTTTATCTCTCTACTTTCTTTTGTTAAATTCTCTCTCTAGAAACTTCGGCGGATCAGTAACTCCGATTCATAATTCGCGAGGGGCTACCAGTTCGTATCGATGTCCTCTTTCTATCCTTGAGGTTTGGGTTAGATCCAACGGTGATTTCTAGACGGCTCGTTTTAGGAGGCTCGGTTTACGATTGGTATTCGTAGAAGGGATTCGTATTGACGAGGTGAGTGGATTTGTGTAATATGTTTCAAATATTCTTATTTGTTATCAAAATAGTCGAAAAACATGATTTTGATTTATTTATGAAATATCTCTCTGTTTTCGAGTGAAATATGTCTATTTTCGAAATATGTGGAGTTTATATATAATTATGTGTTGGATCTATTGTTTGATTAGTCATGGAACATGTGAACTTCTTAATTGGTTATGCCGAAGTAAGGATATGACACACGGAGGTATAGGACATGAAAGTCATTAGGTTCCTGTGGGGATCACTAAATTGAAGGATATCCAATAAGAAGAGATTGTGCGATGTGATGAATTGCTTGATGCGATGTGTATACGATATACGTATTTTGTAGCGTGTGTAAAATGACATGGCTTTGCGGGCATATTACATTGGTCTACTCACTGAGCGCGTGGTTTTGCTCACCCACTCATCTCTAATATTTTTGCAGAGAAGTACTTAGGTTGTACAGAGCCGGAAAATGGTAGACGACGAGCCTAGAGTGAAAAGTCTAGAAGATAGTTGTCACGCTCCGACTCTTAAATTTTACCTTATTTACTAGCATGGTGTTAATAAGAATTTTACCGTTTTCGTCATTGAGTTTATAGTTCTAAGGTCCCTAGAGATGTGTTGAGGGACGAATATTTCGAAAGAATTATTCAAAGGAAGAAAATGTGACGACGGTAAAAATGGTAAATTTTAGCTAGTAAAATGTAATTTTTATTGGGGTATTATTTTTGGAGTGTTAAAGATTTGGAGTTGGGTTATGTTTAAGTTGGACCGGGCCCTTATTTTTGGTCAAAGCCCGTTTTGTTTCTCTCTCTTCTCTCTCCTCCCTCCCGTTTCTCTCTCTCTCCCCGAGCCCTCACTGTCAGAAAATTCTGACCGCCCGTTCGTCGCCGTCCGGCTGCCCCAGACCGCCGCGCCGGTCCCAATCGATCGGTCTCCAACCCAGCTTCCATTCTAGATCGGTGGGAGCCGCCCTAGTGCCGCCGTGTGAGAGAGAAGCCGCCCGAAAGCCCCGACTGCCAGAGTGGTTTTCTCGTTGGAACTCCCTCCTCCGGCCGCCATAGCCGGAGCCCCTTGGCTCAAAAGGAAGCTCTCCTCCCGTGCTCCAATCTTTCCAAAGGATTCGCTCCCTCTTGAGCTAGGTAAGGAGAAATCGGTAAAAGAAATTCTAGGGCTTTTATTGTTGTTTTCGTTTGATTGACATGGTTAGGCTTAGAATTGGAGTTTGTGCTAGTTAAGAATGTTGTAGAGGAGGTTGAGAGGAAGGTGCTGCCAAATTTTGGTGGGCATTGGAGATCGCCAGAGCTGGTCACCGGCCGCCGCTGAAAAAATGTTTTTAGTAGGAATTTTTATGAGGAGTTTAATGGAATGAGTTTTAGAATTTTTGGAGGAGTTTTGGATAGGTTTGGAAATTGTTAAAGTTTGGTATTTTTGGCGGATTAATAAGTTAAAAAAATCCGGCGATTGGATTATTTATGGTTAGGAAGGTAGAAGGTGCTTTTGAGGATGTCGGAAAAATTGTGGAGCTTTACGGTTGGCAGTGAAGTTAAGATTTAGGGCGATAGGCATGGTTGAGCGCGAGAAGCTCATATTTAATTATGCCTATTTTCTTTAAGTGTCGGTGTTTTATTTAAGGATTTATTTATGTTTTGGAACAGGACGTGAAGAGGCCCGAGTGGAAGAAACCTCCGACCAACATCAGGTTTAGGCCTAATTTGTGAGTGGATCTTTGTTTTAAATAATGTGCTTGAAATGTTTTATTGTTGAATAATTTCTTTTGTTGGAATTTAACCGAAATTGAGAATTTCGGTGTTTATACTCATATGTTGACGTTTATGGGAATAGTATGTATATAAGTAAACGCTACCTAGCCATACGTGATTTTCGCCCATAATGAGGTACAATTCCATTATGGGGCGACGTGAGCGTTAGACGCCAGCGTCGTAGCCTTGTACGACTTTCTATTCTTCGTATTCATTCATAGAATTCGTACAAGGAATCAGCACGTATATATATCCACTCGTGCGATTCCCCCATAATGAGGAAAAATGTCATTATGTGGTGACGTGAGCGTTAAACGCCAGCGTCGTAGCCTGGTATGACTATCTATTTTTCGAGCTTATTCATAGATAGCGTACAAGGAATAGACGAGTGTAAATACATACTGATATATCTAATTCTAGCCTGAGAGGCCATTTTATAAAGTTTGGGAGTCTAGCGAGGCTAGACACCAGTCAAGAATTTATGAGTTAAGTTTTTAAGCTGTCGCTTGCATAGCGCTTTCCTTGAAAGTTTTTTTGGGGAAATATAATTGTTTGTCGAAATTACTTTTGTCCCTCCTTCTGACGTAATTAAATATTTTTTCTCCTGGGCTCTTCCTTTGTTTTTTGTTTTTTAAATGCCTAGTCTACAGAGTTCAGGTGGGGTCTAGAAGGAGGCGACGAGGCATAGTCACCCATCTTTCCGTTACTTTCCGCCAGTAGGTTATCTGTTTAATCTACTAGGATTTTATCAGCTTCCGTTGTACTTCTTGTAGTAGCTCTGAATACTTTCGGGTTTCAGGGTGAAATTCGGGGTGGGTCTTGACAATAGTATTTTGTTTACGTTTCGTTTTGTAACACTCGTTCACGCCTCGGTATTGGTGTCTGGTAAACGAAACACTCGTTCACGCCTCGGTATCGGTGTCTGGTGCTTAAAACCCGCCACCGGGGTGTGACAATGAGAGATGACGAGTGCTCGTGTCAGACTGCTCTCAAGTTTGATTCAGAAGTGGTAAGCTTCTGGGTCCAGGTACGTGACCTTCTTCTTTCAAACCAGGTTTGTTTCTGCTGTTTTCTCACTGTTGTTATTTGGAGTTTTTTTGTTAATTGGAATAACACTGCCTTGCCCAGCCGGTATGTGGGTCTTTGGACAAGTTGATAAGAGGACTGGGCCGATTCGTACACCTTATGGAACTTTCACTTTGGTTGACAATTGTGAGTTTGATATTTGCAATCGATTTACCGAAAGGAATGATCAAGCTAGTTGTTTGCATCACTATTGCTTCACCTTGAAAGGTTCCTCAATGAATGCTGCTATTGGAATTATTATGGAGACTGGCACCTCCTTAACTAATAATCTAATTATATGAAGATGCTATCTTGGAATAGCCGGGGAAGTTCCTGGTCTGGATTCATTGCGCAGGCAAGTTTCTATGCTCATAACTTGGATATTGATGTCTTTTGTTCTGAAATAGTAAATAAGACCAGGAATTTACCTTTTGATGGTAGCTATGTTATTCCTGCACAAGGACAATGTGGTGGCCTCTTATTATTATGGAAAACTAGAATGGTACATATCGATGTTATTATTCCCCACAATCGTTTTATTCATTGCATTATCACAGATACTGCGACTAATATTTCTTGGTACACTACCTTCATTTATGCCTATCCTAAAAAAGAACAGGCTGCTCTTTGGAATGAAATTTTAGATCTAAGGCCAAGTAACGATGAGCCTTGGCTCGTTGGTGACTTCAATATCATTGCAAATCTAGATGAAAAACTTGGGGCAACCACGTCATTACAAATTATTGTTAAATTTTGTAACTTTTCTGAACAATGCAAACCTTACTTCTCTAAATGCATCTGGTGTAACTTTCACCTCGACAAACAAGCACAAGGATGATACTCTCATTTATGAGAGACTTGACCGAGCTTGTGTGAATGCCAACTTTCTGAACAAATTCCCAAATGCAAATGTCACACCCCGGACCCGGTGTCAGTGGTTTCCAAGCACCTGACGCCAAACCCGAGACGTGAGCGGAAAAAGTAAAAGAAACTAAAACAATTTCAAATATTTTTCTCGCAATAAAAGAAAATAAAACGTTTACGAATAACAAAATCAATTACAAAGACAAAACATGTAGGCCTTGTGATCTAGCTCACTTCTAATCTTCTGTAATCCTTCTCGACTCTCGTTCACGTCAACTAACGTTACCGTTAGTCTTCTAGAAATACGTGTCTTTGTACGAACCTGAACAAAAATCTATAGGGGTGAGCTTACACTCAGTAGGGCCAAATCTTTTTAGGTTATTCTTAACTACGTCGTACAATCAAGTTCTCAAACAATATGTTACATAAATAACAACAATGATCGATGCATGTATGCTAATAAATGTCTTCCTCAATTACTGGCTATCAGTCCATACATCAAAGACATGTGATCCTACACGTCCCATACCATGTATTTTACCAACCGGAGGTAACTCAGATGTCTCGAATATATGATCTAACAATCAGTAATATCTCACCACCTGTACCTCTTTTGTTAGTCATCTTATTATACTCATGGTCTCCAAACCCGAAACCCGATTAGATCGCTTTATCGATGTCCGCCATCGAAGGGTTCTGCATTCCCCGGTTCGTGCACTTATGGGTTGACATGGATTCATGGACAACTCATGAGGAAACTCAACTACATAAAATGTATCTTTCCTCTCAATATCATTCACACCTCTCCACAATCACCATTCTCACTATCCTCACAATGCCTCACAATGCATTATGAATGTAACAAATATTGTCAAGACCCACCCCGAATTTCACCCTGAAACCCGAAGTAAGTCTTACGGAGTCCACCTCCAAGGAAAATTTACCGAAGAACTCAGTAAACCTCTATTGAAAATGAACAAACCTAACCCGGAAAATTCAAGAATTACCCTCCTAAACGAATCAACCAACCTCCAATTCATCCCATAAATATCCAAATAATATAACATAAATCTTAGCACACCACCAGTAAAGTATACGCTAACCCCAAGGGTAATCAGAGCTACTAAAGAAAAACTAGAGGAAGCAAGAAAATACATTGGTAGATTTAACAGGTAACATACTGGTGAAAAGTGGTGGAGAAGTGGGTAACTATGCCTTGCCTCCTCTTAGTGTCAACCCGGACTCTGCAGACTGGGCATTTTTAAAACGAAGGACCCAGGGGAAAACATTCGAAAAACGTTAGAGTTTGTGGACAAAAAAAAGAATAAAAAAAAAGAAAATAAATAACAATATTTATGTTTTCCCAATTTAAATTCTAAAGAAATCGATTGCATGCCTCAAGCGATAAAAAAAATTTTCTCAAAAATATAGAGCCTATTCAGCTCAAAAATATATATACCAATATATGTATGTATTTACACACGTCCATGCTCCCTATATAATTATTTTATAGATTTAAAATAATTTATATAGTGCTACTACGCTCGCGTCTAACGCTCACGTCACGCCTTAATGCGGTGATACACTACGCTATTAAGGTGGACAGACGAGTGTACAAATATGTGCCCATACCCCCTATATGAATTAAACACTCATATAAGGCTACTACGCTTGCGTCTAACGCTCACGTCACACCATAATGCGGTTATATACTACGCCATTAAGATGGACAAACACATATGGCTAGCTAGCATTTATATACATACTCTCCTCATAAATTTATTTATAATTTATCGAAAAATCTCATTTTCGGTAACTCTTCAAAATAAATAAAATCATCAACATAAAATGACATCAGATGCTCCAACAAAAGAAATTGTTGACCCAGAACCATAGCATGCATATTATTTAAAATAAAAGTCCACTCACAAATTAGGCCTAAGCCTGATGTCGGTCCGGGGCCTCTTCAGCTCGAGCCTCCTCACGTCCTGTTTCAACACATAAATTAATCCCCAACTATATATCAACGCTTATATAAAAATATGCAAAATTAAATGTGAGCCTTAACTACTCTCATCCTTACCCAACTTCGCCAATCTTAAAATTGATACGGTCCAAACTTCACCACAAATACCGGTAGCCTTAAACCAACATTCTACGGCTAAAACAACAATAATCTAACGGCCGGATTCTATCCAAATTAACGGTCAAAATACCAAACTTTGAAACATCCCACACCTATCCAAAATTCCTCCAAAAATTCCAAAATTGACATCATTAAACTTCCCTTAATATTACACATCTAAAACCATAAAAATCCCCCTAACAACGGCGGCCGACTCCGGCGACCTCCAATGCCTACCAAAATTTAGCATAACCTTCCTCTCAACATGCACAACAACTTTCCTAACTAGCACAAACACTAATTCCAAGCCTAGATAGGGTAATCGAACCAAAACATAAAATTGAGTCCTAGAACTTCAACTCACCGATTCTCCTTACCAAGCTCAAGAAGGAGCGAATCCTTTGGAGGGATTGCTACACGGGAGAAGGGTTTTCAACCGAGCCAAGCGGCTCCGGCTATGGTGGCCGGAGGAGCGAGTTCCGACGACCGGACCTCCACGGCAGTTGGAGCTTTCGAGCGGCTTTTCTCCCTCACGACGGCACTAGGACGGCTCCCACTGGTCCAGGAAGAGAGCTGGGTTGAAGGCCGACCGATTGGGACCGGTGCGGCGGTTTGCGGTGGCCGGACGACGGCGGAAAGCTCCGACAGGGAGAGAGCTCGGGAGGGAGGAGAGAGAAGAGAGAGAGAGAGAGGTTTGGGTTTTTCTCTCCAACCCGGTCCAACACCACCAATATAACCCAATCCCAAAATTAACATCCCCAAAAATAATACCCTAATAAAACTTACCTTTTTATTAGTTAAAATTTACCATTTTTACCGTCGTCACAATATTCTCCTACGAATACGGTAAAACTATTATTAATTCCAAGCCGGTAAATAAGGTAAAAATTTAAGAGTCGGGATGTGACAAATATCAATACTCATAATATATCATCCAACACATGCTTTAAATGAAAAACAATAACATCAATTTCATATAAATCACTGATATCACATACTTTTATGAAAAACAGTAACATCCAAGAGTTAATCACTCAATGACACACAATTCACCGATTTCAATAATAATCTAATTATTAATTTAAATAAAGGTTTCCCGAGAGACCCTACCTGAAATCTGAGCTTTAACGCCGATGCTAGCTAAAATTAGTAACGCAGCTATACGTATTCTGAAATCCTTATTTCCAATTCCGCTCACCTTTTCCGACAATTACCAAATCGCATGCCCCCGCATTAAGTCGTATCCCAACTAGATATGCACCAAAAGCCGATCTAAACTCTCTAGAATTACTCTGGACACCCAACATACTTGACATCCATAATAAAACCTTACTCCATGCTCATTCCTCCTTGCCGGACCTCGTACAATTCTACCAATAATAATAAATCTATAACATCTAAGCTCATTCAACTTGTCAAATTATAAATTAACAAAACTCATAATCACACATATTTTTCCATAGCAGTGAGCTGAAGCTGGCAAGTAATCTACAATAACATAATACAACATTCATGTTCTCTGAAAAAACTAATTTCAGTTCACTTTCGAATAACAGAACCAAACTCATCAATCCAAACTCATCTTTCCTTTCACCCAATTTCAGTTCAATTCCGAGTAGCATAACAATAGCAATATCATCAAGCTTCTCCATTTATGGAATTGAGACATAACAACACCAATTCTGTTCTAATAAACCAAAATCATATCTTGCAGTTCATAACTAACTGGAAATCACCAAACACATATGGAAACACCACCACTACCGCCACCACCATTGTGGACAATGAACGCAGCAACCTACATAAACACAGTAATCCTTCAATTTCCCAACTCTTCCAATTTTCTGGAACCAAGCCTCTCAACTTCTCAACTCTGTAATCCAATATATCAAACAAAAAAAATCAGAAGTGAACCATACGCTGCTGCTGCAAACACCAAACACAGTGACCTGGTATGAACGGCAAACCCGAAATCATCAACTCCTCCAATTCTCATATTTAAGCATTTGCAATCACTCAAACCAATTCAATACACTAATAAAGCCAGAAACCAACTCCCAAAACCACCGCCGTCGCTGCCGTGCACAACGGCACGTATGACAGTCCTCCACTACCTAAAACCCAACTTCCTCCAAACCTCAATCAATCTCGAATTCAAGCATATAAACAGGTAGAGCTCGACGAGTATGTTATAACGAGTGCAAGAAAGAACCCAGATTTACGTGGTTCACTAACAACGTGTTAGCTACGTCCACGGACAGAAGGAGAACAGTTTTATTATGTTGAGCAACAATACAGAATGACATGTACACAACACACAATAGGTTGTATATATACAGCCCTAAATCCGATATACTAGTCCTAATAGGTAACCATAACCTAGTATAACCCGAATAGGTAACCATAACCTAGTATAACCCGTCAGCACAGATTGGATGGTTCAAGGCATATATTAACAAATCTCCACCTTGACTTGAATCCTCTCACAAATAACAGATGTACCAGATGCACCATAGTGATGCCAGATGTACAGATAACTCCTTCTGCCTCAGATGTCGCCCCCAAAGGGCAACTAACAGCTTGTAACATTTAGCAAGTCCAAACAATGTTGGAACTTGCTGTGTGGAACCGACTTGGTGAACATATCAGCGGGATTGTCAGCAGTGCCCACCTTCTTCACCTTAATTCTGCTCTCATCTCTCAGAAAATGATACCTGACATCAATGTGCTTAGTCCTCTCATGATGAACTTGATCCTTAGCTAAACATATTGCACTCAAACTGTCGCAATATACTATAGCCTGATCATGATGCAAACCAAGACTACTGACCAGTCCCCTCAACCATATGCCTTCCTTTGCAGCGGCTGTCAGAGCCATGTACTCTGCTTCAGTAGTAGACAAAGTCACTGTAGGCTGCAAAGTAGCTTTCCAGCTAACAACAGAGCCACCAAGAGTAAAGACATAACCAGTCATAGATCTCCTAGTGTCAACATCTCCAGCATAATCGCTATCTGAATAGCCTGTTACCAAACAGTTTGTATCACCTCCATAAATGAGACCAACATCAGACGTACCTTTGAGATACCGAAAAATTCTCTTCACAGCCTGCCAATGCTCCTTTCCGGGATCACCCATAAATCTGCTGACAACACTAACAGCATGTGCAAGATCAGGCCTAGTGCAGACCATAGCATACATCAAGCTTCCTACTGCACTAGCATAAGGAACTCGAGACATGTATTCCTTCTCCTCAGCAGATTTAGGTGCAAACGCAGTAGACAGATGAATATTTGCAGCACTTGGAGTATCTAAAGATCTGGATGTAGACATACCAAACCTGGATAATATTTTCTGGATGTAGCCTTTCTGAGATAAGAAAAGCTTCTTCTGACTTCTATCCCTGTAAATCTCCATTCCCAAAATTTTCCGGGCTGCTCCCAAATCCTTCATCTCAAACTCTGCACTGAGAAGACCCTTCAACTTCTGAATATCAGACTTGTCTTTTGCAGCTATCAGCATATCATCTACATACAGGACCAGATAAATGAGGGAATCATTTGTTAACTTGTTGTAGTAGACACAACAATCATACGGACTCCTGATGTAGCCGATTTCTATCATATAGCTATCAAACCTCTTGTACCACTGTCTAGGAGACTGCTTTAGTCCATACAAGGACTTCTTCAACTTGCAAACATAGTCTTCCTTTCCAGGGACTTGAAAACCATCTGGCTGAGTCATGTAAATCTCTTCTTCCAATTCTCCATGTAAGAACGCTGTCTTCACATCTAGTTGCTCAAGCTCCAGATTATGATGTGCAACTATGGCTAGTAGCACCCTGATAGAAGTATGTCTGACCACAGGTGAGAAAATCTCATTGTAGTCAACTCCCTCTTTCTGATGGAACCCTCTTGCAACTACTCGAGCTTTATACTTGATGCCCTCAGCAGGTGACAACCTTTCTTTCTTCTTGAAAACCCATTTGCAAGTAATAACCTTTCTCCCCTGATCAGGTCGTTTGGTCAATTCCCAAGTCTGATTTTTCTGAAGTGATTCCATTTCATCTCCCATTGCAGCAAGCCATTGAGCTGACTCTGTACTTGTAACTGCTTCCTTGTAGGTGGACGGCTCATGAGGATCCACCTCTTCAGCAACCTGTAGTGCATAAGCCACCATGTCCTCAAAACCATACCTTGTAGGTGGTTTCCCAAAGTTTGATCTCCTAGATCGCTCATGAGTCAAACTATGCTGATTAGCAGCCATTTGTTCTGATTCTGAATGTAGGTATTGATCTTCTTGTTGTGGTTCACTCACATCTTCAGTGACTTGTTGCTCCACCTGTTTCTCAACACTACAATTTTCACAGAAACTAAAATCCTTGACCTTGTGACCACCAAGAAGATCATTCTTTGACAGAATTTGCATCCCTCTTTCACTTATATGACCAAGCCTCATGTGCCATAGCTTGGTCATATCATCCTTGTGAACCTCTGATGATGCAACAGCAGCCGAGCCTGACAGCGTCGAACCTTGCAGAATATATAAAGTACCTCGCTTGACACCTTTCAGAACCACATTGACACCTTTGTAGACATTTAAAATTCCACATGAGCCTTTGTACTTGAAACCTTTGCTATCTAGAAGACCCAAAGAAATCAGGTTTTTCGTCATGTGTGGAGCATGCCTAACATCATTCAATGTACAGAATTTACCATCATGTGTCCGTATTTTTATTGAGCCAATTCCAACCACCTTACTTGCAGAACTGTTTGCCATAGAAATATTGCCTCCATCTATCTGCTCATAGGTTGAAAACCACTCTCTGCGTGGACATATATGATAAGACGCCCCGGTATCCAAAATCCACACATCCCTGTGATGTATGTGTGCATCTGCAACCAAGGCCAGATCTTCTTCCGAAGTGGTGTCAACTTCTGCTACAACAGCAGTACCTGATGCTTTCTCAGACTGCTTCTTCTTCTTTGGACATTCGTTTTTCCAATGTCCCTTCTCTTTACAGTAGTTACAGACATCATTGGATTTGGAACCCTTTGAAACTGGATTCTTGTATTTCTTCTTCCCCGAGCCTTTTTGTCCCAAACTTCCACTGGCTACCAACCCTGCAGCCTGACTGTCTGAACTAGTACCGGTCACCTTATGGCGCATATCTCTAGTATGTAAAGATGATCTAACATCCTCCAGAGTCAGAGTATCTCTCCCACCAATAAAAGAATCCACAAAATTCTCATACGACGAAGGTAGAGATACCAACAGGATTAGAGCAGCATCCTCATCATCAATTTTAACATCGATATTACGCAACTCTAATAGAACAGTGTTTAACTGATCTAAGTGATCTCTTAGAGATGTACCTTCTTCCATACGCAGACCGAACAGACGTCGCTTTAGAAGCAACTTGTTGGTTAAAGACTTCGTCATGTATAGACTCTCAAGCTTCAACCACAGACCAGCCGCAGTTTCCTCCTCTGCGACCTCGGTGATTATATCATCTGCAAGGCACAACATAATTGTCGAGTGTGCCTTCTCCTCCAGACTGGCCATCTCAGCGATTTCTTGATCCCCTGACTTCTTAACCAGCGGCGCCCACATCCCTTGTTGTTTTAACAAGGCTCGCATCTTGATCTGCCATAAACTGAAACTGTTCCTCCCTGTGAATTTATCAATCTTCACATTCAAACCAGACATCTTTCTTGGCGGAAATCACAACCAGGCCAGATAAACCTTGCTCTGATACCAATTTGTTATAACGAGTGCAAGAAAGAACCCAGATTTACGTGGTTCACTAACAACGTGTTAGCTACGTCCACGGACAGAAGGAGAACAGTTTTATTATGTTGAGCAACAATACAGAATGACATGTACACAACACACAATAGGTTGTATATATACAGCCCTAAATCCGATATACTAGTCCTAATAGGTAACCATAACCTAGTATAACCCGAATAGGTAACCATAACCTAGTATAACCCGTCAGCACAGATTGGATGGTTCAAGGCATATATTAACAGAGTAGATGAAGAATGATACCTGAGTCGGACACAACTTCGCCGGAAAACACCGAACCCTCGCCGGAAAAACTCAAAAGCTTTTCTCCTTCGATTCTCCCTCACCTGACCTCGTCTGGACAAGATGAAGGCACAGAGACGTCTACGAGACCGATACGAAGCTACCAGTACCAGCCTTGCTCGTCGTCGTGGCAGGAATCGAAAAGTCTCCGTCGGACCCAGCCCATCTTTCTCCTCTTCGAATCTCTCTCCCTGGAGCTCCTCTGACATAACCGAGATCACAGGGAGGATCACGAGGACGAGAGGAAGCCGCCGCTACCCGCCTTGCTCCTCGCCGTTACCGGAGGACGGAGAACCATCCGGGTCGATCCATCACTGGCGTTCGGGTCGGCAGAGACCCGGTCTGGAGCTCACTTCCTTCTGAACTGATCCGATCTCTCTCTACCTGTACATAAGAACCATCTAACGGCTGAGATTCAGCGGTTTAAAGGATCTGACGGCCCAAATCATGCCACCTTAAAAATCTATTTTTAATAAAATTTTAGATAATGCTAACTTCCAAAAATCATTAAAAATAACTCCGATGTCCAAATGATGCTCCGAAAAATCCTACGAACTTGTAACGATGTCTAATTTAATCCTATGGGCTCGAAAGAAAATTTTGACAAACTAAAAATTGAAATAATTTTCGAAAGCCACAAAGAATTTGAAGAATAATAGAAATCGAAATAAAAAAATAGCTCGAAAATAATTTTCTTTTTAAAAATAGAAAATCCAAAATTCCGGGATATTACAGCAAATCTTGAGAATTTGCCGATTATTGGCTCCGATCATGGCCCAATTTGCCTAACAATGAGGCAGAAACAGACAAGGAAAGGTAATGTCTTCAAATTTGAAGCTATCTGGCTTGCTCATGAAGGTTTTAGACCTCTAGTCAATGGTTTGTGGAAACAAAACCTAGAGAATGATCCCTTTCTGAATTTTTTGGCTATTTGTAATCAGTTTAAGTCACAAGTCAAGGTATGGAATAAGAATGTCTATGGAAATCTTTTTAAGAAGATTGAGGATTTGAATGGTAGAAGTAATGATATACTGTTTTGGCCACGATCCTCAACGCGCGAAGCAGAGGTAACTAGCGAACAAAGAGATGGGGGGAGTTGCGGGCGTGCCACCTCGCGGACGAGGAAAAGGTTGCAGGGGTGCGCTTGACTTCTTGATCAGGCGAAGGGGGTTACAGGTGCCACCTCAGACGAGGATTTACGAGCACAAGCGATCGATACTCACGGCGGCGCGAGCAGAGCAATTATAGGGAGTTCAGAGAGAAGCTGAAAGGGGTAGAGTCCGGAGGGCTCTGAAGAAGAAACCTAGGCGGCGACGCTTAAGGTTAGGGTTTCGAGGAAGGCTCGAAGGGTAACTGGGTTTCAGTTGTATTGTGTTTGTTGTTTGTATTGATTTGAGAGTTGTCCTTAGAGTTGTCCTTCGAACTCTTTATATAGTGGAGCTCGACTTACGACAGAAGAGAGAGATAATCATACTTCAAGTTGGATTCGGAAACCCTAATAGCACAAGGACACTGCTCCGTCCATGCGAACCAACCATCGTGTGACACCTGTCCAGTTCGCACACTTCATTCCGCATAGGGCATTGCTTCTGTGCTGCCAACTGTAGACTCCTATGCGAACTGGAATTAGGAGTATCCTCATCTCGCGGGCTGCTACAGGGTGCTATCTCGCGTGCTTCTGTAGCTCGCTTCCATTTCGCGGGCTATTGAAGCTCGTGAGCCTTAAAAGGGCTTTTTATATTTAATGGGCCACATGGATTGACCCGAAGCATGTCAAAGACTTGTAAAAATCTTCAACGTTTGTCGTGGTGAGCGCGGACTCCGCATGTTGCTTCCTCGCGAAGTCTTCTACGCGAGCCAGTTCGCCAGCTCGCCTCGCTTCGCCTACGCGGAGAGTCCATCTCGCCTCGCCTATGCGGACTGGCAAACAGTAATTCCGCGCGCGAGCTAAGTGTTCCACGCGAACTGCGTAGTCCGCCTATGTCCATTCCGCGCGAAGGCTAAGTGAAGTCCAGTTCGCCTCGAGCTAAGTGAAGTCTAACTTGGCTCGCGTGCGTTTATTGCCTACGCGGACTATCACTTGTAAACTTAGAGAAACTCCACCTCGCCGGTATGACATGGTCCAAGAAATAAATAATATTTACATAAACATTTACTGTTTAGTAAAATATTAATTTAGGCGTAAACATATACAACAACAACTAATGCTTTCTCCTTTTTCTAGTTATATGCAGGAACAAGATTTGATTGTAAGGAAACAACTTCTTCAATGCTACAAAGATGAAGAGATTGTTTGGGCGCAAAAAGCTAGAGCTAACTGGCTCAATCTTGGAGATAGGAACACCAAGTTCTTCCAAACACAAACAAATATGAGGAAAAAAAGCAACACAATTGTGAAACTAAAGAATGAAGTGGGTGGCTGGGCAACTTCAAGAGAAAAAATTTCTGATATTTTAATCAAGGATTTTAAGAGAAGATTTCAGAAGAAGTCTGCCTCAAATGACAATATTGCTTCCAACTTCATTAACATTATTAACCCATGTATTAATGAGTCTGATAATGAGTTGCTCATGAAACAGGTATCTGAAGAAGAAATTTGGGATGCTGTAAATTCAATTGGGGCTCTTAAAGCACCAGGGCCTGATGGTTTACATGCAGTATTGTATCAGAATTGATGGGGATGATGTCAAAGGTATCATAATTCCTATGATAAAGGAGTTTTTCTTATTGAACAAGCCTCTAGATCTTATTAACAACACTAATATTGTCTTGATCACAAAAAATGAAAACCCGGAACAAGTCACCGACTTTAGACCAATTAGTTTATGTAATATCTCTTACAAAATAATTACAAAAATAATTGTCAGAAGGTTAAGACCTTTATTGGAAAAATGCATTTCAAGGAATCAATGCGCATTTGCTCCAGGTAGAGTTATACAAGATAATATCTTGATTGCTCATGAACTTTTTTCTGATTTTCAAAGGAAGAAAGGGCAAACTGGCTCTATGGCTGTGAAGCTTGACTTGGAAAAGGCTTATGACTACTTGAGTTGGGACTATATAGCCAAATGCCTTAAAAGATTTGGCTTCCATGACAATTGGATTAATTTGATCATGAACTGTACTTCTTCTGTATCCTTTTCAATGTTAATTAATGGCAGTGCTGAAGGCTGGTTCAAGTCTACAAGATGTATTCGCCAAGGTGACCCTCTTTCCCCCTATATCTTTATTCTTGCTATGGAACCTTTGATTAGACATTTAAATGCTTTAGCTGCTAATCACAAAACTCATGTTGGCATCTTATCCTCACCTCAAGGTTTTAGAATTTCCAATTTAATGTTTGCCGATGATTGCCTCATTTTTGGAAAAGCAACTAAAAGAGCTGCTAGAAACACAGCTCATGTTCTAACAAAATTCTCTTTGGCCTCTGGGCAGAAAATCAACTATCATAAATCTTCTCTTTATTTTTCGCCTAAAACTTCTAATGCCCTCAAGTTGGAGATTGTGAACATTCTCAATATCCAACAGAAGTGTACAATTGGCAGGTACTTAGGTATCCATAATGTTATTTTCTAGAAGGATCCTGTCAATACTAAGGAGCTACTCTTGAAAATTTCAAATAAGTTAGCTGGTTGGAAAAAAGGTACACTCTCCAGAGCAGGTAGACTTACTCTTATTAAATCTAATCTCTCTGGAATGCCTAATCATGTAATGTCTTGCTTTAAATGCTCTAAAAAGATTACAAAAGCTATTGACAAGCAGGCTAGGAATTTCTTCTGGGGTTCTAACACAAAGTGTCCTTCAGTGAGCTGGGAGAAAGTCTGCACCCCAAACATTGTGGGAGGCTTGGGAATCAGGCCTTCTGCTTTCTTCAACAATGCAACAATTACTAAAATAGCTTGGAAGCTAATGAATGATCATGAGAACTGGCTCTCTCAAATCTTGAGGAAGAAATACTTGAAAAAAGTTTCTTTTTTCGAAGCAAAAAAGAAGCAAACAAGTTCTCTAGTCTGGAAATGCATTCTTGATGCAAGGAATCTTATCCTTAAAGGGATGAGATGGATAGTTGGAAATAATGAAAATATTAAGTTTTGGACTTTCAACGGGGCTTATGAATTCCCCCTTTTGAATATGATCCAAATCAATGATAGAAATGCTATTGATTTGAATGAAACAATGGCTGATTACAGTTTTAATGGTTGTTGGAATATGCAGAAGCTGTTACAGGTACTCGATCAAGAAACTGTTAAGCAGATTGCTGGAATACCAATTCTTGTCTCTAACCAACATGATGAGTGCATATGGGGCCCGCAACCGATGACAGATTCTCCATCAAGTCGGCAACTTGGCTTCAATATCAAAATTTGGAAAAACATCAGCAAAGTGACCTTATTAACAAGGTATGGAAACTTGATGTCCCTCCTAAAGTTAAATTATTTGGATGGTTATTACTGTGAGGCAGGTTGAAAACAAGAGATAGATTATCAAAGTTTGGGTATATTGATGATAACAGCTGTCCATTGTGTGACAGCGACAATGAAACTGCTGATCACCTATTTGGTTATTATGACTTTACTACTGAGGTTTTCAGGCTTGCAGGGATCAGTGCTCCTATGGACTGGCATGAAGGATATTTAAAGGTCCTTCGAGAAATGTTTATTAACCAACCGTATGATAAGTTTCTTTTTGCAAATGTCCTTGTCATATATTGGCAGATATGGAAAGCAAGAAATGACACCATATTCAGAGATGTGATTACCACCGCTATTAATGTTGTAGCAATTGCTGCATTTCATTTTAATGAAACTGCCTTGTATAACGTTGTGGTTGGGGGAGGTATTTCTCAAACCACTCCTTCCACCATAAGGTGGCTACCCCCTCACAACAACTTCATCAAGATTAATTTTGATGGTTTTGTTCAAGGAAGATCAGCTGTAGGAGGTTTCGTTTTCAGAAACAGTGATGGGAACGTGATTCTCGCTGCTGCAAAGGGTTTAGGAAGTACTACTATTCCAACAGCTGAAGCCACGGCTCTGAGAGATAGTCTTGTCAAAGCTAGAGACCGAGGCTATATGAATGTCCAAGTGGAAGGCGACTCGAAGCTCGTGATTGATGCCATCAATGGGAAATTATCCCCTCCATGGAGATTGCAGAAGATTGTCCAAGATATTCGGACTATTGCTAGCTCTTTCTCCTCAGTTTGCTTTAACCATGTATACAGAGATGCAAACTTTGTGGCAGATGCTTTTGCAAATGAAGGCCACCAACTCCCGAATGGTCGTGAGTGGCAAGATGGATACCCAGCAGCTGCTGCTAGAGCGCTGCTATTTGATACTGTTAGCTCGGGTTGTCCGAGAAGATTTTCTTTGTAATGTTTTTAGTTTCGCATCAAAAAAAAAAACTATATATATTTGATGCTTCATTAAATACCTCTGTTTTTAGCTTCATTGATGCTCATCCGAGCATCCTTGATGAGAAAACTATATATATTTTCTCTTATTGTAGCTTGTGCTAGTACTTAATTACTAGCTACTTAGAGAAAGTTTGTAATTAATTAAACAAGGTTGATAATTACACCATGATCGATCATGTCTTAGTTTCCCGGCCTGTGAATGGATTATCATTCCACTGTACTTATTCTTGTTGCTATGCATATATAGGACGTACATGCATAACAGCGTAACTCTATTTACTAAACTTGTTTTAAAAGGCATATAAATTTAATCTCATTCTGTTACTAACTATTATTTTCAACGTGTTTATAATCATGTTATCAAAAAAAACTTGTTTATAATCATGTCTTTTCAAGATGGCATAGTACTAACTACTAACCAAAGGTTATCAATCACCTTTTCAAGATGGCAAATATGCGCATAACTTCTTCTCAAGTGACAATTTAGAGATCTTGGGCCAAAATGTGAAACAAGATCGATCCTCTCTCAGTGCAGTAACGGAACCAAGTATCAGAAATGGATATATATTGAGTTGGTTTTAAACGCATACAAATTTTTGTATGAGGTTTGTATACGTGGCGGGAGGCTCATCTTCATGCACTATATATGAACATGAATATATAGTTCAACAGATGCACCTTGTATTTCTAATGCAGAAACACTCTCTTGCAAATGCTTCACTACAATTAAAAGATGCAAGCCGTACCAAAATCAATTCAAAAAAGATTGTTAATTTCTACAGTCATTGGATCCAATACCAATTAAAGGAAACACCTCTTAACTTCTTCTTTCTAGCAACCCATATATCTCTCCAGCTATATCATTGTCTGAAGGTTGGATGCAATGCAGTAAAAGAAGAAAGAGGGTTGCGAACAAACCAACGGTGACTGAAAACGACACAGAAAAATTAAGACCGAAGCGGCCAAAGAGGCAAAGACACAAACCACAAAGGGCGAGAGAACATGAGAAATTGCACAACACCAACAGTGTGTGGAAATTAAAGGGTATGTTGTTGTTTTCCCCTCAGGTTTATGGTTTATCTCTCTCTCTCCCGACAGAGCATGGTGGATGTCCCTAATCACCTTCAAAGAATCAAACACCATTCACATTTTCTCCCACAACTTTTATGGTAGTTGGTCAAGCCTACCTCAAAAGAAACCGAGTTTCAACCTCTTTTGAGCCCTTCTCTTTTTCGAGTCTCCTTTTGTGTAAATATCTTTTTCACACATAAAAGTACTCAGTTTTTCCGGGTTTAATCACATTTTTAACATTTAATTACATATTTAAGTATGTTTATTCATCGCTTTTAATCATTATATAGCTGAGATTATAACCTCGATGGATGATTTGGTAAGGCCTCCAAATTGGACCTCATATGTAGAAGTGTTGTAATTAACAGGCATGCTTAACTTTCTTTTGTCAAATTAACATGGTTTAGTTGGCTAATTAATTACCGTAAACAGGGGCGGATCTACAATTTCTGCATAATTATCAACTATCTTGACTATTATTTTGGACTATCACTTTCACTTTAGAGTGAGTCTCACTCAAGTCCCACTCAATGTTGAACAACTACTAATTTAGTAATTTTATTTATCGGGTCGAGTCCTATGAGCTCAGTTGCTCCCACAAGTGTCCAACTTTAGTTTATTGTTGTTTTTAACAGAAAAAGACAAGTCTCTCTAATCTTTAAGCCATGAATTTAAGAACAAACTTAGAAATAAGACGGAAGGATAACTTTTTTGTGATCGTATTGTCCTTCATATTCATAAAGAGTAAGTTGATTCTGTTTAGTAATGACTTTGTGATAAACAAATTAATTTGAAGTTTCAGGTACTCGTAATGTTAGATTTAGTTATGTTATATTTTACATCTATATATTTTGGCTTATTTTGTGCTGCATCTAGAGACTTTTATGAATCTTGTTTTGCATAAACGTTGTATTTGAGGGGTAAGGTTGATTACGTCATTCCTGCCTAGGTATATCATTATTTTTACTCTATAATATTGCTCTCTCACAATCGAGTTTGTTTTTTTTTTTTTTTCTAATGGTGGAAAGTCAAGTCCCATCCAGTTTCAATTCCTAGATCCGCCCCTGACCGTAAACGCGAACTGATGGGTTCTATTTTCACCAAGCATCCTAGACATCCATAAGTATGAATCAAGCATCATATAATTAAACATGAGAACATGAAACATTTAACCTAAAATATATTCCCTAACACTAAAGGGTTAGCCCTATCCACAGATAAAAGGATATTAATTGTTATATAAACACATTAAAATTAAGGATCTCATTTCCTATACCATGATCATAAGATACTAGCAGTAGCTAACATAGATAGAGAGAACCCTTTAGCATGAAAAGTTGATTACAAGAAAGAAAAAGAGAGAGCAAGTCCAACAACTCCATTTGTTTAATTATCAATCGATTAACATGCAAAGACTACCGGCAGGCAATGAAGCTGACAAATTTTCCCCACTGAAGATGCCACAATTTGAAAGCTTGTGTTCATTTTGGTAGGAGAAGAAAATTCATCTGCTTCATCACTAGCTTCAAGTAATCGCCAACTTATTCATAAACTAATTAAGTCCACAAATTAAGGAAATTAAAGTACTACATGCATGTCTAAGAAATACTATTTATACTCGATCCCCATCGCAAAGCAAGTGCTCCGTAGCAAACCGCTCCCTCTGTGTAAGTTGCAAAGCTGCTGAGAATTTTTTGTTACTGAGCACAAGCTTAGATATTTATACGTAAGAAAACCCTAGCTAGCTACTACCTTTATCTTATATTCCTTGATCATGCATTCTTATATTGAACCTGAATGAGCAAAGAACAAATTCATCTCGAGTAATTTCTTATCAAACGAGCGAAAGTATAACCCCTCTTTCAAGAACCAGTAGCTCGTATAAATTGGTAGCGATTTCTACACTCCAATTTTAGCTTCTTGCACTCCATTTTGTGAGGATGGAGAGACTAGAAAACATTCAAATTTGGAGTGTAGATATCGCTGCCACTATAACAAAACTACCTTATGAAAGATTAGGGTAATCAAGCTTTTGCCAGTTTGATAGAACTAACTCATTCATCCTCAGAGCCAGTGATGCATTCCTTCTGATCATCCTCATGAAAACCATCGACACAAGTACGCGGAGAATGGCCTTTCCCGAAGGATCGGATGTGGTCTTTGAGCGATCTTTTGTGCTTGAAATCCGATCCGCAGCTGCAATACCACAACTTGCCGCAGTTCTTTTCATGAGTTCTCCAATCACCTTTGACGGCGAAGGTTTTGCCGCATTTTCTGCACATAAACGGCTTTGCGCCGTGCTTTCTCTTGTAGTGAGTTTGGAGAGTTCTGAAGTCCTTGAGTGGCTTGGCTCTTGGATGGTTGATGTTGTTCTTGCAGCCCTGAGCACAACAGTAGCATGGTAGCCTCAGCATTGCGGCTGGTTGTGCTCCTTTTAGAGAATCTGGCCCTTTCCTAAATTCGGATCCGTGTCCCCACATATGCATCTGTAATAGATCACAATTTCACATATTAGTTCAAAGGTCCCTTAGTTCAAAATTAGATGGACTCCTAATATCAAATATTTGATATTTTTATTTCCTATCTTTTATACAGTTGAAAGACATTCTAGCATGTAACAAAAAAATTCTCAAAATTTGCAGAAAAGAAATTCATCACATGCATGCATGCAACGATTAATTGATTGGATTCGTAATTGTAGTTGCTATTTTCAGCTAGTACTCTCCAAATTTATATTTGGAACAAGTTTTACTCTTGTACATGTTGACAGTTACTTTCGACCTAGCTAGATCATGTAATCGATCATGTGAAATCTTGTTTGCATATAGTCTAAATCGACTGTCTAAGATCACATATTGTCAGCTATCTTACCTAGAAGATTAACAGAAACTTAGCATGCACTTAATATTGTGGAAACAGCTAGTCCTCTCTTCAAGTCCACCAAAACATGCACTGGTTATTAAATTTTAAAATCTAGCAAAGAGCAAGTAGAAATGGAACTTCATATGTCAAACCATAAAAGATAGTCATCGTTTGGAGTTAAATCATAACCCTCATTAAAATTTAGCTATATTGATCTATTTAATTTACTGTCTTCCACCGTGTTAAAATTAGCCTAATATTTAGCTTAATATTGATCTATATGTTTACTGTCTTCCACCTTGTTAAAATTAAGGAAGAGAGGAGATTTGAACTTGCAACTTCATCCATCATTATAGAATATTAAGTATGATTGAATCAACTAAGGGAACTTCAGTATTTTCACCTTTTAATAGGCTGGTAATGGTGAAAAGATTGATTCAAAAAAAAAAAAAAAGTAATGGTGAAAAGTTCTACAATAATTTTACTCATAGTGTGGACGCATTTCCTGCCACATTCACAAATTAGTGCTATATATGTGGCTAGACAATAACTTCAAATTAATCTTTTCACTATGCGTAATGATGAGATGAAATACAGCTTATATAGTTATATATAAAGCTCTTGGATGGTAGGGTAGATGTGCCTCTATAAGATAGGATTTACCAGTACTATGAATCTGGCAATCAAGCAAGTAGATTAAGCAATTATTAGATCTATCTGTTTTACTGTAAAGCACTACATTGGAGCAGCACTCGATCATTGCGATGAAAATCGACATACTGCTTGTAACATAGTCTCTTCTTCTGGTTAAATTGATCATGGAATCCTATATATTGTCTCGTATCAACAACAACAACAACAACAACAAAAACATATATATTGTCTTATATATCCATGGAAACCTAGAAATGAAATTTTCGTCAGTATCATGCTTCTGTTATAGAAGTTCTCTATACGATTTGTTTTTGGTACAGATATAATATATATTCTCAGCTGTAGTCTAAAAATTTGATGTGTATCACGTTGCGCTCAACTATACTTCCCTTTGTTCAATTAATTATATTGATTCTGGTTGTAGTTTGTAGCTGAAAATGAGAAAGTTTATCTTCCTTAGTTTCAAAACCCTAATCAATATATACACTTTGACTGTCGGTGTAATCGGAATTCATGAGAGTTTCAATTTGAATCTCCAGTTTTCCAGGAAAAAAAACCCCAAAATTCGATCAATTGAGACTTCAGATTCCAATAGAGAGGTAAAATTAGTTAGTATAATACTTGACTTGCGTACCTGCATGTTGTTGTACCTATTGAAGGTCTTGCTGCAAATGGAACAAGCAAACTGCATCGGTCCAACAAGAATCTGAGCAGGCGTCGGTATCCAGAATCTACTCTCTGTCGCAGTCGCAGAGTATCGATTGACGTTAAACCTATTCTTGGTTATTGGTAGCACTGCGTCTTCTTCCTTAACACCATCCGAAACGTTCTTCTCATCATTTGCAGTTGTACTATTAGGCAGTCCTATGTGCAGCGCCACCGTAACATTCTCTATCTGCTCTTCTTTCACTCCGGAACCCTCTCTCCACACCCCAATATCTTCTCTTTTCACCCGCTTTGTATCGATAAACCTGCTCAAGAGAGGCAGGCATTGCAGGCTACTGCTGTTTTGGTCTTCCAACGAACAGAAAGACGTCAACGATGATGAAGACAGTGATGAAGACAAAGAGGACGATGCTGATGGTTTGAGCCATTCGATAAACGGCGGAGCTGCCTGAACACACAAATTTCGGTAGTCTTCCACCTGCTGGTGCTGGTTATTCCATAAACCCATCTCTGCATAGAGAGATAGATTGGAGAGGGAGAGAGAGAAAGGTCCCTGCTATCCTCGACCAGAGGATTTATTCAGACAACTTTTTCGTGAAAGCTTTCGGTAATTATAATAGGGTTGATATGTGAAAGTGTGGTTTGGTTTCGTCTTTTTGGAACTTTTCTTTCTACCTCTCTAGCCTTTGTTTGATTTAGGCGAGAGAGAGAGAGAGAGAGAGAGAGAGAGAGAGAGAGAGAGAGAGAGAGAGAGAGAGAGAGAGAGAGAGAGCACTAATTGGTGGGGGTGAAAGATAACGACATATGCAAATAAATTGAGAGTGACCAGAAGGAAGAGAGAATCCTAGAACAGTCTGAACTATCTCATCCAGATATACATATGTTCATTGTTAGCTTAGTATTTATTCCTTGCATTTTCTTCTTCTTTGTTATAATATCATGGAGTTTTGACCTACATGACACATTTCACATTATACATTGACATTTTGCAGATGAGCTCAATTCAAATAGCGGATGGAATTCAAAAAGCTAGAGAGCTAGCATTTGGTCAATACCTAAAACATGCAACAAAAACACACACACACACACACACACACACACACACACACACACACATATATATATATATATATATATATATATATATATATATATATTGATTTTGAGGGAAAGCAAAACTGATCACTACAAACCAGCGAGGCTTATAGATAATTGATAAATTAAACGAATTGTGGTTTCATTTTCCATTACATATCACATTACTTGAATTTTATATGGCCTGCAGTGACCTATTTGTTCAATTACTGAGAACTAGAGATGCAAGATGAATTTCAAAGTTAGATGCGGGACAATACTCATACTCTATCTAGTCTTCTTTGCTTTGATCTGTCTTCTTTACTTTGATGCATGTATCATTTTGTCATTCAAAAGGGATCTCCGTTCGAAAATTGGACAAAAAATATCATTTCTATTGCAAATGTTGTGATTTATATACACAAGGGTTGACAGTGGAAAAGTTAGTCTAGGATATAAGTCATTCCTACGGCATTTTGGTCACAAGGGTTTAGTAAAAGTAGGGAAAATGAAATCCTTCATCCGCTTGGAATTTCACTTCCTATCACAATTAGAGGTTTGTATACCAACAAAATGTATCCAAAATATTATTATTTGTTCTTCCTTTACTCTGAAATGAGGATTTGTTTTGGCCATGCTTCTCAACAGGGAGAGAAGAGTAATTGTACCAAATACTTATAGGGATGCGAGGCGTGTCACCACGCAGACGCAGAGAGTAGTAGGTTTTGTAAAGTAAATGTGCACCACTTGTGCTTCTATCAAAGCGAGAGTGAGTCTTAGGTGTCACCTTGCAGGCAAGGATTTACTAGTAGTCTTCTGTCACTCAGTCGATACTCGTGTTTGTCAGCGAGCAGAGCTACCAAAGGAAAGTAAAACGAGAACACAACGCTCCGGGGAGCTTGAAAGTAAAAAGGTGCGATGACTCCGGGGAGTCTTGAAAAGTAACAGATTGCTAAGGCAAAGTGGTTTAGCGTCAAAAGGGTTGTTCAACAAGGTCGAGACTTGCAATATGTTGTGTTTGTACGAGATTGTGTGTGAACTGATCCCCGAACTCTCTTTATATAGTAGTTTGTATAATAATTAGCTAAGGATGCAATTCTCGCAATCTTAGTTGGTTTCTGCTACTTGAGTTGGAGTTGTACAAGGTTTCGTTTTACTTGCCAACTACATAACTGGGTGACTGATGTGCTCATATTATCCTATATTTATATGTCTCCTAATCTTTGTTTTTGCATTAAGTTCTCTTATTTGTGATTGATTTACGTTATTTTAGTGTTCTTGTAGGTTTGTGAAAAAGAGAGAAGAAAATACGCTAAAACAAGCAAATAAGGATTGAAAGGCGACTGCAATCCCAAGTGTCAGAATCTACCTATGCAAAACAGCTAACTTCACCGAATTACTGGGAATTACTCAGATCGAATCAGACTATAAGCCTTATATCATTGAAAAGCTACATATGTCTTTTTTTTTTTAGAATTTTACGGATCTCAATTTCGATACTTCTAGACCGAGTTATGATCATTTGAATGAAGATAAGGCAGATCAAAAAATATACTCGGATTTGCAAACATTTGTGGAGAACTCAAGTTCCGTGTCATAACACCGTCAACCCTAATGCTTCAAAGACAATAATGCAGATGAGGATACAAGGAGTACATGTATTCCTAGTTCTACAAGAGATATCTCAGGGTTTTCCTATTTCATATCAAGAAAAGAGTCTGAATCCAAGTCTTATAAGGAAACTTGAAGTCCAAGATGAGCAGGAAACTTCTCTATTTAAGGGAGCATGAATTTCACATGAAAGGGGGGGTCTCGAGAGCATGTTGTATACGCCTAAAGGACAACGCCTAAAGGAGCAGAGATCCATCCACCCATCACCTTTCCATTCTTTTTCTATTTTTGTTATGTTTTCTTTAGTCATGTTTTGTTAAACCTTTTCTAGGGTTAGGATGATGCCCTAACATGATTGTTTATGTTTTTGATAATTGATTAATAGATTTATAGTTTCTTTATGATGAATTCTTAGTCACTATATTAATCGATTCTATATGTTTGAGTTTTTTGATTGATCACCTTAGGGCTTTGCATCTAGTAATTAGAAGATGAATTTGAGACGTACCTGTAATATAATTCAAATTAGCTTCTTGTGATTAAGAGTTGTTATTTACATTATTGTCGTAACTGAAGTAATGGTTTGCATGATTTTCTTGTTTTCTAGAATGTAATAAGTCTTACATGTTAAATTTATGTCGTAACTAGATAGACTACATGCTAGGATGTACGACCTCTGTTGTATTTGCAGAGAATCATACACTTAAGGAAAATTATGGTCTAAGTGACGTACCTGGACTTAGATACGGGAATTGTCATCTAAAGAAACGAAAAAGTCTGTTAGTTGCATCAAAGCATAAATAGGATTGTTAGTGGTTGATTCTGACACCCTAGGTTCATTCATCATTGTTTGTTTACTTATTTTCTTGTTTGTTTGTTTCTTTAAATTGTTATTGTGATCTTGTATTTTAGAGTAGTTAGTTTAGGTATTTTATAATTTGAATTGGATTAATATCCTCGTGGGAGCGACAACCCTTTTTTTCCATTCACTATACTACATCCACCCTGTATACTTGTAAGAATCACATCAGTGACGTGTATCCAGCTAGGCAAGAAGACTTCGCATAGGTCACGGGTACTGACCCTTCGCTTACCAAAAACCTCCTGGCTTTTGAAGCGAAGTCAACCACTGAGGTCTCTTTGAATTTGATCTCGTGAGGCGCTACAGTCCTAATAGGATTCTGTACCCTCGCTTATGTGTACCCTCGTGCCACAAACTCAAAAGAGCTTATCTTTAGGGCCACATGTACTGGCCCAAATGCTGCCTAAGACTTAACTAAGATTAGCCTCAGACTCAATTTCTAATTGGGCTCAAACAGGATCTTCATATCACTTCAGCATGTATAATTGTATATAGAGAATACCTAAAGGCACTCTAGAAGACCTAAGGGCTTCGTTCACTAGTAAGTGTTTTTCAGCACATGCAGTTAATGAATTTATGGCTTGTAGTGTGTCTTTATTCTCTAATGCAGATTTGGAAGACACGAAATCGTCTTGTTTTTTGACAATAAACCACCTTCTCTAAGACGTATTTATTGTTCAATCAAGGCTTGGATTAAATCTACATCCCCTCATTTTCCTAGTCGGGTTTCGGGAAGGTTGGATTCTAGGTTGCTTTTGGAGCTTGGTGTGCAGCCGGTTGCTAAATTAGTGCGGGCTTCCCACCTTGTTTTCTGGGTTCCTCCAATGTGTCCATGGATAAAACTGAATACTGATGGTCTTGTTAAGGGTGGTTTGGGTCCAACTGCTTGTGGTGGGATTTTTAGAGGAGAGGGTGGTGGTTATATTGGAGGTTATTATGGTAGGTTGGGTATTGACAATGCTTTTTATTCAGAACTTATGGTTGTTATCATTGGAATCGAATTTGCATATTTACAGGGATGGCATTACTTATGGTTGGAGAGCGATTCTACAAGCATTATAAACTGTTTCAAGTCCTCCACCGTTGTCCCTTCTTGGCACATGCGTGTCTGTTGGCATAATTGTCTTGCTCATCTCCGATCAATGCATTTCCGCTGCTCTCATATTTTCAGGGAGGGTAATACGACTGTTGATGGTCTCGCGAATTTGGGTTTGGCTCATTCATCTCTTACTTTTATTTTACCACCAATGGAGATTCACTCGTTTTTGATGCATGATGTTTCATGAGTTCCATATATTCGCCACAATTAATGCTCTGATGGTACAAGCTACAATGAAAATTATACAGCGCACCCGGCCATCTCACCGTCTATCTCACCGGGCCCGGCCGCACCCGGGTGAGATGACCGGGTGCGCTGAATAGGCTCTGAAGCTACAGCTCAAAGGTGTGAGTCTTGCATGATGGTGGAGATTGCTCTATGTCATGTGGGGTCAGTTGTTGATGAGAATTCTTATTTCTTTTTTCTTTTTCCGTTGGAAGAGTTTTACTTATTTACCTTTGTTGCTATTTTTGTGAGGGAAGGTATTGGTTTCATCCCCTTCCCCTCTTTGTATCTTTCTTTCTTTTATTATTAATAAAATTAAATAGAGAGACGTGTGGTGGGTTTCCGGTTGTGACAGCCCTCTTTCCTTTAGGAACATGGGAGGGTGCTTGACACCCCAAATTGATTGTTGCAGAGTAGCTGATATCGCATAATCATGTATTTATTTAAAACAAAAAATTGTATATAGAGAAGGGATTCATTTTTCCCAATATTACTCTGCAAACTAATTAAATAAAGGGTTGAAGCCACGTACGCATACTCTAACGAAACCGTTTCTACAATATTCATCGGGAATGCATTTCCTTCTCTGTTCTACAAAACTAAGAACATATATTGAAAAGCTTGGCTTGAGATATTCTATAGAATTGTCAAAAGCTTTAAGCTCCTTATTAGCTATATATATATATATATATATATATACACACACACACACAGACATACACATACACATACACATAATATTTTTCTCATGTACCCTAGCTAGCATATATTTTTGCAAGATATATTTCGAAAGAATTAAGTTTAATTGGCTTTTCAAATAACTTTAGATCTTGATATACGTACGCATTCTTGCATTGGCCGAGCATTAGCTTCCATATTTCCATGATGCCATCCTTGTACGTAGGAATGCAACGTGATGAGCTTAAGACATTGGTCTACAGAATTATGCAACATGAGATATATTATATCAACAAGCTTATTCTTTGCTCCGTACCATGTCATCTTGGTTTCTTTGGTAAGGATCAAAATATGGATATAAATTCATAACTTCCCGTGAATCTTGCCAAACAAATTCATGAAACACTTCATCTGGGTTTACCTACCTAGTAGTTCAACGAACTCGCCGTTGATGATCCAAATAGCTAGTCTGGTTTTGATATCATTGTAAAAGATCAGAGTAAATGCAAAATGCTCTCATGTTTTGGCTGTTTCACGTTTTAACTAGCTACAACAATCTGCAATCTAGTTTGATTGGTGCTAACCCTTGGATGATATTTGGTTTACTTGATTAATTTTTGTAACAACTCAATCATGTATAAATTGACGTCAATTGTACTTATATGTTTATATATAAATATTACAATATTGAGAAAATATACTAATTTAATGTTTTTTTTTTACAAAGGAATGTGAAATTACTAAATAGTTCACTACTGAGTTCAAATTATATCTAGAAGGACATTCTAAAAAAAATAAATTATATATATATATATATATATATATATATATATACAGATTTTCTCAGGTGCAGATGTCCGCATTTATTCTTACGGTGCGGATTTCCACTTTATACTCACTTTTCAATTGAATTTTCACATCTCCACCGTCTAGTCTTTAAATACTAATGTATAAATCATTTTTGTAAAATTTCAGCCTATTTGGTTATTATTAAAACACTCAAACTCGATTAAAACAATGGATGAACATAATTATGTCGAATTTGAACCGTTCATGTTTATAACAGAAAAACGCAGTTTTGATTGCCTTAATGGTAACCAAATTGGCTGAAATTTTGCAGAAATGATCTATACATTAGTATCTAAATACTAGACGGTGGAGATGTAAAAATTCGATTGAAAAGTGAGTGTAAAGTGGAAATCCACACCGTAAGAATAAATGCAGACGTCCGCAGCTGAGAAGCTATATATATATAAGGAATAAACTGAAACAAGGGCAATTTTTTTATTTTTTATTTTTGATACAAGGGCTTGAGAGAAAGATTTGTACGCAGTATCTCATCATCTCCTGAAAATCCGCCTGTGATATCTTGTTGTCGGCAAAACCTTTAGATTTCACAATTTTATTAAAAGCAACTCACTAAAGTTCCCAAAAAGGGTTTGCATTATTTTGGCAGTGTGATCCTGTATATGCTTTACCAACCTAAGTAGCTTTCAATCGGTTTTCCGATACTCTTCTGCACATACAGATTGACTGGGGCCGCAGTACGTGTTTACTCGATCAATTACATACATGTTAGAAGTTAGAACACATTAATTAGTGGCCTAATTTAGTTAAGTGAAATTTATATCGGAGGGTATGATATTAATAAGCTTCTCGAATCAGGTGATCAAGTGTCAACAAAATAGAATAGCAGACTATGGTTATCCTCGGGTCTTGGCTGGTAGTTATCTTTGGTTTTTGTTTTTAACCGTAGATTACACATGTAAAGTCTAATAATACTCCACAACATTAAAATCTTTATTAAATGCAAAACTTTCAACATTCCAACTCAACTACTTTTAATGTCGTTTCTTCTTTTTCTTCCCCCTCGATCGTCTTCCTCACTTTGTCTCTGGCAGCTATAAACAATTTCCAGATTATAGAATTAATTTATTATGGAAAGATCAAACATGATGATGATAGATTAATCTCTATGAAAATATGATTCAAAATTTTATTTTTAGCCAAATCAACCTCTCCCACCTAAAAGAGGACAAAGATCATAATCAATTAATACACACACACGAGGGCTTTGTCTAAATCAATACATCCCTGCAATAAAAACCACAGATCGGAGCCCCTTCACCTGATAAATCCCCCTGCATTATTGTTGTATTTCTGAGAACTTCAATTTTTCAATTTTAATAATTTGGAGTTCTGTTTTAGATTGCGTCAACAAAGATGGAGAACCAGAATAGAACTTCAGTTAGGAAACTGATTGACTAGTCAGTGGTACTCATGATCGAGACGAGGAACATTTCTGATTGCAGAACCAATTCCATTTTCAAATTGTGACCCAACTCGTGTTTTGATTTCAAATAAGTCCCAGGTTCATGATACATATATTTGGTAGGCTGTTCGAGTCTGCTATAGCTTTTCTCGCATGCATAATTGCATATATATGGAGCTGTATATTTGGTCAAGATTGTAGAAACTAGCTAGCTAGATCCCAATTCATATTGGTTGCAGAGTGGACCTTGACCTTAGTCTTCTTCATCACTCTTTTTCCTCAGCTAGTTATATGGCAGTTTTAAGACGTTGAGACTGAATGGAACAATACCGAACACAAACTGTAATTTCAAAGATTAAGTGATCGATGGTGATGGTGATGGTGATGGTGATGAAGATCAAGTGCATGTGGCTTTATGTCTAGGTCTTTTGCTATTCCTTCTTTGAAACTCAAGCCCGTCATGTCATGTAAATTCTAAAGTTTCATCATTTCCTTGACGATTAATTTTGAACTATAATATTTGACAAATTTGTATGTATTCCCTCAACGATTTGACAAATTTTGAAAAATAGAAATTTTAAATCATAAACCGAAAAGTCATCAATTAATTATTAACTTAAAGGTTTTTATTAGAAGAGCTCCATGTATTCAAATACTCTCAAGGACTAAGTGATAATATGGCTCCAGAACATGTAAGCATGACGTATGGCTATCACTAAGCAATGACGATCGAGGAATCTTATTCTTTGTCATGAAGGTGGTCAATCTATAATTTGAGTTGTGAACCCTAAGGTCCCGTTTGTATGGTAGGAAATCATAATATAAAAATAGAATTAGTTTTACTTTCCATTTTAATGTGTTGCTTGGTTGTAAACAAAAATTGAAAAGGAAACAAAAAATGAGTTATGACTAGAAATTGACTCCCTTATAAATCCTGAATTGAATTACCTAGTGAGGGGTGATATTTTTTTATATATTTCCACCGTCAAAGGTAAATTACATAAATTAGCCATCTAAAAAGTTTATATTCCCTTAAATAGATCACATATGCAATTAATAAAAGGGTGTCAATGGAAATTAAAGCTTTCAATTTCATTATTATGACTTATTAAATATTGTGTAATAGGAATGAAAATGAATTACTAATTTAATTACAATATCAACTAAACACCTACATGAAAATACCAAGACCTTTTTCATTCCATATTAGTACAGAAATGAAAATAAATCATTTCTCTGTCTTGACATTTCTACTAGTTAACTAAACCGGGCCCAAGAGAATGACTTGGGCTGTGAATCAGTATAAGCTAGACCTTCTTTATTGCTTAGTAACTTACTTTCATTTCAAAGATGTCCACCCAGAGATCGTCTTTGGACACCCTCCATTTTAAAACATATTAGTAAGTAAATATTGTGTAACTAGTATTTTGGTATTGTAATTACTGATAGATATCTTCTGCCTTATTTACTCCTTAATTGTAGAGATAATTTCCTTCTAGGAAAGCTTCTCTTTCTCTTGTAATCTGTATATATTCTTCACACATAAATGAAAGAATTATTCTCGCCAAACTATTTCTCTTTTAAGAGTTACAAGACACAGAATGTCATACAAGCAAATAAAATAAGAAAATGAAAACAGGAAGAGAATTCAATCCTTTATACGCAAGAGTTAAGAATCATGGAGAAATTTTTCAATGCTCCCTCACCTATAAGATATTGTCATATGGAAATTTTTACACGTTGGTTAATTACATTACTTAGGTCGTTAAGGTTGCCGTCATAAACCGTAAACACATCTATCTCTATTCCATAATAAAAAACGAAAGAGATTTCGTGCTTCAATTTCAAAATGTATTACGGAATTTGCAGGTTAATAGTCTTCAACCCAATTGCTTTTCAAATTTGTCAATGGTGATAGTCTTCAATCAAAGTACGGGATTTGTCAAATTTGTGTTTGGATAGAAGATGAAAGAAATTTCATCTGGGTTTTCGGCGTCTTGTATGGATCTCCAACCTGAAGAATGGTGTGCGGGTTTTTGTGGTTATTGTGTAATCTAAAATTTGAATGGCGGGTAGAAACTTATTAAGGTGTGTATCAGAAATCTGGGTTGTGTGCCCGTAATGGTCTTGAACCAGAATTGATATGTGGGTTTTTGACTTTTTGTATAAGTTGATTTAAATATTCATGAGTATATGTATATCAAATTGTTATAACTAATCATACACATCAAATCAAGTTATTGTTCTTTGGTTTATATCAAAGAATAAAGATTATCAGAAGTCATAAATATGAGGAAAAGAAAAGAAGAAAACAGGGTTGCAGACGGGTATCGCAGATCTGGGTTTCAATCAACCCCTTCACATCTGCAGATCTGAAAACTTTATTTTCTTTTATCTTGCTTCCCCAGTTTCTGATCTGTGATTACTTTGGTTTATGAAGATCTGACGGTAAGAAAAAAGAGAACGAGCATTCTGTTAGTTTGTTGCGAACCTACGTGTACAATTTTCCACATGTCAACTTCTTATGGGTGATGGAGGACAGACACAATACCACGTGCTCCTCCTGGAGCACTGAAAAATTTCTCAGAATCATGCACGGCAGATTGAATAATGTGTTAATTATGAAGCTTTAGTTCAATGAAGTGGATTAATAACAACCTTGCAAGATAAATCTTCTCAAATGCATGCTTATTTGACTCAATCAAGAGCTTCATTTCAACTCGATCTCCTTGGGGGCATTCAAGCAAAAACCCAATCACATAGCTTCTAACCAGACGATTAATTCGTATCAGTCCCGTTCACCTGGATCATAACCGACCAAGTGAAATTTGGTCAATAATCGTTGGATCTGGGCTAACTAGGATCCTAGGGTGGAGGAATAAACAAGCTTTTTTTTTTTTTTTTTTTAAACGGGGTTTGGAACCTAGCCTAGCTAAGAGGATCAGCCCCACGCCCGATTTGAAATTTATTAATAAAAAAATAATTACAAATGTTGCTTTAAGAGTAAAACCCCCAATAAAAATAAATACAACATAAACAAGGACCATGACAAAATGTTACAATTGAAAAGAGAACTAAAACACAATTACCAAAAAACCTAACCAAATCTATAGACTGTTGCAGTAGACAAATCCCTACCATACTGTTTGGCAATGAAACCAGGAATTTCTTCCCACCATCTGTAACCTGCGTTTAGGGCACCATAATTAGCCAAAGCATCAGCAACCGTGTTACCTTCTCGGTATATGTGGGAGACCTTAAACTGCATCTGCCGACTGATAAGTAAACTATTATTCCATGCCGTCCTGAGCCTCCATGGGGTAAGCAAAGGATTTCTGAAATAATGAATCACAAGTGACGAGTCTGTCTCTAGCCAAATATGAGTCCATCGCTTTGCCCAAGCAATCTTCAAGGCTTCAATAACTGCTAACACCTCTGCATCAATAGCACTAGGAACATCTACTTTCTTAGCAAAAACCCCTAGAAAAAGACCATCATGATTTCTGAAGATACCTCTGTAGCCCGCTGTACTAGAATCCCGAAAAGAACCATCCGTGTTAACTTTGAACCAGTTAATAAGAGGAGAAACCCATTGGACTGTGGTATATTTTAGAGCTCTCAACCTTAAAGATGAAAGGCCAAGAACATGAAAGATAGTCTGCACTATTGTTGTTGACAAGCAATGAGTAAAGTGAAGGGAAGAAGATTCCCTCAAAGATAATAAAAAAGAATGCTTAAATCTTGAGAAATTAAAAGCCACATCATCAAATCAGACCTTATTTATTTCTGTCCAAATGCACCAAAAAGCATTGCAAATTGCAAAACACCATAACAATCTTGCACTGGAAGCTATGTTTTCAATTAAATTCGTTGAGATGAGTTGCAAAGGAGAGGTACCCGGCAGAAGTTGCACTTGAAAAAAACAAGCAAGCCAATCCCAAAAAACTTTAATAATCGGGCACTCAAAGAAAAGATGATTGAGGGTCTCACCTTGAATTCCACAGATGGAGCATTTAGAACATAATAATGTGCCCCTACGTTGAAGAATATCGTCTGTGAGAATTATGCCATGAAAAACTTTCCAAGCCACCAAGCTCTTACGCGGTTGCACAACTTTATGCCAAATCAATTTGCTCCAATTTACTACCGGCCTCGGGGGAGAGAAAAAAAGAAAAGCATCTTGAGTAGTGAGCTGCCCAGACGGATTGTCAGGCCAAACTACCTGATCATTGGAGTCATCTAAAAGTAACCGGACCATCGTTATCCTGGCTGCAATATCTGGAAAGAAAAAAAAAATTAAACAACGGAGATAATGACCATTGTTTATTATTCAAAGCACCGCTAACCTTAACCGGCATGAGCGATCTGGAAACCGAAGAGATTGGATGGAGACTTGAAATGGGAGTTCCAAGCCAATTATCCGTATAGAAATCAATGCTCTTACCATCCCCCACCAACCAATGCAACTTTGAATAGAATCTGTTCCAAAACTTTTTAACGCCGAGCCAAACTGAAGATCTCTGATAATAATTCAAGACTTGCATGTGTTTTGTATTTTTTTAATCACTCAATTATAAGTTTTTACCAAACCCAAGACGTCTCCTTCTCGTCTTCTCCACTTCTGCTCGTCGCTCACAGACATAGAAAAAAAAAATCAAACCAGCACCCAAACTTGTATCGCCGAAGAGGAAGACTGTCGTGCCCGATTCTTCTCCTCTTCTCCGTCGTTTCCAAAAGACCCTCTGGAGATTAAACCAAACTCGTTTCGCCGGAGACCCAGACTCGTATCGCCGAAGATGGAAGACTATCATTGCCCGAATCTTCTCTTCTTCTCCTCTTCTCTATCGTTGCCCAAAAACCCTCAGCAGATTAAACCAGATTGTAGGAGGATCCAATGTTATAGGTGTGGTAAGCAATCGTCAACCTTACTTGTTCATATGCTTTTTTAGGTTACACTTGTTATGAACTGTGAAGTTGGAATCTTGAGGATTGTCAATATGGTGTTAATTGTGAAGGGTTCAAGAGTTTCACTCTCATTGGTTTTAGTTGATATCTAATTTTTCAGTTAATCGGCAAATTTGGTATGCTGCATACTGTTTGTTGGTTTCTCAGATGGACATGAAAGCTATGTTAGAGATTTTAATGTACGCAGATTTCATTTGTCTTCAGTTGTAGATGTATACATAATTTGTTGTTTTGTCTTTAGGACAAATCGTTTAGTTTGCAAAGTAGAACCAATTGTTGTTGTTGCTTTCGAATGTGATAGTCATGCTCTCTTGGTGCTTTTAGTTCTTGTTTATACTAACAGAACAAAATTACATTTATTATGTTATATGTGTAGTCCCCATGTTAGGAGGTGCATTTCAATTAGACAAAAACTAAATCCAAATTATAGCTACTAGATGATGATCAGGTGGGGTATCATTACAAGGATCTAGATGATCAGGTGGGGTTTCCATTACAACTAAGGAGAAAAATGGGATCAAGCTAGCTTCCTTTTCATCATGAATTTGAAGCGTAGAACCAATAATATCTGATGCTTATTTGAAAAGGTTTATGGTTCTTTTTTGTATGTGATTGAAGTTTACATGGTAATAGAATTCCAATTTAACATGCATGGTTATTTGCTCAGCTATTGATTTTTCTCTGAAACATTTTGTTCAGGCACATAGCGTAAACTTTAGCGAGAAATCATTGGCACTTATTTTACTATTGAGCTTGAAAACAAAGTGCGGGAGGCTAAGAATTAAGAGTGTTGTATGCATGTCAGTGTAACAAGCATGTGTTTTATGCTCAAACTTTTTGTGTAAGGACAAATCTTCTTGTAACTGTGTAACTTATGCAAGGACATATGTGTTCTAGTACTCATATCTGTTATGATCTTATTCAGGTTTATGTTATGAAGTATGCGTAGAAATGCAGATTTAGGATAGAGCACAAGAGCACAGGCAAAAGCTCAACTGAAAGAGAAGATAAAGCAACGATGTAGGAGTAGGTGCTTAAAAATGCAGGAGTAGGATAGAGCACATGAGCACAGACAAAGGCTCAACTGAAAGAGAAGATAAAGCAGCAATGTAGGAGTATGATAGAGCAAAAGAAAATATGAATTTCTATGGTGTTTAGTGTTGTCTTGATACAATAAGGGAACTTCATGGTTGTAATTAATAAAAAAAAAACATGTTGTCTCCAGAGATGGAATATTTTGAGTTCCAAATACAGATTTTATTATTGTGAGTAAAAGATTACTGAAACATATCAGAAAATAAACCAGTCTGCTTGACTGCTTCTACACATTGTCTTACCCTTTAAATCATTCATGTAGTACTGATCATTCAACATTCATGTATAAAAATTGTTATATCGATCTCTCAGTTGTAGCATACAGACAAGCAAGTAAGCGCAAAATTTATGAAGAAGAAGAAAGAGCATAAAATATCTAACATTTGAGGGACAGAGAGACATGTCATGATGTACTTGTAAATCACATTCTGTGTCTCAATAACAATTGTCTTTGAAAATCATATTGAATAATTATGAAGAAAAACAACAACAAATCTGATCTCTGTGCTAAAGTAAAAGAAATTCTAAGATTCAGAAGAAATAAACAACTTTGAATATATCTTCAATCCTTCTGAGTGCTAACAGACCCTTCTTATGCAACTTTAACTTCAATCATCTTTGAGATACTGTCAATACAACATATGCAAAGTTAAATAAAATAAGGATTAATTACAAAACACCACCTAACTATGATGTTATTTTCATTTTTATACCTAACTATTAAAAACTTGTATTTTCATACCCGAAGTTTCATTCCGTTAACATTTTGATACCCTGGCCACTAACACCGTTAAATTTTGAGGGCATTTTTGTTATTTCAATAAATATATCATTATTTTTTACATTTACTTTAACAAAATAATTTATTTTTTGAAATACAAATAAAATAAAATAAAATAAAATAAATAAAATAATTAATTTTTTGGAGTTACATGTTAAGCAAAAAAAAAAAATTAAAATAAATTATATCGAGAAAATATCGAATATCGATGAAAATTTTTCAAATTTTATATATGTAACTCCAAAAATATATAAACATACAATAGTTCTACTAACTTTTATCACTATTGTTGCAAAAATAAATATTTAATTTTAGAGTTTTTTTTTTGAATATTTTTGCTAAAGTAAATTGTTTTATTTGTATTTCAAAAAAAAATATTTATTTTGTTAAAGTAAATGTAAAAAATAATGATATATTTATTGAAATGACGAAAATGCCCTTAAAATTTAACGGTGTTAGTGATCAGGGTATCAAAATGCTAACGGAATGAAACTTCAAGTATGAAAATGGAAGTTTTTCATAGTTAGGTATGAAAATGAAAATAACATCATAGTTCGGGTGATATTTTGTAATTAATCCATAAAATAATGTTGTCTTACTCCTAAATTAGTAGTAAGAAAAGGACAGAGAAAAGAGAGAAACCATGCATGAGCACTGTGTCTCCTCTTCTCCGGCGAAACTTGTCCAAGTTTTTTTGTTTCTGTCGTCTCCGGCGAAACGAGTTTGGTTTAATCTCCAAAGGGTCTTTTGGAACCGACGGAGAAGAGGAGAAGAATCGGGCATGACAGTCTTCCTCTCTGGCGATACAAGTTTGGGTGCTGGTTTGATTTTTTTTTTCTATGCCTGTGAGAATGACGATGAGCAGAAATGGAGAAGACGAGAATGAGACGTCTTGGGTTTGATAAAAACTAATAATTGAGTGACTAAAAAATACGTCTTGGACTGTAATTCGTATACGATTCTCCTATGTATTTAGAAAAGCAAACTTAATTTGTACGTGATAGATCACGTTTACTACTGTTCTCGGTCATTTCTGTTCTTCATAGGCTCGCTAGAGTTCCTACTCTGCTCCTATCTTCTCGTCTGCTTTTCGATTGGATGAATTGCGAAAGGATGCCCTAGGGGGGGGATTAAATTTGCTGTAGTTTCTTCTTGGTTTGTTTTGCTTTTCCGACAGATAGTCCGTCTCTCCTAGCTAGGTTGCTCCGCTGCTATGTAGGAGTAATTTTCCACTGGAAATTTGAAGACAAAAAAAATTAAAAAAAAACAAAAGAAGAAAGGTTTTTTTTACCTTTATTTTCTTTCTTTCTGTCATTTTGTACTAAAGCCTCAGGTAGGCATTCCTATTGGTTCTCTACTGAACGGGTAAGATTTTAACAGATTGGTGGTCTAATCCACGTACGCAAGCTAGGATGCACGAGTGAGTTGCAAAGTCCCAACTTCGAAGGAAAGATCTAGTAACGAGCAGATTCGATTGATTCTTCCGAGAAGGGTCTCTGTAGCTCTTTCGATCGTTCGTTCTACTGTAAAACGAATAAAGGAGAAAACACATGCAAGTACTGTCACTCTAAGAAAGCTAGTCAGTCGATCATCAATCTCAGTCCTCGCTCGCTGCAGCACTAGCTGAATGTGTTTGTGTTCCCTAAACCTAATCCTATCATATATAGCTAGGTAGGGGATGGCCGGGACACTTGGCACGAAATCAAGGGAGGAGGGTCCGTCCACAGCTTCCTTATTTGCTCATGTGCTGCACTGCTGCTTATGGTTATCGTGCAATCCAGAACGACGTTGGGGTCCTTCCAGCTAGGGTCCTCGATCTCAGTCCCAAAGTGATAAGGTTCAAGACACTTTTCCTTTAGTTTATGAACAAGGCCGGGAAGATAACTTCATTCATTTCTGCCAAGTACAAATGCAGGTAGAGATATGATGTTTAGCTTGCATAATTCAAAGCCGATCGCCCCTCAGCTTTCTTTGTGTTTCTTCATTTCAATTAGTATTCATAATCATGTTTAGCTCGATCTCAAATAAGCACGACTATGTACGTATGCATGCAAATCCAATCCCAATATAAAGGTTTCGCACAGAATTGTTTTCATATATACCTTCATATCCATCTCCACCTGCATTTGTACTTGGCGCGCAGATCGATCTTGTTCTAGTTGGTGTTCAGAATATGCACATGCTCATTTGTAAGGTCGTCACTTCTCTTGTTCTGATTGAGGCTTCACTCGTTCAAAAAGCTATGTACTTCTGGTGCACAAAAAAGGGTGGAGCTCGATTACCGGCAGGTTTATATGCCATGACTCAAAATGCGTCATGTACGTTTTAAGTTTTTTAATTGTTAGATAGATCTTATATACAAGAAAGCTAGAACCTTGTATAGATCAAATTAGGGTTATATATCTGCTGTCCTCAGCCATATAGATACTAGTTAAATCTAAACAACGACTTACCAATGCATGTGTTAATATTTATTGGTGTTTTTGCAAAGAAAAACTTGCATATGGGTATTATTTTCAGAAAATGATGTAAATAATCCAAATGACTTTGTGCAATTCTAGTTTACATATATACTTTCTTGTTAGTCGTTGATATGGGAAACGAATAGAGGGTTTCTCAACCTTGTGCGTGGTTGCTCACTTTCTCTCGCAACTGATGGTAAGTCGCTTATTTTTTCCTAATCATACAAGCTTAATTATCATTTATCCTATTTTCCTATATATGTTAGCCCAGTCATTTATACGTCATAAACTCTCTTAAGCAAAACAGAAGACTAAAACTTGATTATCTGATCAAGTTTGAATTCGAATATTTTCTCTTTTAACTTGCATTGAGAAACAATTTCCAATAGTATGGACAATGAATCGATAATTGATTTGCCACAAATAATCGTAGAGTACAAAATCTGATTAGGTTATATTGCATCTAACTTGATTTTATATACACTAGCCTTTTACCCGGAGAATGAGAAAATAGAAGATGTTTCACTCAAATTTAAAATGGGATAAATGAGGTAATCTTTTTTTTTTTTTTGTAGTAGGTAAAACCTATAGTAAATATTATTTTTAATTTTAAAAAAGCTTCATCAAAGACTATCTAATAGTAAAAATATATATAACTTTATCAATTCTTTATATGTAGCAATGAAATTTACTCTAATTAGCTGATTTTGGATTGCACAAAGTTTAATTTACTTAAAATTATATACTATGAAATTTTTATTAAGTGAAAATTTATCCCTGTATTAATAGATGGTAACAATCTCATAATGTAATTCTATGTGTATATAAACAATAACAAATAATTAAAGTGTGAACAGTAAAAAAAATTGTGACTAGGAGTCAAAAATTCTTAGTGGTACAAAACCAACAAAGCTTTGCAAAAATGTAATCTGCACTTTTCTGCAGGGTTGCCTTTTATGGTAAAAGAAAGGACCTAAACTTTAACGCCTTTGAAGGCTTACAGCTACAGAAGCTACCAAAGTACCAATGCAGTAGTAATCGAAAAAAAGTACCAATGCAGATAGTCCATAAGAAGAAAGCCCAAGACTTTCACCTTTGAACATTTTATTTATTTATCATATTTATATTTAACAAGGATTACAAAACCATAAACTAATACAGAGACGCAATAAAAAAGAGAAAAAGGATTGTATGCACCAGTTATATTGCTACTGATGATTCTCACAACATGCAGATGATCTATGAGATTCATTTATTTAAATCTTATTTTAACTGGCACGTACAAGTGCTTCCAATAAAACACCAAGAGCATCGATCACTTGGTTAATTTAACAAGTTATTTAGCGTCTTCTTGCAGCAGTTTCCCTCTGGGCATTGAAGAAGACAGCAGCCACCGGAAGCCCGAACTCGTTTGCTTCTGCAAACTTTCGACTGTTGAAATGGTCCTTTGAAGGAGGAGGAATCACTGTCTGCCTACCTTTCTGCTTGAACAAAAGGAACACAAACCTGTGGATCCCTATGTTTGGCCTCGGCATTTCATATTTCACCACCTCCCTTCCTGCAGTATTTGTTGACCACATAATTCCTTAGTTCAAAGAAACAAAAACAAATAAGCATCATTATCAGTAAGAAATGATCGAGGACGAATTACCAAATGTGTTGTCAGTTGTTCCTGGGATGTCCGTGACTATCCTGCAAAAAAGGAAGAAAGAAACGAAGATTAGCTAACCCGAATCTTAGAAAAAACGGTAGTTTTTGCTCTTTCTGAAGCTGCAAGCTAGTTGTAGTAAAAAACTTTCATGGCCCAGTTAGTATTCTCTCAACCAACAGTAAGTGGTGTTACCAGTGCAAGTGCTCCTTCAGGTAAGGATCACTAGGACCTGGAACATCTGGGTCAGTCATGACCTGCAAAGAAAGAAATCAACTTAAAACACACACATATATATATATATAAGGAACTAAGATTAGCTTGGACATCACTGTAAGCATGATTTTACCAGTGTAAAGAAAGATCTCATATCGCCTCCATGAACTTCAACCTTAGGCTTGACGGTTACAGAGGAAGGATATAGCTCATGCCCATTATACACCTTCTTGCTGGAGTTGTAAGTCACTGTCATTTTAACACTGGGTGTGAAACAATCAATAACATCTCCAATGACTCTTCCAACAACAAGAGGATCTGAGATCTTTGCCATGGAATTTGATATACAGAATTATATATATATCCTCTTCTGTTTTCCTTGAGGAAGCAGGTTTCTGATTTATAAACACTGAAGGAGACACCCCCCGTATTTATAGTGTTAAGAAGAACCGATAAAGTAATACCTTTATAAATCCACATACAATATCTCATATTCCCGATGTAGAATTGATATCAAAACACGTTCCCACATGTGTGTCGAATTTTCAAGCCTAACACGTGGACAACATTTGGGTGGACGTGGGCGTGGGGCCATTGGGCTTCACACGTGTACATGACATAGGTAACCCACTCTGATACCATGATAAAATAGTATGAAGTTTTCATCTAAAACCAATTGACAATGGATGAAAAGACACAAACCCTTATAAACTCACATGGAAGATGACATATTCACTACATGTGATTAATATTCCAACAAGAACCCTTAAAAACTAGTTATGGTACAATATGACAGTTGATCGAAGAGAAGTGGCCGGGATTAAAATAGGTTTAAAAAAGTGGAATATCTATAAAGATAGCTAGTGTACGTTCCCTCCTCTAATTAACTTTCTAAGTATCCTTAAAATGCCACTAATTAGCAGTCTCCTACGTCATCTCTCTCTCTCTCTCTCTCTCTCTCTCTCTCTCTCTCTATCTATGAGAAGTACCCAAAAAATAAAGTGTAGTACGTGTTGGATAAAGGTCACAGCAAGAGAAAAAATTCCAATGATCGATGTTGTGTGAGTCTACTCCATCTACCCTAGCTAAGTCGAGAAAGAGGATACATAGACGGATAGACCCCTCCCCCTCCCTCCATTAGTAACAAAATTAACTTGTTGATTAGAAGAGCTGAAGAAGAAGAACAAGCTAGGTATGGTAACTCTTTGATGAAAACCTTATCGAAGAGTATTTACACGTACAAATGTCATAAACAAGCTAGGTATGTTACTGTAAATATGTCATCCTATTATTTATTTTTTACTTTTGTTTTGGTAATAATTTAAGTCAGAACTTCACAAAAGACTTGAATAAGCTAGTTGTTGAAGCGGAAGCTTACATATATCCGAGTTATTTAATCATTAGCTTTTGTATTCAAACTCAGCCAAAAATATCGATATATTCGATACAAGTAAGGAGCCAATGCAAGCATGCAGGCGCGACAGAACTGTCATAAATTATATATGGAACGCCGTAGACGACTGGAGCATCTTGCACTCGTATGATTGCAACCATTGCAGCTTCTTGACTTCAACATACAGTTTGAGCCTCAGTTTCATTGTCGGTCCGCACGAGCGCATACACTATATACTTATATAGGTTCGGTAATGAAATGAGACCTAGCTAGTTGGCTTGATGTGCTATATGATTCTGAATGTCATTCGTGTTCTTAAGGTACTTGATGTATTGCCCCACATGTCTAGAATCACCAATTTATGTTCCTCGACGAGGAGGGTGCATTTTTGCATATGCATATAACATGTTGTATCAAAGATTTCATCTCTTTTGAAGATATGTTTGCTTTTTTTTTTTTTTTTTTTTTTTTTTTTGGATAGGGAAGATATGTTTGCTTACCTCAAGCCCTCAAGGTTATGACGAACAACCAAGAAAGATGCTATGCTTCGAGGATATTGGCTTGTAAAATCGAAATAAATTGCGGTTCATATAAATTTGCATAATTAATGAAATTTGAAGGTGATAACATTCAAACAACACACATATAAACGGTGTGACTGTGTATCGATCTGCCAACACAGTCTCAAGCAGGAAAGGATCTTGAAAGATTAAGAAGAAATGTAATATTTTGAAGGGGGATTTTCATATACACCCAGTTTTGAAAAGTGGTTTTAAATAAAACCTACATAATATTTTTTTTTGATAAACATCTAAAATGTATCAATTATGATACATATTATGTCATATTTTTTCTAAATTTTACACAATTACCACCATTCAACTATAATATATAAACATAATAAATAAACTTAATTGATGTTGTCTTAAATACCTTAATTATGAGTTTTTCTTCTAACACTAACATTTTTCAATCAATTTGTAAGAATCATATATGCAGTTTTCTTTATTTTTATGAAAAAATCTAGGTGAAATAAATACATTCTATGATCTATACATCAGATAAAATATAATATAAATAAGATATCTGATTATTAAAGTAAAAGAAAGAAATTTTATAGTGTTACCGTAAGCCCTAAGCCCTAAACCCTAAACCCAATGTTGAGTTTCTTCTTTGTAGGTATATTATTATATCATGTCTTACTTAATAGGTACATTAGAAATGTAAATGTTCTATCGATCATGATGAGAAATGATATAATAATATACTTAAAAAGAAGAAAATTAATCAAAGAATAAGAACGTGTACCTTACAATTAGACATTTTTCGACTATGTAGAAAGACAGCAAATGTGAGCTTAAGAATGAAAAGAATCATTATATTACAAATGACATACTTATATATATATATATATATATATATATATATACACACATACATACATATATATATATATATATATATATATACACTCAAGTTAGTAACAACAATGTAAGAAATTAAAGAATGTAATTGATTATGATAAAGTTAAATCCAGCTAAATTTTAGCTCGGTATTTGAGTTTTAAATTGATGCTAAAATTGAGAAAGATACCAAATTTAGCTTTATATCGCCTGAAGGGCAAATCAGAGAAACTAAAAAATGAAGAAAACTATTAATTATAGACATATGTTCTATATAGTAAGTTTGCTTATGTGGAGTGGGTGTAAAATGAAACAAAAATATGTATGAGTTTATCTCAAAAGAAGCATAATATTTTGAGTTTTTATCTAATTTTATCTATTTTGAAATGGGTTGGGCAAGAACGTTCCGAATTGAGGATTCACAATTATATACGGTATAGTTTAATCTGGGGTATAAAGCAGCTCGTTCCACTACCACAAAGCCATAAACACAGACTGGTGTTGAGTAGTCATTTCAATAAAGAGATTCACTTGGGGTCATTAGGGTTCTTGAAATAGCAAGGGGAAATAAGTGGCCTTCCTATATGGAGAAACCATAATTCTCTTGTTTGTTTACGACTAATTATATACGTTTACTACCATTACTTTTGCAGTTTTGCTCTACCACGTACATTTGTTTTACACTCTAGAAGAGCACTACCTAGCTATATGTAATATGCTTATTGGATTTGGTGGAATAAGTATTGTCACATTACCGTTGCTCCAAATTTGTATCTGGTTCTCTTTGTTTCGTACAGTTAGTGGTCGTCTATCCCACCTTTTCTTGTATTCTTGAGTATGCCCTTTTGTTTTGTTCTCTCATTATCCCTTGATTTTCTATAAGAGGTAAGATTTCCTATCTCATTTTTCACTTGTCTCACATTCTAAACCCTTTTTTTGTTTGTTTTATCGATCAAAAGGAAAAATTTAGATCAAAGTACATCAGCAAAAGCCTTATGGCGCCACGGACAAAGAGCAATATTAGAGTAATGTACATATTCTAAGCGTCTATTGCGTGATAACCTTGGGAAAGTAGATGCCTAAGAGAAGTTCACAAAGTGATGAAACATATCACCTAATCTGCTATTAACACACCCTTATTTGCTATTAACACACCATCAACTCAATTTGGTTTACAAATTACCCAAATTACCCAAACTACCCTCATTTAAATTTCTTTTATGTTTTTATTCTTAATAATTAAATCTTCTCCTCATTTTCTTCATCGATCTAAAACCTTACAGAAAACAAATTTCAGAAGATAGATTCAAACCAGACATATGAGAGAGAGAACATCTACTATCCTAAAGAAGAGGACAAAACTTTCAATAATCGCAATGTATCGGGATTTTCATTTTCAAAACAAAAGCCTCAATGAGTTGTAAAATTGACATGCAATATGGATATGAAAAGAAAAGGAGGCTAATTCAATTGATCTCCTCCCTTATCCATCCTTCTGCTAGTAAGATCTGATATCAACCACTAGAATTTGCACGGAAACATTCTCAACACCGTTGTACCTTGCCTCGCGCCGTCGGGAAAGGACACCCACCACCAGCGCAGAACCTCCATACCAACCACTCTCCCACCAACAATAAGATCAGAATCCATAATAAAATCAGAAACAAGATCCCAAAACGCCCCAGCCATCTAGAGTCGCTGGCGAGGTAACCTATTGAACCATTGAGAACAATGCCATGATCGACCGGCGACCGCTCGAAGCGCCGATCCCGTATCGATCCCATCCCGATCGACCTGATGAACTGGAATCCAGAACAATATCAGATGCAAGATCTGAAACTGCTCGAACACAATGTCTCCGGCGAGCCAAACCCTCGAACCACCGAGACCGGCTAGTCCACCAATTGCCAAGAACGCCGAATCGCCATCAATAGGAACAAGCTTGTGGAGGGAATCAGAGGAGGAAGAGGACGTCGTTCCGGAGCCAAAGGAGGAAGGGTCGGAGCGAGAAACGGCGGAGTGGTCCTTCTTGGATCGGAAGAGGCGCTTGAGACTGAGGCTGTTGATTTTCATGAGCTTCATGACTGAAGATCAATGAAGAGGATGAGGAGAAGATTTAATTATTAAGAATAAAAACAGAAAAAAAAATTAAATGAGTATAGTTTGGGTAGTTTGTAAACCAAATTGAGTTGGGGGTGTGTTAATAGCACAGCACCATTTCTTGTATTCTTGAGTATGCCATTTTGTTTTGTTCTCTCATTATCCCTTGATTTTCTATAAGAGGTAAGATTTTCTATCTCCTTTTTCACTTGTCGCACATTCTAAACCCTTTTTTTGTTTGTTTTATCTAGGGGTGGAATTTTAAAACCGAAAACCGAAATAAACCGAGCCGAAAATCAAACCGAAAAAAAACAAACCGAATTAAGAAAAACCAAACCGAACCAAATTAGTTTGGTTTGGTTTTTGGTTTCGGCCCTTGAAAAACCAAACCAAACCGAAAAACCAAATCTCTCTAAAACGACGTCGTTTTTTGTCTTTATTTTCGTATTAAATATTTGATTTGAACAATATGATTTTAGGTTTTATGTTCTATATAATTATATGTTTGTCTTTTCTAATATTTTGCTTTTTATTTTCGTTTTATATACATATATAAATGTTTTAGGTGTCGTGTATGCGAAGTATAGAGAGTGATATATTACCTCTAAAATCGAAGACCTTATTCTTGCGAGCTTTAGATGATAGACTCTAATATTTAATTTATTTTTCTCTTCTTTATTTAAATTTATGATTTTTAAACTTTAAAATTCAGAATTTATTTGGATTGACTTTAAACTATGGAATCTATATTTTATGTTCAAGATGAACTTAGAAGTTTTAAAATTATGGTTTCATGGTGTGCTAGTGTGGTCAATTCCCAATACTTTCGAAATTATTGAGTATTAAACTTTCAAAATATCTATTTAGTTTATAAATTGTTAGTTTGTTGAAGAATCATTGCCAAATTTTTTATTGATATATAAATGTGCTTATAAAAATAAGTAATGTAAGAAAAAAAAAGACCTAAAATACGATAATTTTTTATTAAGCCAAAAACATACAAATTTTAAGAAAAATTATTTTAAAAAAGAAGAAAAACCGAAACGAACCACAGTTTGGTTTGGTTTCCGGTTCAAGGTCTCAAAAAATATCAAACCAAACCGAATTTTTTATTCGGTTTGGTTTCCGGTTTTAGGTGAAAACCGAACCGAACAAAACCGAACTCACCCCTAGTTTTAGGGTAATGCTATTAACACACCCTATTTTGCTATTTACACACCTCATGTATTTTCATAACACTACAAATTTGATTGTGTTTACAAAATTACCCCTTAAAATTGTTTTATGATCGGTCCATATCATGAAGGAGATGTGTGAATAACAAAATATGGTGTGTTAATAGCACCACCCCTAGTTTTATTGATCAAAGGAAAAATTTAGATCAAAGTACATCAGCAAAAGCCTCATGGCGCCATGGACAAAGAACAATATTAGAGTAATGTACATATTCTAAGCGTCTATTGCATGATAACCTTGGGAAAGTAGATGCCTAAGAGAAGTTCACAAAGTGATGAAACATATCACCTAATCATCCCACAATAGAGAGGATCTAAAAAGGACATCCTTACTTTAAGAATTTGAGGATTTCTACTATTTTATATTATTAGATGGGTTCATTTAACGATCTCAACAGTTGATCCTCTAGATTCATATGCAAGAAACATGTCTACAAAATTTCAACTAATTCCATAATCATTTGGTCATTCAAATTGACGTAAACAATTGTAGGCCGTTAAATAAAATTAAAACGAATATTATGCTAATCAAATGGTTAAACGTTTTTCATTTTGGCTAATTTTTTTGTAAGATTCATATGTAGGTAAGTAACTAGGGAATGAGTGGCTTTGATTGTCAAAATACATGCTAGAACTAAAAACATCCTCACTTTAAGAGTTTAAGGAGGTCCTCTCTAGATCCGGACTACATATATATATATATATATATATATATATATATATATATATATATATATATATATATATATATATGAACTCGAGAGTATTGAGAGAATACGAAACAAAGATAGTCCCTCTCCACCATCAAAAACCTATCTCAGTAGTTACAATTGGGTCCAAGTCGTTGCTAGAAACCATGGTTTATTGATATTGAAGATGCATATAAAAGGAAAACAAAATGAAGAAAGAAAACACAAGGAGCTTGCAAGCTACATTATTTTGTTGTTGATGAAGGAAACATGAAGGTTATAAGAGTACTACATAAAAGTTGAAACAATGCAATGACCCTTTCTAGGCCACCTCCGCACTTAGGTTGTTGTTGTTGTTTTTTTTTTTTTTTTAAAGGATTAGGTGATATTAGTTCTTCGGAGGTAGACGATGTAGAGAACTAGTCCCAACCTCAAGCTCGAAGGCAAATGGTCTAATCCACTCAGCACTTCAATTGGGAGAGATCGGGTGCGCCAAAATGCCTCTCTTGCTAGCTAGCCTTCAACTCGCTTGGACCTCAATCAATCGCCCAAAGTCACCAACAATTCGGCGAGGACATGAGACCTGCAAGCTTCGAATTTTAAACCACTGATCGCTGTGGGTGGTGTGGTCAACCTCGATTATTCAAGAAGATTTTTTGACGATTTGAGGTATGATACACTACGCTGTCGAGAAAGGTATTCTTCGAGGAGAAAGGACGTTGCCTAAATCCCATTGCCAAAGACGTTGAATTCCCAACTCCAGCATAAAGGCTCTGCTCAATATATAATTTCATTTTTCCATGCGTAAGCGATGAATTCAACTTATTATAATTACAACCCAAATTGAAATCTAGCCATAATTTATTTAAAGTTATTAATACTCTAATTGTCACTTCGAAGAAACATTTGATATCACATAATTTTTACCTAGATATTAATGTTAGACAATTTAACAAAGGTAGAAGATGCTATATAATTTAACATAGAATCAATACACCGAATCTTTCTATATTTAATGGATCCAACTGGTCCACATGGAAAATCATATTGATAATTTATTACTTTAGAAAGATTCAGTGTATTGATTCTATGTTAAATTATATAACATTGACATTTAATTTAACATAGAATCAATACACTGAATCTTTCTAAAGTAAGAATCAATAGCATATGCTTGGATCCGTTTAAGGACATCTATTCTGATACGTCAACTTCACATTGAATTTTATTTAGACCAATTGCATTGGGCTATGAACCGTAAATGTTCATCAGCTGGGACGTAATTAGTTATTTGACTTGGTTCAAATTCAAATCCATTGCGGATTGTGTTATGGGCCGGACCCTATTTATGTGAGTAGTTTTATCTTTTAGAGGCATCGAGTAGTTTGAACAAACTCATGTCATTTTTCCAGACAAAAAAAAAGTCATGTCATTTTTCTAGACAAAAAAAAAGTCATGTCATTTTATGGCTCCATATGGCTTGCCTTTTTTTTTATGTGCTTCTTCATGCATGAAATATTGCTCATAATGTTATAAGGTTGCAAATTCTGATAGAAACCCACTGGTCCACATGATGAACGACTTTAGGGTAGATGAGACGACAGAGGATGTGGTTGAAGACACAAAAATTGGTGTAGTTAGCTTAAAATAAAAGAGTTAGGGGGGATAATTTGGGTATTTTTCATTCGTGAAGCTCATGCATCAGAAAACAACCATTTAACTGAAAAGAAAAAGGAGGGTTCAAGTTCAAGTTCACAAAACACAGTTTGAAAATTAAACTATGACACATGACTGACAGAGAATAAAATGTCCTTATTTGTTAAAAGTTGTCTTTATTTATATGGGTAATTTTATCTTTTAGAGACATCGAGTAGTTTGAACAAAGTCATGTCATTTTATGGCTCCATATGGCTTGCCTTTTTTTTATCTGCTTCTTCATGCATGAAATATTGCTTATAATGTTATAAGGTTGCAAATTCTGATAGAAACTCACTGGTGCACATGATGAACGACTTTAGGGTAGATGAGACGACAAAGGATGTGGTTGAAGATGCAAAAATTGGTGTAGTTAGCTTAAAATAAAAGAGTTAGGGGGGATGATTTGGGTATTTTTCATTCGTGAAGCTCATGCATCAGAAAACAACCATTTAACTGAAAAGAAAAAGGAGGGTTCAACCTCAAGTTCGAGTAGTTTGAACAAAGTCATGTCATTTTATGGCTCCATATGGCTTGTCTTTTTTTTATGTGCTTCTTCATGCATGAAATATTGCTCATAATATTATAAGGTTGCAAATTCTGATAGAAACTCACTGGTCCACATGATGAACGACTTTAGGGTAGATGAGACGACATATGATGTGGTTGAAGACGCAAAAATTGGTGTAGTTAGCTTAAAATAAAAGAGTTGGGGGGGGATGATTTGGGTATTTTTCATTCGTGAAGCTCATGCATCAGAAAACAACCATTTAACTGAAAAGAAAAAAGAGGGTTGAAGTTCAAGTTCACAAAACACAGTTTGAAAATTAAACTATGACACATGACAGACAGAGAATAAATTGTTCTTATTTGTTAAAAGCTGTCATTATTTATTTAACAACACAAGTTGATTTTTTTGTGTTGAAAATCTTTTTGAACAGGGTATATGTGATTTGTCAAAGAAAAAAAATGGTACCTTTCACTAAAATGTTCAAAAATAGAAGGGAGATGGAAATCGAAAAAATACAAAAGAACCGGGGATATGGTTTGGTTGCAGAGCGGGAAGGTTCACCATGACAACCACCGCAGGCTCTCCCTCAATGCTCGTCACCCAAACCCTCCCACTCTTAGACAAGTGCAAAACCATAACTGAACTGCGCCAGCTTCACGCCCACATAATCAAATCAAACCTCATCCACCACACACCCACCGTAACCAAACTCATTTCCCTTTACTCCCACCATGGTGGCCTAAACCATGCTCTTTCAGTCTTTCACCGAATCCCAGACCCCAATCCCTTCATCTTTTTCTCACTCATAAAGCAAATGTCTGAGAGCTCAACTCCACTAGAAGCTCTACTCTTCTATGCTCAAATGCTTTCTTCATTGAAAAACTTGGACCGCGTCGAGTTTTTGCTGCCTGCATTGCTCAAAGCATGCAGCAAGTCACGTGCTTTGGAGGAGGGGAGGCAAGTTCATGGCCAGATGGTGAAATCCCAGATGTTGTTTGATCCGTATGTTGCGAATGCATTGATTAGGATGTACTCGGAGCTGGGTTGTATTGGGTTGGCACAAAGGGTGTTTGATAAAATCCCTGAAAGAGATCAAGTCTCTTGGAATTCACTGATTACTGGGTATTTGAGGGTTGGGGAGATTGAGCTGGCTCAAGGGATTTTTAATGAGATTCCGGAGAGGGACTTGGTTTCGTGTAATGCAATGATTGATGGGTATGTGAAGAGTGGGAAGTGTGAGCTTGCTGAGGAGGTTTTTATGACAATGCAGCATAAGGATGTGGTTACTTGGACGACAATGATTTCAGGGTATGTGTTTAATGACCGTCCGAAGGAGGCATTGGGTTTGTTTAGGGAGATGTTGAGTCAGGGCATTCGGCCTGATGCGCCGGCTCTTGTTAGTGTTCTGTCAGCCATTGCTGACTTGGGTTTTGTTGAGGAAGGTAAATGGGTGCATACTTATATTCGTATGAATAAGATTAGGTTGAGTTCAGGGTTTATTGGATCAGCTGTTGTAGATATGTATGCTAAATGTGGGCATATAGAGAATGCATATAATGTGTTTGAAATTATATGTCATTACAGAAACATTGGGGACTGGAACTGCATGATCTCTGGCCTTGCAATGCATGGCCTAGGTCATGAAGCTCTGGACATTTTCCTTGACATGAAAATGAAAGGAATTGAGCCTGATGAGATCTCTTTCTTAGGACTTCTTACAGCTTGTAACCATGGAGGTCTAGTTGACGAGGGTAGATATTGTTTTGAACTAATGCAGGATAAGTACAGACTTGTTCCTAAGATTCAGCATTATGGATGCATTGTTGATCTTTTAGGTAGAGCAGGGCACTTGGAGGAAGCAGTTAATGTTATACAGAATATGCCCTTAGAAGCGGATGCTATAGTTTGGAAGGCAATTCTCAGCGCTTGCACGATTCATGGTAATGTTGCAATTGGGGAAAGTGCTGCCCTCAAGGCAATAGATTTGGCTCCAGAAGACTCAAGTTGTTACATCCTCCTATCGAATCTTTATGCCAAAGTTGGGAGATGGGATGATGTGGCAAAGGTTAGATTGATGATGAAGCAGAGGGGAGTTCAAAAGATTCCAGGATCAAGTTCAGTCCTTGTGAATGGGGAGGTTCATGAATTCCTTGTGGGGAAGGAAATGAATGTTAAATACAGTGTTGAGGTTCGTACCAAGATAGATGAGGTTGTCACTAGGTTGAAATTGGAAGGATACAAACCCGATTTGTCTCAAGTCCTTTTGGATATTGAAGAGGAAAACAAAGAGGACTCACTTTTTCTACACAGCGAGAAGATGGCCCTTGTATTTGGACTAATAAACACAAGCAAGGGTTCTCCTATTCATATAGTGAAGAACCTGAGGATTTGTTGTGATTGCCATTCATTTATCAAGCTGGTTTCTAAAGTTTATAATTGTCAAATTGTTGTGAGAGACCAAAACCGTTTCCATCAATTCGAGAATGGTTCGTGTTCCTGCAAAGACTTCTGGTAATGAGGTAGCTTACTTGTAATATTCACTCAAGAATGAAGACTACATGATTCATTTTTCTGGTTTATAAAGTTGTAAAGCTGCATTGTCCTGTGGAAGAACTGAGCTCACTGGGCAGGTTTCAGTCTCAATCTTTGGCATTGGGAGTGCAAACTACATTCGCATCTCTCAATTTTCCCCGGAAAGGAGGTGGTTCAATCTCAACTAATCTATGCATCAAGAGGGTGAGCTTCTTAGTTATTACTTATACTGATTGATGGATATTAACTGTACATGTTGCAATATTTCATTGAAAGCCTACAAAATAAATCATGGAAACTCAAAAACCCAAGTTGTGGTATTCCCAATCTGATTTTCAATTTTTATTCACATCTTGCGTTTTCCACACCAGACTTGGCTGTCTGATTGAACTAGTGATGGTTCTGTACATTTTACCCCTTCAGAACTGTCACTTTCACATGAATTCTCTAAGTTTAGAAATATTTCCTCCATTAGTTCTGATTCCATTGATTAGAACTTAGAAGTGGGTTATTTTTTTGAATGAATTGCTGAGAGTAACTGGGATAATCAAATTATATCAAGAATTCTCCCACTTTATATAATCGTTGGACGGCACAATCCCAGATTCGTTTCTCCCAAGTCCTATTTAACCTCTATGAGTAATGTCTGCAATGAAAACAGAAACACTAGGAAGATACGAATCGACAAAAGTTTTGCCATCCTTACAAATGAGCAACCAATTTCTCCAGCCATGGCATTGCAAACATGTTACACATCCACTCCATAGCTGATAAGTGGTGCTACGTTGTGTAAAAGTAGATACGTCAAAATTGATAATCACAAGTCAAGCTGGGATTCTTCTATGAACTGGAATAGTAATAAACACTTTTACCTTCTGTTACAGAAAAAGAAATTTCATGTTATGAGCGCACTTTCTTTTTCTTCACAGGCAACCCAGTAAATGCCATACTATAAGAAACCCCACAAATTGATGGGTGGGATGTGGGCAGAACATGACAATATATCATCGTGTACTACTAAGCATGTTGCACGTCTCAGCTTCTTCCTTCTGCAAAGGGAAATAAAACAAACAAGAAAGAGAAATATCTTGGCACTATTATTGCATGCGTGTTTGTGGCTCAAGTTTCCCCGTGGATTTTCTTACTTGTTTGGACTAGTGACTGTTAAGTGGGAAAGTGTTAGGTGAGATGATCAACTGAGCAGAGTATCTGCTACTGAAGGAACCCAATTTTTCAGCAGGTGGGCTTTTGATTTCTCATCTCTTTGCGATTTTGTTCATCTTTTTCTTTCTTATGTGTGCTCACTTGCTAGGTAGTTTGAGCTGCCTCAGCCAGGGTTCACAGTCACCAGAGGAACAAGACAGCCAGACCCTCCTCAACTTTCAGGTGGGTTTTTTTTTTTTTTTTTTTTTTTCTCTTGTTTCCTCAGTTTACTCTTGTGAGTTGTTTCCTCATTTTACACTTGCTCTTGTTTCCTCATTTTACTCTTGTTTTTGTTTACATGGAATTGATATTGATGCAAGATACCTGTACACTTGAATATTTGAAGAACTTCCCTGATGTGCTTACTTGTTCCACTTTGTGGATTTGAATTATATGTGATGCACATTCTAAGCAACTTTTCCAACTTCTTAGCACCTGGATCTGCAATTGGTCTTATGAAAGTACATAGTTAAATATTGCAACTGTTTTATAAGAGATTGTAATATAATGTAGGATACATTCAATTTTATAAGAGAATTGGAAGGCATCTGTTTCAGAGGTTTTAAGTGCATTGTATGTGACCTTATCCAAGTTGCATCAGTATATCCCACACTGATAAAGTAGCAAATATATTTGAGACAGATCTGTAACATATCTATCTTTACTTGTTTTTTCCAGCAAGCTATTTGTTTGAAACTCCTATCTATATTATGCATCTCTTGATCCAGAAGGAATCTTCTCCTGATCAATTAAAGTGTCCATCTAAATGATTATAGACAAACTATTAGCTGTTTTATTTTGAAATCAGAATGGCAAAGAACTAGAACTTGGTGTTCACTTGGTTGGATCAATAGATTTTAAATGCTTACTAAACTTGTGCGAAGCTTCTGAGTTTTTGGAAATCCAGATATGTTTTTTTTTTATTTGGACTTTGCAGAGTTTTCTGGAATCTCCAGAATGTTATGAAAAGGACAACTCTCCCAATCTTTTGAGTGTATAGTTACAACGAATATGAACCTAAAATCATATGGACATGTCAATATACATACGGAACGTTTAATTTTTGAACATATTACATTTCCGACTTGTAACCCCAAAAATAACTACTCAGACCTGGGATTTTTGATGATGTTGTTGTGTTTCTTTCTCCTCCATGTAAACTATCTACAACATAATGTTCCTCGATTGTCCTTTCTCATTCATATTTGCTAGAATGAACATAAATCAGCGTATGAATGTTCATTTCAGTAAGTCTGCTGCAATGAATGGTTTCAGTAAACTGAAAGTTCTGTGTTTCCTGGAAAAGAAAATCTCCTTTGGACTTGGTTAGAGAAAAAGTTGTTGAGACCTTATAGTTTCTATGTGGTGTCACTAATGGTTGATTCCGTGGTATTAATTAATATTTTCTTATTCCAGCAATGATTGCACCAGTAGTACTAGCTTTGACAGTGGGTTTCCTTGGCTGGGCTTACCAGGCGCTTAAGCCTCCCCCTCCTAAAATATGTGGTTCACCTGATGGTCCTCGTGTCACTTCACCTAGAGTGAAACTCAATGATGGTAGATATTTGGCTTACAGGGAGTTTGGAGTGCCTAAAGAAGAGGCAAAACACAAGATCGTCATCATTCATGGCTTTGACAGCTCCAAAGATTTGCATTTACCTATTTCTCGAGTATGTTTTTATATTGTTGATGCATCCCTTGTTACAATTTTTTCAAGAATTGTACGGAACTACTGCAACACTGAGCTGATATGCTGGATAGCTGTTATAAGAGCTGTTATATGTTTCTGACAAATTTTTTTGAAAACCAAATGATTTTTTTGTGTAGTTGGTTGCTGTAATTTAGCTATAAAGTAGACATTACAATTCTCCTGGTATCTGTTCTCCTCCAATTCGATGTCAATGTTTGTTTTGCATTCACTTTGTCTCACATATAGTTAAGCATATTCAAATAATGATGTTTACCGGAACATACATGAATGCTAACATCGAAACTCTCTGGGCTTCAATGACCCCAATTTGGAAGTTACATCAGATCTCAATTTTTGCATGCTACATTCTAGTACATTGCATCAATACTATTTCACCATCTTTGATAAAGTGGAAACCCTCTTATTGTGTTCTATTTAATTCACTGCAAAAACTTGTGTTTTATTTATGGTCAGGAACTCATTGACGAGTTAAGGATATATTTCCTCTTCTTTGATAGAGCTGGTTATGGCGAAAGTGATCCATATCCATCACGCTCAGTAAAGAGTGAAGCATATGATATTCAAGAACTGGCCGACTTGTTGCAGATTGGGTCCAAATTCTATGTAATTGGAATCTCAATGGGGGCTTACCCTGTTTGGAGTTGCTTGAAATACATACCGCACAGGCCTGCTTCTTACTTCAAGACCATGCCGCTATTGTCTTTGTTTTTTTTTTTTTTTTTAAATAACGTTTCTGCTGAGGTTGTTATAAAGTTTTTTGTAAAGCATGCTTCTTACATATTGTTGATACATCACTGCAGATTGTTAGGAGCTTCCCTGGTAGTTCCTTTTGTGAACTACTGGTGGCCTTGTATTCCTGCTAATCTATTGAGAGAGTCCTTTCAGAAGCTGCAGGTATCGGACCAACGGACATTCAAAGTTGCACATTACTTCCCATGGCTACTTCATTGGTGGATGACCCAGAAATGGTTCACTGCATTAAGTATGATGGCTGGAAATATGGAGATCTTCACCCCGAAAGACCTAGAAATATTGAAGAAAATTTCTGAATCCCCAAGTGTTGGTCAGGTACACAAATTTTCTCATATTATGCTGCATAACTAAAAAGCCTTTTTTCTCTTTTCCTTTAGAAGTCCAAAGTTTTCAAGCTTTAATATGAACTCGTAACTATTGCGAGATTATCTGATCTAATCTCTTGGTTTTCATCTAACTACAAGCGTGTTTTCATAATTCTTATTGCAGGAAAAGGTGCGACAGCAAGGAGAGCATGAATCTCTTTACCGAGACCTACTGGCTAGCTATGGAAAATGGGAATTCGACCCCATAGACTTAACGAATCCATTTCCGAACAATGAGGGTTCAATTCACATTTGGCAAGGTTATGAAGACAGGATCATTCCATATAAAGTAAACCGTTATATTGCCGAGAAGCTTCCCTGGATTCATTATCACGAAGTTCCTGATTATGGCCATTTTCTCATCTTTGAGAGTGATCTATGTGAGGCTGTTTTGAAGGCACTTCTGCTTGGATAAGTTCTATGCTGATTGCTGATGGTATGCCTAATCGATCATGCAGCCTTATTTTTTAGTAAGCTCTGGTGGCTCTTAGCTAGCAAGCTTTTCTCAGTGCTGCAATGTCCAAATTAAATATAAGGTTAGCATCTAGCTAGCTTACTTCTTGGACGAGTGAGTTCTAGCTAGTTATCTTATTTGATAATCATTTTTGTTTCACATCAAAAGGAGCAGCAAGTACTACTTGAGATCAGATTTTGCTTCAATCTTATGTAGAATAAAGCTATAAGATTGTTGTGACTAATTTTCTAATAAAGTCTGGGGTCTGGAGACAATCAATGTTACTCAAGCCCCATTATTTATAAACAAGCATAAGATGATAGGAGAGAGCAGAAGACTTGACTTGTTGCCCAAGCTCGAGATGACTCGTTAGGTATTGTAATTCTTCAACTTTCAGAGTTTTAAAGGTAGTGATGCTCTTGTATTCAGTTTACATGGGATATCACAACCACTTGTATACATTTGGAAATCAACTACCAAAATGGGAAGAAAAAAAAGAACACAGAGGGTATTATAGCTTTCGGCATAGAATTTGGAAGTGAAGATTTAGCACCAGGGATGCATTTTCTGCTGTCGTCTCGTCCTGGAGAGCAACTTTTCTTATGAGTGTTTCTGAGTGGTTGGGGGAGACTTGTAACTCTTTAAGAGTTTTAAAGCCAAAGTCAGATAATCTGTTTCCTTGAGTAATGGATGTGGATTCCAACTAAAATTTCATGTTGAGACTTGACAGGTTATATATAAGTGACAAAAAAATGTGTCCTTGAAATTTGGAAAGTCAGACTAATGAACATTTATGTTGGGGTGCTTCTAAATGTACCCAGCAAACAAACTTCTAAATAGACTTAACAATTTTTTTTAAATTAAAATATATATAATTAAACCAACAATATTCTCTTACTGCCTTTATCTTGCACCCAGCAAAAGAACACAGCGATGGAAATTTTTCAGCGTTAGGTCTAGACGTCCAAACGGTCCGGTCCTTCGATCACGACTCTTCGATTAAATTTTTGAGATGCATGTTAATCTACATAGGAGGAGGAATTCCTGCAATTCGACTGATTATCTCCACCGAATTGGGCAGCATGAGCTTTGCCAAAGCAATAGGAAACTGCAAATTATTTGGATTACATGGGAGGTTTCACCTGTCGTTCCGCACTTCCCCTCCTCCGAAATGGATTATAGTTGTGTGAATAATCATCATTAAAGAAATAACAAAAAGGAAGACAATTGTTGGCAATGAAATCAAGCATGTAATGGTATGAATGGAATACAATTCTTTTTCCCATTATAAGTCTGGACCTCTTCTCTCCGATCTAGTCAAGCTTGACCAACATTACGTTTCTGATCAAACTCAATTTGTTGCACCAAACACACCCACAAAGCACAAACTCCACGGTACTATGCTGGGAAGTTTTAGTTTCATTGATGGGTTCAATATCGATAGGGGCAGTAAGAGAAATATTCTAATTTAATTTGATATATTTAAAAATAAATAATTTTGTTGGGTCTACTTAAAAGTTTACTAGGTACATTTAGCAGCACCCTTTATGTTGCTATCATATATGCCAGAGTGAGACACGAGATCGAGTCTCACAAGAAACTACAAATTTAAGAATATCTTGAAACCAAGGTATAAAACTTAGAATGGTTCATTGTCACATACCCATAATGAGATCATGGTCGTAATAATAGTTGTTGTACTAAATTCTACCTAGTCTGTTTAAGTATATGTAGACTTTATTCGCCCATTCGGAGTTGAAAAAAAAACCGTAGCCTAAGGTTTCGCGAAACAGGGCGCGATGACCTTGGTCTAAGCCTGTGCTGGGTGGCATACGATCGACTGGTGGAGGTTCTTTTTCGTTTGGGATCAAGATCTGGTTCGGGTTACGGCTTGAAGTTGGTTTCGTGGAAGTGGAAGCGCTAAACTGACATCTTGGGTGTAACGACGCGTGCGGCGGAGGCAAGCAGTAAGTTGATATTCAGATTTTGATTTTCGAGAAGAGGCAGAGGTAGGTTGGTGCTACTCTCGCCGTCAGCTTTTGTGTTTCAAGAGGATATTTCTTATTGAGCAGAAGGAGGAAGGTGGTGATCTTGTTAAACTTTTCATATTTGGGCTTAGTTCAAGACAAAATTTTGTGAGTTTCCCGAAATATCGGGAAGTTTTCAAAATATCGGGAAACTCTCGAGAATTTTGTTCAATACCACTTGGTATGTTGAGATAATTTCGGATGTTGCAACAAACGATAAATTCGGCGATATATATTACCAAAATTATCGATTTTACCGTCTTTAGATTCGACAGTTTTTCACCATATACTCCACCAACACCTTTTAAGCCTCCTCAATTCTCAGTTTTACTATCTCAATTTTTACAGTTCCATCAAGAAAAACATTGTACGAAATTGTAATAAAATAGGTGAATGGGAATCCTTGTGATCGTACTTCTTTATATTTGGGATACTTAGCACATTTCTAACTTCTTCAAGACTTGTGAACACGAGGCGATTAGAAAAAAAACATGAAGTTATTATGTGATTTGCGCTCATCTACTCGGTGAGCAACTAATAAATATGTTTCCACATAAAAGCATCTCCATCCGAAACGCGAAATATTTTTGTCACATTTGAATTTGACAACATATGGCATTGTCAAAATTGACAAAGTCCCTACTCCACCGAAGTGTTAATATTCAATTATTATTACATTATTTCTTTATTAACTATTTATAATAAATTCAATTATTAAAAGAAATTGCCTTCTCTTTCTCTCAGACTAAGGCGATCTCCTTCAGTCCTCCACTACCAAAACTTATTTCTTCTCGGTGCATGGCAAAGAAATTTCCTTCTTTTCCGTAATCAACCTCCAGATTTAGATTGCTTGTTTTCTGATCTTTCTTTCCTTGTACTCATCTTCTCCGATTTGTTCATCTTCCCAGATCTTCTTCTTCATATTCGGTTTTTTTTTTTCTGCCCAGAACCTCTTCTTTGATTCTTTCTTCTACCCATATCTTCTTCTTCTTCGATTTTTTCATCTACACTTATATCCTGATCTTCTACTTCTTCGATTTGTTCTGCCCAGATCTTCTTATTCTCTGTTCGAATCAATTTCGGATCTGAAAGTTTGCCATGAGAGGTTTTCGTACAGGTAAGAAGAGAGGGAGAGAGAGAGAGAGAGAGAGAGAGAGAGAGAGTGAGTGAGGAAGGAGAAGACATGATTAAACAATCAAAGAAAAAGATTTGGCAGTTTGATGAGCAATGTCAAATTTGACAGTGAGAATATCAATGTCAAATCCACGTAGGATTTGGCATTTCAATTGGAGGAGAATTCTTAGGTCTCCACATAGGATTTGCCTGATCCGTTGGAATTGCTCCAACATGAAAAATTTTATAACCTGATCCGAACTAAGAAGATTTTGTCTTAACTTTATCTTTTAGTTCATAAATCAAGAAAAGCATCCATGCTAGCTCGTAGGAATTTGGCTTCTCTACTTGGATTTATGTTGCTTGGATTTGCTTGGATGACTTCGAACCATTGGATTGAGTACAATCTGGGACCACCATGTCATCCTTATGTCATTCTTACTCCATCTAATGGTTATAAGACATCCAAGCAAATCCAAGCAACTTAAATCCAAGCAGAGAATCCGGATCCAGCTCGTAGTGCTCAAAATTGTCTAATAATGCATTAAAAGCTTTGCGATGCCTCAAGATGATACATTCTTCATTGATCAAATAAAAACATGTACGTCTAATATCCTAGCTTTGATGACTAAATTTCAAGCATTATAAATTACGTCAAGTTGAAGTCATAACCATAAACTAGGATATCATTCACATAACTAAATCCATATCCTAATTATGCAAATCTCATGATCTTGTTCTTTTACCACTATTTTTTTCTTACAAAAATACGATAAATTTGAAAACTCTTTATGTCATCATAACCGGTAATTAGGACTCCAAAAGTTTTGTTTTGTTTTTTTTTTTTTCACGAAGTGTATCAAAATGGTTGTAGGCGATCTCTGATACGTGAGATACAGTAATAACATCACCATTATCCTCTAAGGGTTCCAACTATTGTTTAACATTTTTCAACTTCTTATCACAATCTTGTGAATTGCTTACGTTTATGCAAATTATCTTATTGGTGGCTATATCTAAAATAACCAGTTAACCTTTCTTGCATTTTTTAGCACACATTCTCTGGATTTTCTCGACTCCACACCTAATAAAGATGTCATCCATGTGCACTCTCCGCTCGCATTGTGTGCAGTTTCCATTCACACATGTACGACAAAAGACATGCCCGCAATAAGGGTCATTGTTGGATGCACAAGCTCATCCATACATGCAAAGTTTGGACCTCGGGTCAATCAAGTCAACACGAAAAGTTTGCTTCATAAGTAACTTCTCCCAACACATGGGTACCATTTATGAGAGTTTCTCAACCCAACATTTCACTCGTGAATAAATCTCCTGATGCATTTGTCACAAAACAAGTGGCCACTCCTAGATTAGACATAATGGGTTTAAAGCCGGGAATCTATACACAATCCACATTTTAGTTCAAAAATTAGGTCATCAAACTTTTCGGAGCCGGGGCCGTGGCTGCAAAGGCTCTGACTTCGACACCGGCACCAGTGGGTCGACGTCAAACAGAAGCGGATCCAGAAACTTTTGTTAGATTGGCAAAAATTAATACTCTTCTTAGAGCTGAATCATATGGAAAGGACTTGACCTCTTTTCCTTATTACACATTTAAGTATAAGCTGATTTTTATTTGCTTTGATACGTCAGTTTATTGTATTTTTATTCTTATTTAATTAGTTTTTTTTACTGTGTAATCCGGATTGTAATACATTATTGTAATAGTGTCCTCCAACCTTTTTGTATTTTTATTTTTTTATCAATAAAATTTCATGAGGGGACGATGAGTTAGTCCCTGAAAATTGTATTTATGATTTTTCTTATCAATAAAGTCTATTTCAAATCAAAAAAAAAAATACACTAAAACATCTTTCTTATCCCGTGTATAGTTTAACACTTAAAATTTGAATTTTAAGTAACATTATGCTTGGCACTTATCAATTACATAATATGAACAAGGTTAGTTGTGTAATGGAGCATGTGTGGTGCATTATAAACCACAAACGTAGGATCGTTTCTCGGTTGCAAAGGTAAATGTTGAGGAGGAAGCCGAAGAAGAGGACAATGATGATTCAAAGGACTGGGCGATGATTGCCTATAAGCTTGTTCTAAAAAAATCAGAGACCGCTCCTTTACAATCAAGGCTCCAAGAGGTCTGAAGTTATCTACCATGTTGATTGGTCCAGGATTTTATGATAACATCATGGGATGTGACTTTTCACAACAGAGGGTGTTCAGAGTTTATTCACTGAGTAGGTTTGTTGATAAACAATGGCGCTGGAAGAAATTAGCAGATATTGGGATTGGTTTCGGCAAGCCTTTCTACATGTAAGGCTCACGAAAACCGAGGAACAATACCTCTGTTTTCTAAAGGATGACCGCTCAGTTATAGGCTGCAGCTCTGTGTTTCCTCATAATGAACAATGGCTTTGTACACTGATATGTCTTCCCGGTTCTCCGCAGTAAGCATTGTGCCTAGAAGGTTCAAGATGAAACTGAAGGGGTTGGCCCTGATGCACATGAAAATCACAGAAAAAGCAGAGGGGGTTGACCGAGACGGACAAAATCTACCCAGAAGTACATTCGAGTCACATAGAAGGCTTGAAGGGTCATCATGATGGATTTTGCAGGGTCATCATCATGGAGTAGTAGCTTTTGTATGATCAGATCATAAACAGTTAGAAGATGAATGTTATCAGAATTATCAACTGTTTTAGGAATTCTAGATATTGTTCTAAAGTTTTTTTTACTGATTGTTTGTGTTGGAGCCTTTGTTAATATTACGATGGAACAGTGTTGCCCACACAAAAAAAAAAATTACATAATATGAACAATACAACTAAATTCCATTGACATAACATTGATTTGAAGAGAGAAAGAGCTCATGCCCTTAATTGACTACTTTCTATTATTTCTCTTGGATTTTTCTTTTTCTTTTTAATGACCATTTAATTATGTTTATTAACATTTTTAATGACTTCTTGATTTTCTTTGATTTTTTTCTACCACTGTCCTAATTAAGCACGTTGTTCTAGGCAGTTAGTTTTGAACTTTTTTTCTAAACATTCTTCATCTCTGGAGAAGAATGAATCTCCTTCCTCCTTTATGCCCTGTTGGAGTATTATTGTAACCAACTTTCTGGGCAAAAGATTATAAAACCACGTGATATATGAACATTGAGGTTGGGCAGCTGCATAATCTCGCCTTTGAAAGGATCTGCCACTGACGCCAAATGTGGAGATTCGAATTTCTGCAAATCCAGATTGTGAGTCCGTCGTATTTCTATGAAACCACCGACATTGCCTTCCAACACCGCACCAAAGGCCGGGTCAACATCCAAAATTGGGAAGTGAAAAGTTCACATAACGTATCTAACTCATCAGGCTAGATTCACTCAGTAGCGATATCATCGCCGTCGTTGGTCTCCGATTTAGACATCAAGAAAAATAGGGTTTGGAATAGGAATTTGGGTTTCCTTTGTAGAGGCTTACTTAATTGTGAGCGTGCTAGAATTGTTTAAGTAGTTTTGTGTTGCTTCTTAGGTTTTTAGTTTTCCGGATTTCTTTTGTAAACTACGTAGACTATAACTTGTAAACTTTGCTTTAAAAAAAAACTGGTTATGTATTTAGTCTTCCCTATAAATTTGAACTTTACAAAGTTAGGGTACTTATTAGTCATTTTTTACTTGGATAATATGGTCTTTCTATAATTAAAATGTTTGTAAGGTAAACAAAGAAAATAGTAAGGTGGCAATAAGCACATCATAAATATACTATTGTGGATTATTCCTATCGTTCTAATTACTCTTTTCATCATATATTATCTAATACTAAATGGCGCCCCCTGAAACTTGACTTGATCAAAGTTTATTTGACCTATGAGGTCTCCTTACCATCGTAGTTGCTTCTGATTCGAGTCGACACCCCATAACACAACGCCAAGGCTACCATCACTCGAAACAGAACGTAAAGAGTCGAACCTCGCCTCCACATCCGCGAGGAGAAAAGAAGGAAAGCAGACAGTCGCGGCTATACCGATACCAAGAGCCTAAGGGAGCTGCCCTCACAAGACCCATGGCCACCACCCTCCCAACACTCATCGCCGCCAACGGTGGAGAAAACTAGGGTAGGACAGAGAGAAAGAAGACAATACATTCTCTCACAAGAATCTCTAATCTATTTCTTATCTTTTAGAATAATAATAATAATAATAATAATAATAACAACAAACATTTGAGTGATCTATTGCATTATCATTCCAGATTCAACCATTTTTTATTTTTGATGATTCTTAGGGCAATTCCAACAGTGGCTTTATAAACCATTTATTCTCAGTCCTATATTCAGGCAAGTTCCAAGACCAAGACCTGTGGATCCCACTCCTACATCAATCCAGCTGAATAACCCGCATTAATTATATTTAATCAAGAATAGTCAAAATAACATCTATATATAAGACTTCATTGTTGGAGATGAGAAACGAGTCCTATATGAAGTGGGTCCTATAATGAGTAACACTCCAAATAAGACTCATGGTTAGAGTTGCTCTTAGTCTCTTACATCATGGAATCATGGATAGGTTTAATTGCTAATTTGCTACCTTAGGATTCACTACAGTGTCAATTTGCTACCATAACTTTTATTTATGCCAATTTGCTACCTTAGCTTTTATTTCTGCCAATTTACTACCCTAGATTCGTACAATTACAATTAACCAATTTGCTACCTTTTGTCATATGAATTGATCTATTTCTCCGTCCAAACATTATGTCTTTTGAAAATGTCGGATATCAAATGGCTAAATTTGAATATGTAGGTAAACAAATTGGTTAATATTGAAAGTCTAGAGTTATAAATTTGACATATGGTTAGCAAAATGGCTAAAATAAAACATAAGGTAACAAATTAACAGAAATAAAAGCTAGGGTAACAAATTTGCTAGTGTTTTGTTGGCTCCAAATAGAAATTAATAAGTGACAACACATGGATATGATTATTAAACTATGAATTAGCAGAAATAAAACATAAGGTAATAAATTAACAAAAATAAAAGATACGGCAGCAAATTCGCATGTAGCCTTATGGGTATGATTATTGAATTATAAATTAATAAAGTGACAACACGAACGTGTGAGTGTCTTGTTGGCTCCAAGCGAACTTGAAATGACGAAAACATCCTTCCCTAAAAGAAAGGCACTGGTTCGTTGTACTTTTTTTTTTTGTTTTTTTGGTCTGATGGTTCGTTGTACCCCAAACACTGGAGAATCCTAACATTTCCAACAATTTAGCAGAAGAAGCATAATAGTAGATACCCTCATGCCCATCTCAGCAGAACATTCACAAGTATATCCAGTTTTTTTATACTTACTTCAATCAGTCAAAAAGTTCAAACCTTTCTTGCTCCCTCCCTCTTTAACTGATACAAAGTAAAACCCTTTCCACCATTTCCCATCTGCAAGTCAAGAACCCAAGAACCCATCTTCCAAATTCCTCAAGCCCATCAAAGAGACTCCCCACCATGACAGGTTAGTTATTTCTTTCACTTTTGCAATTGGGTTTACGGATTAGAATTAGATCTGCAATCATTTTGTTGTTGTTGGTTTTTTCAGGGATGATTTCAAACACAGCTGTGGTGGTGATGGGTTTCTTGGGAATGCTTTACATGGCAACTCAGCTTCCACCACCACAGACATCTGCTCTGCCTGACGATCCTTCTCCAACCTCACCAAGAATCAGGCTTGCTGATGGGAGGCATCTGGCTTACAGAGAAAGTGGGGTTCCCAAGAACAGATCAAAGTTCAAGATCATCATAGTTCATGGCTTTGGAAGCTCTAAAGAAATGAGTTTCCATGCACCCCAAGTAATATACATTAATCTCTGGTCTTGATCATTTTCTTGTTTGGGTTCTGATATATTTGTAGACTTAAGTTGGCTCCATAGGGAATTAGTGTAAGGAAATAAAGGGATATGTGAAAGCTGGTGTCATAAAAACTATGCATCTGGTGTCAATTTAGAAAATCTTTGAAATTAAGCATGAGTGAATTTGAAAGAAACTGCAGAAAGAGATGGAAAGCTGCTTTTATCATACACTTGTTAAACATGTTAAGAAGTTTTGCACGGGTTTGTAAGACTCATGTATGGTTTGTTTAGTCTTTAGAACTATATTAATTCAGAAAGATGGTTTAAAAAACAATTTAGAAATCGTATTATAATCTGGTTAAGGAAGCAGTACTGAAGTTTCAGTTTAAAGAAAAATGTCAAAATGAGATGAATTTTACGATGCTTCAGTTTCCCAGGAAATGATAGATGAGTTGGGGATATATTTTCTGCTATATGACCGGGCTGGTTATGGAGAGAGTGATCCAAATCCAAAGCGGTCAGTGAAGAGTGAAGCCCTTGACATCGAAGAACTAGCCAATCAGTTACAGCTTGGATCAAAATTTTATGTGATTGGAGTGTCAATGGGATCATACTCTACCTGGAGTTGCATCAAATACATCCCACATAGGTAAAACCCTCACTTTGGGTTCTGCTTACATTCATGACCTACTCGTTCATGTAGGAAAGTTTTGTCACTATTTACCGAAATTCATTTGTGTAGGTTAGCTGGTGTGGCTTTTGTAGTCCCAGTTGTGAACTATAGGTGGCCTTCATTTCCAGACAATCTGATAAAGGATGATTACAGAAGAAAACTAGTCCAATCAGCACTCTGGTTTGCAGAATATGCCCCTGGGCTGTTGCGATGGTGGGTGACTCAGAAATGGCTCCCTTCAACTTCTGTCATGGAAAGAAACCCGGTATTCTTCAACACCAGAGACATTGATGCCCTCAAAACAGCCCCAGGCTTCCCAATGCTCACTAAGGTAACCATATCTTGATCTTCCGTATCCAACTGTTACCTAATTAGACACCTAAAACTATGTTCTTGTTTACTAATGCAGGATAAATTACGGCAAAGAGGGGTTTTTGATACTCTGCATAATGACTTTAAAGCAGCTTTCAGCCATTGGGATTTTGATCCGATGGATCTGAGTAATCCATTCCCGCAAAATCAGAGCGCCGTCCACATATGGCAAGGTTATGAAGATAAGGTTGTGCCATTTCAACTGCAAAGATACATTTCGTCAAAACTACCCTGGATTCAGTATCATGAAGTTCCTGATGGTGGGCATTTGATCATCCATTATGCAGGTTTATGTGAAGTCATTCTCAGGACACTTTTGCTTGGTGAAGAATCACTTCACTACAAACCTATTACAGCCAAAACTGTATCATAAATGTTAAATACTAAACATGTTGACTGTGTAGATTGATTCATTTAGAGAATCACAGCATGTACATTTGTGATTGGAATGTTTGAAGAGAAAATACACAGTTCATTCTTTATAGGCTCCAGTATTGAGCATCAAATAGCTAAACAATGAAATAGTCACACATTGGTTCTTATTTCTTAGAGACTGAATCAAAGTAAGAATGAAGACGAATGCTATTCCTGGAGAAGACAGTTTTTCATAAACTGTTTAAAAGAGTCGAGCATTAACAAACAAGAAAATATTCTCATCAGCCGAAATGGGACAAGAATAGAGAAATACTTTCAATTTATAGAGATTAAAACGATATCCTGTGTATCAAGTCATATCTAGCTTAATTCAAATTTCTAGGAGGATGCATGTGATCATTTGATGCAATGAGTTGTGGACTGTGGTAATATTTCAGTTTAGTGCATTTGAAACATGCAAGCATTTTGCATATGAAGCATGTACAAGTAAGAAAATGACTATCGGAATATTAACAACTAGCTTCATTACTTGTTTATATTCTTTCGATGGTATGGTCGTAGAACTTCGAAACATCTCTAGATATCTGCTACATATAACCAAGGGAACTAAAAACGTAATTGCATTCTCAATAGGCAAACTATATAACTGAATGTGGGAGTCCATATGAAAATGTATACTTTCTTAACTCGACGGTATATTTCCCAGCACAAGGGGAGAAAACACTGCAATTAACAGTGCCAATGTCAAATCGTTTAAAAACAGAAAAGCTTGGCGTGGAAAGGTTATAAACAGGAATAACTGGCATTAGCAGAATAAAAGAACAACTCTTTGCATGAGTATGCAAGCATGCTATGTGTAATTGTGTAAACAAAGACCTATGCACACTTTTGTGATCGCTATATACCAGCTGATCGAGAAAGGGTGGTCTTTCCGATCACACCCATTCCCACAAAAGGGAATGATACATCTTATCCTATAGCAAGAGTTTGATGATGGTCTCCTTATCCTCATTTCTTCCATACACACTAGACTCTTTGGATCACAGAAGTCGAAGGCAGTGTGTGAGAGAGATTCTTTGCCTGGCAGATTGTTTCAGATTTCGGAACAAGGACACCTGGTTGCCTAACATCATTATCATCGCACTTGAAGACCTCAACTAGCATATTTCGCATTATGATACTGTCAATATGTTAGGTCTTTTATTTTTGGATTCTGAGAACTAAGCCTGCCGATCTGAACATTAAAAATGAGGAGCTGGACAATGGCTTAGACAAATAATTAGTGATGTCACCGAGCTCCAAAGGTCATTCTTCAAAATTTCTGAAGTTTTTTTTTAACTAAAATTACGAAAATACATAATAACAGGGATTTGCTACACTACCACGCCTACGCTCAATACATAATAACTACATAACAGTGATCTAGAGTAAGGTTTGAACCCAATCTACCCATTACCACTTACCAGGTCACCAGGGTATATACAAGGTTATGTAATAATTTCAGTGAGAAATGAACTTTGCTACTTTTTCTGGGTCGACTGAAATGGATGAAGCTTCTGCCTTCCTTGCTGCTGCTCTAAAATATAAAATGGAAACTAAGCATGTTTCTTTCATTTTAGAAGATGAACTACAGCATCAAAGCTGAATTCTTCCCCAGGTTCAAAAGAGGCTTCAAGATCTTCAAAGCTTTGCTCCACTCTCAAGTCCTTGCTGACTTTTAAACATTCCTGCAGCCATCAAAAGGGTGGGAAAGAACAGTACAAACTCAGGTCTCAAGATTCATTGGACTTGGAAACAAAAAAGTAAGAAATGTAGACAAATGCTATTCCAGAAATTACTCATCAGTCCGAAGGGAGAAAAAGTCAAGAAATACTTTCAATATATAGAGATTAAGAGGGGCAGTCCTGTGTATCTTTCCATATTCATTTGTGTTCAAGTCATAACTAACTTCAGTCAAATTTCTACGAGGATGTGTGGTCTTTCTTTCAATCATCTGTAGGTCCATCATCCAATCATTTCATTGAATGAAAACATAAAATTACATAAGACTCAAATGCAAGTTAAAAGTAGTCCTGCCACCACATTATATTACAATCATGGTTAACAGTTCTCTGTGGGTTCACCTTTTCAGTGAATAATATAAAAGTATCAAAACTATAGTTCAGTTATTTCAAATGAAATCTGATCGGTTTACTAGTGATAGAACTTTGATGCAACGAACAGTCTTGGAAAATTTCAATCACCAAAAAGCAATCTGATGCATTTGAAACAAGTGTGCTTATTCACAGTTAAACTAAAAAAGCAACATGCGAGCTCCCTTACGAAGCATGTACAAGGAAAGGGAAAAACAATCAGAATATCAACAGCTACCTTCTCTACATATTCAGCTACTGTAGAGTTGATCACTTTCTTGATTACTTGTTTATATACTTTCGACGGTCCAAGGACTTCAAGCAAAACATCTCTAGGTATCTGCAAGTAAAAACAAACAGGAATTAGAAATGCAATTGCATTCTCGATTGGCAGAATATATAACTTGGTGTGGGTGTGGGTGGCCGTTTAAAATGTGGATATTTATAACTCAGCGGGAGCGCCCCAGCATAAGGGGAGATAGTTTACAGTTGCAGAGGTAAAAATCAAACACAGACAGCATGGCTGAGACGGAGAAGGTCAACCACAAGTTACTAATTGGCATTGACAGAATAAAAGAACAACTCTGAGCAAGACAAGTGTCATAACTCCACCCAGAAGGCAGGAGTGCTACTACAAGAACCCTTAGAACATGGGGATTGAAACATTAATATAACTATATATCCACAACTCAAGGTAGAGGCTGTGCCCAGCTCTTTAAGCTAGGAGGTATAAGAATCATGTGAGGCCAGTGAGAGTTGCAATTAACAAATAAATGTCAATGCAGTATAATGTATCTTTCATTACAGTAAAAACAAATTCCATTTAGATACTTGGAGTCGGAAACTTACATTCGGTGTTTTCCCTGGTAGTTCAGATTTAGTTTGTCAGCAACAAATACCGAGAGAAAGAGATAAAGAAGAACATTAAGTTAGAGTTGTCTGAAAAAAGGAAGATAATGTACAAGAAAATTACACAAGAAAAAGAGATCCACAACCCTTCTTGGTACAAGTCTCAACAATTCGTTCGATTGTCAAAATTACCTATGCTCAAGCAACAAAAAGGAAGAGTCAATGAGCTTTCCTCCTCTTTATCGTCTTGCACTTATTTAGCTCAAACAAGCTTCTATTGATAAGATTTATTTACTTTGAAAGAAATTTCCAAAAAGAGGTGGATCAGACATCAATTCACACACCGATACAAATACCAACCAAAGAAGAAACAAACACCAACCACAAGACCACAGAATTAACAAATTCTGCATTACACTACAAAAAAAGAGGAGCAAATTCCTAAAGAAAAGATAAATCGAAGACCATATAGATATCAAAACAAAACTACATCAGACATATAATGATGAGGCTAAGATCTTTTGCGCAAAATTTAGTTTCAACAAATGAAATTGAAATCCGAGCTGAGTACTGAGGGCGGGCATCAACCCTTTTTAATAATAATTAATAAAAAAATTATTAGTTAAACAACACACACGTATAATTTCTCCCCTAAAAGAATGAATCTGTATCTTTCGCACAAAGTCACACACTTGTCTAAAATGCCCCGGCTCACATTGCATTCCATAAACACCCTTACAGAACTTGCAACACAAGAAAATGTACCGTTCTAGGTGTTCTAAATCTGATGTCACACACACACACACACATCCCAATCTTCAGACATAAGCTAAATGAATTTATTACCGGTAAAAGAAGGTATATGCGCATAGTGCACAAATAAATAAATTTAGTATTTTGGTAAAAGTTGAGTAAGAAATGAATGGAATGAGTTATCTGGTGGTAGAAATTGGAGTCTCTGTATACATTGTGATCCATAAAATATAATTATCAACTTTTTTTTCATTACGTGACTACCCAACTGACACAAAACTGAACCAGCATCCGGTACGAGAAGAAAAGTCTAATATCCTATGTCTATGGAAATGTATTGCAACACAACATGAACTCATATCTTTTTACTTTTTAGACTGAAAACCTGAAGTGGGTGTATGTTTTTATACAGCTTTTCTTTAACTTATGCAGCCATATGGCCCACAAAAGGCAACTAGCATAGATCAGTTTGTAACATCATAGAGCCGATAAATTGGCAATGAAGACTTGTGAAGAATGAAGAAAGCCATAAGTGTGTTATACAAAATAAAAAAGCAAAGGTTCATTTTTCAATTATTCACAAAATTAAGAGCCTACCTCCTTTCACTCTTCGAAATCCGGGTATTGGCTGAGCGGCAGCAACCATTTTGTCAAAAATGTGATCAAATATTGCTTGAGTTTTGGTCCCAGATACCTCTACGCTTATCTGATTGCAAATGTGTGATTGTTATGTGGTGGAAATCTAGAAATATCAACAAAAAATTATGGCCATCTAGACTAGAGCACTGTATATGATCAACCTAAAACAAACAAAGGGTGTCATCTTGATCAACCGGTTATACTTTTACATTAGCTTAGCAAACAAAGGGCGACCAGAAAAAAAAAAGGCTTAGCAGGAATCCAGGGATCATCCCATATTTTGTATCATGGTAGCACTTTCCATTTCCCCAGTGCCATGTAGGAATATATGGGAGTAAACTCCCACTACAATAAATAGAAGCTTCTGTATAGAACTAAAATTGTCATCATACCTTTAATTCACCAGAACCTGAAGTAGTTGCAGTAATAGACAAGTCTTCAGATTGAGTAGAGGATACTCCAATGTCTTCTGTGCCTAAATTGAAGAAAAAAACAGTTCACAAACTACAAAAGTACTTGCAGAATGCAGTAGGCAGAAATCTAAAACCACAAATATAAGAACTGTTTGGTCAATACTTAACCAACTATACCTGATAATACAGCACAGATAGCAGGAAGATACTTGAGACTTTTCCTGTAAAACAAAAACAAAAATTCGGGAAAATCAAATATTGAAAGATAAACAACTCCACTTGGTAATCAAAACCAAACCATCAGTATACATAAAACAAAATCCACTAAAAGCTTCAAATAAGATGAAACAGAGATACAAGCAAGTAAGAAATCAAAGTCTCGGGACGATAACATTTATACCAAGTAGTTTACTCATTACAATCAAAGTTTCCCAATGCTTCTATCTAATGTACACATTTGTACAACATTAAACAACCTCAACTGATTTGAAATAACCTTTTTTGTATTCCAAATTGCTATTACAGTCACAGTGTTGCTATCCAAAGTGTGAACTCTCAAGTCTTATACACAATGCAGCAAGCTAATGAAGCTATGAATTGTAGATAGGGAAGAAAGCTTACCCACTAAACAGAACATGGGGTGTGGAAGAGAACCCAACTCTTGTAGCATGTTGGCAACCAAGAGCACAACTGCAGTAGCTTCTAACAGAAAATTGCTGCAGAACGATGAGGATGACATAAGATGAAGGTTTGAGCTTTAATGGGTAAAATAGGGAGTATGAGAATTACCTTGGGGGTTTGAAGTGAGGTCATAAAGTGTGAGGAAACTGCGGCGGTGGTGGTCGTCGTCGTCAGTGTGGCCATGGTGGTGGCTGTAATTGAAATAGAAAGGAAAATCTTATCCGTCCAAATACGGAAAGGCCTCTTTGAAATCTTTTCCGGCAATCAAAACCTTATATTTCTTTTTCTTTTTTCTTTTCAATAAATTACACCTATCATTTAAGAAATTTTATTAACACATCACTAATTAGTAGATACACGTCTCATACTTAATACATCACCCATTAATTTTATTGTTTTAACATTTTACTAGATACACATACCCAAACTTTCTACAATACCTTTATTTGAATACACAACTTATTGACTAAATACACGACTCATTGACTAAATACACATACTTTTCTAGATTTGCTACTCAATTTATTCAAAAAAAAAAAGGTTCATATTAGTGAGATTTTTCTCAAAATGTTTCATTTTTCCTCGTACTATTTCACCTCATTGACATCTTTCTCGAAAGTGTTTATTTTTCTCTAAAGGGTTTCACCTTGTTAAGATCTTCCTCGAGGGATTTTCTTTTATTAACACCATCTTCATATATGGTGTCAAAATATTGGTACTCGATTCAAGCTAAAAATTAAAAAGTGTTAGAAGTACAATAATTAATATGAATGTCTTAAGTGGGATATTTTCTTTACTTTTGATATGAATGTCTTTTTTTGGTCATTTTACAGACCCACAAAGTCTTATATAATTTGTACAAAAAAAAAAGATGTGTATCTAGCATTTAAGGATGTGTTAATAAAATTTACCCTATCCTTTTCTTGGCTTAAAATTTATTAAAAAATGTTATAAAGTAAAGAAAAAATAGAGAGAAGAAGTCATCTCATTCATTCTCATTAGTCTCCTTATATAGAGGTAAGGTTTACATTACAGTACATAACTAATAAGTAATTACGTGAACAACCATATAGATTATAATATTTATAACACCCCCCATTGGATATCCATCATTGAATGATGAAATTGAAAGCGCTTAATGTTGTCTCGTTAAAAACTCTGTCAGGTAATAAAAACCCAGTGGGAGAAAAATAACACTGGTCGAAGGAGAAAAAGAGTACAACACACATATGTCTTAGGTAACATACTTCTAGATGCTCTCCCTGATGAGAATCTCCCATGAGTGTTGCAAGCTTCATGCGCGGTAAATAACAGTTTAATTGTTCATCACTAAAGTGACACCATGCGTGGTTTGCATATAGGGCCATCATGAAATTTCAAACTTGCAAAGTTAAAACAATACCAACAGAGCTAGACGATTTTTAGTACGTCTTACCTCATTTAGTCATATGATCAAATTCATACACTAAGTAATAGCTAGACAACATAAGCAAATTGACATTAAAACATTGAAATATCTTATGGCTTATCTAGCCATACACATCAATATCTTTGTGTATTGATACGTCTCATGTAATCTCTTCAACAACTCTAAGTAATTCATAACTTCGAAAGTTGGAATATATAGCAACATAATGATCATAATTCGAATTTGATTGTGTAGTCCGATCATAGTACTCATTGGGGCAATTTTGATCACGTTAGCTATAACGGAATGAGTATATATGAGCTAACTTTAGACTATTTGATTCCATGAATTAGCTTCAGGCTCTCTTAAGTATTCATGGATTGAATTACATTAGAATCATTCATGTACTTTAATCTTTTAAGGATTTGACAAGCGATACGCTTGTAATGACACTTCATTTTTGGGAATTTGCTTTTAGCAACGTGTCTTTTATGATCCTCATAATATACGATGAAAAATGCTGTAAGTCTCTCGTCAATAAGAATTATATGTAACCCTATACTTACAAAAAATTATCATGTATAAGGAAAGATATTCATAATTCCCATGTCTCTTGTAGACATTATCCCATAGTGATTTATTTTCACTATGATCAATACCCTTTTTGTATCATGTAAGGTTTAGAAAAGAATAATTCGATATGGTTTGGAATGGTTCAATGTATTATTCTTCTCCGAATTTTATAAAGAGATACAATCATAACTTTACCACGAAAATATTTCTTACATCTACACCTACACATACAAGAAAAGTAAATATATACAAAATATTCTACACTCCCCCTCAAGTTGGTGCATAGATATCGATCATGCCCAACTTGCCAACCGAGTTGTCAAACACTTTCCTTGACACTCCTTTTGTGAGAACATTTGCTAATTGATATTCCGTATAAACGAAAGGGAAACGAATGATTTTCCTGTCCAAGTTTTCCTTAATGAAATGCCGATCTACCTCCACATGCTTCGTCTGGTCATGTTGAGCAGGATTATGAGCAATTTCAATAGCAGACGTGCTATCACAATGCAAGTCCATGGGTTTCTTGAGTTTGAAACCCAATTCTTTCAATACATTACGAATCCATAGCATCTCACAAACTCCATGTGCCATACCTTGAAACTCTGCTTCAACACTTGATCTTGCAACGACTTTTTGTTTCTTACTACGCTAAGTTACAAAGTTTCCTCCAACAAATGTAAAATACCCAGATGTAAACCGTTTGTCAGTCTTATCACCAGCCCAATCAGCATCTGTGTACCCTACAACTTCCAATTCACCCTTCTTTTCAAACAACAAGCCTTTTCCAGGTGTCATCTTAAGATATTTCATAATACGATACACTGCATCCATATGCTCTTCGCTGAGACAATGCATAAATTGACTAACCACACTCACATCATAAGCAATATCAGGTCTAGTATGAGAAAGATAAATAAGTCTCCCTACTAGACGTTGGTACCTTCCTTTATCAGTTGGAACTTGATTTGGATAGATGGCAAAGTTGTGATTCATCTCAATTGGTGTCTCAACAGGCTTGCAGTCAAGCATTCTGGTCTCAGCTAACAAGTCAAGTACATACTGTTTACGCCTAGATTAATATTTTACTGGACAGTAAATGTCTATGTGAATATTAATTACATTCTTGGTCCATGTCATACCGGCGAGCCCAAAGTTCTCTAAGTTTACAAATGTTGGCCTGCCAGTGAGATCACGCAAGCCGAGTTAGACTTCACGTGGAACGAACTGCATGCGAACTGGAACACTTAGCTCGCACGCGGAATGGACATAGGCGGACTACGCAGTTCGCGTGGAACACTTAGCTCGCGCGCGGAATGACTTCGCGCGGAATTACTATTCGACACTCCGCGTAGGCGAGGCGAGATTGACTCTCCACGTAGGCGAGGCGAGGCGAGCTGGCGAACTGGCTCGCGTAGAAGACTTCGCGAGGAAGCAACATGCGGAGTCTGCGCGCACCACGACAAACGTTGAAGACTTTTACAAGTCTTTGACATGCTTCGGGCCAATCCCTGTGGCCCATTAAATATAAAAAGCCCTTTTAAGGCTCGCGAGCTGTAATAGCCCGCGAAATGGAAGTGAGCTTCAGTAGCACGCGAGATAGCTTTTTGTGACAGCCCGCGGGATGAATTTCAGTCCGCATAGGACTCTACAGTTGGCGGCGCGGAAGCAATGCCCTATGCGCGGAATGGAGTGTGCAAACTGGACATGTGTCACAAGATGGTTGGTTCGCATGGACGGATCAGTGTCCTTGTGCAAATAGGGTTTCAGAGTCCGACTTGGATTCTAATTATACTTTTATTCTGCCGCAAGTCGAACTACTATATAAGGGGGCTCGAACCCTAACAGAAGGACTCTCTCTCAAACAATACACAAAAACACAATACAAACTGAAACCAGTTACCCTTCGAGCTCCTCGAAACCCTAACCCTAAGTGCGCCACCGCCTAGGTTTCTTCTCCAGAGCCCTCCGGACTCTACCCCCCCCCCCCCGACTTCTCTCTGAACTCCCTATAGTTGCTCTGCTCGCGCCGCCGTGAGTATCGATCGCTTGTGCTCGTAAATCCTCGTCTGAGGTGGCACCTGTAACCCCCTTCGCCTAATCAAGAAGTCAAGCGCACCCCTACTATTCTTTCCTCGTCCGCGAGGTGGCACACCCGCAACACTCCCCCTTTCTCTTTGTTCGCTAGAAACCTCTGCTCCGCTCGCTGAGGATCGTGGCCAAAACACATACTTTTGCTAGGATAAAGAAATCCCCTTCTTTGACCTTGCAACTTCAATATCAGGTCTAGTATGAGAAAGATAAATAAGTCTCCCTAATAGATGTTGGTACCTTCCTTTATTAGTTGGAACTTGATTCGGATAGATGGCAAGGTTGTGATTCATCTCAATTGATGTTTCAACAGGCTTGCAGTCAAGCATTTCGATCTCAGCTAACAAGTCAAGTACATACTTTCACTAGGATAAACAAATCCCCTTCTTTGACCTTGCAACTTCAATATCAGGTGTAGTATGAGAAAGATAAATAAGTCTCCCTACTAGACGTTGGTACCTTCCTTTGTCAGTTGGAACTTGATTCAGATAGATGACAAAGTTGTGATTCATCTCAATTGGTGTCTCAACAGGCTTGCAGTCAAGCATTCTGGTCTCAGCTAACAAGTCAAGTACATACTTTCGCTGGGATAAGGAAATCCCCTTCTTTGACGTTGCAACTTCAATATCAGGTCTAGTATGAGAAAGATAAATAAGTCTCCCTACTAGACGTTGGTACCTTCTTTTTTCAGTTGGAACTTGATTCGGATAGATGGCAAGGTTGTGATTCATCTCAATTGGTGTCTCAATAGGCTTGCAGTCAAGCATTCCGGTCTCAACTAACAAGTCAAGTACATATTTTCGCTGGGATAAAGAAATCCCATTTTTTGACCTTGCAACTTGAATTCTAAGAAAATACTTCAACTGTCCAAGGTACTTCATCTCAAACTCCTTTGAAAGGTACTTATGTAGAGCCTCCATCTTCTTTGGGTTATCTCCTGTAACAATCATATCATCAACATACACAATCAAAGCGGTGATCTTACCCTAATTACGTTTGATGAACAAAGTGTGATCTGAGTTGCTTTGTCTATAACCAAATGTCTTCATTGATTTGGAGAATCTTCCAAACCAAGCTCTAGGAGACTGCTTCAAACCATACAAAGACTTTTTCAACTTACAAACCTTTCTGACATTGCAAGGTCTACATTTGACTCCTGGGGGCATGTCCATATACACCTATTCTTCCAAGTTTCCATTGAGGAAACCATTCTTCACATCAAACTGTCGTAGAGACAAATCTTTAGTTGCCGTAAGTGAAATCAAGATTCGAACAATGTTGATCTTTGCTACAGGTGCAAACGTTTCTTCATAATCAATACGTTAGACCATAATTTACATATATTTGTATTCCCCTGGACTTTGAGTTTAACTTGTTTTTGAGTTCATTTTAGCTTTCACTAAATCATTTATCTATTTTTCTAGGTAAAATGCAAGAGTGAAGGAAACATTGATTTTTTGTATTAATATGAAGAATCGGAGCTAAGACGAATTGCGGTTTAATGTGGAGCAAAACGTAAAATCCTGAATTCCGGCAAATCATCACAAATGGCGGCTCACCACCACTTTTGGTGGTGTCATGGCTTTTCCGGTCACCATGAAGGAGGAGCAATGATGACAAATGAGATGGAGTAACATCTTTACTTTCATCATATTATTCCTTGGATAATAGACACCATCATGCTTTAAACATCATCATTGCCTATTCTAACCTATGTCATCATTTCCTTACCTTTTCTCTCGACTTTTGTGAGCTTTTCACCACTCTCACACTCTTCCTTCTCTCCCATACGGTTGAATTAGGGAAGATGACTGTTTTGGCTCTCTCTTTCCCTTATTTTCACTTATCTTTCTTCTATATAATAAGCATACATCTATCCACTACAACAACATCCACCCACTCACCCATTCTCTCTCTTTTCCTCCATCTCCTTCTCCCAAAATCCAAACCCATCTTCTTCCTCTTCCACTTCCAAACTCTATCTCCTCCATCACCACCACCATCTCTAAGCCCAAACCTCCATTAACACCACCACTACTACACCATTTCTCCACTCTCTATCCAATATCACTTTCTCCATCCACTCCATCTATTCACACAAAACATAGATCTAGCTTCATTACCTTTCATCATCAAGTATTCAAGAGCAAGAAAGAGAGGGAATCACTACCATCACCACCACCACCAAGACGTGAGCTTGGGGACAAATCGACACACCACTAAGCCAACTCTCTCCCTTAAACTCTAGATCTATTTTGATGTTTGATTTGATTATGGAGTTTGTTTATGTAATTATGAGTGAGTAGTACTTTGTTGGGGTTAGGGTTGAAAGCCCTAACCAATCTTGTATGGATTGATGCAATTTATGATTTGATGCAATTTTAGTTAACATTCCTACATGCTAGTTCAAAAGTTGAATGCATATGCTTAGAATTTACCACTTTAAATATGTGTGTTTGCCATGTCATGATATGATGTTTAGAGCTTGGTAACCTTTGAATGTTAAAGCATGAAAGCACACTAGGTGTGCATGTAGGGGTTGTGAATTACAATCACTTAGAGATAAGCTTGGTTGGTTTGCATAGTTTCTTCATCTCCAAACTTTATGCACTTAGGGTAATGCATTAGATGCCTAACCGGATTGAAATGCATGACTTAAGTAGTTAAGTACTACACCCGAGAGGGGTTGCTTGATACCACAAAAGGAGCATGTCCCTTGTCATACCCGAGAGGGATGCAAGGAGAGAAATTGGTTGATTAGCTTAACATCATTCATAGTGATTTGCATTAATACTTACAAGAGAGGTTAGTGGTAGACAATTCGAATCCTAACACCATTCATTAGACCACTAGTTTAGTTTAGAGTAATTTAGTTTACATTTAAGCATTTAATTTAGTTTAGTTAACTACTTCAAAAAAAAACCCAAAATCAAATCACTACTCCATGTTGCACATACTCACCATGAGTCTAGATTTCCTTATGTGTTTAGGTTTGTGATTGTACATTTGCATATTCTAGCTCTCCTAAGGTTAACACCCTAGCTAGTGAAAGGAATCCAATCCTTGTGGGTTCGACAACCTTTCTTAATCCTTATACTATTACTTGTACCCCTTATACTTGAGGGTGGCTTTTTGCCTAACACAATCCCATAGCGTTGGGTGTATCCTTTGGCAACTAATCTTGCTTTATACCTGTCAATGCTCCCATCGGCTTTGAGTTTAACCATAAATATCCAACGGCATCCAACGGTCTTCTTTCCAATAGGTTTATGAATAACATCCTAGGTTGAGTTCTTTTGCAAGGCTTCTAGTTCTTTATTCATCGCTTGAGTCCACTTTGGATCCGCCATTGCATCATGTACAGTACTAGGAATAGAAACACTGGATAATTAATTAATGATAAGAGCATGTGACCCGGACAACCTATGGTTAGACATGTAATTAGCTATAAGATATTTAGCTTTGGCTTTGATGTCTAGTTCATATTTGGAATACCCTTGGTAACCCTCTGTGATTTCCTAGTTACAATATTATCTACCCCAGATAATTGGTTTGTATTTAAAGGTACCTGAGGAGGAACATTCGTAGCGGATTCTTGGGTTGATGGTGTAGAGAAAGGGAAACTATTTGACCTAGAAGAATTCGGAATTTCAGGGACGACATTTGAAGGCTCAGCAGTCAAATTGATGGGTTTGTCGTGCGGGTCCCCTGATAAAGACGTTGTTTCGTTTTTACCGACACCATCTGCAGCACAAGGTGTGTCAACTAGTGGCTGCACGACATGTGGCGAGTTTAGAGTGCCTTCCAGCTGTGGTCCAACACGTGGGTCGTCGTCCTCCTCAAGCTGCACGACACATGGCGCCTGTGTCTTTCCTTTAACGCGGCTCGTCTAGCTCGGCTGGCTCGGTTGGGCATCACTTGAGCATGCGCCTGTGTCAGCACGTAGGCTTGTGTCAGCCTCAGTAGCTTCTGTCTCTTTGTCCTTCTCTTGCGTGTCTTTGTTATTTGTGGTTTCTCTGACTCTAAATCTCGACTTTAATGCTTCTAATTCTTCAAATTCTTCGAATTCAAATAAATTTTGGGAATTCCTTTCATATCAAGGAAGAAAATTTCGATGATTACGGAAATTTTGACCCTCCAAAATATGGAAATTTCGACGGAAATTTCAGGAAAATATCCATTGTAGTTAAAAAATGAGAAAATTGACGGAAATTTAAAGAAAAACAAAGAAATTTTAAATCAAACTTTAAGAGATGTTTGTTTTCTATATTATGTACTATATTTGAAATGAAAACCTTGAATAAACATTGATCTATAGGGAGTTGTAGTAAGTTAAGCTGAAAGGCTTAGTGCTGAACCGTTAATAATTCTTAAAAGTTTACTTTAAACATTTTTTTTTTGATGGCTAGAAACCCAAAGGGAGGCTAGGCTATCACGTCTTATATACATATGATACATTTCACATGAAATTACATGTGCTTTAAGACCACGTAGAAGACTTATGAGGTACAAAATTTTCACTAGTATTGGTTGGAAATATCGGGATTTTTTTGGAAATATCGGGAAATATTGGAAGTTTCGGACGAGAAATGCTTAGGAGGGGAAAGATATATCGCTAGGTGAAAAAAATGAAAATTTCGGCGAAATATCGCCGAAACTTTCGATTTTTTCTTCCTTGCTTCATATGCCCTCTCCCCTTGAAGGGAAGACTCTGATACTCCCCCTGAGTAATAAGGCTCAGATTCACGAAAAGAAACATCAAGGGATACATGCATGGTGTCTGTAAGAGGATCATAACATCTATATCCCTTCTGAAAATCTGCATAACCCACAAAAATACACTTCCTTGCACGGGGATCAAGCTTACTGTACATCCAAATGCACAAGGCTCCAAGTTAGGCAACGAAGGAATCGAGAGAAGTTTCTGAAGCGGTTGTAGAGGGTTTTGACATTCAATAACCCAAGAAGGGGTACGATTAATGAGGTAGGCAGCAGATGTCACAGCTTCTCCCCAATATTCTACAGGTACATTCATGCCAAACAAAGAGGCACGGACAACTTCAAGCAACTGTTGACTTTTCCTCTCTGCCAATGCATTTTGCTGAGGAGTATAAGTATTTGAAGTCTGATGTCGAATTCCATGTAACTGCATAAACTCTTGCATATGACCATTAATATATTCTCTGTCATTGTCAGACTGGAAAACTCGAACAACCTGTTAATATTGTGTGGACACCATCTTATGAAATTCTTTGAATCTAGAATAAACATCGCTCTTGTTTTTCAATAGAGACACCCAAGTCGTACGAGTACAATCATCAATAAACGTCACAAAATACCGGGCGCCAGAGAGAGAAGAAATTTCTGCAGGACTCCACACGTCAGAGTGAATCTTCATAAATTGAACAGGACTTTTATTTAGGCTTGGTGAATGTGAAATACGGTGGCTCTTGACCAGTTCACATATGTCGCAATGAAAATCTGGATAGTCGACACCAGAAAATAATTACGGTTGCAGCTTCTTAAGATAACCGAAGTTTAGATGACCTAACCTGCAGTGCCAAAGCCACACATCTTTCTTAGCACTCTCAGCTCTATTGACCTGATTAGCTTGACCCAAAAACTGCATATGTTTCTCTCCTAACTTTGTTACATCTAGGCAGTACAATTTCCCCTTTCCCACTCCATAACCCAAAATTCGCCGCGTCAGAATGTCTTGAAATACACAGAAAGACGAATAAAAGGTGACAATACATGATAATTCTTGAATGATTTGGCCAACTGAGAGAAAATTGTATGACAATGAAGGGACGACTAATACAAAATCAAGGGTTAATGTGTTTGATAGGACAATAGAACCTTCTCCGGTAACCGGAGTTGGAGTACCATCAGCGGTAGAAAACAATATTTTGAGAGGAGGGTTTTAATTTTTTCAAGAGGCTAGGATCGTTACACATATGATCAGATGCTCATGTATCAATAATCCAGGACCTATTTATAGATACCTTACCATTCACACTTGACTATGCGACGTTGAAGGCATTGGATGGTTGGTCTTCCTCTGTAGTGGCTATGACAGCTTTTGCTTGATTCTTTCGAGGTTTCTTGGTGAAATCCCACTAATTCGGGTACCCAATAGTTTCAAAGCAACGTTGCTTGCTATGACCTAATACTCCACAAAGCGGACATTTTGAGTTCGCATATGAATTTGGTTTGCATGGAGACGGGCATGGTGCGGTGGTATGGTAGTTGATTTGGTGTGCCATTTTGGAGGTTTGGTTTTTGAGATTCAATGATTCGGGAATTATGATTTTGATTTGTTTGTGGTGTGATTTGGAATTCAGGTTTGGTTTTGGGATTTGAGAATTTTGTGTGTTTTTATGGTGATTTGTGGGGTTTTTGGTACGCATGGATTTGTGGTGTTTTGGGTGTAAATTCAAAGGATCGAACCTGGCAAGCTTTGATGCCAAGTAGAAAAGAATGATTCGATATGGTTTGGAATGCTTCAATGTATTATTCTTCTCCGAATAGGAGCTTTATATAGAGATACAATCATAACGCTACTAGAAAAATATTTCTTACATCTACACCTACACATACAAGGAAAGTAAATATATACAAAATATTCTACAAAATACCGTAAGTCTATTGTCAATAAGAATTCTATGTAACCCTGTACTTACAGAAAATTATCACGTATAAAGAAAGATATTCTTAATTCTCATGTCTCTTGTAGACATTATGCCATAGTGATTTATTTTCACTATGATCAATACCCTTTTTGTATCATGTAAGGTTAAAGGTCTAAGTATCTCATCACGTTTCAAATATTTAGTTTCATTGGAATTGTCTCTTTCCAATTTGGCAAATAATATGCTTTGTCGACATGCATAATGAAACGTGGTACAACATCATACAGTCCTTAATGGTCTTTGGTAGCTACCGTTTGTAATTTGTCATAGATGATCATCATTCATAGATCCAACACATTCTTATATGCATGAATATGATTTTTGGGTACCCATGCCACTTCTGGGGTAAATATTGTCATTTCAAGGACATATATCTAGCAAATGTAGATCTTTTACTTGTAATATCACATAGAGCATTATAGGACCTGCATAATCTTTCTTTTTCAGGAGCATAAAACTTTAGACCTGGTAGATACATTTCACACAAATTCACGTTGTTATTCAAATGACAATAGTCTTATTCTCCCTCTAACGGCGGGAAAACTATCATATTATGACCATGTGCAAAAATGCGTTTCAAGCTCTATCACTTTCTTTCGAGTGAGATATTCACTGACTGGTGGCGAACCAAAATCAAGTTTGAGGTCAAAAATATTAAATTTCATGAGTATCAACCAAGATATCATTCTCTAAAGGTATACCTACAATCTTTGTATGTGTAGCCATATTAGGAACTTTAACATTGTATAATGACATTCTCTTTAGGAGAACCATGTCATTTGGATACATATGTATCCCGCAAATCAAATGGGGTATAGACTATTTAAGTTAATATGGATGGTCTCACAGACTTTAATGCAAGCAGAAAACAGTGCATCTAGCATATACTTTTCTCACAATCTTTTATCAAATCACTATATGATGATATACTTCTCAAAATCAAAATGAGATGGTAGTTAAACAACCCACACCAATTTACATCGTTTATTCAGGAACAATCTCTCTCCCCCTCATGACAGGAGGAGTGTCTCATAAGGTGGCAACATAATTGCAAAGAGTATACTTGTACTCGTGCATCATAAATTTAGACCAATAGTTAGAAATTGCTTATCTATATTGATGCCAATATGCCAATATGACTCCCCCTCAAAACTCCATGTTTGAGGTTGGCAACATTAAAACTTCAAGATAAATTGTCCAAATATATATACTCGAAACTTAAGATTTGAGTCTGCATGGTTAGAACTCCAAGTTCTAACGTGGATTGAACATCTAGGTCACACTAATTTGTATTTTGTACTCGAAGCTTCGAGTTTGAGTTCGAATTTTTACTATTAAAACTTCATGTTCTACAGTACAATATTGAAACTTCTGGTTCAATATTACATGCATTCAAAATTCATATCTTCGACATATAAGGTTGTTGGCCCGTATGAATAACAATAAAATTTAAACAATATGTAATGTAATGTAAGTACATAACAAAATAAAGAAAATTGTAAAGAGTAAAAAGTAAATAAATTGTACACATGAAATTTCTGGTTCCATGAATGAATAAAATACACAGATCTTCATGTCTGGTTAACTTTATCAAATAATCTTGATTTCTCGATCTCCTCTAGTTACACAAGAACGTAATATGATATAAACCGAGGAACTTCAGACCCTCGTATAATTAGGGATCACAATATGTGGTTTCGATCGTTGTACAAGTCTAGGAACTTCTTACCCTTGCAAATTGTATAAGCTTTTTTTGTTATATTACTCTTGAGAAACTTCGAGCCTCTATGATTCGATCAAGAGACTTTAGGTCTCGATCTATGAACACAAAGTTCACAAATAGATGTAAACATGTGTATACTCTTAAGACATACAAATCGCATTATATTGTGAATTTGTACAAACCGAATCCAAAGTGATCATCAAAATTCACATTGTCATGTAGAGGAGGGAACCCCAGTCACTGAATTAATTCTAGAAGGCTTCCATCCCTCTTATAAAATTACATACAAATGATTAGAACCTCAGTCATATACTCAGTTGTATTGCTCCAAGGATCTTCTGGCCCTCGCAAAATGCATAGGTACTGAGGACAAATATGAGGAACTCCTGGCCCTCATATAATCGAATCAGCAAATATGATATATCGATTGGAATCAAACCTCCAGAACGATCAGAAAGAAAAACATACCTTGATTTCATTGTGTCATGAGAGATTTTTTAATTGATCTTTGCTCTAGTATGGAAATGCCTTTCCGAATTTGGATATAAGATATCTGTAAGGGTTTGTCCGTCTCTATCATCCAAAGATTGAACACAAACTAGATTTCATACACAATTTGGGATCTCATAAAAGAAAACTTGATTAAGGGTATCCACTATTGCCGTAAAAAAGAAAGGTTCCTTCAACGTGGAACTAAAATCATGGCAAGATTATATGAAAGGTTCTGTTTTAAATAAACGGATGTAATGTAACAAATTAACATGAATTAAAGGCATTACACAAGTCAATAAATAAAATCCTAATCGTATTAGATACCAAAGGAATGATGATCATGATCATGTGAGTAACAAACAAAATGAAAATCTTGATGCCGATCATATTAATAGAGCAATCAACATCATGAATTAAAAGAATAAGCTAGCAAATCAAACTCATAGATCAAGAACACCAGTTAAAAACAACATTTAAGTTGAACCGTATGATTTTCAGATCATCGTAGAGTCTAGAAACAAAAGAAAATTATGCGATAGTGCAAAGGTGAACAACAAAGAATCAATTCTAGATTTCTAGGGTTTTGTCGTTATCAACTCAAAGATAGAGTCGTGTTGATAACGTGTTATAAAGTAAAGAAAAAATAAAGAGAAGACACAGAGAGAATAGTTGAGAGGAGGTAGAAGTCATCTAATTCATTCTCATTAGCCTCCTTATATAGGAGGTATGGTTTACATTAGAGTACATAACTAATGAGTAATTACGTAGACAACCACATAGATTATAATATTTATAACAAAAAAAATTTATAAAAAAAAAACCTCTCAGAGAAAAATGCCCGAGTCATAGGTGTGACATGATATTGCAACATATGCTAATCCAAAGTTTGACCAAGACAGTAAGACACCCATGTACGTAGTCGGTCGTATTTGTTTACACAAACGATCGATATTTGAAGTTTAAATGCATTCGTTTATTTCCATTACAAGGCTTTGGTCTCTGATTTTTATTTTTTATTTTCTATTTTAAATAGAATCAGTGGGTTGTGATGCAATCACCAAGAACCAGCTGGGACGTGATCAATGCTGATCGATCGAGCACTTTCGATTTGGCTTTTTTCTACAAAAGAAACTAAGCTAGGCATATATGCAAGTGTCACCAGACGTGTCCAGAAACTGAACAACAATATATATTTTGCGTGAGGCCTTTTCATAACAGTTTCAATAGAAGTTCCTCCCATTCAAATCTGTAATGACCTCTGCTCTCCATTGAAGCATATCACTCTCCAGATCTCCACTTCTCCAGGTAATTAGTTTCATTTCCTTCTCTGTTTTCAGTATAATTAGCATCTGCCTCAGATTTTGTTGTTGTTTTTCTTTAGCTAGATATATAGATCGATATTTTGTAATAGTACGTATTTGATCCCTTATACTGTGATGAGAAAGATGGCCATATATGTCAATCTTCTCCTTCGATGAAACTGTAGTTCGGTGCAGAGTTGTCCTCGGTTGTTTTCTGCAATTCTGTGGGCTGGTAAAAGTGGTGAGTGACATTTGTATTGCATGCAGATTCTTACTTTTGCACCTCTCAATGCACTTTAATTACTTGAATGTCGACACTAGCCTGCAAATCCAATCCCTTTCGTGTACTGAAATTGGTTTCTATTATTACTTTTTCTGGTTTTCTTCTTGTTAGAGAAGAAATAAAGTCATTAGAGAAATTAATCAGGGTTATTGATAGAAAAGTCATATAAAATGTTTTGAGGTCTGCTCTTATGCAGGTAGGTAGGGAGTTAAAAAAAAGTATGTTTTGATTGAAAATTCCACCGCAGGAAGTTAATCAAATAAGTTGATTATTTATCTATCTCTTTCAATTCTTATGTAGATGCAGGTTCTAATTCAGACTATATGTATGCCATGATTGCATCCATTTTGTGCTAATCAAAATGGTGATGTCTGATGAATCTGGAGGCCTTGGCTATGACCAAAATGGGGATGGAAATGATGTTAAACCTCAACAACCACCACCACAGCACGAAAATGGGGAATCATAAAAACAGAATTCGATATTCTCGCTTACTCTTGATGAGATTCAAAGCAAGAGTGGGAAGAGTTTTGGGTCCATGAACATGGATGAATTCCTTGCCAGCATATGGAGTGTCGATGAAAATCAAGTTTGTGAAGAACAACCCAACCAAGGTGATCATGAGGACCCTTGCAGTAATGTGAAAGACACAATTTCAAAGCCGCCGGGATCTCTTTCGCGTCAAGGATCATACTGCATTCCTACCTCACTTTGCAAGAAAACTGTGGATTAGGTCTGGTCAGAGATCGACAAAACTCAACCACCACCCCCGCTTACTGACGTGAGTATTGATTCTGGACCTCCCCAGCGCCAACCATCAATCGGACAATTAACTCTGGAACATTTCCTAGTAAAAGCTGGAATAGTTCAAGAACGACCTCAGAACAGAATGGGAATTACTCACGGTGGTAATACTAATTGTAACATGGGAGCTGCAGCGGCACATATGGGGAATAATTTGAATGGTTCAGGCTATTTTTTTTTTTTTTTAAAGGGTTTGGAACCCAGTCTAACTGGGAGGCTCAGCCCCACATCCGGTTTCATTTATTAAATTAAAATTTTGCATCGGGAGGGACATATAACCTGAACCCTGAGTTACAAACGAAATATTACATAGATCCTTACAGGGCACATCCTGAATAATAGCAGGTGTTTCATCTAGACTAAAAACATCCAACTTATTACATCTAGCAAAGTGGGCTAATCTATTTGCCACACTATTTGCTTCACAAAAAACATGTTGCAAACATGTTGCAAGTGAAAAAAATTAAAAGCACCAACATACCTTTGGCAGTCCTCACAGTTTGTCCGGGAATGGATATGCAACTGCTCCATATCCAATGTTTAGGAGAGAATAAAATGGTTGTGGGAGAAGCATCTTATGGAGATACTAGTAGTGCAATTGAGAAATGTCATGGTTTGCCAGAATCTAGTGGGACAAACAACAAGAAGAGGATAATTGATGGTCCACCAGAGGTACTAGTGGAGCGGAGGCAACGCAGGATGATCAAGAATCGAGAGTCAGCAGCTCGGTCTCGAGCAAGGAAACTATATTATATAACATGGACTTTTTCAATTTAGAATTTAATCTTATGTGATTATATACTTATTGCAATGTAATCTCAATTCCAGAATAATAAATTTTATAACCATGCTAGAAATCATGGATTTATTGAATGTAAATGCTGAAAACAGTAAAGGAGATGAAGAAGGCTACATTGTGTCTGTCTTAATTAAGAGAGAATGAGGTTACAACGATACATATAAGACTTAGAATATAAAATGACGTAAATGCTCTTACGACTTAATTGTCATAAACGTAGCATATAATTAACAATAGACTTTTGATTGATCAACAACTAACATTGTCAAAATGTTAGTTGATTCTATGTCAATATTATGAAACATAAATTCTGAGCTAATTTATTACTTATCTGTAATATGAAGTACAAAACTATCCCCTCATTTTGGTTCACCACACACATTAGTATCTGTAACCTTACGATCCCTTTCAAATATAAAATTATTCTTTCATTTGTTTGATAACAGTCAAATGTTCAATCTCAGATTAGCTTGATTTACTGCTAGGAATCCTAGGATAGTATTTGAAGCCTGGACTTTGGCAATGAATTTTTTAACATGTGTGTCTATTTCAAAAGGGTAGTTTTGTAGTATGAAACTAAGTGCATTCATGTAACTTTAATACCTTATTGCTCAAACTACATAATTGATGCAGCATTTTCATTTCCAAAAAAAAATATAAAAATTGATGCAGCATTTTATTGAATGGACATTATCTCTCCTCATGATCAATACTATTCCACAATTCACAGGCATATACTGTGGAGCTAGAAGCTGAGCTGAATCAACTTCAAGAAGAGAATATAAAGTTAAAGCAATGCTTGGTACTAAACAAGAAAATCTCATTCCTTGCTTTGGAAACTGCCACAATTAGTGATCAAAGTGCACTAATGAAACATTTGTTTGCCTTTATTTGGAATAGGCTGAAATCGAACAGAGGCAAAAACAAGAGGTAAGTAACTTCAAATGAAGAAAGATAAGCTGCATATATATGCTAGTTATTATTCAATAATCTGTGTACCTATGAGGCTATGAGCAGGTCATGAGAAGAAAAGGAATTACAAAAGAACAAAAGCTGGCAGAAAAGTTGAGGACTATAAGGAGGGTGGCTAGCGCTTGAGCTGGCGATCATTGTAATTCAGGCAAAGTGAGGAAGATACTTGTGTATGTAAATGAGATATAATCTAAAATTCTAAATATGCACGTCATCAGAAGCATATGTAAAATTGTAAATCAATTGCTTCACTTCTATGTAGCAATAAGTGGATGGATGAATGTTCCTTCAGTATAACATGGGTTTAGAAATAAGTTGGGGGGGTGTTCTTTTTTCTTTTCCTGAGCTGAATAAGTGGTGGTGCTGTAGTGATTGTGAAATGAGTTGTCAGAGTGTTTCTGTGTTTTACCCAGTTGCAACATTATATATTTCTTTCCTATTTTATCTTTTCAAGGTTCAGCATTAGTTTTCACTCTTGAATTTCAGTAAGTTGGTAAAACGAACCAACCAACTACCGACCCCATCAACCGGTTTGATTCTGAATTTACGATAACTAACAACGGTGCACATACCTTAATACCTGAACAACTATATGAAGATTAATATGGTGATTGACTCTGTTTTCCTAGTCCTGGTTCGACCAGGAAACTACTTCTTTTTTTTTTTTGTGTGATTTTATGTGCTTGTAAAATTAGCCAAAGCAAGGAAACAAGTTCGAAAACAGCTAAAATAACTAGACCAGAAAAAAAATGTACAGGTGAAAAAATTCCAGTGCACACCACAGATACAAAGAGCATCTTGGTCTGTGAAAAAATGCATCTGGTATAAAGAGAAACAAGTCTATTTCGTGTTGTATCGGAAATGGCATGATGCTGGGATTGGTACTTATGTGCTGGACTGCCCTCCTCTTATATAGAGTCTTCTTGCCGCTGATATAACTGGGAATTTTCCCTTTGTGATGTCTTAGCTTGGTTTCTTTTTTGGGTCCTTTGGCCCTCTTATGTACCAAAAAAAGAAGAAAAAAAGAATTGAAGTAGCTAGTAACCAAATGTAGTGAAAGCTTGTTGCAGTTGCATTCCTGCAACAACATGAATTGTAATACAACCCAACTAGGCCAAAGAGTTATTGGACTATTTGAGGCTCCTTGACCTTGAAATGGGGGTAGCATGTTAATTATTACTAGTTTCCATAACTATTATATACCTGTTTTTAGTGGCTAACTGGTTATAGCAGTTCACACTGCAGTATAATTCTTGCACATGTTGGTTCATTATATATTTATATAGAACAGGTCGAAACAAATTGGAGTTGGATCAGAAACTGAGAAACTAATATTTAACATGGGGCAGTGCTACACTTTCATCATCAGCTCTGCCTCATTTTTCCCAGTGCTTAGCATAAGAGCCATTTTTCTGGGCTTTGCTCTTGGGAGTATATGGGAGGACCATTTTCTGGGTTTTTTTTTTGTTACAGAAGAAAAAAGACATGTGTCACCAAACGTGTCCAGAAACTGAACAACAATGTGGGGGCCGCATGAGAACCACATTTTAAAGTGGCAATGGCAGTTGCAATTTCTAGAGTCCCCTCCCTCTCGAATCTGCTGCCCTTTATAAGGGTGCTCTCTGCTCTACTACTCTCTAGCCTCCATTGAAGCAGATCACCCTCAGGTATGTCTTGCATGGTTCTCTTTTCCTCTTATATGTTCTTTTCTTCTTCAGAAATTTTGCTGGGTTTGATTTACTTAGTAATAATATGGTCTTATTCTGTGATATGGGCATATATGTCTTTCCTTTGTCCTTAATTATGTTGCTTTGTTGCTCAGTTCTGTGTATTGGTTTGTCTAGATTGCTGTGGATTAATGAAAAGCTGGTAAATGGCTTTGTTGCCAAGTTTTGAGCCTTCGTTTTGCATGCAGATTCTTTGTTTCACTTCCCAATCCACTTTTTTTGAATTTTAACAATAGTCTTCAATCCACAGACTCACTGTTCATGAATTACAGATTTCTTTGTTTCCGATCTAACCCTTCCAATTCCAAATGCATTGAAGTTGGTTTTTCCCCTCTTTTTTAGTTTGTTTTGTGAAGTAGAATAGAAATTAATCAAAACCAGGAAGAACTTTATTAGGGTTATTTCTAGAGATCTCATTTGAATGTTAATGCTGCCCCTCCACAGGTAGAGATGGACATTTCTAATTAGAATAGTTGCTTTTGCTTGAGAATTCCACTGCATGCAGAGAGACTCATAACTCATGAGTTTGGTTTTTTCTCTTTTTGGTTAGACAGGGGCTAGCTAATCAGTTTTCAGTTGAGTGTAAAAACTTAAAAGTTTGAGAATTCTTAACATGATTAGGATATTCCTTTCGATTTATGCTAAATTGCAAATAGTGTTAGTTTCTGATAATCTGAAGGCCTCGGCTATGATTACCGTTACTAATTTTAAACGGTCTCCATTCTCCATTGAAGTGAGATATCAGCTATGTGCATTTTCTTTTTCTTTTTTTACCTTGGATGGATTTTTTCATAAATGTAGTCTCAGTTTTTCTAGAATACTGTGGACCAAAGAGAGTGGTAATTGACATTTGTGTTGCATGCAGATTCTTGCTTTCCACCTATTTCTGCATTTTATTTGAATCTTGACACTAGTCTTCAGTACGCACAAGACTGTTCTTGCGTATACATTTCTCTTTTCCAAATCCAGTCCCTTCCATGCATTAACCTTTTTTTTATTTTTCCATTTCTTTGCACTTGTTAGATGAAGTAAGAAATTAAATCCTGGAAGAAATTTGTTAGGGCCAGGGTTAATTACTAGAATTGTCATATACAATGGTTGAACTTCTTCTTTTACCTTAGTGCAGATATCTAATTCGAAAAGTCAGTAATGATTGTTTAGAAGCTCATTAGTTTGATTATTTTCTCATCTTTTTTCTTTGCAGTGCAGCAGGGGCTAATTCAGCGGTCACTATCTTTAACATGGTCGCTTCCATTTTATGCTAATAAAAATGGTAGCTTCTGATGAATCTGGAGGCCTTGGATATGACCCAAATGGTGATGGAAATGATGCTAAACCTCAACCATCACCATCTCAGCACCAAAATGGGGAATCTTCAAAACAGAACTCGATATTCTCGCTTACTCTTGATGAAATTCAAAGCAAGAGTGGGAAGAGTTTTGGGTCCATGAACATGGATGAATTCCTTGCCAACATATGGAGTGCTGATGAAAACCAAGTTTCTTCAGAACAACCCAACCAAGGTGATCAGGAAAACCCTGCCAATGGGAAAGATACAACTTCAAATCCAGCCTCTCTTTCACAGCAAGGATCATTCTCCATTCCTACCCAACTCTGCAAGAAAACTGTGGAAGAGGTATGGTCAGAGATCGACAAAACTCGACCAACACCCCCGCCTGACGACATGAGTAATGGAGAACATCCCCAGCGCCAATCAAGCATTGGAGAAATAACCTTGGAAGATTTCCTAGTAAAAGCTGGTGTAGTTCAAGAATCACATTCTCAGAACCGAATGGAAAGTGACCCAATTCATCCACAAGGTGGTGATGCCAACAATTCTAATATGGCAACTTGCAGTAGCATGTATGGGGGTACAAGTTCTGAAATGGGGAATAATATGATTGGTTCAGGATATTTGAATCCCCAAAATGCTATGCCAAACAATCTATCCGGAAATGGATATGCGATTGCTGGATATCCAATTTTTGGACAGGCTAAAATGATTGTGGGAAATGCATCTTTTGGTACCAATAGTGAAATTGAGAAATGTCTTAGTTTGCCTGAATCTAGTGGGACAAAGAACAAGAAGAGGATAATTGATGGTCCACTAGAGGTAGTAGTGGAGCGCAGGCAACGAAGGATGATAAAAAATCGAGAGTCAGCAGCTCGGTCTCGTGCAAGGAAACAGGTATATTATGCAATTAACTTTTTCAGTGAAAGATGTAATACATTATTGTTAGATGTGGTTAAGTACACTTGTACACAATATGATCAGGATCAAATCATTCATTGTCTCCATCACATTTCAAAGATCATCTAAGTCAAATCAAAACAAACTTTGTAGTCTACTAACTATTTAAATTAATAGACTAACACAGTGTAATCAGTACAGAGATCACTGTGATAGTAAACCCAATCTCCTTGCAACACTGAGCCTCACATTTGAAAACAAAAGGGTCCTGAACTTGAGAAATCACATTGCAGAGCCACAAGAGGCCCAAGAAGAGCCTTTGCCTGTGCAAGAATAAAAGAGTCATCATTATAGTTAATAAGATTTCTAAAACTCTGTTACATTTATTCTTCACCAACAAAAAAAAAAGTCTTTACTTTTTGTTCCTCTATCTGTTATAGTGCAATTGTTTTCATATCGCAGCATCCATTTCTCGTTAGGAAGTTCTCTGATATTGCATTTCATATAATGTCCCCAACCTTGCTAGCAGCGACCTATGTCTCTGTTGAGAGGGCACATAGAGTAAATAGGAGAAGGAGACGCATTGTTATTTACCGTATAATAACTATTATTAAACAAGAGTGATCTACAGCTAACGGTTAGTGTTGTAGACTACTAACCCTTCATCAGTAAGGATGATTTGAAGGTAAGCCATCATAATGGACAGTTCCAGTTTTGTGGATACATAGTTTGGTGGTTCCAAAAGGGTGAATAGTGTCGGATATTATGTGAAGATTAGGCATCATATAGCATTTCTAGAATGGAATCCACTTATCTCACCTCATAATGTATACTATTATGTTACTTGCAGGCATACACGGTGGAATTAGAAGCTGAGGTGAATCACCTTGAAGAGGAGAATGAAAAGCTAACGAAAACAGTGGTACTGCACAAGATATTTTCTTCCTCACTTTAAAACATTACACTGTTGGGGATTGAAATTTACTAATGAAGTATTTTTTTACCTGTATTTGGAATAGGCGGGAATCGAAGAGAGGCGTAGACAAGAGGTAAGTAACTCGCATATTGTCACACCTCAATTTTTGGAATATTTTTTTTTTTTTTTGAGGTGTAACTCATAGACAAGAGGTAAGTAACTCGCATATCGTCACATCTCAATTTTTGGAATTTTTTTTTTTTTGAGGTGTAACTCATATTCCAACTATGAAATAGATTTTTCATAATTAGAATATGAAAGAAATTGGAAAAGAACAACTCAACAATAAACTGAAATTTATTCTTTATTACAAGGTACTCCAAAAAGTAACATTACAAAGGTAGACCAAGTCTACGTCTTATTCTAAGGAAAGCAACACCACACATATTTCACATGTAAATAAAAGATCCTTGCAAGAAACCAACTTCAAACTACTTATTCCTCACCTGCAAGATATTTAAAGGGTGAGCATAAATAGCTCAGTAGGAGGCAAAAACCTCTTCAAACAAGAGAACATGAACAACTTTAATAAAATGGATGAATGCATCTATTATCAACTCCATATAGTTCATATAGCCGAATAGACTAAGTCTACATGTCCCATACCATGTATTTTACCACAAGGGTGACTTAGGCTACTCAAATATATGAACCACCTCCCACTCAAATCTCACATTCCCCTTTAGCTAGTCATCTTGTCCATTCCTCTTTCGCCAATCCCGCCCTTCTCATCTATACTAATTGTGTCATTCTTACGCATTCACACAGACATCGTGGGATATGGTACCTCCGAGGACAATGACTCAACTACACAAAAGTTTCAATCCTAACTTCTTTACCCAAAGTGCTTTATGCATAGCACTATCATTTCCTTATATGATGATAACATGTATATCAAAACAAATCCTACCTATATTAATGGCAGCAAGGAAACAAGCATTTCACACAATTAAATAGAAACAACATATAAAGCAAACATAGAGGCTCCCTAATTTTCCCCTACCTTTGTCGATACTCACAGCAAGTTCCTAATAAAAAGATACAATCATTAGTTGAACAATCTTATACAAAATCCATTTCATTTAGAACTTAAATTAGGAATTAGGTAACATGCTAAAACAAGAGCTAAAGTACCAAAACAGTTTCTTTCACAAACAGGTTTTTCTGAACCAGTTACAAACAGACTGAAAAATGTACAAAAATGTTCATAATTTGACTTCGAGGTCTTCTAATGACTTATAGCAGGCAAACAGAAGAAACTATGAGAGTTGGAATCACCCCAAAACAATTTTTCTAGAATTAGTTATGAATTTCCAAAGTTCAGCTTCAGTTTTGAGTTTTTCTGGAAAATTTCTGCTAGAAGCCTATTTAAAGTATCTGAAAGTAAAACCATGGACTATATGCAGAACTAAACTTCTAGATACATATTATAGACATTTTGGTGTTAAACAAACAGAAATCACAGACTTTTAGTGTAAAGGAACCTACTCAAGCATCACACAGACTACTACTCAAAGAAGCAATAAAAGTAGTTCTAAATCTTATAGCTAGTTTTAAGCATCCTTAACCTTTAGTTTTACCTTTGATTTCATAAACAAATCACAAACATGATATTCTAAATTCAATACATCTATGATTGCATAACAACAAAGATTACAAAGAAATAAAAAGTGCAACTGAAAACAACAAAATTCTGATATCACAAAATAACTTCTTGACTTTCTGTCCAGTAAACTTTCAGGCTAAAAACGACATAGTTTGGCTGGGAATTTAAAGATGGTGTCTTCACAACATTTGAAATAGACATCCCAAAGAACAATCTGGAACTGGAATCACACAAAAAGGATTTTTCTACAATTACTTATGGAATTTCGAATTTCAAATACAGCTCCAGTTTATGTCTTAAAAAAAATTGCTGATACAAGTCTATCTCAAATTTTAAGGCAAGTTTCCAAAACCTGGGATCCTAACAACAACAACCACTGCATAACTTAATTTTCTACAATAGAGGACTGATTTGGCTAACCAAGGAATTCAATGATCATGCTTACCACACATAGCTTTTCACAACAACAAAATCAGAACCAATGCTCAATTACAACTTTTCAAATCAAAGAAACAATCACACACAAGTCTCAAAGTGATCTCAATCTAATTTCACAAACAAACCGAAATAGAATCACACCTGAGTTCCTACACCAAGGTATCTCTCCCTCACGTATGGGGATTGCTAGAAGACCTATCTCCAAAATACTGAACACAGCTATTTATAGAGTCTAGGAACTTAATCCCTAAGATATGAACACAGGAAACAAAATCGATTTGTTCAACTGAGTACTTACCTGTTTAGCTCCTAGACCCGCCACCTCTAGGCTCCTAGGGTTCAAGCTCCTACAAAATAGCTTGAAGGAGTCATCGATCGAGCTCTGAGAATTTGACACCTCCTGCTTGGCAAGGTCGGCTGCTAATATTTAAGATTTTCCTAGGATATTTTCTGAGTTTGAGGGAGGCTTAGCAATGTTTCTGATGAGTTTGATCAAGGATTCGAATCAAGAATGTTTGGGTTGAGAGAAAGATGATGAACAGGAAAAACAAAGGTTCGAGTTCATGTCGCGTGTTCTTGTTCTTCCATCTGCGACATGATTACTAAAAGAAATGTTATTAAGTTTGGGCTCGGATCGGGTCAAATGGTGTTGGGCTAAGTTCTAATTTATGGGCTAAGGATAATTTTCCTAACTAAATAAATCAAACAAAATACACACATATATAGAATCACAATTATACCTATAAACACATATTTATATATTTATAGTAAGCCAGCAATTTAGAGTAAGCATAAAATTATTTTAGATACTTATTAAAATTTTTGACTTGTCACACATATGCATTGGATTTAATGATATGACATTACTTTGAGACACTTACTTCTTGGCAGGTGATGGCAAGGAAGCAATCCACAAAAGGGCAAAGGTTGGCAGCAAAGTTGAGGACAATGAGGAGGACAGTAAGCGCTTGAAGTGCTGAGCAATGTAATTCTGCATGGGAAGCAATGTGAGGAAAGTACTAGTCTATGGAAATGGCATATAAAAGACATATATATCATTAGAAGGTGATGTAGCAATAAGTGGATGTGTGAGTGTTACATCCGTTAAGCATGTTTTTAAAAGCATATGGTGCTTTGATAATAAGATGAGGGCTACTACCATCCCTATTTTAAATACCTTGATAAATTTTACTCACCTTAATTTTACTTCTAATTTCTTTTTTACTTAGATGCTTCTCCACGTAATCACAAAATAATATATATAAAATTTTATATCAGGCGCATGATGAGAAAAAGAACGGGACGTCCATGCTCTCACCGCCAAGCACTGATGGCGGTGCCTCTTTTGCCGGACAGAGATCACCATGAAAATGCAGGCCAAAGGAGATCAAGGTCGAAGTCACGTCCTGATCCCAAATCAAACACGGGATCAAAAGCTTTGCTAAAAATTATTACAGGGATTGATACTATCTGAAAGGAAAAATGTCATATTGGAACTAAATAAGAATGATAAAAAAAATCAACAACTCGTGTTCGTATTGAACTGAGTTAAACTATAGCTTGTTTGAGCTCAATTTGTAAAGTAAACAAATCAAGCTTTTAGTACATTCCTCAGTGCATAGATCATGCTTAAATTTATCTCAAATTACGCCCGAGTTTAGGTTTACTCTCTAAAATACTTTAACTTGTTCACTTCAAGCTGAATCAACATACTATTTAGTCAGTGAGCGGTGACTTGATTAGTTTAGTAGTTTAACTAACAAGGTTGATGTCATGAGTTTAAACCTTAGCACGTATGAAAAGTGAGAGACTGGGTTGAGAAAAAAAATTTAGTAGAAAATCATAAAGCACATAGTGCTACCTCTGCAAGTCAAAGTCATTTTGGTTTCATGTTTACTTTTTGGAGAAACAAAACTAAGACACTGGATTTTGTGTAACATTTAACGGTTTAACGATTTTACCACTAGAGGAAAAATATTGACGAAAAGAAAAGAAAAGAAAAGCCCGAAAAGGGAGATGTGAGAGAGAAGCCCATACACGTACCCCCGCCTGACTTCTTCATCTCTCCTCCCCCGATCTCCACTTTCCCTTTCAATTCCCCCCAATTCCTTCAGACCCCAATTTCAATCTCCGATTCAATTCAACTCCCGACGGCGTCTCCGTCGCCGGGAACCGGTAAGTAAAATGCTGACTATCGCTAGCTGATTATGATTCCGGGCTCCAGCGGTTTTGGGCGTTGCTAGATTCTGGGCTCTTAGATTCGGTAGAAAGGTTTCGAATTTGTATTGGGTGAAAGTGCTTCCAAATTGAGCTCAGCAGTTCTGATTCTGGGTTTTGATTTATTTTTTAAACTATTCATGTTTTACTGTTGAACTAGCGATTAAAATGCTGTGAGGTTAGATGTGCATCAGCAAAATCGACCCGGCGAGGGGGATTTATGTGTGCTTATTATTAGTGGCAATTGAAGCTGACTGTTTTCGTTACCGATGTGTATTTTGTGTAATGGAAGCTTATATATGTTCTTCTGTAACCTGAAAACAGGTGGAAAGTAATTCAAGTTGATTTTGGAGTGGTTCACAAGTTGCTGAGCCAGGGAGTGAGAAACTAATGTTAAGCCCCGGGAGCAATGTAAGACGGGGTAATGCAGCACAGTCGTCAGCGATGCCTCCTCTGCCCCAGTGTTTGCCGTTGGAGCCGATTATGTTAGGTAATCAGAAATGCACACGGTCGGGAGAGCTTAGAAGAGTTCTCGGATTTCCTCTTGGGAGTACATCCGAGGACCATTCTTTCGGGGTTTCCAATCCTAAGCCTCCACCTTCGGTAGCCACGGAGGAGTTAAAGAACTTCAAAGAGAGCGTGCAAGATGCCTCTAGGAAGTCCAGGTTCAGTACATTCCCTATACTACTGTTTTGCTTTGATAGGATTTTCACTATAGAAATACACATTTACAATGGGTTTAGTGTCTCAAATGTATTGTTGTTGATGGCCATTTTGAATCATAATGCATATCTTTGAGTCCTCGTATCATAACGTGAATGATAAACATAAACCTTTCTTTTCCTGAAGATGAAAGTAATATTTTTCGGGTTAGAGTGACTGGTGACTCTTGTAAGGATTGGTACTTTTAATTCGGAATTTTTCACATAAGATGTGGCAGGCTTAAATCATGATCCACATAATCTTCTCATAGTGGAGTACTGGAATACGTACAAGAATTTTCATTCCATATGTTAACATGGTTTTTGTTTACCAGGGACAGAGCAAAAATGCTGCGGGAATCCATATTCAAATTGGATAAGTATAGAGATGCTTTGAGCTCAAAGAAGCGACAACGAAGTGATCTTTCATCGGGTGAGAGGCCAAATGGAGTAAGTGGCTTAGTGAAACTGGGAAGTCAAATTCCTAAAAATCCTCATGGAATTATGACTCAAAGACTAGAAGACAGAGCCAAGGGTGTTGGGGTTAGTAAACGTGTCCGTACGTCAGTGGCTGATGTGCAGGTTTGTTTTCTCCCAACTTTCTTCTCTTAATTTCTGTGGTACATGTATGCCCACCACATCAATAAAAGCACTTGTTTGAAATCGACATGAGTGTATTGGGTGTGTTGGGATAAACAGTTGGGTTCTTTATCATCACCCTTTGCGATTGAAATCAGATTCTAATCGTGTAGAAAATATAAACTGAATTGACATTGAATGAAGAAGAGCTACATCTTATAATTATTTAATAACTATTTCATTGAGGTTACTTATCTTTATAATCCTTATGTAATATAAATAATCCGACTTTAGTCTTTACAGAAGGACAAAGAGTACAAATAAATACACAAAAAGATAAGTTTCCATTCCTGTCAACTTTTTGGACCAGAAACGGATTACTAAGATTGGAGAGTTTCATGCATTTACAGTTAAACCTTTCTTTGCATTAACTTTGCTTTATGCCTTGGGGGTGATGACTACAATGCTTTTTCCTCATCGACTTTCTTTAAGATGTAAAGACTTTCTAAATTCTACAGGCAGAAGCTAGGTCAGCTGCCACCTCTAGGCAGAAAGTAGTCACAGACAAGGACGAAAACATGCTTCAGGCTGTTGGTGGGGCATCTGTTCGGATTGAAGAAAAGAGCCATGGACTGCCTTCAGGAGGTGAAGGGTTGGATCAGAAAACAAAAAAGAAACGTTCTGTGGGAGCAGTGAGCAATAGGGTTATGGGTGGTGAACAGGATGTCACGAGAGCTGCTCATCCAAAGCTGAGTGGTGATTCTAAGTTGCGATCTTGTGATTCTAATATTTTCAGGTATCATGTATATCTATCAAATTATCTGTAATTCCACCTGAGATTCCCTTTATCTTACTGTTGATTAAATCTCTACCATAAGTATTTCTTGAGAATAGAGATACTTCTACTTTATCTGCAGTTGTTCTATATGAATATATCAACACTTACAATATAGAAGAGTAAAAGGAGGACAAAATGAACTGTTTGTAATGTAAAGTTTTTCGTTTTTTTTGCAGAATAAAATCCTCTCCTGGAGTTAGTGGAAACAACAAGTCGGATGGGTCTATAGAGTGTAATAATTTTAGTCTCTCTACTGTACTCAAGAATGAGCCAGAAAGTGACCGTTCAGCTGTATTAGAGCCGAAGGTTGTTTTGAAAGCAAACCATAAGTATGTTTTTCGTTCTGATGCTTTCTTATTCATACATTCATTTGGATGGTACATGGTAAAATTGTGAGCCAGTAAATTCTTGTTTGATTAAAGGCCAATTTTGCTGCTTATAATCTTGGGTTTGAATTAATATGAGGTTATTGATTTCTTCATGGCTCTGAACATCAGGATAAAGGTTCAAGAGGATAACTCCGCAGGCAGTACTCTGATAAAAGGAAAGGTCTCTAGGGCACCACGCTCAGGTTCCAACATGAGTGTAGACTCAACTACTGTTCCCCCTTTATCTGGAGTTCTTCAGGCATGGGAGCAGCATACTAGTCAAAACAAAATCCAAGCAGCAAGTGGGATAAATAGTCAGAAGCACGCAATGCCTAACGGTTCTTCTATAGCTATGGCCCAGTGGGTTGGTCAGAGAACACATAAAACCTCCCGTGCAAGGAGGACAAATCTAGTCTCTCCTGTATCAAACAATGGTGAGGCTCAGATTTGCAATCAAGGCGTTGCAACTTCTGATTTTCATGCTAGAACTTCTTCTGTTGGGACCAATGGAGCACAACTAGCCAGCAGTTTAGATAATCATATCCCTAAATGTAAAAAGGAACTTCAAAACGCTTCATCTCCGTATGGGTTGACCGGAAATGAAGTTCTGGGAGCTGGTGAAAGCAAGTGGAAAGATAAGGGGACAAACAGCAGTGACATTGCCATAGCCACAGATCAAAAGGGTGGGGCATATTTATCGCCCATGAAGAGAAATAAATTACCAAATAATGAATCAGGAGATGGTGTGCGAAGACAAGGGAGAACTGGAAGGGGCCCAACTACATTGTTGACAAGGCCTGGCATTCCTCCAATGAGGGTGAAATCAGAGAACATACCAACCAAAAAGCATCTTGAAGACATGAAGTGTGTGACTGATAACAATAAAAGGTGTCTAAACTTCTTTTTTTTTTTTGGGAAATTTTTCCTCTAGGTCTTGCTTTTAATGAATTTAATACAAATACTGACCGAGTCTCTTAATTTATGGATATGTAGTAAAATAGGTCGTCCACCTCCGAAAAAGCAGAAAGATCGCAAAGCCCTAACTCGTGTTCAGTCAATAAGTTCATCAGATTTCACAGGTAATGTTCAAATAGTGTATGTAGTTTCAGCTATGATAATTTTCAAATTTTTTATCTTCATTTACGCTTATTCAATGTATTTATTTGTATGGGTGATTGCAAATATAAAATCAGCATCCTGACTGCATAGACAACACTGTGTTTGCCCATCTGTTCTTGATACTCAATTGTACATTTTGAATTGACTAGCAATTTCATGTAGTTAGCATAATACATGCAACCGATTCTCCATCTCCCTTCTCTCTTCTATTGAGAAATGAGGAGAAAGAAAAACCACTGTCCAGTGTAAAAAGACCTGTGCACTTGCTTCTCATGCTATATATGTTGTATATCTTCAGGAAGAAGTTTATTGTTTCTCCTTTCGGTAATCTGTTTACAGTATCCATGTGTTTGTCGTTTGCAGTGTTTGTTTAACCTGTGCTATCTGAGTTACGTAGCGGACAACTGTATTAGTAGAACTTGGCTGTGTTACCTTTTAATTTGTGTTGTACTATCCTTTTCAGGTGAATCTGATGATGATCATGAAGAACTGTATTTGGCTGCCAGTTCTGCTCGCGATGCTAGTAGTATGTGTTTTACTCTTTTATTACACACACAATTCCACTTTTCGCTGCAAAAGCAGCATATTTATGTCAGATATCCTTACCAATCACTAACATTGTTGCTGGTTTCTGTAGGCCTTGCATGCTCTGGTCCATTTTGGAAAAAAATGGAATCCATTTTCGGTGCTCTCAGCCCAGAGGACATATCCTACTTGAAGCGGCAGGTAATGATTGAGATACCCTGATGCATTTAAATTGTATAAGATCGTATTTCAGTTCCTTAAATATTGCTTTGTTTGTGAACAGCTAAGTCTTGCTGGGGAGCTTGATGATAGTTTGTCTTGGATTCTTGGAGATGAAAATAATGTTTCGGTATACAACTAGCCCTGATTCTTTAAACTTTACCTGTTTGTTAATTTAAGATCTTCAGTTTCAGTGCTCAACTGAACACAATAGGAAATAAATCTGACTCTTTCATGAATATTGATGATTTGTGAACTTAACGTCCAGGGTGCTCTTAGGCATAGAGAATTGCCTAATTGTTCAGGGGAAAGACAAGGGCACAATTTTAATCTAGATTCACTGAAGACTGGATCTTTATGTGATAAATTTGGCTTGAGAAGGTTGGAAAAGGTTACCCCGCTATACCAAAGAGTTCTCTCTGCTCTGATTCAAGAAGACGAAAGTGAAGAACTGTATAACCACAGAGAAGGTAAAAGTATGCACCTACAGTGTGCAAGTGATGATTCTCATTGTGGCTCATGTAACCAGAGCGACGTTGGACCCAAAGATTGGGAAAGAATAGAATCAGAAGTTGAGTCGAAAGCAGACATTCAGAGTCAGAAAAGTGGCTTGTTGGACAAACTTTCTTTTGATAGAAGTGGTGGAACTAATACATTTAGGAATAGAAGTCGGGAGCAGTGGCACGGAGATGACGAATCTTCTCTTTCTGATGCGGGGCATACCTATGACATATGTCCTGGTCAACTGCAACCTAGGGATGCAAGTACTCCAACCTATCCAACTTCTGATTGCCAATATCAGTCGATGTGCCTGGAGGATAGGCTTCTTCTGGAGTTGCAGAGTATTGGGTTATATCCAGAGACACCAGTAAGATCTTATTTTGCTATTGGCTCCAATATGAAGCTTCCTGAGAAGTCTTGTGCCTTTGTTGTTGTTAATTATGTTATCTATGGTTCTCACCTTTGTCACCATAATTGACCATTGTTGTAGCCGGATCTAACAAGTGGAGAAGAAGTTATCAATCAAGATATAATAGAACTAGAGCAAGGGCTGCATCAACAGGTAATATTTTGTTAGATAGTCCTGTTTATGTTGGCTATATGAATCAAAATACCCATGCTGAATTTACAGTGAATAGACACAATGTTTGTCCTCTAAATTTCTTGGTTTCCATTTGAATTTTTTTTTCTTTATAAATTCCTTTGTTCCCCTGTTTCTCTTTTTTTTTTTTTTTACATATTTTCATAACTGATAGATCGGGCGGAAGAAGAAAAGCTTAGCGAAAATTGATAAAACTATTCAGAAAGAAACATCTGCAGAAAAACGGTATGTTTCACACCTTGGATTTTTTTTTACTGACTGGAACTTTTTCTCTCTTTTCTTGTTGTTCATTCATGAAGTTTTTAATCAATTTGGTTGCATATACAGGAAAATTGAACTAGTTGCAATGGATCAGCTTATTGTAATGGCCTACAGAAAACGAATGGTAATTTGTTTGATCCTGCTTAATCCGAATTTATGCTTGGTAATTTGCAATGTGCCACTGTCTTTTTAATCTGGATATCTTATGGATACCTAATGGGTATTGAACTATGTTATGTGCAAATGTCTGCTATAGGAGTAGCTCTATTGTGATGAACTTTGCTATCATGAGTTCATTCTGTCATTTAAATTATCCTGGACAGCATGGTGCTTCGCATCCACTTTCCTATGTCCTTACCCCTGGTTACTTTTAGAGTTCCTGGACACAGGAGTTGGGACAAGATGGCATTATTTCCACCACTTTCCTTTTTCTTACCCCTGTTTAGTAATGTTTTATTACTAATTTGTCCATCCAAAAATTTATGGTAGAGGATAACTTCAGGTACTTAAACAATGTAATTGAAGAATGAAACAAGGATAAAAAAACAAAGAGTTTGAACAATGCCATTGCTCATTGCTATCATCATTTACAAGGTGGCAAAATTCCTAGGAGATTGTTGTTGAGACCTTCGATTTTTAATCAGATTAGTGATGAACTACTGAACAATTTTTGTCATTTTCATTTTTCAGGCATGCCGTGGGTATAATGGTTCAAAAAGTGCTGTCCGTAAGGTTTCGAAACACGTTGCTATGTCTTTTCTCAAGCGCACACTTGCTAGATGTCGGAAACTTGAACAGAGGGGCATTAGTTGCTTTAGTGATCCCGTGCTACAGAATGTCATCTTTTCTTCACCTACATGCAACAATGTTGAAAAATCTGTTGACTGTGTTGGCTCCGGAACTGCTAGTAATACATGCAATGAAGTTCATCAAATCGAAGTCAGAGGATCAGGTATGTCGAGTTAGATTTCATTTTATGAAGTCAATGGGTGCCTTGTATTTACAGGCAGCCTTCAAATATTCCTTTGGTTGAGGAGCTTTTTCTTCTTCTTTTTCCCACCCCCTTTCTATTCCCACTCATTTTTTTAGTTTGAAATTCTATCAGCTATTCTTATTACTTACAATATGGGATTTATTCTTCTATTTCATCTATAGGTGCAGTTTCCAGTGGGTTTGGTAGATATGATTCCCACAGTGATAATCTTTACAAGGGTTCATCAGAGGCTCTTCATGTTATTGTCGACTCATCTGCAGAAGATTCTTCCAAGCAGGGATCCATGTTGAACTTGAATAAAGACAAGGGCAAGAAGAGGGAAGTGCTGCTTAGTGATATTCTTGGGAGTGCTTCCTCAAGGATAGCTTCAACCGTTGACAGCATGAATGAAGTAAAGGAAAAGAGAAGCGAGAGAGATAAGGACCAAATTAGAGATAATTTGAGAACCAGTGTTCAGGGTGGAGCTGGTGGTTCATCTCTTGATAGCTCCCGAGGCGAACGCAAAATAACAGGGAAGCCCCAGCAAAACAACAATACTCACGTATCAAGTCACCCAGTGCCCAATTCGAGTAATAGAAAAGGTAGAGTAGGGCCACCATTACCTGGTAATACTCCCGCGCATCCATCTAAAGAGCCAGAGGAACCCATTGATTATGCGAATTTGCCACTAGATGAGTTTAATTCGATGGATGAGCTAGGTCCCTCTCTTGAAATTAATGAAAATCAAGATCTCGGTTCATGGCTGAACTTTGATGACGATGGCCTACAAGACCATGACTGCATTGGTCTTGAAATACCGATGGATGATCTCACAGGCTTGAGTATGCTTATCTGAGATGGTACTGTGGCTACTGTCTGTCACCCCATTGCCTGTGGTTGCAAAGGATGTAACTTTCATATCAGGATTGGTGCACACCGATGATCTAATTATGTTGCTGCATGTGTCTAAAGTGATTAGTCTCTGCTTGTCAAGATTTCTGGTCATATGCAGAAGCTTCTGCTGTAGATAAGGAGTCAATATATAGGGTAATTGTTAGAACTGAAACTGCTACCAAGGCAGTAATTGTTACTTTACCAGAGATGGTCCAAGCTTAAAATCTGGAGAATACCAGGTTTTAAACATCTCCGAAATTGCTGAAAACTCTTGTAATTTTTTACTGTACCAATATTTAGCAAACTCCCAGAATTTGAGTGTTGAGTTAGTTTGTTTACAAAATTACAAGGTAACATAGTTGAAATTCTTTTATATAGGGAATGTATTCAAGTCAAATTTCAACCAACAGTTCTCTACATAATTTATACCCAGTTCACTCCAGATTGTGCAGAATACCACACAAGCATGGCACAGCCATCAAAAGCAAACTAGCAGAGTTTAACAACACCAAACTGTAGTCACTGCTGAGGGGTACGTACCTATAGTCTTATATAACATGAGCATAGAGCATTGCTTGAGGCTTGACAGTTATGACTTATGAGATTTTTGTTATGAACTCTTAAGCATCGACTTCGTGAGTTATGCTATACAATAATTGAATGGAAGATAAAAGAGCATGAGCTAACTGAATCAGTCTTGGGCTATTCTCTAACATTTCCTAAAACTGGTACAAACTAGATTGTCATCTCCAGGATCATGAAGCTAAATTTACTTTCTGTTGTAGTTTCCTGGCCATACATGCATGTTAATCAAATCAATAACTATCAGAGATCATGAATGGGTTGGTTAGTAATCTTGTACTATTGTGTGTGTTTCTTCCTGAAAACTCATTACGATAAACAGGTATGCTTGTTCGATTATCACCAACTAAAACAGTTGACCACAAATCTGTATTATGGTAGATGTGTTACTCAAATCACCATCAATCAAAAAAGAAGTCAATTCCATTAATTCTAGACGATAATGTCAATCAATTGCAAGCTTTGGATTTGGTCTGCTAGCTACTACTTGTCCTCTCGCTCGCTATATATGTATGTTATCAGGTCGGCTTTAGAAATCATGCTAGTGAATGCCAAGAATAATCAGAGGATATTGTTTAAAATCAATAGTCATATACAATTCAATACTACTTCAAGTCCTCGTGATTTGTGAATAAAAATTGTTTCCTCGATCTGCATCAATATTATGAAGCCAGAATTTTGACAATATATGAAATGTTCAGCAGATCAAACTAGTGAAATGCATGGAATTTTGATAATATATACTAAGCATGCTTAACACCGGCCCTCCTGGATACCCATGAATTGAGAAATGAACTAAGCAAACCTATACATATTTAGCTAGGGATTTGAGCAGGACAGGTTATTAGTGGCTGCTATATATGAACTCAAACATGCATCGATCAGCATATCGACTCGTTTGGTTAAATTGATTGGAGTTTGTATATATGTTTTCTTTTCTAGCGTACAGCAACTTCAATCATTCTGACATGCATGAGAGTTCAAAGATGCATGCATATAGAACATAAACTAAACTCATGATTATCAAAAGATGCTTATTTATATATATTCAATACTTTGCCTCCCACTTTGTTTTACTGAAAAGAAATGACGAGTGCAGCATGCATTAACCTTTGATAAAAGAAACCTAATCTAAAAAAAAAGACGCATGCTTTAGAGTAAAGGAAGATAGGATTGTTTTTGGCCTATGGTATTTTATGGGGGATACCGAAAGTTAATTAGACCGATAGTGATGGATAATTGGATATTGCCTTACCCTAAGTTGGCTTGTCTGCTCATAATTCTATTCAATATCGAATGTAATGGAACACAAAGTAAAGTGACCAATTAATAAAGAAACAAACTAATTAAACAAGTAGTATTAAACAACCCAACATATGAGAGTAATTTAATCAACTACAGAAGCATGTCACACTCGACGTCCAGATTCTTCTCCGGCCTCTGCTAAAAGTTTTGCAGCAAAATCTTGACAGAAAGATTTTATATCAAATCCACATCTATCTATGTTTTTGAACGATATATAATACTCGTTGATCATTATACAAATTAAGCATATAAATATGGGACGTACGGTTATAGTGTATCTAATGATCTGAATGATTTTTGAGGTTAATTCCAAATTATTCCATCAGAAAGTAAATGCTCTGGTTGGGAATGAAGGCATATGCGCGCATACAGATATCTAAATAATGAACTCATCATCACTTGCTGGTACGTATGGCAAATTAATCAGTCTCTCTTTTTCTTCTGGTAATTGAGAGTCGCTAACTTTTAAAAGAATCTCATCAACCTTTTAATTAAGCTCTGCATATATATGAGGAAATAGGAGCGATGAATTACGTCCAAGAGGTGAGCTGCAAAATTCGAGAAGAATCTGTGAACTATGATATAGAACAGCAATAAGATCAATTTCGGAAGCAATTTTGTCCATTTAAATTATTCTAGTATCAGTGAAGAGTGCGTAATAACTTCACTAGCTAGATCTTTATAACTTGTACAATATAGAAACCGTAACGATGAAGTTATTGACATTGTAGATCCAGCTTTGCGGCGGTGTCGGGTTTTACGGTGTGAAACTTCCGGCCATATTGTAATGTACAACGTATTTCCACCGTTTCTGCAAATTGCTATATTTTCCGGCCATATTGTAATGTACTATATATCTTCCCTCAAACACCAATTCTTCTTCGTCGTCCTTTTGTGGATTAAATAATCTGCAGTTGCAAATTAAGTTGCAACCACTTGATATAAATGAAGATCGTCAGATCGAGTACCTTTGTAGTTTGTACCGTAACCATTAGCAAAAAGACAATCCATCGAGTCTGTATCCCTTGCCCGCTCGATCAATATAATACTCATCTTCGCAACCACTCTTCTTATAAATATATGAAACCAGTTTCCGTTTCTCTGCAACTCAACTTCCTTCCTTTTCTGATCGATAAAGCCATTAGTCGACCATGATTTTTGCATAGTTCATCTCTCTCTCTCTCTCTCTCTCTCTCTCTCTCTCTCTCTCTCTCTCTCTCTCTCTCTCTCTCTCTCTCTCTCTCTCTCTCTCTCTCTCTCTCTCTCTCTCTCTCTCTCTCTCTCTCTCTCATTTTGTATGAAACGTAGATAAACCTAATGATGATGGCACCATGACAACATTCTGAGTCACTGGCGCGCGCTCTGAAATTCGATCGATGATTTTAAACTGTACAAGTCACACTAGCTTGTTGATTTCTTAATTAATTGCTTCGTTTCTGTTTCTTGAAGCAAGCGGAACTGGAAACGTCCTCATGCATGCATGCTTAAATGGAACTACGTACGTTTACAAGATAAAACGTAGTAATTAACATGAATTTGGATACTAAATTACTAATAAGGCAGAAAATATATAGAAAGAAGAAGAGAGAAATTAATTAATGTCCTAAATATCTCTTTTAAATCAATAGACTTAATTCATTCCATAATACAGAGAGAGAGGCAGCTAGCTCTCTCGATCGATATCTCTAGCTGGCTAGCTACTACATACGTACATTCATACATCCTTAATTTTTGAATCATAACTAATTGATGATCAGAAGGATGAGAAGTGATTTTGAGAAGGCTGATGAACCATTTGCAAGTCCGTCGTTGTTTGGCACGAGTTATCGTCACTCATCATGCTCCTGCATGCACAGATAATTAATTATCGGTGTTAGTTATCAGAGATGTTCAAGTAATTAACCCTAATTAGCTAGTTCAAACGACGTTGTACTTCAACAAAAGCACATATAACTCGATTGAAACTACCAATGTACGTGATCATTGTATATGGGTTCAGTAAACCTCTAGTAAAGAAGATATAGTAAATAGTAAATAGCTAAGCAAGTCTTACTCTCGTGGTCTTGATGCCCAAAGAGAACTAAGTGCTCTCAATCTTCCATAGTACTCGCCGATTACCAGAAAGCACCGCGCTGCTTGGCGAACTGTCAATATCCGACGCAGCTGGTGAAGGGTTTGCTGTCTCAAATTATCAGCCTAAGTACACACAATCAATTAGACAAGCAAATAATCAGTTGTTAAATAAAAAAAAATGCCAAAAATATCTAATTATACAAACTCTGATGAGGAAATTAAACAAGAAGCATAATGTAAAAGTTGCAATTCATGGGTCCCTAGTGAAAGGGCCATAGGCAACAAACCTTTAAACATTTCAAATAAGGATTTGAAATTGGGAAGAAGAAAAAAAAGAACTTGTTCCATCAATGGATTTGGACTATTCCATTCCAATCATAGATTAGAAAATAATAGACTAGATAAATCAATAAATCTATAAAAATATAAATCAGTAGATAGGTATAGCTACGGTTTTCATTTCAACAAACATCACACTCAGACCTACCTCTGAAAGGAACATTTGGGATGGAAAAACCACACCAGAAACCCTAGCTAGTTTTTCAGCAGATTGATTGACAACTTAGCTAAAAAGAAATACTCATCCAAACCCAAAATCATGGATGCCTATATGAAAATCCGATCAGACAAAAGCAACTGCGAAGGAACGTGTCAAGCATGTAGAGGATGTGATCAATCTAAGCCAGCATCTGTCTCAAATTAAGTTTTGACCAAGAGCATGAGAGTGACAACTCAATCGATGATCATCAAGACCTTAAGGGTTAGATGTTTACATATATATATTCAAAGGTTACTTCAATCTGGGTTTGTTTATATAGTAATAGAGGTTCAAGCACTAAAAGTCAATTAAAATGTTAAATCAAGGGTGATGTAAGAAAATGAAAGCTCCTTTGGATTCTTACCCTTCTTCTATTATTTCAGGTGTAGGTTAGAGAATATGGCGGCGCAAGCCAAGACATAAGGAATATATAGGATCAAATAATAGACTACAAAGAATCAGATCAACCACCATGTTCATCTAGTTACCTACCCAAAATTTGTCTTAGAATTTCATTAGAATATGTTTGAGCAAAAACAAATTATGGACGCGGATGACCGACAATTGTTGATATACTCAACAGAAAAGGGCGACTGGAATATTTGCATATTCGTCAAGCAAGATCATTGAAAATTTTGAGAAAGCTAGGTGGATTAGTCTGTGTAAGACTAATGTAGGAAGCTTGACCATCCATATGTGTTGGTCAATTCTTGTCTGCAATATGAGTTAGCGGACAACTTCTAATAACGCTTTTGAAAATGCACCTGAATTTGACATACGCTAAAACTTTGCTCATGACCAGCTCTTATTGTCAAGCTTGAAATAGACACCAGGTTTTACTAGCTCTCCACAATTTTATATAAAAAATCACCAGTAAAATATTGGCCAGTAATCACCTTCTAGGGTTCAAAATAACAAAGTAATGCTTACTATGAATCTATGATGAACTGGTTTAAATTTACCTGGCGAACAAAGCCTTCAAGATTAGTGAGCTTTCCCAGAGCCACGGCCATCTGTTGCATGCCGTCTACGACTGGTCCACCGGCGATGGTGTCGATGAGAGACTGATGAAGCTGGTCCAGGCCTTGGGTGAGAGCCTCTTCAGCCTGTTGTGATGAATGTTGGAGGCTGCATATCCCCATCACTTGCTGTTCAGTTATTGGGTCTAACTGTTGTGTCAACATCTGATTATACATGAAACAAAAATAAAAAATTAAAAGACAAGAAATTAAACGTAATTCAGTCGTTCGTAACGAATTAATAATATCAAATCATCTGTATACACTTTGTATGTATGTACATTGTACAAAAGGATTTCAATGCTAGAGGAATCACATTTTCGGACCACATTAGAGTTTTATAGGACTGCTTTATAAATAACGGTACGTGGGTCCTACCATGTATCTAATGTGGTCCGCTTTTAAATAGATTATTTTTTGAATTTGTTTACTGAAAAAAAAGTTGGTATAACACTACCATAGTAGTATACCATTTATCATTGAAATGGTTTTGAAATAATTAAACCTATCCATAAACTCAAAAACTTAGTTATATATATATACCTTGATGAGGTCAGAAGGTTTAAAGCCACCCATCCAGAGGAAGCAACGCTCAGCTTGAGACGCCCACATCCCAGTTATGAGATGGAACACATCAGACTTAGCAGCCACTCCTTTGAGCTGGAAAATCTCATCATAATGAGAAATGTAGCCATCCACAACGATTCGGAGATCGTTGTCCGACAAATGTGCCTGCAGTCCGGTTCGCAGCTCCGACATGTGACGGTGGTCGTCTTCTAGCCATCTTGCATATTCCATATCAAATATTGCAGCAGCTGCAAGTCCAAAAAACAAAAATAAGTATTATCTAAATATTTGTTAAATAATTATACAAAATGACCTCATGTACTGACCAATTTTATGGCTGGTGCAGGAAGTTAATTAGATAATTTCAGAGTACGTTTTGTATTTATTTCGTGAAAAGGATAGAGTTCAGTAACTAGCTGAAACAGTACGGGAAACGAATAATGCATGGCGCAGATAAAAAGTTAAAATCCAGGTTAGAAAAGGCCAAACATGCCTGCATAGTCAAACATGTATGTAAGACAATATGTATCCCCAAAATATATACTGAAAATTTTGGAAAAAATAACTTGGTCAATTTCATCATTGTCTCTGCCAAATGAAATTAAATTCCTAAAAAAAATCATACTTGAAAATGATAGCAAAAACTAATTTTCCATAGGAAAACAAATTGAAAAAAGAAATGTTGATGTAGTCAACTTTGGTTTTTGTTTACTGTTTCTTTTCTTACAAAATAAATAGCTTTCCCATTTTCAGCCACGTCTCTTCTCATTTTTCTAGACTGATCCTATAAGTTTAACTAATGAAGAAGCTTAATTACCTGAGCTGATATTGCCAAATCCACCGCCACAGCCACCCATCAACAATCCCTGGTAAATAACAATATTCATAATCATTTACAAAGTAATAGAGGAAAGAAAGAAAAAAAAAATCAAATTTAGCTAGGTAGATGATAAGTACCTGAGCACGAGCTCTTTGAAGATCTTGTTCAAGCTGTGTGAGCTTGATCCTACTTGATTCTAGCTGTTGCACATAAGCCTGTATATTGATATTGACAAGGAAAGAAAGAACGAAACATTTACGTTAGTGGGCATACACTGTAAGACAAAAGGAAAACACAAAAGAAAAAAATAGTGCAAGCTAAAGGTGCTTGGAAATGAAATCTTTCGAGTCTGGAAAATGACATTACCTTTTTCCTCAGGCGGCTCTTTCTCGCAGCTTCTCGATTTTGAGCTAAGCGCCTCAGTGTCTGAACAAATATGCAACTTAGTTAGTTTAAACATTGATGAATGAGATCAAAACAAGAAGAACAGTGTGAAGTTAACCTTAGCATCAAGCTGTTTGTTCTCTGAGGTAGAACCAGCTCCCTTCCTCTGAAACATCAAGAACATGAATAAGAAACACACAGAGCTAGATATCTTTGATAAATGAATGGGTTACAAAGCGGAATATATAATGTAAACGAAGGTTGGGTGGCATGCATCTGTTTGGTTGCATGCAGGAAACAAGATGATAAGAATTTATTTAGTTTAATGACTCAAAAAAGTAGGAGGAAAAGAAAAATATATCTTTTGCTTAGTTTGTTAGCAATGATTTGAGTTGGGAAACAAGAATAAGAAAACTGTTTTAGGGTCTATTGTGGTAATTATTCCCCTACATGCATAGTGAAGATATCTCAGAAATCAAAAAACAATGATTAGTGAAGAGAGAGGGCTCACAGAATTTTTGGGAAACATTTCAGATTTGGGTTTTGTAAATTTTCAAAAAGCTGAGTTGTGTAAGGCTAAAGAACAAGAAGTCTTGGTAGAGTTATAGAGAGGTAAGTAAGGTGAACTGGTGAAGTGGGTCATTATTATTGTTATAAAAAAAACCACTGTGAAGATTCTCTTCTCACTTTGGCTTTTCTTTTTGTGTACAAGGACTCATTCTCTCTCTTTGTGTCAGACATTTTTTTATCAGAAAATCATTCAGAAATCAGGTAAACTCTGGCTTTGCTTGATTTTCTGAGCAGTTGGGATCTGTGCCCCTTTGTGTCATGAAGATATGCCACAGAGAAGAGAGAGGTAGATAAAAACAGTAACAATATCCAGAAAAGATGCCGACTTTCCTCCCCAGTTTTGGGTTATATAAGAAAAATCAAAACTAAACAAAGAGTTTAACTTAAGGAAATTAATAAGTAGAGTTGGAACCTTTTCATGATTTGGTTTTGGAGCTGACTGGCCTTTTGATGGTTCTGCTGCTCCTGTTGCTACTGTAGTAGCTCTTGAGGTGTCACTAATTGCCATGTCTTGCTGTAGTTGCTGCTGCTGCTGCTGGAACTGTAGATGATTCTGATCCAAAGCCTGGTGCTGATGATGATGATGGTTTGAAGAAGATGCTATTTTACTTATGGGGGATTCTGGCTCCAACTGGCTCTGATCTCCTTTGCTTGTAAGAGTGGTGGTGTTCACCTGTGATTCTGAGTCTGTGCTCTCCCCTCCTGCTGACTTTGAACTCCCCTGCATTACAAAACAAAATGAAACAGATAAGAACTCATGATCACAATAATTCAGAGGAAGAAATCAAAGGGCTTTTGAGATATGGTCAAAGATTAGAGGGAGCACTACTCTTGGGGTTTGGTGGTATCTCATTGGCCAAGAAGGGAACATTTCCAGAGTTGCTGCAGGTCTTCCTGTGAATAAAGCTGCAGGGAATCACAAAGGCATGAGTTCAAAATCTCTCAGAGCATCATCACCAAAACGAAAAAGATTGCTATTTTTTTTTCTTTTCATATTTTTCTTCAAAGCCTGAAAATGGGGAGAGACCTAATCCTACTTTTGTGCAGTTATGGAGTCAGTAAGTAAAAATCATCATCATCATCATCATCATGCCGAAGAAGAAGCTTTCCATTTGTGTGTCTCTACTTTTGAGAATCATTACTACTGTAACCCCTATCGGGCTAGACATATTCAAACTGCTTTTTTACTCAAGAAGTTGGTTTATCAAACGTCACATAAATCAGAGAAATAATGCTAGAAGTTAATAGGAGAAAGCATACGTGCTTGAGCTTCATCATTTCTAACTTGACGAGCAATTGCTTCTTCTAGCTCTCCAAAATCAAAAGTAGATCCTTCTTGATTTCTACTAACAAAGAACAAATAGTTCATTAAACCTCATGTCAGAAATGAGTTAATGAAACTGATGGAAAATAATCTTAAAACCAGAAACTTTTTGAGAGGCAAAAATTGAAAAATGATGACAGAAGAAAACAGAGACAAAGATTTCGAAAATGGAAGGAGTTTTGGAAAATGGAAAAAAACCCAAGGGGGAATTAGTCTGAAAAATTGAAGTTTTGAAAAGAAGTTTAGAACTTGGAGATGAATCGTACAGGAAACTTGTGGAAGGAGCATTAATTCCATGAAGAACAGTAGCATAAGGAACATGGTGATTCGAAGAAGAAGGACCCGAGTCTGAAAGACCTGTATCTCCAACAACTCTGTGACTCGCCGCCATGCAAGACTTTCTCAGCAGACCATTTTCATCTTTGTACACCAAGAAGCTGGAATCGGGACATGTAGCAGAAATGAAAGCCATGAATAACAACAACACAAAGCTAGCTAGCTACCTGTTAACCTGATTTTTTTTGTTGTTGCTCAGTTAACTAGAAGAAACAGAGGAATTTCACTTCTTCTCTGTTTACCTCGATCAATTCTCTTTGGCTTTGAGATTCCTAGGCCAAACTCTATATGAAGAAAAGATAGAGCTTGGAAAATGAAAGAGACATAAACCCAAAGAAAAGCAGCAAAAGATCAAAAGGGCTTTGAACTTGAGAGCTTAGCTTTCTTGTCAAAGTATATAATCTCAGAGGGTACCCCAGTCCTTCTCTCTCATTTATGTCTTCTCTTTCCCTGAGGAGGTCTCTATCTCTTTCTTTCTCTGCTTCTCTATGAAGAAAGCTAAATGATTATAAGTCTGTTTGGGTCTGTGTCCCTTTGTAAATGTTTATCAATTTTTCAAACTCATCCTTCCTCTATAGGTACAGAAAATCTTGTCCTTGCAGACATGCCTCTCAGGCCTCTCTTGGCTGTAGCCTGTGGGGTTTGAAACAGAAAATCAAAGCTGTTTTCATTTTTTTAATCTCAAAATTTTATTAACACATTCCTAATTACTAGATACACATATCATACTTAATACATTATCTATTAACTTTATTGTTTTAACATTTTACTAGATATACATATCCAAATTTCCTACAATACCCTCATTTAAAATACACAACTTATTCACTAAATACACAACTCATTCACTAAATACACATATTTTCTAAATCTACTACTCAATTTATTAAAAGAAAATTCACATTAGTGAGAGCTCTTGCATCACGAGGACACCGATTTTGCTTGAGATCTCTCTCATTGAGTTAGATCAATGACAACCAAACTAAAAGAGTATATATATAATTATATATAGTACCATCCCAAGTTTTAATTTGGCGTTCAAACGTAAATGCTTTTGAACGACCTAGCATATGTGAACAGTAAAAAAAAATTTCAATTTCAATTTGTACTATCTAATCAAACAACAAACCCTAAAATCTAAATTTTGTAGTAGATCAATTTCAATCAAAGATAGAGAAGTCATACCTCGCTTAGGGGTTGAGAAATATCACTGGAATCCATTACGCTGTCTTTAGTTTTTGCTTGAAACTATGGCTATCGCTAGCTAGCTATTTCTGATTAGGGCTTGGTATCTTTACATACGTATACGTTGTTCTCGTAGAGGAGAATAATAGTTTTAAGCGGGATATATTTTTATTTATTTTGACTAGGTTTCTTTACTTTTGATATAAATGTTTCTTTTGGTAATTTTATATACCTACAAAGTCTTATCTAATTTGTATAAAAAAGATATGTGTATCTAATATTTAGGGATGTGTTAAAAAACCAACAAATTTCCAGAAAAAAAAAAGAAGAAAAGAAAATTAAAAAAAAGGGTGGGGTCTTTCCCTCGGCAGGAACCCACTGGAATCACTGACTCCTACTCCACTCTCTCTCTCTCTCTCTGTCTCTCTCTCTCTCTCTTCTAACCGCCTGTGCTTTGCCATTGGCTCTTTTCTATATATTGTGATCTTCAAGGATGCAAGTACTTGCTGCATAAAAATAAATAGCAATCAATTTGTAATATTGTGGTGTAGAAGATGAGACAAGGTTTTCTTTCACATAAAGATGGTAAAAGGGGAGGGCTGAGGACTGAGGAGAGGAAAATGAGAAAAGCTCCGATGGGATTTTCTTTGATCCTCCTTCACAAAAGAAAAGAGGGATGTATTGAGTTTAATTTTTGACTAGGAGCCTTTGGAAGTTGAGGTAGATTTTCATTTGTTAATGGTTTATTGTAAAGTTATACCATTTCAACTAAAACATTAGAATAATTAGAATAATAACAACAATCCAGAAGCAGATTAAGCCCACTTAAGTATATTTAAGATGGATTTGTTTGGTATTATCAGCTTTGTTGATGGGTCAACATCCCTTCCCTGTCATTACCTAGAACCATGGCACCTTAAGATTCCTTACTATTATTAGAAATATAAATCTGTGTTTCTTTGAGGCCGGGATTGGCTATGAGGTAGAAGGTCATGGAAGATTGATTTCATTTATTAAGTTTGCTTCATCTATAGAGTACTCCTAATTCCAACATTATGTGTTTTTGGTTTGTTTCAATGGTGTACCAACCCTAGTAATTTGCCTGAGAAGAAACCCAATTAGAAGCATTTGTAAATGAGAGATTCAATAGCATATCAAGAGCTAGAAGGAAAATTAAGAACCTCAACACTTCATCTCAGTCTCAAAGAGGCTTTGAGGTATCTCATTAAACAAAACACTTTGAAACTCAATTCCCACTAACGTAACTTTTTTTTTTTAAAGGGGTTTGGAACATTGTTTAGCTAGAGACTCAACCTAATACCCGTCTTTATTTGTTATATTGTAAAACCTAATTCTGACAGGGGCACTTCATATCTTCAGCAAAATGTTTGGAGATTTGTCTTAGCTATCGATCCCCACCCCAATATTATCTTTTGAAAATATGAATTTTGTCGGTACAATACATTAATAGGAGAGGAGGGGGGGGGGGGGGGGGGGGGGGGGGGGTTGTTTAAGAATAATGTTCGCATTAGCTAGCCAGGCATGAATTTCGTCGGTACAAATACAATACGCTTACACACTAAATTAAGTGAAAGTTTAGCATAAATTATAATATTTAGAAACTATATCAACTAAAAGAAAATGAGGAATATTAAGATCACATTAGCATTAGCATTAGCTAGCTAATTTAAGGGTAATTTGGATACATATGTCTAGCTAGGAGCAGCATTACTGAGGACATCTTATTTTATATATATAAGATCAAGCACAGACGACGGCACTCTTCTTGTCGGGAAGACACCAGACCTCGATCGTGAGCTTCCTCTTGCCGGTGGACTCGCTGAACACCAGTTTGCTGCCCAGATTAATCTTGTCTGAAGTTTTGGGTGGAGGTTGCTGCTCAGACTTTCAACTTCGATCTCCATGGCCTTCATCTTCATGGTAAAGTCGTCCAGGATGTCTCTGGTGTCCGTCCGGCAAGAGAAGAGATGTTGTCGGCACTTGATGGCTGAGAAGACAGAGACATCCGCACTTTTATAGGTTTGCGGACGTCTGCTCTCCTCTATATATATATAGCAGTTCCAAAGAGGACTTCCGCACAGTCTTTAAAGTGAAGACGTCCCTCCATTCTCCACCGTTCGGCGCCGACGACGCCTTTTCTTCTTGTCGGAGGATAGCAGAACTTGATACTGAGCTTCCCCTTGCTGGTGGACTCGTCGGCTGCAAGTTTCCAGCCGACCTTGATCGGTCTTGAAGTTTTCAATGAGGTTGCTGCCCATAGCTCTGATCCCAATCTGTCTGACCTTCTTCTTCATGTCAACGTCGTCCCGGAGGTCTCTGCTGTCCTCCATCAAGAAGAAAAGGCGTCGTCGGTGCCAGACGGTGGAGAACGGAGGGACGTCTGCACTTTAAGGACAGTGCGGACGTCCGCCTCTAATCTGGACTATATATATATATATATATATATATATATATATATATATTACAGTAGACACATAGACAAAGAAAGACAGAAAGAGAAAGAGTTTGTAATCGACCCTTTGGTCCTTCTAATTAGTTGATTAATCAAGAGATTAATATGCAGATATATATTATATGTTCTGCTCATCTACTACCTTTGTAGGTAATATATGCTTCCTACCAATTATTCCTTTATGATATATATACACACCAATGATTGGCTCTTAAAAAAAAAGGTGGGTTTGGTTCAAATTAACAAATAGTTTTGATCATGGATTAGGTAAACCATGTATTTTAAGTCAGGCTATTGTTCCCAATAAACCTTACAACATGTTCTTCTTATGATCAGATTTCTGGGATTACATTCCTTCAAACTCTGTAGTTCTTTCTTCGCCAAAAAAAAAAAAAAAAAAAAAAAAAAAAAAAAAAAAAAAAAAAAAACTCTGTAGTTCTTTATGTGTTCTTTTTTGTTTGTCTGTAGAAAGGTGATTGGGTTAGCTCAAATCCTAGTATTGTTCATTATGCCCCTCTCCCTAACTTTGAAGCTAGTTTTAACTAATCATGATTGAGTCATAATTGCTTGTCACCTAAGCAATGACGAGAACAGACATATAGTAGTTAATTATGCAAAAGACCAACTAGGGTTTTAATTATTATCCCATAATTGCATGCTTGGCCAAATTGGAAAGGATAATATAGGTAAAAGGGTAACAATTTTAGCAGGGCAATCGATGAAGCTTAAGATATAGATGATGGGTTTGACCTTCCACCAATGAGAATATATAAACCAGTCAAATGATTAGTATATAGGAATGAAAATCTTGATTAGTGAAACTGATCTCAAATCTAAGAAACTGGATCACATGAGCTCTCTATCTCTCTCATGCATAGTCATGTAATTTTGATGCAGCAGATATGGTGCTGGAGTTGGCAGGACTTGGAAGAGTTGAAGTCCAAATGGGCTGTCAGGAAGTGCAGCGGTGGTATCTGCATAAGCCAAAATTGCATACCAGAAAGGAGAGAGAAAAAGAAGCAAAACGGTTTGTATTTATCGGCATGGTGAGGGGAGCATGCAGCCTTGGACTACAAAATTGTTGCTTCCCGATACGAACACCCATGTTGCTTTGGAGGTGAATGTTATCCTTTGATAACGGCAATCTCAACTAATAATAGAAAATATATATCCAGAGTCAAATCTATGACATACAAAATTATAATCAAAACTATAAACTGAATATCATCCGTTAGATCTAATAGCAATTAACAGTTGAGATAAATCAGAAAAAATAAATCATTTTTTTCTTTTCTTTTTTCTTTAAATCAATTTAGAGTATCTATCTATTAAAGACATAATCATAATTTATGATTGCTATTCTTCATTTGAAATATAACTAAGATTTGTTTCCTATTGAAACTCATTTACTAGAGAGGAAAAAAAACAACTTAAGTCTCAAATATCACCAGTGCACCATAGACATAATTATTTCGGTTTCTTGTTGTTTTTTTTTTCTATCAAAAGCTTCTTGTTTTTTTTTTTGAATAAGCTTCTTATTGTTTTTTTTTGAAGAAATCTTCTTGTTGTTTATAGTACAAAGATTATTTGAGTACTTCGATAGATAATTTGATGGGACCGGAAAATTGTCTAAACAATGTCTCACCTTTTAAAGAAGCAAAACTTTGGTATCTCACATTTAGAAAATTTCAAAATAGTATCTCACATTCTTACATTGACCGAAGTTTGGTATCTAGAACCGTTGGCTCCGTTAAAAAGACTGACGACAGCCATTTTTATTCATAAAGTGACCAATTTACCCTTGAGTTTTTATTTTTGTTATTTATTATATATAATAAAAAAAGAAAACGGTACCTCGTATTTTCTTGCTTATAAACTTTGGTACTTCAAGTTTTAAAAATATCAGAACGGTACCTCAAGTTTTTACCCGACCCAATTTTAGTATTTTTAGTCATAACCTCCGATAGGGTAACTGTCAGCTGACCATTTTTCATGGGTATTTTTCGTCTCTTCATATTTCAATTCATTATTTTTTTCTCTAAATATATATTTCATCTCTGTAATAATAATAAAAAATTGTTATCTTCTTCCTTCCTCTATCTTTAGGAAATTAGGAGCTTCACGGCCTTCACGAAAAGAGCTGGATCGAATAGAGTTGAAAATGTGATATTGCTTTTCTAGACTAGAGCTGAAGAGAAAGATGTTTGAATCTTTTATTAAGTGAGTTTGTACAACAGATTTACTATTGAATGTTTATGATGTTATGAAAAACAACATACGAAATGAAAAGGAAAAAAAAAAACAAAAGAAAACTCAGGAATCTTTATTTTTGTTTATGGATTTCATCAATTGCAAACTCATGTAAACAATAACTCATGAATCTTTGTTTTCGTTTCTAAAGTAAAAAATGAATGAAGACATGAAGAGACAAAAATAGTCTTTAAAAATTGCCACCTAGCAACCCCTGTAACGGAACTAACGGTTAAAAGTACTAAAATTAGGTCGCGGTAAAAACTTGAGGTACCGTTATGATATTATCAAAACTTGAGGTACCGTTCTGATGTTATCAAAACTTGAAGTACCAAAGTTTATAAGAAATAAAATATGAGGCACCGTTATGATGATTGTCACACCCTAATTTTCGAAGGATAAATTTTCAAAAATTTGGGTATGATATATCTTAAAATCTTAATATCCCAAAACCTGCTCAATAACTTCCAAACTAAAAACAAATACTAAAAATGTAAATGTCAACAAACTCATCAACCGAGTTAAACATTATATCTCCTTAATTACATCAACTTTAAAAGTCTAATAATTATTAAGTCGCTCACATGAGTTTAAAAACAATCTGCCATAATAAAATAAAATAAAGTGCGCAGAAACTAAAATCCTGCTACTATGTCTCCGCCTCAACTCTGTTGATCAACACATGCAGTTCTAACCCCTACACTATGAATTGGTGCACCGAGTTGTAAAACAACAAACCCGATAAGCTAAAAAGTCTGTAAGAGTAACTCCCAAAAATAACTCAACCCAACATCACATAAAATAAAACTGGTAATTCCTGCTTTAGAACTTAATTCAGGAATCGCCTCAAAACAATAAATTTCGAAAGAGAGTAAATAAGAAAACCCAACAAATCACAAACAATCAAAATCATAAGTGAATCCTGCAAAAAAGATAGTTCAGGAAGTCCATTAAAAATTTACACAAATAAGATTAAAGAATCTTCTGCATTAAGCATAGTTTAGGAGATACTCAAAACGAGGAAGTTAAAAGACAACAATTAAGAACAATGTTAAAACCACATAACCAATACTTTTACAAATATACATATACCCATGAGTCTCAGATACCGATAAGGTATCTTCCATGACCTATAACAAACACATGTACCCATGAGTCCCAAATATTAATAAATACCTCTCATGACCTACAACAACAATTTATGTACCCATGGGTCCCAAATACTTTCAGGTACCTCCCATGACCTATACCGACAGACGGACTAGAGCTCTATTCCTAACCGTAACCAATCACCCTTCTAAAGACTTGGAACCCAGTTTGACAGTCCATTAATAATCACAAAATAAATAATAACATCATAACCGTAACCAATCACCCGATTAAAGGCTTGGAACCCAGTTTGACTATTTAAACAACAATTCATTATATAACCACATCATCATCAACAACACATGATCACATCATAAAATTTATATCATTCCACATAGATATATTTATACAAACAAACACAGATATCCCCACAAGAATAATCTATCAATAGCCAAAAACATTATGATCACATGAACCTTAGAAATAATCATATAATAGGAAAACTTGTTTTAATTTACCTATGAGCCGTTGGCGATCAAACTCACATATTTTAAAACAAACAAAAACATAATTTTTAAATTATAATCATCATCATCAAAATCATCATCACAGTCATCCTCATAACAATTATCATCATCATAATCATCCTCGTAATCATGCTCATAATAATTATCATCATCATAATCATCATCATCAAAATCAATCATCATAATCATCCTTATAATAATTATCATCATCATAATCATCATCAAAATCAATCATCATAATCATCCTCATAATAATTATAAATAATTAGTCCCAAAGTGAACATTGGTGAGATTTTACTCACCTATATATTCTCGCTGCATCTTCACCAAAAACACAAGGAACAAGAGAAGCAAGCCAAATCACAACTTCACAAAAACACCTAAAATTACACAATTAATAACCTTAGTAACCAAACAAACTATATGATATCAAACACCCTTAAACTAAACCTTAGCCCAAAGGAGGACAACCTTCCAAGGTCATCAAATTAAACGACCCAAAACTGCTGTTTCTAATTCCCAAAACAAAAACGTAAAACCTTACACAAGTCTAAGATTAACCAAAAAGTCCTAGCATGCAATATGGGTAACCAAAATCTACAACCCACATATCAACACAATCGTATCGATGAGTACTACCTAACCATCACCACAAACACCACAGACACTACCGGACGCGCCGCCACGCGCTGCCACAGGCGACTGCGCGTGGGCCCCACGTGCCATCCCAAAACTTCAGAATTCGAACAAACTCCTAACACCAAATATGTAGCTTAGAATAAGGAGAGCAATTCTTATACCTGGGGTCAAGCTCAATTTGGTCGGAATTGGGTCCGAAACGTCGTCGCAAACTCGCTGCCTCAAACTGTAATTCAAGGTTTGAAAACTCAACTTCAAGTTGTATGATACGCAAAAGAGTACTCATAAGGAAAGGGATGTCAAACCTCACCTAACGTCGAGCCTCGTCGCTACTAGAAATGGCATTTCCGGCCAAAGTAGTGCTGCCGCAAGGAGAAGTCCACCGTAGCTCTACACAACAAGGCGAGCTACAAAACCACCAAGGATCAAACAAGGACGCCCAACACTTCCTATCCCGACCGGTTTCAAGCCTCGTCGCTGTCGCCGGAGGTGAGAATCCGATCGGGTTGCAAACTGGGTTGCCGCCCTCACTGTGGCGCTCGGTTTGCACAGCTCAGCTCGAGTCGTCCTCACCCACCAACACATGGAAGATTGCGCCGAGGAGAGGAAGAGAACCTGACTGGTGCCGGCGTCTAGATCGGTTGGAGGTGGCTGGAAAAGCCGGGTCGGGTCGGCCAGGTTTGGGTCAGGTCAGACAGATGACTTTGGTTCTGAAGGAGAGGCGTGCGAGAGAAAAAATGAGAGAAAATGGGTTTGTGCAAAAATGAAAAGTGAACCCTAAAACTTTCCTATTTAACTCACATTCCCGTAAAGCCACGAACTTCCGTTAACCATAACTTTTTCATACAAAGTCCGTTTTATGTGTGTCATATGTCTACGAACTCGTATCATCGTTCTCTACAACTTTCGTGAAGGAAGTTTATCGAGAAACCCAACAGATAAAAAGTCAACTCTATGACCCTTGAAGAGAAAAGAACCGTTTTGGGTAAATTTATGTATCCGAACACTTCCGCTCTTCCTTCGAACCTCAAAAACACACTAACGTCTAACTCAAAAAATTCTCAAATAATATTAAAAACTAATATCAAATTTTCGGGGTATTACAACGATTTTCTCTTTTTATTATATAAAAAGAATAACAAAAACAAAAACTCAAGGGTATATTGATCATTTCATGAATCACAATTGTTGCCGTCAGTTTTTTTAACAGAGCTAACGGTTGTAGATATCATACTTTAATCAAGGTAAGAACGTGAGATACTATTTTCTGATCGAATATGAGATACCAAAACTTTACTTCTTAAAAAGATGAACACTGTTTGGACCATTTTTCCTAATTTGATTATAAATTTTCCAACATGTTATGACAGACATCATCTGATAAATTTTTCCTTTGAAGAAGAGGAGGTAGATGATGATGGTACTCTCTAGTAAATGAGTATGTTTCAATAGGAAACCATTAACTTCATTTTAATTGAATTGTATTCCAAAATAAGAGTAGTTAATCATCAATTTTCATTATTTTTTTAATAAATAGATTTCAGATATTGATTTAAAGATTTTTTTTTTTTTTAGTTTTTATTACTAATCTCAACCGTTAGTTGTTATTAGTTCTAAAAGATAATATTCTGATTATAATTTTGTATGTTACGTATCCGCCTCTAAAAAAGTAATATACAAAAGTGAATGAATTTCGTTTTCTTTTAAAAACAAAGTAAAAGGTTTATCCATTTCTGTCGTGCGTGCGGGTGACTCTCTTATGTGAGAATCCATGTGGTATTGTTCTTAATGTACATATATATTAACCGATTAACTAAATTAGGTGGTGGAGAAAGCTTGCTTTGTAGCCCCTAATGAAAAGTCTGAAGAGGTAGAGAAATTGAAGACTGGGAAATCTAATGATGGAGGTAGAGGAAGTTAGTGATGCTTTACATATCTTTGATGAAGGGGGGAACAGTGCTAGGTCAAGCATGAGGAAACGACGCCAAGACTAATCTGCAATCCATCATTTTTTTTTTAAAGACTTTTACGTGGTAGTGTAGGATTGTTACATGTCCAAAATTCGCCCATTTTAGAATGAATTGTTTAGGTAATGGCTCAATCTCACAGTCCTACAAGACGGGTCGTTATGTGTAATTTTGTTGAGTTTCGATGGAGGTGACCATTTTTCGTAAAAAATATTTGTCAGGATTTGAATGATCATGTAAACCCTAACTAATTCAAACGTAAAATTTGACTTGCTCATGTTTCCACTATAAAATTGGCCTTTATAAGTCCATACGTTAAATAGGCCTAAACTCTAACCACATGCAACAATCATCAACTCCCCAAAGTTAGTGTTAGCGTGCTACACAACCAAACTCAAGAGTAAGAGTAGCAATACAATTAGAGCTGGACGTCGGACCCTAAAGGATGCAAAACCCGGCACGAATAGCACGAATCGGGCCGGTTCTGAAGTAAACAATTTTGGTTCTGGCCTAGGACTGGCCCGAACATGCATTTCTCAGTCCGAGCTCGAGATTGATTTTACATAGGCTCGAGAGCCCGACAAGCCCGATCTATACATATATACAGTCTATCAGCCCCTCTCTCTCACTCTCAGATCGAGTGTTCATTACATCGTCTTCAGAATCAAAGCACCACCACTCCGGCTCCCCACGCTTCCCTCCTAGCAGCACCATCACCTCAGGCAGCCTACTCTTTCGCAGTTCACACACAGACTCTCTCTCTCAAAAATTTCTCAAATCGTGTTTATCAATTTCATGTCCTTCAACCTTCACCACACATGCAATGAGTCAGTCTCCATCCCCAACAATTGGATCAAGCTTCGACGTTTACTTCACCCAAATCAATTTCATTCTCACATATCAAGGTTAGAGATATAGTTGTTGTGATTCAATTTCTCTCGCAATGTTAAAATCGTTCCTATTTATGACCTTGTTGTTCTCTTAGATCTATCGAAAGCAACAACCTTCAATTATTTTGTGTTCGATTTGTATGGACTACGTTGATGTGGTGCTGAGAAGTTAGGTTGATAAGGTTATGGAGAGTGGAGAGTGGAGAGTGGAGAGTGGAGACTGAATAGGTTTTTTTTTTTTTTTTTTTTTTTTTTCCTGAGGAGTCGAGAATACGTAATGAAGAGAAGCTCAGAACTCAAAACTCAGTTTTGAGCCCGAAAGCCTGATCCTAACAAAATCAATTTGGGCTTTTATCAAGTTAAGCTTTCGAAAAAAACGTGGCCCGACTCTGGAGTTCGGGCTCGGTTCATAAAATTTTGGGACTGGCCCGACACAGCCTTAAATACAGCCTCCCACCAAGCTCAAGAGAGATTTCATTGCCTTTTTTATTTTAACATTGTATATGCCTAAATAAAGCTAGACCACGTGCAAAAAGAGCATCTTCATAACATTAACAACTAGAACATCTTGAGAGAAAACCTATTCTCTAGAAGAACACTGGCACATTCTCGATCAGTACCAAGACCCACAAAATCCTAATGTAGATACCACCACTAACATGGCTAATATCACCTTCTTTTTGTGCCCACGAGCCATGGACGGAAGGGACTCAACCGCCACATATACACATCTTGTTGCTCGACATACAAGCTACCCAACCATACCGGAAGCGGCCTAAACCTTATCGGGAAGCCACCTACCCTGCCTCACTAATATGCCTCCACAAACATGCTTTGAAGAATAGAAATGAGACTCTTTGTCCCACATTGAAGACAATGTAAAGGAATGAGTCACTCACTCAACATCTCATTACAACTATTTGTAATATTATGGGGCTCCAACCCATAGTGTAAGTTCAAGTGGATGTAGTCTACTCCAAAGAGGGAGATTAACCACTATATATTGTGTGTCTTATTGTTTGTATCTCCCTTTCTCTCCCATCAATCATATCTCCCTTTCTCTCCCATCAATCATATCTCCATAAATCAGTGCATTAACATTGGCTCGTCTGTGAGAAGCTGATACACCCATGTTTGGTCAACTCATCTTTGGCGGTGATTATTCAAATATCTTCATGGCTATACCAAGCAGCAGCAACAACAAACTTTCTCATTTGGAACTCAAAGTAGCAAGAGCAATCAAACACCGCTAGCCCACTAGTGTCAGGCCTTCGCCCAACAAAATTCTAGTGTTAGGGTTCAGTTAAAAAAACCAATGAAGAAATAAATAAGTCAACTTTCTCTGGACACCAAGCCGCCAAACCAATCACCGCCAAGGTGTAGCGCTTAACACAAAGAGGCCAACCACCCCGGTGTCAGGCCCAACAATGGCGCTCTGGATTGTTGGGCTCCCAATTTTGAACGCCAACACCGCCAAGTCTCGAGTATGTTTTCTGGGCTCCTGACATCGCTTACCTTTGATCTCTCTCTTGGTTTTTACTGTCAGATTTAAGATCTTGTACTTTGACTCTCTACCAAGTTGGATTCTCCAGTGCTCAGCCAAGCCTTGCACGTTCAGCAACATGTACAAGCAATGCTCCAAGTTGCGCATCTTCAGGGTAACAGTTCACAAGCTCCAAAGCCAGTTGGGACACATCTTTAGTCTTGCACCACCAAGCTTCACCCGTCACACTTCAAGCTAGTTTGGGATTGATGCGATTTTTTTAAATAATTTCTTCCGTTATACTGTGGAGATAATTAATTATGAATTAAAACAGTTTTCTGTTTAATAAATGTTACTTTTAAAAGTGTTGTTACGACATAAAATATTAAAAGCTAGCAGCTTCTAAAAACAACCTTAAGGATGTTTCCAAAATCTACTTTCACTGACCTGTAATTTAAAAAAAATGCTAATTTTCTTTTATTTACCCAACACAATAAAATCTAGAATTTTAGATAAAAACTGAATTTTGATGAAGGATAAAGTGTAGAGACAAAGAGAGATAAAAAGAGAATAGAGAATCATCATCTTATTCATTGATAGGAGCCTTTTATATAGAGAATTATAAAGTACTAATATGGTAATGATAAGGAATACATAGTCATATTCTAACTACATATCCTGATGGCATAAGGTCAAGACACACATAAAAAATATCCTAGAAGGATGCAGAATATCCTAGAACACTCCTCCTTGTGCCGCGCGCCGGTATGCCGGTAGTGTTGGTATGTTGCCTCGTCAAAAACCTCGATAGGAACAAAAACCCTGTGGGAGAAAAAACTAAACCTTGATCGTAGGAGAAAAATAGTACAACGCACCATTCACATTTGATAGTGACATGTATGGGCTAGACTCCCCCTGAAGTTTGCACCTCCCCCTGATCTTTACATCAATCATAAGGCTCTTATTGATTTTTAATAATCACGGAAGTTTCAACAACTTAACATGTCAGTGCCTTTTAACATGTCTTCAAATGTGGCATTGAGCAATGATCATCAAGTTCATGCCGTATTATCTTCAAACATGATCTTTTACACTTAGATCTTGAGGAGAAGACCGCTTGTGAACTCAAAACATAAGTTCGGGCAGGAAATCAGATTTTCGTGCAGCATGACCTTCAGTTACTAGAACAGCCGTAACTTCCTCTAGGAAATACATATGAACGAACCGTAAACGGTTTTGGAAACTAGACTTATTTAGCTTTCCAATGGTATATTACACATATTCGGGTTCATCAGGAGATGTTCACAAAGTTCCGTCGAAGTTGACTGTTTTCCCAAAATCAGATTCTCGGACAGATTCGTCCTACTTTACGAAAACGGCCATAACTCACTCAATATGATAGGTATGATCAAATGGTTGATGTCCCTGGAAAGTAGACACATAGACCTTTCCAATGGTACCAATTTCACCATTTTCTAGTGAGTGAGATTTCCTGTAAGGCTCGTGGAAGTTGACCTACGAAACTTGGCAGATTCTGATTTTGCTTTTGATGTGTCTTTCATATGTAGAGATAGAATAAGCCTCAACCTTTCATACCATTAAGTATTAAAAAAGAAGTTACTGCCATTACATTGGCGTTGCGTGGGCGCATAGCTATACTTAGCTTTACAACTTTTCATAGCGAATGAGATGTCAAGTTTTTCGTATTGTGTTGAGTACATTGATGCGTTTTATTGTACTTAGATGGGAACTCCATCTCTTAACACATATTTATCATCTTTCTTTAGACAAAATAACGGATCTCTCTTTAGAGCAAAGACTTTGACTAATCATGGGAGTATATGTAGGCCTCATTAGTTATAGAGCGCCTAAGTCGATTGATGGAAAATCATCATCAATACAGCATCGAGTGCCTTATCGAGACCGTGTCTTCCCAAGATCTTTTTCATTCTAACGTCGGATGATTGATACATATTGGCATCTCTTGTTCAATCAAGAGTCCATGTAAATCCGGAATGAACACGCAAAGGCATAATGCACCATATCCCTTCCAAATCAAGTAGATTCCATATGCGTTTCAATACATTTAGCAAACACATGCTCCTGTGGTCTGGAGCCACTTGATTCGGATGAATGAAGTTCGTTTAAGACCTTCATGTATATCTCTGATCCCATAGAGATGTTATTATGACCACATTCATAGGCTGCATGTTCAGTTATTCGGAAACTACCAAATTGACAAAGTAGTGGAGTTCAATGACATCCATTACGAGAGCATATCTCATCGTAGTCGACCCCAGTGCGTGTTAGTGAGAGACCTTGAGCCATAAGGTGAGTCCAAGCTCTTGTTCTCGCTACGCTATCTAACAAAGGCATAGTTGATAGGGTTACAAACCGGGTCGCTGCCCTCACTATGACGCGACTCGGTTTGTTGAGATTCCGAGCATCCACCGCGATCCCTACATTATAGGCGCCTCTGTTGATGGGGTGTGACCCATTTGCATCAAACCGAAATCCACCCCAGCTATCCAAGCTTTCTGCTGGATTCATCTATATCTAAAAAGCCTTTAGGTTAGTAACATGAGATAAAAACAAATACATGAGTAACACATCTAAAGTCATCTTATGCTGATCTCTAAAACTAAATTACTTTCAAACATGTCCTCATGTGTTATCTTCCCTCCTTCATTAGACTCAAAGATTCAACTCCTATAATAAGTATTAAGACCTGGTAACAACTAGGACAGCTCATATCCTATGTGTTTCATTCCTTTCATTAAAATTAGGCTCTGATACCACTTTGTCACACCCCAACTCAGAAATTTAAAAAAAATATGGTTCTTTTCCGAGTAAGGATGTGAAAAACTTCAACTTGTCAAGGATAAGAGAACCTTGGACAAGTAAAAGTTATATGAAAACCTTTGAATCAGATGTAACTTAATGAAGGAGTAAACTTTATTTCATAAATATTGTTCTTACAACAAACAAGAAAGAAAGCTTATAGACTAAGCCTTATTACACAAATAGAAATTTAAAAACAGCAAGCCATAGTTTACTCCTTCTAGACTTCATCACTTCTAGGTATTAAGTTTTTATCCCTCAAAGAGTAACATCTGCACAAATTCATAAAGGAGTGAGCCATAAACTCAGTAGAGCAAATCTCATGTCATTTCAATAAACAAATAGTGTATGCACATATATAGGTTAAGTTTTCAAATTGGTACTCTTGTAGTATCCTTGGTCACCAGTGTCTTCTTGCCATGAGATCATTTTATCAATATAACATTGAAAGGGCTTCTCTCCCTATATGTATACAAAGGCAGACAATTGCTGGTCCCTTTCAAGTAATAACCTCAACCCCATAACTTCAATTATTTCTTATTCAACATAAGATCAAATAATAATATGATGTTGACATAAGATCAGATAAAAATATGATAAAAAAACTAAACATAATAACCATTAAACAACATGTACAATTCCAAAGCAAGATAACAAGATTATAAAACAAAGAGATTCTCCATAACTTCTCATACCTCAAACCTATTTTACCAAAGCCGAAACTTTACTACTAGACACTAGTACTTTGCTTCATACCTCCATTAGTTTCTTTCTTCTTTTAACTTTTCTCTATGTTTCTGAACTCTACTTCTTTATTTCCTCAGGTGAATACTTTTATTTATACTAGGGAGAGTAATCATTATACTTGCCACCTGTAGCTTCTCTAGCCAATCTTAGTTAGACTCTTATCTAGCTAACTATTAATTTGCTGCAACCTATTAATGTAAAAACACTGAAGTTTATCTTCAAATGCCTGCAGTTGTTTTTAAACTTGATGTCCAAGTTTAAGCTGCTCACTCAGCAGCTATTTGCAATCCACAAGTCTGATTGAGGTTTTCAGACTTTCACTTGTGATTGGCTACATGTAGTCATGTGTTAGGCATAAGCTAGCAAATAGGTGAATCAGCATTTCAAATAAGACAACCAGCAATCCCAAAATAATTTAATAATATTTTTTTTTAAGTTTGGGGTTTCACACACACACACACACACACACACTCTCTCTCTCTCTCTCTCTCTCTCTCTCTCTCTCTCTCTCTCATCCTTGCTGGAGTCGAGCCAGTTTCAAGTTTGGACGACGAGCTCGTGAACCGATCGTCAACCACGACGTCGTTTTGCTTGTTGTTTCCATACTGTCGTTCGTCGTCGATCCATGTCCATGTCGTTCTTCGTCGATCCTCGTCTTTGTGCCAAGTCCGTCGTAGTCAAGACCTCCCACCGGACGTCATCGTCTGCGTAGAGGCAAATAGATCTCCCTCTAATCTTCTCTCTCAGTTCTTAAGGTATTAATTAAGTTTTTTTACCATTAAAAAGTGAAAATATAGAAGTCCAATCTCTGGATTGTTGTAGTTGTCAAACTAGATGGACATAGTTCAAGTGGACATTGACATGATTGTGCTTCGATCTGTGATAGTGCTTCAAATCTGGTCCACTGCATTGTATACATTATTTGGGGATGTTGTGGTGATATTTCATCTTTATTGCCTTCTATTTAAGTTTTTATTGACCTCAGTAGAAGTTTATTATCCCCCAGTAAAAGTTTACTGCCCCCCCCAAGTAAATCTCAGTTGAAGTTTACTGCTCCCTCAATAGAAGTTTACTGCCCCCAGTAAAACATTTTTCATCATTACTGCTCCCTAATAAGGTTTTATTGACCTTAGTAGAAGTTTACTGCCTCCCAATAAAATCTCAATAGAAGTTTACTGCTCTCTCAGTAGAAGTTTACTGCCCTCAGTAAAACATTTTTCATCATTACTGTCACATCCCGACTCTTAAATTTTTACCCTAAATTATAAGAATTTTTACCGTCTCCGTTAATGAGTTTATAGTTTCAAAGGTCCCTAGAGATGTTTTGAGGGACGATTATTTCGGAGGAATTTTTACGTAGGAGGATTTGTTGAAAACGGTAAAAAAAAAAAGGGTAAATTTTGGTTAGTAAAAAGGTAATTTTTATTAGGGTATGTTTTTGGGGTGTTTTTGGAGTTGGGTTTGAAGGTGATGGGTTAGGACCCGATTGGGAGAAAAAGCCCAAACATTTCCTTCTCTCTCTCTCTCTTCTCCCCCGAGCTCCTCTCTCCCCACCGGACTCTCCACCTCCAATTGCCGCCGTCCGGCCAGCACAGGCCATCGCTCCGGTCCCGTTCGAACCACCGCCACCTCCTCTTCCTTCCTGGACCGGTAGAAGCCTTCCTAGCGCCGCCGATCAGGAGAAATCTCCTCCTAGAAGCTCGGCTGCCCTCTCGCCGGAATTCCCTCCTCCGGCCGCTATAGCCGTCGATGCTTGTCTCTTCTTCAAGCTCTCATCCTGTGTAGCAAAGCCTCAAAAGGAATCGATCCCATTCGTGCTAAGTAAGTAGGTTCAACGGTTTGAAATTCTAGTGCTCAATTTTATGTTTTGGTACGATTATTACCCTATCTAGGCTTGGAATTAGTGATTGTGCTAGTTAGGGAAGTTGTTGTGCGTGTTGAGAGGAAGGTTGTGCTAAAATTTGGTGAGCATTGGAGGTCGCCGGAGTTAGGCTGCCGGAGGAACAGACGGCAGCACCTCCTCTTTTGGGTAGTTTTTCAGGGTTTTAAATTTGTTATGCTGAGAGGAGTCTAGTGATGTGAAGTTTGGAATTTTTGGAGGAATTTTGGATAGGTTTGGGATTTTTTTAAAGATTGGTGAACTTGGCGGTTATTAGGGTAGAATCCGGCCGTTGGATTGATATTATTGAAACTGTAAAAGGTTATTATAAGGATGCCGGTGCTTGTGGTGAAGTTTGGGCCGTATCGATTTAAGGATAGCGAAGTTGGGCAAGGATGAGCGTGTATAAGGCTCACTTTTAATTTTGCCTATTTTTATATAAGTTTTGAATTTTAGATGAGGATTTAATTATATATTTGAAACAAGACGTGAGGAGGCTCGAGCAGAAGAGATCTCGGATTGACGTCAGGCTTAGGCCTAAATTTGTGAGTGGACTTTTGTTTTAATTTAAACGCATGTGTTGCATTATTTTGATGATCAATTATTTTTCTGCTGGGATTTATTGCTTTATCTGATAATTGACAATTTTCATTATTTTTGGAGAGTTACCGAAAATGGGATTTTTGGTGTATATATATATATATATATGTATATTTATGAGGAGATTATGTATATAAATGCTAGCTAGCTATACGTGTCTGTCCACCTTAACGGTGTAGCAATTAGTCGCCATTATGGTGTGACGTGAGCGTGAGACGCAAGCGTAGTAGCCTTATATGAGTGCTTTAATTCATATAGGGAGTATGGGCACGTATATATACACCCGTCTGTCCGCCTTAATGGAACAGTGAATAACCACATTATGGTGTGACGTGAGCGTTAGACGCGAGCCTAGTAGCCCTATATAAATTTCTTTAAATCCATAAATTTATATAGGGAGTATGGACGTGTGTAAATACATATTGATTTTTCTTAGAACTTGAGAGGCTCGATATTTTATGTGTCACACCCTAATTTTCGAAAGATAATTTTCAAAATTTTTGGCATGATATAACTTAAAATATTAATATCTCAACCTGTTTCAACAAATTATCTCAAGCAACTAGAACTCATTAGCGGAAATGTAAATGTCAACAAACTCATCAACCGAGTTAAACATTATATCTCCTTAATTACATCAACTTTAAAAGTCTAGTAATTATTAAGTCGCTCACATGAGCTTAAAAACAAACTGCCATAAAATAATAAAATAAAGTACACAGAAACTAAAATCCTGCCACTATGCCTCTGCCTCAACCCTGCTGAACAACACCTGCAGGTTTAACCCCTACATCATGAATTGGTGCACCAGGTTGTAAAACAATAAACCCGGTAAGCTAAAAAGCATGTATGAGTAATTCCTAAAAATAACTTAACCTAACATCACATAAGATAAAACCGGTAATTCCTGCTTTAGAACTTAAATCAGGAATCGCCTCAAACAATAAATTTCGAAAGTGAGTAAATAAGAAAACCCAACAAATCACAAAAAAAAATCAAAATCATAAGTGAATCTTGCAAAAATGATAGTTCATGAAGTTCACTAAAATTCACACAAATAAGATTAAAGAATCTTCTGCATTAAGCATAGTTCAGGAGATACTCAAAACAAGGAAGTTAAAAGACAACAATTTAAACAATGTTAAAACCACATAACCAATACTTTTACAAATATACATGTACCCATGAGTCCCAGATACCAATAAGATATCTCTCATGACCTACAACAAACACATGTACCCATGAGTCCCAGATATTAATAAATACCTCTCATGACCTACAACAACAATTTATGTACCCATGGGTCCCAGATACCTTCAGGTACCTCCCATGACCTACACCGACATACGGACTAGAGCTCTATTCCTAACCGTAATCAATCACCCGGCCAAAGGCTTGGAACCCAGTTTGACTGTCCAATATCAAATCACAAAATAATAATAGCATCATAACCGTAACCAATCACCCGCTTTAAAGGCTTTGAACCCGGTTTGACTATCTAAACCACAAATCACAATATAATAAAATCATCAACAATCAACACAAGGAGCACATCATAAAAATTATATTCTTCCTCATAGATATATTTACATGAACAAACATAGATATCCCCACAAGAATAATCTATCAATACCCAAAAACATTAAGATCACAAGAACCTTAAAAATAATCATATAATAGGAAAACTTATTTTAACTTACCTATGAGCCGTTGGCGATGAAGCTCATATATTTTAAAACAAACAAAATTTTTTTTTTTTTAATTATAATCATCATAAAAATCATCATCATTTTATCATAATCATCATCATCACAATCATCATCATAATCATCCTCATAACAATTATCATCATCAAAAATCAATCATCATAATTATCCTCATGATAATTATAAATAATTGGTCGCAAAGTGGACCTTAGTGAGATTTTACTCACTTAAATAATCCCGATGCGTCTTCAACACAAAATAAGAGCCAAGCCCAAAACTGTCATGACCCACCCCGAATTTCACCCTGAAACCCGAGGTAAGTCCTGCGGGGACCACCTCCAAGGAAAATTTACCGAAGGAGTCGGCAAACCTCCCTTGAAAATGGACAACCCTAACCCGGAAAAATATATAGAACACCCTCTTAACCCAAAATATTAAACTTCACTTTAATCCAAATAACTGAATAAAATAATACACAATAATTTTTCCAAAAATATTCAAAGCTACTACAAGAAAGACAACAGAAGCTGAAGAAAATCCTAGTGGGTTAAACAGATGACCTACTGGCGAACAGTAGTGGAAAAGTGGGTAACTATGCCTCGGCGCCTCCTTCTAGACCCCACCCGAACTCTGCAGACTGGGCAATTAAAACGAAGGAAAAGCCCAGGGGAAAAATATTTAATCACGTCAGGGTGAGTGAACAAAATAATCTGGACAACAATAAATATTTCCCCAAGAAACACTTTCAAGGACACGACTAGTTCTGGCTAGTCTCCAAATCTTAAACAAATACAGCCTCTCAGGCTAAAGTTATATAATTATATCAGTATATATTCACACCCGTCTACTCCATGTATGCTATCTATGAATAAGCTCGAAGGTAGATAGTCATACCAGGCTAGGACGCTCGCGTCTAACGCGCACGTCACCCCATAGTGACATTTTTCCTCAGTATGGGGGTGGGACCGGGTGGTATTTATACGTGTTTACTCCCTGTACGAATTCTATGAATGAATCTAAAAAAACATAGAATGAACTCGGAAAGTAGAAAGTCGTACAGGGCTAGACGCTGGCGTCTAACGCCCACGTCACCTCATAATGGCATTTTTCCTCATTATGAGGGGAGCACGTATTGCTAGCTAGCTTTCTCTCATATACATACTATATTCATAAACGTTATATAAAGTGAGTAAAATCACTGAAATCCTCAACTCAGGATAAATTCCAACAAAGGAAATATTCAACAATAAAACATTATTTAAAAACAAAGGTCCACTCACAACTTAGGCCTAAGCCTGACGTCGGCCGGATGTCTCCTCTGCTCGAGCCTCCTCGTGTCCTGTTCCAATACATAAATAATTCCTTAAATAAAATCCCAACGTTCAAAGAAAAATAAGCATAATTAAATATGAGCTTCTCGCGCTCAACCATGCCTATCGTCCTAAATCTTAACTTCACTGCCAACCATAAATCTCCAAAAATACCGACATCCTCAAAATCACCTTCCAACGTCCTAATCATAAAAATAATCCAATGGCCGGATTTTAACTTATTAATCCGCCAAAAATACCAAACTTAACAAATTCCAAAACCTATCCAAAACTCCTCCAAAAATTCTAAAACTCATTCCATTAAACTCCTCATAATATTCTTCACCAAAAACATTTTCTCGGAGGCGGCGCCGGCGGCGCTCCGCCAGCAGCGGCGGCCGGTGACCAACTCCGGCGACCTGCAAATGCTACCAAAATTTACCAGCATCTTCCTCTCAACCTCCTCTACAACATTCCTAACTACCACAAACTCCAATTCTAAGCCTAACTAAGTCAATCGAACACAAACACACAATAAGCCCTAGAATTTCAAATACCGATTTCTCCTTACTTAGCTCGAGATGGAAGGAGCCCTTTGGAGGGATTGAAGCACGGGAGGAGGGCTTCCTTTTGAGCCAAGGCTCGCCGGATATGGCGGCCGGAGGAAGGAGTTCCGGCGAAAAGAAGTTTCCGGCAGTCGGAGCTTTTGGCGTCGATTCCTCCTTCACGGCGGCGCTAGGGAGGTTGCCACTGGTCTAGAATTGTAGCTGGGTTGGAGACCGATCGTTTGGGACCGGTGCGGCGGTCTGGCGCGGCCGGACGGCGGCGGTCAGGCGGTCGGAAGATCCGGCAGGGAGAAGAGAAATCGGGAGGGCTCGGGGAAGAGAAAACCGGGAGGAAAGAGAGGAAGAAATGGGTTGGGCTCGGCCCAACCGATCCAACACCACATTTAAATCCAATCCAAAATTCAACACCCCAAAATAATACCCCAATAAAGATTACCTTTTACTAGCTAAAATTTACCATTTTTACCGTCGTCACATTTTCTTCCTTCGAATAATTCTTTCGAAATATTCGTCCCTCAATACACCTCTAGGGACTTTAGGACTATAAATTCAATGACGAAGACGGTAAAATTCTTATTACCACAATGCTAGTAATTAAGGTAAAATTTAAGAGTCGGGGCGTGACAAAAACACACTTCACAAGTCACCTATAATTACACAAATAATAACCTTAGTAACCAATGTATCATAGGATATCAAACACCCTTAAACTAAACTTTATCCCAAAGGAGGACAACCTTTCAAGGTCATCGAATTTAACGACCCAAAACTGCTGCTTTTAAATCCCAAAACAGAAACTCCAATCTTGCACAAGTCTAAGATTAGCCAAAAAATCCTAGCATGAAAAAATGGTAACTAAAACCTACAACCCACATATCAACATGATCGTAACGAAGAGTACTACCTAACTAGCAACACAAAACACCACAGAAACTACTGGACACGCCGCCACGCGCCACCACAGGCGGCGGCGAGTGGGCCCCATGCCCCCCCCCCCCCCCCAAAACTTCATAATCCGGACAAACTCCCAACACCAAAAATGTAGCTCAGAACAAGGAGAGCAATTCTTATCCTTGGGGTCAAGCTCAATTTGGCCAGAATTGGGTCCGAAACGTCGCCGCAAACTCGCTGCCTCAAACTGTAATTCAAGGTTTGAAAACTCAACTTCAAGTTGTATGATACGCAAAGGATTACTCATAAGGAAAGGGATGCCAAACCTCACCTAACGTCGAGCCTCGTCGCCACCAGAAATGGCATTTCCGGCCAAAGTAGTGCCGCCGCAAGGAGAAGTCCACCGTAGCTCTACACAACAAGGTGAGCTACAAAACCACCAAGGATCAAACAAGGACGCTCAACACTTCCTATTCCGACCGGTTTCAAGCCTCGTCGCCGCCGCCGAAGGTGAGAATCCGATCGGGCTACAAACCGGGTCGCTGCCCTCACTATGGCGCTCGGTTTGCACAGCTCTGCTCGAGTCGTCCTCACCCACCAACACAGGAAAGATTACGCCGAGGAGAGGAAGAGAACCTGATCGGTGCCGTGTCTAGATCGGTCGGAGGTGGCCGGAAAAGCCGGGTCGGGTCAGACGGATCACTTTGGTTCTGAAGGAGAGGCGTGCGAGAGAAAAAAAGGAGAGAAAAGGGGGTTTGTGCGAAAATGAAAAGTGAACCATAAAACTTTCATATTTAACTCACATTCCCGTAAAGCCACGAACTTCTGTTGACCATAAATTTCTCATACAAAGTCTGTTTTACGTGTGCCACATGTCTACGAACTCGTATCGTTGTGCTTTACAACTTTCGTGAAGGAAGTTTCTCGAGAAACCCAACAGATAAAAAGTCAACTCTATGACCCTTGAAGAGAAAAGAACCGTTTTGGGTAAATTCATGTGTCCGAACACTTCCGCTCTTTCCTTCGAACCTCAAAAACACACTAACTTCTAACTCAAAAATTCTCAAATAACATTAGAAACTAATATCAAATTTCCGAGGTATTACATTATGAGTTAAAAGTTTTATCGTTTGAGGCATGTATCCGTTGTTCTTTGGAAATTATTTGGGAAAACATAAATATTTTTATTTGTTCATTTTATTAAATTTATTTTTGTCCACTCACTCTAACGTTTTCGAATGTTTTCCCCTGGGCACTTCGTTTTAAAAATGCCCAGTCTACAGAGTTCGGGTCGATACTAGTAGGAGGCGAGGCATGGTTACCAACATCACCACCACGTTTCACCAGTAGGTTACCTGTTAACCTATCAGTGTATTTTCTTGCTTCCCTAGTTTTAGTAGCTCTGATTACCTTGGGAATATTGTATGATAATTTGGGTTATGTGTTAAGACTCAGGAATATATTTTAGAATATTTGGAGGTTGGCGTTTAATTAATCAGTTGGATGTTTATGTGTTGGATTTGAAAATTATTAAATGTTGTGATGGATGTGATTGTGGAGAGCGGATAGCTCCAGAAGTTGAGGATGATTGGTTTATTATAGTAGTGTTTATCTGAATTTTTCAGGTTAGGGTTGTCCATTTTCAAGGTTATGCCGAATTTTCGATAAATTTTCCTTTAAGGTGGACCCTACAGGATTTACCTCGGGTTTCAAGGTGAAATTTGGGGTGGGTCCTGACAATTACTGCCCCCAATAAGGTTTTATTGACCTCAGTAGAAGTTTACTGCCCCACAGTAAAATCTCAGTAGAAGTTTATTGCCGCCCAATAAAACATTTTTCTTCATTACTACGCCTTAATTAAACTTTAGCGATTTTTCTGAAACTTCCGGCAAGGTCCGGTGACATTTTTAAATAAATCCGGCGAGATTTCCGACGATCGGCAAGATTCCGGTGACATTTAAAAAAAATCCGGCAAGATTGCCCTAATGCACAAATTTCTTTAAAGTAAAGCCTAATTCAATAAAAAAAGTTCTCCATAACCCATTCCAATGAAACCTAATAAAAAGACGATTATGCCCATTGGACTTATAAACACTCTCTCAGTCTCTCTCGTCCTCTCTCATTCTCATCCTCTCTCATCTTTCAGATCTCTCTCTCTCTCTCTCTCTCTCTCTCTCTCTCTCTCTCTCTCTCTCTCTACGGTTTGCTTCGTAACTGATCTCTTCTACCTACCCCCCGTCAGGCAATCCGAATCGTCTCCGTCGCCGGCGAGATCTAGATCGTTTCCGTCACCAGCGAGATCTAGATCGTCTTTGTCACCAACGAGATCTAGATCATCTTTGTCACCAACAAGATCTAGATCGTCTCCCTCAAGTCTCAACTCTCTCTCTCTCTCTCTCTCTCTCTCCCCCCGAAAACAAACCCTAACCTTCTCCTTGATTCCGGCTGCCAATAGTGTGAGAATTAAGCCTCGGTTCCGGTATGTTTTCGGGTTGAAAACCATGGACGCCATCGTTGATTTTTTTTTTTTTAACAAGACCATCGTTGATTGTTGCAGATGAATTTTTATTTTTTTCCTGGAAGAAAATGGTTATTAGGTGGTAATAAAAGTGATTACTGGGGTTGTTTATGCCTAAATTAATATTTTACTGGACAGTAAATATCTATGTAAATATTAATTATTTCTTTGTCCATGTTATACCGGCGAGCCCAAGTTTCTCTAAGTTTACAAGTGATGGCCCGCCAGTAAGACCACGCGAGCTGAGAACAGAGTTCGCGTGCGAACTGGACTTCGCGCGCGGAATGGACATAGACGGACTACACAGTTCGCGTGGAACACTTAGCTCGCACGCGGAATAGACCACGCAAGCTAACTTCAGAGTTCGCGTACAAACGGCTTCGCACGGACTACACAGTTCGCGCGCGGAATTACTATTTGACACTTCTCGTAAGCGAGATTGACTCTCCGTGTAGGCGAGGCGAGGCGAGCTGGCGAACTGGCTCGCGTAGGAGACCTCGCCTGGAAGCAACATGCGGAATCCGCGCGTACCACAATAATCGTTGAAGACTTTTACAAGTCTTTGATATGCTTCGGGCCAATCCCTGTGGCCCATTTAATATAAAAAGCCCTTTTAAGGCTCGCGAGCTGCAATAGCCCGCGAAATGGAAGCGAGCTTCAGGAGCACGCGAGATAGCATCCTGTGACAGCCCGCGGGATGAGGATATTCCTAATTCCAGTTCGCATGGGAGTCTACAGTTGGCAGCGCGGAAGCAATGCCCTATGCGGAATGAAGTGTGCGAACTGGACATGTGTCACAAGATGGTTGGTTCGCATGGACGGAGCAGTGCCCTTGTGCTATTAGGGTTTCAGAGTCCGACTTGAATTCTAATTACTTTTCTTCTGCCGCAAGTCGAACTACTATATAAGGGGGCTCGAACCTTAACAGAGACAACTCTCAATACAAACAAAACAAACAACTACTCAACAGAAGTATAAAAACCTTCGACCTAGTCGAACCTCCAACGCTCCCCGGAGCTCTGCCTTCGCTTCCCTGCTGAAGCAAAAGAATCAACTCACCCTCTCTCAAACAAACACAAAACACGATACAAATTGAAACCCAGTTACCCTTCGAGCTCCTCGAAACCCTAACCCTAAGCGCCGCCGCCTAGGTTTCTTCTTCAGAGCCCTCCGGACTCTACCCCGACTTCTCTCTGAACTCCCTATTAGTTGCTCTACTCGCGCCGCTGTGAGTATCGATCGCTTGTGCTCGTAAATCCTCGTCTGAGGTGGCACCTGAAACCCCATTCGCCTGATCAGAAGTCAAGATCTCGCACACCTACAACTCTTTCCTCGTCCGCGAGGTGGCACGCCCGCAACACTCTCCCCTTCTCTTTGTTCGCTAGTTACCTCCGCTCCGCGCGCTGAGGATCGTGACCAAAACAGGGGTAATAAAGTTCTAATGGGGTCAATAAACATTTTATGAAGGGTAGTAAAATATTTTTCAATATTTATTGCCCTTTATTTGGATGAAATTGTTTACATTTAGAGCCTAATCTATATGAAAATGATTCACTGGGGGTGATTATTGTGGTCAATAACTATTATTAGGGGTTAGTAACTGATTATTGGGGGTTAGTAACAAGTTATTGAGGGTTAGTAATAAGTTATTGGGGGTCAGTAACTGATTATTAGGGATACGTAACCAAGTTATTGGGGTCAGTAACTAATTAATTGGGGGTTAGTAACAAGTTATTTAGGGTTAGTAACAAGTTATTGGGGGTCAGTAACTGATTATTTGGGGGTTAGTAACAAGTTATTGGGGGTCAGTAACTGATTATTAGAGATTCGTAACCAAGTTATTGGGGGTCAGTAACTGATTATTGGGGGTTAATAACCAAGTTATTGGGGGTCATTAACTGATTATTGGGGGTTAGTAACAAGTTATTGGGAGTCAGTAACTGATTATTGGGGATTAGTAACAAGTTATTAGGGGTCAGTAACCGAGTTACCGGTGACCGGAATCCGGCGGTCGAGAAAATCTGAGTTACTGGGGGTTAATAACCGACGACCAAAGAAATTCTGGCAACCGGTGATCGGAATCCGGTGACCGGAAAAATCCGGCAACCGGTGACCGGAGTCCGGTGAGGTTCCGGCCAAGTATTCTCTCTCTTCCACTTTCTCCCTTCATGCATGTTTAAGGGGTGGAGGCAAAATAGTCTTCAAATTATATAATTTGTTAAGACTTTAGTAAATATTTGTGCATTTGGGCACAAAAAATGTTCTTTTATATTCAAATTAGCTTATAAAAAAGATTGTCATTGAAATGAGAAATAAGAGATTAAAATTAGTACTAAAGAGACATTTTTCCTTTACTTTATTGATAAATAAGTAAATTATGTATTAATCAACTTTTCCAACAGTGGTTATTTATAAAGGTTTTACCGTGTATTTTCGTGTTAACGTCTCAAATTAAATATAGAAATACAATATTCCCATGGCATCAGTTTGACTAAACTCTCACATGCCAGATTCCACGCACTCCCTCTAAGCTGTTGCTGCTGCTCATTTGTGCTTCTCTAATGTCAAAATGGGCACCGAAGCTTTTGAAATGAGTCTTGGTTTGGTGCTCTTGACGATCCTTACATTCCCAGCAAAATCTTCAGCAACCGATCATATCTACAATGTTGGAGATAATGTCCCCTTGTTCGTCAACAAAATTGGTCCTTTGAACAACCCCAGGTACCTCTCATCGGATTCCATTTTGTTTATTTCTTGCTTCTCTGTAACTTTGTATTATTTTAGGGAATGGCTACCTCGTCTGGGTCCGTATTGATATTGTGTTTGAAGTAAAAACAGACTGATTGTTCTTCCTAATTTTCACAAGCTGCGAACCCCATTTTGGATTGAGCTAAAGATCTGATTTTAAACCATGTTTTGATAATTTTGGATTGAGCTAAAGATCTGATTTTAAACCATGTTTTGATAATGTTATAGGGAATTGTTAATGGGTCATTTAGGATTTGATCATTCTGTTAGAAACTTTGAAATGCGGTATGATTGATAATAGTGTGAATAACTGCTGTACAAGGAGAGTGAGAACTTAAATGTGAGGCTTGGGAGAGACCGGATGGACACTGTTAGCAAAAATTTTGCGAATGTTTGATAAAATTGGTAATTCTATAAGTAGAGTATGTAAGCATGTTTCCTGATTGACCTTTCTAATCAGATTTTAAGAAGGGTGCTTTAAAAGGGTTCTGGGGCTTCAAATGCAACCTGGTTGCATTGATTCTAAACTGTGTTTATGACTCCAGAGTTGTGTAGAGTTTAGTTTTGGAACCAGATAACATAGTGTATGCAGCACGCTAGGAGCTAAAGGTGAATAAAATTAAGTAAAGTAATTTCTCTTTTCTTGGTTAACCCTGCCTTTTTCTTCTTTTGATATTGTTTCCACTTGTTATTCTCTTGCAGTGAGACCTATCAGTACTATGATTTGCCCTTCTGCCATCCAGGTTAGCCTTTAGGACCATAGTGGCATTCTGTTTATGCAGTAGTAATGGAACAAGCAATTAATGTAGGTATCAATTCAATAGATGTTGATTGCTAAAGACATCTTATAGATACATAAGATGCCAGTTTATAACAATGAGTGTAGTTTAGTAATACCGATTGTATAAAAACCATCAACTTGTACTATCTCAATGTTGAATGCTGATTTTAACAAAAGTTTGGTGCTATTAAGTGCAATCAAATATAATCATGTTTTGTTGTTTTCAACTTTGGTATGGTTCAGAAGCTATTGCGCATTAGCTTCTCAATCAGAATGTTAAATTTGTGTTTACTTCCAGAATGATTTTATTTTTTATATATTTGTAAGAGTATGTAATGTCGACCATCATGACTCGCAGATCCAGTAATTCAAAAGAAAGAATCCATTGGGGAAGTTTTGTGTGGTGACCGTTTGACCAACAGTTTATATCAGTTGAATTTCCGGCTGAACAAACTTGAGGAGAGACTGGGCCAGAAGAAGCTTAGAGTTTCTGAAGTTCGGAAGTTCAGGGATGCTATACTTGGTGATTTTTACTTCCAGATGTATTATGATGATCTTCCACTGTGGGGATTCATTGGGAAGGTTGAAGCTGAGAGTATGAGTCTCAGTGATAAGGGAACCAAGTATCATCTATTTACGCACCTGCAGTTTGATGCTCTTTACAATGGAAACCAAGTAATAGAAATACGTGCTTTTAGTGATCCAGAGCATGTTGTTGATATAACAGAAGATGTGGATATTGACATTGAGTTCACATATTCAGTTAGCTGGCATGCAACATCAACTCAATTTCAGAACAGGATGGAGAAATACTCAAAGGCTTCATTATTGCCAGTCCGCCAGAAAATTCATTGGTTCTCATTCATTAACTCGGTAGTCATCATTGTGCTTTTGATGGGATTGCTTACCTTGCTAATTATGCGACGCCTCAAGAATGACCTGAGAAAGTAATACATTGTTTATAATCTCTCATCTTCCTTTATTCTTTATTTTTTATTTTTTTAATAGCAGGGTCAGCCTAATTGTAAGCATATTTCTCATAGGTGTTCAAATGGTGATGAAGAAGAAGACAAGGAAGTTGGTTGGAAATACCTTCATGGTGATGTTTTCAGACACCCTTCAAACATGCCACTGTTTTGTGCCGTTTTGGGCTTGGGTACCCAGCTGCTCACCATGTAAAGTACTTCGTCATTCTTCAGTCCATTTTGTTTTTTCATAGCTATACATTATAGTAGCACGAGCATGGACATTTTGTAATTTTTACTCACCGTAAAGGGGCACCTATAGAGGGACAGAATACCTACTCTAGATGTTCAACTGCCTTGTTGAACAGTTCAAGTTTGGCCTATCCTCCACGTATCTACAATGATTATACAGTCAAATTCTGTTGTTCAGAGTATGCTTGAAATGCATAGACCTTTATTCAAAAAAAAAAGAAATGCATAGACTTTACAAGTGTTTACTTTAACTTTACTCTTGTTATTTGTATCTTCTCTTCAGGGTGTGCATCTTATTTCTGTTAGCATGTTTTGGGGTCCTCTATCCCTACAATCATGGAGCACTGCTCACTTCTCTTGTCTTCATCTATACTCTTACTTCTATGGTTGCGGGGTACAGTGCTGCTGCTTTTCACAATCAATTTTCTGTGACCGGATGGGTGATTCTTTCTTCATCAATTTTTATATCATATTTTTTTTCTGTGGTCACCATTTCTTTTAACATGTTATCCTTATTTTTAACGTAGATGATGTTCATTTTCAGGAAAAGAGTGTTCTTCTAACAGGGATTCTCTACTTGGGCCCATTCTTCGTGACAGTGTCTTTCCTTAATACAGTAGCTATATCCTATGGTGCCACATCTGCACTTCCTTTTGGAACCATCGTAGTGATTCTTCTCATATATGCATTTCTTGCCATCCCATTGCTTGGTTTGGGTGGGCTGATTGGATATTGTATAAGGTCTGAATTTCAAGCGCCTTGTGCTACAAAGCAACTTCCAAGAGAGATTCCATCATTAGCTTGGTATAGAAGAACACCTTGTCAAATGTTTGTTGGAGGTCTCTTGCCTTTTAGTGCAATTGCCCTTCAGTTACACCACCTGTATGCAAGCATGTGGGGCTACAAAATCTACACTCTTCCTGGAATTCTGTTTGTTACATTTATCGTCCTCGTCATACTGACTGCAATCTTGACAATTGGTTTGACCTACATTCAACTTTCAGTTGAAGATCATGAGTGGTGGTGGAGGTATGTTCTCTTCCACATGCCATTACACAGACACTAATTGCATGTATCTGTGCCTTTTCTGTTTCATATGGTCTTCTCTTTCTATTATTTCCCATCTGTCTTCAATGTGATCTTGAAGTCCATAACAACCTCAAGGATTGGTGCCAAATAGTATATGTAGAGATGTTGTAATTAGTTCTTTTTGTTTGTCTTTGTGGTTAAGGAACAGGATGGCTAATGTAGTAATTAGCTTTGCATATATTCTTGTCAGTGGAACTTGGTTATTGCTCATTAGTTGGCTGAGTTGTTAATATTCCTTAGAGTTTCAAGTTTCTGGCTTTTTCTGTGTCCTTTTTCTTTGGGGGGCAAGGGTGTAGGGAAGTAACTGAGAACATAGTAATGTGGCCATTCTGTATCCTTTCCTTGAAAAGGTCCAACAATTTAAAAAAGAAAATAAAAAATTAATCCTTTGCTTTACACTTTTACCACCTATGCTGCACTGCAATTATGAACAGAAAAAGATTACACCATGTTCTAGCAACTGAGATGAGATTATAATGTTTAATAACAAGTCATATTAATGTTGGAAAAGACCTTTCTTGGCCGATGCTTTTCCATCTTGATAATGGCTTTGGTTTCTCTGATACAGGTCCGTTTTGTGTGGGGGCTCTACGGCTATTTTCATGTTTGCCTATAGCATTTATTTCTACATCAGATCAAATATGACCGGTTTCATGCAGCTGTCCTTCTTTATTGGCTATAACGCTTGCATATGTTATGCATTCTTCTTGATGCTTGGTTCAATCAGTTTCCGGGTCTCCTTGGTATTTGTTCGCCATATTTACAGTGCTGTTAAAAGTGAATGACAACATTCAGCCATATGCAAATTTGTTTCTCATGCCCACACTCTTACAGAGCAAACACAGGAGTCGTGTAACATGTTTGTAACATCTGTGATGGAAGAAATTGGAACCTTCATACAGAAGAAACAGCCAGAACTGTACGTGGTCAGTGTGTTCCTAGCGCAATATACGCTTTAGCAGAGTCATGACTGGTAGAGTTGGGGATTGTTGTTGTGTTTCAAAGATCATCCCCCTTCCCTTTGCAACCTTACAACACTCATGTAAATGACATATTTGGCATTTTGGCTGTCAGAATATTGTTAGAGATTTTATGATACTGAAAACCACTTGGCGCGGTCAATGGTCTCACATTTCAGATGGTAGATCTCGAGATTAGTGAGTGCTGGGGAACAGTTCCTCCTCCGCATACCAATCTACTTTCTTGTCAAAATAGCTTTCAATTCTTCAAGTGAGGTGAGTCTCCGGAGACTCTTGATGAGCTTCTGCATACTCTTTGCAGTCATTTTTTTTTTATACTTTTTTACATCCTCTGATGTCGAGTGCTTTAACTTTGACGGAAATTCACCTTCCGGAAAACATTCCTATTCTCGGCAATCTTTTACCGACAAAGACACAAGAGATGAGTGCATTTCTTCGGGCCATCAACTCAGGTTCTCACAACACTCCATCGGGAAAAGTTGCAATTCTTGAACTTAACTCGATCTCTTTCAGGAATAAGAGTGTAGAGCTCGTGACCTCGCAACTAGGGATTAGTGCCAATCAACTCGACCTCTTACAATATGATAGAACAAGCTTCACAAGATTAGGGAAAACCCACCTTCATTATCCTCACCCTTCAACATAACACCATTCTTAGTTTCCACCCAATCATATTGTAGAGTTCTAAAGACCGTGGAGATCTAAATGGTTTATTCACACAAGTACTACTATTCCCGTTACCATAATAGAATTCAGAACCTTTGACACCACTCCCTCAATTTAACCCAGATATAGAGAGCTCCCCGAGGGAAGGTAGCTGTCCCAATGGTAGCAAAGAGATACAATTCTCACAATCAACAATTTTAAGGTTTTTGACCCCAAAAAAAAAAAAAAAAACAAGTTTAAGGTTAACAAGAGCAGAGAAAGAATAAGATCCCGACCAACCTGGAAACATGTTTGCCCCTTCAATTAATTGTTAGCCTTTCCAGGTTAACGTGATGAGGTTGGAGCTTATATCAAGCATTTCTCTTTCTTCTGCCGTGTCATTGCCTTTTTCAGTTTAAGATTCTTCACTTACATGCATGCCATCCCCATCTGCGTCCCCAGTCCAAAACCAGTTCATTAAGAAACTTCTTGTCCATCAAAATTCCGTCCTGTCATTATGTAACCGATTATTGCCATAGCTAAAATACATTCATGTCAAACGGACAAACGCGCATCCAAGTGCTATGAGGACATAACTTGCACAAGAATCAGACTCAAAAGCGTCAAACTTGCTCAATACATGGGCAAACATAGGTCTCGCCACACGACTTTAGTAAGACATTCAAGTCGACACCTTTCTATACCCTAGCTTTCTACTGATAATTGTGATTGAGTGAATCCAACTATCCAAGAGCATCGAATTGTTACTTGTTATGCAAGTTGAGTACCAACCGAACAGTGACTTGCATATATGACTGATTTTTTTCTCATTAATGCCAAACTACTATTCGTATATAGCAATCGAATCTCTTTGCCTGCATAGCGATTTAAATGATTATTTTTCTTCTCGAATATATATACGGCTGGTTAATTAATTTGCTAATTCCAAAGGTGTATCTTGTGCCAAATTAATGTGTCAATTCCCAAGCCACATTCTTTCGACCAGTATCAATGGGATGGAATCGCGCTTGAACTAATGTCGATCAGAAATCCTTTTCATTGGAAAGGCGCTAGTTAAGTAAATACCGGACACATTATCCGAGCCGATCTGTTCATATTCCCTATCTCACTATGTGCTGGCTTACAGATTTAAAAATCAAACCCAAACAGTCTCATACTGCATGCACGCTGCAATGGCAGTCTCTACTATTAGCCTGAGGCTACTCATCGATACAGAGAGTCAAAAGGTTCTGTTTGCCGAAGCGAGCAAGGACTTTGTGGATTTTCTCTTTACCCTTCTCTCTTTGCCTGTTGCCACTGTCATTAGGCTTCTGTCAAAGGATGGCATGGTTGGTAGCTTTGGCAAACTCTATGATAGTGTTGAAGATCTAGATTTTACATATATGCAACCCTCCCTAGATAAGGATATCCTGCTCAAACCCAAGGCACCTTTTGCTGGACCAAATATCCTTGGTTTGTTGGCCGACGTCGACGAACCAGCCGCTACAAATAAGGTGTTCTACATGTGTTCTGATAATAATAGTAGTAATAGTAATAAGAAGCTTATCAAGAAGAGTTTTCCAAAGAAGAAAACTAATAAGAGGAGCTCTTGCTATGTCCTTGGCTATGCCAGTGAGCCTAACTGTTCTGGTAAGACTGCGATTACTCCCCACCTTTATGTGACTGAAGATCCTAACCAGCAATGTCCACAGTGCAATCACATCATGAACCAAAGACCATAGATTCCGGCGCGGGTGTGGCAGGATATGTCAAAGGCGGCCTTTTCACTTACATGATAATGGATGATCTGGAGGTGAAGCCTATATCCTCTATTTCATGCATAACTCTGCGCAACAGATTCAATGTTAAGGATATTGGCACTCTCGAAGAGAAGGTGTTGATCTTGGCATGAATGAGGTCAGTATTCATATTCTAGCTAGGCTCACTTGCTTTTGCAGTCATTTGCAATTCAATAGACTCGGAGTTTATTTTCACTTTGTGTGTGCATGGACTAATTGCTGTATACAACTGAAGCTAATTACCCCTTGGTGCTATCTCATTGACTAATGATCCATTACAAATTTATATTTTGCTTAATTGGTAGGGTTTGCAACTGCTGAAAGAATCCCTGCAATCCAAATCAGTTCTTTCAAATGTGTTTCTGGGGAAGCAAGCTGCTTCATAAATCTCTTCACGAAGTAAAGTGAGGTGAACCTCATAGGCACAGTACTTGGTCGACATTTTGAAGCTAATATGTCAGGATGTAACCACCTTCTTTTGCCTTTCATATCTTATGCTCTTTTATTTTTTAAAACTATGTGAACTTGTTGTGGAACTCCAACTTTTGGGAGTATGCTCTTTAAGCACTGTACTTGATGTTTCTGCTATAAGTTTTTTTTTTTCGGTCTGAATTTCTACTATAAGTTCTTATAAGGCTTTCCTAAATTTATTCACAAATTCTGAGTTCCACTGGATTCCAGAGACCATAATGCAACCGATTAGTGACGGGAGGAGGCATGTCGCCTTCCTCCCATTGGAGTTACTTTAGAAATAGTTCACATGGTATGGTTTCACTTGGAATCAATAGATATTGACCGTGATTTGGAGTAGCTGCTCATGCTGATTAAATTCCAATTACTTGGAAGCTAGAACAAAGACATTCAGATTTTTTTTTGGTCTGATGACACTCAAGATGCTCAAGATAATCGCAAGCATAACATAATCTAAAATTCTGAAAATTGCCAGTTCATTATATTCTTGTATGCAAACATGACAGAGTATATTCAGAGATTTTTTTTTGATTTTTTTTTATGCTAAAACACCTATATTCAGAGAATTTATAATTGACATCCTAAAACATTTGTACACCAATTACAGTAAACAGAAATAAGAAAACCGACCAATGCCAGAAGAGCGTACCAGTGATCAGTGACCCAGAAGAGTACTAACCTTGGGTTTGAAATCTCTTCCACCTTCACTTCTTCTACACCACAGCCAGGAAGCCGGTGTAGGCTCTCTTCATATACAATCATTGCAGGTTCAACCCCCCTCTTCAACATATCCACGACAGGTTGCTCATCTTCAGGTTCAATCCTCACCATCTCCATCGTCGAGTTCCTAGTCACTTTCGCCACAACTGAACTACCCCCCACAGCCAAAAACGGCCGCAGATACACAGACTTCCGAGGCTCATCAGTAAATTTCAACTTAAACACCTCTGTCCACGACTCACCATCACCATATTCCTCCATCACCCACAACTCCATAACATCACAAACACCAGCCGGATATCGAAACACATGTAGCCTTCCTCCCAAGGAAGCCACACAATGCACATAATCCCTATCATATCTCTGCCCCAAATTCGGCGGCGGCCTCATCTCCCTAAACTCCTCCTTGTCCAAATCAAAAGCAATAATCGCCGAACCTAGCCAACGATCGTTTCGAAACCAATGTAGTGTCTCCCCAACCACAACCGCGGCCGGATACAATGTGTAAGACAACAAACTATGCACTTCAATACTTCTCCAAACACCTGTTCTCCATGACAACACTTTCACCTCCTCCACATTTTCGCCATAGTCAAACACATTGTGTACAGCCACCACGACTTTATAGTCGTCGGTGTCCGACAAGTATCCGAAACCGCCGAACAGAACAGTGTGTGTTGCCGAGGAGAAACATGGGTACGGTAGATTACGAAAGAAGCCAGTTGATGGGTTCCAGATGAAAACATCACATGTACTCAAAGTAGGATCCGTACAGAGACATACCAGACCGTTGCAGGAGCCGAGGAGCTTGATCGATTCGGGTTGCTTGTTCAGGTTACAGGTGAGGTTGCGGATCGGAGAAGACGAAGACGGCGTCGTTTCCAAGTCAACGGATTCGACTTGGGAGGGGGAGGAGTAGAGGAGGAGGCGGCGGGTCAAGGCGTTGTGGTGGCGAGCTTGTTGGAAGTGAGAGTTGGCGAATTGGGGGTCGGAGATTATGAAACGCCATCGTTTCCAGACGCAAGTGCAGCGGATTAAGGATTTGATGGGGAGCTTTACTAGGATGTCGGAGACTATGATGTCTTCTGGGAGCTGATTTCCCGTCATAGACAGGCGGTGGTGGATGCCGGAAACGGCGTCGTTCGGAGTTTGTGTTCGAACTTCGAAGCAACAATGAGTTTGACTGCGAAACTAGTTTCCCTTTCGTGGGACGGAATGGAGCTAATCACACAGCCCGTTTCCGGATATTGAAATCGGGACGGGACGGGACGAGTTTTGCGTTTTTTAGATTTCATCCCACCAGGTCCTATTCCGGTTGGGACGGGATGAGACGGGACGAGACGGGTCTAACTTGTAAGCAAAAGAAAGAGTTTCATGTTCTATGATATTCCATATGTGTGCTTTGATCTTATGTCATCAGGATATGTAGTTAGAATATGACTATGTATTCTTTATCATTATCATATTGGTAATTTGTAATTCCCTATATAAAGGGCTCCTATCAATTCATCCCACCGGGTCCTATTCCGGACGGGACGGGACGGGACGGGACGGGACGGGTCTAACTTGTAAGCAAAAGAAAGAGTTTCATGTTCTATGATATTCCATATGTGTGCTTTGACCTTATGTCATCAGGATATGTAGTTAGAATATGACTATGTATGCTTTATCATTATCATATTGGTACTTTGTAATTCCCTATATAAAGGGCTCCTATCAATGAATAAGATAATGATTATCTTGCTATCTCTTTCTCTTTCTTTACATTTTACCTTTCATCACGTTATCATGCACTTTGTTTTAACCCTAAAACTAATAGCCCACCATTTGTTTTCCAAAACCCTAAAAAAGTGTTTTTCGGCTCCTCTGTCCGACCGCCGCCGCAGTCCGACATTATCGGCTGCCAATCCATTGGTCGCCGCCCGCTGACGATTTTTGGTTTCCTCCGACTACAATTTTCGACTTCTTCAAGTGTTTGAAATTTCGAAAGGTATGTTTTGAAACCCTAAACCAATTTAGCGGATTCAATCATCATCAAGTTCTCTAGGTCCTCCAAGTTGGTTTGGAATTACCAACGAGACTTGATTTTGATCATACAATTGCAAACGGGAATTGTATATACACTAATGCGATAAACGTATTTGAGATTATCTCATAATGTGGGGACAACAATATGGGTCACGGCAATGGCAGAAAACGCCGTGCCGATGTCTAGAAAAGAGGGAGAGGTGTCGCCGGCCCTAATGGCGACACTCTCGGTCTAGACACCAATCTATCAAAACAACTCATGTCAGCTCATGACAATACAACCGCTGTGGATCTCCGGATCATTGGTTCAAGATTGTCAAGTTCATCCTCAAATCGTGCATGCATACAAAAAGGTATGGAAAATCAATATGAGAACAAGAACGTCATTCTCATGATCCCGGATTTCAAAGATTCGGATCCAACTCTAGCTACCCTTGACTTTGATGTCATTGGCTAGACATTGATTTTATTTCCAAGCTATATGTAATAACACGTCGTATCGACGTCCTTCATCTATTTGAGAATTTTTTTCGAAGTTATGAAACTATTCTCCTCTTATGGTTCGTATTGATTTAAAAACAAGATGTACATTTTTACATCGTCCTTAGAAGCATGGCATATTTACAATCTACATGGTTAGATTGTGCCATTTTGGTCTCTTCCAAGTGAAGATGACGCACGGCCTTGCATCCTCAAGGAGGATCGCCAACGTGTTTCCGGTTAAGTCTTTTACTCTATAACGGATTTTCCATCATCAATTGTTCAACTAGGTTCATCCAAGCTCAGTGTGATGTCTTAATTGTCCGAAATTAAGGAGATAGTGGTTTCAAGTGTGTCTCGCACTACCAACCCTCCACGAACATGCCTGGTCATATTGACTTGGAGTTACCGAAAGCTTTTAATTTTGGATCCCCCTACGCTATTAAACCAATTTCCGTCTTGCAAAAGATGTTGAAGACTTATCAAAATCGGACAATCATCATCATGATCGAATCCTCTAGGTCCTCTGAGTTAGTTTATGTTCATGTCACGGAGCTTTTGCTAACTAGTCATGGAGTTTACAACCTTGGAACGACCGAAAGGACTTGATTTTGATCATACACACGTCACTTTTGGCTAAGGCAAAAGCCTACACACCACTTGCAAGCTTCACAGCTTCGCACATGCCAATTCTGCAAAAAACAGCAATATGTCCCTTCTGGACAGTCAATTTTGCTTTAGCTTTTTGAATAGCTCCAGACGAACCAGACAGTGAGTTTTATATCATTGGAAAGCTCTACGAGTCTATTTTTCAGAACCTTTCGTGGTTTGTCCATATCTATTTTAATGAAGAAGTTATGGCTGTTTTAGTGAACAAATGTCATTCTGCGCGGAAATTTTTATGCATTCTTGGGATTGTAGCTTTTTGTAGCTTCTTTCAATCCTTCTAAATGGTTCAAGTGGAACTATTTACTCTTCTATCTACTCCATTTTGTAGATATGTCTCATAGAGACATTGAGTGCTTCGCAGATAGTGGAACTATCCAAAACATTCTAAGGAACCGGCAACTATCTCTGGATTTTGTACCTTGTAAATCTTCTGTGACTACAATAATTGAATCATACCGGTCATTCAAGGACGCGGTTTAGCATGAATCTTGATGCCTCATGGCACCATGATCAATGTCATAGATGCCCTCTATGCATTGAGAGGCAACTGAACCATGTTGAGCTTTAAAGACATTCCTACTAATAGTTTTCATTTGAAAACACATTGTGAGAATGAACAAGAGTTCTTTTGTGTATACCTTCTCATGAATGCGGACTGAAATGCATCTTAGAGAAGTTTATGAGTCAATCTAATGGATTGTATGTCACTATGATTCGAATATCGAATCACTTGTTGTCGTCAAACATGATATTTGGGACATCGACTCATATAGGCTTTGGTTTGACCAAATCGATCATCCTGGAAGAGATATAATGGTCCAAATTTTTGAGAAATTATCATGGACATCCAATCTTCCGCTCAAAACAAAGACATTTGGGATCTAGCTTCTCCATGAAGCATGATGGTGACGCCATGGTTGTAAATGGCAGCACCTTGAGGACATTGACATCACCCGAACACGGCTCCAACTTCCCGGAAGCCGTCCGGTCAATTCCTCAAGCAATTGAGGTGCACCAGCCTTCCCTCGATGTCTCATTGGCTCCCTGCAATGCTCATTGCTCGTTTTGAAAGCCTATTTTTTAGCTAAATTAGGAGTGAGACCCTCCTACGCTAAATGACACAAAAGTGAACATTCTATTCTTACATCAAACTATGTAGATCGATACAACCAACTTGCGGATAACTTTTTATGTTTTATGGTGTTGGTTGAAGTGTTAACACACCGGTCAAGTGTGATACACGCATTTTATGCTATATTCTTAATGTATTTTCGATCTTCTTTAGCTTTGTTATTTCCTTAATAATGTCATTTCTAGCTTGTTTCTGTTTTATAGGTCGAAAGAGGCAGTTTTACACAAAAGAAGGCTAAAACGCAAGAGTTGATAGAAATCCTAATCAAAGAAGGATTCCTGGTGCAGCAAGGAGTCTCATTAAGTCGTAAAATTTGAGGATAAGTCATTTAGGAAACTTTTATAGTTTTGAAAAGGGAAAGTTGCCTATTTCATTTTAAGAAACTTTCGTATTTTGATTTAGGAAACTTATTATTTCTGAATCTTTCCTATTATGACTTTCCTAAAATATTTAGGAAACTTTCTTTTCTAATGAGACAGGGAAACCGTTTGAAGTCAGGAAACCTAATCCAACTTGGAATACGAATGGTTTGAACGGGTATAAAAGGGAAGGACGAATTCTGCAGTAATCAAGGAGTTATCTGTGCTAATATAAATCAGAAATTAAGGGAGATTCTTTCCTTTAATTTCATGGTTTGAATTCTGTTATTCCCTACCATATTTATCTGACTTTATTTCTTTTCCAGGAACCCTAATTGCGCACAAATAAAGGAAGAAAAATCATGGATTTTCGTCAGAAGTCTGATTGAAGGCAGAAGAGGGAAAGTTCTTAATCGCTGGGATTTCCTTTGGAGAACAAGGAACGTACCTGGTCTCTATTCAAGCCTCATGCAATGAAGTACTGCACAAGACATTCCAGAGAATTCTGGGGAAGATTTTGTGCAATATTATTTACCGTTGGATCAGAAGTTCATCAAGGGCTGAGAAAAGAGCTAGGGTTCGGCCAGACTACTATATAAAGAAGCAGAGAGCAACAAAATTGGTATCACTTCTTCCACCAAAAATTCAGAAAAACGTTCTGTCTCTTCCGTTCTCTAATCTGTGTGAGTGCCAAGCCGCAAAGGAGCAAGCACGCAGCCACAAGAGTTTCCTCACGCTACCAAAGTTCTTCCTGCACTAGTTCGTCACCCCTTTGAAGCTTCAAGGCCAAGAAGACTCAAAAGTGTAAAACTATGCTCTGGATTTATTATTTTGTTCCTACTGCCTTTGTATTCCTAATCACATGGATTATGATTATTGTTGTTGACAATATGTTTTATGCATGAATTTTATAAAGTTTTGTTCTTAGATTGTTAATGAAATTTGCGTAACTTATTCTTGTGTCATTCTTGATGTTGAAAACTTGTGATCCGGTTTATGAATTACTAACTTCTGCAGGGTTGGTAGTGCCATTGATCTGTGTTAAACCGCTAAGGCAAACATAGATTGATTAAGTGTCAAAAGCTTAGATTCATGGGAATGGGTCAGGTTTTGATCATGAGTTGCATGTGAACTGTTTAAGCGCTAAGATAAACTTGTTTACATGTTCGAATTCTTCTGTGAACTTAATGATTCATGTTATATGTTGTATGGTTGCGCTGAGTATTAACATGACATATTGCATGGAATTTTCTATGTTAAACCGCTAAGGCAAACATAGGATACTTAAGAAGATTATTATAGGTTACATGACCGCTACGGTGTGTAATTCTGAATTCGTTTCATCACTCTTGATTGACATGATTTTAAGTTGTGTAGATTGAAACAATCTGTTACATGATTTTATATGTTTGAGTGGAATGAAGTTGATCACTTGTACATAGTAGTTTAGTATTATGTAGGAATGTTAGAACAAACTCTCAAAATCCCCCCCTGAAATCATGTAAATGTAATTGTTGTTTATATTCTGTGATTAACTCTTCTAGTTTTGTAAACGCAGGAGCACCCTAAATTCCCCGGATTGATCGAACCTTATTTACCAATACTACAATTGTCAAAAAGGGTTCATAATTGTCGCACCCCGGTTTCGAGGCCACGTCACCGGTCAAGTGTTACACTATTCTGTACTGCTTATGCTGCTTATACTTGTACGGGCTCACTACCCATTCTTTAAAGAAGTTTATCGGGATATAAGTTGAAGTGTCATGTACCCCATGTTCACACGCAATACGGTCTCACCGAGGCTACGACCAAGCAACTTTAGCTTGTCGCTCGAACATTATTGATGTGCACCAATCTTTCTATTGCGTCTTGGGGCTATGCAATATTTGCATGCAGCTTTACTATTCATCTACAACCCACCATCATTGAATATTTTTGTACTACAGCTCGTGACTGTGTACGAGGATTGACACGAAATTGCAATCCTTGAGCTCCAAATCGCATTGCCACTGCGTACAATGATGGGTCATTTGAGATGAATAAGTACTTAGGTTGGTTGTATATGAACTTCCAACTATCTAATCCGCCTATGTAGAAACCTTGTTAGGCGATCTCTTTCACTGCTATATTGCGGATTGTCACTTTAATGAGACAGTATTCCCTCCGTTAGGGGGAGATAAGAATACAAGTGTTCAAGTGGAACGACGTGAATTGTCGTGGTTTGTCCCCACTAAGTCTCATCTTGATCTCAAATGCTTAAAATGTTCAAGTGACGAGATCACATGCTGCAAATATGTCTGCAAGGATTGATGTCCTATCAAGAGGACATGGCGCGACCAAAAGGTTTTGGTCTTGATGCCATCACCATGGATGGTGATATGGTGATGCCATATAGTGGCAAAATTGGTGTCACAAGGTCGTGTGGCTCCCCAAAGGAGGGAGGCCCTTAAGTTCGATATTTTCTGGCACTAGGAAGAGAGCGAGCTTGGCACAACCTGATCCATTGATCAGTGACACTCAAATCCATTTCATGAAGTTTGAATTGTGATTATCGTTGGGGGACGCCTCAATGTCAAATCCAATCCATATAGAGATCTCTACAAGTATTACACTAGTGTACATGAGGACGTGGGATAATGAGTCTACTATCGAACCACCTTTTATTGATGGATATCAACTTAGTTGATTGGCCTAATGGAACGATACGATTTAACATTAACAAAGAGATAGGTCCTTGGACAGGTGATGCTGACACCGCAAGTGTAAACCCTATCAACTATGCCTTTGTTAGATAGCGTGGTGAGAACAAGAGCTTAGACTCACCTTATGGCGCAAGGTCTCTCACTAACACGCACTGGGATCGACTACGATGAGCTATGCTCTCGTAATGGATGTCATTGCACTCCACTACTTTGTCAGTTTGGTAGTTTCCGAATAACTGAACATGCAGTCTATGAATGTGGTTAGAATAACATCTCTACGAGATCAGAGATATATATGAAGATCTTAAACTGACTTCATTCATCCGAATCAAGTGGCTCCAGACCACAGGAGCATGCGTTTGCTAAATGTATTGAAACACACATGGACTCTACTTGATTTAGAAGGGATATGGTTAATTATGCCTTTGCGTGTTCATTCCGGATTTACATGGACTCTTGATGGATCAAGAGATGCTAATATGTATCAAACATCTGAAGTTAGAATGAAAAAGATCTTGGGAAGACACGGTCTCGATAAGGCACTCGATGACTGTATTGATGATGATTTTCCATCAATCAGCTTAGGCGCTCTATAACTAGTGATGCCTACATATACTCCCATGATTAGTCAAAGTTTTTGCTCTAAAGAGAGATCTGTTGTTTTGTCTAAATCAAGATGACAAATATGTGTTAAGAGATGGAGTTCTCATCTAAGTACAATAAGACGCATCAATGTACTCAACACAATACGAAAGACGTGACATCTCATTCGCTATGAAAAGATGTAAAACTAAGTGTAGCTTTGCTCCTATGCAACACTAATGTAATGACAATAACTCCTTTTTCAATAATTTATGGTATGAAAGGTTGAGGCTTATTCTATCCCTACATAAGAAATACACATCAAAAGTGAAATCAGAATCTGCCAAGTTTTGTAGGTCAACTTCCGCAGGACCTACAGGAAATCTCACTCATTAGAAAATGGTGAAATTGATACCATTGGAAAGTTCTATGTGTCTACTTTCCAGAGACGTCAATCATTTGATCATACCTATCATATTTAGTGAGTTATTCTCATTTTGGTAAAGTAGGACGGATCTGTCTAAGAATCTGATTTTGCCAAAACAGTCAACTTTGACGGGACTTTGTGAACAGATCCTGATGAACTAGAATGTGTGTTATATACGGTTGGAAAGCTAAATGAGTCTAGTTTCCAAAACCATTTACGGTTCATTCATACGTATTTCCTAGAGGAAATTACGGCTGTTCTAGTAACTGAAGGTCATGCTGCACGGAAATCTGATTTCGTGCACGAACTTATGTTTTGAGTTCACAAGCGGCCTTCTTCTCAAGATCTAAGTGTAAAAGATCATGTTTGAGGACAATACGGCATGATCTAGTTAATCATTTCCTAATGCCACAATTGAAGACATGTTAAAGAGCATTGACATGCTAAGTTATTGAAATTTCCGTGATTAGTAAGAATCAGGAAGAGCCCTATGATTGATATAAAGATCAGGAGGAAGTGCAAACTTCAGGGGGAGTCTAGCACATACATACATGTCACTATCAAATATGAAGGGTGTGTTGTACTCTATTTCTCCCACGATCAAGGTTTAGTTTTTCTCCCACAGGGTTTTTGTTCTTTAACGAGGTTTTTAACGAGGCGACATATCAGCACCACAAGCATACTAGCACGCAGCACAAGGGGGAGTGTTCTAGGATATTCCATATGCGTGCCTTGGCCTTATGTCATCAGGATATGTAGTTAGAATAAAACTATGTTTTCCTTATCATTATCATATTGGTACTTTGTAATTCCCTATATAAATGGCTCCTATCAATGAATAAGATTATGATTCTCTTGCTATCTCTTTCTCTACACTTTACCCTTCATCATTTCATAGTTTTATAGTGCTCTTTACTCTATTATGTATTAATAAGTACTTGTAATATATTTACAAGTATATAAATGGCTCTTATCAATGAATAAGATGATGATTCTCTTGCTATCTCTTTCTCTACACTTTACCCTTCATCATTTCATAGTTTTATAGTGCTCTTTACTCTATTATGTATTAATAAGTACTTGTAATATATTTACAAGTATAACATGGTGTAATAAGAGAGTTTATACTACTTATTTTCTCTAAACTTATCATCACTACTAGGGTGCAATAAGCGAGTCTACAACAATCAACAAATTAAAGTATTAAACATCACTGTTATTGAATTGGTGACAACCTAGTAACTTAAAAAAATAAAGAGCTAAGATCAAAACACTTAAATGAAATGCTCAAATCACATCTTAATCAATAAAAAATCAATCATTAAAATAGTCGGGACTTGAATTATCCGTCCCGTGTCCCGTCCCGTTATATATAAACGGGACGGGACGGGACGAGACTGGACAAGACGGGTCTAACGTTTTGAGATTTAAATCTTGTCCCGTCCCGGCAAATTTTGGGACGGGTTCGAGATTACGGTTTTTTATGCCCACCCCTATTTTCATGTCTATCAGTCTATGTCTGTACTTCATTCATTCTCGGGTACAGCCTAAATTACTGATTTGCCCTCTGTCCTTTTCTTTTGGGACCTAAGGACCTGTTTAGAGGATGGCTTGACCCGGTAACCGTGATTAAGATGAGAAGCCCAATAGTTGAGTCATTCCTTCCCTCTCAAGGCAAGGAGGAGGGGTGCGCTGTCGTTTAGACAGAGCAATGGTGACGCCTCCTTGGCTTGATTTGTTCTCGGCATCTAGAGTTCTTCACCTTCAGCCGGTTCATGGCGACCATGTTCCTTTGCTCATTGGAGTCTTTGGTGAGGCACCTGCTGCTAGGGTGTGATATTCCAAACGCTTCAAATTTGAGTCTTTCTGGGTGAAGCATGCAGATTGTAAAGGAATTGTTGAGGCTGGGTGGTCGAGTCCTCAAGTGGGGGTTCCAATGTATCAAGCGGTGAAGTGTATTACCAGTATGAGAATGGCTCTCAATAGTTGGCAAAGGGTGGCATTTGGGAATTGAAAACGTGAAATTGAGCTTATCCGAGGAAGGCTTCAACAACTCCTTTGGTTGCCAATGTCTGTTCAAAATCAAGGTGAGCATGTTGAGTTGTCATGTAAGCTTGAGGGTTTACTTGAGGCCGAAAGGCTTTATTGGAAGCAACGATCCAAAATTACTTGGCTCTCAGATGGTGATAAAAATTCCAGATATATTTCCACCGTAAAGCCTCTAATCGGAAAGCAAAGAATCCACTTACTGGTTTGTTTGACTCTAATGGCTGCTGGCAGAATTCGGAGAAAGGTATGGAGGAGGTAGTTTTGTCGTACTTCTCTAATATGTTTGCATCAGATTCTATTGATAGGGGTCGGATGAATCAAGTGGTTAATGTGTTACAACCTCGGGTTACCGCCATGATGAACGAGGAGTTGTTGGCACCTTATTCAAATATGGAAACGGCACTCTTTCAGATGTATCCCACCAAATCTCCGGGTCCTGATGGGATGCCTCCAGAGTTTTTCCAACGGTATTGGGATTCGGTAGGGGATGATGTGTGCTGTGCAGTGAAGAATTTTCTATAGACCGGTCAACTTTTGAAGGCGGTTAATTTTACTCATATCTGTTTGATTCCGAAGGTCCTCCATCGCACTCAGGTATTAGACTTGCGCCCCATAGCTCTATGTAATGTTCTTTACAAAATTTGCTCGAAGGTGATTGCCAACAGATTGAAGAGGCATCTTGATAAGATCATCTCACCGTGTCAGAGTGCTTTTATTCCTGGTCGGTTGATTACAGATAACTCTTTAATTGCAAATGAGGTTTCTCATTTTATTAATACAGATGTTTCAGAAGGTGTAATGTCCTTGAAGCTAGATATGAGTAAGGCGTATGACCGAATGGAATGAGTTTTTCTAGAAGCGGTTTATTAAGGCTGGGATTTGATGTGAGTTGGGTGAAGCTCATTATGCAGTGTGTCTCTACAGTCCGATATTCCTTCCTGTTAAATGGTAAACCTTGCGGTCTTCTCACTCCAACCAGAGGTTTGAGACAAGGAGATCCGTTGTCACCTTACTTATTTCTTTTATGTGCGGAGGTGTTTTCTACTCTGGTGGATAGGAAGGTTTCACAAACCTTATTGCAGGGAGTGAAGATTTGTGAGGGAGCTCCTGTTATTAGTCATCTATTGTTTGCAGATGATAGTTTGTTATTTGGAAAGGCAACAGTTGATGAGTGTTTGAGTATTCAGTCGGTCTTAGCTGATTATGCAGTGGCTTCAGGGCAGCAAGTCAATTTTGCTAAGAGCAGTATTGTTTTCAGCAAGGGCGTTTCCCCGACCTTACAACAATCATTGGCAGCAGCATTGGGGGTTATTATCTCAGTAAAGCATGATAAGTATCTGAGGCTCCCAATGGTGGTGGGTAGGAACAAGACTAATACCTTTGCATATATTAAGGAACAGTTGAGCAACAAGCTAGAGGGCTGGCTAGGTAAACTTTATAGTGGTGCAGGGAAAGATATATTGATCAGAGTGGTGGCCCAAGCTCTACCATCCTACTCTATGAGTTGTTTTTGGCTTCCAAAAACTTTATGTTATTCTCTTCAGTAGATGTGTGCTAGATTTTGGTGGGGAAGTAAAACGGATAACAAGAAGATACACTGGATGTCATGGGAAAGTCTGTGTCGGCCTAAGGAATAAGGAGGTATGGGTTTCAGAGATTTGTATGCTCATAATTTAGCTCTACTGTCGAAACAAGGTTGGAGATTAGTGAAGAATCCTTCCTCTCTTCTTAGATGGATATACCAGGCTAGGTATTTCCCAAATGGTAATTTTTGGTATGCTCCGGTACCGACCAATCCATCGGCTTGTTGGCGTGGGATTTTCGAGGCCAGAGATCTCCTAGTTAACGGGACACGTTGGCAGATTGGGGATTGGCAATCGGTTCATGCTTGGGATGACCCCTGGTTGCCTAGGCAGCGGGATTTCAGACCTATTAGTAGTCGTGGTGAGGCACAGGTTAGTGATTTTATTATGGCTGACCGGACTTAGAATCATTCTTTACTTTCTGCTTCCTTTGATCCGGTTGATGTTGAAATTATTCGAGCTATCCCTCTTAGTAATCGGTCTATTCCGGATAGATTGGTTTGGCATTATGATGTGAAAGGCAGATTCTCTACAAAGTCTGCTTATGTTCTTGCTAGACAGCTCAATCAGTCTCAACCTTCTGCATCGGTTGGGGAGTCAGTTCAGAAATTTTGGAAGAAGGTCTGGTTTACCAAGGCTCCAGGGAAAGTTAAAGTTCATATTTGGAGGGTGTGCTCTTCTATTCTTCCAACAGTCTCAGCTTTGAGAACCAATAGGGTGTTTTTGGAGAATGGTTGTTTTTTTCTGTAATAATCCGAATGAAACAATAGAGCATGTGAGTCGTGATTGTTAGTTTACCAGAGAGTTGGTCAAACAGTTCCCAAAGGTATGTCATGTTTTTAATTCAGTTGTTCACCCTATGTCTATTATGGATTGGTTGATCGCTTGCTCGGATGTTTTGAATAAGGATGATTTCTCTTATGGTCGGTTTGGAAAGAAAGAAACCACAGGCTTTGGAATGATAAATCAGTTCCTCTTCATTATCTTCTATTCCATAGCCAATCTTTTTTCTTTCTTCTGCACTCTGTGTGGAGTAAGAAGGGAGGTAGTAAGAGGCCGGTTAAGCCTTGGGTTCCTCCTCCTGTGGGTTGGTTGAAAGCCAATATTGATGGTGCTTTTGATTAGGTTTCTCGGTGTGGAGTTATTGGTGTAGTTATTCGAGATTCTAATTCCTCTATTGTTGGAGGGGTGTGTCTGAAGGTGGAGTACATGTATTCACCGGATATGGTTGAGGCTATAGCAAGAAGAGTTGTATGTGAATTAGCTTTGGAGTTCCAGCTTTCTCCAATTATTTTTGAGTCGGACTGTCTTAAATTGGTTAAGGCATTCAAGGAAAGCGCGATTGATGGATCAGGTTTTGGTTCGGTGGTAGAAGACATTAAGCATAGTCTTTCTTTACTTTCTTCTTCTTTTTTTGTTTATGTTTTCAGAGAAGCTAATATGGTTGCTCACAGGGCAACCAAGTTGGCTTTACTCTCTGGTCTGAACTGTCGTTGGTCAGGCACTATGCCGGTAATATGGCCTCTTTGATGTAACTTTTCCAGTTTGAATACAATTTCCGTCCTTCTTTAAAAAAAAAAAAAAAAAAAAAACTTTAGTTTGTAAATTTTTGTGTGTGTTTTCTTAAAAAGATAAAATAAAATTATATGAATACTACACTTTAAGGGCCCAATTTTGAAAGTTCGACTCAGGTCTGAAAATTTCAGGTCTGGGCTTGTAATTGAACTCGCATATATGATAAACGAATTAGACTTAACACATGTACTTGTACAAACCGTAAAAGCCTTTGAAGCCGTGTGTCAAGCACAACACTTCTGCAATTCTCTAAGGTTGAGCTTCTTATGAATGGGGGCAAGAACTTATGATCTTTATTGTAGAGATTGCAGGGACTTATGCATCCTTATATATGAGTTAGGTTAATCTCTTCAACCCTCCCATAAAGGATGTTCGTTCAATAGGACTCAACTTCACTCTTAACAATCCTAATGATATCGTATCTTTGTGATTAGGACAATAATCATGTAAAGAGATTTCTATCCCTTAACCAATAGATATACACAATTATTAGGTTACTAGAATTGAGTTCGGATTCCATATTCTTATTATTCGGTATAAATCAATTATCAATTGTTGTTAACTCTAATAAACATGTGATAAGTCCATATATTTTCTTATGAGAATAGGAAGTTAGGAATCAGCTGTAACTTTATAAAGATCTCGTGCATGCTAGCTAGTTGGAGTTGTTTATGCTCACTTGGAATTATTGCAGGATCTGCAGGGAAGATGGTATAGAAATTATAGAAGGAGCTACTGAGATCGATCGTTTGGAAATTGGAATATAACTACGGAAGTGACTTGATATGAGGTGATCGAGTCTTGCATTGCATTACCTTAGCTTGCATGTTATGCACGTTAGAAGGCAACTGAACAGTGACTTGCATATGCATGGCTGACTCTTTCTAATGAATTTGTTGGTACGTACAGATTATTAATTTTATCTCTTGGATAGTGAATTAATTTTAGGTAAAGAAATTGGAATGAACTATACTGTATTGCATAAATTATAACAGAAGAGTTACACAGCTTATATACAAGCTATTACATTGAAACCCTACAAGACTTCTTGTACAAGAAGGAAACTCTAATCAAACTAGGTAACTATAGATACATATCTCTATTAACAATAATGATAGAATCAGTTAACCTTCTTGAATATCTTCTACATATCTTCTTCAGTTTTAATACTCCCCCTCAAGTTGGAATGGATATTGATGACACCCAACTTGTTAAGCAATGTCTCAAAAGGAATAGAGCTCAACGGCTTGGTGAAGAGATCCGCCGGCTGGTCTTTGGTTCCAACATGAACCATCTTCACTACTCCTCGTTGCACTTTCTCACGTACAACATGACAATCAATCTCAATATGTTTCGTACGTTCATGAAAAACCGGATTGGTAGCTATGTAAATGGCAGCCTGATTATCACAAAATAATCTTGTAGGAGCTAAATTACGTACGTTTAAATCCTTTAAGATATTTCTAAGCCACGTTACCTCACAACAAGTAGATGTCATAGACCTGTACTCAGCCTCTGCACTTGAACGAGAAACCGTACCTTGTTTCTTAGCTTTCCATGAAACCGGTGCATTGCCAAGCATGATACAATATCCAGTAATGGATCGTCAAGTGTCCTTGCACCTCGCCCAACCAGCGTCACAGAAGGCAGTGAGTTCTAATTTTCCTGTCGAAGGGAGCAAGATACCTTATCCATGAGTGTGTTTAATGTAACGTAAAACTCGATAGGCTGCATCCATGTGTGGTTGACGAGGTTGATTCATGAACTGACTTAGGATATGTACCGAATATACCAAGTCTGGCCGATTGATGGTCAAATAGATAAGCCGTCCTACTAATCTCCTGTACTGTGATGGATCTTCAAACAAATCACCTTCTGCTTGTGTGAGTGAGAGGTTCTAGTCAACAGGAAACCGAGATGGTTTTGCACCCAAGTAGCCTACATCCTCAAGGACTTCAAGGGCGTATTTCCGCTGACATAACACCAAGCCTTTCTTTGATCTTGCCACTTCAATGCCTAGAAAGTACTTAAGCTGCCCAAGGTCCTTCAACTTGAATTGGTTAGAAAGGAAGGTCTTTGTGTCTTCGATGTCTTGTATGCAATTTCCTGCCAATATTACGTCATCCACATACACTAAAAGAACAGTGAACTTTCTTCCTCGTGTACATACAAAAAGAGAATAATCTGACCATGACTGATGAAAGCCTGCGGTTTTGAGAGCAGTAGAAAGCTTTATAAACCATTGTCTCGAGGCTTGTTTCAATCCGTATAAACTCTTGTGAAGCTTGCATACACGATTCTCCCCCTTTCCTCCAAATCTAGGAGGAAGATGCATATAGACTTCTTCGGTAAGATCTCCATTCAAGAAGGCATTGTTGACATCAAGTTGATGTAAATGCCAACCATTGAGGGAAGCAACGCCGAGTAAGACACGCACGGTGGTGAGCTTGGCAACCGGGGCAAAGGTCTCTCGATAATCAACTCATGCTTTCTGACTATAACCTTTAGCTACAAGGCGAGCTTTGTATCTCTCGATGGTGCCATCCGGATTAAACTTGAGCTTGTAAACCCATTTGCAACCGATAGCACGTTTATTGGGCGGTAAAGGCACTAAACTCCATGTGCGGTTAGATTGTAAAGCCGCAATCTCAGCTTGCATGGCAGTCCGCCATTCTGAGACTTGTACTGCCTGTGAATAAGAAGTGGGCTCCTTGTGGAGGGTGAGTTGAGTGCTAAAAGCACGATGAGAAGGTGATAAACGATCATAAGACAACACATGAGCAAGGGAGTGAGTATTAGCTGACGTCGAAGCAGATGGTAGGAGAGCCCTGGAAGGTAGTGCTGTCTCGACATGGAAGTCTTGCAAGAAGGTCGGAGGCTTTGTAGGGCGGGAAGAGCGACGAGGAGCAGAATGAGTGGTGGTGGGAGCCGAGGTAGGAGAGGAAGACTCGATGAGGACAGAAGGGTTAGGGTTCAGAGTGGTGGAGTCTTCTAGGGTTGGGGTTGGAGGTGACACTGGATTGGTGTGTGAAGGTAGGGTAAGGGTTGGAGAACTATTGGAAGGATCTATGGTTTGTGGCGGAAGCAAATTGTCATATGATGGAGAAGAATTCCTACCCGGTCCTGAAACCCGAATGTCATTGGAAACCCTAGAAAGCCCAAAGTCTTGTGATGGAACCCTAGTTGAAGGAGGACTGTGTAGCGGCATATGGGAATTCTGTTTAATCACGTCCCTAGACACAGTAATTTGCTCGGTGTCTATGTTGTATACCCGGTAACCTTTCTGCCCGTATGGGTAGCCCAAAAAGATGCATTTGTGAGCCCTGGGTTCGAATTTGGCTGGTTTGTTTGGGTGTGAGGAAGCAAAACAAAGACAACCAAAAATCTTGAGGTGAGAATAACTTGGTTCTTTGTGAAACAGTCTTTCGAAAGGGCTCTGGCCTCCTAATAGTGGTGTAGGAGTGCGATTGATTAAATAAGCCGATGTAAGGATGGCATCACCCCAGAAACTTTTAGGAAGGCTAGCTTGGAAAAGTAAAGCTTGTGCCATGTTGAGGAGATGGCGATGCTTTCTCTCAACCACACCATTTTGTTGAGGTGTGTTGACACAACTTGTTTGATGACAAATACCTTTTGACACATAAAATTCTTTGTGTTTGAATTCAGGACCATTATCACTATGCACAATTTTGACACTCGCACCAAACTGTTTTTCGGCAAAGTGAATAAAATTGACTAATAAACCTCGAGCTTGTGATTTTTGTGACATCAAAAAAACCCAAGTGCTCCTAGTGTAGTCATCAACTATGGTGAGAAAATATTTGGTTCCCGAATAAGTAGGTTCATGATATGCTCCCCAAATATCAACATGAATCAATTCAAAAGGAAATTTGCTTGAAATTGAACTTAAATGAAAAGACTTCCGAGTTTGTTTGGCCAAAGGGCACACAGAACAGTTACTTGCATCGCAAGATTTATTGGAAAAAAAGGAAAACTGAGAAAATATTCGACTTGAGGGATGTCCAAGTCTTTGGTGCCAAATAGAGGGTGACTGACTCGAGACCATGTGCCTTGCTTAGCTTTGTCGAGACAGTATAGGTCGTCCTTCTCAGAGCCCGTCCCAATCATCTTCCCCGATCGTAGGTCCTGTATGAAACAAAACTCTTTTAGAAAAACTATGACGCAGAATGAATCACATGCAAGCTTGCTGATAGATATAAGATTCAGGTAAAATAATGGTACGCATAAAACATTGTGAAGCACAGGGGTGGACGAAAAAGACACGGTCCCAACATGACTCACTCTAGCAAAGCTACCATCAGGAAGTTTGACACTTCTATTTTAGACAGGATATTTAGTGGTGAGAAGATGAGGAGTACATATGATATGATCGCTAGCCCCACTGTCTAAAATCCAAGTACTTTTCTAATCATGTTGTACATGATGTAAAGCTTTACCCGATAGTTCTTCAAAGCTAGAAGAATTACCAACATGATTTGCGATGCTTGCTTTGTTTTTGTTCAGCATATCAACAATCTGCTTACATTCTTCCTTTGAGAAAGGGAAGTTGACGGGGTTTCCTTCTTCAACCATCGAGGCAACATGGTTACTCCTAGAGTTGCGATCTGCTATGGTCTTTCTTCTTCCGCAAGTGTCATAGGTGTGACCCTTCCAACCGCAAAATGTGCACTTTAGATGCTGACGGCAATTCTCGGTAAGGTGACTCTTATTGCACTTTTAACACTTTGGCTTGCTACCTTCAGCACTCTCGGCATGGCTATTGGATCTACCGCTATCTCGGCTATTGTCTCGGTCACTGCCTCTTACGGCAAAGGCTGCAGCTTCTTGGTGTTGCACTCCTTGTTTGCTTCCCATGGCTGCCGCAACCTGTTTCTCATGACGTAGAACCATCGAGTAGGCTTTGTTGACAGCCGGGAGAGGCTCAATAGCAACAATAGTACCACGCATTTGCGCATAATTTTCATTCAATCTCATGAGAAACTTCACTGTTTTCTGATTTTTCACATACTCACTTAGCTTGCCACCTTCCTCACATGCACAGGGACTTAGATCACAGAGGGCATCCCGCTCATCCCATAGTGCCTTGAGTTTAGTGAAAAAGGTAGTCACATAATCGGTACCTTGTTCACATCCGTGGATCTCATTCTCTATGTTGAATAACTGGACGGTGTTGGATTGCATGAACCTTTCTTGTAACTCAAGCCAACCTGCTCAAGCGCTTTTGCAGTGCATGACACTCTTGGCAATAGGATTCGACATAGATGCTCCAAGCCAAGTTTTGACAAGCATGTCGCATCTGTCCCATTGTTGCCGCTCATCTGCCTTGTCTTCTGTAGGACGTTGTGAGGTCTCATTGATAAAGCCGATCTTGTTTTTGATTTGCAATGCCATGGCCATGGATTGGCTCCATTGCATGTAGTTGTCTTCTGCCAAGGATTGTGATATGGGAATCGCACCAGGCTGATCCGAATGGTGAAGATAGAGAGGATGATTTGAGATCTCCCATGGTTCAGGTGTGCGTGCGAGAGCACCGGACGAAGAGGCTTCTTTGAGCAGCTTCTCCCTCAATAGGGCTAGCACTTTCTTCTCGTCGGCACCTTCTGTCATGAGGCTGTTTCGATGTTTTAGGGTTTGGCCGAGGATCAGTTTGCTACTGATACCATAAAGAAATTGGAATGAACTATGTTGTATTGCATAAATTATAACAGAAGAGTTACACAGTTTATATACAAGCTATTACATTGAAACCCTATAAGACTTCTTGTACAAGAAGGAAACTCTAATCAAACTAGGTAACTATAGATACATATCTCTATTAACAATAATGATAGAATCAGTTAACCTTCTTGAATATCTTATGCATATCTTCTTCAGTTTTAATATTAGGGATGGTATAACAATTTGATTGGATGGATTAAATGATTCTTTTCTTTCTCAAATATCTAATATCTATACGGCTGGTTAAATGAGTTGCTAATTCCAAAGGTGCCTAGCCTCTTGCATCGACCAAATTAATTTGTCAATTCCCAAGCCACATTCGCCCAATCAAGAGATCATATACGACTACACCAGCCTCACAGCCTCGATGGAATGAAGCGTGAACTATTGGCAGAAGTTCTAAGCGATAGTGCTTTGAGCTTTTCATTGGAAAGGTGCTAGTTAAGTATATAGTCGACACAGTATCCAAGCTCTTCATATGCTCTATTTATGCTTGGCCTGAGAGATTAAAAATCTAACACACACAGTCTCATACAGTCATAGTGCGTACGCTGCAATGGCCAACTCTAAAGTTAGCCTGAAGCTACTCATCGATTCAAAGCGTCAGAAGGTTCTGTTTGCCGAAGCGGGTAAGGACTTTGTGGATTTTCTTTTCACCCTTCTCTCTTTGCCTGTTGGAACTGTCATTAGGCTACTGTCGAAGGATGGCATGGTTGGTAGCTTTGGTAAACTGTATGAGAGTGTTGAAAGTCTAGACTGTACCTACATGCAACCTCAACTAAACAAGGATATCCTGCTCAAACCCAAGGCACCTGTTCTGGACCCAATATCTTCGGTCTGTTGGCCAACGAACCAGCTGCTGGAGATAAGGTGTTCTACATGTGTTCAGGTTGTAGTGATGATAATAAGGGCAGCCATTGCTATAGCTGCAGACGCTATTCCCTTAGAGTCCCCCATTTTTATGTATAACTGAAGATCCTAACAAGCAAAGTCCAGAGTGCAAACAGTACATGTCTTCTCAGGCGACTTATGTTGGTCAACCACAGACCACAGTAGCATCTTCTGGCTTCAGTGCTGCAGGATATGTTGAAGGCGTTGTTACGTACATGATAATGGATGATTTGGAGGTGAAGCCTATGTCCACTATTTCGAGCATAACTCTGCTCAATAGGTTCAATGCTACTGATGTTGGTGCCCTCGAAGAGAAGGTTGTAGATCTCGGCATGAATGAGGTTAGTATTCAATTGCAGCATTCCCACTTCCTTTATTTGTAGGAATTTGCTTTTTTTTACATCTTTTATGCATTAATCGCGGCATTTAACTGATTGAATTAGCTTATTATCTTATTTATTAAAGATTGATTAATTACTATTTACTAATTTATTTTGCTTAATTAATTGGTACGTAGGGTGTGAAACTGCTGAAAGAATCCCTGCAATCCAAAGCAGTTCTCACAAATGTGTTCCTGGGGAAGAAAGCTGCAGCATGAACAAGCTAGTACTTAATCAATTGATATTTTGATGCTACTATGTGAGGATATATATAATCACGTACCTTGTTTTGGAATTTGGATTTCAGCTTCTAGTTCTCTTTTAGATGATTTTGCTTTTTAATACGTATTGTTACCCTAGCTTGTTGTGGGAGTTTGATGTATTTAGACTCCAACTTTTGGGTGTGGGGGTGCTCTTAATTAAGCACTGTGCTTGATGTTTAATGTATGGCTTTTCTGTTTTTATTAGTTTATGCTTTTATTGTTCTAGATTACGAGCTTCAATAGTTCAATGTCGTCGAATTACTCATTGTTGCAAGCTAACTACCACGCAGTACTATTTATGTAATTATCCATTGCTATTTGCTGAATATATCTTAACTCGATCGGAATGATGCTATATGATAAATTGCATCAACTTATTTAACAGTATTGGCATCGGAGTCCATACGACATAGATTTCCTTAAAATCCATACGCGCCATATATCTTAACTAGCTTGATCAGAATGATCTATATACGTACGTTCTTAATTAATTTGAAACTGTGCCGCTGCTTAATTATACGTACAGAGTTTCCTTAAGACATGCATTGCAAGAATGAACAATGTATGATAATCAATAATTTGTAAACTTAACTACAAATTAAATGTCTTGGCTTAATTATGTTTTTATTTTCAACTCGTCACAAACCATTCATTTGTTATACACAGTTGAATGACTAGAGTCGCTATACGATATATAGTTAATTAAATTCTATAAACATACACAATGTATGATAATCAATAATAATAAACTCTTTTTGAGGAAAGAATTATTCACATGGAAAATAAAAATGAGCTTGGATAGAAGTCCTTACTAATTTGGGTGAAAATAATTTTCTCAAGTTTGATTAAGGCTCAAATTAGCCACCAAAAATATCCATGCTAGTTAGTTTGCTTCAAGCACGTCCACATCCGTGTGCACATCCTCTTGAGCTTAGTAGCTACCACCTTACGTAGTCCCGTTTTCACCTCACACTCTTTCTCCGTTCCGTTTTAGCCCACCAATAACTTCATTGGAATTAGTTGGAACTCAATCATTCTAAAAGACTAAAACCAAACACATGTCCACCTCACAAACCCTAAAACAAGACCGACTATTCTTTCAAATCTTTTCCTCTCTTATCACAATTTCACCACACAAAACCAACCTCAAAGCCAAACATGAGACGTAGGTCTCGCACTTACCATACAAACCCTATATTACACGACGTGTAACCTAAACCCCCACCCAATATTGCTTCTCTCTTTGCTGCTTCTGCTCCATATATTCTTCCCCCTACACAACCAGCCATAGTAACAAGCTCAAGCAAGCCTCATCAAAAGAAAAGAAAACAAGCTCAAAGAAGCTTTCAAGATGAAGAGAACCCACTACTCGTTCATGGAGGAAAACCCTAACAACGCCGCCAACCAGATCAAACTTCCTGCATTCTCCGGGAAAAGAAGCAAACACTGCGGCGGAGGCCATAACGAGCTTGTGGGGTTACAGAACATATCTGCGGCGGAGTGCTCTGGACGCGAGAGGCTGAAGAGACACCAGGAGGAGGTGGCCGGACATGTGACGATACCGGATTCGTGGGGTCAGGAAGAGCTGCTCAAGGATTGGATCGATTACTCTCTGTTTGATGTGCTGCTGGTTCCGACAGGGCTCAGCTCCGCTCGTGAAGCACTTGCTATGGAGGGACGTCGTCGAGCAAGTAATAATAATGCTCAAGGAGTCATGAGGATAGAGAGTAGGTGTTAAAGATATATAGTTGAATGTTTTTGCATTTCTATTGATATTTAGATAGTAAATCAGAGTCTTCATTTTGTTTAATTATTTTGAGGTTTGATTTGCTACCTGGTAACTCAATCATATTAATTCTCTCTAGATATCACTTCCAGTATATGCATGGTACGCTAGCTGCAAGATATATCTATAATGAAAAACAAAGATTGATTGTACTTCATGAAACTATTTCATGGATATATAACATTGTGTGCATTCTTTCATGATTGAACTCAAAAATCATGTATGATATATATATATATATATATATATATATATATATATATCGATCAGGAATGAAGAAATGAAGTATATTGATTATGCTTCGTTACATGTTTCTGTATTAACTTGGTGGAAATCAATGTTTATATATTGTGATCAGATCGATTTGCTTGTATCTATACTTAATTACGATGCAGAACATTTCACATATAGATTTGATAGCAGATCGATTACCTTCGATCATGAAATTGACTTGTTTGTTTGATGTTGAGTTAAATTTTGTACGTAGAAATATTATTAATAGCTTTAGCTACGTAAATAATTAACTTCAGCTATTTCACTAGCTCTGGATCTAAATCATTCAAATGATAAATTATACAAAGTGAAGAAATACTATATATCTTTGGTTCATTTCAAGATTGCAGGTGGATTTTGCTAATACTGGGTAGTTACTATAATTCATATATATGGTCATACACTAGCTAGCTGGTTGAGTAATTTGCAAATTTATCAAAGAGTCCAAATAATGCCTCCCAATCCTATATATGAATATCATCAGAGAGGTACTTGATCCAAAAAGCTTATCCTTTTTTTATCTCTCGCGCGAGTGAAACCTACACCTCGTCTAGATCGATTAAAAGATCAATATATGTTGATGGAGGCCGAGGGTATTAGTGAAATGGTAATATTGGTATTGGTGGTGATTTGCGTGTTGGTAGTGGATTTTATTGGCATAAGGAGATCTGGGTTCTCGATCATGCTCAGAGAGACAGACGTACTGAGATGCAAGTTCAACAATTTATGACCCAGTATATATATATATATATATATATATATATATATATATATATATATAATGGGATTAAGTACACTACTCACCCCTTTGGTTTGGAGCTGTACGTCCTTAGTAGTAAAGGGTAGTAGCTACAAACAATTCTTAGCTGGATTCATTAGCTAGGAGATCAAGCATATCTTTCAGGAGTGTGCAATGAACCTGGTGAATGATTGTTGGATTAAACAGAGTTTGGAGTGGAGTGATCAATTATAAATTAAGCTCCTTATTCGCCGATCGAACATCCTCCTAGGTCATGCCATGCACCTCCTGTTTTTTATCTACACTTCTACACTACTGAAAGCTACAATACTACGTACTTGATTTGCCGACACACCAAAGGGTCCGACAATATATAAGAGGACGTACGCTCCTTCACAAATGATGCTTGTGTGCCCTGCTGTAAACTTGTTGCCATGAGATTGAAACTAGCTTGCTATATATTTACCCTTTACCATTTACTTAGTGATCGTACGTAGCTTCACTATCTCATGTATTTCCTCCTTTACAGGCACAAGCAAATCATTGGACCGTTGCTGCATGTAGTGAAGAAGAAGAAGGTGCTCGATCTAGTTGAGGATGTCAAGAGTCTTCTAGACTTCTACCTCACATAGTCACAATGCTAGCTATGTGGTTTCAGAGTTTGTGGTTTGTAGTTAGAGATTTCGAACGGAATAATGCTAGGTGAACCACCTAGAATCCACCTTATGTGGCAACATGATGTGACTATGCAAAAGTGTAATATCTAGTTTTTCTGTTTATATTTTCCTTAATTACGTAATTTTTTTTTCTCTTTTAACTTTCTTGAATTTACTTTATTTTTTGTTAAATCCTATTTTTTTTAGGTTTTCTTCATCATCTTCACCTTCTCCTCCTCCACGATCTGTCCTCTCTAAGACTCGACCATACCAAGTCTCTAAGTCCCCATCCTCCGTCCTCTCTCTAGTCTCCTCCTCTGTCCAATTTATTGTTCATTCACTGCCTCATTATAATTTATATCTTTAGAGCATTGTTGCAACTGTTGCCAATTGATCCCCTAGCCTTCACCACATCAAAAAGCTGGAGAACTATATGATTCTTTTGTGAGTATTGTAATTTCATGATTTGATTTGATGTCTTACTCCAACGAAAATCATCATGAGCAATCGTTTTCAGAAAAAAAAAAAAAAAAAAAAAAAACCATAGCTCTTACCTTTTCTTCAATATTAAACAAACATATTTTACACCCTCTTCGAAGAGATCTCCCTCTCATATTTCTGAATAACCTTATCTATAAAATAAAACATATATAATGCTTTGATGATGTGGCTATGCCACGTCATGCTGCCACTTAAGGTGGGCTCTAAGTTGTTCACCAAAAAGTAATTCACCTAGCATTACTTTTTTCGAACGTACGTTAAACTATTCTAGCTCCGGGCAAAGCTCTCCTCTTACGTATATTAATCCTAATTCAATTCTTCACGTACTCTATATCACCACTGTGGTTATTAACCTTACAGTATGTGGTACGTACTCTCTTAGGTAGTGCATGATAGGTTTTCCAGCAAACATGATTCATTTCCAGTGTCATTGTATATATTGCGTTTAATGTTAATTTTAATTTATTTCTAAATTTTGTTTTATACATTGAAGTAAGGGTACGTAGGACTACTTCGAAGAATGCAGAAAACGAGCCTTTAATACATATCATGCATATGTAGTAATGTAGGGATTACCCTGAACTCCTGAAGCGCTTGATTGAACTTTGAAAATCATGAACATGTGCTAAACAAGTAATATATGATCACCAAAATGGCATTGGTCATGTCGTGCTACACGGTTGTAGCCTTGTAGGAAACTATGGAAGGTAAAATGTTGAATATACACTGCCCCAATATTCAAGAAGAAACGTGGTTGTCCAAATTTTCACCTTAAAACACCACAATTCCATGCATTAACATGTGATCACTCATATTATTTTGGATCCATGTAATAGAGAATTGGCTGTTAGTATGTAGGCATGATGAATAAGTTAACGATTCTCACTTTTTAGGCTTCATAGGCCTAGAAGTTAATCCATTAGCGTATCTGTGATGTTCTAACTATGCATTGCAATATAATGCATAACCATTTTAACACAGTTTCCAAATTTAAATTAGGTTGTGGAGCACACCCAACAAACCAAGAACCATTAGGCCTTAGACAATAGTTAAAATGGTCCGTTAGGCCCCAACAAACCAACATAATAATTTGTTCCGTTTTGTATTGCTGAATCAATGAGTTTTGAAACAAGGTTTTGGAAATGTCTACATATGTGCCGCTTTGGTGAGGTTTTGACTCTTTCTTAAAAGGTTGGAAAAAAAAAAGTTATGAAATAGAAGGTTGAATGAAAAAAAAAATATATCTTCTCAAAACTAAAACAAAAAACAAAAAGGAAAAAATTGTTGAATATGGACCAGTGAAATAATGCGGAAGCCCACAAAGAAAACACAGCCCAAACTATACACAGCTTTGATTAGGTTTTAGCAGTCATCACCTCTCAATCTCCAGCTCCTTATATAAACTTGCTTGGCCGCCTGAAACCCTAACGGCGCCTCCTGCTTCTCTTCTCTACGGTAAACCCTCTCTCTTTCTCCCCTCTCTTTCATTACACGTTGTCGTTTCATCATTCCGATCTCGTACTTCAGTTCACGCATCTTGTTGCGCCGAAATGAGTTTTCATTATTCTTTGCAAAATTTTGGTGATTTGATTTTGTAATTTGATTTTGATCATTCTCACTTTGCAGGTGAGAAATCGCTGGTGGAGGATCGGACACGTCTTAAGTTTCGATCATGAGGTATGCCACTTACACTCTCTTCTGTTTTATTTGGGTTTTATTGAGGTTTAGGGTTGAAAGTTTACTGCTTTGATTTTTAATTTCTGTTAAAGTTACTTGAACTGTTGTTAGAATCTTTGCATTAATTTTCCAGGTTTTGAGGAATTGAAATTGGATGGTTTATAATTCTAGTTCTAGAACTGGAATTGAATCTTTAATTAAGTTTGTGATTGAATGAGGACTTTAGTTCGAGTGGCTTTCAATTTTGGGTTTTTGGTTTTATTTTGATAAAGTTTAGAATTGTAGGTGTTATTCGTGTGTCGGAGGTCAAAAACTTCCGGGACAGTCATTGAGAATTTGTTTGCATTTTTAAAAGTCTTTTCTTTTCTTCAGTGGTAACATAGTGTCTGTTTGATTTGCCTTGTATCGTTTTGCAATTACTTTCTAAGTATTTGGTATTTGGATGCTTCTGTTTTTTGCATTTTTAACTGTGCACGTGTCTCCACAGTAAGCTTCAGAGTGATACTCTCAGGGAGGCTATCTCTGTCATCATGGCCGCTTCCAAGGAGAAGAATCGGAAGTTCACAGAAACTATTGAGCTTCAGATCGGGTTGAAGAATTATGATCCCCAAAAGGACAAGCGTTTCAGTGGTTCTGTTAAGCTGCCACACATTCCTCGTCCAAAGATGAAGGTCTGCATGCTTGGAGATGCTCAGCATGTTGAAGAGGTAATGGTTCTGATACTTGGTCACAGCTTGGACCAAAGCTGGTTTCCTGGTCGATGTCTGTAGCTGTAATTCTCAGAATTTCCAGAGGTTATTTGTCTATGGTTGTCTAAAGTTGTTGCTGTGTTTTGTGTTAATTAATTACAGGCTCAGAAGATCGGTTTGGAGTACATGGATGTAGAAGCACTGAAGAAGTTAAACAAAAACAAGAAATTGGTTAAGAAACTGGCTAAGAAGTACCATGCCTTTTTAGCATCAGAAGCTGTTATCAAGCAGATTCCCCGTCTTTTGGGTCCTGGTCTCAACAAGGCAGGTTGGTACAAGAGCCATGTTTTTAGTCATAGGCGTAGCTAGCCTAGGGCAATCGACCCTTTTCAAATTTGAAAAATGTTTAATTAATCTGAACTATTGTTGAAAAGTTATGGAATGAATGATACGTTGAACCTTCTAAATCCTGGAATATTTTTAATTAGTCTTGAAGATCGTTTTACATTAATGGAATGAAATTACAATTTACACTACTTTTATGATTAATCCAATTAATACAGATTCTTTCATGTGTTTCTTACCTTATTGATATGTGTTTTCATTTCCATTTACAATTTTTTTCTTTTTGATCAAGGTAAATGGAAGCTACACATTCTTGTCTATAATGGTCTTTCAATTTCAATATTAGTACAATAATACTACATTAACAACAACAATTTTCTTGTTCCAATCTATATAGGACAAGAAGATAGCTGAAAGTGTGTTATTGTTTTAACTTTAGGCAAACCATTGTGTTTTTTTTTTAGAGAATGACCGATAATGTTATACTTCTTTGTTGACTTCTGTTCATACTCAATGCAGGAAAGTTCCCAACCCTTGTTTCTCACCAAGAATCCCTGGAGTCTAAAATTTCTGAGACAAAAGCGACAATTAAGTTCCAGTTGAAGAAGGTTCTCTGTATGGGAGTTGCTGTAGGGAATGTCTCAATGGAGGAGAAGCAAATTTTCCAAAATGTGCAACTGAGTGTGAACTTCCTTGTTTCACTCTTGAAAAAGAATTGGCAAAACGTAAGTGAAATGTGCCATTGCATTATCTAAAAGTTTATTTGAAAAGAAACCCCATGTAAAATCATTTAGTTGTTGATGATCTTCAAATGTTCTGATTTATTAATATTTCTTTTAATCAGGTAAAGTGCTTGAACCTGAAGACCACAATGGGGAAGCCATATCGTGTTTATTAGTCTTCACTTAGTTTTGGAGATTTGTAGCTACAGTTTGTAAGAAGCCTGCTCCTTATAGGGACTGCTCCTTGTAGGAAGCGTGTTTATTTTGATGGTCCAGTTTCTTTTATGCCTGTTTTACTTTTTTGCTCAATGCTTGTCAACATTGTTATGTTAGACTTTCTATTATTATTATTGTGGGAGGGTAAACTGATTTTCAATTTTGTGTCACATAATATGTTGACCAATGATATTTCTATGCACCTGCATGTTTTGAAAGATTTAACCATTCATTTTTCCCAGCTTCTAATCTGGCGCACTTCAGCCCCGTTTCTGTTTGGTTTTTAATGTTGTTTTGCTTAACCTTGAGACTGCTGTGTTTGGCCCATTCAATCGAGTTTGTTCTACTTGTTAATTATCTATGAATCTCAGTTAGTAGAGAATTGTATGAAAGGAGTATTAAACTTGAAGCCCCCAGAGTTTTATTGCGGTTTACCTAGACACTGCTGGAGACATCAAGAAAAATGTAGTTTGAAATTAGAACGATATCTAGCCTTGCAAAGACCCAAGTTACCTGCAGTCACATAGCATTCACTAAGACACTGCTATTTGTAAAAGTTCAAACGTTCATCTGTATCCACTTATTTTCCCATTAAATTTGAAAGTATTTTAATCTCAAGCATTAAAACAAGTCCAAAAGAAAGACAATAACTCGATTTTCAGTTACATCACTATAGATGAACTGATTCTAGACCCGATGCTGAGACATCAGAAATGCAAAGAAAGAGGGCTGGGAGGCCGAAGGTACGGCTAGAACTACGTAAAAAATAAGCAATTTAATCCTGAACAAAAGGTCAATACACCAGAGGGTTTCTGAGTATATATGATAGGCTGGGAGTTGAATGCCCATCTCCACAACCAGTTTCGGATGCTTCTGAATCTGCCCGAGGCTTCAGGCAATTCAATGTGATCTCCAGTGGTGCCACTCTGGTCTCAATGGAGCATGACAGAATTCTCATTCCTACATGAAATCACCAAAGGTTAGATCAGAGAAAAGAAGATTGTGAATAGATGACATGAATATGATGAACTCCTAAATTAGGAAGGTAGTACACACTAGGCATGCATTAGAGACATACTGCAGGAACGAAAAGCAAACGAGGTTGACTAATTCTCCTGTCACAAAAGATAAGAGCATATTTAGCGATCTAGCCATTTTTAAGTTAAATTTTAATCAAATTAGCTAAAATATTATTTTGGCTAGCCACTTTAGAAATGCGGCTGCATCAATGCTCTCTATTTTAACTAGCATTACATCAACATTATTCTTCAAATAAATATTAAATAGTTTAAATATATTTATATATCACGTAAAATATCTTAAAATGAATGTATTAAATTATAGCTAGGCTCATCTGAGTCATCTCGATTTCTATATTTAGCTAGCGAAATAGCTAAAAGTCATAATAGCTAAACTTTGGCTACTCTGTTGGAGCTCCGAAAATATCAAAAAAAGCTAAACACGCTCTCTAAAATAGCTAAAAGCTAAAATAGAGAATCTGCTAAAATTGCTTTAAAAAGACAAAAAATCATAGGTAACAGAAATTTGAACACCTAGTTATCCAGGTAACAGAAATTTGGAAGAGTAACTCCAAATACCAAGAAATGTCCGTTGGCTGTAACATATATTAGTTTCTGCATTCTTTCAATTCACAGGCAAAGGACTAGAGAATTGGACAATTACCATCGCACGTCATATTTCCTTGCCGTTGATCAAAATCGCAATCTTCCCCAGTGTCTCTCTGGCAACGTTGTTCTAGTAAAGAACAACCAGAGATGAACAAATGAGAAAGGGAAGTGGGTAGCCCTTCATCTGGAGTTGTCTACCCTGATGTGCACTAGTAGTTGTCTTGTCTCTTGAGTAGCCTTGGGGGCATTCTATGCGTGAAGGAGATTAACGTCAATTCATTCAATTGTGCCAGATTAAGACACACTTCAATAGAAGATTAAGAATGTCCATTTGGGTAGGCATGGGTTGGCATTTTGACAATGTTAATTTCGTGGTTTTGATTCATACTACTACTAATTAAGAGGAGGCGTTTTAGTTGTGTATAAGATAATCATCATTCTCTTCTCTCTCTCTCTCTCTCTCTCTCTCTCTCTCTCTCTCTCTCTCTCTCTCACACACACACACATATTTGGTGACCCTAACAAACTACCATATATTCTCTTATCGAGTTCCTAATTTTCTTGCAGTATTGTAGACTCCTAGTTCATCACCTAGTGGTCTTATGTGATGGACTGATGGGGCATCGATAGGTCAGGTATTTCCGTATTTGGATGAAGATCTTAGTATTTTACTTAATATGGCATGTTCTTGAGTTTTGATATTTCTCACGATATATATATATATATAGGACTTTTCTACTAAGGGATCCCTTTTTTTGACATATATGAGGGATAGGGGATTACACCAACTTTTCGATCACAAAATCACATCTCCACCGTTCAATATGTAGTTCTATATGAGTAGATCACTTCTGTAAATTTTCAGAAATTTTGGTAATCGTTAAGGCATTCAAAACTATGATTTATAATTATAAGCATGAACGGTTCATGTTTGGCAGATTTGGTTTTTCATTGGTTTAATCTCGTTCGACACCTTAACGATCACCAAATTGGCTGAAAATTTGCAGAATTGATCTATATATAAGGACCAACAAACTGAACGGTGGAGATTCAAAAATATAATCGAAAAGTTTGTGTAATCCCTCATCCCTCATATAAACCAAAATAAGGGATCCTTTAGTGGAAGGGCCCTCTATATATAGTTTTGAATGCCTTAACGATTACCAAAATTTCTGAAAATTTACAGAAGTGATCTACTCATATAGAACTACATATTGAACGGTGGAGATGTGATTTTATGATCGAAAAGTTTGTGTAATCCTCCATCCCTCATATATGTCAAAAAAATGGATCCCTTAGTGGAAGGGTCATATATATATATATATAGGCATTTTCAAATACGGGCCTCCTTATTTATTCAAAAGTTATGGATTTCCTTAATTGACATACTTTTCGATCATATTTTCTCATCTCAATTATTCATCTTTTAGGTATATATGAGTAGATCATCTCTACAAAATTTTAGCCAAATTGATAATCATTAAGGTATTCAAAATTATGAATTACACGAACGGTTCATGTTGAACAGATTTGGTTCGTTTATTGTAATCATATAGTTTTGATACCTTAACGATTATCAATTTGGCTGCAAATTTGTAGAGATGATCTACTCATATATACCTACAATGTGAATTGTTAAGATGAGAAAATATGATCTAAAAGTGGGTCAATTAAGAAAATCCGTACATTTTGAATAAATAAAGATATTTGAACCTCATAATATATACACACACAGACATAGGAAGGATGTGAGGCGCACGTCCGTAAAATTGCCATGTTGCGGATGAAATACGTGTCAAGCTCTTGTTCAACTCAATTTCAAGCGGGACCCACTCTTCTCTGTCTCTCACCCTAACCGATACTAAACTCGTCCTCGTCTCTTTTTCCGAGGAAAGACTCCTCCTCGTCTCTACCTCTTCTAGTTTTCTAAACCCATGATCTGTCACACCCTAATTTTTTAAAGATAATTTTAAAAAATTTGAGCATGATATAACTCAAAAATAAGACTCCATAACTTGCTCAACAACTCATAAACTAAACTTAAATGCTGGAAAAGTAAATGTCAACAAAACTCATCGACTGAGTTAAACATTACATCTCCTTATTTACATCAACTTCAAAAGTCTAGTAAAATAAAGGCGCTCACATGAGCTTGGAAACAAACTGTCATATATACAAATAAAATGTGCAACAATCTAATACCCAGCCACTATGCCTCCGCCTCAACCCTGCTGATCAACACCTGCAGGTCTAACCCCTACACCATGAATTAGTGCACCGGGTTGTAAACAACAAACCCGGTAAGCTAAAAAGCCCGTATGAGTAAACTAAAAAATAACACAAAACCTCAAACAACCAAACATATCACTAGAGAAATTTATATCAACAAATAAATTCTCAATTCCAACACTTTATTTTTTAATAACATGTATCAATGAGTCCCAAGTATTAATAAATACCTCTCATGACCTACAACAACAATACATGTACTCATGGGTCCCAGATACCATCAAGTATCTCTCATGACCTACACCGACAGACGGACTAGAGCTCTAATTCCTAACCGTAACCAATCACCCGGCCAAAGGCTTGGAACCCGGTTTGACTGTCCAAAACCAAAACACAAAATAATAAATAGCATCTTAACCGTAACCAATCACCCAATTAAAGGCTTGGAACCCGGTTAGGCTATTTATCTAACAATCATTATATCACAACATCATTATCAACAACACAAGATCCACATCATAAGATTATATCCTTCACAAAGATATAATTATATGAACAATATAAATTATTCCACAAGAATAGCTTATCACAAATCAATACAATTATGATCATACACACCTTCAAATAACACATGATTCATATTATAAATTATATCCTTCACAATGATATAATTATATGCACATTATTTATTATTTTACAATAACATCAAAAATAGGCATATGAGGAAAACTGGTTTTAATCTTACCTATGAGCCGTTGACGATCAAGCTCATATATTTTAAACAACAAAAACATAATAATTTTTATTTATTTATTTATTTAAAATCATCATAATCATCATCAAAATCATTAACAAAAATCAATCATCATAATAATCCTCATCATCATAATCATTATCATCATCATAATCCTCATCATCAAAATCAATTATCATAATATTTATCATCATCAACATTAACCATAAATAATTGGTCCCAAGGTCCCAAAGTGGACCTTGGTGAGAATTACTCATCTAATATTCCCGCTGCGTCTTCACAAAAAACACAAGGAACAAGCTCATTAACAACTCCACAAGCTACCTAATTAACACCAATTATAATCTTATTAACCACTCAAAAAGAAACTATACCCTTAACCAACCCTTAGCCTAAAGGTTGCCCAAAGGAGGCAATCATTCCTCCGAGACATCCCAATGTCATTGGACACTCAACAACAAATAATACTACCTCCAAGATCAACCTTTTCAAGGTTTAAGACCTAATAACACCAAAAACAATATAGCACCTTAAATGCCAAAATCAAAACAACACTTAGCCTTCACACACAACAACAAACTAGTAACTACAAGGACTAGCTAACACTGCATCCAAAGCCCCCCCCCCCCAATTGCCCGGACGCGCTCCCACGCGTCGCCACAGGCGGTGGCGAGTGAGCCTCACATGCCTCCACCAAACTTAAAAATTTGGGGAAATTCAAAACATGAAACTTGTAGATTGAAGCAAGATGAGTAACTTTAATACCTGGTGGTTTAACCCGTTCGGTCGGGATCGGCCGGAAAACGCCCCTCAATACCAACCCGGAATCAAAATTCCAAACCTACAAAACCGGCCCCAAAACTTGATTTCTAGATCACCAAAGGGTAGAAACATCTCTAGAAGAGAGAGGAGAGCAAGACTCACCTAAGCTTGGCCGGAATCGCCGGTTTTCCGGCGGAACAGCAGCAGCTCCGCCGCTTCATGGCGGCTTCCAGGCGGCGCGACGGCGAGCAAGACTGCCCCAGCAGTGGAGAGGAGACCCGTGCCGACCCAACGGGACCGACGACGTCCAATTTGGTGGCCGGATGAGGGAGAACCAAGCCGGAGAAGATGGGAGAGCGGGAGGAGGTCGGGAGAGAGGAGAGAGAACTGAAATTAGGTTTCCAAAAATAACTCCCCCACATTTTTCTAATTATACACTTTCTAAACCTGGAAACTAACTTCATCTGACCATAACTTCTTCATACGACGTCCGTTTCACGCGTGCCGCATGTCTACGAACTCGTATTAACGAGCTCTACAACTTTCAAGAAGGAAGTTTTCGAAGATAACTTACGGAAAATAAAGTCAACTTTTTGGTCTCTTAAAAGTCAAGGCACCTTAAATAACGTCCCGACTTCAACTACGCATAACCCAATAATAAATTTCCATAAATAATCCTTCATTAAATATGAGAATAATATAAGGAAAATGATATGAAAATCTAGGGTTTTACAAAAATTCACTCTTGAATCTTGATCCTCTATATTCCAACAACCAAATTGACTATGAGATCCTTAGATTGTCTCTGGAAAGTGGCAGAAATAGAGCTATTTCAAGCTGGTGCTTAATCCTTTGTTGGAAAGCTTCGAGCCAAAATGCATCGATCGATGGTGTATTCCATGAAGAAATTTGCAGGAAATGAAACAAATTAAACCAGAAAGTGATGCCCAGAAAAGAAAAAAAAAAAAGAAACTATGTGTTTGAGGAAAGATTGAAATAAAAAAGGGAGTATATATGTATATGAGAGATCATGTAAATTAGATGATCGAAAAGCTAGAAGCTATCATTATCAAACCACCAACCCATAAAAAAAGAAGAAAGAAAAAAAAAAAAATCTTTAACGTCGAGCTTCGTCGAAGAGATGCAACCATGTAAATTCAATGGTAGAAGGGACTGAATTTTGGAGGAACAGCACCCTATTTGAGATGGGTGTTTCATCGAACTTGTTTTGGATATCTAATTGGCTTCAAGAGAGATTGAGAAGATGATGTGGGACCCGCAAATGGAGCTTTGAAGATTGACCCAGCTACACATGTATATATATATATATATATATATATATATATATATATATATATATATATATATATATATATATATATATATATATATATATATAGGTTATTGCTATTAACACACATATTTTTGTTATTAACACAGCTTATCTATTTTCTTATCCACACATTTTTATTTTATTTACAAATTAATTATTTAAATTTAATTGATGATTGGTTTCATATAAGACGTATGTTAATAAAAAAAAAAGTGTGTTAATAACATCACCCTATATATATTATTTAAGATGGTTAGTAAATACATGAACTACGAAGAGTTTTTATTTTTTTTGGACTAAGAACTATGAAGAGTATAGGGAAGTATAATTCTTTAGTAAATGAAAGGATCAAAGGAACTCGCAATAAAGACTTTAAATACGTACAACATTGAACAATAAAGTTGTAATGCGTATTAAAATGATGAATTGATGTCAATGTCAAACAAGTAACTCAATCAAACTTGACAAAGAAATTGTGTATAACTATGCTATCGGAAATGCATCAACGTGAAAGTTAACCAGTAATTAAATGAAATCTCAGCCGTTCATATGATCAGCCCACTACACGGCACTTTCAATATTAACGTTGTTAACAATTGGAACCATGGTTAATGTTAAGAACTGAAACCAGAGTATTAAATCACTTGTGTCCTATGCTCGTCAAGATGACGTTGCTTTTGTCCGATTGGATTATTCGACGAGATGGAATCGCCGATCTAATATATTTGCAGAGCTCGGCGGCGATGGGGAGGAGCCTTGGTTGCCATGGTTCGATCTGAATCTAGTGGTGGACTGGTGGGTCTAGAGAAGAAATGGAAGCGAGGTTTGTGAGACCCAGGAGAACTAGTTTCATGGTTGATAGTGAAGATTCAATCATCAAAGTGGAAACTGGTAACCGGTACAAAAATGTGAAGAAGATTATTGAAAAAGGCGGTATTGCTTTCCCAGAACCGAATTATGTGAAATTTGAAATGGACATAGTTGATTGATGACATTGGAACGGATGTGAGTACATGATTCTGGTGTTGCTGGAAGCATATATGCTTTCTTGTTTTGCATTAAGGGGTTATCTGAGAAGGTGGAACAACGTAAAACAGCCATGAGCATATAGCTATGAAAGTATGGTTGTGGTAGTGGTCCGGTGGAGAGCAATAATGTCGAAGAGGAAGAAGAAAGGAGCAGATCTGGATTTCTAGATAATTAACCATGGTTCGCTAACTCTGTTAACGCACGTGACTCTAGTAAGTGGCAAATTGGGAATTTGGTGTCAATGGCCTTTTTGGCTGGTGGCAGCAGAGGGATCTTTTGGCGTCCTTGGTTCAATGTCTTTCGAAATATGCCAAAGGCCATCCCTTTCTCATATTTTAATCAAAATGTCGAGTGTCCTAGATTTTCAGACTCTCTCTCTCTCTCTCTCTCTCTCTCTCTCTCTCTCTCTCTATATATATATAAAGCACCTCCCTTTGTTGCTGTGACCACCCTGCCTCGCTTTCTCCGCTCCCAGTCGAAACTAAACTACTCCCCAAGTCTTCATCATCAGCTTTCTCATTTCCCCTCCTCACCTAACCGTCTCACTCCGTAAGCTCTCTCTCTCTATTATTCCTTGTCTATGTAATTTTGTTTGGGTCAGCAGATTCATATCATATCGGATCTTTTGAATCTCTGATTTGTTGTTAATGTTTGTAAGTTTAGTTGTTGGTCTCATCAATCTGGTTTTTGCTTTAAAGATCTGGACTTCGTTGTTTTTATTGTCTGATTTTGTGTGAAAATTTCTAGAAGAAAGGATAACAACTTGGGTTATGTTTGGCATACTCAGATGGACAAACACTTTTTATTGTTGGGTTTTAGCTTTGAGAGTGTACTTTGCACCAGTAATATATCAAAGTTTTGGTCTTTAGATGGTTTTAATTGTAAAGATGCATGCTTTGAGCTGGAAAAACCCATGTTGTAAAATGTGATCTATTTTTATCTTGTGTGTGCGTGTGTTTTTTTTTTTCTGGGTTCTGATGCTTTGTTTGATTGGACAATGCTGTTGGTGTTCATATGATTAGGTATGGTTTGAGATTTGATGTGCCTTTTTTTTTGTCATACTTTTTTGGGATTTTTCTTACCATTCAGTTCTTAATCCTGTTTACTGGCTTTTGATGCTTTGGTCGATTGAAGAAATCAAAATGGTTTTCATGTGATTAGCTAAACTGTGAGGTTAGTGCCCATGATGAACTACAGACTTGAATTTTGGATGTTTCCTAACATCCTTTCTGTTGATGGTGATATAATCCCAAACTTCGGTTAAAGCCTATTGTTTTTCTTGATTTTTCAAAGTTTACTGTTAACTTTATCTTTTAAGTAACTGTTATATGGGAGGATGATACAAAGTCAACTGTGGTATTAAGAAATTGATTAATTTAGGGGCCCCTTAATTTATATGAATTCTTGTTACAAGTACCTTGCTTGAATTTTTGTTGGGATCATGTTGAGTGAAAAATTATCAATCTTCTTCCCCTCCCCTGTGGCAGAGTAACTTCTGGTTTTAGAAAACATCTTATGATATAGTATGGATTAAAGTATCTTAATGGTGGTTAAACAAAATGGAGCCTTGAGTGAACAGCAGAGAGCCACGAGCTTGCTTCTTTCTCATAGTTCTCCAGACAACAATTGCCTTGGTGTTCCTGAGAGATGGTTTGGTTCCATTATTTCATAAATATTGCATTGCTATACAAGTAAACTTCAGTTGCTAGGACATTATCTTATTCAGTTGGGGTGTTGTATTCGTTATCTAAAACTTAACAGCAGATAGTCCCCCTTTATTTTGTAATTCTTTGGTTATTGTGAAGTATCTTCAACACATTGTTGATGAATATCTGGACTTGTTAAATTCTTATTGGACAAGAACATCTATGCGGTGTATTGTGCCTTCCATCAGTGTTATTGTCGGGTCACTTTTGTGTCTTTTTGAAAGAGATAATGCTGATTATTATTACTCATTTTCATTTTGTGCTTTTGTTCTGGTTTATGTGTACTTTTGGTGGTTAATTTGTTGTGATGGTGGTATGTGGATTCAGGTCTAAGCATGTCAACTATGACAACTGTGAATGTTCCTTCTCAGTGCATGCTCAGAAATGCACCCAAGACTCGATTCACCAGTTCTATCATCAAGTTCTCATCTCCGCTTGGATCTGTGAAGACTCTCTCCAAGTCCTTTGGCTTGAAAGCATCCGCCTCTTCCCGAACATCAATGGCAGTATACAAGGTTAAGCTGATTGGGCCAGACGGGGAGGAGAACGAGTTTGACGCTCCAGATGACTCTTACATCTTGGATTCAGCTGAGAATGCAGGAGTTGAGCTGCCCTATTCTTGCAGGGCTGGGGCATGCTCCACCTGTGCAGGAAAGATGGTAGCAGGTTCAGTTGACCAGTCTGATGGTTCCTTCCTTGATGACAACCAAATGAAGGAGGGTTATTTGCTGACCTGTGTCTCATACCCATCTTCAGACTGTGTGATCCACACTCACAAGGAAAGTGAACTGTATTAGGTGCTGCATTGTTGAATTGAGTAGTATTATGAAGTCTTGGTTTGGTTATTTCCAGGATTTTGTATGAATCTCATGTTCTTTCGCTTGGACCTTTCTTCTATTTTATAGTGTTTGTTGTGTGGGCTTCGGTAGCAGTTTAAATTTGATGTTACTGTGTCAAATTCACTAGATTGATCCCACCTTCTTAACACATTTAGAGATAAACTTATCGTAATCCTAATGAGGATCGTTTTGACTCAAGAGTTCATCCCGTCGGAGTTGAAATTGAACCCTAATCACATGGTGACTTGGTCATCTTTAAAGTGATATGCCTTAATGTGTGGTTTCACCTTTTATTATTACAGAACGTATATCTACCGATGTGAAATACAGCAAAAACACTATTTAGATATACTAGTTCCAGTTCCTCGTCTATTTCCCTTTTGCATTCCTCTTTTTACGGCCTTTCGCCGCTCTGCAATCTACATCTGATAAGCCATTCTCTAATGCCGTTGTCAGGGTCTCAAAGTAGTTTTTAGTCACTGCAGTCAGTCCAGTTAGCTTTGTTTTGAAGTCTATGAATTCTTGTGACAGGCCAATGGGGCCATCATCCTCTAGGAACGGCTGTACCTCCTTCTCGGCACATTGATGAAGTCTTTCCAAGCTGGACTCTGCCTCACCCTGCAAGTACTCAAAAAATTGCTTCTTAGCAGTGTCATGGTCAGGTAGGTAGTACCCATACGCATAAGTCCATTTCAGCACTCTCCTACATTCAACAATCTGTTCCCAAGCCGCCACTAAAAACTTGACCTCACCCTCACCGGTGCGCTGGTTGTCTCTCACCTTGTCTGTGTTCACAGTCTGCGTTTGATGTAAATCCTCAAGAGCTTTCTGCCTGGAGGATTGATTGCTCTGCCAGCGCTCAAAATAATGTGCGTATTTCTCCAAAGAATTCTTAGCCATCTCTCTTCTCATCTCCTCCTCACTGTAAGCTCCCTCTGCCTTAGCTTTCTCATACTTGTTACATGCATAAAAACCACCCGTTTTATCACCATGTTCCGACCACGGACCAAGGCATAGCCAACAGAAGTGAAACTTACAAGGCGGTGTGCATACCATGTGCATACAACCCTGGTTTTTCTCAATCGCTCGTTTGCACTTTGGACATGGCTTAGAGTTGGCCAAAATCCAGTTCGTGTTCTCTGCCTCGCTGCTGTTCTTCAAAATCCACTCTTTCACAGTCCTACATTCCACCGGCCTGTGAGGTTCCTCGGTACAGTTCCAGCAAAATGTGTATTTACAGTGGCAACACACATCGTAGTTTCCATGATCACCATAATAACTAATAGCCTTTTCGCAACCTGGAGCAGGACACCACTTGGTGTCCTTGCTACCTTCAATATAAGACCTACGCAGGTAATAAGAGTACTTGCTCTTCTGCTCGTCGGAGCAGAATGTTTCAATCATGTCTCCAGCGATAGCAACACGGCAAGCAGGGTCAGGACATCTCAGCATCAAACACCCCGGACCGTCGGCAATGGATATACCAATGTAGCTTCCCCAGCATTCACAGCAAAAGAGATGGCCACAGCCAGTTGACTTCATCTTCTGGCTTGCACAGGCTTCGAGACAGATCCTACACTTGACTCTTCCGGACTTGTTCGGAGACTCAACGCCCAGTACTGGTCCAGGTGCAGGTAACAAGCCAACAGCTTCTCGGACTTTATCTTCATCTTCAAACCATGCCTGCTTCTCATCTGCCTCAAAGTTCCAGTTATGGTGGAGAAGCACTAGGGTTGAGGCAGCTCTTGATAGAGAAAGCAAGGAGGTTAGACTAGTGATATCTTTCTCCTGGCGGTCTTTTATATCCGAACCACTCAACACCTCGTAGCTATCCCCCTTAGAGATCTTATTATCATCATTCTCCTCAACGTGGTAGTCCTCCTCCGTATATTTATTTTCATATTCGTCGGGATCAGAGTAATATTCGTCGGAATCAGAGTACTGCATCTCATCCTCAGAATCCATTACAGAAAGCAAGAGGCTATGGTACCCCAGATTTATGTATTATAGTTGAAGTAGTGAAGCACCCTTATATAAGCATAGGGTTAGGTGATTGTGGCGTTTATAGCAAATCCTTGTAAGCCGAGTCTTCTATTTCATATAGGAAACTGAATCCAAATCAATCCTAATAAATTAAGAATTCCAATCCTGGACGGGATTTGACCAAAACAAAATTGGTGGAACACGACTAAGCGAAACGAATTAGGAAAGTCCGAGGAGATGCAATGGGAAGGAAATTTTCAAATCAGAAACTATATGATTGTAATCGTGGTATATAATTTTTCAGAATAGTACCTTTCTGTACTTACTGTCGTATCATTGTACTACTATGGTAGTATCTTTATGATATAATGATAGTGTTTAAGAAAATTATGTTTCCGTCATTCTGTTATGTGTCTTGCCCTAATACACGTAGGATTGGTTAATCCGGTTTCCTTATTAGAATAGATTACAGTTGATAGAACTTCTAGATCCTTCGAAAGACTCTATGTAATGCCTATAAATAAGCATTTATATCAATCAATGAGTAGACCGTTATTCTCATTATCTTTTCCCCTTCAACACGTTATCAGCACTTTGCTCTACCCCGAGCTTGATAACGAAACCCTAGAAGAAAAAAAAGAAAAAAAAACTCACCGTTTTTGCCCTGGGCACCCCAGAAATTTGCTCTGGGAACCCAACCCATCTTGCCGGCGAACCCTGCCCTTCGACTACAGCCCAGATCCGGCAGCCCCCTGCCTTGCGCCACCCCGGCAACGAGTTCACTAGGCCTCCCCGGCCTTGGACCCACATCCTTCCCTCCACCAGACCAGCGCCGACGCACGAAGCCCCGATCTGGCGACCCTTGACGGAGCCGAGCCGAACCCAAGCCGATCTCCAGTCCGGGGTCGCCTTTGCTCCTCTGCAGCACAGCGCCGATCTGGTAGCACCTCGACGATCCCAACCTCAGCGCGCACGTCCCCGGAGCCCTAAAATCACCGATCTACCCAGACGAATCACCCCCGCCGGCGACCCGAACGAGGCTCTACCCGGATCTCCAGATCCGACCCGGATCATTCTCACCTATCTAAAACATACGAGGGGCAAAACGGTAAATTTTCCCCTTTGGGTAATTTTTTTTACCCCATCAGTAAAATCAGTTTATTTACTGAAGTAATTCTTTAATTAGTTTTACTGTTTATATTATATGGTGAATATTACTAACCATATGTTTTCATTTCATGAAATTTATCGCGTGACTGATCACGATGGAATTGTACGAGTAATTTCTCTGCACGAACGTGGAAGTACGTATGAAAATTGTAAAGGCAACTTCTCTTACACGGCAAACTAGCACGTAAGCTTTTATAAAAGTTGCCGCTTTTGAATTTTAATTTCATAGTCGGGCTTCGTAGCCTTCTTCTACCTCCACCTTTCTTATAACGTGGGTTGATGTGAGGAATTGAGATCCCTCATATCAAAGTTGAAATTTGTGACGGTTTGACAAGTTACGGTATTACAACGAAATATTGTCGTGGTTAATAAAGGGACAAACATCGATTTGCGATGGAAATTGTCGCGGTTAATATCGATTTGTGACGGAATTTGTCACGGTTTACATCGAATTGAGTTACCATAAACCATGGTCTTGACCTAATTCAATACTTAGAATTAATTATCGTATCTCGATAATTGTTAATCTTCCATCTTGTTGTTTGAAATAATTGACTGAAACATGAGCCCTGAATTTGACATAAAAAAGGGTGACGAATTTCATGTCACGAGTTTTGAAAAGAGGGAGAGGCAACGCCTCGAAACCTATATGTCATAAAAAGATTGGGCCAGTAAATGAAAGAAAAATCTTGTTATTGATGTGGTTCTACATCTGTTCATTAATTGCAAAGAAGCAATAATATGGTCAATGTACAAGAAATATATGGAGTTCTTGAAACAAGAAACTCACTATATGGAAGAAGATGAGATCATTATTCTCACAGTTACGGATTTTAAAAGCAAAAGGTACATTGCGGAAAATATGAAGTGCATGACTTCGGTTTAATATTCTAAGTGACTACAAATCCGTTTATTTTTCCAAGTTTTGTGAAGGCGTATAACTCAAATATTTGACTAAAGTTACTTAGTCGTTATATTTTGAATTAAATTCATGGTCAAGACCTCGATACAATTGTTGGCATATATATTCGAATTTTGTCTTGCACATACGGTTCGATCTACATAAGCTATATGTAATGCAATATATCGCATTACAATGTGACACTACATTGGACTACATTGGACCATCAGTTATTATAAGGTGACGTTTCTAAAGGCTAAATATCATGATGTGGCGAAATGCACATCGGTTTTGGATCAAAAAAGGATTTGTGATGTCAAGTGTGGCACAATGCACACTTATATAATTGCAAAGACATTACAAACAAGAGTAGTTTTCTACACTCTTCAGCGGATTCACAATTGCAAAAAGGAATTTGAGTTACGCTATATGTCATCCAAAATTGGATGTTGAAAAATCCTCCTCTTTCTCTACAAGATCTAATAGTGAGCCGTTGGCGATGGCGCTGCCCCTATATATAGCGCTCACGACCTGTTTTGCCAACTTTGGCATGTTCTAAGCCTTGTTTTGTCCATCTTTGTAGTATTACATGTCATGGAATGCACTCTAAAGGGTTCCAATACCTTTTTTTTTTTTTTCAATCTCCATCGAAATTGTTAACATATTTCGGTTTCTATGTCTTGACATAAGACTGTTGTCTCTACATTCTGGTTTATGAATGTGTTGTAGCGAGATTGAGTGCTTAGCTTATTGCAAAGAATAGACAACTATTCATGGATTTAATGCTTTATAAATCTGTTGTGACTACGATGACTAGATCATTACAAATAATCAGAGCGGATTAATGCTCAAGTTTCAATGCCTAATGGCGTTATGATTCAAGTCACATATGTTATTTATGCATAAGGAAGCAATCGAACCGTGCTATGACTTAATGATATTCACGCCAACGTTTATCACCTGTAAACACATTGTGAGAATTGATGAGAATTTCTTATGTATCACTATAATGAATGCGCAATATTCATGAGTCACTAAGATTCGGTTAATTGAATCGGTTATTGTCACCAATGATGAGAATGGAGACATTGACTCATGTAGGCTTTAACATAAATCGGCCTGGACAATTTTAGATGTGTTTTGATGATCCGTATACTATAGAGTAAATACTCTCACGGACATCCTTTCTTTGGAGCAAAGTAACCATTGAGATCAAAGATCACCAAAATACAACTTGGTTGAGCCATGAGCAATGCTCACGGCCTATAAATGGCATTAAAGCCGTCCGTGTCATCCTCCTATACAAAAGAGGCACTATTCATGCTTTCACAAGCACATATGACGCAAAAGAACCCCCATGATCTCTCATTGGCCATGCTCATTAATTGTTTTGTGAAGCCTATTCTTTAGCAACGATTAGGAGTGACACCCTCTTACGCTAAAGATAATGATATGTAGAGACTAGCATAAACAAGATGCTAAGTCGTTGTTCACTAAGTAAGACATTACAATGTCTATGAGTGATTCTACAAGAATGATATATAAGATGTTGGCCTCGATGGCTTCTCATTGTTCACTTTGAGGCATAATGATGCTATGGTGATGTTCACACTGGTTTAACTCAAGCCATAACAATTAGATATTATGAGGAACCTTAACAATGATTGAAAAGTTGAAAAAACCTAGAATTTCCGGTTTTTTCAGCTTGCGGACCAGTCATTGTGAGGACCGGTTCATCAACGTTTATACCGGTTCTTGAGGTTCTTTTTGCGGTCACTGATTTCTAACATCCAAGCCTACCTATTTACAAAATTTGGTGGCATTCCGAATGTGGTGAACCGCTCAATATAAGTGTTCACGGATGTCCGGCGACTCCGACGGCCGGTTCGGCACTTTTACGGCCGGTTCTGTAGTCGAGACTGGCGGTTTCCGAATTATATCTCCCATGCCTACCTGCTTACAAACTTTGGTAGCGTTTAGAGCTCTGAAGGATAGTGAACCGTTAAAGGAAGTGTAAAACAAAGGTCCGTTGATGCCGGCAGTCGGTTCAACCGGTCCCGGCGGTGAGGCCAGCGGTTTTTTTTGGACCTGTAAGACCGATGACTACGGGTTGTAGCAGGGTTATAGTTTTACTTATTCATCTTTGCCCACCATCATTCAAATCTTTATGTTACGGTTGTAACAGTATGCATATTTGTTAACGGATTGAGTTAACGTTCTATAATCTATATCGTCCACATGTTGTATGTGCCAAATTGCGCCTCCACAAGCGCACAATGATGGGTTATTTGATGAATATTGTCTTTGAATAAGACATGAGCTTCTGACTATAGTCCGCTTATATAGAAACCTTGACAGGCGATCTCTTTTATGTCACTTTAATGAGCCAGTCTTCTCGTCGTTAGGGGGAGATAAGAACAAGAATGTTCAAGTAGAACGACTTGGAATTGTCGTGGTTTGTCCCTATTGTGTCTCATCATGTTCCCTAAAGTGACGAGATCACATATACATGCTGCAAACATGCCTGCAAGGATTGATGTCCGGATAAGGACATGTTGATGTCCGGATAAGAGGACATGTCATCACTCATAAATGGTGGCATGGTGACACCACAAAAGTCGTAGATGGTGTCACTAGGCCGTGGCTCCCACGGTTAGAGGGAGGCCACTTGGTTCGATACAAACTCGCCAAGGAAGAATGCAAGTTTGACACAACTTGATCATTTGATCAATGATACTCATTCGTCTGTTAATACTGGATTATGGTTATCATTGGGGGATGCCTCAATGTCAATACCAATCCATATAGAGATCTCTACACTTACAAATTACACCGGTGTGCATGATGACGTGGTTTAATGAGTTTGATATCGAACCATACTTCGTTGAGAAAATACCAACATTGTAGATTGCCCTAAATGGAAAGATGCGATCCAGTTTAAACAAAGAGATAATGCTTTGGTTAGGTGACGCTGACACCCCAAGTGTAAACTCTATCAGTTATGTCTTTGTTAGAAAGCGTAGTGAGAAAAAAGAGTTTAGACTCACCTTCTGGCGCAAGGTCTCTCACAAATGCCCTGGAATCAACTACGATGAGATATACTCTCGTAATGGATGTCATTGCACTCCACTACCTTGTCAGTTAGGTAGTTTCCGAAAAACTGAACAAACAGCTTGTGGTCACAACTTATCTTTGTTCGGAACTAAGAGATGTACACAAAGATCTTGAATAGATCGGTTTTCACCCAAATCAAGTGGCTCCTGACCACGGAGCGTGTTTGCAAGGTATTTGCTAAGTATCTACTTGATTAGGGAAGGGATATGAAGAATTATGCCTATTTGCGTGTAAATTTTAGATGAATCGTGATGAACTCTTGTTAAACTAAGAGATGTCACTGATCCAAAATTAAGAATGAAAGGATCTTGGGAACACTTGGTCTCGAAAGTGAGGATCGTTATTGATGATGCTTATTCATCTGTCGGCTTAAGACAATCTAAAGGATGATGAAGTTATGCCTATATGTATCCCTTGATCGGTCGAAGTCTTGAGAAGACTTGTTTCGTCCATATAACGAAGAAGTCTTAGGAGAAATTCTCCATCTAAGTACGGTAGCACATTCATGTACTTGTTACAATATGCTTGACTCGACATCTCATTCACTATAAACTTGTAAGGCCAAGTTCTCCTTAGTCTTTCAACTCTCTCCCTAGCGGTCGAGCATCTTCGCTCCCTCTTAGATGAGTGTGAAGGAACATCAAGGTAATGGCCGGATGCGCCCACGCAACGCCAATGTAATGGCAGTAATTTCTTCTATGAAAGGTTTAGGCTTATTCATCCCTACAGAATGACACATTAACAACGAAATCAAAATCTGCCCAGTTTTGTTGGTCAACTTCCACCGGACCTACATGATAGTTCACTCATTGGAAAATGGTGAAATTGGTACCATTGGAAAGGTATATGTGTCTACTTTCCAGAGACACCAACCAGTTGATCACACCTATCATATTGAGTGAGTTATGGCTATTTTCATAAAGTAGGACGGATCTGTCCGATAATCTGCTTTGGCAGAACAGTCATCTTCGACAGAGCTTTGTGATCAGCTCAAGATGAACTAGGTTATGGACCTTATATGGTTGGAAAGCTACGTGTGTCTAGTTTTCAGAACTTTGTACAGTTCCTCCATACCTATTGTATCAAAGACGTTATGACTGTTTAAGTACACGAATGTCATGCCATGCGTGATTATGATTTTCAACGCGAAGTTATGTTTTGAGTTGTTAGGCAACCTACTCTTTCAAGATCAAAGTAATTCTAAGCATACAAAGTCTGATATAAGGATATTGTAGCTGGATTTAATGACTAAATCGTTGCCCAACTCTACTTTTGAAGTTTGTGAAGTGCATTGGCTTGTGCCGTTTATCTGTACTCCGAGATTGAGTTACGAATTAGGGGGAGTCGTTGTGTAGACATCAGGGGGAGTCTACATACATCACATGCTATCTTCAATTGTAGTTGGTGCGTTGTGCTCTTTTTCCCTTCGTCCAAGTCTTTTGTTTTACCCACGAGGTTTTTGTTTTACTTGGCAAGGTTTTTACCGAGGCAACACCATAAGCACTGTGACGTATTAGGGACGCAACACAAGGGGGAGTGTTTAAGGAAATTATATTTCCGTCCTTCTGTTATGTGTCTTGCCTTAATACACGTAGGATTGGTTAATCCGGTTTCCTTATTAGAATATATTACAATTGATAGATTTTCTAGATCATTCGGGAGACTCTATGTAATGCCTATAAATAGGCATTTCTATCAATCAATGAGTAGACTGTTATTCTCGTTATCTTTTCTCCTTCAACAGATAGTAATTTTTTTGTAAGTATCTTTACTGTGACAGTATCTTTTCAACACAGTGATAATATCTTTCTCTTTGTGTTAGTATATTTTCAAGGGGAGAAAATCTTCTGTCTCCAGATTCCCTATCTCCTTCCCTGTACCCTAATGAAATTCTGACACCTGGTCCTACTAACCAGCAAAACTTAACAGAAATTAACTATATTTTGTAAAAATAAAAATTAAGAGAAATTAACAAAATAAAAAAATTCGTATTGTTCTTCATTCCCAGCTCACCCTCAAAAATCCATCTTTCTCTATCTTCAAGATCTTTTGTCAATGATATCTGCAAAGGTGATGAGTATTTGGTTCAACGCCTCCAATAACCAACTATTGATTCGGAGGAGATGGGCGAGTACTATGAAAACAAAATCAATTCCAAGTAGTATTAATAATATTATTCATGGATCTGGGTAGATATGTATCTCCAAGTGTCAATCAGATACCCCTGACGGAAAAGATTCTTCATCTTTCTTCGAAGTATGAGATAGTTTATGCATGGAATTCTTCATGTTTGGATAATTAGATCTGAAGATAAATATCAGTATGTAGGGATAAAAATTCAAAGATGGACAGTGGACAAAATTGCCAGAGAAAAAGAACAGACCTGTACAGACTGAATAAAAAAAACAATAGAGAAAGATGATGGAAAGGTTGGGAAAGGGATGGTACTGACCCGATTGGTCGTGTTCTTGAGAGGAGATATCAGAATTCAGTATTGATTGAAAAGTAAAAAGAAGAAAAAGTTATATTTCCTCCACAGGTTAACGACGTTTAATTTCTGTTAAGTGAAATGACACATGTCAAAATTTTATTAGGACACAGGGAAAGAATAGGAATTTAGAGACAGAAGATTTGAAGCCATTTTCAAGAAGATGTGAGTAGCTTTCTCATTGTGTGTGGTAATATCTTTTCAACATAGTGACAGTTGTTGTAAATAGTTATTAGTTAATGGGTATTCTTGTAATTAATCGACTATGGTTGTTATTGTAATTTACATCATGACCTCATCTCTATACAAGAGAGAGTTCTCAACTCAATAAAAGATACACATTCTCTCATTCTCTTGGTTGTTTTCTCCTTTCTTAATCTCTTTTACTTTTGTTTTACAACACGTTATCAACACGAATAGTTCTAACGTTGAGTTTAATTTGATGTTGCACGAAAAGCTCTGAAATTGTTGATCAACCAAGCAAAGGACGATCATTCAACTTGGTTCAGGATCATCATAAAGAATCAATTGGATTGGCTTGCAAGCTTTGCATACAACTACGATGAAGATCCTTCTCGCTCCGTATTGAGTAAAGTTTTCCAAATCTTAATTCTGATTCATTTCTTCAAGCCATGATTATATGAAAAGCTACACCATGAAGCATAAACCATATTTCGTTTATCCTTTCGAAATTTATATATATATGCTTATTATTTTGTGTAGTATATAGAAAAATCTCCTTTGATGCATGAACCACCAAATTCATATTATTGATCTATTTCTGTTCATGTTTCGATTTTGGAAAGGAAAATCAGCATTGAAAATCATTGAACGGCCAGTAGCCTTCGTAATTAGCCAGCGCCTCTTGCTTAGTAGTGCAAACCAAAAGGGGCATGGATCAACAAGTACATGTGTTAAGACCCACCCCGAATTTCACCCTGAAACCCGAAGTAAGTCTTACGGGGACCACCTCCAAGGAAAATTTACCGATAAGCAAACCTCCCTTGAAAATGGACAACCCTAACCTAGAAAACTAAAGTGTTACTTTCCTAAATTATTATTGAGTATCCTCCAAAACAACCCACAATTATACGGAAGTGAGAATATAATTACAAACTTCGTATATTTTAAAATAAAACATAAGTTTTAGCAGACCACCAGAAAAATTATACGATAAACCCCAAAGGTATTCAGAGCTACTAAAAACTAGAGGAGCCGGAAAATACTCTAGTAGGTTAAACAGGTAACCTACTAGTGAAATGTGGCTGAGAAATGGGTAACTATGCCTCGTCGTCTCCTACTCGTACTAACCCATACTCTGCAGACTGGGCATTTTTAAAATGAAGAACCCAGGGGAAAAACATTCGCAAAAATTAGAGTGAGTGGACAAAAATAAATAAAGAAAATATTTATTAACATTTATGCTTTCTCAATTTTATTTCCATAGAAATTATGCTGCATGCTACAGCTCAAAAACTGGCAAGTATCTGACTAGCTCCGGCTAGTCTCCAAAAGTTAATAAAATACAGCCTCTCAGGCTAAAATATATATATGTATGTATTTACACTCGCCCATACTCCCTATATATATTAATAATAATCTATATAGGGCTACTACGCTCACGTCACGCCTTAATACGGTGATACACTACGCCATTAAGACAGACGAGTGTATAAATATGTGCTCATACCCCTTATATGAATTAAACACTCATATAAGGCTACTACGCTTGCGTCTAACGCTCACGTCACACCATAATGCAATTATATACTATGTCATTAAGGTGGACAGACACATATCGCTAACTAGCATTTATATACATACTCTCCAATTATAATTTACCGAAAATCCCATTTGCGGTAACTCACCACAATGAGTAAAATTGTCAAATAAAAATGACGTCCAATGGTCCAACTTAAACATAACCCAACTCCAAAATTTAACACCCCAAAATAATACCTTAATAAAACTTATCTTTTTAATTGATAACTTTTCCATGCTAACTCCGATTTTAACGTATAGCATGTCTACGAACTCGTAATAACATCCTCTACGACTTTCATGAAGAAAGTTTTCCCAAATTCCAAACAGAACTAAAAGTCAACTTTGGAGTCTTAAATAGTAAACGGTTACTTAAAACGGTAAAAGATCAAAATAATACCAAAGTAAATAACCGTAAAATAACTTAAGAACTGGGGCGTGACAACATGTATCAAATTCAAGATCACCCTCAAATTCAAGTATATGCATGCGTTCCAGAAGTAACGACCATAACCATTAACTCGGTCATTTTTGCTAGACGTTACATATATGCAATATTTATGCCCGAAGCATTTAGTAATATAAACGAATTAATATTGCTCTTAATGGGGTTTGAATAAAATCCGTTTAGAAATGTAACGTCATTTGAATAAAGACGCGTAGCACTGATGATGTTATTTACGTATAAATTAACATCTACGTTTTGTCACTTACTGATTTGAATTGTATCAAATTCAATGTCATTTAAGGGTATGTAATTAATGCAAGAAGCATTTACCAAGTTATAACCCATACATTATGCTACAAGCATTATGGGCCTTATTGTGCAAATTATGATAGAAACGTTATGAATTTAATATTCAGTTACGTCAATTTGAATAATTGCCATTATAATTCATTATGCTAGAAGTATGAATTTTGGGTTTAATTACGTAATTATTATATAAACGTTATGCCAGTAGCATTTACCTCATTTATTACTAATACAGTAATACATAATGTCATAAGCATTAATGAGATTGAAACACATAACCACTACATAAATGATATTTACTATTGACTTTATGTTGGATCCTAATTTAATGTTAATTACGAATTAAAATCATATTCATTTCAATTTGACGTTTATGAGGGTATAATTCCAGAAGCAATTACACATTTATAATCTCATAAATTGTGCTTGAAGCATTAGGGTTTAATTACGCGATTATTACATAAATGTTATGCCAGAATCATTTATCCAATTTAATACTTATGTGTAATGCTAGAAGCATTAATGAGATTTGAACTCATTGCCTTTGGTACTTAACCGTTGCATAAATGATATTTATTTAGTAATTTATGCCATATATTAACTGTCGGTTACCAAATTCAAGTCACGTCAGTTTTATTCAATTAGTTCTCAATTATGTTATCGTTTATATCGATAATTATTATGAGTATGTAATGACATATTAATGCCAGACTTTTAAATGAGTTAGTTTTGCATGTAACCGCTACGTTATTGACATTTATTGGTTCAATAATTTTATTGCATATACATTATGTCGATGTGAATTAAATTGTTTCCGTGATAATTTAATTTATTTCGGTTTCATATAATTGCTTTCACATTAAGTTTGTATGTTATGATTTAATAACATATATTGCATTGGTTTATGTTATATTGGTGAATATTAATGATGTTAAGTCAGAAGCTTAAATCAAGCCTGAATATACACAAATTGAGCCAGAAGCTCGACGCAAGCTGCAAGGCTAGCACAGAAGCTCGCCATGTGTTGCCATGAGTCCATACAATGATTATAACTCTTCTCAAACTAGGCTCACCCAGTTGGATGCGATGTCTAGGCAAGTTCTTTTGAGGATGTGTACTTAAATGAGTTTCGCTCCACCACCTCATCATGTCTTACCTGGTCGTATACAATTGGAGTTACCGAAAGGGTTGACTAATAACATTGTATTTCTTGATAGACCATTCTGAGCCCAGTAGGCCCACTCTCCCTATACGGGACCTAAAAAACCCAGCATACCTCTCAAATTGTGCCCCTTATGCTTGTGAAGTATGAAGAGGTTTATTTCTTTCACTTTAATTAAAGGCAATTCCTTTGGTCCAGCAGAATCAAACAAAAGGAAAATAATCTAATGACACTGGATTTTCGTACCTAGTCATTATGTATGTCTATAAGACATTCCAAATATTTTCTCATAATGGCTGTTGTTAAATATTCACCATATTTAATGTGTAGTTAATTGCTAGAAGCATTTACACATAGTTACTTGACATATTCACTATGCTAAATTAGTAACGTAGAATTAATATCATCATTTGCTACATGATTATAATTTGAAAATACATGTACCTAATGAATCGGTAGTTCAGAAATGAACCAGTAGTTCATGTATAAATCGAACTTATAGTTTCGATAATAACCCCCTTAAGAAACTTGAAGTTTCATTCATAAATTCACCAGACAAGATAAAATGGAAGTCTCCAGAAGAAACAATCTGAACTAGACATCTTCCTTGCATGAAGCAAGAGAATATTGAAATGAAAATGCTTGATGCCTTAGAATCTAAATCAAAATTGATATGTGTTATCAATATTAAGGAACTGAGCGTTCTCGTCTGGCTGACGAGGCAAAATTCCTCTACGTTTCAGAAGAACGTTATCGAAAGGTAAGTTCATTGAAATCAATGCTTAAAACATTGAAACCACTAGAAAAATGGTGTAATATCTTAGCATAACCTTCAAATGTGTGGCCAAGGCGTACATTGAAGATATTAAAATTTATTAGCTAGAAGCTAAATGATTCGAACAAATACTAGCTATAGTATTGGTGTTTGATGCACCCGGGAAAAATATATGATGCACCGTATCCTCAACTCAATTATCACACGGGCATCCCCTTCAGAATAAGGGTCTTGTCTTTAATGACATATTATGTCAAGTTGCTCGTTAAGGATGTTGAATACTAGACCATCATATGCAAATACTAGAATGTACACTATCTCTTTATGCACAGAATGCAAGGGAAAATTCGTGGACCTATCCAACCACCATACGGACCAGTTAAATATTAATGGTTTTGGTTGATGCATCGACAAAAGTGATCTGATGTCACATCACTGTCCACAAGAAAAAATGCCGCGTTTGCTAAACTCTCACCCATGAAATTTAGGGTACACCACTCGGATTATCTTATAAAGTCTATAAGGCTTGATAATGCCGAAGAGTTTACATCGATGGCTTCTGATGATTATTGCATATCCCTTGGGATCTGTTGAACATATGGTTTTCTATGTTCACACCCAAGATGGTCTCGCAGGTAGAACCTTGGTAATGCGCACCAAGCTTCTAGTGTTTGCGTCGGGCTATGCAATCTTGCATGCAACCATGTCGGTCCAGTTGAGGCCCACTGCTACCCACCTTACTTTGTGTTACAGTTGGTGACTGGGTGCAAACCTGGTGTTTCGCACTTACACAGATTTGGGTGTGCAGTTCACGTGCCAATTGTGCCGCCACAACGTACAAAATCGGGTCCTCAACAAAGGATGGGCATATATGTCGATTATGAACCCTATCCATTATGTGCTCTTTAGAGCCCTTGATAGGCGATCTCTATACCGCTAGATTTGCGGTCGTCACTTTGATGAGACAGTCTTCCCGCCATTAAGGGGAGATAAGAATGTCATCAGGAACTTGATCCCCAAACCGCACATGTGATATTGCAGTGCGAAGAATTCTACTTCCAGTTGAAGTGCAAAGAATTCTAGATCTACGTAGTGTAGCCCATAATATGCCAGACACTTCATTAGATCTAGTTAAAGTGACGAGATCATATATACCTGCTGCAAACCTGTAAGGATAAACGTCCCCGTAGGACGTATCGTCCTAGTTGGACGAGGTACGGCCATGGCGGCTAACCAGTCATATGTCCTTGCCCAGAAGCGAGGTAGACCATTAGGTTCGAACGATTCTTATCCCTAGAAGAGGGTAAACTTGGCACAAATGAATCTTCTTGCCATCGCAATCTCAAACCAATTCAACTCACGAGATTAATCCGGATTATGGGTTCGTCCTAGAAGAGATGAAGTTGGGGGACGCTCCAACATTTAAACCCACTCCCGAGAATAGAAAATATCGGTAAATTTAGTGAGATATTGAATCGGAATGAGAATTCATCGATGATGGGTTTGTATTTGCGGTGGCCATCGAAATTATAATAAGCGATGATGTCGAACCTTGCTTCGTTGATAGATCTCAATGAAGAGACGACTGGCTAAAAAGGAAAGAAACAATCCAGGTCAAATCAGATTCCTTAACTAAGAGAAAGGTGTTATGGGCCTGCTGTTCCCAAACCTACCCATGTTAAACCTATATTGTTTAGATGGGTATTTGTAAGGAAGCGTAATGAGAAAAACGAGATTGTGATATAAGTCTTGTTTAGTGGCGCAAGGATTTTCTCAACGTCCTGTGATTGATTACGAGGAGACGTACTTTCCCGTAATGGACGTCATAACGTTCCACTACCTTATCAGTTTGGTAGTTTCCGAATAACTGAATACGCAGCCTATGAATGTGGTAACAACTTATTTCTATGAGGATCTGAATATAGAGATATACATGAAGTTTCCTGAAAGACTTCTGTTACCCAATGCAAATAGTTCTAGACAACAGAACATGCTCTCCATTTGCTAGAGTAGTTCACTTTAGGGGTTCAAACAATCCAGACGGAGTTGGTATAACCGTCTAAGTGAATATTTTCTTGGGATGGGATATATGAACAATGGACAATGCCCATGCGTGTTTATTAAGAAAACAAACTTCAGGTTTGCAATTTGTGGTGATCTACGTCAATAGCATGAATTTGATTGATACTCTTGAAGAGATCAAGAAAACCACAAAACACCGGAAGTCAGAGTTTGAGATGAAAGACTTTCGGAGACCAAATCATTTTCTCGACCTGGAGTCGTGCAAAGTGCAAATGGAATTTTGGTCCATCAATCAAATTACATATAGAAGATGTTAAGATGCTTTAATAAGGATAAAGCAAACTCTTCAAGCTCACTCATAATCGTCTGAAGTCTAGTGAGACCTGTATCATCGTGTAGATGATAATGAAGAGATATTGGGACCAAAAGACTCATATCTAAGTACAATAGGCCCATTATTGTACTTGGCTAAATGCCCTAGACCAAACATCTCACCCGATGTGAATTTGTTAGCTAGATATAGCTCTGCGCCAACACTCCGCCTCCGTAAATGACATAAAAGATAATTTTCCGTTACTTTAAATGTATGACAGAAAAATGGCTCATTCTATCCCTAGGCATCATGGAATGGATCAACCGCCTATGATCCTTGGAATGATGTTTGCCTTGTTAAATATGGTGACATGAGTTATGTAAACTGACACAAGGCTTATTCCCGACTAGTTATGTCTTTACTATAGGGAATACAATAATCTTAGAGGTATATGAAACAAAAACCTCTTTAAGTCATGTTGACTATTAAGTTATTCAAGAAGCATGATCAATGTAGCAGTTTTAATTACGTAGTGTGTAGTTTTCAGGGGGAGTCAATATTAGGGGGAGTATCCTGAAGCATACTCTTGACAATTGTGTACTCTTTTGTCCTTCGTTCAGGGTTATTTTGTCCCACTGGGTTTTGTTACCTGGCAAGGTTTTAACGAGGCACACATTAAATTGGTCACCATACTCATACTTCATCTTGAAGATGCCTTTATTTGAAATATATGCATTTGCTCACATCTTTTTCCTTCGACCACGGGTTTGTCCCATTGGGTTTACCGGGCAAAGTTTTGGTGTAGCAACTATTATGCATCTATCTCCCACGGACTCACATCTTATGATCCAGACTAAACCGCTTCACCGAAATCAAGGGTTCTGACTACCACCGCTATGTGTGCATTGTACTCTTTTCTCCTTCGACCAGAATTGTTTTATCCCATAGGGTTTTTATTACCTGGCAAGGTTTTGACGAGGCAACACTGAAGCACATATCAGAGGAAGCTAATGACAGAGAATACCCAAGGGGGAGTGTTGTAAATAGTTATTAGTTAGTGGGTATTCTTGTAATTAGCCGACTAGGGTTGTTATTGTAATTTGCATCATGACCTCATCTCTATATAGGAGAGAGTTCTCAACTCAATAAAAGATACACATTCTCTCATTCTCTTGGTTGTTTCTCTCATTTCTTAATCTCTTTTACTTTTGTTTTACAACAATAGTAGCTTTTTTTACTTTCGGTAGTTTTTGTTTATGGCAGTAATAGCTTTTGTGGCCAGCAACAATAGCTTTTAAAAGTAGCTTTTGTGATAGTAACTTGTTGCCTGTGGTAGAAGCTTTTAAAATTTGTTGTTTGCAGTAGTAACTTTTGTTGCAGGTGATAGTAACTTTTGTGGTAGTATCTTTTGCTGGTGGTGATAGTAGCTTTCGTTGATAGCAAAAGTAGCTTTTGTGACCTCACCAAAAATCTCACAATAGTTGCTTTTGTAGCTGATGGTAGTAGCTTTTCTAGTTGGTGGTAGTTGCTTTTGTTGGTGGTGACAGTAGTTTTTGTGATCGCCAGAAACTTCGTCGGAGATTAGCCTGATACTACACTGGAGTTGGCCGGAGATCGGCCGAAGACCTTGCCGGAGGTCGGCAGGAGACTTTTCCGGAGATGAAAGTGGTTGTTGACTTTTACATTAGTGCCATTTTTGTAAATATAAGAAAGAGAATCTAATTTTTTTGATTGGATGAGAGTCTATAATTTTGTTGAACTTCAATACCTAGTATAAAACTATATTTAGACTTGGGTGGACTTATATGGGTAAAAATATTTTGGTGGACCCATACAAAAGAAAATGTCATAAAATGGACCTTCTATGTAATTGGCCCCTCAAGAAGTTTGGAGATTTTTGAAAATTTTGAGGAACCTAAAATAAGTTCCAATAAAGAACCAGAAATTCCTAGTGTATCAATGAACAACCTAGTTTTTTTTTTTTGGTCTGAAATTCCTAGTGTATCAAAGAACAACCTAGCTTTCTCTATCAAGAATCACTGCTTCCATTTTTCTAGGGTTTTTCCTTTTTTTTTCTAGGGTTTTGTAAGGTTAGTGAGTCTGCTGTTCTTCTATCTCGCTCTCTCTTAATTCGTTAGGGGCATACTGAAGATATGTGACATATGTCTGTTGGTTTAATTTGTAGTAAACATTTCGTAGATTCCAGTTAAGGATCTTGAGTTGCAGTTCATGGAGATAATAAAGGGATCGACACCAACTTCATGAATTTGCATGCATTCCAGTTAAAATATATATGTTAAGTTTGCTGCATAGTGTGCAAAAACCTTGAGAAAACTGAGTTGTCATATTGTGTGCTTTGTCCATTGCATCTAATTTATTATCATTGGTGTGATTGAGATCAGTGATCTGCATGGCAACTTGCATGTGTGCTTAGATCCTTCTTGGTTTGAGAGTTGAATTCATGATAGCTAGATTAGATATATCAGTTGTATAACATCAAGTTTGTGTGGAATATTTGTAAAAGTGATTGTGTCGAACATTACATCACTACTTGATCCGGTTGTAATTCTATTTGAGTTTAGTGGATTTGATTTCAGTATGGACTACAATAAAGTCTAGTATTGAAGTTTCCTTAAGTAAGGTTTACATTGTATTTAACAAATCTTAGTGTTCATGTGTTCTTGCAATTTATATTGTTAAGGATTGAATTATCCTAGTCATTGGTCCATTTTATATTTTCAAAAATAAATTTAACAATTGAAAAAGCAAGAGAGAGTGAGAGTCAAAGCTATGGATGAGTGACTTCGACTCTGAGAGAGAGACTCTACTACGAGTTACACTATATCAATTTCTTCGATTTCGATGGCTTCAACAACATGCATTTGTTCTCTTCTGCGGCTCTCAAGGTGCGGCTGCGACCGTCTCCAGCGCTCAAGAGTGATAGCGTTGTGGCTGTAACATCCTGGAATTTCAGTTTTCTATTTTTAAAAGAAAAATTATTTACGAGCTATTTTTATTTCGATTTCTATTATTCTTTTAAATTCTTTGTAGCTTTCGAAAATTATTCAAATTTTGTTTTTCGAGTCCATAGGATTAACCTAGATGTCGTTACGAGTTCGTCGGATTTTGCGGAGCATCGTTTGGACATCAGAGCTATTTTTAATGATTTTTGGAAGTTGGTATTATCCAAAAATTTAATTGAAAATAGGATTAATGTTGGCATGATCTGGGCCGTCAGATCTTTTAAACCGCTAGATCTTGGTTGTTGGATTTAGGATATATAGAAGTCGAACTAGATCAGCTCGACCCAGTCCCAGACCGACGTCGTTTCGAGCAGACGGAGACCTCCGATCGCTCCTCCGTCGTCCGGCCACGTCTCGGCGTCCAACCGGTGGCTACGGCTTCGTCTCTCCGTCCCCGTCCTCAAGATATTCTTCGTTTTCGAAGAGGAGCTCCGGCGAGAGAGAAAAGAAGGAGAGAATGATTTCTGGGTTCGCCCGCGAGTTTACGATTCCTTTAAGACTACTTTACCACTACCCCTTAAACATGCATAGAGAGAGAGATAAATTTCAAAAAAGAGAAGATTTGGCCAAAATCTCACCGGATTCTGGTCACCGGTTGTCGGAATCCATTCACAAGTTGCCATCTCACTGATCATAGGAGAGCGGTCATCGGAATCTTGATGTTTTTTTTTAAAATGTCACAAGACCTAGCTGGAACCATTACCGTACCCTCGCTAGAAGTTTATTTCAGGGCAATAAGGTTAACAAGAGTAATTATAAGGTGGTCCGGGAACACCACGTTGCAATGGTCCTAACCAATTTTAACCAATAACATTGCTTGAATCATGTGGGAACCAGGAGGGAGTGTAAAAAAAATAGTTAATTTAAATTATTAAACTAATCAGAGTTTAGTATACAAATACGACTAATAATATGAAAGGTGTGTGAGCCGTGGCTTGGTTGGTTAAAGTGTTTAACTGATAACTTTGAGGTCATGGGTTCAAACCTCACTGACATATGTAAGGTGTGTGAGTTATTAATAAAAAGTTTTTTTTTTTTAAAAAAAAAAAGAAAAAAAAAGACTAATAGAATGAAAGGGGAACACCAAATCTGATATGTGCCCGGAACAACTAATAATTTTCCGGTTAAGAAATATTTTATTAGTGGCAATTAACGTTTACCGAGGGAATACAAAATTTAATAGAGGGTAATAAACATGAAATCACACAACAACATCCTGAAAGAAATTATAGAAGCTTATAAAATTTTAATCTATTACATTTTAAATTTGTAATTCTTCTATGTAGTTATCTAGAATCAAAATCCAGTCAAAGTGATTGAATTCAAAAGACAAATATGGTTGATCTATTTGTGAAAAAAAAAACGATTTTAATTGATTAAATATGTTTTTAAATAAAAAAAACAAAACAAATATGTGGAAATATGAAGTGTGTCAGTTTAATGACATGGCACTTGCCACATCATTTGGTATTAAAATTTTGTAGATATTTTTGGACTCTCTAGCAATCTAGCATCACTCTTTTTTTTTTGAGAGAAAAGAAGATAGTTCCATTGATAGAAATCATCACGACCACAATGGTCAAGCAAGAAGAATCAGAAGATCCTCAAGCTAACAAAGCAAAAAATTTAATCTAGAGACTACAACTAAGAATTGAAAAAACTACCTCAAAGCTACATCCAAAACGGTGGATATGAAAACTAGAAAGCAAATGAACCTGTCGAACCCTAAAAGCTCTACTTCCCTCCTCGATTAAAGATCTCAGACCCCAATGGTGTACCTTTCATCGATATGGGAGGCATGAATAGCTAGGGCACATATATAGGTCTTTCTTCGGCCCAAACGGATGCACTAGGGCCTAAACATGAAATCAGTCCAAGTGGAAAAAGGAGAAGTGACATGGACCAAAAACCCCAAGGCCTAATCCATCCTCACCCTTTCACTTCTATGAACCAAGACGAATTCTTGCCGGAACCCTAACGAAGGTGCCGGAGTTGGAACTCGCCAACCTCAGTCCGGTGGCCTTCCCAAGTGCGACCCTTCACTAGCCATGTCAATCTTCAAAGACTTCTCCTTGCTGCTATTCAAATTGTAAGCACCAACCGCTCCAGCAGTCACCTACGCAGACCCTTTGTTTGTTGATCTACGTGTCCTCGCTTCAGGTCACAAGCCAATCAGCCGCCACCCCACGCACGTCGTCTTTGCCACTAAAAGGATTCCAACTTTGCACGTCGTCTCCACATACTAGGTTCACTCCACCACTGCCGCACAAGCTCGAATGATAGAAACAAGCCTAAACCGTGCCCCTTATCGAGGACCGCAAGGCCGAACACCACCACGCGCAAGCGGAGACCAAGGTCGGCGCCGCTGTCCTACTCAAAACCCTAGGTTTCGGTTTTCCTCGAACTCTGGAGAAGATGGAGCGAGTCTCTAGCTAATTCATATTGCCTATGGAGACTGAATCTAACACCCCACCTCTTTATTTGAACAAGAAGTAGCAATCTTATGGGCTTCGCTACCTTAGACCTAAAGAACCCAACTACATTCTTCTCCTATATAAGAAGGCTCAATGCCTGTGTTTTGGTCACGCTTCTAAGCAGGGAGAGAGGAGTAATTGTACCAAATGCTTCTAGGGTTGGATGCGGGCGTGCCACCCCGCGGGCGCGGAAAGTGGTGTTGTTGTTGTAGTGCGCTGACCTGTGCTTCTAATCAAGCGAAAGTAAGGCTCCGGTGCCACCTCACGAACGAGGATTTACAGTAGCTTCTCCACCACCAATATCGATACTCGCGGTTTGTAGCGAGCAGAGCAACCAAAGAAAGGGAAAACGAGAACAAGAAGCTCCGGGAAGCTTGAAAAGTAAATGTGCAAAAAGCTTCGGGGAACCTGGAAAGTAAAGGCTAAGTAAAAGGGCGCTAAGGCAAGATCCTTTAGCGTCGGGTTTCAACTAGGTCGAGTGTTTGTAGTTGTGTTGGTAAATTGTAGAGTGTGTGTCGCTCTAGACCAGATCCTCGAACTCCCTTATATTGAGGCGAATTCGCTAGTTGTTGATAAGGATTCGGTCTTTGTTGCATAGTCGGTTGAGTTGCACAAGATTTCATTTTACTTGGCAACCACATAATTGGGTGACATAGTTCTAATAATATGTCTGGTTAAAATGTTAACTTGGGTGTAAATAGCCTCATTTCTGCTAATCGTTCTACCCTTAGCTCTTGTCTACTGCATAGCTATTTACTGACTTAATATTAGAGGTCTAATCTTGGCACCACGCCAAGCTTTGACTATCCTGTAGGTTCTGGCGATTATGGACGACCAAGAAACAAACTAAATCCCTTACAAGCAAACAATTTTTTAGCTTATTCGAACCCTATACAAACAAGCCCTCTGTGACATTGACGAATAGAGCTGTGTGCCAAATGTACATGATGCTGCTCGGATTTCCTTTCTAAAGCTTGAAACCAACTGCCAAAGATTAGAAAAGGGAAGTGAAATCCACACTCACTTTTCATTTTTTGTAACTTAAATTTTGTCTTTAGTAACTCTCAAATTTTATATTCTTATAAAAATAATGACTAAACATGAAATGTGAGAGTGTTGATTTTAATTTAAAGAGTGTGAATTTCACTTCCCTTAGAAAAAGGGAAAAAAGTCCAAACAGTGTCACATATTTCAGAGAAGCTAGCTTTTGGTATCCCACATTTGAAAAATTTTAAAACCGTATCTCACATTCTTACCTTGATCAAAGATTGGTATCTGAAACCTTAGTTCCATTAAAAAAAACTAACGGCGTACACACTCTTATCATAAAATGACTAAGTTACCCTTTACTTTTTAGTTTTATTTTTATTTTTTATTTTTATCAAATTGAAAAGAAAAATAAAAATTGTATTTGTTGAAGGAGAAAAGATAACGAGAATAACGGTCTACTCATTCATGGATAGAAAAGCCTATTTATAGGCATTACATAGAGTCTCCCAAAGGATCTAGAAGTTCTATCAACTGTAATCTATTCTAATAAGGAAACGGGATTAACCAATCCTATATGTATTAAGGCAAAACACATAACAGAAGGACGGAAATATAATTTCCTTAAATACTCCCCCTTGTGTTGCGTCCCTAATACGATATGGTGCTTATGGTGTTGCCTCGGTAAAAACCTTGCCAAGTAAAAAAAAACCTCGTGGGTAAAACAAAAGACTTGGACGAAGGGAAAAAGAGCACAATGCACCAACTACAATTGAAGATAACATGTGATGCATGTAGACTCCCCCTGATGTCTACACAACGACTCCCCCTGATTGGTAACTCAATCTCGAAGTACAGATAAACTACGCAAACCAATGCACTTCACATACTTCAAAAGTAGACTTGGGCAATGATTTAGTCATTAAATCCAGCCACAACATCCTTAGATCAGACTTGCTATGCTTAGCATTACTTTGATCTTGAAGGAGAAGGTTGTCTAACAACTCAAAACAAAAGTTCGCGTTGAAAATCAGATTCACGCGTGGCATGACCTTGTGTACTTAAACAGTCATAACGTCTTCGATACAATAGTTATGGACGAACCGTATAAAGTTCTGAAAACTAGACACACGTAGCTTTCCAACCATATAAGGTCCATAACCTATTTCATCTTGAGCGGATCACAAAGCTCTGTCGAAGTTGCCTGTTTTGCCAAAGCAGATTCTCGGACAGATCTGTCCTACTTTATGAAAATAGCCATAACTCACTCAATATGATAGGTGTGATCAAATGGTTGATTTCTCTGGAAAGTAGACACATAGACCTTTCCAATGGTACTAATTTCACCATTTTCTAACAAGTAGGCTATCCTATAGGTCCCGTGGAAGTTGACCTACGAAACTGGGTAGATTCTGATTTCGTTGTTAATGTGTCATTCTGTAGGGATGAATAAGCCTAAACCTTTTATAGAAGAAATTACTGCCATTACATTGGCGTTGCGTGGGCGCATTTGGCCATTACCTTGATGTTCCTTCACACTCATCTAAGAGAGAGCGAAGATGCTCGACCGCTAGGAAGAGAGTTGAAAGACTAAGGAGAACTTGGCCTTACAAGTTTATAGTGAATGAGATGTCGAGTCGAGCATATTGTAACAAGTACATGAATGCGCTACCGTACTTAGATGGAGAATTTCTCCTAAGACTTCTTCGTTATATGGACGAAACAAGTCTTCTCAAGACTTCGACCGATCAAGGGATACATACAGGCATAACTTCATCGTCCTTTAGCTTGCCTTAAGCCGACAGATGAATAAGCATCATCAATAACGGTCCTCACTTTCGAGACCAAGTGTTCCCAAGATCTTTTCATTCTTAATTTTGGATCAGTGGCATCTCTTTGTTTAACAAGAGTTCATCACGATTCATCTAGAATTTACACGCAAATCGGCATAATTCTTCATATCCCTTCCCTAATCAAGTAGATACTTAGCAAATACCTTGCAAACGCGCTCCGTGGTCAGGAGCCACTTGATTTGGGTGAAAACCGATCTATTCAAGATCTTTATGTACATCTCTTAGTTCCCAACAGAGATAAGTTGTGACCACAAGCTGGTTGTTCAGTTTTTCGGAAACTACCTAACTGACAAGGTAGTGGAGTGCCATGATATCCATTACGAGAGTATATCTCATCGTAGTCAATTCCAGGGCGTTTGTGAGAGACCTTGCGCCAGAAGGTGAGTCTAAACTCTTTTTCTCACTACGCTTTCTAACAAAGACATAACTGATAGAGTTTACACTTGGGGTGTCGGCGTCACCTAACCAAAACACTATGTCTTTGTTTAAACTGGATCACATCTTTCCATTTAGGCCAATCTACAACGTTGGTATTTTCTCAACGAAGTATGGTTCGATATCAAACTCATTAAAACACGTCATCATGTACACCGGTGTAATTTCTAAGTGTAGAGATCTCTATATGGATTAGTATTGACATTGAGGCGTCCCCCAATGATGACCGTAATCCAGAAATAACAGACGAATGAGTATCATTGATCAAATGATCAAGTTGTGCCAAACTCGCATTCTTCCTTGGCGAGTATGTATTGAACCAAGTGGCCTCCCCCTAAATCGTGGGAGCCACGGCCTAGCGACACCATCTACCATATTTTTGGTGTCACCATGCCACCATCTATGGGTGACGACATGTCCTCTTATCTGGACATCAACATGTCCTCTTATCTGGACATCAACATGTCCTCTTATCCGGACATCAACATGTCCTTATCCGGACATCAATCCTTGCAGGTATGTTTGCAGCATGTATATGTGATCTCGTCACTTTAGGGAACTTGATGAGACACAGTAGGGACAAACCACGACAATTCCAAGTCGTTCTACTTGAACATTCTTGTTCTTATCTCCCCCTAACGACGGGAAGACTGGCTCATCAAAGTGACATAAAAGAGATCGCCTGTCGAGGTCCTTATATAAGCGGACTATAGTCGAAAGCTCATGTCTTATTCAAAGACAATATTCATCATAAATAACCCATCATTGTGCGCTTGTGGAGGCGCAATATGGCACAGACAACATGTGGACGATATAGATTGCAAAACGTTAACTCAATCCGTTAACAAATATGCATACCGTTACAACCGTAACATAAAGATTTGAATGATGATGGGTAAAGATGAATAAGTAAAACTATGACCCTTCTACAACCCGTAGTCGTTGGTCTTACAAGTCCAAGAAAAAATGACTGGCCTCACTGCCGGGACCAGTCAAAAAGAAAACGGTTGAACCAACCGCCGGCATCACCAGACCTTTGTTTTACACTTACTTTAACGGTTCACTATCCTCCAAAGGTCCAAACGCTACCAAATATTTTAAGCAGGTAGACATGGAAGTTAGGATTCGGAAACCGCCAACCGTCGGAGTCGCCGTACATCCGTGAGCACTTATATTGAGCGGTTCACCACCTTCCACGTCTCCAAATACCACTAAATTTTGTAAATAGGTAGGCTTGGATGCTAGGAATCTGTGGCCGCAAACAGAACCTGAAGAACCGGTTTAAAAGTTGGTGAACCGGTTCTCACAATGACTGGTCCGCAAGCTGAAAAACCGGAAATTCTAGGTTTTGTCCACTTTTCAATCATTGTGAAGGTTCCCCATAACATCCAATTGTTATGGCTTGAGTTAAACCAGTGTAAACATCACCATAGCATCATTATGCCTCAAAGTGAACAATGAGAAGTCATTAAGCCAACATCTTATGTATCATTCTTGTAGAATCACTTATAGACATTGTAATATCTTACTTAGTGAACAACGACTTAGCATCTTGTTTATATGCTAGTCTCTACATTTCATTATCTTTAGCGTAGGAGGGTGTCGCTCCTAATATTTGCCAAAGAATAGGCTTTACAAAACAATTAACGAGCATGGCCAATGAGAGATCATAGGGGATTATTTTGCGTCATATTTGCTTATGAAAGCATGAGTAGTGCCTCCATTGTATAGGAGGATGACGCGAATGGCTTTAAGGCCATTCATAGGCCGTGAGCATTGCGGATAGCTCCACCAAGTTGTATTTTGGTGATCTTTGATCTCAATGGTTACTTTGCTCAAAAGAAAGGATGTCTGTGAGAGTCTTTACTCTTTAGTATACGGATCATCAAAACACGTCCAAAATTTTCCTGGACGATTTATGTTAAAGCCTACATGAGTCGATGTCTCAATTCTCATCATTGGTGACAATAACCGATTCAATTAACCGAATCTTAGTGACTCATGAATGTTACGCATTCATTATAGTGATACATAAGAAATTCTCATCAATTCTCACAATGTGTTTCCAGGTGATAAACGTTGGCGTGAATATCATTGAGTCATAACACGGTTCGATTGGTTCTTTATGCATAAAGAGCATGTGTGACTTGAATCATAACTCCGTTAGGCATTGAAACTTGAGCATTAATCCGCTCTTTGATTATTTGTGATGATCTAGTCATCGTAGTCACAACGGATTTATAAAGGACTAAATCCATGAATAGTTGTCTATTCCTTGCAATAAGCTAAGCACTCAATCTCTCTACAACACATTCGTATACAAGAATGTAGAGACGAATGAAGAGACGAATGTAGAGACAACAATCTTATGTCAAGACATAGAAACCGAAATATGTTAACAATTTCGAAAGGTATTGGAATCTTTTAGAGTGCATTTCATGACATGTAATACTACATAGATGGACGAAACAAAGCTTAAAACATGCCAAAACTAGGCAAAATTGGTCCTGAGCCCTATACAGGGCTGCGGTGCCACCAACGGCCCATTGTTGAATCCTGTAGAGAAAGAGGAGGATTTTTCAACATCCAATTTTGGATGACATTGTTTCTACCTGTCCCGGGATGACGAATCGGGATCTGTCCCGAGGTCACCAGTCAGGAGGTCGAATTCTTGAAACCGAGTCTTGCATCTGTACAAGCAGCAATGCGTCAGGAGTCGGGATTGGGGTGGCCCAGTCTTCGACTTTCCGATGCTTAAGTTAGCGCTTAGTTGCTACTTGCAGAGTACGGGAATTTGGAAGGAGTTTTATGGACTTACCTCTTTCGGGAGTTTGTGCCTGTTTTATAGGCCAATGTTCGGCGCTGCGGCCTCAGTCCTCGATGTGGGACTGTCTGTGGTCCTTTGCGGCACCTCCCCTTTGGGGGGTGTTTTGCCGCTGGAGAGTGGATTTGGCAGGTGGATTGCTACCGGACCTTCGCTCTTTGGGTACCCGTGAAATGAGAATGAGAATTGGCGAAAGTGTACCCGACGTCGACAAATGAGAATTGGCGGAAGTGTTTTCTAGTTGAGGGGCAGTGGCAGGAGTGGCATGGACATCCTTTCCGGGTGCCCGGGGATTTTCAGAAAATAGGTACTGTGTTCTCGTGTCCTTGTCGTTCTTTACTTTGTTCTGTTCTGCCCTTGTTGACTGCTGGCTTTGTGTAGTACCCCAAGAGTATAATCTAACCGAGCTGATGGAGCGTCGGATACGTCGGGTGACATGGGCGTTCGAGTGTAGGAGCTCTTACCGGATATGCCGCCTTGGCATATACAGCCATTTCGGCTATGCCCGGGTTTCGGGTCTGTATTGTGGTTATTGTGGTCTCTTTCTGACCTTCCTTTTTTTTTTTTTTTTTTTTTTTTTTGCAGTGACGATGCCACGGGACGGCGGATCACGGAAGAAGGAAGGTCCATACGACAAGGTGTCGGATAAGGACATGCTGGAGTGGTTACGTGCCGAGGTTGACCACGCCAAGCGGTACGACTTTGACTTGGAGACTGGCGAGGGGAAGGAGGTGGAGCTGGGTGATTGTGAAGATTTTTTGAGATTGAATCTGGCGGATGAGGATTACGCCTATGTGCCTCCCTTGGTGGCAGAAGCAATGGGTTTGGTCGTCCAGGAAGTGGATGTTAAGGAGACGCAGACAGAGGGTGGTGATCGCGAGGACGAAGAAAGTCAGTCCCCGTTAGAGGAACCTGTCGTGGAGCCAGAGGGTGTGGAGGACTTGGTTATGGAGGATGTGGGCGGGCCTTGCTCAGGTGGCGAAGACGTGCTGGAGGAGTTAGCAGATCCTGTTGAAGAGATTGGTGTGGCAAAGTCGCGGAAGAGGAGGGAGAGTGTCGGGCCAGCTCGTGCGGGCTAATCTAAGAAGCCGCGGAGGGAAGGGCGTTCCAGGAGTTAAAGTAGCTTAGCTGGGATCACCTAAGCTTTAGAAGGGACGGGGGAGGCGCAGCCGTACTTAGCCCAGATGGCATACGATACGCGTCATTGCTCCCGCGATATGCATGCTTTGGAGGAGGTGGATCCGCTGGCTGGCATTGCAATCGCCAAGGAGAAATTGACGCGGGTAGGTATTTGCAACTTTTTTTTTTTTTTTGGCTTGGGCTTATACGTGTTGCCGTGTACTTGCAGGTGACGTTGCTAATGTATGCTGCGAGTGAGAGGGCGGTCACTCACTTACTGGAGGATGCCGAGGTGAAGTGTCAGCGATTGAGGGAGGCGGAGGAGAATAACCGCGCCCTGGCGGAGCGTCTAAAGCAGGTGGAGCAGGATGCTGCTGTCTTCTGAGACCAGGCTGCCGCCGCGGAGAAAGTTGTGGAGGAGCTGAAGGAGGCGATGCAGAAGAAGGATGAGCAGGTGGAGGCTGGGCAGTTGGCGATAGCCAAGGCAGCGTCCTTGGAGACTGAGGTGGCGAGGCTGACTCAGTTGCTGGAATGCTAAGTGTGGGTGAGCTGCCGGGATAGGGGAGAGGTTGTTTCGCGAGAGTGAGGCCTACAAGCAGCAGCTAAGGGGTGCCTACAATAAAGGTCAAGATGAGCTGAGTCAGACTGGTTGCCAGGCGGGCTGGATTAATGAGGCGGCCATGCGCAAGTGGTATGCCGATAGAGATGCTGCAAAGAAGGCGTGTTAACAGATGACGCCTGAACAAAGGAAGCAAGCCCAGATCTCGCGGTCTTTGGCGAAGTAGCATGAGGCTTGGCGTTCGACGTCTTCTGCTGGGCGGTAGGAGGTTTCAGCTGTGGGTGCGTCGCGGCCTCCGGCCCCTTTGGCTGCGTCACCCGTGAGGGCTGCTGGTCCCGAGGGGTCCTTATCCACGCAAGTGGTGGTGTCCCAAGTGGCGTCTTCTGTTGTTGTGTCGTCTGAGTCTCTAGCTATGGGGCCTCTGGCACCTGCTCGCCCCGACACGCAGAGATCCCTAGTGAACAAGTCTCCTGGTCCTGAGGTGGCACAAGTGAGTTCGCTTGTGCACCCCAATGTTGCTATGAGGCCTCCACTTATGTCACGGGATCGCGCGAAGCACCCGTTAGGGAAGAGGATTTCAGTGAATGTCAGCCAGTCTCATGGCCATGGTAGCAGGTCGAAGGGTGGGGGGAGTGTGGACAAGTCTGGCGGCTCATCTTCTGGGGGGAAATGACTGATGTAATTAGGATTGTTTGTTTTGGTAGGTGTAGGGAAAGAGAATTTTTGTGCCTAGAACAGTGTAAGTGGCATGGTTAGCCATGTTGAACATGTTTGAAATATATGAATTGCCTGAGAGTCCAGGTTGATGCTTGGCGTTATGTTTAGCCATATTGTGTGTTTGTTTTGCCTTTTAGGAATGCTTTTGTTTGTGGTCCCGTGTTGTCGGGACTTAGTTCAGCATGTTGGGATGATAAAGCGATTCATCTCATTTAAATTTGGCCGCTAGTGGGCAAGGTGTACATATTGTTGGAGCGCTACTGGGCTAGAGTACACAAGTATCGGCTATGATGCCGGGTTTAAAATTGATTAACTGGGGTAGAGGTGGAGGTGGCGAGCGTTCCAGAGGCGGGGTAGCACGCGACCATCACAACCTCTAAGATACAATGTGGCAGGTCCCGGAGCGTTAACTATCTCGAGTGGGCCTTCCTACTTTGCCTTGAGGCCGGTGGGGTGGGGGATGACCTCTTTCATGACCCAATCGCCTACTTTCAGGGGGCGGGGTACGACTTTTTTGTTATAGTACTTGGCTATTTTTTGCTTATTGTTTATGGTCCTGAGGTGCGCCTTGTCCTGGCGTTCTTCCAGGAGGTCCATGTTAAGTCGTAACCCGATTGTATTTGTCTCGGGGTCATAGGCTGTGAGATGTTCACTCGGGACCTCCACTTCCACTGGTATCACTGCTTCGGTGCCATAAGCCAAGAGGTATGGGGATTCCCTTGTGGATGTTGTGGGAGATGTGCGGAGTGTCCAGAGGACGTCTGGGAGCTTGGCTGCCCACAACCCTTTGGCCTCTTCCAGGCGTTTCTTCAAGTTTTGTTTGATGAGTTTGTTTATGGTTTCCACTTAGCCATTGGTCTGGGGATGTGCTGGGGAGGCATAAAAGATTGCAGTTCCCTGATCTGATAGGAATTCCCGGAATGTGTCATTGTCAAACTGGGTGCCGTTGTCAGTAATGATGGTCTGGGCCACCCCGAATCGAAAGTATAAATTGCGCCATAAGAAGTTTATCACTTTTTCAGTAGTGATTGTGGCAAGGGGCTCTGCTTCTATCCATTTTGTGTTATAATCTACAATGACAATGGCATACTTGAATTGTCTCGGGGCTGTGGGGAGTTGCCCGAAGAAATCGAGTCCCCACTGGCTGAAAGGGACTGGTGAGATGATAACAGAGAGGGGCACTGGGGGATGATGTGCAAAATCTGCAAATTTATGGCATTGAAGGCATGCTTGGACAATTGTCGTGGCATCTTGCTCTAAGGTTGGCCAATAATACGCAGCGCAAAGCGCTTTGAACATGATGTTCTGGGCACCTGCATGGTTCCCACAAATGCCACTGTGAAGGGACTTTAGCACCTTGTGTCCTTCTGCCGTGGGAAGGCATCTCAGTAGGGGACATGACTGGCCTCAGCGATATAGTTTTCCACCCTTGAGCAAGTAAAGTGAGGCTTTGCGGTGTAGTCGTTGTGCTTCATTCTTGTCTCGGGGTAGGGTGCCATCAAAAAGGAAAGCGACAAATGGGTCCATCCATGAGGGCTGGTTAATGGGCTAGAGGGCAAAGATCTCTGAATAAGCCTTTGAGATGCTAGGCTTGTCCAGCGTCTCGATGTGCACATCAGGTGGCGTGGACTCGGGGGGAGTTGTGGCGAGTCTCGCGAGGGCATCGGCCTTGGAGTTTTTCGCTCATGGGATTTGGGTGAGTTTGTATGAATTGAAGTGCTGCAGGAGGGCGCCTGTGAGACTTTTGTAGGATCCCAAGTTGTGTTGGTTTGTCTTGAAGTCCCTTGCCACCTGACTGACTACAAGCTGAGAATCATTGAAGATGTGGAGGTGCCGGGTGCCAAGTTCTCGACAGAGCTGAATGCCTGCTATGAGGGCTTCGTATTCAGCTATGTTGTTGGAGCCTTTGAATTCAAAACGGAGAGCATACTCATACGAGTTGCCCTCTGGGTCTGTGAGGATGATTCTTGCTCCGCTGAGTCTGTGGTTAGAGGATCCGTCAACATGGAGTTCCCAGATGGCGTCCTGGGTGGGGACGTCTGGGTGTGGACCGTCATTGGCCAAGGGGATAAACTCAGCAACAAAATTTGCAGCTGCCTGCCCTTTGATAGCCACTCTCGACTTGAAATACAAGTCAAATTCTCCCAGCTCAATTGCCCATTTTACCATGCGGCCTGAGGTTTCCGGTTTCTGTAGTATTTGCCATAAGGGGTGGTTGGTTAACACATGGATTGTGTGGGTTTGGAAATACTGCCTGAGTTTCCTGGCAGCAGTGATGAGGGCGAGGGCGAGTTTCTCTATGTCTAGATAACGAGTCTCGGGATCTGTAAATCCTTTGCCACAATAATAGACCGGGAGCTCGTTATCCTGCCTCATGGCGTGTAAGGACAGTACTGACGGCAGTGGCGGAAACAGCCAAATACAGGTAAAGCACTTCTCCCAGGGCTGGCTTGGAGAGTAGAGGGACCTCTGCAAGGTAGGCTTTGATACTGTTGAAGGCGTCGTCATGTTCCGTGCCCCATGTGATATCCTTTTTATGTTGTGCTTTGAGCAGTTGGCAGAAGGGATTGCACTTGTCCGTGAGGCGGGAGATGAAACGTGCCAGAGCTACCAAGCGTCCCGTGAGGCACTGGACCTCGTTTCGTGAGGTCGGGACAGTCATGTTAAGTATGGCCTGTACTTTTTCTGGGTTGGCCTCAATGCCTCTTTCACTGACCATGAAGCCTAGGAACTTGCCGCCGCCGACGGCTAGGATACACTTCTGTGGGTTGAGGCGCATCCCGTGAGCCAAGAGCTTAGTGAATACTTTGCTAAGGTTGGCAATGTGGTCGCCTTCTGTCTTGCTCTTGACCAACATGTCATCAACATATACTTCCATGGCTTCTCCAATTTCATCTTGAAACATGGCGTTTACTAGCCTTTGATAGGTTGCCCCTGCATTCTTGAGGCCGAAAGGCATGACCTCATAACATTATAGTCCCTTGTCCATGACAAAGGTAGTGTGAGTCTGATCTGCGGGGTGCAATTTGATCTGATTATAGCCCGCGTAAGCATCGAGGAAGCTGAGCATCTTATAGCCAGCTGTGGAATCAACCAATTGGTTAATCTGTGGCAATGGGAAGCTGTCCATGGGGCATGCCTTGTTGAGGTTTGTGTAGTCCACACACATTCGCCACTTGCCGTTAGGCTTGGGGACCATGACTACATTGGAGACCCATGTTGGGTAAGAAACCTCACATATGAACTTGATTTCTTTGAGCCGTTGGACTTCGGCTTGGATAGCTCGATACTTGTCTGGGTGGAAAGCACGTCTTTTTTGTTTGACAGGGGGGTGGTCTTGAAGGATGTTAAGCTTGTGGGTGATAATATCAGGGGAGATGCCTGGCATGTTAAGCTCAATGGCTGCTCGATCACCCTGAATTGTCAAAATGCCTCCTGGGGTGGGTACCTTCATGAGTAGCATGTGGCCGGCGATAAAACACTACAGCCCCCAAAGAATGTCCCGGCCTAAGATGAGGTTATAGGACGAGGGACAATCGACTATCAGGAAGCGAGCTGTTATGGAAGAGCGGCAAGGAGCGGTCCCCACTGACACGGTTAGGCGGTTTGAGCCTAACGGCTGCACTATCTCGCCAGAGAATTTGACAAGGGGATCATGGTTGTTGTATAATTTGGCTCGGTCCCGACGGAGCCCTCTGTAACAGTCGGCAAACATGACACTGACGGTGGCCCCGTGTCTACCAAGGCTCTATAGCACCTGTAATGATCCACCTGCACGTTTATTATGAATGGTTCACTGTGGTGGCAATTGATTGTGTCCTCCCTTTTCCGAAATGTCACTTGATCCCACGCTGACGGGGTGATTGTGACACCTCGCTGGATGTCAAAGACTTCCAAGGGGGTTGTGCATTGCCTTTTTGTAGAAGGCTGGCGAGGGGGGAGCCGCGGGGCTCCGCCGTGCAGGGTTAGGATGTGGCCATGCACCTCGATGGCATTAGCTCCTGTTGCAGGAGTGCAATATTGGTGGAGTTGTCCATTCCGGACCAGATGTTCTATGGCATTGCGGAGGCCATGACACTATTCTATTGTATGGCCATTATCGTCATGATAAGCACAGTATTTATTGGCTGTTGCTCGCCCGGGCTTTTTTGGATATTTGCTCTTAGAAGGTGGAGGAATGAGGTCTTTGTGCTTGGCCCATATGTCCGCGTATGTGGTGGTTAGAGTAGTGTGGACCTCGTAACGAGGTGGCGGGGAGGAACGGCACTGTTGTTGAGGAGGGCTCTAGTCCTGTGGTCGGTAAGGGTGGTCGCGGTTCCTCTGTCCCCCGTGACGACGGTCGGAACCGCATCCCTGGTCTCGGGAGGAGCCATGTTGTTTACCTTTATCCTGCCCTCTGTCAAATTGCTCATACTTCTGCTGAGGTTGCTGCTTTAGGGGAGGAGCGGGGAGTGCTAATGTGGCTGGAGCAGAATGCCCAAAGGTGGCAAATTCAGCGCGTGCCCACCGGACAGCCAGGTCCAACAAGGCATCATAGGAAGCTGGAGGGTTCCTATTGATCTCCATTAAGAAATTTCTAGGGAGCAGGGCCTGGCGGAAAGCTTGCTCGGCAACCCGGGGCTCCAAGTTGTGGCATCGCGCGGTGGCGGATTGCCACCGGGACAGCAACTCATGGAGGCCTTCTCCGTTCTTCTGCTTGATGTGGAACAGGGCGTCCACGCTGCGATAAATGCTGGCATGAAGTATAAAGCGGTTAAGGAAGCGTTCCGAGAGTTGGTCAAAGTTGTCAATGGAGTTGGGTGCTAGGTTGAGGAACCAGCTGAGTGCTTCGTCAGAGAGGGTCTCTTGGAAGGCATGGCAGGCCATGGCGTCTGTGTAGCGAGTGGAGCTACAAAGCGAGAGAAATGTCTCGAGATGGAGTTGAGGGTCCCCCGTGCCCTTATACTTGTCTACTTTGAAGGGCTTAGTCTCGGGGGGTTGCTTCTCCACTTGTACCCGTGGCGTGAAGGGACTTGGGGCGATGTCCATAACCAGAGAATAGAGGCCGCGGGCTCCCGCGACTCTTGACCCCTTCAATCCGTGAAGCCAACTGAGTGACAAACTGGCTAAGCTGGAGCAGCAGGCGGGTTTGCATGTCGAGAGGTGGGTTGGGGGCATTGGCAGAGGTAGGAGTGGGGGCAGGCGGAGCAGATGGGTCCAGTTGATTTAGCAAGAGAGTGGGTTCGTTGGGGATTGTAGATGGTTGAGGGGCTGGTTGTGGAAAATATGGGTGTGTAAGTGGGTGGGTGACGTGGACGATCTGGTTAGGGGCTCCCGGGATCACGGAATTGCTTTGGCCTTAGTTAGGAAAAGACGTGGTGGCGGGATCTGGGGTACCAGCGACCCGTGCCGCGCGGTCCAAGCTGTCATTGTACACATTACGATTGTCTAACATGGCGCGGAGCAAGAATTGTTCCTTTTCCAACTCCGCAATGCGTACCCGGTACGCTTCAACCTCCGCCCTCTCTCTGGCCGCTTGCTCACGAAACGAATGGAAGTCTCGCTTTAGAATTTCGAGGGCGGTGGCGGGGTCGGGATGGCTAAAGGAGGTTGCATTGCTGGTTTGGGGAAGGGATGCATCTCCAGATTGGAAAAGTTCTTTCTCTATCTGAGTGTCAGGGTTATTGGGGTCGTCTACGGTTTCCACCATTGTTTTGAGCTAAATGCTAGTTCCACAAGGAGGCCCTCCTTCTAGTGCCAATTGTTTCTACCTATCCCGGGATGACGAATCGGGATCTGTCCCGAGGTCACGAGTCGAGAGGTCGAATTCTTGAAACCGAGTCTTGCACCTGTACAAGCAGCAATGCGTCAGGAGTCGGGACTGGGGTGGCCCAGTCTTCGACTCTCCGATGCTTAAGTTAGCGCTTAGTTGCTACTTGCAGAGTACGGGAATTTTGAAGGAGTTTTGTGGACTTACCTCTTTCGGGAGTTTGTGCCTGTTTTATAGGCCAATGTTAGGCGCTGCGGCCTCAGTCCTCGATGTGGGACGTTCTGTGGTCCTCTGCGGCACCTCCCCTTTGGGGGGGGTGTTTTGCCGCTGGAGAGTGGATCTGGCAGGTGGATTGCTGCTAGACCTTCGCTCTTTGGGTACCCGTGAAGGGCTCGCCGGTGCTGTCTTGCCCGGAATGATCTCCGGCGACCGGGTAATTGTGCCATATTCTCGGCTTGGCCAAGTATTTTGGCTATGTACTAACATAGAGCATAACGCAAATTCCTTTTTGCAATTGTGAATCCGCTGAAGAGTGTAGAAAACTACTCTTGTTTGTAATGTCTTTGCAATTGTATAAGTGTGCATTGTGCCACACTTGACATCACAAATCCTCTTTTGATTCAAAACTGATGTGCATTTCGCCACATCATGATATTTAGCCTTTAGAAACGCCACCTTATAATAACTGGTGGTCCAATGTAGTCTAATGTAGTGTCATATTGTAATGTGATATATTGCATTATCATATCTCTTATGTAGATCGAACCATGTGTGCAAGACAAAATTCGAATATATATATCAACAATTGCATTGAGGTCTTGACCATGAATTTAATTCAAAATATAACGACTAAGTCACTTTAGTCAAATATATGAGATGTATGCCTTCACAAAACTTGAAAAAATAAACGCATTTGTAGTCACTTAGACTATTAAACCGAAGTCATGCCTTTTATATTTTCCGCAATGTACCTTTTGCTTTTAAATCCGTAACTGTGAGAATAATATTCTCTCTTCTTCCATATAGTGAGATTCTTGTTTCAATAACTCTATATATTTCTTGTATATATTGACCATGTTATTGTTTTCTTTGCAATTAGTGAACCGATGTATAACCACATCAATAACATGATTTTTCTTTAGTAGCCCAATCTTTATATGACATATGGGGTTCGAGGCGCTGCCTCCCCCTCTTTTTCAGAACGCGTGACACAAATTTCGTCACTTTTTTTTTGTGTGTCAAATATGGGGCTCATGTTTCGGTCAATTATCTTAAAACAACAAGATGGAAGATTGACTATTATCGATATACGATAATTAATTTCAAGTATTGATTTTGGTCAAGACCATAGTTTATGGTAACACAATTCGATGTAAACCGTGACAAATTTCGTCACAAATCGATGTAACCACGACAATTTCCGTCGCAAATAGATGTTTGTCTTTTTATTAACCACGACGAATTTGTCGTAATACCGTGACTTGTCAAACTGTCACAAATTTCAACTTTGATATGAGGGGTCCCAATTCCTCATATCAACCCACGTTATAAGAAATGTGGGGGTAGAAGAAGGCTACAAAGCCCGGCTATGAAATTAAAATTCAAAAGCGGCAACTTTGATAAAAATTTACTTGCTAGTTTACCGTGTAAGAGAAGTTGCCTTTGTAATTTTCATGTTTGCTTCCATGCTGCGAAGTTACTCTTGCAATTCCATAGCGATTCATCATGCGAAAAATTTCATGAAAAAATATAATATATGGTTAGTCATATTCACTATATATATAAAAACAGTAAAACTAATTAAATAGTTACTACTGTAAATAAACTGTTTTTACTCATTGGGTAAAATATTTTTACCTAGAGGGGCAAAGTTACCGTTTTGCCCCTCGTACATTCAGTTTGGAAAGACGGAGCGGGTCGGATCCTCGAATCCGGGTTGAGCAGATCCGGATCAGACTTGATTGCCGGACGTCCGAGCGGCGACATTGGTTTCGGTGGGCAGCTAAAATAGGCTACCAGCGCTCGTAGATGGAGGAGAGATCGACGGACTGGGAGAGACGGCCCTCGGGGCTAGGCTGCCGGCGATCAGGGAGTAGCGACGCTGCGGGCTAGCGAGGCGCGCTGTGTTGGGGCAGGCGTCAGTGGAGCCACACCGGAGATTGGGATCTATGGAGGAAGCCGGAATCTGGGTTAGGCTAGAGGCGCGCGTGTGGGCTGAGGTTAGGTCGTCGGCGCCGTCAAGAGTTGCCGGATCGGGGAATGTGGGTGCCCAAAGAAGAAATCTGGGTGCCAGGGCACAAATCGATTGGGTTTAGGGTTTTTTTTTTTTTTTTTTTTTCAGGTTTCTAGGGTTTTCGGCTATTAAGTTCGGGTCAGAGTAAAGTGTTGATAACGTGTTGAAGGAGAAAAGATAACGAGAATAACGGTCTACTTATTCATTGATAGAAATGCCTATTTATAGGCATTACATAGAGTCTCCCGAAGGATCTAGAAGTTCTATCAACTGTAATATATTCTAATAAGAAAACTGGATTAACTAATCCTATGTGTATTAGATTAAGACACATAACAGAAGGACGGAAATATAATTTCCTTAAACAGTATTTAGATTCGGGTTTGATTGGGTCGCCGGTGGTGGATTTAAACTTGGGTTTGAATGGATCTCTCAACCTCGAATCTGCCTTTCAAGGTGAAGAGGTCGCTAGGTGGTGCTTCGAAGTTTCGTCAGCGACCAAAACTGCATGAACTTCATCAAGCTCACTTTGTCTATGTCGGTGCGCTCATGATCTCGGCAGAGGTTGACGACGGGGACGGAGTACTGGTTAACGGTGGATATCGATTTTTGTTGGATTTGGATTTGGGGATTTCTTCTTCTTCTTCCCTGAGGAAATCTGTGTTATGAAAATATTGAGGGGATTGAACTCTTGAAGAAAATAAAATAATGAGAAAGAAGAGCAATTTGTTGTAAGTCCCTGTGCAGAGAGAGAGAGAGAGAGAGAGAGAGAGACCAATTCAACAAATCATCTGGTTTTTCTTTTTTTCTCACCCGTCACTCTTGAAGCTCATGGAATTGGATGGCATTCACTTCCCGATCTTTTACCAGAAAAGTTTACGAACACATCAGTCACACGCCATGCTCTTCAATCACTTAGAGAAATCAACCCTGATAATTTAATCAATCTGGGCACAAGTGTTTGATACACCAAAGCAATTTTCATTTGCAATCCAAAAATCTGGGTGAGATGGTGGCTGTCGACAAGCACTTGAAGCGGAGTTGGTCAACAATTTGTTTTATTTTTTATTTTGTTAAATGAAAAATAGAAAATAATGTTTGAGTTTTTATAATCAAGAAATAAATATTTTTTATTTTAATAATTGAAATGACGAAAGTAACCTTCAGTCTCAGTTTTTTTAACAGCTCTAATAATTCCAGATATCAATATTTGGTCAGGATAATAACGTGAGATACGGTTTTAAAGTTTTTCAAATGTGGGATATCAAAAATTAGCTTCTCTAAAAAGTGAGACACTGTTTAGACTATTTTTCCTTAGAAAAAATAAGGACGAAACCACGAAAGAAAAACCATGGAAAACGATATGGCCAACTTTCTTACTCCCTAGTCATCCAACAAAAAAAATCTTACTCCCTAGTTTCTATTCCATTTTTGGACTTCCATAATTGGAAGTAACTTGTCAAAGCCATGCCACATACTTTCCCACTCAACTTTCTCCCAAAAGGGAAAGAAGTAAAAAAGTTCCCGTAAGATCCCATGTCGGTAAACGTAAACCAAAATATCAAACATGACTGTGCAATACGTAACAAACAACTCGAACTTAAAATATAAAAAAAAATCCTAAATAAACTACAATAACAACCGGTAGAGATCCACTACAGTGTAAACGAAAACAGAGCCAGCCACCATCCTCCATTAAAGAAATGCGCAGAGATAGCTTCTTTTTTTGACACGAACAACAGAGGAGGTTTTATTGCACAGTCTGTCCCTCTATATATATATATATATATATATATAGCCAAACCTCCATTGTGAGGTGGCAAAAGCGATACGCCGGTTGCTGGGATTGCAGGGGAAAGAAGCAGTGGTGGGTGAAGCTGAAGCTCTCTGGAGGCCAAGAAGATCCGATCAGTAATGGCAAGCTTCACCTACACTGTCCTATTCAGAATTATTCTGGTCCTTCTTAGTCTCTCAGGTTCGTTCTTTTGTCAAACCACTTTCCCAAGTTTCATTCTTTCTTCTTCTCCCAGTTTGGTTCCCGAGGAGAAAGTGCAGCAGATCCTAATTACAGCTGAGAGTCTCAGATTATCCTTCTGGGTCCTCCTAAATTTCATTTCCTCAACTGGGTATTATATACCTCCTTTTTGGCTTTCTGCACCAAAAAAAAAAAAGTTAACTCCAAAAATCTGTTTTTTTCATTAACTTTCCTCTTTTGGGGTCAATTCGTTTCAACAAGTCACTGATCTACAATGGGTTTCATAGATTTTCCTCTGTTTTATCTGAAACCAAATCAAATTTTCTATCTTTGCCATCGTCGTCTTTGTTTCTGTGATGAAATTAAGTTAATTGGTAGCTAATCAATAGTGGGATTTTCATAGATTTGTTAATGACATTCACATTAGGATCTGATCTTGTCTCTGACTCTCTGTTTTAAACCATGTTCTGTTTCAGATTCAGCTCTGTTCCATGTGCAGAGCTTAAGCTACGGCATCAACTACGGCCAAATCGCCAACAACCTGCCTTCCCCATCCCGAGTAGCGGTGCTCCTCCAGTCCCTCAACGTCAGCAGAGTCAAACTCTACGACGCCGATCCCAACGTCCTCCAAGCCTTCTCCAACTCCGAGGTCGACTTCATCATCGGCCTCGGAAACGAGTTCCTCCCCAACATGACCGACCCTCTCAAGGCCCAGAATTGGATCCAACAACACGTCACCCCTCACCTCCCTCAGACCAAAATCTCCTTCATCCTCGTCGGCAACGAAGTCCTCGGCGGTAACGACACCAAGCTCATGTCGTATCTCCTCACCGCAATGCAATCCGTCTACGCCGCTCTTGTCAACCTCGGCCTTTCCAAAACCGTCACCGTCGTCACCGCGCATTCCCTCAATATTATGGGAAGCTCGTACCCGCCGTCGGCGGGGACTTTCCGGGAAGATCTTGCACAATATATCCAGCCACTTCTGAACTTCCACTCACAAATCAATGCCCCTTTTCTCATAAACGCGTATCCTTATTTCGCTTACAAGGATAGTCCTAATGAAGTTCCAATAGAGTACGTGCTTTTTCAGCCAAACTCCGGCATGAATGATTCCGGAACTAATCTTCACTACGATAACATGCTCGATGCTCAGATTGACGCTGTGTACGCCGCAATGAAAGTGATGGGGCACACTGACATACAAGTTCGGATATCGGAGACAGGGTGGCCATCCAAGGGGGATGAGAATGAAGCCGGAGCCACGCCGGAGAATGCCGGGATTTACAATGGGAATCTGCTGAAGAAAATTGCGGAGAAGAAAGGTACACCAGCCAGGCCTGACGTTCCTATTGATACGTACATTTTTGCTCTGTTTAATGAGGACTTGAAGCCCGGTCCGGCGTCGGAGAGGAACTACGGGCTGTTTTATCCGGATGGGACTCCGGTGTATAATATCGGAGTTGATACTTACCTTCCCACGTTAATCTTTTCGTCAGCAGCTCATGATGTTAATGTAAGTGTAGTAGTTAAGATATTTTGTGGTTTCCGTGGTGAGTTGATATTTGTACTGATGGTTTTGTTTGGATATTTTTGCAGGCTTTGTCCATCTTCAATTTTCTGATATTTCTTACAGTGTACTTATTATGGGAATAGAAGCTCTCATACATTTGTGAAGTTTTGGGAAGGAGGGAGACTGGAGCAACATGAAGAGTTCCCTGGAGATTTTTTGGGAAGGCAGAAGGAATTCTGATGAATAGGTTATAGCTTTGATTTTTATACTGTATATGAATCCTTCTTCACATTGATTTTTATTAATTTATATAACAATGTAAGGCATTATTGATCTTACTTACACATTGCTGAACAATAGATGAGAACTAATGAGAATCAACTTGCATTCTGTTTCATTTGTATCTTCTCGTCTGATTTGCCTGATATGTTATGTATAACGTACTATGATTGCATTTACAATCATTTTCAACAAACCAATTCGCTTAAACTCTTCGTGTATAAATAAATATTTGATAACAATGATCACTAAAGTTGAGTTTATTGAAAAAACTAATCGCATTCTCTACCATTTTCGTTCCAACTCTGTTTACATTAGGATAATAAATATTTCACTATCATTAGTGATGAGTGATTGTAAATGTTAGACTAAGATTCTAAGGCGGTTTCTATTCTTTTGTTTTTTCTTCAAAAAAATCGATCACGTAACATACCGTATACAAATGTAAATGCTTTGATGAAAGCTTCCAAATGAATTAGTGTATGTGACATAAGAGGCTGTCAAGTTCTGTCCACTTCATACGTGCACAAGGAAATGAAAATGGTTTACAATAAACATTGGCTGGCCTGCGTATCAAATCAAACCCAATTTGATGAATACAATGTCACATAAATTGTTGTTTACTAAGGTAAAGTTAACGAGTCTCCATCGTCTCTATCATTCCACTTGTAATCATGCATATGAATATTTTCTGGGGAATAAAATTCTTCGAGGCTTCAACTAGACAAAAGTCCAAATTGGGTTCCATCAAGGAAAAAGGAAACCATTTTATTCCATCTTTCTTTTCTCTCTTGGTCACTCATACTGAACCTTATCGTCACCGGCATTTGTTTTGTCATTTTTGGGGTGTGGACTGAACTCTTATCTTAGGAATAGCTACGGCCTCTTTGTCTGCTACTACGGCTAACTCTATCTTCATGCGTTTTCTCTGTTTAACGAGCTAGGCCTTGAAGTCACCTAGCTAGCATTCCCACTTCATTTCCCAGTCTGAAATGGAAAAGAAACGTGATCCTTGTAAACAACGGTTGGATCGAATTCGAAGCAAATATCCGGGTGCTGTAATTTGGCTTGAGTACTCAAGTTTGACGTGATAGTTCTTTCAATGCTTTGAGATTACTTGCCTTGTTTTACATCAAAGAGCTCGAGACTTGTTCAAACTCTAAACGTAGCTTAACTTGCTTAATGTTCAGTCTTCAGATTGACCTTGTTTGTCCTCTTTGTCACCCAAGAAAGAAAGCATATAATGCATGATAAAACCAACAAAAGAAACATGAGTATTTTAGCATCGCAATTTTCCATACTAAAAACACTAGCTAGTAGTACTTATTATACCTGAGAGGAAATTTTTCAAATAGTGCCCCAAGTTTAGCCTATTCATCATTTTGACATCTCAATTTTGAAAATTATGATAATGGTACCTCAACATTTAAACTCAATCTAACATTAGTTCCTTCCGTGATTGACACCGTTAAGTTAGACTTTATCCATGGGCAAAATTGTCTTTTCATGTTTTCTCTCCCCAAATATTTTCTCTCCACAAACATTTCCCTCCGGAATAATGTTTATTTTCCGATCAGTATCAGAATTTGTGATGAGCCATGTGTTAGCTACATACAAAAATTAGAGACATCTAGAAATTATAATACACCATTGCCCATTAATATCCATTACCGGTGAGAGAAAGAATTAACATTGATTAAAATGCATTTTGTATCAAGTACAGAAGTTCATGAACTATGTTGCACGGACACGGACACGGCGACACGACACGGCGCGACACGGCGACACTGTATAACTCAAAAACTGATTTTCCAACACAGCTTGGACATGGCAAATAAAATAATATATTTATGTATTTTTAATACATAAAAAATATATTAAAATTTAAAATAAGTTCATTAGATTTCCAAAATCATGTTCTAAATTCAATATTTTTTTCTTTCTTTTTTGTCTAAATTCATTCCATTGCATAAGCATATTGAAATAACATCAAAGAGAATCAAATTGGTAGATATAGGTTGTAAAAAAAACTAGGCAACAACTCAGTAACATAGCAGCTCTCTAACACCTAATAGACAAGAAAATTCCAATCATTCTATAATCCATCCAAACCTTTTAATTATTCCATAATCCATCTAAACCTCTCTGTTTTTAAAAAAAAAAAAATACATATTAATAATTGATGACGTGGCATGTCGGTCAACGAGTAGAGACGTATCGAAAAAGTCAACATTTTCCGACACACCAGGTGACGTGTCTAGCCGTGTTGGGCGTGTCAAACACTATGACACTCCAGGGGTGTGAAGTGTTCGTGCAACATAGTTCATGAAACATATATACTTAATAGAACAATCAAAGATAACTAGGTAATAGGACTCACATTCATAGTTGATATCTTCAAGTTGAGAAACTCTAATTCAACTGATCAGGTTTGTGGAGGGGAAACATAAAGAGCCAATTTTGCCCATGGACAAAGTCCAACTTAACGGTGTCAATCACGGATGGAACAAATGTTGGGTTGAGTTTAAATATTGAGGTACCATTATCGTAGTTTTCAAAATTGAAATGTCAAAATGATGAATGGGCTTAACTTGGGGTACCATTTGAAAAATTTCCTCTATATCTGAATGAAATCAAAAGTTCCCCGCTTGAGAGTGGATTCTACGGACCAACTTAACGGTGTCAATCACGGAGGGAACAAATGTTGGGTTAGGTTTAAATGTTGATGTACCATTATTGTAATTTTCAAAATTGAGATGTCAAAATGATGAATGAGCTTAACTTGGGATACCATTTGAAAATTTTCCTCTATATCTGAATGAAATCAAAAGTTTCCCGCTTGAGAGCGGATTCTACGCACCAAGGTGCACTTGCACCATTATTATGTAATTCCTCAAATAGCCGTATATGAAGATCAATGAAGACCAGAGACCATAAATTCCTTCCTTTCATTTTCATTTTTGATCCGATCAAATTAAGCGCCCATAATAAGCGTACCTCTTATTCGACCTTAGGTTCTCACCTCCTGTGTTGGAAACTCTTAGGACTATTTTTTTGGGGTTTCAATTGTGTTAACGGTATTAGAATACATGCATGATAATACGACGTAGATGACCGGATTAAAATATTACATATTAGTTGCTCAGTTCACTTGCACCTTGGTGCGTAGAAGAATTTTCGCTATTACAAAAGAATGAAGTTTGACCACGTTTGAATTGAATACGAAATAAAGTTGTATTAAGTCAGATTTTTACAACCCTAGATTGTGATAATGATGGTCAAAAACTGCATGTATAATACTCAAAGGATGATGATCAGAAGGTATTTCTTTCTTCCTGTGTAAAAAGTCTGTCAACGAAGCAGCCGTAGTGATTAATAAACTTCTAATTCCAACGAGCTTAATATAATTTTGAATACTAAACTCTACTAGTATATTGATCCAGTTGACACAAACCCTAAATAAGTCACCAAGTTCACTCCTAATTTTAGTGAAAATGATTGGTCAATATATACAAGTAGTGTTTAATACTAAAATGGAGGCATTTCTTGGGTGCTTTAGATTGTCAAGAAAGCAGGCGCAGTGATTAATCCTCTCTAAACAAAACAATTCAACCTGAGAATCATATTTTCTTGTTTGGTGGGTTGTGGAAGACTTGATACACACAAATGTAACATCAAGAAAAAGCTTGAGCTACAAATTGAGCGGGGGTTGCTTTCAGACTCGAATTGAAGGACCATATTATAGGGTTTTGCCTTCTAGGATTCTAATCAGCATGGCCCCAAATATAGGATAAGATTTGAGTATTTGACAGTTGTATACATAGAGGAGGAACCCACTCTTATCATGAGAATTAATCTACCATATATATATGTTGTGTGAGTTGTGACTAAATAGTAACTGCATATTGTATCTGATCGATCAAAGGGAAATCAATTGATCCCTCTCAAATTTAATAAATGTTTTAATTACCCTTGATTATTATTCACTATTAATAGAATGAAACATAAATGACCCTTCTTAATTTTGAGAAAAATCTTAAATAGGCTTAAATGTCCATGAATATTAATGGAATGATATAAATATTTATGTTGTTAATATATGATTCATTGATTCAATTAATACAAATTCTTACCTTACTGATATGTGCTTCAAGGATCACAGTTATTCTCAAAATTTATTCAAAATGATTTAATGGTCTTTCAACATTAATATTAGTATAAAACATACAATACTTCTACATACAGGTTCCCGACAACAATTTTTTCTACTATTTTGTATAGGACAAGAAAATTGTAGAAAGCTTATGTTATTGTGTTTTTAGGAAAAAAAAAAATTGTGCATTTTTGTAACGAATGACCATAAATTTTACTTTCTTAATATATAAATTTTGACTCTTCTAAGTTACAATTTTGGCTACGCCACTCCGATCAAATACTCGGTTGTTATATAAACCACATGTTTAATCGAGTAATAAGATATTTATCTATACTATCTTGGTACTGTTTGGATGGGATACCCACTTTGATATATACCACCAAAACTGGTCCTTAATTGACAGCGCGCTTTGTGAGAAATCTGGAGCAGGATATGCATGGATCGAACAAAGACGAGTTTTCTCCATGTATGGTGTTTAAGGATGTGTTGGTCATTAGAGCTAACCAAATGAAATACTTCATTTAATGGTGCTTCAACGCTCCGGTTTAGTACTCCTCATTATTTAACGGTTGCTGGTGGTGATGACGACAACAATGTTAGCAAGCATGGGTGCAGAGTGTAGTAGATTTGTTAGTTTTGTTGTTTTATGGTATTCGGTTGTAGGGTCTATGACCTATAGGTTAGTGAGTTGTTGGTTTCCTCTCACTTTTTCTAGTTTGATCGAGTTGGAGACCTATGCTGTCACGCCCCGACTCTTAAATTTTACCTTAATTACTAGCATTGTGGTAATAAGAACTTTACCGTCTTCGTCATTGAATTTATAGTCCTAAAGTCCCTAGAGGTGTATTGAGGGACGAATATTTTGAAAGAATTATTCGAAGGAAGAAAATGTGACGACGGTAAAAATGGTAAATTTTAACTAGTAAGAGGTAATTTTTATTGGGGTATTATTTTGGGGGTGTTGAATTTTGGAGTGGATTTATAGTGGGTTGGACCGGTTGGGCCAAGCCCATTTCTTTTCTCTCTTTCCTTCCTCTCCCCCGCTCCCGCACCCGCACCCGCACCCGCTTCCTCTTTCATTCCCTGCCGGATCTTCCGACTGCCGGTCCGCCGCCGTCCGGCCGCGCCAGACCGCCGCACCGGTCCCAAACGATCGGTCTCCAACCCAGCTACAATTCTAGACCGGTGGCAGCCTCCCTAGCGCCGCCGTGAAGGAGGAATCGACGCCGAAAGCTTCTTTTCGCCGGAACTCCTTCCTCCGGCCGCCATATCCGGCGAGCCTTGGTTCAAAAGGAAGCCCTCCTCCCGTGCTTCAATCCCTCCAAAGGGCTCCTTCCATCTCGAGCTAGGTAAGGAGAAATCGGTATTTGAAATTCTAGGGCTTATTGTGTGTTTGTGTTCGATTGACATGGTTAGGCTTAGAATTGGAGTTTGTGGTAGTTAAGAATGTTGTAGAGGAGGTTGAGAGGAAGGTGCTGGTAAATTTTGGTAGCATTTGCAGGTCGCCGGAGTTGGTCGCCGGCCGCTGCTGCCGGCGGAGCCGCCGCCGAGAAAATGTTTTTGGTGGAGAATATTATGAAGAGTTTAATGGAGTGAGTTTTAGAATTTTTGGAGGAGTTTTGGATAGGTTTTGGAATTTGTTAAGTTTTGTATTTTTGGCGGATTAATAAGTTAAAATCCGGCCATTGGATTATTTTTGTGATTAGGACGTTGGAAGGTGATTTTTGAGGATGTCGGTATTTATGGAGATTTATGGTGGGCAGTGAAGTTAAGATTTAGGACGATAGGCATGGTTGAGCGCGGGAAGCTCATATTTAATTATGCCTATTTTTCTTTGAACGTTGGGATTTTATTTAAGGAATTATTTATGTATTGGAACAGGACACGAGGAGGCTCGAGCAGAGGAGACCTCCGGCCGACGTCAGGCTTAGGCCTAAGTTGTGAGTGGACCTTTGTTTTTAAATAATGTTTTATTGTTGAATATTTCCTTTGTTGGAATTTATCCTGAGTTGAGGATTTCAGTAATTTTACTCACTTTATTTAACGTTTATGAATATAGCATGTATATGAGAGAAAGGTAGCTAGCAATACGTGCTCCCCTCATAATGAGGAAAAATGTCATTATGAGGTGACGTGAGCGTTAGACGCCAGCGTCCTAGCCCTGTACGACTTTCTACTTTCCGAGTTCATTCTATGTTTTTAGATTCATTCATAGAATTCGTACAGGGAGTGAACATGTATAAATACCACCCGGTCCCCCCCCCATACTGAGGAAAAATGCCACTATGGGGTGAGGTGCGCGTTAGACGCGAGCGTCCTAGCCTGGTATGACTATCTACCTTCAAGCTTATTCATAGATAGCATACATGGAGTAGACGGGTGTGAATACATACTGATAAAATTATATAATTTAGCCTGAGAGGCTGTATTGTTTAAGATTTGGAGACTAGCCAGAGCTAGTCGTGTCCTTGATAGTTTTTCTTGGGGAAATATTATTACTTGTCGGAATTATTTTGTCCACTCACCCTGACGTGATTAAATATTTTCCCCTGGGCTTTTCCTTCGTTTTAATCGCCCAGTCTGCAGAGTTCGGGTGGGGTCTAGAAGGAGGCGCCGAGGCATAGTCACCCACATTTCCACTACTGTTTGCCAGTAGGTCATTTGTTTAAACCCACTAGGATTTCTATCAGCTTCCGTTGTCTTTCTTGTAGTAGCTCTGAATATTTTCGGAAAAATAATTGTGTATTATTTTATTCAGTTATTTGGATTAAAGTGAAGTTTAATATTTTGGGTTAAGAGGGTGTTCTATATTTTTTTCCGGGTTAGGGTTGTCCATTTTCAAGGGAGGTTTGCCGAGTCCTTCGGTAAATTTTCCTTGGAGGTGGTCCCCGCAGGACTTACCTCGGGTTTCAGGGTGAAATTTGGGGTGGGTCTTGACAGTTGGTATCAGAGCTCTAGGTTTCATTTCCTGCCTCCATAATACTATTATATTTGCCTAAGAAGCACGTAATTCCTATAGAGTGGTGGTCCGACCGCGGCGGATTCACTAGCATTTTATGCTTTGGATACTATGTGTTATTGGGTATATGTGATAGTCCTGCTAGTCTTATTTTTAGACTACTAAATATCTCTTTCCTCAGGTACTATGCCTCCTAGACGCCGACCCCGGGTAGCTACCTCGACCAACGCGAATGAGGGTGATGAGGTCAGAGGATTAGTTGATTCCATTGGGAGTATGCTGAGGGGTGTTTTAGATAGGGTTCAGCACCCACATTCTGTGAGGAAGAAGGATGTCTTCGATGCTGGGGCAATTGAGTTCAAAGGTGCCAAGGGACCCCTTGATGCATATACGTGGGTAGACAAGATGGAAAAGGCTTTCGAGAGCACTGACATACCGGAAGAAAAGAAAGTGAAGATGGCAGTGACTTTTCTAGATGACTCTGCACATCATTGGTGGACTCTCGCTAGCAGAAATAATGGTGGTGCTCAGGACATGACTTGGGAGCAGTTTAAGACGCTCTTCTTAGGTCAGTATTTCAGTCATGCTCATCGTATCAGGATCCAGTCGGATTTTCTGAACATGAAGAAGATGGATGATGAGGGTGTCATCGAGTTTGAGCAGAGGTTCACTACCTTGAGCTACCATGTGCCTTATTTGGTTCCTGATGAGAGGACCAGGATTGACATGTTCATTGGAGCACTTGGCGGAGTGTACGCCGAGAAGATGACCGGTGTCATTTACCCGACCTTTCTTGATGCGGTTACTGCAGCCATGGCCATCGAGACCAGGAGGACTTTTAGTGCACGGCCCCGAGATTTCGGTGGTCCCAGCCAGGGTCCGTCGAAGAAGGCCGCTTCATCATCCGCTTCTGGATCTTCAGCGGGTAGTGGCAGTAGTGGAGGATCAGGTTCTGGATCTCGGAGTGGATTTAGACGACATTACCGGAGACCTTTCAGGAGCCAGTTGGGTAGGCAGCAGACCGGTCAGTATAGTGCTGGTGGTAGTTCCCAAGGGGGATCATCTGGTGGTCATACTTTTTCCTTTGGCCAACAGCAGTCATCTGGATGCTTTGAGTGTGGTGGTCTTGATCATTTCAGGAGAGACTGTCCTTTGTTGGCACAGAGGACCGCCCCTACTCAGCCAGTCGGTCAGTCTTCAGCTAGAGGTTCCAGTGGTGGTTCAGCAGCCAGGGGTGGTTCTCAGCAGAGTGGTGGTTAGCGTGGATGTCCCATGACTCGTGCTAGACTTCATGCTATGACCCAGCAGGAGGGTCATACCTCTCCAGATGTCATCATTGGTACGTTATTAATTTTTGGCCAGCCAGCATTTACTTTAATTGACCCTGGAGCTACGCATTCATTTATGTCTAGTAGATTCGCTCTCCATGCCAATGTGCCATCATCGTCTCTTCCAGGCGAGTGGCATGTATCTCTTCCCTCTGGTGAGGCGATGAGAATAGATTGGGTGTTTAGTGGTTGTGAAGTGCTAGTAGAGGGATTTAATTTCAAGGCAGATTTAATTCCTCTAAATATTGTGGAGTTTGATGTGATCTTGGGGATGGACTTTTTAGAGACTTACAGAGCTATGGTGGATTGTTTTCGGAAAGAAGTAGTATTTCGGAGTCCAGATGGATTTGAGGTTGTTTTTCAGGGGGAAAGAGATGTGATTTCGAGCTGCCTGATATCAGCTGTGGCCGCCAGGAAATTGTTAAATAAAGGCTGTCAGGCATTCCTAGCTCATGTTGTGGATACGAGGATAGGAGTGTTGGAAGTAGGGGATATTCCTGTAGTAAGAGAGTTTCCGGATGTGTTTCCCGACGAGTTGCCTGGTTTGCCTCCTGTAAGGGAGATAGATTTTTCTATCGAGTTACTTCCTGGAACTAGACCTATCTCTCAGACACCTTACAGAATGGCTCCAGCGGAATTAAAGGAGTTGAAGACTCAATTGCAGGAGTTGGTAGACAAGGGTTTTATTCGGCCTAGCATGTCTCCATGGGGTGCCCCGGTGTTGTTTGTTAAGAAGAAAGATGGCACCATGAGACTATGCATTAATTATAGGAAGCTTAATCAGGTCACAGTGAAGAATAAGTATCCGTTGCCGCGCATTGATGATTTGTTTGATCAGTTGAGAGGTGCTTCTGTTTTCTCAAAGATTGATTTGAGATCTGGGTATCATCAGTTGCGGATCCGGGAGAGTGATGTGGCCAAGACTGCCTTTCGATCACGGTATGGTCATTATGAGTTTGTAGTGATGCCTTTTGGACTTACTAATGCACCTGCGGCGTTCATGGATCTCATGAATAAGGTGTTTAGTCCATATCTTGATCGGTTCGTGATCGTATTCATAGATGATATTTTGGTATACTCGAAAAGTGAGAAGGAGCATGCCAAACATCTAAGATTGATTTTGCGGACTTTGAGAAATGCTTAGTTGTTTGCCAAGTTCAGCAAGTGTGAATTTTGGCTGGATAAAGTTGGATTCTTGGGTCATGTAGTTTCAGCGGAAGGTGTTAGTGTGGATCCCCAGAAAGTGGAAGCAGTGTCCAGTTGGAGAAGACCCGCCTCTGTGACGGAGATTCGTAGTTTCTTGGGGTTAGCAGGTTATTATCGGCGATTTGTGTAAGACTTTTCAAAGATTGCAGCTCCACTAACAAGGTTGACCAGGAAGGGAGTCAAGTTTGAATGGTCAGATTAGTGTGAGCAAAATTTTCAAGAATTAAAGGATCGCTTAACTAGTGCTCCTGTTTTGGCGCTTCCGGATGATAGTGGGGAGTACGTAGTTTACTGTGATGCTTCTAGACGAGGTCTAGGCGGGGTATTGATGCAGCATGACCGAGTGATTGCCTATGCTTCTAGGCAACTGAAGCAGCATGAGGTGAATTATCCCACCCATGATTTAGAGCTTGCAGCAGTAGTTTTTACTCTCAAGTTGTGGAGACACTATCTTTATGGAGCCAAGTGTCAGATTTTTACCGATCATAAGAGTCTTCGGTATGTTTCACTCAAAGGGAGTTGAATATGAGGCAGAGAAGGTGGATGGAGTTGATCAGTGACTACGACTGCACTATTGAGTATCATCCTAGAAAAGCTAATGTGGTAGCTGATGCTCTTAGTCGAAATCCCACCATATCATTATCTCACCTCAGGATGGTTCTAGTTCCACTTCTTTGTGAGTTGCGAACTACAGGAGTGGATTTGGCGGTGGATGAAGTAGGTGCCTTGGTAGCTAGTTTCCATGTGAGGCCAGTGTTGGTGGATAAAATGCGTGAGGCGCAGTATAATGATCCTTCCATAGTTCAGTTGATGGAAAGAGTAGCGAATGGAACAGCCGTTGATTTTTCAGTAAGAAGAGATGGAACCTTGTTGTTCAAAAATAGGCTTTGTGTTCCGAAGAGGAATGAAGAGTTAAAGAAAGAGATTTTGGAGGAAGCTCATAGTTCTGCATATGCTGCTCATCCGGGTAGTACGAAAATGTATCGGACCTTGAAGGATTATTATTGGTGGCCAAACATGAAGAGGGAAATTGCAGCTTTTGTGAGTAGATGTCTGATTTGCCAGCAGGTGAAGGCTGAAAGGCAGAAACCTTCAGGATTGCTTGAGCCGTTGCCGATTCCAGTGTGGAAGTGGGACCACATCACCATGGATTTTGTTTTCAGTTTACCTCGTACCCGTGAAGGGCATGACGGAATTTGGGTGATTGTGGATAGACTCACTAAATCTGCACATTTCTTGCCGGTGGGAAAGAAGTATACACTGGATAGATTGGCGGAGCTTTATGTGAATGAGATTGTGAGACTTCATGGCGTACCTGAATCCATAGTGTCAGATCGGGATCCTAGATTTGTTTCGAAATTCTGGGGAGCTCTTCAAGCAGCATTAGGTACTCGACTACACTTCAACACTGCTTTTCATCCTCAGACTGATGGACAATCAGAGAGGACTATCCAGACGTTGGAGGATATGTTGAGATCATGTGCATTGCAGTTCAGAGGGAGTTGGGATAAGAACCTATCTTTGATGGAATTTGCTTACAACAACAGTTTCCATTCGAGTATTGGCATGGCACCGTTTGAGGCACTGTATGGGAAACAGTGTCGTACACCTTTATGTTGGAATGAAGTCGGAGAAAGAGAGCTTTGTGGTCCTGAGATTATCCATGAGACAAATGAGAAGATCAAGGTGGTTAGAGATAGACTCAAGGCCGCTCAGAGTAGGCAAAAGAGTTATGCAGATGTCCGCAGGAAGGACCTTGAGTTTCAAGTGGGTGATTGGGTGTTCCTGAAACTATCTCCTTGGAAAGGGGTAGTACGTTTCGGTAAGCGTGGGAAGCTTAGTCCGAGGTATATTGGCCCTTATGAGATAATAGAGCGAGTTGGCTCTCTGGCCTATCGGTTGGTGTTGCCTCCGGAGTTGTCTAAGATACATAATGTGTTTCATGTATCCATGCTTCACAAGTATATTGCCGATCCTTCTCATGTGCTTGAAGAGCAGCCGATTAGTTTGCAGAAGGATTTGTCCTATGAAGAGGAGCCAGTTCAGATTCTTGACCGAAAGGAGCAAGTGCTTAGGAACAAGACAATCCCGCTCGTCAAAATGCTTTGGAGAAGCCATCAAGTAGAGGAAGCTACTTGGGAATCGGAGGAGCAAATGAGACAACAGTATCCCTATCTCTTTGAGTAGTGTGTTTGTAAATTTCGAGGACGAAATTTTTATAAGGAGGGGAGAATTGTCACGCCCCGACTCTTAAATTTTACCTTAATTACTAGCATTGTGGTAATAAGAACTTTACCGTCTTCGTCATTGAATTTATAGTCCTAAAGTCCCTAGAGGTGTATTAAGGGACGAATATTTCGAAAGAATTATTCGAAGGAAGAAAATGTGACGACGGTAAAAATGGTAAATTTTAGCTAGTAAGAGGTAATTTTTATTGGGGTATTATTTTGGGGGTGTTGAATTATGGAGTGGATTTATAGTGGGTTGGACCGGTTGGGCCAAGCCCATTTCTTTTCTCTCTTTCCTTCCTCTCCCCCGCTCCCGCACCCGCACCCACACCCGCTTCCTCTTTCATTCCCTGCCGGATCTTCCGACCGCCGGTCCGCCGCCGTCCGGCCGCGCCAGACCGCCGCACCGGTCCCAAACGATCGGTCTCCAACCCAGCTACAATTCTAGACCGGTGGCAGCCTCCCTAGCGCCGCCGTGAAGGAGGAATCGACGCCGAAAGCCCCGACTGCCGGAAGCTTCTTTTCGCCGGAACTCCTTCCTCCGGCCGCCATATCCGGCGAGCCTTGGTTCAAAAGGAAGCCCTCCTCCCGTGCTTCAATCCCTCCAAAGGGCTCCTTCCATCTCGAGCTAGGTAAGGAGAAATCGGTATTTGAAATTCTAGGGCTTATTGTGTGTTTGTGTTCGATTGACATGGTTAGGCTTAGAATTGGAGTTTGTGGTAGTTAGGAATGTTGTAGAGGAGGTTGAGAGGAAGGTGCTGGTAAATTTTGGTAGCATTTGCAGGTCGCCGGAGTTGGTCGCCGGCCGCCGCTGCCGGCGGAGCCGCCGCCGAGAAAATGTTTTTGGTGGAGAATATTATGAAGAGTTTAATGGAATGAGGTTTAGAATTTTTGGAGGAGTTTTGGATAGGTTTTGGAATTTGTTAAGTTTTGTATTTTTGGCGGATTAATAAGTTAAAATCCGGCCATTGGATTATTTTTGTGATTAGGACGTTGGAAGGTGATTTTTGAGGATGTCGGTATTTATGGAGATTTATGGTGGGCAGTGAAGTTAAGATTTAGGACGATAGGCATGGTTGAGCGCGGGCAGCTCATATTTAATTATGCCTATTTTTCTTTGAACGTTGGGATTTTATTTAAGGAATTATTTATGTATTGGAACAGGACACGAGGAGGCTCGAGCAGAGGAGACCTCCGGCCGACGTCAGGCTTAGGCCTAAGTTGTGAGTGGACCTTTGTTTTTAAATAATGTTTTATTGTTGAATATTTCCTTTGTTGGAATTTATCCTGAGTTGAGGATTTCAGTAATTTTACTCACTTTATTTAACGTTTATGAATATAGCATGTATATGAGAGAAAGGTAGCTAGCAATACGTGCTCCCCTCATAATGAGGAAAAATGCCATTATGAGGTGACGTGAGCGTTAGACGCCAACGTCCTATCCCTGTACGACTTTCTACTTTCCGAGTTCATTCTATGTTTTTAGATTCATTCATAGAATTCGTACAGGGAGTGAACAGGTATAAATACCACCCGGTCCCCCCCCCATACTGAGGAAAAATGCCACTATGGGGTGACGTGCGCGTTATGACTATCTACCTTCAAGCTTATTCATAGATAGCATACATGGAGTAGACGGGTGTGAATACATACTGATAAAATTATATAATTTAGCCTGAGAGGCTGTATTGTTTAAGATTTGGAGACTAGCCAGAGCTAGTCGTGTCCTTGATAGTTTTTCTTGGGGAAATATTATTACTTGTCGGAATTATTTTGTCCACTCACCCTGACGTGATTAAATATTTTCCCCTGGGCTTTTCCTTCGTTTTAATCGCCCAGTCTGCAGAGTTCGGGTGGGGTCTAGAAGGAGACGCCGAGGCATAGTCACCCACATTTCCACTACTGTTCGCCAGTAGGTCATTTGTTTAAATCCACTAGGATTTCTATCAGCTTCCGTTGTCTTTCTTGTAGTAGCTCTGAATATTTTCGGAAAAATAATTGTGTATTATTTTATTCAGTTATTTGGATTAAAGTGAAGTTTAATATTTTGGGTTAAGAGGGTGTTCTATATTTTTTTCCGGGTTAGGGTTGTCCATTTTCAAGGGAGGTTTGCCGAGTCCTTCGGTAAATTTTCCTTGGAGGTGGTCCCCGCAGGACTTACCTCGGGTTTCAGGGTGAAATTCGGGGTGGGTCTTGACATATGCTCTTTGTTGTTTATTAGATTTTCGGCCTCACGTTTGCAAGCTTTGTAATTAGTCATGTCACTTGATTAATGAATTTTTCATTTATCTAAAAACAAAAAAAAAATACTGCATTGTACATGTCAGTTTTCTTTCAACTCGTTAAATGTTATTTAGTTGAACATCTAATATATATATATATATATATATATATATAGGACCCTTCCACTAAGGGATCTATTTTTTTGACATATATGAGGGATGGGGGATTACACTAACTTTTCGATTATATTTTTGAATCTCCACCGTTCAGTTTGTTAGTCCTTATATATAGATCAATTCTACAAATTTTCAGCCAATTTGGTGATCGTTAAGGTGTCGAACAAGATTAAATCAATGAACGAACCAAATCTGTCAAACCTGAACCGTTCATGCTTATAATTATAAATCGTAGTTTTGAATGCCTTAACTATCACTAAAATTTCTGAAAATTTGCAGAAGTGATCTACTCATATAGAGCTACATATTGAACGGTAGAGATGTGATTTTGTGATCGAAAAGTTGGTGTAATCCCTCATATATGTCAAAAAAAGGGATCCCTTAGTGGAAGAGCCTTGTGTGTGTGTGTGTGTGTGTGTGTGTGTATATATATACACACACACAAGGCCCTTCCACTAAGAGATCCCTTTTTTGACATATATGAGGGATGAGGGATTACACAAACTTTTCGGTGTAATATATATATTTTGGTGAGAAATGCATAATTCATTAATTAACTGATAAACTCGATTACAAAGCTTCCAAACGTAATATTGAAAAGCTACTAATAACGAACAGTATGTGTTTCCAACTCAATCAAACTAGGGCGCTAGGAAGAGTTCAAGGAGACAGACAACTCGCTAATCTATGGACCGGAGACCCTACATCTAAATAAAAAAGTGCAACAATACCAACTAATCTACTACACCTACCACACATGCTCGCTAACATGGTCGTCGCTATCGTCACCAACAACAGTGAGATAATGAGAAGTACTAAATCTTAGCGTTGATGCCCGAGCATCTGATTCCAATCGGATCTCAATGCACAAATCATATGGAAACCCACTACACAGAGGAAGAACTCTCTCAAAATATCACTATACAAACCACAATCAAATCGAAACCCAAGCGGCGAAGCCATGAAGGAGCCTTAGTTGACGAAAGAAGACCGAGAACCAAAATCAAAGAAAATAGAGGTTGATGAACCTACGCGTGAGCACCCGTTATCTACTATGTGATGATATGAGATGATGTTATGACCTGAGAGTGATAGGGCAGTATCACCCTACGATGTCGAAACCGTAAAACCTCCGGAGGGGCTATGTTGTCCATATGTTATGTCGAGCCTTGTACGCCTTACAAAGGATTAGGTATGGACAGTGACGTCATATGGATTTATATTATATTGTTGTTGTCATAAATGGACACTCTCGCTACCTATGGCTTGGTAAAACCATGAAAAGTAGATGGCTAGGTTTGTTGAAGACAAATCGTGGTATCAGTCACATGAAAGATTAAAAGTTTGGCAAGTAAGTATTTCTGAGCTCAGACCTTATTTCATTGCATGCAGTTGTTTTATAAAACCTTAAGGCAGGATTATGCTAAGTTTTTCTTTTAAAATGTTTTATGAAATGGACGTCCTAAAACCTTTGCCTATTTCTTCGAACTTTATTTACGCTATCATAACATGTTTTTTTTAACCTTAGCTTGGTTGGGCTAGCCCCTATTAGGCGAAGCAAGGACGAAAGTTCACCAGTACAATATATAGTTTGTGGATGCAGGTACTGTGTACTGATACGAGACAAAGTTGGAGGGAGTTTGGGCTATGTCTTCTCTTAAAGTCTTTTACTTGTTGTTGAGGTGACTTGTCTTCTTTTTCGATCTTTGTTAGTGAACCTTGCTCTTCAGTGTTAGCTTGTGAAGTTGTCTTGTATTTGTTTGTTGGCTTGCTGAGTATCCTAAGTTGTTGTGCTTTAAGTGTTGACGCATGTTTTCAAATTTGGCCCTTTTAAGTACCATCTTCCACACTTTTCTTTTAGATTTTGTTTGTACACGCGAGAAAATGGTTATTTTACTTAAAAGGTATTACCAATAAAATTTCAAATCGCCTTGGACTTTAGGTTAAGGGGTCATCAACCCGCCATTCGGACGTGTTGGTTTCTTATTAGCTTAGAGTCATGGCGATGTAGCTACCTCCTCTTGGGGTGTTACACTCCTGACCCCCCAAGGGTGAAGACCAACACTTATGGGTCATTTTGGAGCTCTTTTCAAGCTGGTTATGCGGTTGGTTTTCAGAATCATAGTAGAACTTAATTTCTTGAAGTTTTTTCAAAGAAGGTGGAAGCAAGTAATGCTATTGAAACTGAAACGCTAGCTTTTATGGAGACTGTATCTATTACTTGAAGTTGGACTAACTTGTGGATTTAAACTGATTCATCTTTGGTTGTTCATTATTTTTTCAATCCTCATTTAGTTTCTTGGTGTTTACGTATTTCTTGGAGAAACAGTATGTCTCATTCTAATCAAATGTGTGTGAGAGTTATTCACATTTAACGTGAAGGTAATGTTGTTGCAGATGTCTTGGCAAACTATGGGGCCACCAATAGAGATATTTTATGAGATGTTGCGCCTAGTTTCTTGCGCCAATCACTCAGTTTTGATGATTCTTCTAGATAAGCTTACCGTTGAGGGTAGCCTCTTCGATTGTTGCTTAATTTTTCTTTTTGCTCTTGTAGTTTGTTGTGTTCTTTGGACAATTTGTACTTCTTATTTGTTTTTTTGGATTAATATTAATTTACATCTCCGAGGGTTAACATCATTTCACTCTCCATACTTTTAATTTTGAAAATTGACCCTTTAAAGTTTTCAATTTTCATAAATCATGCCCAATTACTGAAATTTCGTCTAATTTGGACGTTAATTTTGACTTCATCACTCACTAAAATGGCTAAAATAGTCTTATAACAACATAAATCGCCTTTTATGACTTCTTTGTTTCTAAGATTTCATGCTATCATTTAACGTTCAAATTGGACGGAATTTTATCAATTGTGTCTGATTTATGAAAATTGAAGACTTTAGAAGGTAAATTTTTAAAATTAAAAGTATGAGGAGTGAAACGATGTTAACCCCAAACGTCAGAGAGGGGGGGGTAAACTGAAATTAATCCTTGTTTTTTTAGCTTTTATTCTCTGCACCCATGTTTTGGTCTCTCCCCCCTTTCTTTGTACCTTTTTTTTAAAATAAAATTTTAGGCAAGAGCGATGAGTTAGTTCTTATTCTGCTTCCCTAAAAAAAAGTGTACTCTCATCCTGATTCTCGTGAGAGCTATTTCCCTACATTCTTCATGTCCCACCTAGACATCCTCAAACTTGAAACGATGAGGACTTCTGGCAATTGGAATCGGCTGAACCAAGAAAATCCCCAAAATCATCGGTACGTGATCACCATGCACAATGTTTAGATGAAAACGCCTATAGGCAGGGTAAAAATCAGTCCAACATGTCATAGCAACCACCATGTCGATACGACTTCTAACTCCACCGCTACAACAAGTAAACGACATACTAGTGAAGCCAAGATAGAGCAATACTCCATAAGTCAACGCATATCGAAAACCTTGCATCTATACGAGGTACGTATTCCTTCTTATTTCTCATCAAAATGAAATATTTCATTAAAATCACCAAGACAACCCATGGTGGGTCATATTCATTACGCAAACGACGGAACAAATCCCACGAGAAGTGGCGGTCGGCAGTGGCTGGGAAACCATAAAAACTTGTGAGTCGTTCAACAACCCCTTCTAGTCTTCGATTTTGATAGGAAGACCACTCTCGGTGTCCATAATAATACCCATCATAGTTAGGAACGGTACCCTAGTTGCAAACGTAAGGAGTACATAAAATCTCAGTCGCGAATTTTTGTCTCACTTGAGAAAACAGTCGAGAGTTTCCTTTGCAAAATAACCTTTTGAAACACTTTTTTTTTTAAGGGATTAGATAACTCCATTGATCGAAAAGATTATACATCCACTGCTCCGGTAATGCACATGACTGCACATTTGACAATGACTCCAAGACTCCTAAAAGACTCTGCACCTTGACCAAAGAAAGCACACGATATAACTCAGCAGTATATCTGCTTAAAGATATGGGGTACATCAATACTTGTGCAATTGCGTTACACCGTGTACTAGCTAAAGAACAAGAGACTAGGGGTAAATGCCCCCACTCCACCATCCCACACGAAAGGCATTATTAGGACACGACTAACCACATCAAAGCAAAATAAAAAACAGGCCAGACTCACGAAGTAAGCCTGGACCCAACCTCCAACCTAACACGGGCCTAACAGCAGCTCCCAAACCTAAAGATCCACCTTACAAAGGCAGCCTGTATGCTCGGCCCGAACTCAAGACCTTGTCGCGCCGCCTCCGTCTCCACCTTCCGACAGGGGTTGAGTTAAGCTGGTGACACCGTCGCTAGCTACCCAACATAAGGCAACCTCAAACAACCCAACAACCGCGCGCCCGCAAGACCACTCGCAAATGGAATTGAGTGCGCCCTGCTGTAGAACCACTCGACCAAATATCACCAACGCCACTCTAGCCCATCTGAAAGCAAGATCCTCTTATGGTCCCAGCCCACCTCCACGACTCAATCTCTACTTTGGAACCAAAACACCGCCGACCACCCTCTGAACCAAACCTTCGAGCCTGAGAACCACCCTCAAGCCAATCACCCGTCTGGCCTCACCTTAAGCGCACCGACTAGGCCACAGGCCGACGCCAATGGCGAGGATTAGTCGGACATGCATAAGAAGCACGATGGTGGCGCTCTCTCAGGTTTTTCTCCTCTGTAAGAAGTGGATGTCTTCTATTAGATTAGGCACTTCTGTCTAATGTTACCCCTTCGCAACACTTGAACCGCTGCGTCCTTGTTTAATTCACAACAATTTCAGACAAAAGCATCCATGGAGCAAGAAAACTAATCTTGGGCTCTCTCTCACCCTAACCAAACGCTCTTTTGATATGAATATATATATATATATATATATATATATATATATATATATATATATATATATATATCGTGGTGTTCTAAATATTAAGTGTATGTCCATTAATACTCTTAGGACTAATATACAATATCTTAATAGTATAAGGACTTGTTATGTAATCATTCTCTCTATATAAAGAAGACATATGAGAATCAATAAGATACTCACTCTATTCTCCCATTCTCTTTCTATTGGTTAGTTTATTCTTAACGAAAGTAAGTTCTAGTTTACAACACGTTATCAGCACGAGTTCGCTTCTTATTTCTATAAAACTCCATGATGGTCTACGAGATGTTGGTGCAACCTTTGTTGCTTATTATCCACACTCATGATCTATGAGTTTACCTCTTATTTTGTTAAATCTACATATGTGTTTGTTTCTATTATTTCTATATTTACAATTGCTTATATTTGTGAGCGGTTACTTTCTGTTAGTACATAGCCAAAATACTTGGCCAAGCCGAGAATGTGACACCATTACCCGGTCGCCGGAGATCATTCCGGGCAAGACAGCACCGGCGAGCCCTTCACGGGTACCCAGAGGGCGAAGGTCCGGCAGTGACCCACCTGCCAGATCCGCTCTCCAGCGGCGAAACACCCCCCAAAGGGGAGGTGCCACAGAGGACCACAAACAGTCCCACATCGAGGACTGAGGCCGCAACGCCTGACATTAACCTATAAAACATGCACAAACTCCCACAAGAGGTAAGTCCACAAAACTCCTTCTAAACACTCCCGTACTCGGTAAGTAGCTACTAAGCGCTAACTTAAGCATCGGAGAGTCGAAGACTGGGCCACCCCAGTCCCGACTCCTGACGCATCGCTACTTGTGCAGGTACAAGACTCGGTTCCAAGAATTCGACCTCCCGTTCCTTGACCTCGGGACAGGTAGAAACAATTGGCGCTAAAAGGAGGGTGCGAACCTCCGACCTTGCGGAACTCGCATTTTGCTCAACCTTGTGGAACTCGCGTTTAGCTCGAAACAATGGACACCGCAGATGACCCCAATGACCCTGGCACTCAGATAGGGAAAGAACTTTTCCAATCTGGAGATGCATCCCTTCCCCAAACCAGCAATGCAACCTCCATTAACCATCCCGACCCCGCCACCGCCCTCGAAATTCTAAGGCGCAACTTCCATTCGTTTCGCGAGCAAGCCGCCAGAGAAAGGGCGGAGGCTGAAGCATACCGGGTACGCATTGCCGAGTTGGAGAAGGAACAATTCTTGCTCCGCCCCACATTAGACAATCATAACGTGTACAATGACAGCCTGGACCGCGCGGCACGAGTCGCTGGTACCCCAGATCCCGCAACTACATCTTTCCCTAACCAAGGCCCAAGCAGTTCTGTAATCCCGGGAGGCCCTAACCAGATCGTCCACTACACCCACCCACTTACAAATCCATCTTTCCCGCTACCAGCCCCTCAACCATCTACAATCCCCACCCTCTTGCTAAATCAACCGGACCCATCTGCTCCACCTGTCCCCACTCCTACCCCTGCCAACACCTCTGACCCACCTCTCGACATGCAAACCCGCCTACTGCTCCAGCTCAGCCAATCTGTCACTCAGTTGGCTTCGCGGATTGACGGGGTCGAGAGTCGCGGGAACCCGCGACATTTATTCTCTGGCTATGGACATCGCCCAAGTCCCTTCACACCATGGGTACAAGGGGATAAGCGCCCCCCTCGAGGCCAAGCCTTTCAAAGTGGACAAGTATAAGGGCACTGGGGACCCTCATCTCCATCTCGAGACATTTCTCTCGCTATGTAGCTCCACTCGCTACACAGACGCCATGGCCTGCCACGCCTTCCAAGAGACCCTCTCTGATGAAGCACTCAGCTGGTTCCTCAACCTACCACCCAACTTCATCGACAACTTTGACCAACTCTCGGAACGCTTCCTCAACCGCTTTATACTTCATGCCAGCATTTATCGCAACGTGGACGCCCTATTCCACATCGAGCAGAAGAATGGTGAAGGCCTCCATGAGTTACTGTCCAGGTGGCAATCCGCCACCGCGCGATGCCACAACTTGGAGCCTCGGGTGGCCGAGCAAGCTTTCCGCCAAGCCCTGCTCCCTGGCAATTTCTTAATGGAGATCAACAGGAACCCTCCAGCTTCCTATGATGCGTTGTTGGACCTGGCTGTCCGATGGGCACGCGCTGAATTTGCCACCTTTGGGCATTCTGCCCCAGCCACACTAGCACTCCCCGCTCCTCCCCCAAAGCAGCAACCTTAGCAGAAGTATGAGCAATTTGACATAGGGCCAGATAAAGGTAAACAGCATCGCTCCTCCCGGGACCAGGGACGCGGTTCCGACCGTCGTCACAGGGGACAGCAGAACCGCGACCACCCTTACCGATTACAGGACAAGAGCCCTCCGCAACACCAGTGTCGTTCTTCCCCACCACCTCATTACGAGGTCCACACTACTCTAACCACCACATACGCGGACATATGGGCCAGGCACAAAGACCTCATTCCTCCACCTCCTAAGAGCAAATATCCAAAAAAGTCTCGGCGGGCAACAAACAATAAATACTGTGCTTATCATGACGATAATGGTCATACAACAGAGCAGTGCCATGGCCTCCGCAATACCATAGAACATCTGGTCCGGAATGGACAACTCCACCAATATTGTACTCCTGCAACAGGAGCTAATACCATCGAGGTGCATGGCCAAATCCTAACCCTGCATGGCGGAGCCCCGCGCCCCCCCCCCCCCCGGCGCCAGCCTTCTATAAAAAGGCAATGCACAACCCCCTTGGAAGTCTTTGACATCCAGCGAGGTGTCACGATCACCCCATCAGCGTGGGATCAAGTGACATTTCGCAAAGGGGAGGATACAATCAACTGCCACCACAGTGAGCCATTCATAATAAACGTACAGGTGGATCATTACAGGTGCCATAGAGCCCTGGTAGACACAGGGGCCACCGTCAGTGTCATGTTTGCCGACTGCTACAGAGGGCTCTGACGGGACCGAGCTAAATTGTACAACAACCATGATCCCCTTGTCAGCTTCTCTAGCGAGATAATGCAGCCATTAGGCTCAGACCGCCTAACTGTGTCAGTGGGAACCGCTCCTTGCCGCTCTTCCATAACAGCCCGCTTCCTGATAGTCGATTGTCCCTCGTCCTATAACCTCATCTTAGGCCGGGACATTCTTTGGGGGCTGCAGTGTTTTATCGCCGGCCACATTCTACTCATGAAGGTACCCACCTCAGGCGGCATTCTGACAATTCAGGGTGATTGGGCAGCCATCGAGCATTGCCATCTTAATGCCATTCAGCAGGGGCGGGGCGCCTATGCGATGTTGCCCCTCAGCCCTTCAGAGCCCATTGATGACCCGCGAGACGACCTCGAGGGGAGCGGAAAGAGGGCTCCACGCCCTAATCCAGCGGAAGACACGGAATGGGTATCCCTGTCACCTACCGCCCCGGAAAGGAAAGTTCGCATTGGCACAAACCTCAGCCCAGAACTCCCCCAACAGCTCATTACCTTCCTCCAAGAAAAACAGTCAGTCTTCTCTTGGTCCTATGCCGACATGCCAGGCATCTCCCCCGACATCATCACCCACAAGCTCAACATTCTTCCAGACCACCCCCCTGTCAAACAAAAAAGACGTGCTTTCCACCCAGACAAGTATCGAGCTATCCAAGTCGAGGTCCAACGGCTCAAAGAAATCAAGTTCATACGCGAGGTTTCTTACCCAACATGGGTCTCCAATATCGCCATGGTCCCCAAGCCTAACGGCAAATGGCGAATGTGTGTGGAATACACGAAACTCAACAAGGCATGCCCCATAGACAGCTTTCCATTGCCACGAATCGACCAATTGATTGATTCCACAGCTGGCTACAAGACACTCAGCTTCCTCGATGCTTACTCGGGCTATAATCAGATCAAAATGCACCCCGCGGATCAAACTCACACTACCTTTGTCACGGACAAGGGACTATATTGTTACGAGGTCATGCCTTTCTGCCTCAAGAATGCAGGGGCAACCTATCAAAGGTTGGTAAACGCCATGGTTGAAGATGAGTCATGGAAGTATATGTTGACGACATGTTGGTCAAGAGCAAAACAGAAGGCAACCACATTGCCAACCTTAGCAAAGTATTCACTAAGCTCCTGGCGAACGGGATGCTCCTCAACCCACAGAAGTGTATCCTAGCCGTCGGTGGCGGCAAGTTCCTAGGTTTCATGGTCAGTGAAAGAGGCATTGAGGCCAACCCAGAAAAAGTACAGGCCATACTTAACATGACCACCCCGACCTCACGAAACGAGGTCCAGTGCCTCACGGGACGCTTGGTAGCTCTGGCACATTTCATCTCTCGCCTCACGGACAAGTGCAATCCCTTCTTCCAACTGCTCAAAGCACAACATAAAAAGGATACCACATGGGGCCCGAAACACGACGACGCCTTCAATAGTATCAAAGCCTACCTTGCCAAGGTCCCTTTACTCTCGAAGCCAGTCCCGGGAGAGGTGCTTTACCTGTATTTGGTTGTTTCCGCCACTGCCGTCAGTGCTGCCCTTACACGCCATTAGCACGATAACGAGCTCCCGGTCTATTACTGTGGCAGAAGATTTACAGATCCCGAGACTCGTTATCCAGACATAGAGAAACTCACTCTCGCCCTCATTACTGCCGCCAGGAAACTCCGACAGTATTTCCAAGCCCACACAATCCATGTGTTAACCAACCACCCCTTACGGCAAATACTGCAGAAACCTGAAACCTCAGGCCGCATGGTAAAATGGGCAATTGAACTGGGCGAATTTGACTTGTACTTCAAGCCAAGAGTGGCTATCAAAGGGCAGGCAGCTGCAGATTTCATTGCTGAGTTTATCCCCTTGGCCAATGACGATCCACACCTAGAAGCCCCCACCCGGGTTGCCATCTGGGAACTCCATGTTGGCGGATCCTCTAATCACAGACTCAGCGGAGCAGGAATCATAATCACAGACCCAGAAGGCAACTCGTATGAGTATGCTCTCCGGTTTGAATTCAAAGCCTCCAACAACATAGCTGAATATGAAGCCCTCATAGCAGGCATTCAACTCTGTCGAGAACTTGGCGCTTGGCACCTCCACATCTTCAGTGATTCTCAGCTTGTAGTTAGTCAGGTGGCAGGGGACTTCAAAACAAACAAGCACAACTTGGGATCCTACAAAAGTCTCGCAGGCGCCCTCCTGCATCACTTCAATTTATACACACTCACCCAAATCCCGCGAGCGAAAAACTCCAAGGCCGATGCTCTCGCGAGACTCGCCATAACTCCCCCCGAGTCCACGCCACCTGATGTGCACATCGAGACGCTGGATAAACCTAGCATCTCAAAGGCTTATTCAGAGATCTTTACCCTCGAGCCCATTGACCAACCCTCATGGATGGACCCATTTGTCACTTTCCTTTCTGAGGGCACCCTACCCCAAGACAAGAATGAAGCACAGCGGCTACGTCGCAAAGCCTCACTTTACTTGCTCAAGGGTGGAAAACTGTATCGCCGAGGCCAGTCATGTCCCCTACTGAGATGCCTCCCCACGGCCGAAGGACACAAGGTGCTAAAGTCGCTTCACAGTGGCATTTGTGGGAACCATGCAGGGGCCCGGAACCTCATGTTCAAAGCGCTTCGCGCAGGGTATTATTGACCAACCTTAGAGGAAGATGCCAAGGCAATTGTCCAAGCATGCCTTCAATGCCATAAATTTGCAGATTTTGCACATCATCCCCCAGTGCCCCTCTCTGTTATTATCTCACCAATCCCTTTCAGCCAGTGGGGACTCGATTTCATCGGGCAACTCCCCACAGCCCCGGGACAATTCAAGTATGTCATTGTCATTGTAGATTACAACACAAAATGGATAGAAGCAGAGCCCCTTGCCACAATCACCACTGAAAAAGTGATAAACTTCTTATGGCGCAACCTGTACTGTCGATACGGAGTACCCCAGACCATCATTACAGACAACGGCACCCAGTTTGACAATGACACATTCCGGGGATTCCTATCAGACCAAGGAACTGCGATCTTTTATGCCTCCCCAGCACATCCCCAGACCAATGGCCAAGTAGAGGCCATAAACAAACTCATCAAAAAGAACTTGAAGAAACGCCTGGAAGAGGCCAAAGGGTTGTGGGCAGCCAAGCTCCCAGACGTCCTCTGGACACTTCGCACATCCCCCACAACAGCCACAGGGGAATCCCCATACCTCTTGGCTTATGGCACCGAAGCAGTGATACCAGTGGAAATGGAGGTCCCGAGTGAACGTGTCACAGCCTACGACCCCGAGACAAATACAATCTGGTTACGGCTTAATATGGACCTCCAGGAAGAACGCCGGGACAATGCACACCTCAGGACCATCAACAATAAGCAAAAAATAGCCAAGTACTATAACAAAAAGTCGTACCTCGACCCTTGAGAGTTGGCGACTGGGTCATGAAAGAGGTCATCCCCCACCCCACCGGCCTCAAGGCAAAGTGGGAAGGCCCACTTGAGATAGTTCACGCTCCGGGACCTGCCACATTCTATCTTAGAGACTGTGACGGTCGCGTGCTTCTAGCGGCCAAATCTAAATGAGATGAATCGCTTTATCATCCCAATATGCTGAACTGAGTCCCAATAACATGGGACCATAAACAAAAGCATTCATACAAGGCAAAACAAACACACAATATGGCTACACATAACGCCAAGCATCAACCTGGACTCCCAAGCAATTCATATATTTCAAACATATTCAACATGGCTAACCACGCCACTTACACTGTTCCAGACACAAAAATTCTCTTTCCCTATACCTACCAAAACAAAAAACTCCCAATCACATCAATCATTTTCCCCCAGAAGACGAGCCGCCACGGCCGCGAGACGTGCCGACATTCACTGAAACCCTCTTCCCTAAGAGGTGCTTCGCGCGGTCCCGTGACACAAGTGGAGGCCTCATAGGAACATTGGGGCGCACAAGCGAACTCACTTGGGCCACCTCAGGAACAGAAGACTTCTTCACCGGGGATCTCTGCATATCGGGGCGAGCAGACGCCAGAGGCCCCACAGCTAGAGCCTCAGACGACACTTGAGACACCACCACTTGCGTGGATAAGGACCCCTCGGGACCAGCAGCCCTCGCGGGTGACGCAGCCAAAGGGGCCGGAGGCCGCGACGCACCCACAGCCGAAACCTCCTGCCGCCCCGCAGAAGACATCGAACGCCAAGCGTCATGCTGCTTCGCCAAAGACTGCGAGATCTCGGCTTGCTTCCTCTGTTCAGGCGTCATCTGTTCCCACGCCTTCTTGGCAACATCTCTACCGGCATACCACTTGCGCATGGCCGCCTCATTAATCCAGCCCGCTCGGCAACCAGTCTGACTCAGCTCATCCTGGCCTTTATTGTAGGCACCCCTCAGCTGCTGCTTGTAGGCCAAACTCTCGCTAAACAACCTCTCTCCTATCCCGGCAGCTCGCCCACACTTGGCCTTCCAAGACGTCTCCAGCTCCGCCAGAGACTGAGTCAGCCTCGCCACCTCAGTCTCACAAGAACGTTGCCTTGGCTATCGCCAGCTGCCCAGCCTCCACCTGCTCATCCTTCTTCTGCATTGCCCCCTTCAGTTCCGCCACAACTTTCTCCGCGGCGGCAGCCTGGTCTCGGAAGACAGCAGCATCCTGCTCTACCTGCTCTAGACGCTCCGTGAGGACACGGTTATTATCCTCCGCCTCCCTCACCCGCTGACACTTCGCCTCGGCATCATCCCGCAAATGAGTGACCGCCCTCTCACTCGCAGCGTACATCAGCAACGTCGCCTGCACGTACACGACAACACGGCTAAGCAAAAAAAAAAAAAAAAAAAAAAAAGGGAGGTAGTTACCAATACCTACCCGCGTCAGCTTCTCCTTGGCGAGTGCAATGCCAGCCAGCGAATCCACCTCCTCCAAAGCATGCATATCGTGGGAGCAATGCCGCATGTCATATGCCATTTGGGCTAAGTACGGCTGCGCCTCCCCCGTCCCTTCTAAAGCTTGAGTGATCCCAGCTAAGCCACTCGAACTCCCGGAACGCCCTTCCCTCCGCGGCTTCTTAGATTGGCCCCCGCGAGTTGGCCCGACACTTTCCCTTCTCTTCCACGACTTCGCCACGCCAATCTTCTCAACAGGACCCACTAACTCCTCCAGCACGTCTTTGCCACCTGAGCGAGGCCCGCCCACATTCTCCACCACCAAGTCCTCCACAACCTCTGGCTCCGCAACAGGTTCCTCACATGGGGACTGACTTTGTTCGTCCTCGCGATCACCACCCTCTGTCTGTGTCTCCTCGACATCCACTTCCTGGACGCCCAAACCCATTGCTTCCGCCACCAAAGGAGGCACATAGGCGTAATCCTCATCAGCCAGATTCAACCTCAAAAAATCTTCACAATCACCCAGCTCCACCTCTTTCCCCTCCCCGGTCTCCAAGTCAAAGTCGAACCGCTTGGCGTGGTCAGCCTCGGCACGTAACCCCTCCAACACGTCCTTATCCGACACCTTGTTGTATAGACCTTCCTTCTTCCGCGATCCACTGTCCCGTGGCATCGTGACTGCAAAAAAAAAAAAAAACAAAAAAAAAAAAACGGGAAGGTCAGAAAGAGACCAACAAGCATAAAAAGGGACCACAACAACCACAATACAGACCCGGAACCCGGGCATAGCCGAAATGGCTGTATATGCCAAGGCGGCATATCCGGTAAGAGCTCCTACACTCGAACGCCCATGTCACCCGACGTATCCGACGCTCCATCAGCTCGGTTAGATTATACTCTTGGGGCACTACACAAAGCCAGCAGTCAACAAGGGCAGAACAGAACAAAGTAAAGAACGACAAGGACACGAGAACACAGTACCTATTTTCTGAAAATCCCCGGGCACCCGGAAAGGATGTCCATGCCACTCCTGCCACTGCCCCTCAACTAGAAAACACTTCCGCCAATTCTCATTTGTCGACGTCGGCAAGTCTTCCACCAAGACTTTGAACTTCCCCCGGGACTTCATCGTCACGCAGCCCCGGCTACCCTTCTTTGCACACCACCCCATATGCCAGCAGGCGTTAAACTCCTCAAAGTTGGGGAACTCCTGCTTCAGAAGGCGAAAAAGCACCCCCGTCCCCAATATCTGCCTTAACATATTGGGGGTAACTTGCCCCGGGGCGACATACAAACACGCCAGTATGTACTGCACAAACGGGGGCAGCGGGAACGTCAGCCCGCACCTAAGTTGGTACTCATATACCAACGTGAAATTGCCCGACGGGTCCCAAAACTTCACACCCTTGCCAAGCAGCCGCAGCAAGACCTCGTCCGGAATACTCCAATTCTGTCGAAGCGCTTTAAGTTCCAACACGGTCATACTTTCGCCAGGAGGTTCCCAAAATGAATCATCCTCCTCTCGGGATCTCGCCATGCTAAAATCCTCTACCTCCTGCAAGAGAGGGTCAGACGAGGACACATGAGACCCGACATCCATAACAGGGATGCCTTCCCCTAAATCAAGGGCAACTTCCGCCATAAGCTCATCTAACTCTTCCTCCCACCGGTGCAGGGTGTCCGAATCAGAATCAGGCGAACTAGAGACAGCCACAGTCTCTTCGCTGGACACCCACACCGAATCTGTCATATCCGACACCCTCACAAGTTACACTCGCTACCTTAACCCTAACCAACCCGACAGCAAACCAGTCAATCCCTTACTCTAGAACTCCTACCAACATCACAAAGATACGAACAATCCATATCAACTCCAGATAACAAAAACACAAACCCAGCAACAAAACAAAACTCAAGCTTTGATTTCTTACCTTGAAACGGGGGATATGCGTAGTGGCAGTGAAGTTGGTTGCAAACAGCCGAGCGCTTGCACCCAATCGATCGAGGGTGAAATTGGACGTTCCCCAGCTTTGATTCCAAGGAACAACCCAAAAAACCTCTGCAGAAAATCTCAAGTAACCCCCCTCCAATCTACCCCAAGTCTATTTATACAGCCAGGGCACAGCCACATCAACCACGGTCATAAATGCATTTAAAGCTCATCCACTCCCCCACGCACGCGCATTAACTACGCACGTGGGACGAAGACAAAACGCACAGACACGAACTGTCATGCCACTAGTGCGAACTGTCATGCCACCAGTGCGGACAGTTACGCCCCCAACGCGGACAGTTACGCCACGATCGCGAACCGTTACGACCTTAACACTCGGTGTGAATGACCACGTGCCTCATAAACTTGCCATTTATGACACGTGAGACATGGCGAGATGGTCCGCTTCGGATTCTCGGAACCTTACCCCGTCACCTCGCGACCCTCGCGTGGGAACTTGGGGACTCGACGTCACGCCACCAACGCGAACTGTTACGCCACTAGCGTGAACCGTCACGCCACCAACGCGAACTGTTACGCCACTAGCGTGAACCGTCACGCCACCAACGCGGACTGTTATGCCACTAGCGCGAACCGTCACGCCACCAACACGGACTGTTACGCCACTAGCGCGAACCGTCACGCCACCAACGCGAAATGTTACGCCACTAGCGCGAACCGTCACGCCACCAACGCGGACTGTTACGCCACTAGCGCGAACCGTCACGCCACCAACGTGAACCGTCACGCCACCAACGCGAACTGTTACGCCACTAGCGCGAACCGTCACGCCACCAACGCGGACTGTGACGCCACTAGCGCGAACCGTCACGCCACCAACGCGAAATGTTACGCCACTAGCGCGAACCGTCACGCCACCAACGCGGACTGTTACGCCACTAGCGCGAACCGTCACGCCACCAACGCGGACTGTCACACCACCAACGCGAACTGTTACGCCACTAGCGCGAACCGTCACGCCACCAACACGAACTGTCACGCCACTAGCGTGAACTGTTACGCCACCACCGCGCACCGTTACGACCTTAACACTCGGTGTAAATAACCACGTGACTAATAAACTCGCCATTTATGACACACGTGCGACATGGTAAGATGGCCCGCTTCAGATTCTCGGAACCTTCCCCCGTCACCTCGCGACCCTCGCGTGGGGACTTGGGGACTCGACACCATGCCTCCAACGACCAAGTAAGACACATTCTCGGCACCTAAAGAATAACTCCCCACCCAAGAGTTCTCTCGGACCGGGGACTTGTTAGTACATAGCCAAAATATTTGGCCAAGCCGAGAATGTGACACCATTACCCGGTCGCCGGAGATCATTCCGGGCAAGACAGCACCTGGCGAGCCCTTCACGGGTACCCAGAGAGCGAAGGTCCGGCAGTAACCCACCTATCAGATCCGCTCTCCAGCGGCGAAACACCCCCCAAAGGGGAGGTGCCGCAGAGGACCACAAACAGTCTCACATCGAGGACTGAGGCCGCAGCGCCTGACATTAACCTATAAAACAGGCACAAACTCCCACAAGAGGTAAGTCCACAAAACTCCTTCTAAACACTCCCGTACTCGGTAAGTAGCCACTAAGCGCTAACTTAAGCATCAGAGAGTCGAAGATTGGGCCACCCCAGTCCCGACTCCTGACGCATCGCTACTTGTGCAGGTACAAGACTCGGTTCCAAGAATTTGACCTCCCGTTCCTTGACCTCGGGACAGGTAGAAACACTTTCCAAATCCTGTTAAAGTGATAAATTTGACAATTAATGGTTATTTGTTTTTGACCACTATAATAAGCATTCAAGCCATAAATTTACGTGCTCTCATTGTGATTTCGTATACAAACTGTTACATAAATCATCATATCATTACGTGTAATTTTAACACCTTGCAATAATAAAATCTATTGTTGCTTATATATTTTATTTTATTTTTTTGAAGGCTTGAAAATGGATCATGGACACGCTCAACTTTAAAATGGAGAAGAAATTTGTCTTGCTGACAGTGGCACCACGCACACGATCCTGCGTGATCGAAAATATTTCTCCATCTTAGTACCTTCTAAAACTCTTGTGACCACCATATCGGGTACCGCCGATTTGGTTGAAGGCTCCGGCAGAGCCCACATTAGTCTTCCAAATGGAACTCAATTGTCCATTAAAGAGGCTTTATACTCTCCTAGATCCAGAAGGACTTTACTAAGTTTCAAGGATATTCGTTTAAATGGTTTCCATATTGAGACCACAAATGACAGGAATGTGGAATACCTTTGCATTACTTCCAATATCTGCAGCCAACGGCGCGTATTGGAAAGGTTGGTTGGTCTATCATCTGGTTTATATCACACGACCATTAAGCCTATTGAAACATACCATGTTGTGACCCAGCAGTTCAAGGACAACAATACATTTATGCTTTGGCATGACCGTTTAGGTCACCCCGGATCTACCATGATGCGTATAATAATTACAAATTCCAATGGTCATCCATTGTTGACTAAAAATATAATTTTGCCAAGCAATAACCCTTGTCAAGCTTGTGCTCAAGGAAAGTTGGTCATTACTCTTATGCAAAGGTTGACACTGAGTCCCCATTTTTCTACAAAGAATTCAAGGGGATATTTGTGGTCCGATTCAACCATCTTGCAGACCATAAAGGTATTTTATGGTTTTGGTTGACGCATCGACAAGATGGTCAAATGTGTGCCTCTTGTCCACTCGCAATATGGCATTTGCCAAACTTCTTGCTCAAATAATAAAGTTACGAGCACAATTCCCGGACAATCCCATTAAGACAATAAGACTAGACAATGCATGTGAATTTACATCTCAAACATTTGATGATTATTGCATGTCTTTGGGAATAGAAGTTGAACATTCTGTTCCACATGTTCACACACAGAATGGTTTGGCAGAGGCTTTCATAAAGCGCCTGCAGATAATTGTAAGTATTTTACTTATGAAAACAAAGCTGCCTGTTTATACATGGGGACATGCTATTTTGCATGCGGCAGCATTAATTCGTTTGAGGCCCATAGGCAACCACTAATATCTCCCATCTACGGATTTTTGGTTGTGCCACTTATGTAACTATTGAACCGCCAAAACGTCTAAAAATGGGCCCTCAACGACGATTGGGAATCTACATCGGATTCGATTCACCATCCATTATTCGATATCTTGAACCCTTGACGGGTAACCTATTTCGTGCAAGGTTTCCAGATTGTCATTTTAATAGACGATATTCCCGCCATTAGGGGGAGATAAGAAAGTTCCTGAAGAACGTCGTGAATTATCGTGGGTAGTACCTACACTGTCTCATCTTGATCCTCGTACTAAACAAAGTGAAAATGAAGTACGACGAATTCTGCATCTCCAAAACATTGCTGACTCAATGCCTGATGCATTCACCGACACAGCAAAAGTGACAAGATCACATATCCCAGCAGCTAATACTCCAGCACGAATTGATGTCCCGACTTGACAAAATAATGTGGCAGCAAATGAGCAATCTAATGCACGCCTAAAGCGTGGCAGACCTATAGGTTCAAAAGATTCAGTTCCTAGAAAGAGGAAAACAAAGGCACATCTGAATTATGATGACATCTCTTCTGAAAATACTCTTGGGCAAGACGTTGACGTCCGATCCACAATTCATGATTCTATAAATACACAAAGGTCAAATGACTTTGGTGAAACACAACCCCTTGAAGAGGCTCAGGTACCTGAAAATAAGGAAATTTCCGTAAATTATGTGTACACCAATGAATTCTGGGATCGTAGAGAAATGGCCATAGATGATGTATTTTCATTCGCTGTAGCTACCGAAATAATAAAAAGCGATGATACTGAACCTCGCTCTGTTGAAGAATGTAGACAACGATATGATTGGCTCAAATGGAAAAATGCAATCCAAGAAGAGTTAAAATCTCTAGAAAAGCGCAGTGTTTTTGGACCCGTTGTCCAAACACCACCCAATGTGAAACCGGTTGGATATAAATGGGTTTTTGTAAGAAAGCGCAATGAGAAAAATGAGGTTGCAAGATACAAAGCGCGACTTGTTGCGTAAGGTTTTTCACAAAAGCCTGGGATAGATTATGACGAAACATATTCTCCTGTGATGGATGTCATAACATTTCGTTATCTAATAAGTTTGGTAGTTTCTGAGAAACTTGATATGCAACTTATGGATGTTGTGACGGCATACTTATACGGAGAACTAGATACTGATATCTATATGAAAATACCAGAAGCGTTGAAGTTGCCTGAAACAACCACAAAACAGCAAGGCATGTACTCAATTAAGTTGAGAAGATCCTTATATGGATTAAAGCAATCTGGATGGATGTGGTATAACCGTCTAAGTGAATATTTGCTAAAAGAAGGTTATGTGAATGACCCAATATGCCCATGTGTATTTATTAAGAAATCAAATTCTGGTTTTGCCATTGTAGCAGTATATGTCGATGACATTAATCTGATTGGAAGTCCTGAAGAACTTTCAAAGACAGCTGAATATTTAAAGAAAGAATTCGAAATGAATGATCTTGGAAAAACAAAATATTGTCTTGGTCTGCAGATTGAGCATTTGGCTAGTGGAGTTTTAGTCCATCAATCAGCTTATACTGAGAAGATCTTAAAACGTTTTAGCATGAATAAAGCTCATTCACTAAGCACACCAATGGTTGTTCGGTCCCTTGACATTCACAAGGATCCATTTCGTCCAAGACAAGACGATGAAGATATTCTTGGTCCAGAAGTACCATATACGAGTGTTGTAGGTGCTTTACTTTATTTAGCACAATGCACTAGACCAAATATTGCATTTGCAGTCAATGTGTTAGCAAGATATAGTTCTGCCCCCACCACGCGTCATTGGAATGGTGTAAAAGATATCTTACGCTATCTTCGTGGTACAACTGATATGGGCTTGTTTTATGAAAAAACATATGTTCATGGTCCAACCATTGTTGGATATGCTGATGCAGGATACCTCTCTGATCTGCATAAGGCCATCTCACAGACAGGATATGTTTTTACTTGTGGAGTTACTGCAATTTCATGGCGATCGACAAAGCAAACACTAGTGGCAACTTTATCAAATCACTCAGAGCTGATGGCATTACATGAAGCTGGCAAAGAATGTTACTGGTTGAGATCAGTTATTCGCCACATACGGAGGACATGTGACCTTCCTTCAGTAACTGACAATCCAACAACCATATATGAAGATAATGCGGCTTGTATTGCTCAGGTCAAAGGAGGGTTCATCAAAGGTGACAAAACTAAACATATCGCACCTAAGTTCTTCCATATTCATGAGCTCCAGAAGACCGAAGAAATCGCAGTTCAGCAAATTCGATCTGATGAGAATTTAGCCAACCTCTTTACGAAGTCTCTACCAAATTACATTTTTCAGAAGTTAACCAAAGGCATCGGATTGAGGCGACTATCAGAGCTATTAAAATTGGCATGCAAGGATCAGGGGGAGCTTTCGTTGAGGGGGAGCATCCAGAATCATGCTACCTAAGACATGCGCGTTGCACTATTTTTCTCCTTCGACCAGGGTTATTTTTTCCCATTAGGTTTTTGTTACCTGGTAAGGTTTTTGACGAGGCAACACTAAGCGCGTCCAATCTAATGGACATCCAAGGGGGAGTGTTGTAAATATTAAGTGTATGTCCATTAATACTCTTAGGACTAATATACAATATCTTAATAGTATGAGGACTTGCTATGTAGTCATTCTCTCTATATAAAGAAGACATATGAGAATCAATAAGATACTTCACTCCATTCTCCCATTCTCTTTCTATTAGTTAGTTTATTTTTAACGAAAGTAAGTTCTAATTTACAACATATGATTTTATATCATTAAAATTAGGGCCGGGCATAAAGCCCATAGTAAGAAAAAAAAACCAGCAAACCGACCCGAACAGACCGAGCCGGGCCGGGCTTTTTCCCGGTTTCTGTGTGGGAAATATCATATCCGGGCTGGGGCCATTACTATCCGGTCCAGTCCCGGGCTCTAACTTCTAAATAATCATTCGGCCTGAAAGCCTGAAATCTTGAGGTGTCTTCCCTTAAGTGGATTTAAGCCTATTATAGGCTAGTATTTAGAGCCTACCGGTCATCAATGCATCATTCATCAACTCATTATTCTTCGCTTCACTATTCACGTCCCCCTCAACCCCTTCCTTCATCTCCTCATCCCTAATCTCCATCGCCCCATTAGAAACCATGAACCACGACCGTAACATTGCCAACAACAACGATGGCTCTACTCTCAGTTGAGAACCCAGGCCGCAATTTCAACCCGGCAGAAACGATAGCGTTGTCTCGCGTCCGATTAGGCGAGATCGGTGACTAACCAGTTGCCACCGCCTCAATCGACTGACACATGCGTCGGGCTGAGTAAATCCGTCAAGGCCAGGTCGATCACAAACCTCGGCCACGAACTCGACGGAGCTCAAGAAGGTCTCGTGGAGGCAATCCGCTGAGTCGTCGTCGATGTCGCGCTTCATCAGACTCTGATGGTTGATATTGGAAAGCGAAGGCTGATTGGATTATTGAAGGCTTGAAGCTCAATAATTGAAGTCTGATGTTCATGGCTAATTTATTCAATAATTGCATGTTTATGGTTTGTTCGTTTATGTGATTTCTCTCTCTCATCTTTTTTTTTGGTTTTGATATTTGGTTGGTCATATTGTGGATTTGTGGTCTGTGTGATTAGTTTACAGAAAACAAGTGGGGTAATTCACATCTTCAATTTAGATAGACATATTCTCGTATATAAAATTTAGGATTAATTACAAAACATCATCTGAACTATGATGTTATTTTCATTTTCATACCTAACTATCAAAAACTTGCATTTTCATACCCGAAGTTTCATTCCATTAGCATTTTAAACCCTGACCACTAACACCGTTAAATTTTAAGGGCATTTTCGTCAAAATTTATTTTTTGAGGTTATCAAATACAAATAAAACAATTTACTTTAGCAAAAATATTCAAAAAAAAAACTCTAAAATTAAATATTTATTTTAGCAACAATAGTAATAAAAGTTAATAAAACTGTTGTATGTATATATATTTTTGGAGTTACATGTTAAGCAAAACAAAATAAAATAAATTAAAATATATAATTAAAATAAATTATATCAAATATTGATGGAAATTTTATCATATTTTATATAAACATGGTACATTTAACCAAAAATAGATTAAACATGTTTATATAAAATTTGATAAAATTTTCATCGATGTTCGATATTTTCTTGATATAATTTATTTTAATTTATTTTATTTTGTTTTGCTTAACATGTAACTCCAAAAATATATATACGTATGAGTTCTACTAACTTTTATCACTATTGTTGCTAAAATAAATATTTAATTTTAGAGTTTTTTTTTTTGAATATTTTTGCTAAAGTAAATTGTTTTATTTGTATTTGATAACCTCAAAAAATAAATTTTGACGAAAATGCCCTTAAAATTTAACGGTGTTAGTGGTCAGGGTTTAAAATGCTAATGGAATGAAACTTCGGGTATGAAAATGCAAGTTTTTGATAGTTAGGTATGAAAATGAAAATAACATCATAGTTCAGATGATGTTTTGTAATTAATCCTAAATTTTATATACGAGAATATGTCTATCTAAATTGAAGATGTGAATTACCCCACTTGTTAGTCTGTATTGATGAAAATCATATAGCAAACCATCAAGTAAATTTGGGTGTCAATTCAGTGAATTTACTAACATTCTAACTAATTAATTAAGGGGCTGGGATAATACTTGAGAAAGAAAAAATATCTACTGAAGGATATTATTTTTCAAGAGAAGTTGGATGCCTACACTAAAAATGAGAATAAACGGTGGCAAGAAAAATCAAGGGTGATATCATTAATTAGTAGAGTAGGCCATTGGTTATCAGTTGAAAAGCTTTTCAAGCAATTCTGGTATTGGAGGACCACAACATTTAATAATGAACATGTTTGAGAAAGAAGAGTCAATGATTTTGTTTTCCGAATTAATTTGCGACTGATAATGTTGTTGCATCTGCGTAGGGGAACAGATCAAACAACCCAACATGTCTAATATATTCCAGAATTAATCCAGCAGAAATAGACCCCATCTGTGAGTCTATCCGTGTTGAATTATACTAATCATAATCATAGTCATAATATTTTCAGGGTTAAATTAAAGTGGCGATTATGTAATTTTACAGGTCAAAAATATTAAATAAACGTATCTTATGTTTTTACAGATTTATCCCAGTTTCATAAGCTCAATATCATAAAACCCTAAAACACTTTTTTTTTTTCTTTTTTTCTTTTTTTGTCGTGAAACAAGTTATCATAAAAGCCACAAGGCAAATAGAGGCTCAAACAAAGTCATGGGTAGGCCCAGAACATGTCTCAAAGTCAGATTTTTAAGGAATCAAGACAAGAGTAGAACAACTAAATAAAAAAAACAACAAACATAAATGCCCAAGCAACCCAACAGGAGCAAACCCTAATCAAAACTTTTTCTTCACATCTGTCTTGCTACCGCCATGGAAGATCCATCACCACCGAAGCTCCGCCAGAAGACGCGAGCATGAGAGAACCAAGGGTGGTATGCAGAGGTGAGGATACAGCCGGAGCCGCCGTACATTCTCTAGATGACCAATTACGAGACAATCTCGCATAGAATAGTAACCACAACCAAACCAAAGAAGATCTCAGGAAAGAAAACTGAAATCTAAAGAGGTGGTTGCAAATGGGTATGAATCCTTCAATGGCATGGCAAGGCAGAAGAGAAGAAAGAGTTGCGTTCGTGGTTTGAAGATCTTGAGGAGCAAAGGAAAACAAACGTCTGAGAATCATGATGAGATTAGATCTGAGAGTATATCTTAGGATATCAGATCTAAGATATGAAAACAGATTTGATCTATGATGACCAAAATCAGATACAACCGAAGAAAACGAAGAAAAAATCACCACTAAAGGGTGACGAATCACCACTATAGATGAGAAATCACCACAAGGATGAAGAGAAAAAAGGAGAAAAGCTTGCTGAGAGATGAGAGGGAGCTTGGGTTTTAGAGAGAATTGCGAAGCTAATATTTAGCTTGCACATACTATATTTTCAAACACAAAACTTGACAATTTATGTCTTGACAACACTTTTAAAAGTAATATTTACCAAACACAAAACTGTTTTTATTCCCAACTGATTATTTTCACATTACAACAGAATTATTTTTTTTTAAAACTCACAGCAATACCAAACTACCCTTAACAAAGGATGCAAAAAGGCTAAGGGATGCAAAAAGATGAATGTTTTGAATAAATGAATAAGTGAATGTTTGAGTGGACTTAAAACGTTATAGCTCCAACATTAAGGATTTTGTACGTTGCTTCAAATTAAAGACCTCATTTTGCATTTGGACAGCCCTGGCGCGCATCCATGATGTTACTTTTTACAAAACCTTGTCTAATTTTCACAGTTCAATTACATATACCTTGTCTAAAGTAGAGACTTTTTGCAGAAAATTTGCCAACAAAGGTTGTTATAGTGTTCATTCAAAGAAAGATCCGCTCTCCTCTTACTCGGATATACAAGTTCCTCGCAAACAAAGAGAAAATGCTAGTTCTTCAAAATGAAAGAATGTAATGTACAGCACAACCTTGTAAACACTACGTACTATACTGATCTAGAGCTCAGAATGGAATTCAGTTATATGACACAAGAAATGGGATGACGATAGACATAAATGCGTTGTAACTGAATGTTGCTGAACCAGTATATTTCCGATCCTTCTCTTTGAACTTCTCAGTCAAGCCCTGAAACCATGATAATCATCAAATTAATTCTAGCAATATCTTCAGAAAAGAGAAAGAATGCTAACTATCTTCAAAGAGCAGCACATTCCATTATTTGCCTATGAAATTCCATCAAAGCAGTTAGAGTCTCACCTTTACAATCATCCCACATCTGCAAGTCAAATATAGCATTATGTCAGAATCAGAACTCACAGGATCTTACGAAGAACCAAACGATGCATCTGAAACTATGCTACGCTAGATATAATGAAAATTAATTAATGAATTGCCTGACTGTTAACTAAACACTAGTGACCACTTGCTAGGCAGACTATTCAATATACTAGAAAAGCATACTTACTCGACAAAACTATCAAAGTTAAGTTCAGCCCGGTGCCCACTTCCATCTTCGTACCTGGAAGTCAGAAGTTGAAGAACAGTAGGGGGGACTGCAAGTCCTAGACCAAAGAGTGCATCTCTCAACTCTATCACATCAATCTTTCCACTCTTATCTGTGTCATATTTCTGAAACATGGTCTGCAAGTACAGGTTTAATTAGCACTTCAGTTTTGCGTGCAGTTAGTAGCAAAGAAATAAAGATCAAACACGTAATCTAAGAGCAGTTGTAGAACAACAAAAGGAGTTAACACAAGTGTAGAAGGTAACCAGTGGCCAAGTCTTTCTTTATCCATATTCAATAACCACTGCCGATTAATACAAGTTCATCTTTAAAATGGAAAGAAGAAAATAAAGAGCAAATTAAGCAGCATTCTGGCCATATAATGATCCATTGCAGATCAGTATGTCTCAAAATTTAATCAGGTTGGAAATATCAGATTATCACCAACCCCTATGTTACCTATATAGTAGAACACTGGAACAAATATTCCCAGCCAATTGAGACTATCTAATATATTCATTTCTTTACCGGTTTGCAAGATAGAGAGCTTCAGTACTACTGCATGAATGACTCTTAAAAATTTTAGGAGTGAGTTCCATCATCAAACATTCGGATATTATAGTTCAAAAAAAAAAATGAAATTTCTTGTTCAAGCTCAATGGCATTGAAATAATCATCCCTTCACTACAATTAATTGTACTTTGAAATGAATAAATAAAGAGCCAAAAACAAATAGGGGCAAATCCCTCTCATGCTGTTCTAATTTTCTGTTTCCTAAAACCTTGTTTGAGAAACGCTTCAAAAAAAAAAATGCATAAGAAATTGAAGATTCTACTAGGCCATTGTAATAATAATCATCAATCAGGCATATGTTACACTTACTCGCCATTCACCAAGACAACTCCATAGTGCGGCAAATTCTTGAGGACCTGTATCGATCAACATAAAAAAGGAAGCATATATTAGAATTTCCTATTCTTGTCATAATTTCTGGTAAAAACCCAACAAGCCCGGCAGAACAAACAGAGAGACAAAAACTGACCCAGTTTTAGAATATCATGATTGTTGATATTTTTGAAGAGAAACATGAGCAAACGAATGGTCCTGAGGCTAAACATCTGGTAGGCACAAGAAAGAGCCTGTTGCAATTCATTGTCATCAATGAAGCCACTACCGTCCTTATCCACCATCTGAAAGCTGCTAATCACATCCGGGTCGGTCCCCGGTGGAAAATCCCCACCTGTTTCCTGATCATATGAAGAAGAAGAAGACGGTTGATCGTACGAAGAAGGAGACAGGTCCAGCTCCGGCAGGCCGTCACTACGGGCGTAACTATGGCCGTAACTACGGACGTAACTGCGGCCGTATTGCGAGTGCGGCTTGCCGTAGTAATATGTATTCGCCGTAGGAGGAGGAGGAGGATCATTATCAGAAACAGTGACTTCTGGTTCCTGGTGGCCGTAGGAGTCGGGTAGGGATGGGGCAGAGGGAGCGTAGGTATCAGAACCGTAGTTGGCATCAGAAAAAGCCATTGAAGAAGAAAACAAGAAGATTGGGAGAGATCGAGAGGAGAAGCTCGTGGTCAGGGGATTTGTTCAAAGTTTGATAGAGGGTGGTGACGCGTGTGTGTTCTACGGAAGCGAGTGGGGGGAACGTTCCCCCATTTCTCATGCGGTTGCCTAATGCTTAGCGTTGTTGCGTTACCAAAAATACTTCGGGTCATACGAGCTACGTACGTAGAAATATATCAAAATTGGAGATGGTATATATAGATTGATCAACCTCTACCAATGTGAATGGGTAGTAAAGATGTGATTTTGTTGGAAAACTTGACATACTAAAATTGACATATTAAAATTGATAAGAGTAAAAATTCCTATACCATTTGAGCGAAATTTTATACGTACATTTTTCATACTGACCAAACCAAAATTAAACGACGGGAGAGAATGACCTATTGAAAATGGCGGGTTAGATGGTAAGAAGAAAGGCAGGAAATGAATGAGGGGATTATTACAATTGTAACCTCGCTCCCTTTCCAACTCAAAGGCGATTACAGGATCTTAGTCAGAACTGAAAGAAAGAATGGAGAAAGTGGTAGCGGAGACGGCGGAGCTGCCCAAGACAATCGTGCGGCGCGTGGTGAAGGACAAGCTTTCCCAGTGCTCCAAAGCCGACGCCGACCTCAACGTCCACAAAGAAGCTCTCACCGCCTTCTCCGAGAGCGCCCGCATCTTCATCCACTACCTCTCCGCCACGTATGCTTCTCTCTCTCTCTCTCTCTCTCTCCCTTCTTCGATTTCAATTCTCTCTCTAGAATCATCTTGATTGTTCGATTCGGATGCTCTGCAGAGCCAACGACATCTGCAGGGGATCCAAGAGGCAGACGATCAACGCCGACGACGTCTTCAAAGCGCTCGAGGACATCGAGTTCCCCGAGTTCGTTGACCCTCTCAAGGCCTCTCTCGAAGGTACTGGTTTCCGATTCCGAGTTTTCGGGTGCCACGCAAGGTGTTCGATGAAATGTTCCACTGAAAATGTTGGATATATTGTGTGGTGTTTTTGTTATTATTTATTTTTCTCGATGTATGAGAGAATTGGGTTTTGTTGTTTGCGATTGCAGAGCTGAGGGAGAAGAATGCTGGGAAGAAGGCGGGGACATCAAAGGCAAAGGAAGCGAAAACAAAGGAAGTGAAGAAGAAGAGGAGGAAATTGGAAGAGCCACCACCTAAGCAAGAGGAAGAGGAAGAAAACCAAGATAAGGATGGAGGCGATGGCACTAGTGAAAGCTCAAGCGAAGAATGAACCATTTCTGCTAGTTTTGTATCCATCAAGTTCTAGTTCGGATTCGAATCCAAGTCCAAGTTTGTTAGAATGATTTACTTGTTTGATGTGCAACTGCAATTTGGCCTCTCATTTGCACCATGCTTCATGTTAAGTTTCTTACATTGCATAGCCTAATCTGTTGCTCAAGTTTGTAATACCTTGTAATGGTGATTTCTAGGAACAACTGCCCACCTAACCATGGGTTTTGCATCAGCAAAACACTCTGCTCATCTCCATTGACATGTGTTTTACTGTTTTACGCCACGCAATGCCTCACAAGCACTGGTATAGGCATGTGCATAACGTACTGTTATTCGTCACAAATGGAAGATGATCACCCATAATACACAATGCAGCACAACAATTGTTTTTTTTATTTTTTTATTTATAAAAAAGATTACAACAAAAACCCTCGCGCTAGAGAGATCAAGTTGGAAGAGAGTACATCCAGACAGATTGGTTAGCCAGTGTATGCCCTAGAGAGGCTAAACTATCGGCTAAGAAATTGGCTTCGCGCCAAACATGATGAAAAGAGATTGAACTAAACCGTCAGGCAAGAACCCGGATGTATTGAATAATACTTTTGATACGCCAAGGGGTGGCAGTATGACCATTCAAAGCATGAATAAGCAACTACGAATCTCCTTCCACCATAATAGATTGAGCAGTGTTGGGATAACAAAAGAAGGCCATCACGAAGAGCCACAGCTTCTGCTACCAGGATATCCATATGACCAAGTTTTTTACTCATGGCAAAAATAGGATTTCCAGACTCATTCCGAACTACAAATCCAGCAGCAGCAAGAGCCGGGGGATGAACGGAACCATCAAAGTTTGCCTCGAGTATGTTGGGAGGCGGGGGGATAATGCAGCACAAAAATTGTTACTCCACATTACTTGTGGAAGAATGGCATGATGCTATTTTTCTATACAACCAAACTGCCAAATTCATTATGCCTAGCATGCACTTTTTTGTTCTTCGCCATACTTGCAAGATGAAGAATAGATAAAGATAATGAATCAATTTTGACCAACAACAATATTTATGCAACTAACAAATATTATATATCTGTTGCCGAATGAAGAATAATGAAGAATCAGAATCCTAAACAGACTTCCATACATAATCATGCAGTTACAACTTCATGACCATTATAAACTGGACTAATAGAGTATACAAGAGAATGCAAGCCTTCCCAACTTGCAACAATTACTAGAACAATCAATATGGGTGATATCTGCGCCCATGTCCAGCATCATTGTGGTGTCTTCCCTTATTTGAACTACCACTACTCTTGCTACCGCTCCCACCACCACCCCGACCACTATTTCGCGGATGTGGATGCGACACGTGTGGGTGTGGGTGTGGGTGTGGGTGTTGGTATGGCTGAGGCCCTGGTTGTTGCCTGCAAAGAGGACAATCAAATACTCTAATTACTAAACGCGTTAGAACTAGTGTAAAATAAAGCTCCTAATATACATCAACCAGATCCTGAATTATCATTGAGAATTAGGACATGATCACATCTCCAATAAAACTTCCTTTGGAACAATTAGGCCCGCCATCTAGAGAACTGATGCATAGGGTATGGAAATTGTTGTCGTGCTTTAATAAAGATGTTAATTTGTAAAGCAATTCTGGTAACGATTTTTGTTCAAATGATCCTGACATGTTTACAAGAAAAACAAACCATGACCAACTTGTAATAATGAAAATATTAAAGACTTCTTATGCTCTTACTTATAAGCTCCAGCAGGAAAACTACCCAACCAAATAAAACAGCAAGCTAGTTTTCTATTGTCAACTTCTTGTCACATCAAGCCTGAAAGAAACTATTACTTGAAACTAGAGATCAGAAGTATAAGACTCTCCAGCTATATTATTTGATTTACTCTGTTACTTATTCGTACGGCAGACATAGAATGAAAAATGTAATGTCATATACATAAGCAACTAAAGCTACTTGGCTAAAAGGTGTACTGTGCTTACAAAACATATCCGATCCGTCCATCAGGCAGAAGCATTGGCATCATTGCCATGCCAGGAGGAGCCGGTCCTGGTCCAGGCATCAATGGCTGCAATCAGGTTAAGGCAGAATCTTAGAAACAATGAACTAAAATCTGTCCCAGATAAGTTAGATCCAGTTGCTCTTTGCATGTCATATGCTCTGAACAAAGAATGCCGAATCATATAAGTATCTATTAAAGATCTACGACATGTGCATGGAGCGAAGATCCCATACCATAATACTTGTTTCAAAAATATAAAATAATAACAAACAACCAATAAGCAAGTGAAGCTTAAACATTTATACACATGAAAGATGCTTTATTCAAGAATCAAGATGTTATTTAACGAGATGGACGTGTAAATAGGATAACACTTTTCTGGGAACAGGACCTTGCAATGAGAGAGTTACTCATTTGTTACTATATACTAGTAATCAAGGATTATACTGATGTGTGATCCATTTAATAGAAAACGCATAAAAGGCTTATTAGTTATTACTAAGTATCAGGATTAGTATTCCAGTAGATATTGATATTAAGACTGATGCTTACATTTTGGTTAGGAATAACTTTAGAATGCTCATAACCTTGGAACTTTTGAAATGTCTACTAGAGTTTGTTGTTTCCAACGCTGGAAAAAAATATTTACGATGACTTCTAAGTAATTGGGTTTATTGTTTCAAAATTGGATTGGTCATGGTTAAGAGGAGTTGAACTTTGACAACTTCTTTATCGCTCTTGATCCACACATCACACAGAGACATACAAATCTCTCAATGCCCTCAGTCCCTTTTACTTTGTGTGCTGGTTTAAAATTCCCTTATATTTCGTGTCCAGTTAAACCAGAAAGAAATGAACACAAAATTTTGAACATCAAAATCAAAGCGTACACATCCAATTATCCCAACATTAAAAACTGCACAAGGAGTGGGATAGAAATAGCAGTTGATGCCTAACCCCCAGTCGGCTTTCTCCCGTTGTTCCTGTTCTCTTAGAAATATTTCCCTTTCTGTTAGTTGGAATCACAAAAATTGACCTAGAATGCCTAACCCCCAGTCAGCTTTCTCCAGTTGTTCCTGTTCTCTTAGAATAATTCCCTTTCTGTTTGTTGGAATCAACAAAAATTGACCTAGAATTTAAATAGTTTATTTTCCTAGCGACAATGTTATTAGAATTATGAAAAAATGACCACATGTTTATAATGTCTTTGGCCAAGATGATGAAATACTCATGTGGCTCGACGTTTCATGATATGCACTATATTGTCTACCATCCAAGAAAAATAGTATTTGTATAGCCGACTTAAACTGCTAGGAAAGTTCCAAAACTGACACAACAGAAACAGGGATAAAAAATCTAACGAATCAGAAATGATAGTTATCAGGCCACAGTGAAAACCCATTTGCGTTATAATAATATCCATTATTGTTAAATTATGAAATTCCATGAGCAATTTATGTGAAACTTACATTTTAGTGGACTTAATTGAGAATAACAAAAAAAATAAAAATCAGCACAGGTCGGCAGATATCTCACCTGTGCAAAACCTGCAGCACCATATCCTGCACCAAGAGCCCCATAGGCACCCCCAGGCACACCATAAACAGCATGTGGTGGATAACTAGCAATCAACCCTGACCTCTGGGAATTCGATCCACCAGACTTTTGATCTGCCTGTGGCCTTGCAAGAGAGCACTCCAACAGCTGACCTGCAAATAATTAGCCCATCCAGAGTTTATAAGCTTCTTTAAACGTCATCATTGAGAAGAAAAATGGAGAACATAAATAAATCAATACACTCAAGACATTATAGAATTTATTACCATCGAGTTCATAATTTTCAGTGTTCTTCAATGCTTTCATAGCACTTGACCTCTCGGAAAAATGTACAAAACCAATTCTATTCCTCTCCTGTCCGGATTTTGAAGCTGGCAGAACCACTTTCGTGATTTTCCCGTGGTGTTCAAAAAGCTTCTTTAACTGTTCTTGGGTCACAGTTTTGGGCAAATTCTTCACATAAACTGCCTTCACCTGTATTTTAATTTATTTTATCAGAACAAAACCTCCATTGGGTAAAAGACAAAGCATAGAACAACAGAGGACAAGGATCCCACTGCAAAGCAAGGGACAAACAATAACAAGGCAACAACTTCACCAGTCAGAGACCAAGTACATAATAGAAGGTTGCAAAATAGGACATGAGAACTTCAAGCTTCTAAACGATTATCTTGTCGATTGAAATTCTCATGTCCTATTTGTTTATTTAATTTTTGAGAAACACAACTTTCATTCAGTAAGAACAAAGCATACCACAACAGAGGACAACGATCCCAGTCATCCCACTGAAGGAAAGGTACAAACAAAAACAAAGCAATAATATTTCACCAGTGACAGACCAAGTACATAACAGAAGATTACAAAATACAATACACGAACTTCAAGCTTCCAGATGATTATCTTCTAGATTGAAGTTTTGGGTCCAAAGATACAGTTGGTCACCCACCAAGTTGTGAGATAACTATTAAGTATTAACAATACAGGATTCTACCGAAACAAAAAAAAGCATATGAAATGGGAATGGACAAGATACAGCAAGAGGGAAGGAAACAAAACAAGATGGAAAAAATTTACATCAAGCATAGACCAAACAAACAAGAATCAATGGTGTGCAATTATTTAGGTAAGGGCATAAGGCCTAAGATACAATTAGAGAAGTTCTTTACAGAAGCTAGGGTGTCCCATGTCCTACTATGTTTTGTCAAAACCAGATCACAAATTGTCTTTATAAACCCTACAGAACTCCTGTGTTGGTACCCTGATAGGAAGAATTATGAACTTTTGTCTTTATCTCAAGAAGGCAAAAAACAAAACAAAATTGCAGTTTACTTGGTCACCCACCAAGTCTAAAGATTGACATTTCCTTTAATTATTAATACTCCAGCTAGAGTTGAATCCTCAACCATCAGATGTGAAAGCAAAAGGGTAAAAAGGAGAAAAATAATAGTAACTACATGACACCTGTGAAGCAGCAGAAGACTCGGCATTTTTAGGATCAGCCCAGCTCACTGTTGGAGCATTAGTATCCAGCATAAATTTTGAGTCCATCATTTTCTGCCTTGAATAGTCAGCACATGCATGGTTATAGTAGTCAATGAAAGCAAAGCCCCGGTTATTGCTTGTGTTCTTCATATCCTGTGACAAGAATTGAATAATTAATGAATAGAAGAAGCCAAGAATCAAGAAGAACAGGCGTGATCACTGACAAAAGAATGTAGTAGCCTCAGTTTGGTTATAAAAGAAGTACCATCTTTGGCATTTGAAACCCAGAACTAATCCCATAGGCCTAACTCCAAAACTAAGACCTTTTGGGTCCCAAATAAGTCTCCAAGATAGTTCAATGCACAATAATAAAGAAATCCAGAGTCAAAACTAAGGCTTCCTAAATTATTTATGTATTTGTTTCTCTTTATAATGAGAAAATAACTTTTATTGCTTTTCTTATTATCTACCAACTCTATTAATACGTATTTTGGAGTTTTTCTATTCGAGGACTATAATAGCTGTATTTGAAGCCTATGAATACCGCTATCTCTAGTAAGGAAACCCCAATCTGGAATATCACCAAAATTTAGTGTCTTAAAGCCTTAATATCTTTTCTAGCTTTTACTCTCCTCTATCCTTTCTCTAGATTACAAAGTCAAAATCACCTATTCTACAAACCTAATCCATTTCCTAACATATATGTTATTCTAGGCCCACTATATTCCTAGGCAACACTCACCATCACACCGTTACCAGATAAGTTCAACAGGCTGAGAAAAAGGGATAGGCTACCAAACACATAACTTGCTAAAAGAATCCAACCACAATGAGCACCCATATCGTACTAACCTTGACCAGTTCTACACCGGTGACTCCAGGACCAACCTTCATCACAGCCTTCCTCAGATCTTCTTCTCCCCAACTCCTTGGAACGTTACCAATGAACAACCGGTGCTTTGCTTTAGATGTTGAACATTTTATTCTTTTGCCCTGAGAGAGAGAGAGAGAGAGAGAGAGAGAGAGAGTCAACACAAAATCACAGCAGCATATTAACAATAAATAGCAAGAAGAAATCCGAAAAAGTACGGATATAAAAGCATTTTTGTATCTCAAGAGTGTTGGATTTATTGTAAAATAAAGGTGAAGGAATCTATTAAACGACTTCCCCTGAGCTATCTGCTTATGTAAGGGGAGAGTATGCTACCTTAAATTCAGTATTATTCAATTCATCAATAGCAGTAGAAGCCATCTCCATGTTTCTGAATGTCACAAATGCAAAGCCCTTACTGTCACCTAAATCTTTTCCCTTCATAATCCGTACCTGTTGTAAAAAAGCAGAGGCAGTATAAGAATTTGTTTTTATAACAACATAAAAACAGTACTTTATAAAGAGCAATTAAATCAACCTGTGTAACTTCTCCTACAGCTTCACAAAAGACCTTTAAGTCATCCTGAGTAGCATCATGAGGAATGCCACCAATGTAAACTTCAGAACCATGTGGAGGAAGGGCAAGAAGTTCAGCATGTTTTTTCTTCTCCTCTTCACTGCTCACTGAGTTCTTGACATCAATTTCAGTGGCAGTATTAGCATTATTAGCATCTTCATCATCCACCTCTTCTTCAACTTCCTCCTCCTCTTCTTCTTCCTCCTCCTCCTCTTCTTCCTCTTCTTCTTCAACCTCTTCTATTTCTTCTACTTCTTCTTCTTCCTCAACTTCCTCATACTCGACCTCTTCATCCATTGCCTCATCAGGATCATTGTCTTCATCAATACCAACCTTCTCATCGGATGCTATTGACTTTTCTGGTGCAACTGATGAAGCATTTGTCTGTTCCCTTGGCATCTTACTGATCTAATAAAATAGGCTTGCAAGGCAACTGTGAAGAAGACACAGAAGCCAGAAGAGTTCATGGGAAGAAGTAAACACATATTGAAAGGAGGAAACAAAATGAATGGCCAAAAGGAGCTGCCAAGTATGACTCTCATCTGAACAGGGTTCATGAGGTCAGAATCAAAAGGGTTTTCAAGTTGAAAGACATTTATCAGGGAACTAGACAACTTGAGAAAGGAAATAGAGTTTTCTGACTGATTACTGAATGATTTATCAAAAGGATAATGAAAGCGGTCCAATTAATCAAAAATTAACTTTTTTTTGAAGCCACAACAAGACTGCAGTCCAAGCAAACAAAAAATATTGGCTAGTTTAACCATCTCCAAAGAGATATTTCCACAGTGCAATAACAACAATAGGTATGAACTGCTTACAAGGATCTAGGGGGGAATTGTTATAGATAATGGACTCCATATGGAGACATATAATGCTTCACTGGTATGCAACTCGATGTGACAGAGGGACAACAAACTAGTGCCTGAGAATCTATAGAACACTCAGATATGAATGGAATGAGACCATTGAAACAAAAAAGGAGAACAAAGCCACAACATAGTCCAATTTGACAAAGAAATACCAGTTCCCACACAAATGTACCTTCCTGCAATAAATGATACATAACAACTGAGATAGGAGTGAACTTTACAGCTACAATTTTAATGCACAATCATAATTCACTGTGCAGTAATACATCATCTCCGGTCCTTCCCATCCTTTACAGAAAGAGAGAACTTGGACTGGTGACATTTCAAAAAACACATGATATTACATAAAAAGAGGCGTTTTTTTTTCTTTCTTTTTTTTTTTTCACTTTTGGTGCCGAATTTTTAACTTTTCCTGAAGTTCAATACCACAACACTAAGTTTTCCCTATCCGTATAATCAATTTTGTGTCTTCATAGAATGGGTAAGAGAAAGCCAGAAGCCATTATACGATAAAAATTCAAATCAGAATCACCACTGGATCTAAAAATGGTAAACCGAGAAAGATGTTTGATTTTGTTAACCATTTTGTTCTTGTTGTGCGTTACAAAGTTAATTTTGTCTTTTCAAGCAAATCTAACACAATTTAGAGTTCAATACTGAATGCATTGAATGACACGTATTACCTATAAATTCTATTAATTCAAAGTGGATTCAACCATATTTGGCCACATAGGTCCTATCGACAATAGAATCAATCAAAGTAGGCGAAACTACATGAAAAACAGCTTACAGGAGTACAATAACAACTTAAAGGTAGAAAATAGGTAACAGGCTAATGTACGAAAACTAAATAAAACTACTGGAAAAACCCATGTGCCAACTCTAGGGGTATAATACATCCTCTTTTCTCATAAACACTTTTCCAACTTCCTCTCAAATGCTACTCTAAAGCCCCCAATTACCAACTTGAACTGCAAAACTTTCACCTGGATCATTGAATCCATCCAAAATGGAATATCCTAGTATAGCGGAACTAAATTTAATCCTATTCACCATTATTATAAAGTTTATGCATGTAAATAATCAGTTTTTTTTTTTTTTTTTCGTTTTCAAACTTTAGAAGCACAGAAAGCTCAAATCAGTAACAAACCCAGTACGAAAACGTGAATGAACTCAAGAAAGTTTGAAACTTTCGAAATCCCAACTCAGATATAAACGAATTTCACCACACCCAGCCACATTACCCAACCATAAACAAGCACAGACATTCAAGAAACACGTAGGTGCTACATGAACAGACGAGTAAAACATGAGAAGGAAATAGAGTGAGAAAAAGTACCCAGAAATCCTTGGAGATTTGAGTTTTCTGTCTGAAACAAGGAAATTGGAGGAGGTTGAATCCGAAGTTGGGTAGAGGCCAAATGGGTCTGAGAGGGATTCTTGAAACTAAGTAAGAGGGAAGAGTCACTCACAGGTGGAGCAAAGGAAAAGATTCGCTCTCATTTAACAAATGGAGGCTTCCCCTAATTAATACAGGTCCAGCTTTATACCGGTCAAAAAAATTGTTTTCTGATAAATATAATCAGAAAAGACATAGATAATAAAAGAACAGAGAATCATCATTTTATTCATTAATAAGAGTTATTTATATAGGGAATTACAAAATACCAATATGGTAATGATAAGGAATACATAGTCCTATTCTAACTACATATCTTGATGGCATAAGGTCAAGGCACACATATGGAATATCCTATAACACTCTCCATTGTGCTGCGTGCCGATATGCCGGTGGTGCTGATATGTCATCTCGTTAAAAACCTCGTCAGGTAACAAAAATCTTGTGGGAGAAAAACTAAACCTTGATCGTAGAAGAAAAAGAGTATGACACACCCTTCATATTTGATAATGACATGTATGTATGTGCTAGACTCCCCCTGAAGTTCGCACATCCTCCTAATCTTTACATCAATCATAGGGTTTTTCCTGATTTTTACTAATCACAGAAGTTTCAATAACTTAGCATGTCAATACTCTTTAACATGTCTTCAAATGTGGCATTGGGCAATGATTAACTAGATCATGCTATATTGTCCTTAAACATGGCATTGGGCAATGATTAACGTCGTATAGTCCTCAAACATGATCTTTTACACTTAGATCTAGAGGAGAAGGCCGCTTGTGAACTCAAAACATAAGTTCGTGCAGGAAATCAGATTTCCGCGCAGCATGATCTTCAGTTACTAGAACAGCCGTAACTTCCTCTAGGAAATATGTATGAACGAACTGTAAACGGTTTTGGAAACTAGACTTATTTAGATTTCCAACCGTATATTACACACGTTCTGGTTTGTTAGGAGCTGTTCACAAAGTCCCGTCAAAGTTGACTATTTTGGCAAAATTAGATTCTTGGACAGATCCGTCCTACTTTACAAAAATGGCTATAACTCACTCAATATGATAGGTATGATCAAATGGTTGGTGTCCCTGGAAAGTAGACACATAGACCTTTCCAATGGTACCAATTTCACCATTTTCCAGTGAGTAAGATTTCCTATAGGTCCCGTGGAATTTGACCTACGAAACTTGGCAGATTCTGATTTCGCTTTTGATGTGTCTTTCTTATGTAAGCATAGAATAAGGCTCAACCTTTCATACCATTAAGTATTGAAAAAGGAGTTACTGCCATTACATTGGCGTTGCGTGGGCGCATAGCTACACTTAGCTTTACAACTTTTCATAGCGAATGAGATGTCAAGTCTTTCGTATTGTGTTGAGTATAATTATGTGTCTTATTGTACTTAGATGAGAACTCCATCTCTTAACACATATTTGTCATATTTCTTTAGACAAAACATATTTCTTTAGATAAAACAACAGATCTCTCTTTAGAGCAAAGACTTTGACTAATCATGGGAGTATATGTAGGTCTCACTAGTTATAGATCACCTAAGCCGATTGATGGAAAATCATCTTCAATGCAGTCATCGAGTGCCTTATCGAGACCGTGTTTTCCCAAGATCTTTTTCATTCCAACTTCGGATGTTGATACATATTGGCATCTCTTGATCCATCAAGAGTCCATGTAAATCTGGAATGAACACGCAAAGGCATAATTCACCATATCCCTTTGAAATCAAGTATAGTCCATGTGCGTTTCAATACCTTTAGCAAACGTGTGCTCTTGTGGTTTGGAGCCACTTGATTCGGATGAATGAAGTCTGTTTAAGACCTTCATGTATATCTTTGATCCCATGGAGATGTTATTATGACCACATTCATAGGCTGCATGTTCAGTTATTCAGAAACTACCAAACTGACAAAGTAGTGGAGTGCAATGACATCCATTACGAGAGCATATCTCATCGTACTCGATCTCAGTTCGTGTTAGTGAGAGACCTTGCGCCATAAGGTGAGTCTAAGTTCTTGTTCTCACTACGTTATCTAACAAAGACATAGTTGATTGGGTTTAGCTTGCTAATGGATTTCCTGCAAGTATATAGGGTAGATGTAGTATAGTGAATGAAAGAAAAAGGGTTGTCGTTCCCACGAGTTTAATTCAAATTATGAAATACCTAAACTAACTGCACTAAAACACGTAAAACAAGAAACACAAATCGACAAAGACGAACACAATGACTCAAACTAAATTGTATTTACGATTTTTAGGGTTTTTGAATAGGGTTTTAAGATGATGAAAAATAACTTGCAAACAGAAAATAAGAAAAAATAATTGAATTTGAGAGGAGTAAAAATATGATGGTGATGAGTCTAGGGTGTCGGAATCAACCACTAACAATCCTATTCATGTTTTGATGCAACTAACAGACTCTTTCGTTTCTCTAGATGACAATTCCCGTATCTAAGTCCAGGCACGGCACTTAGACCATAGTTTTCCTTAAGTGTATGATTCTCTCTAGGTACGGCAGAGGTCGTATATCCTAGCATGCAGTCTATACAGTTACGGCATAAATTTAACATGTAAGACTCATTACGTTCTAGAAAACAAGAGAATCATGCAAACCATTACTTCAGTTACGACAATAATGTAATTCACTACTCTTAATCACAAGAAGCTAATATGAATTATATTGCAGGTGCGCCTCAAATTCATCTTCTAATTACTAGATGCAAAGCCCTAAGGTGATCAATCAAAGAACTCAAACATATAGCATCGATTAAAATAGCGATTAAGAATTCATCACAAAGAAACTATAAATCTATTAATCAAGCATCAAAAACATAAATAATCATGCTAGGACATCATCCTAACCCTAGAAAAGGCTTAACAGAAGAACATAACTAAATAAAACATAAAATAGATGGAAAGGGGATGAAGGAAGGGTGGATGGATGGATGGATGGTCTCTGCTCCTTTAGGCGTCTACAACGTGCTTCCGAGACTTCCCTCAATGTGAAATTCGTGATCCCTTAAATAGAGAAGTTTTCTACTCATCTTTAACTTCAATTTTCCTTGTAAGACTTGGATTCAGACTCCTTTCTTGATATGGAATGGGAAAACCTTGAGATATCTCTTGTAGAACTAGGAATACAAATACTCCTTGAATCCTCATCTGCATTATTGTTCTTGAAGCTTTAGGGTTGATGATCTTATGCCATGGAACTTGAGTTCTCCACAAATGCTTGCAATTTCCCGAGCAAATTTGCTGATCTGACCTATCTTCATTCAAACGATCATAACTCGGTCTAGAAGTATCGAAATCGAGATCCGTAAACTTCTACAGAAAGTAGACTTACGTAGCTTTCCAATGATGTAAGGCTCATAGTCTGATTCGATCCGAGTAATTCCCAGTAATTCGGCGAAGTTAGCTATTATGCATAGGCAGATACTGACACGTGGGATTGCAATCGCCTTTCAATCCTTATTTGCTCATTTTAGCGCATTTTCTTCTCTTTACGACACAAAACTACAAAAGCACTAAATTAACGTAAATAAGTCATAAAGAAGAGAACTAAACACAAATCTCAAGCATAAGAGGCTTAGAAATATAGGATAATATGAGCACATCACTTGCGGTGTCGGCATCACCTACCCAAGGACCTATCTCTTTGTTAATGCTGGATCGCATCTTTCCATTAGGCCAATCAACTAAGTTGATATCCATCAACGAAGAGTGGTTCGATAGTAGACTCATTATCCCACGTCCTCATGTATACTAGTGTAATACTTGTAGAGATCTCTATATGGATTAGATTTGACATTGAGGCGTCTCCCAACGATAATCACAATTCAGACTTCATGAGACGGATTTGAGTATCACTGATCAATGGATCAGGTTGTGCTAAACTTGCTTTCTTCCTAGTGCGAGAGAGTATCGAACCTAAGGGTCTCCCTCCTTTTGGGGAGCCACACGACCTTGTGACACCAATTTTGCCACTATATGGCGTCACTATTTCACCATCGATAGTGATGGTGCCAAGACCAACTTCTTTTGGTCGCGCCATGTCCTCTTGATAGGACATCAATCCTTGTAGACATATTTGCAGCATGTGATCTCGTCACTTTAACACTTTGAGCACTTGGGATCAAGATGAGACTTAGTGGGAACAATTCACGTCATTCCACTTGAACATTTGTGTTTTTATCTCCCCCTAATGGTGGGAATATTGTCTCATTAAAGTGACAATCCGCAACTTAGCGGTAAATAAGATCGCCTGACAAGGTTTCTACATAAGCGGATTATAGGTGGAGGTTCATATCCAACCTAAACTTATTTATCTCAAATGACCTATCATTGTGCGCAGTGACATTGCGGTTTGGCACCTAGAAATAACATCTAGCCGAGCTCAAAGATTGGAGATCCGTTTCAATCCTGTTTGAGCTCAAGGATTGCAATATCGTCTTAATCCTGGTACACAGTCACAAGCTGTAGTACAACAATATTCAATGATGGTGGGTCGTAGATAAATAGTAAAACTGCATGCAAATATTGCATAGCCCCAAGACGCAATAGAAAGATTGGTGCACATCAATAATGTTCGAGCGACAAGCTAAAGTTGTTTGGTCGTAGCCTCGGTGAGACCGTATTGCGTGTGAACATGGGGTACATGATACTTCAACTTATATCCCAATAAACTTTTTTAAAGAATGGGTAGTGAGCCCGTAGAAGTATAAGCAGCATAAGCAGTAGATAATAGTGTAACACGTGACCAGTGTGTTAACACTTCAACCAACACCATAAAGCATAAAAGGTGTTCGCAAGTTGGTTGTGTCTATCTACATAGTTTGATATAAGAATGGAATGTTCACTTTTGTGTCATTTAGCGTAGGAGGGTTTCACTCCTAATTTCGCTAAAGAATAGGCTTTCAAAATGAGCAAAGAGCATTGTATGGGCCAATGAGACATCGAGGAAAGGCCAGTGCACCTCAATTGCTTGAGGAATTGACCGGACGGCCTCCAGACAGTTGGAGCCGTGTTCGGGTGACGTCAATGTCCTCGGGTGCCGCCATTTACAACCATGGCGTCACCATTATGCTTCATGATGAGATCCCGAATGTCTTCGTTTTGAGTGGAAGAATAGATGTCCATGAGAATTTCTCAAAATTTGGACCATTATATCTCTTCTAGGATGACTTGAATTGGTCAAAACCAAAGCCTATATGAGTCAGTGTCCCAAATATCATGTTTGGCGACAACATGAGATTCGATACTCGAATCGTAGTGACATGCAGTCCACTAAATTGACTCATGAACTTCTCCAAGATGCGCTTCAGTCCGCATTCATGAGAAGGTATACACAAAATAATTTTTGTTCATTCTCATAATGTGTTTTCAAAGAAAACTATTAGCGTGAATGTCTTTAAAGCTCAACATGGTTCGGTTGTCTCTCAATGCATAGAGGGCATCTGTAACGTTGATCATGGTGCCATGAGGCATCAAGATGCAAGCTAAACTGCGTCCCTGAATGACCGGTATGATTCAATCATTCTAGTCACAGAAGATTTACAAGGCATAAAATCTAGATATAGTTGCCGGTTTCTTAGAATGTTGTGGGTAGTTCCATTATCTGCGAGGCACTCAATGTCTCTATGAGACATATCTATAAAAAGAGTAGATAGGCGAGTAAATAGTTTCACTTGAACTATTTAGAAGGATTGAAAGAAGCTACAAAAAACTGCAATCCCGAGAGTGCATAAAAATTTCCGCGCAGAATGACCTTTGTGCACTAAAACAGCCATAACTTTTTCATTAAAATAGATATGGACGAACCGCAAACATTTCTGAAAACTAGACTCGTAGAGCTTTCCAATGACAGAAAGTTCACTGTCTGTTTCATCAGGAGCTGTTCACAAAGCTCAAACGAAGTTGACTGTCCAGAAGGGACATATTGCTGTTTTTCGCAGATTTGGCATTGGCAAAGCGTTGAAGCTTGCGGATGGCATGTGGGCATAAGCCGAAGCCAAAATGACGTGTATATGATTAAAATCAAGTCCTTTTGGTCTTTCCAAGGTCGTAAACTCTATGACTAGTTAGTGAAAACTAACTCAGAGGACCTAGAGGATTCGATCATGATGATAATTTTTCGGTTTTGATAAGTCTTCAACGTCTTTTACAAGACGGAAATTGGTTTAATAGCGTATGGGGATCCAAAATCAAAAGCTTTCAGTAACTCCAAGTCAGTATGACCAGACATGTCCGTGGAGGGTCGATAGTGCCAGGCACACTTGAAACCACTATCTCCTTAATTTCAGACAATTCTAAGACATCACACTGAGCTTGGATGAGCCTAGTTGAACATTTGATGATGGAAAATCCGCTATAGGGTAGAAGACTTAACCACAAAACACGTGGGTGATCCTCCTTGAGGATGTGGTGCCGTGAGTCACCTTCAAAGGAAGGGACCAAAATCGGCATAATATGCCATGTTTCTAAGGACGATGTAAGTGTACATCTTGATTGTAAATCAATATGAACCATAAGAGGAGAATAGTTTCATAATTTTGAAAAATTCTCAAGGCATTCATTATTGCTAATGTGAGTACATCAAGGTCTCAAATAGACAAAAGACGTCGATACGACTCCTTATTACGTATAGCTTGGAAAGAAAATCAGAGTCTAGCCGATGACATCAAAGTAAAGGGCATCTAGAGCTCGATTCGAATATTTGAAATTCGCGATCATAAGGATGATGTTATTGTCCTCATATTGATTTTTCGTACCTTTTTGTATGCATTCATGATTTGAGGATGAGCTCAACAACTCCTTAACCAGTGATCTGGAGATCCACACGGTTGCATTGCTCGGAGCTGGCATGAGTAGTTTTGACAAATTGGTGTCTAGATCGGGAGTGTCGTCATTATGCGACACCTCCTCCTCTTTTCTAGACTTCGGCACGGCTTCTTTACCATTGTCGTGACCCACATTGCCTTTACCACACTAGGGGTTAATCCCACATGCATAGGCTAATACGTTTATCTCATTAGCATTTATGCAATTTCGCTAAAGATTATGGATAAAGATACCACAGAATATCATCGACGATATGTAGTCAAATAAGGTGGTAAGCAATCCACTTGACTTAATAACTCAACAAGTTGAGTTAGATGGACGTTTCAAGAAACGCTCCATAAGTGCATTTCACAGTACTTTGTGGTCATTACTTTTTGCACAGATTGCCGTTGAAGGCTGTTGTCGATGTGGAGCCTCAAAACTTTGAAAGCGTGAGATGTGAAATCTTGGCATCTAAGGTTGTTAGCCTCGGGGTCAAAATATGTGGTTTAATTCTTTCTAATGAAAGACTCCACATGTCAAGACCCACCCCGAATTTCACCCTGAAACCCGAGGTAAGTCCTGCGGGGACCACCTCCAAGGAAAATTTACCGAAAGACTCGGCAAACCTCCCTTGAAAATTGACAACCCTAACCCGGAAAAATATATAGAACACCCTCTTAACCAAAATATTAATCTTCACTTTAATCCAAATAACTGAATAAAATAATACACAATTATTTTTCCGAAAGTTTTCAGAGCTACTACAAGAAAGACAACGGAAGCTGAAGAAAATCCTAGTGGGTTAAACAGATAACCTACTGGCGAATAGTAGTGGAAATGTGGGAGACTATGCCTCGTCGCCTCCTTCTAGACCCCACCCGAACTCTGCAGACTGGGTAATTAAAAACGAAGGAAAAGCCCAGGGAAAAATATTTAATCACGTCAGGGTGAGTGGACAAAATAATCTCAACAAGCAATAATATTTCCCCAAGAAAAACTTTCATGGACACGACTAGTTCTGGTTAGTCTCCAAATCTTAAACAAATACAGCCTCTCAGGCTAAAATTATATATTTAATATCAGTATGTATTCACACTCGTCTACTCCATGTATGCTATCTATGAATAAGCTTGAAAGTAGATAGTCATACTAGGCTACTACGCTCGCGTCTAACGTGCACGTCATCCCATAATGGCATTTTTCCTCAGTATGGGGGAAACGACCGGGTGGTATAAATACGTGTTTACTCCTTGTACGAATTCTATGAATGAATCTAAAAACATAGAATGAACTCGAAAAGTAGAAAGTCGTACAAGGCTACAACGCTTGCGTCTAACGCTCACGTCACCTCATAATGGCATTTTTCCTCATTATGAGGGGAAATCACGTATCGCTAGCTAGCGTTCTCTCATATACATACTATACTCATAAATGTTAATAAATGAGTATAAATACCGAAATTCTCAATTCAGGATAAATTCCAACAAAAGAAATTATTCAACAATAAAACATTATTTAAAAACAAGGTCCACTCACAACTTAGGCCTAAGCCTGACGTCGGTCGGAGGTCTCCTCTGCTAGAGCCTCCTCGCGTCCTGTTCCAAAACATAAATAATTCCTTACATAAATCCCAACGTTCAAAGAAAATAGGCATAATTAAATATGAGTTTCTCGCGCTCAACCATGCCTATCGTCCTAAATCTTAACTTCACTGCCAACCATAAATCTCTATAAATACCGACATCCTCAAAATCACCTTCCAACGTCCTAATCATAAAAATAATCCAATGGCCGGATTTTAACTTATTAATCCGCCAAAAATACCAAACTTTACAAATTCCAAAACCTATCCAAAACTCCTCCAAAAATTCTAAAACTCATTCCATTAAACTCCTCATAATATTCTCCACCAAAAACATTTTCTCGGCGGCGCCGGCGGCCGGTGACCAACTCCGGCGACCTCCGATGCTCACCAAAATTTGACAGCACCTTCCTCTCAACCTCCTCTACAACATTCCTAACTACTACAAACTCCAATTCTAAGCCTAACCCTGTCAATCGAACACAAACACACAATAAAGCCCTAGAATTTCAAATACCGATTTCTCCTTACCTACCTCGAGATGGAGGGAGCCCTTTGGAGGGATTGAAGCACGGGAGGAGGGCTTCCTTTTGAGCCAGGGCTCGCCAGCTATGGCCGCCGGAGGAAGGAGTTCCGGCGAAAAATAGCTTTCGGCAGTCGGGACTTTCGGCGTTGATTCCTCCTTCACGGCGGCGCTAGGGAGGCTGCCACCGGTCTAGAACTGCAGCTGGGTCGGAGACCGATCGTTTGGGACCGGTGCGGCCGGACGGCGGCGGTCGGGTGGTCGGAAAATTCGGCAGGGAGGAGCTCGGGTGCGGGAGCGGAAGAGAAGAGAGAAAAGAGAGAAAAAGAAAAACGGGCTTGGACCCAAAATAAAGGCCCGGTCCAACACCACTTATACCCAAATCAAAATTCAACACCCCAAAATAATACCACAATAAAAATTACCTTTTACTAGCTAAAATTTACCATTTTTACCGTCGTCACATTTCCTTCCTTCGAATAATTCTTTCGAAATATTCGTCCCTCAACACACTTCTAGGGACTTTAGGACTATAAATTCAATGACGAAGACGGTAAAATTCTTATTACCACAATGCTAGTAATTAAGGTAAAATTTAAGAGTCGGGGCGTGACACCACAGATACCAAGCGAAGATTCGCTTTAGGTATCGAGTACGTCAAAACTCAAATGAGAAGAATGTTACGTTGCTCTTGCATACAAAACCAAGCTGTTAAGAGACTCGATAGAGGTCACAAATGATGTTTTTTAATGGTTTGTCTTGCAGATTGATCACACACAATCCGGAAAAGCCTCGAATTGATCAAACATAATTTGAAAAAGGCCTCGGATTGATCAAACACAATCCGGAGAAAGGTCGGGGTTGATCACACATAACCCGGGCAAGGAAACAAGAGTGATCAAACACACATTTAACCCGCGAATAAAATTTCTGGATTTTTACTTGCACGTACAAAATCCCAAGCATAGAACGGGGGTAGGAGAAGGGGGAAAATATTTTATCCCCCCGAGTTATTCAAAAGAAAATAACTGTAATAGTAAACCTTACTTGCTAGTTTGCCAAATAAACAGCGTTTATAAGAGCTGCTTTGTAATTTTCATGCTTAATTCCACGTGCGTACGACGAAGTTGCTCGTGAAATTCCATTCTGATTCGTTGTGCGATAATTGCATGAAAAAATAAAAGCCATATGGTTAGTCATATTCACCATATATATAAACCATAAAACTTTCAAAACATCAAAATTTGAAAGAAAAAGCTGAAAAAATTAAGTCGAATGAAGCCGAAAAAAAAATCGATGGCGGGCAGCAGTCGGAAGATTGGCGGCTGGATATGTTGGACTGCGGCCGGGAAAACTGGCGGCGGCGGCGGTCGGACAAAGGAGCCGAAAAACGCTTTTTAGGGTTTTGGAAAACAAATGGTGGGCTATTAGCTCTAGGGTTAGAACAAAGTACATGATAACGTGATTAAGTATAAACAGTAAAGACAAAGAGATCTAGTAAGAGAATAGAGAATCATCATCTTATTCATTGATAGGAGCCATTTATATAGGGAATTACAAAGTACCAATATGGTAATTGTCACGCCCCGACTCTTAAATTTTACCTTAATTACTAGCATTGTGGTAATAAGAATTTTACCGTCTTCGTCATTGAATTTATAGTCCTAAAGTCCCTAGAGGTGTGTTGAGGGACGAATATTTCGAAAGAATTATTCGAAGGAAGAAAATGTGACGACGGTAAAAATGGTAAATTTTAGCTAGTAAAAGGTAATTTTTATTGGGGTATTATTTTGGGGTGTTGAATTTTTGGAATTTTGGGTTAAATATGGTGTTGGATTGGCTGGGCCGAGCCCAACCCGTTTCTCTTTTTTTTTCTTTCTCTCTTTTCCTCCCGGTTTTCTCTTCCTCGTGCCCTCCCGATTTCTCTTCTCCCTGCCGGATCTTCCGACAGCCGGTCCGCCACCGTCTGGCCACCCCAGACCACCGCACCGGTCCCAAACGATCGGTCTCCAACCCAACTACAGTTCTAGACCGGTGGCAGCCTCCCTAGCGCCGCCGTGAAGGAGGAATCGACGCCGAAAGCCCCGACTGCCGGAAGCTTCTTTTCGCCGGAACTCCTTCCTCCGGCAGCCATATCCGGCGAGCCTTGGCTCAAAAGGAAGCCCTCCTCCCGTGCTTCAATCCCTCCAAAGGGCTCCCTCCATTTCGAGCTAGGTAAGGAGAAATCGGTATTTGAAATTCTAGGGCTTATTGTGTGTTTGTGTTCGATTGACATAGTTAGGCTTAGAATTGGAGTTTGTGGTAGTTAGGAATGTTGTAGAGGAGGTTAAGAGGAAGGTGCTGTCAAATTTTGGTAGCATTTGCAGGTCGCCGGAGTTGGTCGCTGGCCGCCGCTGCCGGTGGAGCCGCCGCCGAGAAAATGTTTTTGGTGGAGAATATTATGAGGAGTTTAATGGAATAAGTTTTAGAATTTTTGGAGGAGTTTTGGATAGGTTTTGGAATTTGTTAAGTTTGGTATTTTTGGCGGATTAATAAGTTAAAATCCGGCCATTGGATTATTTTTATGATTAGGACGTTGGAAGGTGATTTTGAGGATGTCGGTATTTATGGAGATTTATGGTTGGCAGTGAAGTTAAGATTTAGGACGATAGACATGGTTGAGCGCGAGAAGCTCATTTTTAATTATGCCTATTTTCTTTGAACGTTGGGATTTTATTTAAGGAATTATTTATGTATTGGAACAGGACGCGAGGAGGCTCGAGCAGAGGAGACCTCCGACCGACGTCAGGCTTAGGCCTAATTTGTGAGTGGACCTTTGTTTTAAATAATGTTTTATTGTTGAATATTTTCCTTTGTTGGAATTTATCCTGATTTGAGGATTTCAGTGGTTTTACTCATTTTATTTAACGTTTATGAATATAGTATGTATATGAGAGAACGCTAGCTAGCCATACGTGTTCCCCCCTCATAATGAGGAAAAATGCCATTATGAGGTGACGTGAGCGTTAGACGCCAGCATCCTAGCCCTGTACGACTTTCTACTTTCCGAGTTCATTCTATGTTTTTAGATTCATTCATAGAATTCGTACAGGGAGTACACACGTATAAATACCACCCGGTCCCACCCCCATACTGAGGAAAAATGCCACTATGGGGTGACGTGCGCGTTAGACGCGAGCGTCCTAGCCTGGTATGACTATCTACCTTCAAGCTTATTCATAGATAGCATACATGGAGTAGACGGGTGTGAATACATACTGATATAATTATATAATTTAGCCTGAGAGGCTGTATTGTTTAAGATTTAGAGACTAGCCAGAACTAGTCGTGTCCTTGATAGTTTTTCTTGGGGAAATATTATTGCTTGTCGGAATTATTTTGTTCACTCACCCTGACGTGATTAAATATTTTCCCCTGGGCTTTTCCTTCGCTTTTAATTGCCCAGTCTGCAGAGTTCAGGTGGGGTCTAGAAGGAGGCGCCGAGGCATAGTCACCCACATTTCCACTACTGTGCGCCAGTAGGTCATCTGTTTAAACCCACTAGGTTTTTCTTCAGCTTCCGTTGTCTTTCCTGTAGTAGCTCTGAATATTTCGGAAAAATAATTGTGTATTATTTTATTCAGTTATTTGGATTAAAGTGAAGATTAATATTTTGGGTTAAGAGGGTGTTCTATATATTTTTCCGGGTTAGGGTTGTCCATTTTCAAGGGAGGTTTGCCGAGTCCTTCGGTAAATTTTCCTTGGAGGTGGTCCCCGCAGGACTTACCTCGGGTTTCAGGGTGAAATTCGGGGTGGGTCTTGACAGTAATGATAAGGAATACATAGTCCTATTCTAACTACATATCCTGATGGCATAAGGCCAAGACACACATATGAAATACGTAGAATATTTTGTTTTTTATTGGTTTCAAGTAAATAAATTTTTTTTCGCTCTCGAAGATAATTATTTCTCCTAATTTTGTACCACTACTAGTATTGGAAGCCTAGGGTTAAACCGTGAGATTGAAGGCCCTCGTCCGGCGGCTCCCGTGCCGCATAAGACTTATGGCCTTAGCGGAGAACAGTGACTGCAATCGGGCAGAGTAATTTGATGGGTCGTTTTTCAGTCTTTGTAGGTGCAGCATGGCTTGGACCTCGACGAGTTTGTGAATTGAGAGTTAGTGTTGCGCCTTACGATTGTCTTGGTGGTTTTAGTTGAGTATCCTAGTGATGCTGGAACGATGTTGGCTGGCGAGACGATGCTTAAGGAAGCTTTGACGGGCTCAATTTGGATCGATGTTTTTCCAATCTGATTTGAGTACTTTGAATCCATGCAGGAGAAGTGGTTTCGGCTGAAGGACTATCAGCGGGGTAGGTGTGTTCAAGAGGTGGTGGGTTTCGGCGTCCACTAGCGGCGGCTAGGGTTCCAGTAATGTGATGGAGGCATGGTGACTGTGGCGATTTGGAGCTCTGTTTGGGTTTAAGTGCTTTGGGTCGGGTCTTGTTGTAGGCCCAATTTTATTTCTTTTTAGATAGTTTGTTCGTCTAATAATGCTAAACCTTTTGGTGAGTGTAGTGGGTCTTGGCCATGTATCCCTTGTTCATTAGTCAGTACACGGTCTAACCCAATTGCATCAATATTGCTCAGTTAAATTATGTACTATCTTTGTTCAAGGTCTCTAGATGGGTATACTGCTCGGTTAAATTATGTACTATCTTTGTTCAAGATGTAGGAGTCTTTAGGAGTCATTGTGAAATGTGCAGTTGGTGCACTAGTTACCTGAGCAGTGGATGTAAAAGTTGATCTTCAGATTTCTTAGATAAGCGGAGAGCTCTTTGATTTGTATGATCTTTTCTATCAATGGAGTTATCCATTTCCCTCCAAAAAAAAAAATAGAAGTATATCCCATAATGCCCTCTTATAATTGGAATTTTTATTTTGTGTTTTACGATTAAAATTTTAAAATAGGTAAGATACACAATAACTCGCTCTTTGTAGGTCAAAACATAATGAGAGCTATTTTTCATAGCTCTAAAACTAACATGCCACGTAAAAATGCTTTTAATAGCAATCGAACCAACTAACCAAAAATATGACAGGGGTCCAAGTCTTTCAAGCTTTCTTCCAATATTTCAAAAATCACCTTACACAAGGAATCTGAACCTGAAAACTACTCGGATCCCATATTGTGATAGAAAAACCACCAGGGTCCCAAATACAAGCTCAAGAAGAGGTGGGTCCAAAAACAGGAGTCCACAAAGAAGTGGTGGGTCGCAATGCCTTTGCCATCATGCTTTAGGATAGCAATGCCCATGTCATCTTGCTCAAAACTATATCACCACTCAACGCCGACGACAAGGAAGACTAGAAACCTGAGATCGTGAGCCGGCATGAGATACCACATTCGAACACCACTAAATCGATACCATCTCCATATTGCCCGCTCCACCATCCTCACCAAGACGCGGCCAACTTTTGCTCAATCCCCACGACGACCCCACCATATGACTTCACCACAATGAAGATTGTGTGGATATCGCTACAAATCAAGAGAATGAGAAGAAAAAGAAAGGAGGTCGTAGGCTCGTAGCCAATAAAACTCTACTTTAGGAGAGGTATTGGAGACCTTTGACCCATTAGAACCCCACTCCCATCTAAATGGTCAAACATTAGAGGGACTCGAGTGCTTTCATCATATATTATGCATGTGTGCTAGACCATTCTCAACCCAAGAGGTGGCCCAATTCGACATCCCTCGGTCTGACAGTAAGCATTATTTGAGGGAGGTAAAGTTGTTGATTTCATAATTTGGTTCGACAACGAACTTGACTTTTCAACTCATTCCACGTAGGGCATGTTAAAATGTCAAAGAGCCACATATGACTCTGACCTTTCAACGCATTTAAACCTTTAAGGTGCCTAACTTAGCATTCTGAGTCTTCAACCTTGGACTCTCACCAAGTGTCTTGGACAACCACTAAGTATCTTGGATGATCACCAAGTGATTACCTCACTTTCAGGCATTGGCAAGACTAGAGCATATCGTAACCTAACCATTTAGGAAACTAAGTCTAAACGAATCAAGAGCTTTAACTCTCAGGCCAAGATTTCGACATCCGAGGCTTAGAAGCCTCGACCCCTGATTGTCATAGTCATAACCTCCAAGGCTGATCCTTGACCCTCATGTCACTCTTAGACATGCAATGGTCAGCTAGAGTGCTAAGGAGAAACTCACCAACTCTTCCATGTGTCATGCTCCAACATCAAGTATGGGTCTCATGACATATGAATGGTGATTCGAGAGTCAAAACTATTTTGGATGTGCGACACGTATCCTGACACTCCACCAATCTTCCACGTGTCAAGCTCCAACATCAAGCATGTCTATTAGGTATGGCTTTAGTCTGAATCAAGGACAATGGAGCCATAGATATGTGACACGTTCCTTGACCTCCCACTCAATCAAGCACATGCTTGTCAGGCCCATCCCTTGTCAGTCACCCACTTGGTTAGAGCCCATGCCTTCACTTTCCATGTCAGCGAACTCAACCCTATAAATATTAAGCCTTCTCAAGGCTGAAAAGGAGGTCCATTTCTTCTTCTCTTCTCTCCCAATAACCATGCTAAAATGCATAGGAGAGGCTATCATTCCTTCTCCCCCAAAGATTATGCCAAAGTGCATAATCTCCCTCTATCTCTACAACTCCATTTCTTCTTCTCTTCTCTCCCAAAACCATGTCAAAGTGATAAGAGAAGCTATCTCACTTCTCCCCCCCAAAGATTATGCCAGAGTGCATAATCTCTCTCTATCTCTTTCTTTGCTTGCATGCCAAGGATGCATCAGCCTAATGCCAAAGCATCATACATTTCTCATATCTTTATTCATTGTTCAAACACTCTATTGACTTGGGCGTTGGAGAGTGTTTGGCCGGCCTTAGGTTGGTCCTCCGATGACCTTCCTTCTCTTCACTTGTGTAGGTCGTCTTCATGGAGAAAGCTCCTCTCTCATCAAGTGGAGGAAGCTCAACGTCGAGTGTGAATGCTCACTATCAACTGAAGGAAGTCCAAGTGGAGAGTATCGGCATCATCCGACAGATGAGCAAGGACACCACCATCACGTGTAGGAAATCCACAATCCAATGGAGTAAGCTCAACGCTGAGTGGACGAAGTCCAAGAGGAGACTATCAGTTCCACCCAACAAAAGAGTTTGAAGGCTCAACACCGACCGAAGGAAGCTCACCATCAACACCCGAGGCTATACTATCAGTTCTACCCAACAAATGACTGTGAAGGCTTAATATCAACCGAAGGAAGTCCAAGACGAACTATCAGTTCCCCCAACAAAGGAGTGGAGGAAGCTCGCCATCGAGTGGAGGAAGCTCATCATCGTGTGGAGGAAGCTCACCATCGATTGAAGGATGTCAAAGGCTATATGACCACCTCCGCTAAACAACAACAACAATGCTCTAAGACACCTCACTTTAAGAAGAGGATAGCTGATGTCTATGACCAATAATCCAATCTCATTGAAGGAAGTCGGATGCACAAGACCATCCATGTCATTCCTCAAGTCACATGCGGTGAACGGCCAAGACACGATTCTAGACCACCAAGGCATACCTTTAGCAATCTAAAATGGATGATCAAGACTACGCTTGTGGACCAACTAATCAAGGAGGGAGATAGACCTACTACAAGAGAACAACCCCACCACTTTACAAGTTGGATGTCAACGAAACTCTTGTTGACCCGTTGATGCTAAAAATCGGCACCAACAAAAGTATAATTGACAAGTTGCATCGAGGGAATATAATGCTTTCATCATATTATGCATGTGGGATGGATTTGGCATCGCCAGGTCTGAAGTGATTCGCATAGAAACTGTTGTTATCCAGGATTCTATTTATTTTTATCATTCTATGTTTGCTAGCAGGAGTCAAGTTGAACTCTAGTGACAAATTCAGCACCGGTACCTGAACTCTAGTGACAAGGTCAAGTTGATACCCAAATTCTCAATTGTTCAATGTGATATCTGAAGTCTTATTTCGATATCAACGTGATTCTTGTGTGAAAGTTTCGTCAATGTTATGTTAAATTAATGACGTGTCAAGCACATGGCAGTTGCGTGATATTTTAATCAAGGGTAAAATTGTCTTTTCGGTATCTGATATATATATATATATATATATATATATATATATATATATATATATTTTTTTTTTTTAAAGTAAAAAATTCTGGATTCATAAAACCCAGATCGTGACTCTTCTTCTCTCTTCTCTCTTCTCTCTTCTCTTCTTCTTCCTCTCTCAAACCTCCAAGTCTAGTTTCAACATAAAAAACCTCCAAGTCTTGTAATTAGTCTCCAACCTCGAACACAAAGAGCCACAGTAAGAGAACCCATATCAATTTCTTGTGTCTGAGATATTATATGGAGATACTCATCAACTCAAACATGAGGCCAGGGTTCACTTAATAAACATCAAACAAGCTGTATATGACTGAATCCTTGCGTATTAGGGTTGCGTCGTTGCATACAACCTATCATTTCTGCTCTTTCTGAAGTATCTATCAATCACAACACCTCGATCAGGACTTGGCCACTCCTTCTTTTTTCGTTTTTCATTCCTCCCTTGCATTTTGCAACAAGCAACTATATAACAACTCTAGGAGTACGCCAATAGCCGAGGAGTACGTGCCTTGAGTCGTGGAGCTAGCGATTACGTACTATTCCAGCTTAGTTTGTTTCATGCTTTTCTTTTCAAGTTAATCAGTTCTTTTATTCTCAAGTTGAATGAAGTTTAAACTTTAATTCATAATAGTCTTTGCGTCTTCAAGTTTGTTTGTTGAAATCAGACTCTGAGGAGCTTTGTGAGTTGTGACTTGTTCTGCAACTACAAGGAGTATGGCAGATTTGCAGCCTATAGTAGCACGATCCTATGGTCACTAGGATAATTTCAGTATGCTGAATTGCTGATGGAGAGTTTTTTGAGGTCCAAGGAGTATTGGAGTCTCAGTAGAACGGGGATCACAGAACCCGCCGCTGGAGAGGTGTTGAATGGTATGCAAAGGATAATATTCGAGGAGAAGAAATTGAAGGACCTCGACGTAAATAATTTTCTGTTCCAAGCAATTGAGTAATCCGTTGCTTGTCCATGAGCAAAAGCTCAACCTGAATACAATAAAGGAGCAAGCTGCTTTCTAGGTTGCAACCAATGGTGAATTCTAAAAGGTCCGAGGAACATGAAGAGGAAGGGCAGCCAGAAGTAGAAGCAGGTCCAAATATGATTATATCACTCAAATTTCCAAGGTTGAATGCTTTAGTTGTCATGGATATGGTAATTTTTGTTCTGAATGTTATGCAAAACTTAACAGAAACAAGAGTGAGGAGCAGAGCAGTAGTCCAGTCTTGCAGAGAAAAAGGAGAAGATATTTCTGTGCATACTTACATCCCATTGGTCCCAATAACAAGATGATACTCTCCTGCTCCTTTTTTTTGTGCAGACTAACATCCCTATGCTAGAAGACATTTTTCTTGGACTTCCACCCTAAAACTCATCTTGTTAATGGGAATTTAATCTGTACATACAAAACACATCACAGTATATTCTCTCCCCAGGTGATGTGGGATTGCAGTTCAGAAAGTAGCCTGCCACATTGTGATTGTTCAACTAACACATCAGGCCGGTTGTGTTAATCAAAGTGTTAATCGACCAACGGTCCAGATGGATCTCAGGCAATATTTTTGTGACTGAATTTGAGGAGAAATAAATCTGCTACCAAACAGTATTAGACTTGCAGTTCCAGGTGCAACTCGAAGTTAAGCACACACGCTTCCTATGGCAAATATCGAGCATCTGATACTTGTTCTTAAATGTACAGAAAATAAAAGGCAATTCAGTTATTCAAAAAAAAAAAAAGGCAATTCAGTTTCAATTTCAAATTAGAGCAAAGTGATTAATAATTACTTGATTTGAAGATATCACACCCACATTTTTGTTATAATTATTCTTATTAGTTAATTCTTTTGTATTACTAAAGCAAATCTATTCCACATACTCTGAGGTAAAAATAAAATTGATGAGCAATAGCCACACCATCAAAGTCTCATAGTAGCTTTTGTTTTGGTATTCAACAAAATTCTCAACCAAACTACAGCTCAAGGAAACAACGGATAAATACCTATAAATCATAAGATGAGAGTGAAGTGAAGCTGCTTCAATGCAACCAAGTGAGACTATCAAGTTGGCTACTCAATATTGTCAGGTCTACGGTACGGCATGTATCTGTGGTCTTTTGAAGCATTCTTCTTTCGCCTTTGCTCCAAGAAGTTATCAAGTTTGCCAGATCCCTGATCACATGAAAAGGTTAGGATTATATTAGTTTCCAGAACCATAAGGACCAAAGCAGTACCCTCCCAAAGGAACATTTGGGACATATAAAAAAAAGTAGGTACCTTGAGATTTTTATACTTTTCAATAAGTCGTTTCTTTCGGATATCAGCTGCAATCAAGAAAATATGAATCACCAGTAAGTACTTGATCATATCTGCTTGCTTACATATGGTGAAAGAATATACTATACAACCCTTCACATTAATGCAACTTGATAGTTGTATGGAAAAACTACTAGAAAACTAGAAACAACTGGTAGCACTACCCAGCTAACATGTAATGAATCTTTAGCATCGCTACCAATGCATTAACATGCACTGAAAATAAAGGGGAGAGATTTCTTGATACAGCTTTCTTGTAATGAATCAGAGGACAATACATATCTTGATAAAACAACATAGCCAATGCATTATCAGACAAATACAAAATCTGGATACAGCTTTCCAATAGCAAAATAGATTAATTGAGAGATTGAGATTGAAAGAGAGAGCCTACCCAACATTCAGTGTTCCGCATAAAGATTCAAAACGAGGATCACAAACCACCTGAACATACCAATAAAGAATTAGAACAAAGTAGCTACTGAACATTGATTTAACAAGCTTTATTTAGAGCTCCCAACCCAAAACCAATTGGTAATGGAGGGATACAAGAAAAATTATAAAGGCAAAGCTTCACATTGGCAGACTCTAAACGCTATTGGCTGAGGTTAATGTTTTTGGAAAAACATAAATTATAAATAGGCATGTAAAAGTTAGACCATAGAAACTAAGGGACTATCCTCTACATTCATGTTCTCGGTTTCCTACATTATTTTAATTTGTTTTCTTCTTATATTATCGAGTTGATGCAGCAAAATTACTGCCTAAACACCAGGATCAACAAACTCTAAAGCTTTAGGCTTCAAACTCACACAGAACACTTTGATTTAGGAATCACTCCCAGGTTTCTCACCCAAAACTAGGCTTCATGCCAATCCCATCACAGGAAAACTCAGAAACACTGATAATTTTACTCATATACATAACATCACCAGCCATTCGGCACTTACACTTATTTATACTAGAGCATATAGCTGACATTGACTAGCATTAAAGACTCATTAGGACTCTTAAATTTCCAAAACTGAAGCATAAAAGACCGAATAAAAGAAATCTTAAATCTTCTAAACATTAATGGAAATCTGAAAAAACACAAGGCAGATGTCCTCATCAAGAGTATTATGTGTAAGAGTCGAACAAAATGATTCCTAATTTCCATAGGAAAGTGATAGCATGCAATACTATTTCTCACTGAAATTCAATGATCCAACTCATATTTCCAAGGTTCCCCGTTCAAGGGTTATACTTGCAGCGTTTTTTTAGTCAGTCTAACTATGAGCAAAAAAATAGATCAGAAGAATCGTGACATACTCATATTGTGATATGATTTCGGAGTTATTATTTAGTCATTTTAACAATGAGCAAAGAAAATAGATCAGACTGTTTCCAATAAACACTTGAAAGATCATGACATACTGAAATTGTCATCTTTGCTGATAATTTTGCATGATAATTCTCAAATAAAGTGTGCTAGCTGCTATAGATAGAAATAAAAGGAATTGTTGAAATATGATTTGCATAAAGAAAGACTTTGGTCAGCTTTATGGACATATTCTTTGGTGACTTCAATGACTAAACTCTTCCAGTCAGTCTTAGGTTCTCAGAATTGATTCGGCAGATTGTTTGTAGCCCGTAGGCCACAGCCTTACAAGTATTCTGGTTTGTTCCGTAGCTTTCCTCTGCTATGAATTTCTCATACGAATTGCAAAGCCAAAACAAACTTGATTGTTGCACTATCATAACCTCACCTTTTTCGGCGCTTGAATGACCTCCCTGAATCTACTGACAGGCTTCTTGCTACTCACCTCCATCGGCCTCCAAACACATAAACATACACACAATCAGTCTTGAATGTTTCAATTACATTACAAAAGTAAATAAATAAATAAAGCAATACCGGTTCTTGTTAGCTCGGGCAGCCTTCTTCTTGTCATCTTTAGGCTGAGGGGGCAACAAGACATGCGAGCGGTTAGATCGCGCCTTCTGCAAATCCCCAAAGGTCACATCTGCTAGCTCCTCCTCTATCTCCTCTTCCTATTATTACAAACTTAATCATTCAAAATTCAAATACCCAGCTTCATGAAAACTATCTCAACTGATGCTATCATTAATAATTACTTACGTCTTTGGAAGAAGAAGAGGATGATGATTAGGGGTCTTCGTGTTAAGATGAAGAGCAGAGAGAAAACGAAGGTAGAATTCTGGTATTTGATAAGAAATATTTACACACAGTATTATCAGCTTAAAGAAACCACTCTTTATACTTCATAGCTAATGGGCTGATGGACTTGGCCGTTACAATTTTACCTTGATGATCTTGTTTTTTAGCATGGTATCAGTTCGTGGAGACAAATTCTCGTTTATGGATGGTCCGGCTCATAAACGAGCTGTAAGAAAGTGGGTTTTGAGCTATGGCGGATGAGTTTTGAGCCCAAACTGGTTCGTAAGAAAATGAACCGGTTATTGAAAGAAGACCTTTATGGAGATGAGGGCTGGCGTTTTATTGAAGAATCTTCTTATAGTGTACTACTTGAAGCACTTCTGGAGGACGAAACAAATGGTGATGAGAATGGGAATGCTTCTCTGGAATGGGTTTTCAGCATCATTTAGAGCTTTGTATCAGTTCGTGGAGACAAATTCTCGTTGATGCGGAAAACCCATTCTGAGAAGCATTCCCATTCACATCACCATTTGTTTCGTCCTCCAGAAATGCTTCAAGTAGTACACTGTAAGAAGATTCTTCAATAAAATGCCAGCACTCATTTCCATAAAGGTCTTCTTTCAGTAACCGGTTCACTTTCTTACGAGTTTGGGCTCAAAACCCACTTTCTTACAGCTCGTTTAGGAGCTGGACCATCCATAAACGAGAATTTGTCTCCACGAACTGATACAAGAGCTCTAAATGATGCTGAATCATCATTAGCTGGACCTCCCTCAAGCAAGGTTACTTCTGTAGAAAATGATCCAAGTGGTGGAAGCGAGGTTGAAACATCACAACCTGTAACCACCTCCTGCAAGGTTTTATTGCCTTGCTCAAATCTTGAGGCTGTGAACAGAACATTACAGAGCAAGGATGACCTGGATTCTGCATCACACAATGAAGCTCTGATACCATGCTAAAAAACAAGATCATCAAGGTAAAGTTGTAACGGCTAAGCTACTGTAACAAACCCAAACATGGAGAAGATGAAGAGCAGAGAGAAAACGAAAACAAAGGTAGAATTCTGGTATTTGATTTACACACAGTATTATCAGCTTAAAGAAACCACTCTTTATACTTCATAGCTAATGGGCTAGTGGGCTTATGGAAATGTGGCTTGCTCTTCATCTTAACACCCCCCCCCCCCTCAAACTAGTAACTAAATGACACCTGTGAAGCAGCAGAAGACTTGGCATTTTTAGGATCAGCCCAGCTCACTGTTGGAGCATTAGTATCCAGCATAAATTTTGAATCCGCCATTTTCTGCCTTGAAAAGTCAGCACATGCATGGTTATAGTAGACAATGAAAGCAAAGCCCCGGTTATTGCTTGTGTTCTTCATATCCTGTGATAAGAATTGAATAATTAATGAATAGAAGAAGCCAAGAATCAAGAAGAACAGGCGTGATCACTGACAAAAGAACGTAGTAGCCTCAGTTTGGTTATAAAAGAAGTACCATCTTTGGCATTAGAAACCCAGAACTAATCCCATAGGCCTGACTCCAAAACTAAGACCTTTTGGGTCCCAAATAAGTCTCCATGATAGTTCAATGCACAATAATATAGAAATCCAGAGTCAAAACTAAAGCTTCCTAAATTATTTATGTATTTGTTTCTCTTTATAATGAGAAAATAACTTTTAATGCTTTTCTTATTATCTACCAACGCTTTTAATACGTATTTTGGAGTTTTTCTATTCGAGGACTATAATAGCTGTATTTGAAGCCTATGAATACCGCTATCTCTAGTAAGGAAACCCCAATTTGGAATATCACGAACCAGATTGGATATATTGTAAAATAAAGGTAAAGGAATCTATTAAACGACTTCCCCTGAGCTATCTGCTTATGTAAGGGGAGAGCATGCTACCTTAAATTCAGTATTATTCAATTCATCAATAGCAGTAGAAGCCATCTCCATGTTTCTGAATGTCACAAATGCAAAGCCCTTACCGTCACCTAAATCTTTTCCCTTCATAATCCGTACCTGTTGTAAAAAAGCAGAGGCAGTATAAGAATTTGTTTTTATAACAACATAAAAACAGTACTTTATAAACAGCAATTAAATCAACCTGTGTAACTTCTCCTACAGCTTCACAAAAGACCTTTAAGTCATCCTGAGTAGCATCATGAGGAATGCCACCAATGTAAACTTCAGAACCATGTGGAGGAAGGGCAAGAAGTTCAGCATGCTTTTTCTTCTCCTCTTCACTGCTCACTTTCAGTGGCAGTATTAGCATTATCAGCATCTTCATCATCCACCACTCCTTCAACTTCCTCCTCCTCTTCTTCTTCTATTTCGTTTTCAAACTTTAGAAGCACAGAAAGCTCAAATCAGTAACAAACCCAGTACGAAAACGTGAATGAACTCAAGAAAGTTTGAAACTTTCGAAATCCCAACTCAGATATTCACAAATGGGCTGGAATTTCACCACACCCAGCCACATTACCCAACCATAAACAAGCACAGACATTCAAGAAACACGTAGGTGCTACATGAACAGACGAGTAAAACATGAGAAGGAAATAGAGTGAGAAAAAGCACCCAGAAATCCTTGGAGATTTGAGTTTTATGTCTGAAACAAGGAAATTGGAGGAGGTTGAATCCGAAGTTGGGTAGAGGCCAAATGGGTCTGAGAGGGATTCTTGAAACTAAGTAAGACGGAAGAGTCACTCAGAGGTGGAGCAAAGGAAAAGATTCGCTCTCATTTAACAAATGGCAGAAGCAATACTAGAAGTAGCGCAACAAAGAGCGCCGTTCGGGTGAGGTTAAGGTTTGCCATTCCGATGAGTAAACCTATCAAGTACATAATTTTGTCACTACATCCTCGTGAGTCGTGACAGAAATAAATAAATAAATAACTCCGGTTACCAAATCAGCATATAATTTTTATGAGCTGGCATAAAACCACTGGTCCAACCTATGTGGCACTCGAGAGCAACCCGTAACATCCCATTTCCGTTTGTTTTCCGCCGAGAGTGAAAAACAAAGACTCGCAACTCTCACAAGTCAAAACCATGGCGGTCCGAGCCACCGTCTCGCGGTTCCCTATCGACGCCGGCGCGCACGAGAATTCCGGCATACCATGGGGCCTGACGGTGACGCCGTTCGCCACCAAAGACGAGAACGGCCAAGCTCCGGCGTACGGATCCGGCAGTCAATTGTTGCCGCGGTGCGAGAACTGCTGGGCTTACTTCAACACTTACTGCGAGCTTGACCAGTGGTCATGGAACTGTGCTCTCTGCGGCAATCCCCAGGGGCTCTCCTCCGAGGCCATTGCTCGATACTCTCAGCCTCAGTCTTGCCCCGAGATGATGTCATCCTTCGTAGATCTAGAGCTTCCTGGTTCGTCACTCTCCTTCGATTTTTTGACCTATTTATTTATTTATTGTTAGTGCTGATTGATTTTGAATTTCTGTTGCTCTTTGTTTGTTTTGTGCAGTGGAGGAATCGGATGAAGCAATGCAACCTCGACCGGTCTATGTTGCGGCGATTGATTTGTCCTGTAAGTTCTTACATTGCTATTTGGATCGCCTATTTCTATCGTTTGCTGGTTGAAAGAGTTGAGGTCATTCGGTTGAAGTTTCGAGTTATTGACAGGGTTTAGATGTTCCACTGTTAACATTGATATAGATCAGAACAAGTGATCCTTAGGTTGAAAAAATAAGACATTAATAAATTGAGCTGGCGTTTTATAGGTTGTGAACAGATGGCAATGCACATCGATATTCAGCTAGGCTGTGTCCGAATCATTTGTATGTTGGGTTTATAAGGGGATATAGGCTTTAGGATATTGAATTTGAAGCTTGTTCGCAGGACAGCCTCTGATTAGCGCTTGTTTGGCGCTTCTCTTTTACTGAATTCATATATCAAAGAGGATGTTAAGTATTGGGGAAGGTTCTGATTTCCATCATTTGGTTTGTCCAGTTAAAGTAGGAGTTCTGTTGGTCTTGAATTGGGAGACTATCAACACTTGCCTGACGGGTTTTTGTCAAGGCAATGTACGTCTCGTAACATTGGAGAACTTAATAATTTCTTAAGTTTTAATTGCTGTTGCTTGTGTTTCTGTTCCCCATACTATTCTCTGCTTAACACCTAGTGATCAACATACCTATAGCATCACATTTCACTAAGAGTCACTGTTTCAGCTCACTGGGAACAAGCTTAGCTACCATTTAAAATCATAAATTTTTCTTCCTGCCACCTATGTTCACAATTCCATTCAATGAGAAGTAGGAGGGAGCTCAAAAGAGCTATATGACTGACATGTATGGGTCTTATGGGTCTTATGACTTGGTTCAATTCTTATGCATTAGTAGATGGACACATATCTACTTACAAAGGCAAAGAGGGACTTTTTGAACAATAAGATATAAAGTGAAATGCACCCGATACTTGTGTGGCTCAGTAAAACTTGTTATAATTTGAGTTGCTTATAAGATTTTCAGAGAAATGACACTTTTTATGGATTTTACTGCAGCTTCTGAAGAATTTTTGGAACTTATTAAAAGCGCATTGCTGGCAGCTTTGGAAGGTTTATAGTGGCTAGAAATCAAATTGATTTTGTTTTCTGCTTTCTGAATCCCATAGTACAGCTAAAACTCTGTTCTAATTTTGATTGCAGCTCTTGGGCCTGGTTCACTGTTTGGTCTTGCTACCTTTAGCCACAAATTAGGATTATATGATGTTCAAGGCCCTATACCAGTTGTCAAAAATGTTTTCATTCCCCTGGAAACAGAGGGAAGCCTACCAATAGAGCTTGAAGATGTCATGCCCCTGTTACAGTTCTTGGCTCCAGTACGTGGCCAGTGATTAAAATTACTCTTATCTTTTCTTTTGTGCAATATGTTTATGATTGAGTGATTCAGTTGTTTTGTTACAATTTCCTGTGTACCCAGTCACTATATCTGTATTTTTTGTTTATGAGATTTTTGGCAACATTGTCACAGGTAGAAACTTGTAAGGAACGTATTGCATCAGCACTTGAAACACTTAGACCAACAACTTCATGGGAGAGAACAACAGCAGCAGGGCAAGGAGTAGATGGTGTTTTGATGGGTGGGCGAGGTTTTGGGGTGGCAATTGAAGCTCTTTTGAACTACCTTGGATCTGAATATGGAAGCACATTTGCACTAGGTAGGCGGTGGATCTCAGAGCTCAATATTTTCTATATCAGTGCTCTGTTATAATCAGAGTTTAAACTTGGTGTTTTTTCAAAATATGACACAGAAAGCCTGATGAAGGTTGTTGTCTCCTTTGCATGCAACTGCAGGTAGAGTCTTTGCCTTTTTGTCTGGTCCTCCTGATTATGGAGCTGGGCAACTAGATACAAGACGGTATGGTGAACAATATGCCAGTAGAGGAGAGGATGCGGACCGTGCATTGCTTCCTGAGCAGACACCTTTCTATAAAGATTTGGTAATTTAATTTTACTTGCCAGTGGTATCACTTGTTAAATATTTTTCTGTAAGTGTAAGCATTGACATATTTTACAGGCTGCTGTTGCTGTTCAAGCAGGTGTTTGCGTAGACATCTTTGCTGTTACAAATGAGTATACAGATTTGGCGTCTCTGAAGTTTCTTAGCGTAGAAAGTGGAGGCTCGTTGTATTTGTATTCAAATACTGATGATTCAACGCTTCCACAGGACATGTGAGTATTCCTTGAAATACTGTTAGAGCTATTCTGTCACGTGCTTGGATTATCAATCATTAAATTACAGGCAGTTTATAGGATTCAAACTCTGTTGTAAGAGAAACGCATATATTGGAGGATTGCTTGGAATCTTAGAATGAAAATCCATTTAAGAAAATATAATTATCAATGAGCATGGGAAAGTCAATACATGTGATATGGTTCAAAGGTTTTGTTTTCTTGTCCATGTGTATGCATTTATGTTTCCATGTTATTAGTTATTATATATGTTAGCAAGTGTTGCCATTAAATTCTATCTAGTATGTATTATGTTTACCTTAATGAATATCTTATCTTTGTTTCTAATTTTGATGGAAATAGATATAGTAAGCCATTGGATAGAGTGACAAATAAGTTTTTAGATTTCTAGAATTTTAAATTATTTTAGAGGGTTATTGGAGCTGGGTCAATTCTCACTGGTTCTCACCTTCTCAACAAAAGATGTAAAGTTTTGAAGCATACATAACATATATAGGTTAATGACTGAGATGCTTGATTTGCAGGTACCGAATGCTAAGTCGTCCATATGCTTTTGGCTGTGTACTGCGATTGAGGACATCATCTGAATTCAAAACTGGTCATTCTGTGAGTGTCATATTGATTGCTGTAAAGTCACGGCTACTATTGCACTATTTGTTATTATAATAATAGCTATAATTTCTATTTTATTTTTGGCAGTATGGTCACTTCTTTCCAGATCCACAGTATGAGAATGTTCAACACATTATATGTTGTGATTCTTACGCCACATATGCTTATGACTTCGAGTTTGAAGCTACCAAGGAATTCGCAAAGTAAGTATGTAGGTCAGATTGCCATCATGGCATCTTTTTGACTGAAGCAAAATAATGCTTGATTACTATAGATAATGTTGAGTTGGAGATACTAAGGGATTCCAGTGCTGTTGGTTAATGTTAATTTCATAGTGAAAATTATAGTTGAGACAATCATGCATGTTCCATGATTTCTACTCTCTTGGTTTGTCACTTTAAAGAGCTCTGGAAGCACATTTAGATCCCATACAACAGCCCACTTCTATTTGTAGGAAGCATTCACCAATGGTTAATAGCTTACTGTGCAGCTTTATATTTTTCTAGTTCAAAAGACCATTGGCTATGTTCAATTCCATACATTTAGATCCCATACAACAGCCCACTTCTATTTGTACCAATGGTTAATAGCTTACTGTGCAGCTTTATATTTTTCTAGTTCAAAAGACCATTGGCTATGTTCAATTCCATACATTTAGATCCCATACAACAGCCCACTTCTATTTGTACCAATGGTTAATAGCTTACTGTGCAGCTTTATATTTTTCTAGTTCAAAAGACCATTGGCTATGTTCAATTCCTAGTTACTTACTCTATCAAAGCCAAATTATTTTGTTTCTGATATTAAATATTTCTTGCCTATAACTATATAAGTTGGCGTTGTAAACTTTGTAAGAGGAATTTTTTTGAGAAGTTGCACAATTTTCTTTTTCAATAGCCTGGTAATCTGGTCTCGGTAGTACGCTCTAGGGCTTTGACTGCTTCTCTTTTGGGCCGGTATAAACAGTGGTAGATAAGATTGAATAATCTGTGGGGATCCCTAATTTGTGAGGCAAGAACAAAGCTGCAGTTATAAACCTTCTATTACCAGAAAGGTCATTTCCTTATATGGTCCACTACAAAATTTGGTCTTGCTAATATACAAGCTGGTTCTTCAATGAACAATCAAAGTTTGAAAGACAATGATGTTAAAGAAAACCTGATTCAGCTTCCAATATTTCCATTGAGAAATAAGATTATTTAATAGTTGAACTCTAATTAAAGGCGATATTTGTTTTGGTGGCATATAATTAAAAGAATCATTTATACGGAAGTGATTGGTATTTCTTTTAAATGGTTACAATTGTATTTCAATCACCTTGTTGCTTTTCCAGAAATAGTTCCTTCTTTGATTTGAGTTGGATTTCCACATTGTTTTGATATTTTTTGAGCCTCCATCGTCTTTTGTCTCATGGTTGCATTTTTAATTACTAAGCTGCATGCTACTACATAGTATCACTTACTATGAAGAGATTTTGCCTCTCTAATCCCTTCCTGGGTGACTTCTGTACTTTTGCAGACATGGATCAGAGCCTCCTATTATACAGATTGCATTTCAATACACAGTTGTTCTGCCTCCTGAGGAGCTCACGGAATCGGGATTGAGGTCCTCCTCAGTTAGGTATTGTTGTTTTACTATATTACCTCTAATTCTTCGTTTTCTTCCAACAAAAGGACCAACCAATCTCAGGTGTTAAATTGTATTTTCTATTTTGATTATTCAACACTAGGTAGATTTTTCTTACATGTCAAAGTGACTTTGATCTCCATTATGTATTTTAATCGATTACCTGAAAAATTTACATCTCTGATGCGTTCTATTTGATTAACTGGTTCCTTAAAGCTTCTGAAATCTGAAAGTTATCTGAAGAATTGCTCTGAAGTAGCATTTTGCCAACTATCAACAATCGAAGTCAACTTTGTCACCAGATTCAAGAATTCTAATGCCTAGACTTATGCCTTTTAATTGTAAAACAAAATATTTCAATAGATGAGGAATGCATCATTTGCTCAGATTGTACAAAATGCATTTTCTTATAATCAACTTTTACCACACACAAAAGGAAATTGCTGGGTAGGGGAAATCTTTTGTTATTTGAAATGTAATAATTGAATGAATTTCGCCATAAGAAAACAGTGCATGTGTTTGTGCCTCAGCTGCACTTAAGTTGTCTTTCCTGTGTTTTTGTTAGCTTTGGTATAGCTGCATGTGGCTTGAGATATTCTGGAGTGATGAGAAGCAACATGTCTTGGCATGAGTAAGGTGGAGCCTTAGATCTATATGATAGGAACTTATTTGACAATCATTCAAAAATTAAGAATTTCCCTAGAATTGGAACCTCTAGTAAGGCTCTACCCATTTATTCTCGACCCCAAGGACCTTTTGCCACAGGCATCTGCCAGATCTGACTTCTGAGATGGTGTGAATCTAGAAATGGGTATGGCGGAGCGAGATTTACGCATGTATTATATGGACCTGTTACTAAGAGGAAAAGACTTCAGATATCTTGTTTAGCTAAGGTTTTTTCAGGTGGGATAATGTTGATTTCAGTGGCCATCTTTAGTATGCTGCATAGGCATTTGGTTTATCTAAGATAAAGCCGTATAGGCAAACAAAGTTGAGTACACCTTTCTTAAAGAATTTCATTTCTACGGTCCACTGCTAACTGTTTCTTTCTTTTTATGTTGCCTTGTGATGCTTGTTATATTTAAATGTGTTTCCATTAACATCCAATTTTGGATTGCATTATGCCAAAGAACTACAATGATGCTTGAGAAATTTTGTGATTAAAATAGAGATCTTAGGATATCATACGTTCGGACCAAAATGTGTGGAGCTCTAATGCAGTTCCTTGGCATTCTCTGTGACATATGAAACATAATAAGAGAACGACTATTAAATGAAGGCTCTTAACATGTTTAAAAGCTTTCTAATGTTTATGGTACTTTACTATTTATTCCTTTCTCTTGAAGCTTTCCATGTTATTGCATCTCTACTTTTTTTGCTTGGGAAAATGCCACAATGTTGTTCCCTTTGTTATTTTGCTCCCCAAAAAGTGAAGTTTTGCATTTTCACCATTTTTCTCTTCACAATGACTCCCTTGCTGTGTTATTTTGCCAGTTACTATGACTTTTTAAGATTATGAACTGTTTGGATTCTACCATTTGGGCTGATCTTGCTGAATATTTTATGTAGAGGCAAGTATTCTCTTAAACGACGATTAAGGATTCGGACTGTGCAATGTGGAGTCGCCCAAAATATGAATGAACTCTATGACAGTGTTGATCCTGAAGTGGTTCTCTCATTACTTGTTCACAAGGTATTTCTCCCAGTTTTTTCCATATATTTGTCCTATAATGAGCCTTTGGTATCATATTGCACCATGTGATCTAGATGTAATTGTTGATATAATTTGTTTTCATAAAGTTTGTGTATCAGTGAATTAGTCCGAATTATTAAGGTCTCTATGTGGATGAATAATTTACGTTTCTAGTGTAGTTTAGGTAAGGCATAAGTCAGGATATTATACGGCTATTTACATTCTAAGGATAGTTTAATATTTCGCCAAATGGGGGCAAATAAAAATATTGTTATGCTTTTGGCTGGCATAGTGTGGAATATTATACAGGATGGTTCTAGCAGTGTATGAATGTTTTAAAATGTCTACGCTTGGAGGCTTAACACCTGCACAATGATGCTATTACACAGTTCGCTTGAATTTCTTCGATATGTGCTGTGTTCTTTTCATGCTCTCCTACTGGAGATATAATCTCCTGCTATCCTGCAAAAGTTTTTTAGTTTTTGGATGCTGGAAAGGAAAGATGTGATATTATTAGTTTATTACAGTAATAAGTAATAACTCACAGTTGAGAGATTATTTACTGATGCAAAAGGTCTTTCTCTCTTGCATTTGGTTAACAAATAAATTTCCTTATGTTGTTAATTCATTATTCCTTGAGTGAGAAATATTTTTGTTAATCATACTAGTTTTGAGAGAAAAGCCTTGGAAGACTGTAGTTTTTGTTTATAGAAAAAGGCTCTGTAGTTTTTGGTATAAAAAAAGTAATATACTTTCATGAGTGAATTGACAAAATTTTGGGCATGATCTGGTGTATAGCACGCATCCTAGACCTTTACGTGAAGATATAACTTGTATGATGTGTAGGAGCTAAGTTACAAATTGCTTATTACAAATTTGTGAATTCTATAGGTTATATTAGCCTCTTTGGAGCAAGGGGTTCGGGAAGGCAGACTGTTATTGCACGATTGGCTTGTGATTCTTACAGCTCAATACAATGAAGCTTATAAACTTGTTCACTACAAGAACGGAAGTTCAGTGACTACTCAAATTGATGTTGCATTTTCACAATGCCCTGAACTGCAGCCTTTACCTCGCTTAGTTTTTGCATTGCTTCGAAATCCTTTGCTCCTTTTTCATGAAGAAGGCGTTCACCCTGATTACCGAATCTACTTACAGTGTCTTTTCAGGTATCTGATGGTCGAATTGTTATTAACAAAATTCTTTCCCGGATTCTGTTACAGGGTTTGAAGTAATCAGTTTTGAATAATCAGATGACACAGATATTGTTTTGCTTTATTTTTCCCACTACTCGTCATTGTATACTTGTAGGTACATTTTGTGACATGACTTCTATGTCTAAGTTGATAGTTGTCTTACTAAAGGTTTATGATATGTGTTTTTAGTTCTTTAACCACAATTTAATGTTTGGGGTATTGGTTCTGCTCTCTCTCTTTATGATGGAGCATCAACTCTGCAATCTTGTCCTCTGATTTCGTATCTTTTGTTTTTGCAGTGCACTTGAACCAAGTTCACTCCATCGTGCCGTGTATCCAGTCCTTACCTCCTACTCTACTCCAGATAAACTAGCATACCCACGCCATTCATTGAGTCGTGCTGCACTGATTACCAGTGGGAGTCCTATATTTTTCCTTGATGCATTCACGGCTCTTATAGTGTTCTATTCTTCAACAGCAGACCCTACACTACCTTTTCCTCCACCCCATGATTGTAAGTTTTCTGCATTTCTTGGTGTTCTCTTGGCAGTTACTTGGTTTATTTGCTTCACGTCTAATACAAGTTTCTTTAGGTTTGCTGCGGACTGTGATCAATAAATTAAAGCAAGAAAGATGTATTACCCCCAAACTCATATTTATCAGAGGAGGACAGGACGATGCCACAGCTTTTGAAAACTATCTCATTGAGGAACAGGATGTTGACGGAAGTGGTATTACTAGTGTCATGGGTTTTGTTTCCTTTCTTGAAGATATTACACAGAGCGTGTTAGAATACATCAAGTAAGACTGGTATCAGAATTCTGTAGAATTCAATCACAAAGTACAGGAAACAAGGTGTAACTTGCACATTTAAGAGATGCTAGTTATATCACACAAAGAAGGTGCTAGTTTCTTGGTACCTAGTCTAGCAAAATTTGTTATAAACTCCGAGGTTGAGAATTTCTATTGTGCTGATTGTGAGAAGCCCATTTTACCTGTATTACATATAAATCAAAGTCGAATAAATGTTGAAAAACAGAGTCGGCAGATTTTCTAGCCCTGCAAGGAGATCCACATTTCTGAATTTAGGTACCTCATACTGCTAAAAGTGACTTTGGCCTGTGCTTGTGCCTGGTTTACGCTATACATGTGACATTTTGTTTTGAATGCCATGGCAATATGTTTCAAAGGTTTGGTGTTAATCAAACCAACAGTCTTTGAAAAAATCGATTTTTGCTCTTGCGACAGAACTAGAAACACTAGGAACTCGTCGACAATTACACATAGTTTCACCAAATAAAACACTAGTCTATTCCCGTCAAGCTAAGTAACAAGTAAAAATTAAGTGCCTGTAATACTAACAAGAAGGTGACAAATAAAATAAATAAAGTGATAATTTGTTCATTTTGTCCATCTTGTTTTTGTCTGGGTTTCTATTTTGATCAAATTTGTCTGTGCTTGATAATTCTAAAAGAAAAAAGAAAAAGAAAACTAGAAAAAGAAGAAAATAGGCAGCTAGTGCTGGGTTCATAAGCTATAATATGCTGACTGCTCGATCACTGATCACAAAAATCTCTCCCACCCTTCATCAACCAACCTCAAAGCAACTCTCTCTGCAATCACCATGAACTTGAACAAATGCAAGCTTCAAGAGCTGTGCCAATCCAAAGGATGGGCCTTGCCCAAGTACAGTGGCACCCAGCAAGGCCTCCCTCACCGACCTCGCTTCTCAGCCTCTGTCCTCGTCCATGGCTTCGCCTTCACCACCAAGACTCCACTCTCCTCTAAGAAAGAAGCCGAGTGCTCTGCTGCTGGGTTAGCCTTGGATTACTTCCATCATAACCCACCACCCAAACGCGCCAAGTGCTTCTCTCACGTACCTTCCCTTCCTCCACCTTCACCACCAGGTGCTTTTTCTTTCTGGGTTTTGGTTGTATTGGCTGTTTCTAGCTTTATGCTCTGTTTCTGTTGTTGGGTCTCTAAAAAGTTCTGATCTTTTGTGGTTATGTGTATCAGGTGTGCTGTGTCTCACGTATAAGGAGAATGAGACATGGGTGAGCTTCCGCTTTTCTTAAATAAGAAAGGAATGTGGTTGTAAAATTGGAATGTTTCATTTTTCTTGTTTGGTTTGTTTAATTTGGAAATGCAATAATGTACATGGTACTTTGACTAGGCATTCTTATAAAACACTGTGTTGATCAATGGCTTCATAGACATTCGTCGAAGAAGCCGGTTCTGATTACAATTTTGGTCTTGATTATTTAGAATCTCCTTTGATGGTCTCTAGTGTTGAGAACTACATTTGTTGACGATGCTAGTTTTGATTCTATTTACTAGGAGCTAATGTTAGCCTTTCTCTTTCAGAATGAGGCAACTAGCACTGAGGGAAAGAAGGATACTTATGAACTGGAGCTAAGGTTCGCAGAAGAGAGAAAGGTTTGCTGTGCTCTATCTTCTTTTACATGGTGATTTGGTTGGTTGGAGCAATTTTAATCTTAAGTTTCATCATTGACCAGCTATGGCAGAGAGAAAAGCATCAGCTTCAACTAAAGAACATTGAACTGGAGAATCACATTGATATGAAAAAAAATGAGCTGGAGAACTGCCGCATGAAGCTGCAACACATGGTAATCACACTGTTGCTAATGTTAATATGGATGAACTTAGACTCTATTGGGATGTTATAATGATTTTACTACTCACATATACTTCCAGCTTGTATATAGTATTCGTTCACACGCAATGTGAGTTGGAATATAATTTGTGGACTATTGAGTGCCATCACCAGTTCGCTAGGATCCCAAGTTCCAGAGGGAGAAGAGAATAACATAAAGAATTGAAAACTGCAATGAAGTTTGCTCTTAACTTTTTTTTCTTGGCCAGTTATCTGATATTCAATCAAAATATAATGAATCAGAAAATCTTGTTCTAGTAGGATCTAGTTTGAGTTAGTGAAAAGGTACCATGGGGCGGTGGAACGTTAACCTCATTTTCAGGTTCCACCTTTTAGTAATGCTATGCCTTGCTTTCTAGTTTAAGTAACATTTTTCTCATCTTTTATTTGTTTAGCTCTCTCCTTTGGGTAATCTAGAGGTCACAGTTTGATTGGCTTATATTCTTGGCATTTGTTAATATGAGCTAATACAGTGGTTATTTATGTAAGAATGAGAAAGCAGAATCCGATCAGAAGAAAGCTGAAAATCTGATATTGCTTGCAGAAAAGAGAAAGGTCTGTAGTCTAATATCTTATCAAATCTTTGAAATTTGGATGAATAAATTTCTGATATTTCTTGGGCTTTTCTTGGTAATTGCAGAGAGAAAATGAGAAACTTCACTCAGAAATCATGGCACTGAAAGACCACCTCCAAGCCAAACAGGCAGTAAATGAGGATTTTGAAGCACAGATGAAGATTGAAGCACTTGAACAAACCTTAAAGGAGAAGGATCAGGAGCTTACTGATCTATCAGAATTTTACAATGCACTGACTTTCAAGGAGAGAAGTAATAATGATGAGCTGCTGGAGGCCCGTAAAGTGTTAATTGATGTATGTATTCCAACAATATCTTCAGTATAGTTTATAAACTATTTTCCTACACTACATATGCATGATTGAAATCAGTATGCCTTAGTTAAGTTACAGCATCTCAGTCATATTTGTTGTATCACCATTTTTGATATAAATTGATTTCTTTGGAATTGGAAGAAAGATGAAAGCGTTTAGGATGTGCAGTGTGCCAGCTATCTCTTACGTAGTTTGGGTGGAATGAAATAGAGGGATTTTATTTTGGATTTTTGGGGGAATGTTGTACATTTGTAATGTATATGTTTTAATCTCTGTAGGGACTGAAAGATAAGTCAAAAACTTGTATTGGCGTGAAGACATTGGGTGACCTTGACTTGAAGGCATTTCAAGTTGCAGCAAAGAGAAGATATACTGCAGTACAAGAAGCAGATGAGAGGGCTGTGGAGTTGTGCTCTAAGTGGGAGGGTTATGTTGGGGATTCTAAATGGAACCCATTCAAGGTTATTAGGGATGAGAAAGGAAAAAGAAAGGTACATGCTCCTGTTCTTCAATTTAGTATGTCATACTGGACATTTCTTTTACTATTTCTCATGTCGTACTGGCTTATCACTTTTACCCCATATTTCACCCATTGTTTTTTTCTCTTTTGTGCTGGGAACTCTTTTATCTCGATACACTTCTTCATTTCCAGTTTTTACTTTGCTAACCTATTTGATTTGGATGTGAATACAGGAAATTATTGATGAAGATGACAACAAGTTGAAGGATCTGAAGAGTGAGCTGGGGAATGAAGTGTACAAGGTGGTGACAACTTGCTTGATGGAACTGAATGAACATAATTCAAGTGGGAGGTATAAGATACAAGAGCTCTGGAATTTTAGAGAAGGAAGGAAAGCAACACTTGCAGAGGGAGTTGCCTACATTCTGAAGCTATGGAATGCCCTTAAAAACACGAAGAGGCGAAGAAACTAAGAAGGCATGTGGGTTTAGATTTTACGAGGGTAATATATGCAGTTTCAACTTAGAGAGATTATCCATTTCGGATTCTTTCAAGTTTCTAGTCTAAACACAGTGAAGTATTGGATGATGAGATGTCTTGGAATGTACAGTAAGCTATGTTTCCGTATACCAGTTATATGCATAAAATTAGTGGTTAAGAAGCTAATTTCAATGAAGTGCTGGTTGCGAGAATGTTGGGATGTGCATTAAGCTATATCTTACTTAAGTACATACTTGCATCACATCAGTTAAAATCCACCAGCCAAGACAGACCATTGTTCACAATTCTGAAAGTATTTTCAGAGCCTTTTCGCTGGTTTTAGGTATTTCATTGGCTGCGCTTGTAATTTCTGGACTTAAACTGAGGTATTGTAGCCCTATTGCTGGTTTTGCAGGTATGCCATAGTCCTATTGAGGTAGAGCTATGACTATACCAGCAATAGGATTTGCAAGTGCAGCCAATGAAATACCTTGAGAATTGTGGACAATGGCTTCTATATCTTAACAGAGTTGTGAATAATGGATTCCAGGCCGGTAGTGACATTAGTGGAACACCTGGTAGCATCAGTCTTGATCTGCGGGCAAGACCTATTGCGAGGGGAGAAGGACAGAGCAACTTGTGAATATACGTCTTCCTGGTTATGTGGGGGGATGGAGAAGAAGACACTAGATGTTGCATCCAGCAACCAAGGGAGTGCGCAAACCTAGTCTTTAATTACAGCCAAAGTACCTCAAAGGAATATACCTATTCTTTTCACTCTCTTTTTGGTAAATGAATGAATATATAGAAGAACCAGGCTTAAACAAGCCGAGGAATATACCTCTTCTCAATGACAATGGGGAAGGAACAAGAGCTTCATTGGGTACAGAACTTTTAGTTTTAAAAAGAACTTGGGCTGAAAAACCAAACTAAATTGTTATTTAACTGGTGACATGCAGGTCGTGTTAGATAAAACATAATGTCCATAAAATGAGCTGAGTTTTGAAAGAGAGAATAGTTGTTCTTTTACATTTTACCATAGATAAAATAGGGGATTGAAAAAAAAAAGATAACAAAAAAGGAAAGGGGATTGAAAAAAAAGGAAAAAGAGTAAAAATTTTAAACAAAATGCCGACATTGAGGGTCGGAATTTGGCTCATTTTCGCAGAACTGTATCCCCATGACTCCATGAGCTACACTTGTACACGTCGATTCCTTGTGCCTCCATCTCTCTAGTTCTGGTTTGTTTCTGGTCGTCGCTATGCTCCCCCTGTGCAGGCATCCATGGTTTCTAAGAAGATTATGAGAAACTGCCTGCATGGTCGATCGAGTGGTGAGAGAAGATTACCCGACCAAAATTTGTTGATGATCCGATGAGTTTGATTATTTCTTTTGTAATTTGTTAATGTATATCTCTTCTGATCCACGTACCCATATATACCTAGTTTCTGTTCATCTTCTTCGATGGTCTTCAAAGTCAATAAAATTTGATTACAGAAGCCGTTTCAGATTTTAGATTAAACTCGTAATATGAAAGCACATACAACTGATCGATACAAGAAAGAAACCTCCGTGAAGTTAGACTATAATTAGCCAAAAGTTTCTTTTCGTTTTCCAGGAAGATTTAGGAGGAGCAATCCCAGAAGCAATCACGTATCATTCAAATTAAACCCCACTTCTCTGACCAAACCACAAAACTCGTTGGTAGGAAAGGTTGGTTCAATTCCATAATAAACTCTTCATAGAACGAAACTAATTGGCAATAGTGTTGCTTTGACATTAGGGTTACATGTTTCAATACCCCAATTCTCAACAATAAGTTCTTGTAAACTACACAAATGAAGTTGCTAATTTGTTTTTTCTTACTGAGAGATATGATTTCAGAAATTACTGAAGGAATTATTTTTGAATTAATGTTTGCTTATCAAGTTGATCCATTCATGGTAAGGTTCTCCCTAATCTCCCATACAACATCCCTTCAATTTCCCAGACCCAAAATTATACAAGCAACTCACTCCCTCAACTTGTATATATAGAGGCACGTGTGACCTGGGTATAAACCACAAGTTCTAAGATATTCTTCACGTATACAGAAGATAATTCACAAAGCAATTCATCATGTCTTCTGCTTCTACTTGTTCTCAACCCAGTGCCCGTGATATCAGATTGCCAAAGGAACGTGGATCAAATTCAAATCCACCAGTTAGTCGGCCTCCGGCGCCTCAGCCAAATGCTCAAGCCTGTCTTGCCAAAACCAAAGGGAGATAATTAAGCGCATACAAAGTACTGTGCGCAGTAGAACTTTAAGCTAGTTGTTTGTGTTTCTGTGTCATATGTTGCTCATACATAGTAAATAAGGGGCTCATTTCATACCATCTTTCCTCTGGTATTCTCTTCGTTCAAAATAATTTACCATTTCTATCTCAGTCTCCATTCGGCCATCGATCTCCGAAAGAAATTACCAAAAGATGAAGGTAGTTGCAAATGGGCCAAATATATAGTAGAATTATTATACAATTGTTTCTATTCATTGTAGAAATTGATGTACTCTATTGAATTTAATTTTTGTTTCAGTTGTACTATGATATAAGAATAATACTTGTAATATATTATTTGATTTTGTTTATATATGATAGATTAATCTTCAATTGTGGATTTTTAAATTGTTTCGTAGTAATCTCGTAGACAATTCGCCGTTGTTCTTCAATTTTCTAACTAACAATTAAAACGTTGATATGCACTATTGCATGATTTGCATCTCCCTGGCCAAACCATGAACCATAACATCAATAAAAACAAAAAAACAAAAAAAAAACATGAACCATAACAGTTATATCTTCCAAGCTAATTACAGGGCCGACTTAAAAGATCAGGGGCCTATACATTACAATAGCTACCTGAAGAACCAGTACAAGAAAATAGAGAATATATGCTCAGTTGGCTAGCTAAAATGGAAGATATAGTTTGAACCTTTGTATGATTAAGAACATTTCCAATTTATCCATCAATCTTTAATAGCGGTAACATAGTCCACACAGTTTACTCTGTAGTACTAATATTAAGCAACAAACCCTAAACAAGGCCATTCGGAGACTTTCCCCATTGGGTGTGGGAGCAAGATAAAGAAACTGAAGACTATTTCTGACGTACGGTATAGCGCTCCACCACATCGGGTAGTTTATGACGGCCGGGCTAGGTTGCGTAAACAGCACTCAACCACCGTCTCTGAAATATTTCCCGGAAACACCTTTAACAGAAGACTACCAAACACCCTCAGAAATCACCAAAGAAACGACGCATGGTAGGAGTTCGATCTTGGTCTCAAGAGTTGGCCGACTAAAAAATAAAAGAAAAATAAAACAATGAATTAATTCGGACACAAAATCCGGCCAGACCGAGATATAAAACAAAGCAATAGCTACGTTTATCATCAGTAGGTGGCAAATGAAAAATGGGTCTCAGAATTAATCGTCAAACTTTGCGCGCTATTTAATTAACGCGGTTTAGAATTTAACTGATCGAGTGAAGTTATCCAAGTTCCAGTAGTGAACTGCATAGCAATTCCTTCCGGCCAGATATACACCAGTAGGTGGCAATCAAAACTGAGCTTCAGACGTGTCAAACCTTGCGATTTAAACGTGGTTACTGATCCGCTTGAAGTCAAGTTTATACGAAACTTCCACAGAACCTCTTAGCAATTGCTTCCAGAACTACAATAGATGTAGATTATCCAGAGTTGGATTTGTTTCTGGGTTTGTAAATAGTCAAGTAGCTAGATCGCTGTATTCTCATTGGCCGGTCGCTCTTTATCATCTGTACGTCATTTGAGATGTCATTAGTTTAGGATGAAACAATCTCCTAGCTAGATTGAACGTATGGCTTATCGATCAACGATGGAATATTCGTGTGCAGTGCAGCTGTGAGCTAATCCGTTTATTCCGGCCATCTTCATCAACCGACTGGTTTTGGAGTCAATAATTAACATTACTTAATAACAGAAGGAAAGTCAAGGAAAGTACTGAGATATATATATGAAAGATAGCGGGGGCACCATTCATTGATCGTAGCAATTCTTCAACGATTCATGTAAATTTTGTATGACAGCCAGCATTGCATAATTTGCATTGGACTGTTGAAAACCAAAAAACCGACCATATCTCTTGATATGAAAACTGGTTGTAAAGAAAGTTTTGGTTTCATAATTAATAGTAAAAAGGACTGAAATTTCTATGCATTAGCTAGGTTACTCAGTATAGTAAAGTTCCCCTCAAGTTCCAATCCTGAACTAATCCCCCTATTACAAGTAACCCTCGACTATATATATAGGATATCGGGGAGCAAAGCTGTTTATCTCCAAATTAAGCCATATCCTCAAGAGTTAAGACACAGGCAAAACCACATACCTAAATCCTAGCTAGTAATAGAACTTATAGTTAAGCATGCCTTCCGCTAAGGACATGTTTGGGAAGGGTTCGACTGTACAAGGCGGCCCAACCACCGGTACTGTCTGTTCTCCTCCATCTGGTCAACAGGTCCGGGGTCGACCGCAGAAGAAAACGAGGCATGTCAAATACTAAGCCATGGCCAGCTCCTATAGATGTTTTCGGGTCTCTGTATCTTGTTACTGCTTCTATAATAAATATGTATGTGTCTATATATATATATATATATATAGCCCTTCTTAGCTGCGGACGTCCGCACCAATGGTTTTGGTGCGGATTTTCATTTTTGCACCACTTTTCGATCGAATTTCCTCATTTCCATCGTCTAGTATCTAGATAATATTATGTAGATCATCCCTGTAAAATTTCAGCCAATTTGGTAATCGTTAAGGCCCTCAAACTCGAAAAACCAATAGACGGACTGAATTCTGTCAAACATGAATCATTCATGTTTGTAACAGAAAGACACCATTTTGAGGGCCTTAACGATTACCAAATTGGTTGAAATTTTGCAGAGATGATCTACACAATATTATCTAGATACTACACGGTGGAGATGAGGAAATTCGATCGAAAAGTGGTGCAAAAATGAAAATCCGCACCAAAACCATTGGTGCGGACACCCGCAGCTGAGAAAAATCATATATATATATATATATATGTTTCATCATCATCAACCTACATATATGATGATGAAACATATTTAAAGAGAATACATTTGTGTTATATATAAATCAATCATTCATTCTCTGTACAGGTTTCGATTCAAAGTTGTAAACATTTAGTTTGAGTTGTTAAACATTATTGTAATGTGAGAATCTCACTGTGTAATAGATATAAGAAATACAATATAGTTCTTATTATTTCATTTTGTTCATAAACCACGTACGTTGCTTTTAATTAATTTCAAGTATGATTGTGATCTATGCCTTTTATAATTTGTTTCAATCTGATCTCTATAAATGGCATCCACGAAGAGCATGCAAGAGGAAGAGCCATGGAAGCAGGGCTGACTTAAATTAGGGTTTCAGTATATGGAGGCTGACAGACTGACAGTGATGGATTGGATTTTATTCTGTTTGGGCCACCAATGTGTATTTTATATGATCCTGTCTCCACTAACCGATCCAAGACCGTAACCGTCGTAACGTGTTCAACTTGATTTGATAGGGGCCGTCATGACGTTTATCCAGATTAATGTCAACTGGTCAAGTTCGAATGAATTGCATAGCGCTGTACAACACTAGCTAGCTAGCTGTGTGCATCTTTCCGTGTAATTGTACACCAAATTCTATTTAGGAATAGTAATCACATCAAAAGAAATTGCAATGTACGTACTCTTGTCCTCTCTCTTTCTTTCATTGTTTGGGTTCGGTGATCCCTCTTTGTATCATCGGACGGGCCAATTCTTTGAATGACTACGTATCTATAGCCAATGTTCTAAAAGGCGTTAGGCGGTAGGTAACCCGCAGCTTAGAGCCTGAACAGCCTATGTGAGGATTAGGCGGAAACTAGGCGATTTGTATTTTTTAAGATTTATTAATTAAAAATATATATTTTATGTAATTTAATATTTGAAAGGGAAAATGCTCAAATACTTAAAAACAGAGTTCAAAAATCCTAATGAAAATCATTTCTCATTGCCCGTTTCAATAATTCTTAATAAAATGTCAACTTTACCCTCGTCTCATCTTATCTCTCTCTCGCTCTCTCTCCTTCGCCGATGCCGCCCCACCCGCCGCTTCATCCCTGGCTCTGAAAAAGGTCCGGGAGCTTCCGGCCTCGTCAGATCGATGAAGTCCACCTCGATCAAGTCTAGTGAGCTCGCCGTCATCGGTCAAGTTCTGCACCGAGATCATTTCACGTCGGCGCTACCTCAAGGGTCCGCAACCGAGACGGAGCCACTGGTATTACCGTTGAGATCAGACGACGTCGGAGAAGCGTTGCGCGGTCAGAGTCCTGGGAAGAAGGCGGCGAGAATGAAGGATTTGTACTGGAAGAGAGGTTGAGGAGAAGAGATCGATGATTCAGTAAGTGTGAAATTTTACTAGCTAGTACCAGTGGTATCATTATAGGGATTTGAATAGATGGTTTAGTTTCAAGGTTTAGGACATGTAATCATTTTTTGCTGAGTTTTATATTGAGGATTTTGAATGTGGATTATAATTGTCAGTTGTTGTTAAATTAAGTTACCTTAGCATTCTATGTGCTTGCATCCATAGTGATTTTCTAGAGTTTGAGATGTTGATTTTAAATTGATATTGTGGTCAGTAACTCGATTCCTGGGGGTCAGTAACTCGATTATTGAGAAAATTTGGCTACCGGTGACCAAAATCCGGTGATTAACTCAATTACTAGGGGTCAGTAACTGGTTACTAGGTGTCAGTAACTGGTTAGTGGGGTTCAGTAACTGGTTATTAGGGGTCATTAACTGGTCGTTAACTGGTTATTGGGGCTCAATAACTCGTTATTGGGGAAATTCTGGTGACCGGAGTCCGATGTTCCAGCCAAGTCTTTTCATGTTGAAGAGGTGAGAGCCAAATAGTCTTAAAATAATATAGTTTGTTAAGACTTTAGTAAAGATTTGGCCATTTGGGCACAAAAAAAATTTACTTTCATTCAAATGGGCTCATAGAAAAGATTGTCATTGGAATGGGCAATGAAAGGTTACAAACTTACAATTAGTACTAAATGGGCATTTTCCCTATTTGAAAACGGTCAAATATGAATAAATTATTCAACATAAATCTAGTCAGACCCATTTATAAAATAAATTATAGCTAAAATTTAGCATAACTTCAAGTAAAAGTGAGCAACAACAACAATAAACATATACACTTCTAATTTTAAACATACAATTAACTCTTATACTCTCATACTTCCCACAATATAACAATCCCACCACAAAAGAAAATAAAATTGGCCGGAGAGCATAGAAGAAAAGCGAGGAGGCTTGTTGCTGCCTAGAGCCGAGGCGGGGACTAGGCGGTCTATAGCTAACAAGATATTTCAGAATTATCGGATGTGAGATTTAAGTCGTGGTGGCATAATAGGGGCGGAGCTACTTAAGGTCGACCAAAGGAGGTCATGACTATATGGTTATGGTTATCTTTTTTGAAATTTGGCTTCAGAACTTGAGTTAATTATAACACCAACTCTTACATTTAGCAGAATATCGGGCATAATATTTTGTTTTCCAACATTGTTAGGGTTTCAATCTTTTTGCATGTTCATCATGGAAATGGCATTGACATGTGAATCAATACCATAATTCTAATCTACCAGCTCAAATATGTTTGACAAATGTTAAAAACTATTCCCGGAAAACAGAATTCAAAATGTACCATATGATTTGAGGGATGTGTTCAACATTGATATACATCAAATCAAACAGAATTCCGGATCCTCTTGCTACGACTACTAAAGTTTGTGGTTAGTCGTGGGCTCTGCAACCAAAATTTATCAAGTCAAGGAAACTAAAAAAGCGAATAGTATGTGCATGGCACCGGCGATGGCTTTGATTTACTACATGTTTTTTCAAACCAAGTTCGATCGTCACAACAGCTTCTTTTATTTATTGGGTGGACTAGTATCGAATATTTAGTCTTTGGAGTGGTTTTCGCCGCTGGTTTCAGTGCCTCAATGAGTCAATGGTGACGGTGCTGCAGGGCAGGCTTGACATTCCCATTGAAGTGGATTGATTTTACGTGTAATTTCGATGATGCATAAGTTCATATTATATATATTTTCTTATATTACTAGAAGAAAAAAAAAAAGTCAACAAAATCTATGTATTCCCCAGAGGTGGGAACAAAGTAAGCGTGAACTCAAGTGAGACTTGTTCAATGTTCAAATAAAAGCGTCCGTACGTGTAAGTACTCATCCTGGGTTGCGTGAAAAGCACACCCATTAAAACCTTCGTCGTCATTCCCAGATTTTCTCATATACTTCGCCGAAACAGGAGACTGACTCCATCATCAGAAGGCAGGCAGCTAGCTGGCCCTTGTTCGATCCTGGTCTGAGGACGTGGCGACCAACTGAAATAAACAAATCAGAAACCATTGAATTTTGGGTGCAACGGTATATACGTAAGTTGACGATGAACAAATCAAGGATTATAGTATTTTACAGACCTAACTGTCAAATAACCTTCGCGTTTTTAACACGGTTTGGCCACTCCTTCAAGACTTGCAATATTCTTGATAACACGAATTTGTTTCTTTGAACATCTGTCCGGTTAATTTTCTGAGTCTGCAGATAGAAATTGTTCCTCAGTTGCTTCCTGTGGTCGTTCTTGACCATTTCTTCTGTAATTTCAGATATCAGCTGTGTCGATCCACTTACTTGTAGATTTTGTTTGATTACTATTTTATCTGATTTCAACAATTTCCTACTGCTTGCTTCTGGGAATTGATCGTGATGCCCCTGTGGTTTGTGTGCAGTTTTGGATAACATTGGTCAATTTCAATGTTTGGAGAATCAGATCGACCGTAATCTGATAGAAGAAATCAATGTGAGAAATATGAGACAAAGCACCCGCATATATTTTTAAACCTCGTAATGCATCGCATGAGGAAGTCCTGGTTTAGGACAGCCTGCAGGTTCAGTTTTATAAAACTCATAAGGGCAACAGAAGTTGATGTTTGTGTTACTTGGACATTAGGGCGGTATACGTAACTCGTCATTGTAAAGTTCCCCCCAACTTCGTTAACAAGCTCATCACGGTTATAAATACACGCTCATGCAAAGTATTCCAATCCATATTCAGCATCCTAAAAGACACAACATTATAACTTTATAAGTTCCAATATTATTATCCTAAAGCACTAGCAATCTAGCATGGCTTCTCCTCAAGAATTGTTTGGAAAGAGTTCGACTGTGAGAGGTAGTTCCAAGGGAAGTAGTGGATCTCAACCCACTGCTCAAGCGGTCTGCGGCAAATAGAATGAAAGCATGGATCGGAATGAAGGAAGGCGTGTGTAGAATGGTGTCTTATACATGGAAGCTTTCGGGTAGCTATTTGTTCTTATATATCAGTGTTGTCTTATACAAAGTTGATTAAATTCATATATATCTTCAATTCTTCATTGTTTGTACCCATTTCAATTCGATTCAAGATGTAAGCAATATTAATATCTCATTCAAGTACGTTGCCATTGTTGTAAATTCAACCCCCACCATGTGTAATACATAGAACAAATATAATAGATTTATTTGATTTCTTTTGTTCATGATCGAACTGTGTTGGTTGAATCACTATTGAATTTCTTGAATGAACATGCATGAACAGAAAAAATATTTGCCATGAAAACTACTCGGTTCTGAACTTCTAATCCATGAAGGGGGTTAGGTTTCTAACTCTTGCGTACTATAATTAGGGCCTAATCATCTATATGTATGTTGTATCGATCAATATTATGCCATAAGAACTCTACGCCCAGTTCAGCTCAATATATACAAAATGCATGTCAACTCTGCACACATATGGATTAATTTCAGGGCGTAAGTTGGAATGAATTACTTATGGAGCTGTATACTACAAAGTTAATCGTTTGTGCCCTTTCGGCATGAATTGCTTAACACTCTGTAGCTAGGCAAACGTAGGTTTGTATACGGGGTTATCACAATCGATCTCTCATTCCTTTTTTCTTTAATATGTTAAAAATTCAAAATTAGGTCGACGGCATTCTTAATATGCATAATCTGGAGTTGTGAAATGCATAATTTGCATTAATGTTTGGCATGTCAATTTACTTGTTAATTAATCTCGTGAAGTTTCTTCTTATTATGAGGCTGTCAGAGTATAAGAACTAGAAAGTAGGAGAATTATAGAGAATATTGGAGCTGAACTGTATTGATATAATTGACTGAAAGGAAAATTCTGTTAAATAGAACATACAAAAACAAACTAAGCACAAATTCTGGAACGGCTAGCTACTAACAAACCCTAATAATAAGGGATTCCTAATGACTTGGTAAATCAACAAACTCCCAGTAGACTAGGACTAGGACTTATTCAATACTAATCCAAATAAACTAAAACACTAATAGAGGCTTTACTCTGTCTCTGAGTGTTATATAGAAGAACTTGAAGATACAATTTTAACGAAAGATTCTGATTTCCCATTTTCAAATCTTACGTAGAAAAAATACGCGAAATTACTTATATTTGAGCAAAGACTTGAATAACAGTGTACGTGTAACTGTGTAAGCCACCTCATCAATATGAAGGGTTGCGTGAACCACACCCAAACCACCACTGACGGCGTCAGTCTAATTTATCAAATATTTCCCGGAAACAGCTACCGGGAGAGCAGACTACATCTGGATCGAGATAATACCATACGAAACAACGAAGTGATCCTGCTCGGAAAAGGACTAGCTAACAGACGTCCAAGTGAATCAGATACATAAAGATAACAAGGAACTTGCATGTGTTCACGCAATCCGGCCAGATTATAATGCAACAAGATATATATGTACACCAATAGATATGAATTGAAGTAGTTGATGACGAAAAATTGAAAAATTGAGTCCTGTTGAAGGAGAAAAGATAACGAGAATAACGGTCTACTCATTCATTGATAGAAAGGCCTATTTATAGGCGTTACATAGAGTCTCCCGAAGGATCTATAAGTTCTATCAACTGTAATCTATTCTAATAAGGAAACTCGATTAACCAATCCTATGTGTATTAGGGCAAGACACATAACAGAAGGGCCAAATATAATTTCCTTAAACACTCCCCCTTGTGTTGCGTCCCTAATACGATATGGTGCTTATGGTGTTGCCTCGGTAAAAACCTTGCCAAGTAAAACAAAAACCTCGTGGGTAAAACAAAAGACTTGGACGAAGGAAAAAAGAGCACAACGCACCAACTACAATTGAAGATAACATGTGATGTATGTAGACTTCCCCTGATGTCTACACAATGACTCCTCCTGATTGGTAACTCAATCTCGGAGTACAGATAAACGGCGTAACCCAATGCACTTCACATACTTCAAAAGTAGAGTTGGGCAACGATTTAGTCAATAAATCCAGCCACATTATCCTTAGATCAGACCTGCTATACTTAGCATTGTTTTGATCTTTAAGGAGAAGGTTGCCTAACTACTCAAAACATAAGTTCGCGTTGAAAATCAGATTCACGCATGGCATGACCTTCGTGTACTTAAACAGTCATAACGTCTTCGATACAATAGGTATGGACGAACCGTATAAAGTTCTGAAAACTAGACACACGTAGCTTTCCAACCATATAAGGTCCATAACCTAGTTAATCTTGAGCTGATAACAAAGCTCTGTCGAAGTTGACTGTTCTGCAAAAGCAGATTCTCGGGCAGATCCGTCCTACTTTACGAAAATAGCCATAACTCACTCAATATGATAGGTGTGATCAAATGGTTGGTGTCCCTGGAAAGTAGACACATAGACCTTTCCAATGGTACCAATGTCACCATTTTCCAATAAATGAGCTATCCTATAGGTCCGATGGGACCTACGAAACTGGACAGATTCTGATTTCGCATTTGATCTGTCTTTCTGTAGGGATAAATAAGCATGAACCTTTCATAGAAGGAATTACTGCCATTACATTGGTGTTGCATGGGCGCATCCGGCCATTACCTTGATGTTCCTTCACTCTCATCTAAGAGGGAGCAAAGATGCTCGACTGCTAGGAAGAGAGTTGAAAGACTAAGGAGAACTTGGCCTTATAAGTTTATAGTGAATGAGATGTCGAGTCAAGCATATTGTAACAAGTACATGAATGTGCTACCGTACTTAGATGGAGAATTTCTCCTAAGACTTCTTCATCATATGGACGAAACAAGTTTTCTCAAGACTTCGACCGATCAAGGGATACATACAGGCATAACTTCATCGTCCTTTAGCTTACCTTAAGCCGACAGATGAATAAGCATCATCAATAACGGTCCTCACTTTCGAGACCAAGTGTTCCCAAGATCCTTTCATTCTAAATTTTGGATCAGTGACATCTCTTAGTTTAACAAGAGTTCATCACGATTCATCCAGAATTTACACGCAAATAGGCATAATTCTTCATATCCCTTTTCCATCAAGTAGATACTAAGCAAATAACTTGCAAACGCACTCCGTGGTCAGGAGCCACTTGATTTGGGTGAAAACCGATCTATTCAAGATATTTATGTACATCTCTTAGTTCCCAACAGAGATAAGTTGTGACCACAAGCTGCTTGTTCAGTTTTTCAGAAACTACCAAACTGACAAGGTAGTGGAGTGCAATGACATCCATTACTAGAGTATATCTCATCGTAGTCGATTCCAGGGCGTTTCTGAGAGACCTTGCGCCAGAAGGAGAGTCTAAACTCTTTTTCTCACTACGTTTTCTAACAAAGATATAACTGATAGATTTTGCACTTGGGGTGTCGGCGTCACCTAACCAAAACACAATCTCTTTGTTTAAACTGGATCGCATCTTTCCATTTAGGCCAATCTACAACGTTGATATTTTCTCAACGAAGTATGGTTCGATATCAAAACTCATTAAATCACGTCATCATGTACACCGGTGTAATTTCTAAGTGTAGAGATCTCTATATGGATTGGTATTGACATTGAGGCGTCCCCTAATGATGATCATAATCTAGAAATAACAGATGAATGAGTATCATTGATCAAATGATCAAGTTGTGCCAAACTTGCATACTTCCTTGGCGAGTATGCATCGAACCAAGTGGCCTCCCCCTAAATTGTGGGAGCCACAGCCTAGTGACACCATCTACCACTTTTGTGGCGTCACCATGCCACCATCTATGGGTGACGACATGTCCTCTTATCCGGACATCAACATGTCCTTATCCGGACATCAATTCTTGCAGGCATGTTTGCAGCATGTATATGTGATCTCGTCACTTTAGGGAACTTGATGAGATACAGTAGGGACAAACCACGACAATTCTAAGTCGTTCTACTTGAACATTCTTGTTCTTATCTCCCCCTAACGACGGGAAGACTGGCTCATCAAAGTGACTTAAAAGAGATCGCTTGTCAATGTTCTTATATAAGCGGACTATAGTCGGAAGCTCATGTCTTATTCAAAGACAATATTCATCATAAATAACCCATCATTGTGCGCTTATGGAGGCGTAATATGGCACATACAACATGTAGACGATATAGATTGCAGAACGTTAACTCAATCCGTTAACAAATATGCATACCGTTACAACCGTAACATAAATATTTGAATGATGATGGGTAAAGATGAATAAGTAAAACTATAACCCTGCTACAACCCGTAGTTGTTGGTCTTACTGGTCCAAAATAAAAAAACCGATGGCCTCACCGCCGGGACCGGTTAAAAAGAAACCGATTGAACCGACTGCCAACATAACCGGGCCTCTGTTTTACACTTCCTTTAACGGTTCACTATTTTTCAAAGCTCCAAATGCTACCAAATTTTGTAAGCAGGTAGACATGGGCGTTAGGATTGTGAAACCGCCAGCCTCAACGACGGAACCGGCCTAAAACGTGCCGAACCGTCCGTCGGATTCGCTGGACATCCGTGAACACTTATGTTGAGCGATTCACCACCTTCCACGCCTCCAAATGCCACGACATTTTGTATATCAGTAGGCTTGGATGCTAGAAATCTGTGGCCGTAAACAGAACCTCAAGAACCGGTCTAAAATTTGGTGAACCAGTCTTCACAATGACTTGTCCGCAAGCTGAAAAAACCGGAAATTCTAGGTTTTTTTAACTTTTCAATCATTGTTAAGATTCCCCATAACATTTAATTGTTATGGTTTGAGTTAAACCATGGTGAAAATCACCATAGCATCATTATGTCTCAAAGTGAACAATGAGAAGCCTTTAAGCCAACATCTTATGTATCATTTTTTTAGAATCACTTATAGACATTGTAATGTCTTACTTAGTGAACAACGACTTAGCATCTTGTTTATATGCTAGTCTATACACATTGTGTTTAGCGTAGGAGGGTGTCGCTCCTAATCTTTGCTAAAGAATAGGCTTTACAAAACAAGTAACGAGCATGGCCAATGTGAGATCATATGGGGTTCTTTTGCGTCATATTTGCTTATGAAAGCATGAGTAATGCCTCCATTATATAGGAGGATGACGCGAATGGCTTTAATGCCATTCATAGGCCGTGAGCATTGCTCATAGCTCCACCAAGTTGTATTTTGGTGATCTTTGATCTCAATGATTACTTTGCTCAAAAGAAAGGATGTCCGTGAGAGTCTTTACTCTATAGTATACGGATCATCAAAACACGTCCAAAATTGTCCCGAACGATTTATGTTAAAGCCTACATGAGTCGATGTCTCTATTCTCATCATTGGTGACAATAACCGATTCAATTAACCGAATCTTAGTGACTCATGAAGGTTGCGCATTCATTATAGTGATACATAAGAAATTCTTATCAATTCTCATAATGTGTTTACATGTGATAAACGTTGGCGTGAATATCATTAAGTCATAGCACCGTTCGATTGCTTCCTTATGCATAAAGAGCATGTGTGACTTTAATCATAACGCCATTAGGCATTGAAACTTGAGCATTAATCCGCTCTTTGATTATTTGTGCTGATCTAATCATCGTAGTCACAACGGATTTATAAAACACTAAATCCATGAATAGTTGTCTATTCCTTGCAATAAGCTAAGCACTCAATCTCGTTACAACACATTCATATACCAGAATGTAGAGACAACAATCTTATGTCAAGACATAGAAACCGAAATATGTTAACAATTTCGACCATGAATTTAATTCAAAACATAACGACTTAGTAACTTTAGTCAAATATGTGAGGTGTACGCCTTCACAAAACTTGAAAAAATAAACGGATTTGTAGTCACTTGGACTATTAAACCGAAGTCATATGCTTCATATATTCCGCAATATATCTTTTGCTTTTAAAATCCGTAACTGTGAGAATAATGTTCTTATCTTCTTCCATATAGTGAGTTTCTTGTTGCAAGAACTCCATATATTTTGTATACATTGACCATAATATTGCTTTCATTGCAATTAGTGAACCGATGTAGAACCACATCAATAACATGATTTTTCTTTCATTTATTGGCCCAATCTTTTTATGACATATGAGGTTCAAGGCGTTGCCTCTCCCTCTTTTCAGAACTCGTGACATGAAATTGATCACTTTTTTTATGTCAAATTTAGGGCTCATGTTTCGGTCAAATATTTCAACAACAAGATGGAAGATTGACTATTATCGATATACGATAATTAATTCCAAGTATGAATTAGGTCAAGACCATAGTTTATGGTAACTCAATTCGATGTAAACAGTGACAAATTCCGTCACTAATCCATATTAACCGCGACAATTTCCGTCGCAAATCGATGTTTGTCCCTTTATTAACCACGACAATATTTCGTCGTAATACCGTGACTTGTCAAACTGTCCGAAATTTCAACTTTGATATGAGGGGTCCCAATTCCTCACATCAACTCACGTTATAAGAAAGGTGGGGGTAGAAGAAGGCTACGAAACCCGACTATGAAATTAAAATTCAAAAGCGGCAACTTTTATAAAAGCTTACTTGCTAGTTTGTCATGTAAGAGAAGTTGCCTTTTTAATTTTCATACATACTTCCACATGCGTGCAGAGAAGTTGCTCTCGTAATTCCATCGCGATCCATCGCGCGAAAAATTTCGTTTTGCCCCTCGTACAATGGTATGTATTCTTCTGCCTTCGGATCCGAGTATGATTCGGGCTGCCGGCGTTCGAAGATGGAGGAGAGAGCGCCGGACTAGGCGAGACGGTGCGCGAGGCTAAGCTGTCGGATTGGATGGGCTGCAGAGGCGTGCCGGTTTGGATTCGACTGGAGCGGCAGGGCTTGCTTGACTGGGGTGAGGCTAGGACAGACACTAGTGAGGCTAGCTATGGTTGTCGTCAGCGGAAACAGATGCACTGCTTATTTCGGGTGGCACTCGTCGATGTTCGCTGGATCAGTGGTTCGTTGATGCCGACACGGGTCTGCGCAGGGTTCAGCGGAGCTAGGAAAAGAGCGTCCGATCGGGGGCGATTCGGAGCTGCAAAGCAGAGGTCGCTGTGCAGGGTTCTCGGGTCTGAGGGGCGCGCTGAGTTCAGAGGTGGCCGGGCCAGCTTGTTTGGCCGGAGCTGGTGTGGTGGTCGTGCGTGCCAGCGCGCTAAGGGTCGTGGGTGCCTAGAACAAATTTCTGGGTTGTGTTGCAGGATCAGGTCTTAGCTGGAGAGACGCGCCGGGTTTGTGTCGAGAGCGGCTGCCAGAACCGGAGGTCTGGAAGGGGGGCTAGGGTGAAGCGCTGTAGTGAGGCAAGAGGTCGCCTAGGCAGGAGGTCACCGGAGTAGGACTTGGCTGAATGCTAGGCTGAGGTAGTCGGAGGCGTTTTTTTTTTTTTTTTTTTTTGTTGGTGCTAGGGTTAGGGTTTTTCGGTATCAAACTCGGGTCAGAGCAAAGTGCTGATAACGTGTTGAAGGAGAAAAGATAACGAAAGATAACGAGAATAACGGTTTACTCATTCATTGATAGAAAAGCCTATTTATAGGCATTACATAGAGTCTCCCGAAAGATCTATAAGTTCTATCAACTGTAATCTATTCTAATAAGGAAACTTGATTAACTAATCCTATGTGTATTAGGGCAAGACACATAACAGAATGACCAAATATAATTTCCTTAAACAAGTCTCATATATCAAACCCCAGGCGGTTAACAATACTCCGCATTCTTCGGTATATGTCTAATCTCTACTATTATAAAGCCAGGCGTTTAAGAAATTCATCAAATTATGTTTTGCCTAACCTACCCTTAATGAGTTGATTAAAACAACTAACTTAAAAGGTTCTTATAGTAAAAAGCAAAAAAGAATAAAAAATAAAAATAGTGCAGATAATTATGAAAAGTGGATTAAGACTTATAACTGCAACAAAAAACTCTCCACTACCCAGTAACGTACTTCACAAACAAACAAAACTACCTATTAACAACCTTCACGCTCGAGTATCGCGGGTATAAAAGCTAGTCAAACATAATTACAGCGTTGTTTCCTTCATTATCTGTCTGGTAATATCATTCTGCAGAGACAAATTGTTGCTGTTAGGTCGGTCATGACCATCTCTATGGTACTATTTTGATATCTTTGTCGATCCATGAACATTCACAAATCATGCATAACAGGTTAACCTTGTAAATTAAACAATATCCTAGAAGCTGGTTAGATTGAAGGTTTTGATCGATGCGCGATGACATCAAAAACTGAAGAAAATTCAATCAATCTAAGTAAGGAAATCAATGAGAAATAGGGATCGGAAGAGAGCATGGAGAAGCAACCGTACGTACGTAGTAAGAGCCTAGCTATTTCATGAAATGAAAAACATGCATAAATTCATGTTAACGTACGTACCAAGTATTTATCTGCTCTAAACAAAATTCCAAACCATCCAGTTCTTGTAAAAAAACACACTTTCCGTCAAACTTCTATTTACGTACCTTATTGATTCATGTATTTATTTCTAACTGATTAAAATCAAACTTAAATGGCATGAAAGAAAAATATGCATGGATTTTACTTAATGTGATACATAATTACACATTTCAGAAGTTTCCCTACAACCCCAAGCCAACATCCTACCCAATTTCATAAACCCCAAATTACGTACAGCAACCCCCGGCCGTTTGCTGTAAATATAACCTAAATGGCGCTTGAAAATGCAAAACACAAAGAACATCAACACAAAAGTTATTACACTGTTATATGCAAAGTATGTCTTCGAAAAAGGACACTGGTCCCCAAGGCCTTTTCGGGAAGGGAAAGAGTTCAGTTGGAAAGTTTGATACCAGTTCTTCATCATATCAGCACAGTCCTCAGGAACTGGTTGGGCGCCATAACCACGATTATGGCATGGTTTCATTCAAAGATAACTCGACTTCGCAATCAACTGTTCAAGAAACTCATGGAAAAGGTAAAGGGAACTAAGTGATGATCGAAGAGTACGTTATGTAGCATATACACACACACACACACACATAGAGCTTCTTAGTTGCGGACGTCTGCATTTATTCTTACGGTGTGGATTTCTACTTTACACTCACTTTTTAATCGAATTTTCACATCTCCACCGTCTAGTATTTAGATACTAATGTATAGATCATCTCTGCAAAATTTCAGCCAATTTGGTTATCATTAAGGCACTCAAAACTGCGTTTTTCTGTTATAAACATGAACGGTTCAAGTTCAACAGAATTATGTTCATCCATTGTTTTAATCGAGTTTGAGTGCTTTAATGATAACTAAATTGGCTAAAATTTTGCAGAGATGATCTATACATTAGTATCTAAAGACTAGAGGGTGGAGATGTGAAAATTCGATTGAAAAGTGATTGTAAAGTGGAAATCTACACTGTAAGAATAAATGCAGACATCCGCACCTGAAAAAATCTGTATATATATATATCTGCAGCTTATATAGAAAAAGGTTATGTCGTGCCTTGGTACTAGTTGTCTATTGATATATAGCGAAGAAAGAGGTCACTAAAGGCCCTATTTCGTTTAAGTTGATCATAAACTCTCAGAACAAAAATGAGTCCTTTGCATATGTAATATATTCTTTAATTTGATTTCGTTCATATGTACTTAACTTCAATACTAAATAAAATGCTAAAGATCGACCATGTGATCAGATTGTTTCTAATTAACACTTGTAGCAATGTTCTTATCCTATCTAACGATTTTTAGCCATATATTTTGGTACTGTTTAGATTATTATTTTCCCGACACAGAATTGATTAATACTAACACGAACCTCAAAGAACCAATTCTAATCACTGCTGACACAGAAGGAATATCGAGTTGAACAGTGAGCAACTCAATTACATTGACGACAAGAATGTTGAATTGAACAACCGTACCCGTAAAACAATCATCTAATAGCTAGTTGGGTAGGAGATGATACTGTATAGTTAGGTCATGGCTACCTCGCATATGAAGCCATGAAACCTGGTCATAAAAGACGAAGTATATCTCAAGGTAGGTCGATCAAGAGAGGTAGGCTTCCTGGGCTGGTTAGCAAGGTTTTGTCAGTTCAAGCTTCTTATTGAACTTCTTGCTCCTCTAATTATGTAACGAACTCTCGGATTCTCAAACGCTTGCTGTTTATTTTCGGTTGTCACTCTAGAACTTGTGTAGAATGAGCTGCATCTGGATCCATATCTACTTAATGTTGGTAACTTGGTATGCGACGTCTTACTTTGTAAATGAATAACACTATACGACCAAATATCAGTCCGTTTGATAACTTCTGCTATGATTAGTTGGGTGTTCAGAATTTGATTTTCTAGGGTATCGTTGGTACTTAAGTTGTAACTCTGAAGTGCTTGTGAGTCCTTGATGTTTAATTTTACTTGATATGAATGAATGCACATCTTGTACGTGTGGTTCGAAATAAAAACATAAAACCAATGAAACCAAAAAAAATCTGACACGGAATCGATTTAGTATATAGTGCGTATGGCTCAAGTTTTCAACACGGTTTAGATGTAAGTTCTGGTGAAACTCGTAGGAAGCCCTTCTGGCCAAAAACTTAAGACCATCATTGGTTTGAATGTTGAACCATACGGTTATTCAGGACTCAAATTTATTCAAATTTAATCACATTTCAGCATATCCTTACGTTTCGAAGCCTGGCATGCAGTTCACATATATATGTGCAGACTTGACTGGTTGCTAGCCAGCTCGATCTCTATGGATGTATCGTGTTGGCTTTAGCCATGGTATAGTTAATCCCCAGTTTCCCATATATCATCTTGGCACTTGCTCCATCCCTTCCTTACGGTTATCTGCACAGCTGGTTATTTTTTTTCTTTTCTTTTTCTGGTCGTTGGTCCAAGTCTCTGTTTTCGGGAAGATATATAGTGAGAAAGGGGTGGTATATATGAGAATAATCAATAATGAGATAGAATTCGTTGCTGGTTGATTGTTCTTGACCATATCATCTGCTGTAATTTGAGAATTTCCATGTTGATCACTTTAGATAATCGCTAGATGTTTTCTGGTAAACTTCTTCATGAATTGTATTCAAACTTATAAAGTCGGTAGTATTAATTAGCTATTCACACGCAAATCTTTGAATGAATTCAAATCATCAACCTGATCTAGGAAACTAATCGGAAATAAGAAAGAAACTATACCCATGGAGGAGAAATCCTTCAAGAAACCCCAGGTACTGCTGTAATAGGTAAGGTTCATCCCGGTTTCTCAAAACCCTTATCAACTTTCTATAAATACCGACGAATTGATCCATAACCTAATCAACACAAATTATTTCTCAAGTTAATTGTAAGCATGCCTTCTCCTCAGGAAATGTATGACAAAATTTCAAAGGTAAAGGGTGGATCAAATGGAAAGGGTTGTTCTCCACCATCTGCTCAAGACATATACGGCCGGAAATAGAAACGGAAACATGGAAACTCAGACTCTGCTCATTCTTGTTGTAATTGTTGGTGATAACACCTGCATCTATATCTTTATTCTTTGTATTCTTCATTTATGATGTAAATTTTATTTTTCGTATGCTTTCGTTGAAGTGGGTGGCTGGTGCCCTTGAATAAATCTCACCAGTTTTTTTGTAATAGATGGAAGAAACGCTATACACATTTATTATTTCATTTTAGGAAATAGTATGAAGGGATGTCCTTCTAATTTTTTTGAAGGCGCATCCCAAATGGAGAGTGAACTTAACCATCAAATTAATCAAGGCTTGTAAAGAGACTAGGATGGGCGTTTTCTGGGTATCGGGATTGAAACAGTGGTTTCAATCCTCGTCATACTGGACAGAAACGAAAATAAAGAACACAACAGTTTGTTTATCCAGTGAAACCTCAATTTGAGAAAAAACACTGCCGAGGCTTTAACTATTGAAAGCCTCTATTGAAAAGAAAAATTCACTATAAAAAGAACGAGTCAATTACAAACTTTGTAGCACCGACCGCGGCTACTATCTCTAGAACCCTAACAAACATATTTGAAGCACTGTTTTTCTTCAAGTAATCTTCTTCTTCGATCTCCAAGGAACTAACCACGTCTTTGATCCTTCAATCACATAAACAAAAAGTTTAACTCAACACGGAACAGTTGAACTTCTGACTTTAATTATAAAGTTTTGCAGCAGAAATTACTATCTCTCAAACACTATGCGTGCAAAGATAGTCTCCAAATAATACGTGCAAAATGTAGCCTACAATGAGGCACCAATACCTCCTTTATATGCATCCAATAATCCTTTCCAAGTCCGCTCTTTTGATCAACGTCACGAATTAACCTAATTGACATCCAATTAGGAATTTTAGTTAGTAGCAAATCATGACAAGGAGACGTAACATATATATAAAAGATCTTGACAATATACTCTAATAATTAATGAGAGAATATCCTAACCATGTAGGATTATTTCCTCCTGCAAACCAATTCCAATTAATATCAGATGCATAATCATATTAGTCATATACTCCTACTCAAACTAGACATTCTTAACACATATGCATTAATACAATCTGATATCCTAACGATCATAAAACCCAATCATATGATTCTTTCCTTCAAATCAAGATTAACTAATCATATCATCAATCAAATACTTAACCATTAAGTCCTAAACAAATTAGAACTTCCTTGTTTACACTTCTTCTCTTTTGTATAGGGATGCCAATAAATCATATATCAATAGCTTGCTCTCTGCATCGACCAAATTAATTAAGGCGAATGTGCTGATACCAATTACTAGCATACCATCGTACTGATCGAATGTATAGAAAAACCGATGAGACGAATGATCAGAATAATTTGCGTATATCTATATATGCATCAAATAATGAAACAAAGGGTGCAATTGGGCAATCTGTGTGCCAGATTTCTGGCTTGGTGCCATGTATCCTATAGTTTAAAGACAGAACAAAATATTGACCCAGACCTTTAGATTATACATTACACAAAGCCACAAAGGCTCTAGATGTCAACCTACCGGACCAGATACTCATTTGTAAGAATTTTCCAACATATACCAGTCATCACCGATCTGTATCATTTTGGCATGAAATTTCTTAACATTGTACTTATATGGATTTCAATTACATTTTCCTTGTTTATGAACCTCAATTTCAAACATGCATATGCAGTTCATATATATCAATATTGAACTTAATTAGCTTTCATATTTTACAATTCCACACAAGCATTTTCAGATACGGACCTCCTTATTTATTCAAAAGGTACGGATTTTCTTAATTGACATACTTTTCGATCATATTTTCTCATCTCAACCATTCATCTTTTAGGTATATATGAGTAGATCATCTCAACAAAATTTTAGCCAAATTGATAATCATTAAGGTATTAAAAATTGTGAATTACACGAACGGTTCCTGTTGAACAAATTTGGTTCGTTCATTGTAATCATATAGTTTCGATACCTTAACGATCACCAATTTAGCTGAAATTTTGCAGAGATGATCATGTCATATATATCTAGATACTAGTTGGCTATGATCTAAAAATATGACCGAAAAGTGGTTCTATTGGCAAAATCCGTACCTTTTGAATAAATCAGAATATTTGGACCTGATAATATATATATATATATATATATATATATATAGCTTTGGTTGAATTTTTGAACGTGAAGTTGGTTGAATTTTTGGGTTTACGTATGCCGGCTACAAGTCCATATATGCATGGGTGCCATGACTACGACCTCATCTTTACCTAAAAATACCATATCAATCGAGAAGTTTCAGTCAGGTCGATTCATTCTGCTAACATATATGACATTCCGAGCATAAATTAATACATGTAGTTTCCACCAAATCTCCAAATTAATAAAATCATGTACACAGCTAGGCAGCTGGCTTGAGTTGAAATTTGAACTCGAAGATTGGATTAAGAAAGCTTTACTAATTGTATACAAATGGTACGTAGCTACAAGATTACAAGTTAATTGAAGCAAATACATAAACCGGTGATGATGGTAAATTGGTTAACACTTTACTAAAGAAAATGAAGTCAAATGTGTAGGAATATTAGAATTTCACTCAATCTCGATATGTTTGACAATTTCTTACCTCCGCCATAGACATTATGACGTGAATGGTTTCGACCCAAATGGAAAATGTTGTATATAAGTTTTCCTTAATTAGATCATATGCATATTCAATCCATTTAATTATATGATATGACATTTGTTGTAACTTGTCCTGATATCCATATCGAAAAGTTCATGTAAATACCACGAGAACCGTCTGCATGCCCAACCGTTTTGTATTTAATTTGTATATCCGGCCTGTTCTGATCAACACCCTAAATCCTTAATCGAATTCTATGTCAATGCATGGTAAGGTTCACCCTAATTTCCAAACTAAAACCCAAACCACAAGCAACGTACGTTGGAATAACCAAATTGTAGCTATAAATAAAGGAAGCTGGTTAGCATCCATCCATAACCAATTCAAGATCATAAGACACAAGAACATTACAGCAATCACAAGCAAGCATGCCTTCTCCTCAGGATTTGTTTGGACATGGTTCAGATCAGGATGATTCAGATAATGGAGATGGTGGTTCTTCTCAACCAACTGCCCAAGACGTATTGAGCAAATAGAAACTTAGAATACGTACTGCAAGCTAGGACTGTGCAGAATGTAGCCTAGTCGATCGTATGTTTCCAGATCTCTCTTTAGCTGTAGCTAGTTCTTGTTAGAAATTCTTTCATCATATTTATATATATGCATGCATATATTGTAACAAAATAGATACATCCGCACTTATAAACTGATCTTATTCCATTCAAATATGTAAGCACTTCGGTTCAGTTGTTAATTTGTTATGTACTGCTTCTAATACATATCGAATAAATATTTCACATTGTTATACCAGTTTCTTCATATATTATGTTGCCTTCATTCTTCTTACAATTGCCGCAAATCGATGATGGAATTTCAAATTAAGAGGAAACCATGAAATGCTTGGTTCTGATTCGTGGCATAAACCATGAAAACTCCATTCTTTCCAGCAGTAGTTCTTTATTCATAATATAGAAGAAATACAAAATATAGTTGTTATTATTAATTTCATTTGGTGCATAAACTATATTAATTTCTTCTAATTCATTTCAAGTATGATTGTGATATATGCCTTTTATAATTTGTTTTTAATCCAAAAGGAGGCTTGATGGAATGGATTTTATTCCGTTTGTACCACAAAATGTCTATTTTATATGATCCTGTCTCCACTACTGGATCCTAGCTAGCTACACCGTAACGTGTTCAACCTGGTTTTGATTCATTGTTGACATTTAGGTTAGGGGTCGTCATGAATCGTCACGACGTTTTATCCAAATGTCAACTGGTGACGTTGTGCAAGTTCGAATGAATTGCATATATAGCACCGTTACCAGGGCAGAAAATCCTCGTCTTCTTGAAGTTAACTTCCCAGGGGTATTCAAGTCCACGCGCCTAAGGAAAAACCCTAGCAAGAGAGAAAGCCTCTCTCTCCCGGCTGAACATTGTCGGCGGCCTTGCCACAATGTTTTAGTCCGGTAGAGGAAACATTTAGCTAGAGTGCGCTGCGCGCCATTTTGCTCGTCTTCTTCTCCTGTTTTTGTCTGGGTTGGTGGGCGAGTTGGAAGGAAGGAAGAGGTGGGATTGGAAGTTACAGATCCATCTGAGGTGGGAGGGGAAGGGTTCAGATCCGTTCCGGCATGGGATTTTCATGGTTGTTCCGGCGTCCATAGTACCCGATCCGGTTTCCTTCTGTTCGGATCAAGTCAGTCTGAGTTTCTAGTTGGGTTACGACGAGTTATCTCAGGGAGGTGCAACCGAGTTTGGAAGCTTTGGTCGCGGATCTGATGGTGGTGGCCCCGTCGATATGAGTTGTGCAGGCTAGTGTGGGAAGCTCGATCTGTAGCTTGGGGCAAGCTGGCGGAGGTGTTGATGGAGGAGTGGTGGGTCGACAGAAGCAGGTAGGTGAAGCGAATCTAGGCCACGGACCGGGTCTGGTTTTTGGTTAGGCTACAGATATCTGGGCCAACGGTGAGATTTGGGCTCGGTGGTCAAGGTTGGGCTACTGCACTTCATTATGTGTCTGTGTGTTCTATTTTTTCTTTTGTTTTGTTTTTGTGTCTAGCTCTTTTGATCCTTTGTGGTCGTTCTGCTTGATTGGCTCATTACAAACACCGCTGATGAGTGATGATGGTTTTAACCCGTTCTTTATCACGAGTATTCACAACTCAGGAGGCGGAGTTGACTTATGTTCTTATTTCTTCAAGGGATAGAAGTCACTGCCTTGTCGGAATTCCGATGCTTCATTACCAACTCGTTGGCAATATGTCGGTTGAGTCTTCCGGTCTTGATGATCATCTTCCTAGCCTCATGGTGTACAAGGGATTTAGCTCTAGTAGAAAGTTAGGGTCGGGCCCTTTGGTCCGATATTTGTTATAAGTGGTCCATTAGTGGCTCTATTTTGTATTATTCATACCGCTTGTAACTTCTTCCGTATGAATGCAACCCATTTGATCAAAAAAAAAGAAGAAGAATGAATTGCATATATAGCGCTGTACAACACTAGCTAGCTAGCTGTGTGCATCTTTCGACATGAAATTTCTTAGGAAAATGTAATTATTCAAAGTGTAATTAATCGCCATCTGGAATATTCGTGTAATTATGCACCAAATTATATTTAGGAATGATCATATCAAAAGAAATTGCAATGTACGTACTCGTCTACTCTCTCGTTCTTTCATTTTTTTGGGTTCGGTGATCCCTCTTTGTATCATCGGACATGCCAATCATTTGGATGTATACAGTTCTCTTTTCTGAAACTTGAGTTACTTGAGTTTGGGCATAATATCATGTGTTTCAATATTGTTAGGGTTTCAATCTTTTTGCATGTTCATGGGAATAATGACATTGACATGTAAATCGATCAATACCATAATTCTAATTAATCTACCAGCTCAAATATGCACGACAAATGCTAAAAACTATTCCCGGAAAGCATAATTCAAAATGTACCAAATGATGTACAACATAGGATATTCATCAAACCAAAACAGCTTCCTCTCAATGGTGACGGTGCTGCAGGGTTGGCTTGACATTCCAATTGAAGTGGATTGTAATTTCGATGATGTGTAAGTTCAAATTATATATATATATATATATATATATATATATATATATATATATATATATATAAATATTCTTATATTACTAGAAAAAAAGAGGTCAACAAATCCATGTATTTCCCAGAGGTTGGGAACAAAGTAAGCGCGAACTTACCCTTGAAGCGAGGCTTGTTCAAATTAAAGCGTCCGTACGTGTAAGTACTCATCCTGGGTTGCGTGAAAATTAAGCACCCAATAAAACCTTCGTCGTCATTCCCAGAATTTCTCATATACTTCGCCGAAACAGGAGACTGCCTCCATCATCAGAAGGCAGGCAGCTAGCTGTTGGCCCTGTGTTCGATCCTGGTCTGAAGAGGTGGCGACCAACTGAAATAAATAAATCAGAAACCATTGAATTTTGGGTGCACCAGTATTCGTAAGTTGACGATGAACAAATCAAGGGTCATAGTAATTTACAGACCTATCTGTCAAATAACCTTCGCGTTTTTAACACGGTTTGGCCACTCCTTCAAGACTTGTAATATTCTTGATAACACCATCTGTCTGGTTAAATTTCAGAGTCTCTGCAGATAGAAATTGTTGCTCAGTTGCTTCCTGTTGTCGTTCTTGACCATTTCTTCTGTAATTTGATATATCAGCTGTGCCGATCCACCTACGTGTAACGTGTCTATTTTGTTTAATTACTATATTATCTGAGTTCAACAATTTCCTACTAAGCTTGCTTCTGGGATTAGATCATGATGCCCGTGTGAGTTGTGATTTGTGCCAGTTTTGGATCACATTGGTCAATTTCAAGGTTTGAAGAATCAGACCTTAATCTGATAAAGGAAATCAATGAGAAATATGAGAGAAAGCACCACGCAGAAGTGCAGAACCTTACATTGCATTTTGCATATATTATTAAACCTCGCATTGCATCCCATGCCATGAGGACGTCCTGGTTTAGGACAGCTGGTTTAGAATCCATTTTAGTTTTATAAAACTCACAGGGCAGCAGAAGTTGAAGTTTGTGTTACTTGGACATTAGAGTACGCGACTCGTTATTGTAAAGTTCCCCCCAACTTCCTTAATCACGGCTATAAATACGCTCAAAGCATGCAAATCATTTCAATCCATAATCTGCTAGCATCTTAATTAAAAGACACAGCATCAGTTCCAATATTATTATCCTAAAGCATTAGCATGGCTTCTCCTCAAGAATTGTTTGGAAAGAGTTCAACTGTGAGAGGTAGTTCCAATAAGGGAAGTAGTGGATCTCAACCCACTGCTCAAACGGTCTGGGGCAAATAGAATCATGGATCAGCAGGAAGGCGTGCGCAGAATGGTGTCTTATATATACATATATGGAAGGGTAGCTAGCTATTTGTACGTTCTTATATATCTGTGTTGTATTATACAAAGCAGATTAAATTCATATATATATATATATATATATATATATATATATATATATATATATCTTCAATTCTTCATTCTTTGTACCCACTTCAATTCAATTCAAGATGTAAGCAGTATCAATATTTCATTTCAGTACTGTTTACATCCAGATTAATATTTTACTGGATAGTAAATGTCTAAGTAAATATTGATTAAATTCACGTCCATGCGAGCTAGATTTACAGTTCACGTGCGACGGGGAGACTGCGCGTAGAAAGACTAGACGTGGGTTGACTCGATCTAATGTTTAATTGCCTACAAAGTTGTGCGAACTAGATGATACAGTTTGCATGCGAAAAGGAGTTTACAGGTGAAGAAAGATGCTTGCATGCGAAGAGCTACTGACTTCACATAGAAGTTGAGTCCTACATGCATGGAAAGAGACGTAATGCAAGTCAAAGTTTGCATGCAAAACAGATGGAGGACCTCGCGAAGTGAAATGACTAAGAGACGTGAGCCATGCATTTAGGCTTGGTTAATTGTCCTTATCTACATGGTAGAAGACTATTTGGAGTCTGTTGCATGCGATGCTTCAATAAGGATTCCTATCATTGGTTATCATATATGATCACATGGGAGCATACGTCCAAGAAGTGTTATAGGTGAACTCTACTGTTTAGAACAGAGCGACCACCACGAGGTGATTAACATCTCCTACGCCACATTTATCGTTAAAGACTTCCACAAGTCTTTGATATGTTTTGGACCAATACCTGTGGCCCTAACATAAGTCTATATAAGGGAGTTCGAGGATCTACTTTAGACACACTCAACAAAAATACAATACAACTTTCAACATAGTTGAACCTGACGCTAAAGCATCTCGCCTTAGCAACCCTTTTCCTTTCAAGCTCCCCGGAGCTTTGTCCCTTTACTTTTCAAGCTCCCCGGAGCTCCCTTGCGTTTTCATTTTCCTTGTCTTTGGTTGCTCTGCTCGCTACAACCGCGAGTATCGATATTTGTGGCGGAGAAGCTACTGTAAATCCTCATCTGCGAGGTGGCACCGGAGCCCTATTTTCGTTTGATTAGAAGTACATGTCAACGCACTACAACAACAACCCTACTATATTCCGTGTCCGCACGGTGGCACGCCCCGCATCCCTAGAAGCATTGACTGTTACCATCTCTCTCTCCCTGTGGAGGATTGTGGCCAAAACAAGTACATACGTTGTTATAGTTGTAAATTGAATCCCACCATGTGTAACACATAGAAGAAATAGAATAGATTTATTTTATTTCTTCTGTTCATTAACTGTGTTGGTGTTGTGAGTAATTATTCGGTCTCTGAGTGAAAAGTGAATATGTGCTTATAACTTGAAGATATACAATTTTAACAAAAGATTCCGATTTTCCCATTTTTCAAATCTTCCGTAGCAAAAATACGCGGGAATTACTTATACTTAGCAAGACTTGAATAAACAGTGTACGTGTAACTGTGTAAGCCAGCCACCTCATCAATATGAAGGCCGGCCGGGTTGCGTGAACCACACCCAATCCACCACCGTCAGTCTAATTTCTCAAATATTTCCCGCAAACAGCTACCGGGAGAGCAGACTAAGGTAACATCCAGATAATACCATACGAAACCACGAAGGTGGATTCGATCCTGCTCGGAAAAGGTAGCAGACGTCCAAGTGAATCAAATACATAAGAAAACAATGAACTTGCATGTGTTCACGGAATCCGGCAAGAGTAGTTATAATGCAGCAAGCTATAAAACCCCATGCACGTTGTTGCTGTTAAGGTCGGTCTTGACAATTTTGATATCTTTGTCGATCCACGTACAGTCACAAATCACAACAGTTTAACCTTGTGCTCTAAACGATATCGATCCTAGCCGGTTAGATTGAAGGTTCTGATCGATGCGCGATGACATCAAAAACTGAAGAAAATTCAATCAATCTAAAGAAAGGAAATTTATGAGAAATAGGGATCGGAAGAGAGCATGAAGAAGCAACCGTACGTACGTAGTAAGTACGTTCAACAACTTACACTTCTGTTTAATTAGAGCCTCTTTCATAAAATGAAAAAATAAAAACATGCATAAATTCATGTTAACGTACGTACCAAGTATTTGTCTGCTCTAAACAGAATTCCAAACTATCCAGTTCTTGTAAAAATACATACACTTTCTGTCTAGTTTCTATTTACGTACCTTTATTGATATTTCTAACTGATTAAAATCAAACTTAAACGACATGAAAGAAAATATACATGCATTTTACTTAAAATGACACACAATTACACATTTGATAAGGTTCCTTACAACCCCAAGCCAACATCCCACCCAATTTCCTAAACCTCAATTACAGAAACCCCACGCCTTTTGGTATAAATATACCCTAAATGGCGCTAGGAAATGCAGAAGACAAAGAAAATCAACACACAAAAAAAGTTATTACTGTTATATGCAAAGTATGTCTTCGAAAAAGGACAGTAGTCCCCAAGGCATTTTTGGGCGCTCTAAGGTCGTTGAGAAGGGAAAGAGTTCACCTGGAAAGTTTGATACCAGTTCTTCATCATATCAGCACAGCCCTCAGGAACTGTTTGGGCGCCATAACCACGATTATGGCATGGCTTCATCCAAAGATAACTTGACTTCGCAATCAACTGGTCAAGAAACTCATGGAAAATCGAATGGGAAGAGGAAGGTAAAGGGAACTAAGTGATGATCGAAGAGTACGTTATGTGTGTGTGTGTTTGTATGTATATATAGACACACACATGGAGCCGTTCTAAAGAGGACGTCCGCACAGACACAAAAGTGCGGACGATCATCTCCAGGCCTCGATCAGGCATCCATGGCGGCTTTGCTGTTGCTGGATGAGACTTTGGACATGTCGGACTGCATCACAATCAAGGTGAATGGCTCAAGTGATCGGAGTTGCAGGTCTCCACGGCGAGCTCGCCGAAAACCTCAAGCACCATCAACGCCGACTTCAAACTCTTCAACCACAAGTCCAGCAGCAAGGAGATGCTCCCCATCGATGCCTGGTTCAGCGCCGGCAACGGCAGAGGCACCATCAACGCTTGATCACGGCTTGAGGATCGACGTCCGCACTTTTACACCTTTCCGGAAGTCCGCTTCTGATCTCGACTGTATATATATTTATATATATATAGGCTTTCTTGGCTAAGGAGGTCTTTATTTATTCTTACGGTGCAGATTTCCACTTTAGACTCACTTTTCAATCGAATTTTCACATCTCCACCGTCTAGTCTTTAGATACTAATATATAGATCATCTCTGCAAAATTTCATCTAATTTGGTTATCATTAAGGCACTCAAATTTCATTAAACCAATGGATGAACATAATTTTGTCATACTTGAACCGTTCATGTTTATAACAGAAAACGCAGTTTTGAGTGCCTTCATGATAACCAAATTGGCTGAAATTTTATAAACATGATCTATACATTAGTATCTAAATACTAGACGGTGGAGATATGAAAATTCGAACGAAAAGTTGGTCTAAAATGGAAATCCGCACCGTAAGAATAAATAAGAAAGACTATATATATATATATATATATATATATATATATACACACACACATTTCCTATCTAGAGCGAAGCTTCGCTATGAAATTAAAGTGTGAAGTTCCTTATTTGACTCACTTTTCGGTCATATTTCGACATCTCCACCGTCTGTTTATTGATACTAATGCATAGATCATTATTACAAAATTTCATTCAAATTGATGATTGTTTGGGTGTTCATAACCGTGATTTACACAAACAGTTCTGGTCAGACTGGTTTATGGTATGTTCATTGATTTAACCTAATTCGGTACCTAAACGATCATCAATTTGAATGAAATTTTGCATAAATGATCTATGCATTGGTATCAATAAACAGAACGGTGGAGATGTCGAAATATGACTGAAAAGTGAGTCAAATAAGAAACTTCACACTTAAATTTCAGAGCGAAGCTTTACTCTGGATAGAAACTATATATATATATATGTATATCTTGAAATATGACCTAAAAGTGAGTCAAATAATAAACTTCACATTTTAATTTCAGAGCTAAGTTTTGCTCTGGATAGGAACTATATATATATAGGATTTTTCTCAGCTGCGGACGTCCGCACCAATGGTTTTGGTGCGGATTTTCATTTTTGCACCACTTTTTGATCAAATTTCCTCATCTCTACCGTCTAGTATCTAGATAATATTGTGTAGATCATCTCTGCAAAATTTCGGCCAATTTGGTAATCGTTAAGGCCCTCAAACTCGAAAAACCAATGGACGGACTGAATTCTGTCAAACATGAACCGTTCATGTTTGTAACAGAAAGACGTCATTTTGAGGGCCTTAACGATTACCAAATTGGCTGAAATTTTGCAGAGATGATCTACACAATATTATCTACATACTAAACGGTGGAGATAAGGAAATTCGATCGAAAAGTGGTGCAAAAATAAAAATCCGCACCAAAACCATTGGTGCGGACGTCCGCAACTGAGAAGGGCTATATATATATATATATATATATATATATATATATAAATCCGCACCAAAACCATTGGTGCGGACGTCCGCAACTGAGAAGGGCTATATATATATATATATAGGGCCCTTCCACTAAGGGATCCCTTTTTTTGACATATATGAGGGATGGGGGATTACACCAACTTTTCGATTATATTTTTGAATCTCCACCGTTCAGTTTGTTGGTCCTTATATATAGATCAATTCTGCAAATTTTCAGCTAATTTGGTGATCGTTAAGGTGTCGAACAAGATTAAATCAATGAACGAACCAAATCTGCCAAACATGAACCGTTCATGCTTATAATTATAAATCGTAGTTTTGAATGCCTTAACGATTACCAAAATTTCTAAAAATTTACAGAAGTGATCTACTCATATAGAACTACATATTGAACGGTGGAGATGTGATTTTGTGATCGAAAAGTTGGTGTAATCCCCCATCCATCATATATGTCAAAAAAAGGGATCCCTTAGTGGAAGGGTCCTCTATATATATATATATATAGATAGACTGAAGGGCTCATTTCGTTTAAGTTGATCATAACCCTCAGAGGCTTGGAACAAAACCGATTCCTTTGCATATGCATGTAATATATTCTTTGATTTTATTTCGTTCATAAATGATGTACTTAACTTCAATTCTAAATAAAGATCCACCTTGTGAGATTGTTTCTATTTACAATTGATTAATTATCGATCAATATGGCTTTATTCATTTACAAAGTCGCACACCAAGTTACCAACAAAGTTACATGCATGAAACCTAGGCATAGCTAGATAGTCATGATTCATAAAAGAAGAAGTATATATCAAGGTAGGTCATCAAGAGAGGTAGGCTAGCTTTCTGGGCTGCTTAGCAAGGTTGTGTCAGTACGTTCATGTATATATGCTTCTTATTGAACTTCTTGCTCCCCTAATTAACTACCTAACTCTCTGATTCTTATATGCTTGCTTCTTATTTTCGGTTGTCACTCTAGAACTTGTCTAGAATGAGCTGCATCTGGATCCATATATATCTACCTTTGTTGGTAACTTGGCATGCGACTTTGTAAATGAATAAATCCATACGACCAAACTTCAGTCCGTTTGAGAACTTGTACTTTCTATTTTACATGCGCTATGATTACTTGGGTGTGCATATTTGTGTCTCTAGTGATCTCGTTAGTATCAATGCTGTAACTCTCATGAAGTGCTTCTGAGTCCTCGAAGTTTAAAGAAAATCCTTTTGTGCATATATGCATAGCATACATACCTACTTTTTTGGGCAAATTTTCCAAAACCCACCACCCCCCGCTGCACGTGCTTCCTCCCGTGTTAGTTGTATGTATGACATATAGATACGTACCACACACAAATCCGAAGTTTAATTTTACTTGATACGAATTAATGCACCTTTGGTGTTCAAAAAATAAAAAATAAAAAATAAAAAGGAAAACAATAAAACCCAAAAAAATCTGACACGGAATCGATTGAGTGTATAGGTAACGTTTTCAAGTTTCAACACGGTTAGATGTAAGTTCTGGTGAAACTCGTAGGAAGCCCTTCTAGCCAAAATGGTTTAGACCATCAATGGTTTGAATGTTGAACCTACGGTTATCCAGGACTCAAATTTAATCACAATATTTCAGCGTATCCTTAAGTTCCGAAACAGACTTGACTTGTTGCCACCTCACTTTGGAGGTATTGTGTTGGCTTTTAACACGGGTTAATTAATCCCAGTCTCCCATATATATCATCTTGGCACTTGCTCCATCCCTTCCTTACGGTTATCTGCACAGCTGTTTATGTTCTGAGAAAATTAGATAAAAACAAAAAATACTAGACTTTTTTTAAGATAAACATATACATATTTTTCTTTTATTTTACGCTCATTCCACATAAGCAAACATACCATATAGAGTAAATGTCTATAATTAATAGTTTTCTTCATTTTTCGGTTTCTTTAATTTGCCCTTCAGACAGTAGAAAACTAAATTTGGTATATTTCTCAATTTTGGATTTAACTTTGTCATAATCAATTACATTCTTTAATTTATTACTTTGTTATTACTAACTTGAGTTTATATATATAATCTAGTTTATATATATATATTATATATATATATGCTATATATATATATATGTTATATATATACACACACATAAATATGTCATTTGTAATAGGATGATACTTTTCATTCCTAACCTCACATTTGGTGTCTCTCTACATAGTCAAAAAATGTCTAATTGTAAGGTACACGTTCTTGTTCTTTGATTAATTTTCTTCTTTTTAGGTATATTATTATATCATTTCTCATTCTAATCGAGAGAACATTTTACTCTCTACTACTTACGTTTCTAATGTACCTATTAAATAGGGCATGATATGATAATATACCTAAAAAGAAGAAACCCAAAATTGAGTTTAGGGTATAGGGTTAAGGTATAGGGTTTAGGGTATAGGTTCAGGGTATAGGGTTTAGGGTATAGGGTATAGGGTATAGGGTGTAGGGTTTAGGGTTTAGGGTTTAGGGTTTAAGGTTTAGGGTTTAGATCATATTATATTTTACCTTATGTATAGATTAGAGAATGAATTCCTTTAATCTAGATTTTTTCATAAAAATAAAGAAAACTACATGATTCTTGCAAATTGATTGGAAAATGTTAGTGTTAGAAGAAAAACTCATAATCAAGGTATTTAAGACAACATCAATTAAGCTTATTTATTATATTAATATGTTATAGTTGAATGGTGACAATTGTGTGAAATTTAGAAAAAATAGGACATAATATTTATCTAATTGATACATTTTAGATGTCTATCAAATATAAATATTAGGTGGGTTTTATTTAAAACCACTCTTGAAAATTGGGTGTATATGAAAATTGCCCTTATTTTTTCTTTTCTTTTTCTGGTCGTTGGTGTCTCTGTTTTCGGGAAGATATATAGTGAGAAAGGGGTGGTATATATGAGAATAATCAATAATGTGATAGAATTCGTTGCTGGTTGATTGTTCTTGACCATATCATCTGCTGTAATTTGAGAATTTCCATGTTTATCACTTTAGATAATCGCTAGATGAGTAGATGTTTTCTGGTAAACTTCTTCATGAATTGTATTCAAACTTATAAAGTCGGTAGTATTAATTAGCTATTCACACGCAAATCTTTGAATGAATTCAAATCATCAAGCTGATCTAGGAAACTAATCGGAAATAAGAAAGAAACTATACCCATGGAGGAGAAATCCTTCAAGAAACCCCAGTAATTCAAAGGTAAGGTTCACCCTGGTTTCCCATAACCCTTATCAACTTTTCTATAAATACCGATGAATTGATCCATAACCTAATCAACAAAAATATTTCTCCAGTTAATTGCAAGCATGTCTTCTCCTCAAGAAATGTTTGACAAGAGTTCAAAGGTAAAGGGTGGTGCAAATGGAAACGCAGGCTGTTCTCCACCAACTGCTCAAGACATATACGGCCGGAAATAGAAACGGAAACATGGAAACTCTGTGCAGATCTAATGGTCCCTTGTCTATGTCTTAAGTTATCTCAGCTCATTGTTGTTGTAATTGTTGGTGATAAACACTCGCATCTATATCTTTATTCTTTGTATTCTTCATTCAAGATGTAAATTTTCGTTTCAGTTTTTTCCTATGCTTTTGTTGAACTGGGTGGCTGGTGCCCTTGAATAAATCTCTCCAGCTGTGTATAACAGATGGAAGAAACATACACATTTACTATTTCATTTTTCTGTACTTGTGTTGCTTTATTCATTTTAAGAAATAGTATGAAGGCGTGTCCTTCTACTTTTTTTTGATGGCGCATCCCAAATGGAGAGTGAAATTAACCATGAAATTAATTACGGCTTGCTCTCATCAATCATCTTTAAGCTATCGAATGTGCTAATACCAATTACTAGTATATATACCACTGTACTGATCGAATATATAGAAAAATCGATGAGACAAATGATCAGAATAATTTGAATTTATGATTTATGCATCAAATATATAATGAAACAAAGGGTGCAATTGGCGAATCTGTATGCCAGATTTCTGGCTTTGTGCCATGTATCCTATAGTTTAAAGAGAACAAAAATATTAACCCAGGCCAGACCTTAATTTAGGCCGGTAATACACCGATCTGTATCATTTTCGGCATGAAATTTCTTAACACTGTACGTATATGGATTTCAATTACACTTTGGTCTGGCTTGTCAAAGGAATGAAATTTCTTTATGTTGGAAACAAGAATTGTTTTTGGGTGTTAGAATCAATATAATGTCGGAACAAAGATTATCAACAATTTATATATTCTCTCCATATAATTAACACTTTCCTAGCTATAACAGTGGGAATGAAAGAGTTGTTAGGGTCTTAATTTCAAACATGCATGCAGTTCATATATATATCAATGTTGAACTTAAGTAATTAGCTTTCACATTTTACAATTCGATCGACTCTAACGAATACATGTAATTTCCGCCAAAGCACCATGTATGTATAACCATATATATAAAAGATAGCATTGGTTGAATTTTCGAACGTGAAGATTGGTATGAAGAAATTAAGCGTGAGTTTACGTATATATGAATGCCAGCTAGCTACAAGTCCATATATGCATGAAAATTTGAGTCGAGTAAAACGTGACCTTTGAAGTTTTGAAAACCCAACCTTTGAGTTTTGACCGCACGGCTGCCATGACTACGACCTCATCTCTTTACCTAAAAATACTATGTTGAGGATCAATCGAGAAGTTTCGGTAACATATATAACATTTCGAGCCTAAATTAATACATGTAATTTCCACCAAAGCTCCCAATTAAATGAATTCATACAGCTATTGAGTTGAAATCTGGACTCGAAGATTGGATTAAGAAAGCTTTACTTACAAATGGTAGCTACAAATCAAGGTATAGTCTCATGGTGCCATCTTTCTTCTTAACAAACAACACCGGAGCACCCCATGGAGATCTTCTAGGCCGAATAAAACCCTTATCTACCAACTCCTACAGTTGAGTCTTCAACTCTTTCAATTCTGCTGGAGCCATTCTGTAAGGTGTCTGTGAGATAAGCATAGTTTCAGGAAGTAACTCGATAGAAAAATCTATTTCCCTTACAGGAGGCAAGCCAGGCAACTCATCGGGAAAAACATCTGAAAACTCTCTTACTACAGGAATATCCTCTACTCCCAACACTCCCATACTTGTATCCACAATGTGAGCTAAATATGCCTGACAGCCTTTATTTAACAATTTTCTAGCAGTAATAGCTGATATCAAGCAACTCGAAATAACATCTCTTTCTCCTTGAAATGCAACCTCAAATCCATCTGGACTTCGAAGCACCACTTCTTTTCGGAAACAATCTACCATAGCTCTATTAGCCTCTAAAAAGTCCATTCTCAAGATCACATCAAACTCCATAAGATCTAAAGGGATTAGATCCACCTTAAACTTAGTCCCTTCCACCAATACTTCACAACCACTAAACACCCAATTTATTCTAATCACCTCACCGGAGGGTAGAGACACATGCCACTCGCTTGGAAGAGATGATGATGGCACATTCACATGGAGGGAAAATCTACTAGACATAAATGAATGCGTGGCTCCGGGATCAATTAAAATAAAAGCTGGCTGGCCAAAAATTAATAACGTACCAATGATGACATCTGGAGAAGTACGACCCTCATGCTGAGTCATAGCATGAAGTCTAGCACGAGTCATGGGACGTGCACGTTGATCACTACCCTGCTGAGAGCCACCTCTGGCTGCTGAACTGCCATGAGTACCAGTACTGGAGCCTCTAGCTGCAGACTGACCGGCTGGTTGAGTAGGAGTGGGGGTGGTCCTCTGAGCCAATAAGGGACAATCTCTCTTGAAATGGTCCAGACTACCACACTCAAAGCACCCAGAAAACTGCTGCTGCTGACCAAAAGAAAAAGTCTGACCACCCGATGTCCCACCCTGGAAACAGCCACCAGAACCAAACTGACCAGTCTGTCGCCTACCCAACTGGCTCCGAAAAGGTCTCCTATTACGTCCTCTAGCCCTGAACCGAGAACTAGAACTCGATCCACCACTACTGCCACTACCAGTTGAAGACCCTAAAGCAGATGATGAAGTAACTTTCTTGAATGGACCCTGACTGGGGCCACTATAATCATGGGACCGTACACCATGCATCCTCATGGTCTCAATGGCCATAGATGCACTAACCGCATCAAGAAAGGTCGGGTAGATAACACCTATCATCTTATCTGCATACACTCCACCAAGTGCCCCAATGAACATGTCAATCCTGGTCCTCTCATCAGGAACTAGATATGGCACATGATAATTTAAAGTAGTGAACCTCTGCTCAAACTCTATGACACCCTCATCATCCCTCTTCTTCATGTTCAGAAAATCCGACTGAATCCTGGTACGATGAGCATGACTGAAATATTGACCCAAGAAGAGTGTCTTAAACTGCTCCCAAGTCATATTCTGAGCACCACCATTATTTCTACTAGCGAGAGTCTACCAATGATGAGCTGAATCATCTAGAAAAGTCACTGCCATCTTCACTTTCTTTTCTTCCGGCAGATCAGTGCTATCAAAAGCTTTTTCCATCTTATCTACCCAAGTGTATGTATCAAGGGGTCCCTTGGCACCCTTAAACTCAATTGCCCCTGCATCAAAAACATCTTTCTTTTTCACAGATCGAGGGTGGCGAACTGTCTCCAAGACACCTCTCAGCATGTCCCCAAGAGAACCAACTAATCCTCTAATCTCATCACCCTCATTTGCATTGGTCGAGGTAGCCTCACGGGGTCGACGTCTAGGAGGCATAATTACATGAAGAAAAATATATTTAGTAATCTGTACACAAGACTAACAGATCTATCACACATACCCAATAACACATAGCATCCAAAGCATAAAATGCTAGTGAATCCGCCGCGGTCGGATCACCACTCTATAGGAATTATGTGCTTCTTAGGCAAATATGGTAGTACTAAGGAGGAAGGAAATGAAACCTAAAGCTCTGATACCAACTGTCAAGACCCGCCCCGAATTTCACCCTGAAACCCGAAGTAAGTCTTGCGGGGACTACCTCCAAGGAAAATTTACCGAAAAGCTAGGTAAACATCCCTTGTAAATGGACAACCCTAACCTAGATAACTAAAGTGTCACTTTCCTAAATATTATTGAGCATCCTCCAAATCAACCCACAATTATACGAAAGTGAGAATATAATTACAAACTTCGTATATTCCAAAATAAAACATAAGTCTTAGCACACCACCAATATTATACGATAAACCCCAAAGAGTATTCAGAACTACTATACACTAGAGGAGCAGGAAAATACCCAATTAGGTTAAACATGTAACCTACCGATGAAAGGTGGCTGAGAAATGGGTAACTATGCCTCGTCGTCTCCTACTCGTACTAACCTGAACTCTGCAGACTTGACATTTTTAAAACGAAGAGCCCAGGGGAAAAACATTCACAATAATTAGAGTGAGTGGACAAAAATAAATAAAAAAATATTTATTAACATTTATGCTTTCCCAATTTAATTTCCATAAAAATTATGCTGTATGCGACAGCTCAAAAACTGTCAAGTATCTGACTAGCTCCGGCTAGTCTCCAAAACTTAATAAAATACAGCCTCTCAGGCTAAGATATATATATATATATATATATATATATATATATATATATATATATATGTATGTATGTATTTACACTCGCATATACTCCCTATATAAATTAATAATAATCTATATAGGGCTACTACGCTCGCGTCCAACGCTCACGTCACGCCTTAATGTGATAATACACTACGTCATTAAGGTGGACAGACGGGTGTATAAATATGTGTCCATACCCCTTATATGAATTAAACACTCATATAAAGCTACTACGCTTGCGTCGTTATATGCTATGTCATTAAGGTGGACAGACACATATCGCTAGCTAGCATTTATATACATATTCTCCTTAAAAATATATTATAATTTACCGAAAATCCCATTTTCGGTAACTCACCACAATGAGTAAAATCGTCAAATAAAAATGATATCAAATGGTCCAACCAAATAAACAATTGCATGCACATTATTTAAACCAAAAGTCCACTCACAAATTAGGCTTAAGCCTGAAGTCGGTCCGAAGCCTCTTCTGCTCGAGCTTCCTCACGTCCTGATCCAAGAACATAATTAAATCTTAAATAAAACACCAACGCTTAAAGAAAATAGGTATAACTAAAAATGAGCTTCGCGCGCTCAACCATGTCTATCGCCCTAAATCTTAACTTCACTGCCAATCATAAAACTCCACAATTTTAACCGACATCCTCAAAAACACCTTCCACCTTCCAAACCATAAATAATCACATGGCCGGATTTTAACTTATTGATCCGCCAAAAATACCAAACTTTCAAAATTCCCAAACCTATCCAAAACTCCTAAAAAAATTCTAAAACTCATTCCATTAAACTCCTCATAAAATTTCCTACTAAAAACACTTTTTCAGCGGCGGCCGGCGGCCGACTCCGGCGACCTCTAATGTCAAGACCCACCCCGAATTTCACCCCGAAACCCGAGGTAAGTCCTGCGGGGACCACCTCCAAGGAAAATTTACTAATAAGCAAACCTCCCTTGAAAATGGACAACCCTAACCTAGAAAACTAAAGCGTTACTTTCTTAAATAAATTTGAGCATCCTCCAAATCAACCCACAATTTTACGAAAGTGAGTAAATAATTACAAACTTCGTATATTCAAAAATACAATAAAAGTCTAAGCACACCACCAGAAACATTACAATAAATCCCAAAGAGTATTCAGAGTTACTATACACTAGAGGAGTAGGAAAAATACTCTAGTAGGTAAAACAGGTAACCTACTGGTGAAAGCTGCCTGAGAAATGGGTAACTATGCCTCGTTGTCTCCTACTCGTTCTTACTCGAACTCTGCAGACTGGGCATTTTAAAAACGAAGAGCCCAGGGGAAAAACATTCACAATGATTAGAGTGAGTGGACAAAAATAAATAAAAATAATATTTATGCTTTCCCAATTTAATTTCCAAGAAAACGAATGCACGTCTTAAACGATAATTCTCTTAACGTTATAAATATCGAGCCTCTACTGCTCAAAACTATATATATTAAATTACAGCCTCTCAGGCTAAAATATATACATGTATATATTTACACTCGCCCATACTCCCTATATAAATTAATAATAATCTATATAGGGCTACTACGCTCGCGTCTAACGCTCACTTCACGCCTTAACGCGGTGATACACTACGTCATTAAGGTGGACAGACGGGTGTATAAATATGTGCCCATACCCCTTATATGAATTAAACACTCATATAAGGCTACTACGCTTGCGTCCAACGCTCACGTCACACCATAATGCAGTTATATACTATGTCATTAAGGTGGACAGACACATATCGCTAGCTAGCATTTATATACATACTCTCCTTAAAAATATATTATAATTTACCGAAAATCCCATTTTCGATAACTCATCACAATGAGTAAAATCCTCAAATAAAAATGACGTCAAATGGACCAACCAAATAAACAATTGCATGCACATTATTTAAAACAAAGGTCCACTCACAAGTTAGGCCTAAGCCTGAAGTCGGTCGGAGGTCTCCTCTGCTCGAGCCTCCTCGCGTCCTGTTCCAAAACATAAATAATTCCTTAACTAAAATCCCAAAGTTTCAAGAAAATAGGCATAATTAAATATGAGCTTCTCGTGCTCAACCATGCCTATCGTCCTAAATCTTAACTTCACTGCCAACCAAAAATCTCCATAAATACCGACATCCTCAAAAATCACCTTCCAACGTCCTAATCATAAAAATAATCCAATGGCCGGATTTTAACTTATTAATCCGCCAAAAATACCAAACTTTACAAATTCCAAAACCTAACCAAAAATCCACCAAAAATTCTTAAATTCACATCAATAATATCCCCTTAATATTCTACATCAAAAACCACAAAATTTCCCAAAACAGCGGCGGCGGCCGGCGACCAACTCCGGCAACCTGCAAATGCTACCAAATTTTAACAGAATCTTCCTCTCAATCTCCTCTACAACTTTCCTAACTAGCACAAACACTAATTCCAAGCCTAACTAAGGTAATCGAACGAAAACATCAATTAAAACCCTAGAATTTCAATCTCCGGTTTCTCCTTACCTAGCTCAAAAGGGAGCGAAACCTCTTAGGGGTTTGCTGCACGGGAGGACGGCTTTCCGACGAGCTAAGTAGCTCCGTCTATGGTGGCCGGAGGAGGGAGTTCCGGCGAAAGTGCAACCACGGCAGCCGTGGCTTTCGGGCTCGGCTGCTCCTTCACGGCGGCGTTAGGGGATCGGCCACCTACCCAGAAATGAAGAGGAGAGGATGGTGGTTCGAACGGGACCGGTGCGGCAGTCAGGGGTGGCCGGACGGCGGTGTACGGCAGTGGTGAAGTTTCCGGGCGGAGGGAAACTCACGGGAGAGAGAGAGAGAGAGAGAGAGAGAGAGAGAGAGAGAGAGAGAAACGGGAGGAAGAGAGGGAGAGAGTGTTTTGGGCCTTTGACCAAAAACAAGGCCCGGTTCAACTTAATAAACAAAACCCAACTCCAAAATTTAACACCCCAAAAAAAAATACCCCAATAAAACTTACATTTTTAATGATAACTTTTACATGCTAACTCCGATTTTAACGCGTAGCATGTCTACGAACTCGTAATAACATCCTCTACGACTTTCATGAAGAAAGTTTTCCCAAATTCCATACGGAAGAAAAAGTCAACTTTGGAGTCTTAAATAGTAAACGGTTACTTAAAACGGTAAAAGACCAAAATATTACCAAAGTAAATAACCGTAAAATAACTTAAGAACCGGGGCGTGAAATCCAATGCGTATCAAATTTTGACAGCATCTTCCTCTCAACCTCCTCTACAACTTTCCTAACTAGCACAAACACTAATTCCAAGCCTAACTATGCCAATCGAACGAAAACCACAATAAAACCCTAGAATTTCAAACACCGATTTCTCTTTACCTAGCTCAAGAGGAAGCGAATCATTTGGAGGGATGAACGCACGGAATGAGAGCTTCATTTTGAGCCAAGGATCGCTAGTTATGGCGGCGGGAGGAGAGAGTTCCGGCGACGGAAAGTTCCGGGCAGTCGGAACTTCTGGGCTCGGCTGCGGCTTCTCGGCGGCGCTAAGGGCTCGGTCACCTACCCAGAATTGAAGAGGAGAGGATGGTGGGTCGAACGGGACCGGCGCAGCGGTCGGACGGCGGCGAACGGCGGCCGGAAAGTTTCGGCAGCGGGAAAGGTATCGGGAGAGAGAGAGAAAGAGAGAGAGAGAGAGAGAGAGAGAGAGAGAGAGAGAGAGAGAGAGAGAGAGAGAGAGAGAGAGAGAGAGAGAGAGTTTTGGGCTTTGACCAAAAACAAGGGCCCGGTCCAAGTAAATAAACATAACCCAACTCCAAAATTTAACACCCCAAAATAATTCCCCAATAAAACTTACATTTTTAATTGATAACTTTTACATGCTAAATTCGATTTAACGCATAGCATGTCTACGAACTCGTAACAACATCCTCTACGACTTTCATGAAGAAATTTTTCCCAAATTCCAAACAGAAGCAAAAGTCAACTTTTGGAGTCTTAAATATTAAACGGTTACTTAAAACGGTAAAAGACCAAAATAGTACCAAAGTAAATAACCATAAAATAACTTAAGAACCGGGGCGTGACAATATAGATGAAAAAAAAGTGTCTGCACAATTGCCTTCACCTCTTAGAAACAATTGCATTCTTCCATTAATTAAGTCTTACAAAAATCATAACAGAACCCTGCACAATTGCCCTATCCAAGCCTTCACATTGTCTTCTCTTTATACAAAAACAAAACAGCAAGCCTTTACAACCTGCTAAAGCAAACCAAATAAGCCATTACATTATATAATACAGAAACAACCATGTAATGAAATACCATTATTTCTATTAAAACTAGACGCACATTTTATATCCAGGGGCCATGACAATATGTATTTCATTGAGGATCATTGTTTAAATCAAACTCCTAGAAAAGGTATGGGAAAATACATAATGGTTAGTAATAGTGAATTCTAATACCATAAATCTTAAGACCAACTAAATATGAATATCCATGTACCTGATTACAACCAATAAATCTAAGTTAGGAGGTAGAGAAATCATGCTCCAAAAATTGATCCGCATTACTTGTAATTTGATCAAAAGTACCATCAAGAGTCAGATTTCAGTTGTTAGATCAAAAACACCGTTCTCTGCATTACTCGATGGATCGAGAGTCACCTTGTACACATTATCCATTGAATCAGGAGTAACCTGAATTATACAATCCCATCATCATGACCAAGTTAAATATTTATATAAACAAAGTCTCAGACACACTTCTAATTTGAAAAGTAAGAGAAGAAGTAACCCCTCCTTTACTAGACCCTAATCACCTGTAAATAAACATAATAAAATTAATAAGAAAGTAGCAAACATAATACCTCAGATAAAAAAAAAAGTACCTCAATTGTTTTTTTACTGGATTGGCTTCTTTTATTTTTGCTCATGCTTATCTTCATCTGACTCTTTATTCGCCGTTTCCTTCCTCTAGATGTCTCCCTTTTCTTTAGGCCTTTTGCATTCACCACAGTACCATTTGCATTGAGTTGTCCAGTGGGAGTGGATTGAGTTGTATGACCATTCTCATCTACCTTATCATTCATTTCAGACCTTAGCAAGTCTTCGACTTCTTTTGCTACCTTCTCTGCATTAGTTATGGCTAATTTGTATACTTCTTCATGTTCAGAAGCTCTGATTGATATGCGAATGTAGGTGGAACATAAGGACCTATACCTAGAGGCTTGTTGCAACTTGGGTTTTTTAGTCATGAAGTCCCTTTTATCTGTTTGTCGAACACCTTCCTTACAACAAACAAATACTCTTGAAGTGAGTTCTCCTGTTTTTCTATTCTTACCATGACTCTCCCTTCTAATACTAAACCCCTCTTCTCCTCCATATCTATTGTAGAAATCATAGGCTGCTGGTTCTGTTGGTATAAGGATTGTTGGCTATCCCTTTTATGATCAAAACACAGGACACAAGCTATTTTATATATCCGGATGGTAAGGATATCACAAGTGAAGAATGAAGACTTGACAAGATCACATGTGTCCTACGTAACTGATGCATATGCATCTGATGCTTTTCACTGAGAATTCTACATATCCTGATGGTAAGGTTATCACAAGTGAAGAATGAAGACCTACCAAGATCTCATGTGCATCAGGTAGTTCATGCATATGCATCTCATGCTTTTCACTGAGAATGACAGCTTCACTTGTCATCCTAGATCGGATGATACCTCCTAGTGTATCTGTCCTAATCTATTGGGTCTATATGTATGCATGTCTAAATGCTTTTGCTATTCGTGTATCATTAGTTTGAATTCCCCTGTTTGAATTCAAATCCCATTTAGCAAAACATTTGTCGTTGCCTTGGTTCTTCAAGTCAGTTTAGGGTTGTGTAGTGTTTCCAACCCATGACCACATGACTAGAGCTTAAAGGCTCCAGCTAGGTTTGTAATACACAAACGAATATATTAGCTGGCTCTTTGTTTTTATCTCATGTACATCAGGTAGTTATCACATTCATTTAGGATGGCAGCTCTGCTTGTCATCTAGATTTGGTGGATACCCCTGTTGTATCTATCCTAATCTCTGAGTCTGACTTCGTGCATATTTAAATGGTTTTGCTTCAGCTTTTCAAGTATTTGAATTTCAAATCTCTTTTAGCAAAACATTTTTCATTGTGCTTGAGCTCCAAGTTAGTCTAGCTTCCAACCCATGAGCACATGACTAAAGCACTTTTAGGTCAGCTCCTTTTTGAGTCCAGCTGGGTTTTGTAATACACAAACCAAGTCAGTTGTTGATCCATGTGATGCACCGCCCAAGCTACTAGCTGGCCTATGTGTCCTCATATAGGGATAGGTTTTGTTGTGTCTCTTTCATTCACAAAACCTTTTGTTTCTTCCTTATTGGACCATTATCATATAAGAGAGTTGTGTTTGTTTTTACTCTCTTAGAGCCTTTTGTTTGTCTCTATGGTCCTCTCACTTTATGAGTTTGGCCAAGAACTAAAGTCCAAAAGTTGCCTCCCATTTTGGTAAACGTGCATGCTCTCCTTTAGCTTGCACTTTGCCTATATATATGGAGCAAGTCTCTTCTTGCTCCTTGGTTGTCAAGATGTAGTTTTCTACATTGTTTTAGCTGGGTTTAGGTTTTACCTTGCATTGTTCATTTGCCTCTAAGTCTTCCCTTGGTGATTGTAAATCTTAGAGCAAGAGCAGCAAAAACTCTTTTCATAAACCCATTAGCATTCTGCATATCATGAGTGATGGTAGTGCAGCAACCCCAGAAGTATTCAAGAAGGATCAGTTGATCGAGAAGAGCTGAGTTCTAGAGAGTCAGTTAAAGGCGTTAGCTGAGGTCTGAAGAATCCCTCTCATTAGGATAGCTGAAATCTGAGTTGAGTATTCTGAGAAGTGTTCAAAAAGAATCAGTTAAAGGCTTTAGCTGAGTTCTGAGTTGAAACTTCTTCTTATACCTTCATATGTAAACACTTGAGAGACAAGAGAGGTAGGTCTAGACTAGTAGGTAGACTAGGCAGGATAGCAAGTCGTTGTTGTATCCCTAGAACTATAATCTTGTGAGGAGTGAAGTGAGTCACTCAGAGACAGGAGAGATAGATCTAAACTAGTGGGTAGACTAGGCAGGATTGTAAATCGTCGTTGTATCCCTAGACTATAATCTTGTAAGAAGTGAGTTTTACATAGTGGAAAGGTTTGTCCCTCAAGAGTTAGGGACACACAATTTTTCTTCCTGATGCAGGGTTTCTGCGAATAAAAAACGTACTGGTGTTATTTCTTTTACTTTCCAGTACTTGTTCTTTTATTTATTACTACGTCTCTCTATTATCAGGATAGCTTAATGTTTGCTATCCTTGTGAACAGAATTGGACGAAAAAGTAATAAAGGCCTATTCACCCCCCCTCTAGGACCTTCAGGTTCAAAATCAAATTCCATTTCTATTCTAGGTTTACAATCCAACCCCAAATTAGAATTCCCTACATCGGTGTCTGCTATACCCATTGACTTATCAATATCTAATACCTTGTACCTAATTGCAACAATATGTAATTTATAATCAATAAACTAAATAAGCAAAACCAAAATAGAGAAAACAACCAATACAACAAACCATATAAACGAAAAGAATCCTAATGAAAAAGACTAATACAAACAAGTCTAATTTCCCAATCAATACATTAGAGACAATAGCTAGATACAAAAAGAGATGGAAAAATAGAAAACTCAAAATCAAACACCCAATACGAGAGAGAGAAAACCCAACCTGCTTACTTGTCCTAATGACAACCTATTGTTCTCATAAGAGAGAAGGTGAAATGGAAGAATGAAAGCTAATATTCCCAACTTTTGGTTCAGATTACGTTGTGGTCGTTTCCTGTGTTTTTACTTCATTGGAGAGGCCAAGAACATAAGAGGGAGAAAGCGGGGGAAACTAAACAGAAATCGCGCCAAGATGAAATTGAAAACCTATGTGAATTTGTGGCCATGAGATCAAGTCTTTCCACGTGTCGTCATCTTAGGAGAAGATTAAATAGGTTAGGTAGTTTTTCAGGATAGGAGAGGATCCAGATCCCCATTAGAGCTGCTATATGCACCGGCGTCAGCCTCCTAGCTCGAGCCGGCCTCTGTACATTTTCTTTAATATATAAATATGTGTGTATGTGTGTTTGACCGTTGAGGCCCCAACCAATAGAAAAGGTCTTTGGCAAATGATAGAGTAGTTTCATGAACGGTAAAACATTAGTGTAGCCGTGTATGCTCAAAACCAAACTAATTAACTCTTTAAAATGGGATTTTGTTACCTAACAATTTATTAGTAATGTGTGAGTTCGATATATGTTAAAAAAACAAAATTTATAATACGTTTGCTCATTTTTTTAACGTTGCCATGCGAATCCGAAGATTCGTGAAATCTCCACGAAGGTAATAGAAGTTATCTCAATTAACCATTCACCAAATTAATGGTAAGAAAAATGTTTGCATCAATTGAGGTTACAATTTAGCTCAACATGATATAAAGTCCAAGTCAAGAGTTTCTTTCTATAACTACCTATTTTCCAGGAATCCATGACTGTGGAATACTTCAGGAAATGACATGCAATTGATCGAGTGATGAACAATTCAAACGTGCGTGTGTGTGTGTATATATATATACAGTTTTATTCCAGAACGGGACACCGTTTTTAAATTAAAGTGTGGTGCTCCTTATTTCGCTCATTTTTAGGTCACATTGTTGGATCTTAATTCATAGATAATTTTGTGCCCTAATCCTTGAGAATTACTTGTTCTAAAGTTCATTTTGTTGTCAACTAATCCAATTCCATGTTTTGTAGAAAGTATTAACAAGAGAAGAGAAACGGTGAAACTTCGGCGATTTTCCGAGCACCACCACTTTTGGTGGTGTCATGTATTTTCCAATCATCTTCATAGTAGAGGAGGGAAGGAGGAGCAAGAGTTGTTTCATCACAACTAAGTCCAAACCTTCTAGTTCAAATTGAACTAAATCACCTTTCCCTTTTTCCCACTCATCCATCCCTTTTGCCCAAAAGTCCATGAATCCCTACAAAATCCATCATGTATTTGTAGGTGAATCACCACATTATCCTACACTTTTTCTCTCCATCATTACTTTTTCTCTCCATCATTACTTTTTCTCTTACACCTTCCTTCCCACCACCTTTTGCCTTGTTTTTGGCAAAGTTATGGCCATGTTCACACTCATTCTTGAGAGCAAATCGGATAGGAGAAGAAGAAAAGCTGAATTGGTTTGGCCACTCCCACATTTTTCACTCATCTTTGCTTTCTATTTGAATTTCCCTTCACCATTTTCTACACAACATCCATTCACCCATTCTCTCTCTTTTCCTCCATCTCCACCACAAAACTTCCATCTCCTTCTCCCAAAATCCAAACCCATCTTCTTCCTCTTCCACTTCCAAACTCTATCTCCTCCATCACCACTACCATCTCTAAGCCTAAACCTCCATTAACACCACCACTGCTACGCCATTTCTCCACTCTCTATCCTATATCACTTTCTCCATCCACTCCATCTATTCACACAAAGCATAGATCTAGCTTCATTACCTTTCATCATCAAGTATTCAAAAGCAAGAATGAGAGGGAATCACCACCACCACCAAGACGTGAGCTTGGGGACAAATCGACACACCACTAAGCCAACTCTCTCCCTTAAACTCTAGATCTATTTTGATGTTTGATTTGATTATGGAGTTTGTTTATGTAATTATGAGTGAGTAGTACTTTGTTGGGGTTAGGGTTGAAAGCCCTAACCAATCTTGTATGGATTGATGCAATTTATGATTTGATACAATTTTAGTTAACATTCCTACATGCTAGTTCAAGAGTTGAATGCATATGCTTAGAATTTACCACTTTAAGTATGTGTGCTTGCCATGTCATGATATGATGTTTAGAGCTTGGTAACCTTTGAATGTTAAAGCATGAAAGCATACTAGGTGTGCATGTAGGGGTTGTGAATTACAATCACTTAGAGATACGCTTGGTTGGTTTGCATAGTTTCTTCATCTCCAAACTTTATGCACTTAGAGTAATGCATTAGATGCATAACCGGATTGAAATGCATGACTTAAGTAGTTAAGTACCACACCCGAGAGGGGTTGCTTGATACCACAAAAGGAGCATGTCCCTTGTCATACCCGAGAGGGATGCAAGGAGAGAAATTGGTTGATTAGCTTAGCATCATTCATAGTGATTTGCATTAATACTTGCAAGAGAGGTTAGTGGTAGACAATTTGAATCCTAACACCATTCATTAGACCACTAGTTTAGTTTAGAGTAATTTATTTTACATTTGAGCATTTAGTTTAGTTTAGTTAACTACTTCAAAAACCCAAAATTAAATCACTACTCCATGTTGCACATACTCACCATAAGCCTAGACTTTCTTGTGTGTTTAGGTTTGTGATTGTACATTTGCACATTCTAGTTCTCCTAAGGTTAACACCCTAGCTAGTGAAAGGAATCCAATCCTCGTGGGTTCGACAACCTTTCTTAATCCCTATACTATTACTTGTACCCCTTATACTTGAGGGTGGCTTTTTGCCTAACACACATTTTCACATCTCCACCATTCAATGTCTAGAACATAAAATGTAGATCATTCATGCAAAGTTTCATCCAATTTGGAGATCATTTAAGCTTCCGTAATTGGGATTTAGACGGATGGTTATGTTTGGACATATTTTGTTCAGTTGATTCATTTAATCTAATTCGGTACTTAAATAATCTCCAAATTAGGTACCGTGACTTAGGAATACTTCAGAAAATGACTTACGTACAATTGATCGAATGAACAATTCAAACGTGCATATATATACAGCTAGCGTTGCATTCAACTATCTGAATGGTAGAGACGTACGGACGTCGGTGTTTTTGACCAATTCGATCAATCCGGCCGTAAACTAGATGAAATTGTTAAAAGACGACATGAAGTTTCTGTTCAAGTTTATTTACTGGGAACCTTCGATCGACTATGCGTAGTAGCACCTAGCAAGCAAGCAAGTATACCGTCTTCTTATGAGTTGGTTGGTTGACGAAGTAGCTAGTTCTTCGGTCAAACGAAAAAATCTAATTAGTTATTGGCCATGCATGCATGGTCTCCTGGAATGTTTTATATTATAAACTTAAGTTGATGACAAAGTACGTAAGTGGTTCAAAGCAAAGCCCCACTGGTCGCGTGGAGTTTTGATGAGACTGCAATTCGATGAGACTGGATGTTCCATTTCAATATGACAGAAACGAAAATTAGTGGGTAATTGTTCACAGTTCAACTCATTCGTAATCAAGAAGGTCGTAGCCTAGCTAGCTCTCCAACACATTTTATGTTTGGTACAAAGGAAAAGATCTAAAGCTTTCCTAGCTACCTAATTTCTCTTTCTCTTTTATTACTTTGGTTCAAGTGTATCTACGTGCAGGATATATATCACAATTGTTTCAAAGTCAGTGATGTTAATCTGCTAAAGAATAAGGTATATTCAAATAAAAACTGTACAAGGAAATAACTGACCACATAGCTTGCAGAACAAATTAACATCTTGGTTACCAAAGATTTGAGCGATATTGCTCATAATATATAGGTGCAATTACATAATTAAGGGTCGTGACTTTTATACAAACTTTGTTGGAATGGAGTGAAACCAATTAAGTAGCATGCAAGGATAGAAATAGAATAATGCAATTTGGTCAGTACGTGCCAGAAAGCTTAATTAAGACTGGGAATATTCCATTGGTAGCTGGAGCTCGAAATGTTGGAGTAGTTACATACTAGTTCTCCTGCTGAGGAGGTTGCATGAAGAGATTGCCTTGCAAGAGCGAAAGACAGAATGTTTAAAAGATTTGAAGTCGAAGGTGACTCAAAACTTATCATTGATGCATATGCAGTCAAGGCCCTGGAGGCTTCGGAAGATCATATATTACGTCTAGTTTTGAAGTGATTTCCTTTAAACATGTACTTTATAGTTGATGCTTTAGAAAATTTGAGCAATTCTTGTAGCAAAGGCCAAACCTTTGGACCAATTAATAATAGGGTGTCAAATGCAGCCTCTAATTCTCTCTTGTTTGACAGTGTACATTGCGGTTGTTTTCTTCTCTAATGCATTTCTCTTCGTACGTATATAAAAAAGAAAAAATTAAAAGAAAAAAAAAAACACTAATGTCTGGGTACTAAGAACAGCGCTGCTTATTTATATATTTGATTTTTCCAAGTCAAAAAATAGAGAAGTTTCAGGTGCATTGAGGATGGATCCTAAAGTCAGATGTTCAAACATCAGTAGTGTTCCTCGTGTACGTACGTACGTACCCTACACGTGAATTATTCTTTCCCTTACTGATTTTATAGATGAGTCGAGTTTAATTGTTAAACAATCTTGCATTGAAGAAGGAAATTTTCTGCAGCAATATATATTATATGTATAATTAGGAAAATCTATTAAAATAATTAAGGCTCTTTATTTCGGGAACATCTTTTGCACGTTATGGTAATTAAAATGCATCACAGTGCTAGGCAATGCCGAATGCCGGCATAAATAGCGACATAGCATGGCGATCTATTTTAACGAATTAACAAAATTGTATGATTTTGCAACTCTTAAGAGTCGTGTAATTTAATCGTCATTATCGTTTTTTGTTCACCATAATAAGACTCGATATCGTATTTCTTAACAAAAGAAAATTGCTATTGCACATGAGAAGATTCATGACAACTCCATCATCACGAAGTTTAAAAATGATTCTATTGGAACTAACTGCTATTGAAGGTACGGTTCAGCTCAATATAACAAACACTAAAGTGGACAATTAATCTCTTTCCATATATACTACAAGAATGCACGACTTTGGGATTAGAAATTCTTCAAGCAATCACATGCAAATTACTAAATTAAACATTCAACATCAGACACATTTTATGTTAGTGTGAATGACAGTTTGATTTTATAAGCTAGTGAGCATTAATCGTATCTTTTGAAACCTGGTTTAATTGGTAGACTACCGGTTGTTTAATTTTGTCTATTTGTTTTTCCTTAAAATCACTCATATATCATTGTAAATGAAGTTGATCATTCTAATTAATTTACTTGGACATGCATTAGGGTATAAATTAATAACTAGAATTTCTCCCCAATTTCCCAAACTAGCTCCACGAGGTATAAATAAGCACACAAGGCACAACAAAGGTGATCGATACAGCTCCAAACATCTTCATTGCCAAGAAATATTACAAGAGCTAGCTAGCATGCCGTCTCCTCAGGAAGTGCTGGGAAAGGGTTCAAACGGACGTGGTGGTTCTAATGGAAATGGTGGCACCCGGCCACCGACCGCTCAAGACGTACGCGGGCGGCCAAAATCCTCTTGAAGAATTGCAGGGATATAGTCTTAATTCTCTCTTCTTGCATGTTTCTTAGCTGCTGATATAAATCATCGTACTACTTGGTTCTTAATTTGTACATATATATTACAAGTCTATATATTGAAATATGTTGTATACTAGCTAGCTTGTATTAATGTTATAAGGAATGGCTAGCTGGTACTTCCAGAATAAATCTTACTTTTATTTCATTATGTCGTAAGTTCAATTGTAATTTCAATTTAACAATTAATGTGAATGACTGCTTTTTATTTAAATTTGTTGGGCGCGCGCGGATTCCAGATCACCAAATATGAAAGAGATGAAAACTATATGGTTTTTTATCAAAATATACAGGATGTTTGGAAACCTGATAATTAAAACTGAAGATCATCATCCATTAAGAACAATATTATGCATATCAATATTATAATCAACCTAATAAGGTAATATATAATGCCAAACAGAGAGCAACAATCATAATCGTGATGATTTGGATTGGTTTGGAGTATTATTCGTTTTATAACTTTTATCTTGTTAATTTTTTGAAGAATAAGATAGCTAGTTTGATCTTAAATTTCAATAAATGTTAAAATATTTTGAATAAGAACTACAATACCACTCTCAAAAAAATGAATAGTTAAGAACATTTATAATAATATGAATCTAACATGTGAGAAGTACTGTTAGTCGGGCACTCTTGTGAGTCTTGTCTCCATTATTCAATTAGAGATTCAACGTTGAATTTCCATAATATTCCAGCTTTCTGTCATTTGTTTAGGCTCCATCATGATCGACGTACTAGTGAAGCTTAACATATATCACTTAATGGTTAATATATATATATATGCATGGTAGTTTACAGACGTGTGTATGTATGTATGCATGGTAGAATTCATGAATAGAAAAATATCACAATATATAGCAATTATGACAATTACAATAGCATATATTTTGTGTTACGTACAAGCTTGCTTTGATATCAAAAGCTCCAAAGTCCAAACCATCAAGTACGTATTACGTACATGTTAATATCACGGTCTTTGGAACAGTTATGTGCATAAGTTTCTTTCGTTTTATTTTCAACTCTAGCTAACACGAGTTAGCAAATCTTTTTTAAAAACAAAGGATTTTCACAAAAAATTAAGAATGAATGAGATTCCCTTAATAGATCGAGTTTTACATTTTGAGTCGTATTAATGTAACTTGCACCAAATTCGATCAACTCGATCAACTAGCTTATGCATTACGAGGGTTTGAATTTTGACCTTTGAACGTGGAAATATATAGACCTTTTGGCCACTGGTATGAAAAACCTAGTTTTCATGTGTGAAATGACTTGCTTAATTTCTTTTCAAGAATTTATACTACAGTCAAAAGATAGAGAAAGTAGAGTGTCAAGAGATAGAGAAGTTTCAGTCGGGGATGGAGTACGTGCTACAGTCATACGTTCAAACATATCCAGCAATGGGTTCTCGATTTCAAATCAAGTATATGATTCTCTCTCTATATCATCACCATTTTCCAAGTTCACTAGCTATATTTGCAAATTTGGTAGATTCTTTGTACGCACTGATCATATATGGTTTCTGGTCACCACAATACAGTGTCTGGTTTTTCTTCTTCCTTTACCATTTTTCTTTTGAAGGGGGTAGGAACCAAGCTAGTGCCCGATTCCAGTTATTCCATTCATATAATTGGTACTTTGCATCGAGAGGACAATAAAACAAACCTCAAGTTACAAGATAAATATGATTAACATCTTCGATCGTATATAACATCTTAAATAATAACAGGAGTCTCCCCTAACCAAATATCATCAATAACACCAACACTCGTTAGGTGTGCTAATCTATATATATGCAACACCATTTATTGCCTCTATGAATATATGTCAAACTTGGATAGACCGAAAAGCTTGCATATAGGCTTTGCAATCTTCTTCCTTTACCATAAAAATAAATAAAAACTCCATTGTGATACATTTCAATGCAAATATGTAAATATTTATGAGTAATCTACAGGACCTTTGACGTCATTTAACAAATCAACCAATTGATCACTCTGAAGAATTAAATTACATTTCAAGGTAATATTTAATTACCTAAATATAAACAGCACGGGGAGTGCTATGTATATACTCACTTGATCGAGTATGTATTATCCAAGTGTCAATCTCTTATTGCTCTCCCCTATAAACATAAATACCAACAATAAAAGCTGTTTTTGATTTATTTCGGTGTGGTTAGCCTTGAAAACGCAAACGTCAATCAATTATGAGTGAAATGCTGATGTGGACTAAATGTAGCTTTTTAATGTTGAGCGAACGTACCAGATCAAAAGTCAATAATAGCTAAGGCTAGAGACTAGCCAACGCTCTTCAAGACACTTAAAGAGCCAAAATAAAGAGTCAACTAAAAATTCTCTAGCACCACCTTTTGCAATACTCTCTCTTCTAAAAGAATAAAAAAAATATTGCTAGAAATGGTATATACAACGTGGCATATTGGTGTCGGATGGTAAATGTGTCCTCCCATTCTTCCTACACTAGCCTTCTTGCATGGAAGAGCCACACTCGTGCGTGCATGAAGCAGTTTTATCTATCTGATAACTTGTTAGTTTGTTGTGCTTTCGGGTTTTCGCTTATGTGCCACCCTATTTGATTATTATAAACTTGTTCTAGGATATTCCATATGTGTGCATTGGTTTTATGTCATCAAGATATGTAGTTAGAATATGACTATGTATTCATTATCATTACCATATTAGTATTTTGTAATTCCCTATATAAAGGGCTCCTATTAATGAATAAGATGATGATTCTCTTGTTATCTTTGTCTCTACACTTTATCTTTCATCCACTTTGTTCTAACCCTAGAACTAATAACCCACCATTTGTTTTCTGAAACCCTAAAAAGTGTTTTTTGGCTCCTCTGTCCGACTACCGCCGCCGCCCGTTTTCTCGGCCGCCGTCCGACATCACCGGCTGCCAATCCCTTGGACGCAGTCTGCCGACGATTCTTGGTTTCCTTCGACTACAATTTTCGACTTCTTCAAGTATTTGAAGTTTCGAAAGGTATGTTTTGAAACCCTAAACTTTTTCAAGTTCAATAACTCGGGGAGGATAAAATCCTTTCTTCCCTTCTCCATCTCCTTTCTATGTTTGGGATTTTGTGCGTGCAGGTACCAAAATCCCAGAATTTTATTCGCGGGTCAAGAGTGTGTTTGATCGCTCTTGTTTCCTTGTTAGGGTTGTGTATGATCAACCCCGACCTTTCTCCGGATTGTGTTTGATCAATCTGAGGTCTTTTTTCGAATTGTGTTTGATCAATTCGTGGCTTTTCTGGATTGTGTGTGATCAATCCGTAGGACAAACCATTAAAAACATTGTTTATGACCTCTATCGAGTCTCAGAATAGCTTGGTTTTGTATGCAAGAGCAATGTAACATTCTGCACCTTTGAGTTTTGACGTACTCGATGCCTAAAGCGAATCTTCGCTTGGTATCTGTGGAACCTTTCATTGGAAAGGATTAAACCACATGTTTTGACCCCTAGGCTAACAAGCCTAGATGCCGAAATTTCACATCTCATGCGCTCAAAGTCTTTGACGCGCCACATCGACAAAAGCCTTCAATGGCAATCTGTGCAAAAAGTAACAACCACAATATATTGTGGAATGCACTCATGGAGTGTTTTTTGATATGTTCATACAACTCTACTTGTTGAGTTATTAGTCAAGTGGATACTTATCGCTTTAAATGAATACATATTGTGGATAATCTTTTGTGGCATCATGATCCATAATCTTTAGCGGATTCGATCATCATCAAGTTCTCTAGGTCCTCCAAGTTGGTTTGGAATTACCAACGAGACTTGATTTTGATCATACAATTGCAAACGGGAATTGTATATACGCTAAAGCGATAAACGTATTTGGGATTGTCCCCTAATGTGGGTACAACAATATGGGTCACGACAACGGCAGAAAACGCCGTGCCAATGTCTAGAAAAGAGGGGGAGGTGTCCCCGGCCCTAATGGTGACACTCCTGATTTAGACACCAATTTGTCAAAACTACTCATGTCAGCTCATGACAATGCAACCGTTGTGGATCTCTGGATCACTGGTTCAAGAGTTGTTGAGCTCTCCTTCAAATTATAAATGCATACAAAAAGGTACAGAAAATCAATATGAGGACAATAACGTCATCCTCATGATCACGAATTTCAAAGATTCGGATCCAGCTCTAGCTACCCCCCTGACTTTGACGTCATTGGCTAGACATTGATTTTCTTTCCAAGCTATATGTAATATAGCGTCGTATCGACGTCCTACGTCTATTTGAGACATCGATGTACTCACATTAGCAATAATGAATGCCTTACGAATTTTTTCAAAGTTATGAAACTATTCTCCTCTTATGGTTCGTATTGATTTACAAACAAGAAGTACATTTTTACATCGTCCTTAGAAGCATGGCATATTTACAATCTACATGGTTAGATTGTGCTGTTTTGGTCTCTTCCAAGTGAAGATGACGCACGGCCTTGCATTCTCAAGGAGGATCGCCAACGTGTTTCCGGTTAAGTCTTCTACCCTATAGCGGATTTTCCATCATCAATTGTTCAAGTAGGCTCATCCAAGCTCAATGTGATGTCTTAGAATTGTCCGAAATTAAGAAGATAGTGGTTTCAAGTGTGCCTCGCACTACCGACCCTCCACGGACATGCCTGGTTATACTGACTTAGAGTTACCAAAAGCTTTTGATTTTGGATCCCCATACGCTATTAAACCAATTTTTGTCTTGTAAAAGACGTTGAAAACTTATCAAAACCAGACAATCATTATCATGATCGAATCCTCTAGGTCCTCTGAGTTAGTTTATGTTCATGTCAAGGAGCTTTTGCTAACTAGTCATGGATTTTACAACCTTGGAATGACTGACAAGAGTTGGTTTTGATCATACATACGTCACTTTTGGCTAAGGAAAAAGCCTACACGCCACATGCAAGTTTCACAGCTTCGCACATGCCAATTCTGCGAAAAACAGCAATCTGTCCCTTCTGGACAGTCAACTTCGTTTGAGCTTTGTGAACATCTTCGGACGAACCAGACAGTGAGCTTTATATCATTGGAAAGCTCTACGAGTCTAGTTTTCAGAACCTTTCACGGTTTGTCCATATATATTTGAGCGAAGAAGTTATGGCTGTTTTAGTACGCAAAAGTCATTCTGCGCGAAATTTTTTATGCATTATCAGGATTGCAGCTTTTTGTAGCTTCTTTCAATCCTTCTAAATAGTTTAAGTGGATCTATTTACTCTCCTATCTACTCCATTTTGTAGATATGTTTCATAGAGACATTGAGTGTTTCGCAGATAGTGAAACTATCAACAACATTCTAAGGAATCGGCAACTATCTCTGGATTTTGTGCCTTGTAAATCTTCTGTGACTACAATGATTGAATCATACCGGTCATTCAGGGACGAGGTTTAACTTGAATCTTGATGCCTCATGGCACCATGATCAACATCACAGATGCCCTCTATTCATTGAGAGGCAACCGAACCATGTTGAGCTTTAAAGACATTCCTGCTAATAATAGTTTTCATTTGAAAACACATTGTGAGAATGAACAAGAGTTCTTTTGTGTATACCTTCTCATGAATGCGGACTGAAATGCATCTTAGAGAAGTTTATGAGTCAATCTAGTGAATTGTATGTCACTATGATTCAAATATCGAATCACATGTTGTCGCCAAACATGATATTTGGGACACCGACTCATATAGGCTTTGGTTTGATCAAATCAGTCATCGTGGAAGAGATATAATGGTTTAAATTTTGAGAAATTCTCATGGACATCCATTCTTCCGCTCAAAACGAAAACATTTGGGATCTAGCTTCTCCACGAAGCATGATGGTGACGCCATGGTTGTAAATGGCGGCACCCGAACACGACTCCAACTTCCTGGAGGCCGTCCGGTCAATCCCTCAAGCAATTGAGGTGCACCGGTCTTTTCTCGATGTCTCATTGGCCCCCTACAATGCTCATTACTCGTTTTCAAAGCCTATTCTTTAGCTATATTAGGAGTGAGACCCTCCTACGATAAATGACACAAAAGTGAACATTCCATTCTTACATCAAACTATGTAGATAGATACAACCAACTTACGGACACCTTTTTATGCTTTATGGTGTTGGTTGAAGTATTAACACACTAGTCACATGTTACACTATTATCTACTGCTTATCCTACTTATACTTCTACGAGCTTACTACCCATTATTTAAAGAAGTTTATCGGGATATAAGTTGAAGTGTCTTGTGTTTACACCCAAATTAATATTTTTACTGGACAGTAAATGTCTAGGTGAATATTAATTAAGTTCATAGTCCACGTCACACCGGCGAGCCCGAAATAATTGGATTCACAAGTGATGGCCCGCCAGCGAAATCATGCGAGCTGGATAGCAGAGTTCGCACATACCAAAACAGTGATTTAAGTTGCATGCGAGCTGGATGCATGAGTAGATGTGCTACGCGAGGTGTTATTTTGGTCCAAGACTCGCAATAAGTTTTGGATAGCATCTGGGCCAATACATGTGGCCCGTTTTAATGTAAAGCCCATTCAAAGTCGCGAGCTTCGGAGTCGCGCGGGGCAGAATGTGACAAAGACTGTAGCACCTCGCGAGATAAGGATGTCCGTGGTTGAGTTCGCGTAGGACTCTACAGTTGGATAGCGCGAAAGCAGTAGCCCGGGCGGAGTCAATCACGCGGCTGGACACGTGTCATACAGATGATTGGTATAAGCGAATAAAGCAGTGTCCTTGTGGTATTGAGTTTCAGAGTCCGAATTGGACTATGAATATCTTTCTTCGGGCCGAAGGCAAGCCACTATATAAAAGGGCTCGAAGACCTCACTCCTCTCTCTCAAAAAATACAACAAGTCAATACAAAACAAACTTTCAACCTAGTTGAACCTCTTCGAGCTTCTCAAAAACCCTAACCCTAAGCGCGCCGCCGCCTAGGTTTCCCAGAGCCCTTTTTGGACTCTACTTCGATCACCTCTGATCTCTCTTTAGTTCCTTTGCTCGCGACACCTTGAGTATCGAATTGCCTTGTGCTTGTAAATTCCTCGTCCAGGAGGTGGCACCGGTAACCCCCCCCCCCCCCCCCCGCTTGTTCAAGAAGTCAAGACCTGACACACCCGACTTCCTTTCCTCGTCCGCGAGGTGGCACGCCCAGCATTCCCAAGAAACATTCACTGCTACCGTCTCTCAAAGCCCCAGCTGAAGATCGTGGCCAAAACATTGACATGCCTAGTGGGACCGGGAGTACAAGCGATTCACCATAGGGAAACCAGGAGAATCACCATACAGGAGATCTCAGATTTCTTGTCTCAAGCACAGATCACCACGGTATAAGCCCCATAACAGCGCGACTTGCCGATCTCTCACCACGGAACAGGTTCTTGGGATCAAAGATTAGAAACAAAGATGCGATAATGGATTGACAAGAAAAATTAGCGGCCAGCAATGAAAGATTAGATGCCATCCATAGAAAACATCTCGAACGAATAGCTGTCGTCCAAAGAAAATGTGCCGAGCAAATGACTGCCTTCCTCGAGCAATTCGCTGAGGAAAGGGCTGCTAGAGAGGCTGCTAAAGAAAAGGAAAAAGCTGAAAGGAAGGCCTTTCTAGAGGAGTCTCGTCAGTGGTGGGATGCCTTGGAAAAGGCTTTACAATGTCTAAATGTTAGGCCTACAATTGAGGAACACGTCCTTGCCAAAAAGATTGAACTGCCTAGCAGCTAATCTATTGGCGAAGATTTTCCTTTGGACGAACTTACGTCCAAAGAAGAAACTATTTTGTCAATCAGTGGCGAAGAACCTAAGGTCAAGGCTGTTGAGATTATGGATAATTATGCTATTTCAAAGATTGACGGTATTCCTCAGATAACGAAGCATGAAGATAGGACAAAACAATCCATTTTAGAAGGAGAAATTGGTTCGAATACTGATGATGATGGCGAACCACAATTTCACATTAAAGGTGACCGAGGAGCCAACTTTCCTATGCAAGACGTATATGTGGACACGAGTCAGATGCATGGGGGGCATGACATAACTCGCCTTCTTTCTTTAATACACCATCATGATCAAGGGCATGATCAACTCAGTTTTGTCCTATTACTGGACATTATCAAGAAGCTGCCACAGGTCATGGCAAGCTTAATTATATATGGTGTGGTGGTATACCTAAGCCAATCTGTGGCCTCACATTCCAATATAATTGGAGTCTCTGAATGTAAGTTCAAAGGCCAAATTATGGCTTTAGTATTGTATGTGGAAAACGTTTTTACACCCAGAATTGCAAGTTTATTATACATGGGTGTAAAGTCGAGTACTCTCAGTGCCATCTCACTCTAGTCTGCAGCAAGGGCTTGGCGGCGTCTAAACATGATGCTCATGGATTTCATATATCTGCATCAGAGGCAGAGATGGATTCACTGGGTTGTGATGACTCCAAATTTGATTTTGACACAGAACCAATTTATGATGAGTATGATGAAGACTATATGTTGGTGTGTCTGTCTCATAATCATATTCCACAAGAGTTCAATCCCAGTGAAGCTCTTGATATGGTCCCTTTCTCTGACCAATGCGTGGCTATTCCCGATGAGACCATGCATTATGACATGATAGTTGGTGTCAAGGCTGATCTTTACACCATGTTGTCTGCAAGGATGCAATTGAAGATCATGCTTTACCAAATGACAAAGATGCTTGGGGGGGCAGCAAGGCAGTCCCTCCGAGCTACTTTCTTCAAATTTTCAAGTTGTTGAGTCACATCTTAGCTTAACACTTGCCAATTCTCAACAGCGAGAGTATCACGTTGGAAACATGACGACGACGAGGCTTGGAGTGAAGCATTGGTGGCCTCCCCCGTGGCCTAACGAAGGGTAACTAATCAAGCTATGATCCCTTCTTCTCTTTGCTCCTCGCTTTAACTTCAGCCTTTACTTCTGTTTTTCCTTTCGTTTTCTTTTTTTCTCATATTGAAAAAAGAAAATACAAAAAAAAATCAAATAGTAGAAAACACAAAAAGAGATTCTTGGTTTTGCTGAAAGGCAAGACAACGTTTTTGCCTACAAAAGGCTTGAACTCTACTTGAGGCCTATCCCTGAGGCTTGAAGACACCAAGCATTTCCACATGTTGCAATGCTACGAAGTCAGTGTCAGAGGAGAATTGAAGAAATATTTGCAATGCTGCAAGTTGCAACAGCCACTACCAGACAGTCAACTTCGCTGATTAAACTGGAATGATCCAGGATGAACCAGCAGGCAAGCCTTATATCAACAGAAAGCCCTGGATGTATATTTTCCAGAGGATTTTACGGTTCGTCATTCCGACATTATTGGAGAGAGTTATGGCAGTTCAAATGCAGACAGGTCAGGATACGCGCGAATTTGCAATGTGCTTTTTCAATGTGTTTTCATGACCTTGCAATATGCTTTTCTTTACTGGGGGGCATCCCTACACGTTTTGTCTACCTTTATTCATACACCGAGATCTACTCAAGGCCGGTCCACGACCTTTTTCGATGTCTGCCAACCTCAAGAATGCACGGTACTCCCTTACTGGGGGGCATACTAAAGTTTTGATGTCCTTCATTATTCTCAAGTATCGGCGAACAGACATCAAAACTGGAGGGCACATTGGGGTAGATATGTGTTCCAGATATTTCAGACTTTAGACTTTCTTCAAGTGTCTTCGTCATTATTTAGGCCAATCTCTGTGGCCTAATTTTTGGAATTTCGCTTTGCCAAATCATGTGGCACTGCGTTTGACCCTCATTGGTTCGCACGGGGGGGCAGCGAAGTACATGGCCAATTTCAGAAAGATGGTTCGCTGTCGCCAAGAGCTCAAGCGAAGGGCAATTTTTTAATCCATTCATACATCCCCTCGAGCTACATCTATTCGAGGTATATCCTTCGGGGTCAGACGGTTCACTTTCAAATATATCTACTCAAGTTACATGCATTCGCTCAAGATACATTCATGCGAGCTACATCCGCTCGAGGTATGTGCAATGTACCATTGTCTTCTAAGTAGAGCAGGCGAAGTGTAAGCGGAGTGCACGTTAAGTTCAAGTCCAAGGTGCCTAGCTATGTTAAGTTCATGATTATCAGTTCTACATGGTACTAGACGAATCGTACAGCAGTTCGCTACAATTTGTTGGGTGCTTGGGTTTCAAGGCCTATTCACAGGCTTGTTTATTCACACTCATCTTGTATGACCCGAGCCAATACCAGTAGCTTTGGAGTAGCATGAACATAAACTTCTTCAGTCATTCTTGACATTCATGACTTCGAGGCTGGGGGGCAATGTTTACACCCAAATTAATATTTTTACTGGACAGTAAATGTCTAGGTGAATATTAATTAAGTTCATAGTCCACGTCACACCGGCGAGCCCGAAATAATTGGATTCACAAGTGATGGACCGCCAGCGAGATCATGCAAGCTGGATAACAGAGTTCGCACATATCAAAACAGTGACTTAAGTTGCATGCGAGCTGGATGCATGAGTAGATATGCTACGCGAGGTGTTATTTTGGTCCAAGACTCGGAATAAGTTTTGGATAGCATCTAGGTCAATACCTGTGGCCCGTTTTAATGTAAAGCCCATTCAAAGTCGCGAGCTTCGGAGGCGCGCGGGGCAGAATGTGACAAAGACTGTAGTACCTCTCGAGATAAGGATGTCCGTGGTTGAGTTCGCGTAGGACTCTACAGTTGGATAGCGCAAAAGCAGTAGCCCAGGCGGAGTCAATCACGCGGCTGGACACGTGTCATGCAGATGATTGGTATAAGCGAATAAAGCAGTGTCCTTGTGGTATTGGGTTTCAGAGTCCGAATTGGACTATGAATATCTTTCTTCGGGCCGAAGGCAAGCCACTATATAAAGGGGCTCGAAGACCTCACTCCTCTCTCTCAAAAAATACAACAACTCAATACAAAACAAAATTTCAACCTAGTTGAACCTCTTCGAGCTTCTTGAAAACCCTAACCCTAAGCGCGCCGCCGCCTAGGTTTCCCAGAGCCCTTTTCGGACTCTACTCTGATCACCTCTGATCTCTCTTTGGTTGCTCTGCTCGCGACACCATGAGTATCGAATTGCCTTGTGCTTGTAAATTCCTCGTCCGCGAGGTGGCACCGGTAACCCCCCCGCTTGTTCAAGAAGTCAAGACCTGATGCACCCTACTTCCTTTTCTCATCCGCGAGGTGGCACGCGCCGCATTCCCAAGAAGCATTGACTGCTACCATCTCTCAAAGCCCAGCTGAGGATCGTGGCTAAAACAAGTGAATAATTTGAGAAGTGTTATGAATCTTGGGGAGCACGAAGGCTCCAGGAGTATAAGGTTGGATTTAGATTTTTAGAAGTGTTTGCAGGTGTTGTATAAGGAAGGGTTGTCCATTTTCAAGGAAGGTTATGCCGAATTTTCGGTAAATTTTCCTTAGAGGTGGTCCCCGCAGGATTTACTTCATGTTTCAGGATGAAATTCAGGGTGGGTCCTGACACAAACGGTACCTATTTTTTTATAATTTATTCTCATGGATTGTTATTTAGCTATGTTGTGAACTTTTATACAATAATAATCATTAATGCTAACATCTGTTAAGTTTTTCTATAGCAGCGCTCCCTGCGATATATAGTTATGCTGAGCGAGTCTTCAACATCAGCGGTAACTCACTATGTACATATTTACATTTAAAATCATTTTATTATATGTCCATCGTTTTATGTTTACATTTGCAATTAAAACACTACATATTTCGATAATATATTTATCATATTCATATTACATGCATCATAACAATTAAGGAAGAATAGGGTTCCCTGTAATTAAGTTACAGATTATATATTTGCAATAGAACCCAAACCGGTAGTTGATAGTTTTGTTATTTCTATTTGAGTTTCTAGCTTTCGGTTTGCTGAATGAATACAAGAAGATTTCTATTAAAGGAGCATTGCAACAACATTAGAGTAAATGGTCGGAGGAAAATCTTGCAAAGCTTATCATGAAGTAGAGGAACAAATGTACATGAAAATGATACTGCACTAGTAATGGATGATTCTACCACACTCCAGGTATATATATAGTTCCTCATGGGGTATATTGTATATGTATTGTAATAGTACCAAGAGCAACTGATACCTGTAGTTAACATTTTATATTGTTTCTTTGATATGGTTAAGTGATAGGATGTTTTTTGTCTGTAGATTGTGAATGATGTAGCTTTTGAAGTTTTCGATTTTTACTCTTCTGATCTTGCATATGTGTTTAGTGCAGTATAGACTTGAAGGATAATTTCTATGATCTGGCGTAAGCCGAAAAAATTACTAAAGCCTTGTATCTTCAGGTTTCTATGTTTTTGTAACTAAGAAAAACTTACTAAAGCCTTGTATCTTCAGTTTGGCAGGAATCACTTGAGTAAATAGTGGATATTGAGTTTGGTTATGAAGAAGGACATATCAGAGTATATCATTACAATTGTCTCTTTTATGTAGTTTTTTAAGTTATATATGAAATGACCATTGTAGATGTATTATATAGGTCATTTCAGAAACAAGAACTCATTGATGTTATAGTTTATAGGTGTCTTTAGAACAAATAGCTCTTTGTAAATTTTTTTGGTTTTGGCAATGAAAATGAATTTGAGATTTCTAAATTATGTTGTGCAAATGCTTAATTTTGTTGAGACTTTAAAATCTAATAGAATTGACATTCAAATCAAAATCAGACAACAGATGACCCCATAGACGTTAACATCTCTACATCTTTCAAATGACATTTATATGTCGTCTTAAAGTAAAAGAAGACAATAGTGTATGTCGTCTGAGATTGATGTCAGACGACAGAAAAGTAACGTTTGAATTGGTATGAGACGACATACAATTGTTCGCTTTTGTGTATAAAAGTAATTCCAACAATATTTTTAATTATGTCGTTATAACGATTGTCTAACGACATATAGTTTGAGTTTGTTGCATGTCTAGATGCATACACACGATATATGTGTTTATATTGTCTGTCTTGTAAAGTTTACCAGACGACATGCATATATTGTATGTCGTCTGAGTGCTTATCAGATGACAGCTTTATAGACGACACACAAAAAAATGATTGCCCGTCGTCTGAAGGCAAAATTGACGTAGTGCCGTGTAGCAAAACGATTTGACTTTTCATCGGACATGGTGAGATGTGGGAGAAGAGAACAGGAGAGATGCTAAGCGGTCGAAAATATTAAGCCCTAGAAACGTAATCTAGAGACTAGAGAGAAACTTATTTTCCAACTGTCTTCCGGTGAAACAATGTTGTTACCTGATAGTTCTTTTAGGTCTATGATGAATTGCTCTTGGTTTCTCGGTTATGTTCTATTTGAGCACAAGCATTAGCTAGTCTTCAAACATTTGAAACCGGTTAATTTTGCCTATTTTTGGTACGCGCCTTCCATTTGGATTTGTTCTAGTGGACTTGTCACAATGAATGATGATCGAGGAACTGCTTCGACCATACAAGTGAATAAGTGATGTACAAAGTGTAGAGAGATGACGGTGATATTCGGGCCTTATGTGCTCGATGTCAAAGTCGTTACCTCTATATTAGTTTTTCTCGAGAGTTGGATAATATACACGCACGTCGTAGTCGTATGGTATAGGCCGTATAGAGTTAACAATGCTGAAGGCCTGAAGCTTATACCACATAACATGATGCATGGTTTCCAATTTGGGAGCCATGCTGATCCTATTAGCCGGTTTTGAAGAATTCACAAACAAAATCAAACACCTTAGTTGATCCATACAAGGAACAACCATATTATCAAGAACGCATCGAAAAAAAAAAGAAAAAAAAAGCCCCTATTATCAAAAATATATAAGCCATCAGGTACGTACCACGTCGTTTTTTCCATTGCGCTCCTTCCAAAGAATTCTGAACTTCTCCATTGAGACCTTCTCCAACAGATTTGTATCTTCTTCAATGGTGGCACAAGGATCAATGCGTGAGAAACTCTTTCCATTTCTATACAAGAGGACCCTTCATTAGTTTGACACCTTGCACTCTCATGTACCCTTTGAGAGATCTAGTTCCCCTTTCTCTGCAACTAGTAATGGCTCGACTTCGATATTCTACATATGATTTCTAAAAAACTAATGCCATGTCTAAAAAACTAATGCCATGCACTAACTCGAGGTTTAGTTGTAAAAATTAGAATTAAATTCAGTTTACCCTCTAAATTTTTGGTGTCAAAATCAATTCAGTCCTGCAACTTTTTTTTAAATCAGTTCGTCCCTTCAACTTTCGTAAACACATCAGTTTGGTCCAATTTTTGAATTCCCCTCAAAATATGACGTCACCAAACTGACAAGGGGACCCATAATTCAGCTTTATAGTTATCAGGGACTTCTCATACACGTCACCAAGCTGAATTATGGGTCCCCTTGTCAGTTTGGTGACGTCATATTTTAAAGGGAATTCAAAAATTGGACTAAACTGATGTGTTTACTGAGGGGGCGAACTGATTTAAAAAAAAGTTGCAAGACTGAACTGATTTTGACACCAAAGATTTGGGGGGTAAACTGAATTTAATTCTAAAAATTAATAGATGAATACGTACTTATATATAAGCAGTGCGCCTTATGCAAACTACACCGTTTCCCCAAACACGGTTATAATTTGATAACTAAGCCTCGCTCTTTCTGAGTTGATCGACCATCCTAGTACGTACGGTACTACGGTACGTTACTGTACGAATCATCCCCCACCTCATTAACAAAAGCGTTGATTTGCATGTAAGGCACAATTTCATTCACCAACATCTGTCTCTCTTTCGTCTTCCAGATTTTGCATATCTACCTTTCTGATCTATATATATTTATGACTCTCTCCCATCGAGCTATTTCACACATGCAGCACCGCTTTACTTGAGCTAGCTTCTGTTTTTCCTCTTCTCCTTAATTTACAGTGCTTTGCTTTCTCCTGTCAGAAATGACTTCTGCAGATTTTGATGGCTCGGAGAAACGCAGCTGCGGTGGAGGGCCTTTTGGTCGCCTGCTGCGGTGGCTGAAGGCGGTGCCGGTGAACTGGTGGGGTAAGGTAGTGGAGGCAGCGAGGGAGGCGAAGAAGCTCGGGGAGGATGATCCGAGAAGGATTGTTCATTCCTTCAAAGTAGGGTTGGCTCTGACTCTGGTTTCTCTGTTTTATTACTATCGACCTCTTTATGATGGCTTTGGCGTCAATGCAATGTGGGCTGTCTTGACCGTGGTCGTTGTCTTTGAGTTCTCGGTTGGTAAGCACTCTGTAATGTTAGAAGGTGCTTTTACCATTACAAGCTAGCTTAGTTGATACACTTCCGAGTTCTATCTAAGATTATTGTGTGTTTATTATTGTAAGTAGTATAGTGGGTTTTGACTAGTTGGATGTAATCCCACCTAACATCAATTTTCTGAAGCTATGCAATGCATAATTGGAGCATTTTAATGCGGTGATGGATTAAGTTTAGGCCTAAAAAGCCTTTAAGGTATGCTAGCCTAAAATGATTAAGAAATAAAAAAAAAATGATTATATGTTAAATTTTACTATATTTTCTAGTTTAAAGAGAGGTTTCAATATAAACCTTATAATGGGACCAAGTGAGGACTCTCAAATGAATGGTTAGATGAGTATTTTAGATCTTATTTGAAATATCTAAATTCAACGTGAATGTCATCCAACCGTTCATTTAAAAGTTTTTATTTAGTCCTTATTATAAGGTCCAAGCTCTCCCATCTAGTTTAAATATATCATTATTGTTTAGGTTAGATTTTTCAGAGTTTCTTGCTTTAAGATTTCTATTAGTGGCTCACTTTTTGTCATAGTCCGGAATGAATCATTGTTCAATGTTACATTCGTTTACATATAATGGATTAATGCCTCTTTTGATCAAAATCACCTCATTAGCTATATAACTGAATTCAAATATATACGCGCCCGCGTGTACTGTATCTTGTTTCCCCTCGTGTAATTGTTTCCTTTATTTTCCAGGAGCAACCGTAGGCAAGGGTATAAATAGGATGTTGGCGACGTTACTAGCTAGTGCTCTAGCTGTTGGAGTTCATCACATATCCACTCTTTGGGGAGGAGGAGTCGGGGAGCCCATATTGATCGCGTTTTTCGTCTTTGTTGTAGGTTTGTTCCATGCATCCACATATATATACTATATGCTTCTCGATCAGCTTATAATTAATAACCAAATTAGATATGAAGCACGTATAATATAGCAGATCCAGTGATGATACGTTCATATAATAATTGTTTGGCAGCTGCAAGTGTGACCTTCATGAGATTCTTCCCGGCGTTAAAGGCAAGATATGACTACGGGCTGATCATATTCATACTGACCTTCTGCTTGGTTTCGGTCTCCAGCTACCGCGAAACTGAGGTACTAGACATGGCACACAAGAGGCTTTCGACGATTGCGATAGGAAGCTGTACTCCCATTATGGTTTGTTTGTGTATTTGCCCTGTGTGGATTGGAGTTGATCTCCAGAATTTGGTTGCTGGAAACATCGAAAAGCTTGGGGATTTCATGGAAGGTACGCGTATATATATGCCAACAATTTGTTATTTTCTACCTGATATATGCTTCAACTGATATATATGAGTACGTGATTTACAGGATTTGGATTTGAATACTTTGACATAAAAGAGGATGGGTTGTCATTAAGTGATAGTAAATCTTTTCTTCAGCGATATAAAAGTGTTCTCTCATCAAAAACCCTTGAAGAAACCATGGTAAGTAAAATATACATGAGGACAGGAAAAATATAGATGGGTTATGCTAGTCCTGTGGGGAATACATAATAAATTGTTTCTGTTTTTCAGGCTAACTTGGCAAGATGGGAACCATGTCATGGCGGATTCAAGTTCTTTCACCCATGGGAGATGTATTTGAATGTTGGAACCCTAACTCGGCAATGTGCCTATAAAATTGAAGCTCTAAACACTTGCCTGAACACTGAAATCCAAGTACATATACCTGAACACTAACACTATGATTATGAGCTATGTGATTCCAACTAATGACATTCTCAATAATAATGCAGGCGCCGGCTGAAATTCGAATCAAAATTCAAGACCCTTGCATACATATTTGCACCGAAACCGGTAAAGCTTTAAAGGAACTAGCAGCAGTGCTCAAGAAAATGACTCTGTCGTCATCAGCTGATCATGACCATATTGCACACTCAAAAGCAGCAGCTGAGAGCCTCAAATCGTTACTCAAAAGAGGCATATGGGAGGATGCTAATTTGCTAGAAACAATACCATCCGTTGCAGTGGCGTCGCTTCTTATTGAAGTCGTAGCTTGTGTTGAGAAGATTGCTGAAGCAGTTCACGAACTAGCATCCGTTGCCCATTTCAAGACTACTGAACAACCACAACTACTTCAGCAGCAGCCAGTGCTTTCTGAAGAATCTCATGTTGCTATTACAATTGATCACAATTCAACTGAAGGGATACCAGAAAATAGAAGTTCAGATGGCAACATGCACTACTAATAATGTTTAAAACATGGAAGTTTAAATATTAGGCATCGTAGTCATATATAAGTCTTGCGTTCTAGGTCAAGGGAAGACTCTTCCACTACCTCAAAAGGATCAGACTCCATTCTCATTATTAGAGAAAATATATGTATTAAAGTATATATAATTACATCTATATATATAGTAGCCCCACTAAATAAATAACAGTTCAAAGCTAAGAATGTTATTTGATCTTCGTGTGAAAGTTTCTAATCAAAAGTGAATGATTTCATGTCTTTAGGACCGCCTGCTTACAAAGGAAAGAATATATCATTAGGGTAGGCCAAATAATACTAGGAGCATTGTTGGGTGTTTGACAAGTTTGAAAGTTTATTTTTCTTGAATTTTGTTCATGTGTTTCTAGAACGTACCCTTTATTTGGTTTGTGTAATCTCTTGATCATGACCTATCTACTTATCCAACTTTGCTTAACGTACAACCCTGACAAGATTCTTGCCAATACAAAGAGACAAGGATTCAAACGCACCTATTCTATAAATTAATTAATCTCTTGATCAGGACCTATCTACTTACATACTTGTTAAAATATATCAAAAACATTATCACAAAAATAGGAATTTTCTAGGATACCTATATCATATGTTTCTGATGATAAACAAATTTATTGATGTTTTGGTAAAGATAGTCATTACTTGGGTAATTTTTTGTTCTATTAGAAATAATTACTCAACTTAAGACAATTTATAAGTTTATGAACAATTTGTTAACTTGATTTAATTAAATGTAAATGTGTAAAGCAAACGTAGTAATTTTTTTGTCAATGTTGTAAATTTTACTTATTTAACTTGTCCTTTTTGTTTAATTAGTGATAAAATAAGGAGTAATGCTAAGTGAACCACCATATGAGAAACCACTTAGAGGCCACCTTACGTGGCAGCTGATGTGGCATACCCACATCATCAAAACTTAATTTCTCATTCTTATATATTTTTATTTTTCTTAATTACGATAATTCATTTTTTGTTTTAGTTTCCTAATTTTATTTTTTAAACCCAATTTTTTATTTTTTATTTTTATCTTGTGGTCTGATCTGCAAAGTGTAAACGTCTTCAACTTTGGTTAAAATAACTTCGATCATCTGCATTAGAAACGTCAAAGGATCAATTACTATGTTTCGAGTAAAATTTGTTGCTCACTGGAAAACCTTCCCCTTTTTCCTCTAAACCCAGCTAACCTAGATTCTCATATTTCACACTTCTCTCCCTCTTCTTCCTCTAAACCCTATTTTTTATCTTGTGATCAAAATGATTTCTTCTCATAAGAAACCAACCCACGAACTCCGATCCACCTTCCTCGAATCAAAAATAAAATAAAATCCACCTTCCATTTGTGTAGCTCTTGTTCAAGCTATATAGATATTAGAAACAAGAGTTCTAGAGATAATTGAGGATCGAAGAAGAACACAAGATCCATGCTAAACCAAAATTTAAATCCACATCCCATGAACCCAAATTCCAAAACATGTTATTCGTATTTCATACATGAGAAGGAAAAGAAAAAACTAATTATATAACCAAAGAGGAGGCTTGTGAGGAAACCAAAATTAAATATATAGAGGAGTTGATCAATTGAAAACGAAGTGTGAGGTATGACAAAAGAGTGTAGAAGACGTTGCAGAATTTTTTTTACAACCGAAGACCTAGCATAAGCGAACATAAGAAACTTGAAGACGTTTGCAGAAGATAAAAAAATATTGGGTTTAAAAGATAAAATTAAGAAACTAAAACAAAAAAGGAATTATCATAATTAAGAAAAATAAAAATATATAAGAATGAGAAATTAAGCTTTGATGACGTGGGTATGCCACATAAGCTGCCACGTAAGGTGGGATCTAAGTGGTTCCCTAAATGGTGGTTCACCTACCATTACTCTAAATTAAGTGTATGGTATACATGCCGTACTGTATACAACCCCATCACAAATATATTTCCAGATGCATCTTGTAAATTAATATATAGAATCATCTCTAATTAAGAAACCTATTTGGATTCTGGAAAACACTTCAAATTATTCCCTAGGGATGGAGACAAGAACAAAAACTGATAGCCTTTATTCCAAAGATTTTGATGTAAGCTATATATAGTTTAAGAAAGAAGATAACTGCATTCTAGGCGTTTAACAATTGATTAGTGACCTTACAACATGGGCAAGGCTGGGGTTCTCACAATGTCCAACTTCTATATCTCTTATTCTGTTTATCCGACAAAAACTTATATGAATATGTAATTGGAAATGAAAGAATCCAGCGGTGGCGTAAGCCGCATAAGAACAAAGAGACCTAGCTCGATCAATGTTGATCGAGGTGGACTCTCTATCTCTCTGTCTCTCTGTATATAAATTTTCTATTCTGGACTGCGGTGGACTATGTATGGTAGCTCTTGGACTACATTGTATATGATCAAGAAATGGAATTAGTAGAGGTTCTTTTTTTTTTTGGTTGAATGAATTAGTAGAGGTTCTGGTTACACATTAATCAACTACTCCAACTTTAGTTTTGACGTTATGTATCAAATAATGTCATCTCCTTTAACGGCAGAAAACTACCTGTTGCTTATTGGTGTGTAAATCATTTACCAATATATATGGAAGTGGAATAATTTTCTGATACAACTCATATATATGATCACAAATGGTGATATGTTATATGTCATTTAATTTGCAGCAAGAACAAAACTTATACAAAACGATCCGAACCTCTGAGCTGCTTCCAGTTGAAACTCAAAAGGGAAAAAAGTTACGCCTTCAAGAACTCCCCGGTAGTGTCGATGCGTGGCAGGAGAGAAAAAAGAAATCTAATTAAAAAGGCTAAATGATTATTCCGATCAATTTTATTTATTGACAGAGAGAACTGATCGAGCATCCACACACAGCTCCACCCTTTTATCCTTGGCCGGACTAATTGCCAGTGTTAATATAATGATCGAGTTCGCAGCGTCGACTGCGATTATCACTCAATCGTAATAACATGATGTGACGATCCATCCTGACCAGGTGTTACTCTTGGCTTTACATCCTTAAAATGTGCTTGGGATGCTAGCTTATGCGCAGCCTCAGCGATTTTCTCTGTACATGTGATGATCTCAAAGAGTAGTGAAGCCACTGCACCTTCTTGTATTATATGTAGGGAATCACCTGGGTGTTTACATAAGCTTGATCTTATAACAGCTTTGAGTTCTTCAGCAGCATCTTTTGACTTTGCAATGTGAGCTTCATTTGACGATGATTTGGTCATTTTCCTCATAGAGGTTGCTAACTCCTTCAATGCTTTCCCACACTCTGAGCTTATAACCACGCTTGGTCCTTGTATTATGCTTTTAACTTCTTGAAGAGTCTAATAGGAAAAGATAAGTCGATCAGATCGTATGCATAGTATAATAACAATATAGCTTGGTGAAAAGTGTTTGGTTATCATACTTGGGTTTCGGAGGTAAGGTAGTTGTTGAGAGCTTCAATTTTGAACGCACATTGGCGAGTTAGGGCTCCAACTTTCAAGTATTGTTTCCATGGATGACGAAACCTGAACCTCCCATGTCCCGGTTCCCATCTTGCCAAATTAGCCTGGACAATAATAAGAAATTAGTAAGAACGTACAGCCTGGCTAATTGAAATATTCGATTGGAAACTAGCTTTAACTCATACATTGTGGGATTTATATTCTCAATTAACTTGCATGAAGATTTGTTCTTACGTACCATGGTGTCTTCACTGCCTTTTGACGTTAGAACACTTTTATATCCCTCAAGACACGACGGCTTATCTCTGCTGTGTCCATCCTCAGATACTTTAAAGTATTCATCTCCAAATCCTGTAAATAGGTAAATTATACATGCAAGAGCTTGTTAGATATTACTGTAAGTTTCTTGGTGTGGTAGCAACAAACGATGTAAGATTTTAGATCTTTTGGTGTAGTTAAATTTTAATGAATGAAACATACACACATGTATATATATTTAACAAAGTTAGAAATTTTTATATACAAATTAAGTGCAAATTTTTTGCATTTATATATCTATCTATATAATAATATAATGAAAAACTATTAGTTAATTATGGGTTGCTTAGTTATAGCTAGATAGGTCATAGATCGAGATGTACCTTGTAAGAAATTGGCAAGCTTGTCCAAGTTGTTAGCAATCTGATTGTGAAGCTCCACCCCAATCCATACTGGACGAATGAAAACACAAACAGCAACAGCTATAGAGCTTCCGATGATGATAGTAATTACCCTCTCGAATCCCATTCGTATAACCTCTTCGTCGCGATAGCCAGACACCGATACCAGGCAGAATGTCAAGTTGAATATTAGCAGTCCATAATCGTATCTTGCCTTCATTCGGGGAATGAATCTGAAGAATGTCACTATTGCACCTGCACCATATTAATTCGAAACCAATTAAGATAAAACATTCTTATAACAAAACTGAAGCATACATATAACAAAACCATTTTATATCGCGATATATATGTACCTTCTACGAAGACAAAGAGAGCAATAAGTATAGGCTCTCCTTCATTTCCAGAAAGAGTTGCTAATCGATGAGCTCCAATACCAAGAGCAGCAGCAACTACAGTTGCCAGCATTCTATTCAAACCTCGTCCTATAGTTGCACCTGAAATTTGTATAAATGATTTAATACAAATCGTTCGAGAATAATTTGAAATAGATCGAAATATGGTTGATGGCGTGTATGAAGTATGAACTTACCGACAGAAAATTCAAAAACTACCACAACAGTGAGAATAGCCCACATAGCGTCAAGACCGAAACCCTCGTAGAGAGGTTCAAAGTAGAATAACATGGAGACCAACGTAAGAGCAAGTGCCACTTTAAGAGAATGAACGATTCTTCTTGGATCATCTTGCCCTAGTTTCTTTAACATCAAGCCAAACTTAACTATCTTCCCCCATAACCTCTCGAAGAGTCCTGCAGCTTTTACCTGATCCTGCTCATTATTTGAAGATGCCATGGATCGATGTCAGTGCTATAGCTACTGCAAGTTAGCTGCCGGAGAAGATAGAGAGAAGACAGCTCGATCTCTAACTAGAGCTAAATTAAGTACGTAAATGGTGAGTGAGATGTCTAGGAATGAGAGTGTGATTGAACAAAGCAAAGTAGTAGTTTATTTATAAGTGATCGAGAAGTGTGGTACGGTATGGGACAAAAGGGCATACATAAAATATGTTACTAATTATTCCTGTCGATCAGGTACAGGCATATAAGATTGCAATTAATCGAGTTCGGTGGTTTAAATATTTCTTCCAGAAATATTCTTCTCGATCAATTGCAAATGGAAAAATAATGTACCTTAGAAATTAATATTAATGAATCTGGAGCCACGCATTTTAGTACATTAAACGTGACTAGCTGGGCACATTCTTCTATATACTCAAGGACAGTCAAACTAGGGTACCTATTACTCCGTAACACATTGTTCTAGGGTTTTGACCCCAGTCAAAAGGCGCATTTCCATCATTTCTAAATGCAGATTTCTCTTTTATTTATATCAATCCTACTATAGTTTCGAGTTACCGAATTAGATATTTTGAGCTTTCGTAATCGCGATTTACACGAATGGATTCGTTTGGACAGATTTTATTATGTCATGTTCCTCAAATAAGCTATATATATATATATATATAAAGTGAGTCTTAGCCTTTAGGATTTTAAGCCTAGGTTCTTAAAACCTCATATCTTTTTCTAAAACATCTTTAGCACTTTTACAATCGACGCGGACTAAAAATTTTTGATTTAATAAATCATCTTGAAATTTACTGATACATAAAACAATTGATAAAATTTCTTTTTTAATAGTACTATAATTTGCTTGGGATGGATTCCAAATTTCAGAATGAAAACGAACAATTTGCTCAGGATGATTAGGAGAAAGTTGTTGTTTGAGAATAACTCCATAACCTATTTCAGAGGCATCAGTTTCTACTATTTTATAGGAATCGGGAAGAGGGATTCCTAAGCAGGGTAAGGTTTTGACATGACTCTTAATTTCTTTGACTAAGGATGTATGTACGGAAGTCCAAGGGGAAGGATTTTTTTGTAATCTATCGAACAGAGGTTTACAATGTTTCCTAAGGTTTTTGTAAAAATCTGCTACATAATTTAAAGATCCTAGGAATCTTTGTAATTGATTTTTATCTAAAATGACGTCTGGAAATTTGTCAGCGAATTGTATTGCTCTATCAATAGGTTTAATTTGGAGTTGGTGAATGTTAAATCCAAGAAAACGAATGTTGGTTTGGAATAATTTGATTTTTGAGGCAGAAATAACTAGACCATTATTCTTTATTATGGAAAAGAATTGGTGAAGATGTTTCCAATGTTGGTCAATTGATTGAGAAAAGATTAGAACATCATCAATGTAGACAATGGAGAAGTGACTATAAGGATTGAATATATCGTTCATTATGTTTTGGAATTCGCTAGGTGCATTTTTTAATCCGAAGGGCATAACATTCCATTCATAATGTCCAAAAGGCGTGACAAATGCAGTTTTGTATTTGTCGGCTTCACTAATTTGAATTTGCCAAAATCCTGATTTCATATCAAATTTACTAAAGATAACAGATTTGTTTAATCTGTTAATGAGATCTCGTTTATTGGGAATGGGATACCTGATCCATTCTAAAACTGTGTTAAGAGGTTTGTAATTTATAACCGGACGGGGGGTCCCTCGTTCGAGTTCAGCATTTTTCTGAACATAGAACGCTGGGCAAGGCCAAGGGGATTTACTAGGGCGAATAATATCTTTGTTGAGTAAATCATTAATTTCGTTTTTACAAAAATTCATGATCTCGTGACTCATTTGAATTGGACGAGCTTTAGTGGGGATGTTTTTCTCATTGAATTCTTTGATGTAGGGTAGTGAGACAATATGTTTCTTCCTGTGCCAAAAGGCAGTAGGGATATCAGAACATATTTCTTTGATTATCTTTTCTTCAAAAGTTTTGATCTTTTGCTGAAGAAAAGAGTTTTGGAGTTGGTTTTCAATTCTTTTGAAATTAATTTCTTCTTGGAGAAAGGTTATTTGTTTGATTTTTGCTTGAATGCAACCGAGAGTTTTTGAAATATTATTTTCTTGAAATGCTTTTAAAGTATGGATTTCGGGGTTTGAAAGAAAAGTAAATTTAACTGGTTCATCAAAAGGGTAGGTAATAATACCATCATATTCAGTTTTGAAAGGGTAAATTAAAGTTATGGAAGGTAGTCCTAAAATTACTTTATCAGTTAGATTTTTTACCAAGACAAACGAAGTTTTGAAACAAACATTGTTTTGGCAGATATGGGCCTTAGGGATTTCGTATTTAATATCCATTTTTGTTCCATTAGCTGATCGTAAAGATTATTTCGTTTTTTCAAAATATTTGGAGGGTATTAAGCCTTCTTGGATGCAATTAAGATCCGCACCAGAGTCAATAAGGGCTGTTATTGTTATTTGGAAATCTTTTATTTTGAGTTAGACAGTAGTGTACCATTTTTTAAGTTGGATCTGGCGTATGGTACTAATAGTATTATTTTCAGGGTTTTCAGCTTCATTATTTTCTGGGAAAGGATTTTCAAGTGGATCCTGTAATTTAAGAAATTGGTTATTTATTTTTAGTAAGTTTAATTCCTGTTTAATATCTTTATTGTCATTCGTAAGTTCTAGATGTGTTTGTTGTAAAGCATGTATTTGACTCTTGATTGTTTTTACTTCATGTTGGAGATCTTGGATCGTTATTTCTTTTTTACTAGTGGAGAATTTATCGAAAGTTGTAGTAAGGCTAATTTTTTGTGAGGGAGGATTAACCATATTTTCTTGGGTAATTAATTTTTTTAATTTTTTGAGGTATTCTGCTTTAAGTTCAGGGTTGTCTATTTTACCTATTAAATCAATTAAGAGTTCTTCTTGTTCTTCCTGTTTGGAAAGAACATTTATTGTTTTACAATTACAAGCATCCTTACACCCAAAAGTAATATCTGGGGAAGAACGTTCATTGGATTCAGAGGAAGAAGATTCCATCATTGTGATGTCATCTTCACTCATTTCATTTTCTGAATCAGTGTTTCGTAATTCTAAAGTTTGCATTAGTTTTTCTTTTTCTTCTTGACTAATTATGAGTTGATTAATAGTACTTTTAACTGGACAATTGTTTGCAAAGTGACCAGTCTTATTACATTTAAAACATTTAGTTTTACTTTTATTGAAAGGTTTACTTTTTAGTTGGTGATTTGGTTTTTTAGACCAATTTTTGCGAAATCTGTTTTTGAAATAAAATTTGTTTGGCTCAAAGTTATTTTTGTAGGGTGTGAATTTTCTTTTTGAATGGTAAGGAATAAATTTATTGCTTGCCTTTTTTCTTCTTGAAGGAGGTAAGAGAGGTAGGCCATATTGTTCACAAAAATTTCCTAATTCGTATTTAGCTGTTTTCTTATCTGATTTCATCTGAGCATTCAATTTCATATCTATACATATTCTTAATCCTTCTTTTTGGATAACTGTAATTATGTTTCCATAAGTTAAAGAATCATAGTTTATGTGACCTGTTTCATTACTAAGAACTTGTCTGATTTTATGAGCAAATAATTTTGGAAGACCATTTATGAATTTTTCTTTCCAAAATGGTTGGTTACTATCGTCTCTAAGCATAACTCGAGAAATGAAAACATCTTTGTACCATTTGAAATCACTTAGAGTAGGACACTTAAGGTTACTGAGTTGATCATGAATTCTGGATGTGATGTGGCTAGGGGTTCCTATAAAATGTTGAATAATTGTGTAAAATAAGGTATTAACAGCATCAGAAATTCCCATTCCTGTGCGTTCGTCGAGGATGGGAGTCCCATCTTCATCTCGTTGAATGGCATGTTTAATAGATGATCTAGAATCAGGAGTGAGATGTTTTTCCCACCAGGAATGAAGCATTCCTGTAAATCCTGTGGAAAATATGTCAATGATTTCAGGCTGGGTGAAATTATGATTAGTGACATAGCTATTAGCTGCCATAGACATATGATGTAATTTATTTAAGATTTCTTGTTCTGATAAATTATCAATGTTCCATTCATAAGTTTTATCAGAAGAAACTGAGAATTGATTATTAAGATGATTAGTGGGTTGTATATCTAAGGGGAGATGACGTTCTGTCCAAGTTTTAAAAGGTCGTTTCTTTGGATGGACTATCCTATCTAGATTTAAAGTTTGAAACATTTGGTTTAAATCTTTAATTTGGCTAGTGTTACTAGAATCGCTATCTGAAGAATCGGAAAAAGAGGTTTGTTGGGTATGAATTACAGCAATTCTACTGGGTTCAGGTGTTTCAGTTTTTAATTTTTCTAACATTCATTCAATCTTTTGAATCGAAGAAGTAGGATTTAGGGTAGGTTTATTTAATTCACTAAAATGAATTAAAGGAGTTTCTGGTTTCGGTTGTGGTAGGATATTAATTTTAGAGGATATGTTGTCAACTGTTATTTCTATTTTATCTAACTGGGCTCCTATGGTTACTAGGCTTTGGTTTGTATAATTATTTTGTTCAATAATTTTTTTAGTATCTGGGTTAATTTTCTTAGTGTCTGGATCTTCTATGGCAATTTTAAAAGGTGAAGCTGTGATTGGACTGTTTAGATGATCAATTATTATTGTTTCAACAGGGGGATGACTGGAAAGGACTGAGCTAGTGGAAGTTTTCCAACGTGCTTTTGTTAATGTTTGAATTTTCTGGCTGTTTAGTTGATCGATAAAATCAAGAAAGAATATTTCAGATCTAGTTTCAAGCATAAATGATTGCCAATCATGAAATAATTGCTTTCGTTGATCCATGAAAGGAAATTTCATCCTATAAAGGTTTCTCCTAAGGAGATTTTCGTTTGATTCAAGATGTTTATCTAATTTTGAATAGTTGATTACGAAAGGTTGGTTAAGTGTGCTTAATTGCGGATTTAGTGGGGGAGTAACTAAAAAATCAGACAGCAGTAGGAGAACTTTGATCTTCATCTGTTACTGAATTGTTTTGAAGTTCATTTTCGGTATAATTTGGGTAACTAACTTGAGAAGTAGTTTTGATGTTTTTAATTTTAAGCTTTTGCAATTCTTCTTCTAGTTCTCTGATCCTGATATTTTTAATTTCTTTATCGAGATCAAAATCTCGTCTAGACATTGTTTCAGCTGTAGTGGAACCAGCAAATGAATGTCTAGCAGTAGCAAAAGAATGTCGCGAGGAGTTTCCTACCTCTTGAATTCTTGGGTTTTGATTTATTCGAGAGTTTTGAAAATTAATTCTTACCGTGCCATCATTAAACTGTTGAATACAGTCTAAATCAGAAAGACTATGTTGTGCATTAGATGGTTGATTCTCACTAGTGAGAGACCATTCAGAGGGAAGATGGACATCTGACCATCTGATAGTGTGAGAGATAGTAATATTGGCGTTTTCTTGACTACTTTGAATCAAGAGAGTATGGTTTTTGGGACTTTTACTAATGGCTTGGAAATTCATGTTTGTGCCGGTGACTTTATAATGGATTCTATAAATTAAGGCTAAAGGTTGGGTTCCTTCAAGGACATGGTATCCTGAAGTTTTAATGTTGAGAGTTAAAGCTTTTAAGATATGAGGATCACTGAGGCTAATAGTAAAATCTGGGTAGCAATTAAAATGAACTGGACCGTTAAACAGACTTGACTCAATTAATCCAAGGGTACTATCATTAAAATCAGTAAATCTTGCATCTCTTAAACATAAAAGAATGGAGGCATTAAGACCTTTTCTAGTTAAAGGCTTGACACCAATTTGAACTAACCCAATATGTAGGAAATTATGACCATCTTTTTTATGTTTTTTAATTGATTCTGGACTAAAAAGTTGGCAAGTTTCATGTTGTTTACTAAGGGCATAAACTTGTTCTACTGATTTAATATGATGTTCACTTTTGAATGAAGCTAGGCTCCATTTTTTCTTATAAATTTCATGACTAGGAACTCTGGGAATATTCCAGTCATTTATATCTATGTTATCGTTTGACTGATACTCTATGTTAACTATATCTGGAATCCTATTGAGGGAGGACCTAGACGAACTAGAAGTGACTGAGTTGAATCTAAAAAGACGACTCATTTTGTGAAATGAAAAGAAAACTGGACCTTAAGAGAAAGATAGGAGGTTTTAAGAACCTAGGCTTAAAATCTTAAAGGCTAAGACTCACTCTTCACCGCTCATGCTGCATCCGCTCATGCCTCACCTGAGACTTAGTGTTTGGACCTGGACTTAATGTTTGGTTTGGAGAGAATAAAAGGCTTAAAAGAAGATAAGGAAAGGAAAATAGAACCCAAAATCTTAAAATTAAGGAACAATTAACAAAACATTTCATAAAATAAGTAAAGCAGATAGATCAACTCAAGATCTACTCCTAGGCGGTAGTCCGCCACCTGGGGATTGAGGTGTTTTAAACAGAATAACTAAAGATGAACTCCAGAACCACTCCTAGGCGGTAGTCCGCCACTTGGGGTTGGAGATCCTTTAAAGCGTAACTATATCAGGCCTTTCGGCTCTGATACCAAAGGGAAACGGAAGCATAATATATTTAATATATATATACACGCCTTCTCAGCTGCGGAGGTCCGCACCAATACCATTGGTGCGGATTTCCATTTTTGCACCACTTTTCGATCGAATTTCTCCATCTCCACGTTCTAGTATCTAGATAATATTGTGTAGATCATCTCTGCAAAATTTCAGCCAATTTGGTAATCGTTAAGACCCTCAAAATTGCGTTTTTCTATTTTAAACATGAACGGTTCATGTTTGACAAAATTCAGTCCGTCAATTTGTTTTTTGAGTTTGAGGGCCTTAACGATTACCAAATTGGCTGAAATTTTGCAGAGATGATCTACACAATATTATCTAGATACTACACGGTGGAGATGAGGAAATTCGATCAAAAAGTGGTGCAAAAATGGAAATCCGCACCAAAACCATTGGTGCGGACCTCCGCACCTGAGAAAGACTGTATATATATATATATATATATATATATATATATATATATGTCAAAAAAAGGGATCCCTTAGTGGAAGGGCCATGTATATATATATATATATACATGACCCTTCCACTAAGGGATCCCTTTTTTTGACATATATGAGGGATGAGGGATTACACCAACTTTTCGATCACAAAATCACATCTCCATCGTTCAATATGTAGTTCTATATGAGTAGATCATTTATGCAAATTTTCAGAAATTTTGGTGATCGTTAAGGCATTCGAAACTACGATTTATAATTATAAGCATGAACGGTTCAGGTTTGGCAGATTTGGTTCGTTCATTGATTTAATCTTGTTCGACACCTTAACGATTACCAAATTGGCTGAAAATTTGCAGAATTGATCTATATATAAGGACCAACAAACTGAACGGTGGAGATTCAAAAATATAATCGAAAAGTTGGTGTAATCCTCCATCCCTCATATAAACCAAAATAAGGGATCCCTTAGTGGAAGGGCCCTGTATATATATATATTTTCTCAGGTGCGGATGTCCGCATTTATTCTTACGGTGCGGATTTCCACTTTACACTCATTTTTCAATCGAATTTTCACGTCTAGTGTTTAGATACTAATGTATAGATCATCTCTGCAAAATCTCAGCCAATTTGGTTATCATTAAGGCATTTAAACTCGATTAAACCAATGGATGAATATAATTCTGTCGAACTTGAACCGTTCATGTTTATAACAGAAAAACACAGTTCTGAGTGCCTTAATGATAACCAAATTGGTTGAAATTTTGCAGAAATGATCTATACACTAGTATCTAAATACTAGACGGTGGAGATGTGAAAATTCGATTGAAAAGTGAGTGTAAAGTGGAAATCCGCACTGTAAGAATAAATGCGGACCTCCGTAGCTGAGAAGCTCTGTATATATATATATATATATCTATTACATGAGGGATATGGTATTACACCAACTTTTTGAATGAATTTGTGCATCTTCACTGTTCAGTTTGTAGGTCTTAATATATAGATCACTTTTGTAAATTTTCAGCAAATTTGGTGATCGTTAAGGTGTCGAACTGTTCATGCTTATAATTTTGAATCGCAATTTTGTAAACTCTAACGATAACTAATTTGGCTGAAAATTTATAGAGGTTATATAATCATAAAAACCTATAAAGTGAACGGTAGAGATGTGAAAATGTGATCGAAAAGTTGGTGTAATTAATGCCCCGTTCCTTAAATAAGCCATAATAAGGGATCCCATAGTACGTCTAAGGGCCCTTTTTACAGAACGAAAAGGGGCAGGTCACGCATGACCTTTGGATATAAATGAAGCTGATATGAGGATTGGAGTAACTTCACCGAAATATCCACACATGTTAACTCACCCGTCTTCACCCAATTACATATATATATATATATATATATATATATATATAGAATGTATATATAATGTATATGTTGTTATAGAATAAACTGTAGAATAAAGAGAAATAGTAAAATAGATCGGAGAATCATCCTTGATCGAAGGACAAAAATAGTACAACTCACCAACTACTACTTTGAGATCTTGAATCATATGATGTGCTCCCCCAGTTGAAAACCATAATCGGAGAGACTTGATAAACGTACGTAGCATTTCAATGTTTTTCACATGTTTCTCAAAAATAGATTAGACAAAGACTTAAACATGTCTGTCATGAGTAATGATTAACCTTAACCAAACACATTTATGAACAATTTCTTATTTGAGCAATGATCTTTGCATGAGACAAGCAGTGCGATTTTGCCTCATTAAAAACCTTACCAAGTAAAAACCCGGTGGGACAAAAAATCTTGGTCTAACAAAAAAAAAAAAGCACAACCGCACCTTTCACATTTGATATTAACATGTATGTGCTAGACTACCCTTGGAGTCTGCATCACCGCTTAATTCTTACATCAATCATAGGACTATTCCTGTTTCTTAATTTAATCATGGAAGTTTCGATAACTGAGTATATCAATGCTCTTTAACATGTCTTCAAATGTGGCATTAGATAATGATTAACTAAATCATGCTATAATGTCCTTAATACTGATCTTTTACACTTTGATCTTGAGGAGAACACTACTTGAGAACTCAAAAATTAAGTTCGCGCTGAAAATCATATTTTCACGCAGCATGACCGTTGGGAACTAAAACAGCCATAACTTTCCCTAGGAAATTGACATGGAGAATCCGTGAATGATGTTAAAAAGTAGACATCCATACCTTTCCAATCATATGTTACACAAGTACTAGTTTGTTATGAGCTATTCACAAAGCTTCGTCAAAGTTGGGTGTCTAGAAAATACAGATTTTCTGATTTCGCTTTTGATGCATTTTTTTTCATCATAGCTAGCGATGGGGTGGATAGCGTCCATTCTATCATGCCGTTTTCTGTGTAGGCTCCAAGAGTATAAATTTGGGGGGCATGAAGGCTCCTAGGAGTATAAAGTTGGAACACGATTTTAGAAGTGTGTACAAAGGTTTTTAGGAAGGGTTGTCTATTTTTAAGAGAGATTATACCGAATTTTCGGTAGCATCTCTCCTTTAGAGGTGGTCCTCGCATGGTTCATTTCAGATTTCAGGATGAAATTCAGGGTGGGTCCTGGCATAGACTCATACAGCTTTCCAACCATATAAAACTTACATTCTAGTTCATCTGGAGCTGATCACAAAGCTCGTACGAAGTTACTGTCCAGAAAGTCAATTTTATGGTTTTCACAGTTTTGGCATATGCAGAGCTACCGAAGCTTGCAGATGGCGTGTAGGCTTTTTCCTTAGCCAAAAGTGACCTGATTTCTCATTATTTATGTCTAGTCTTCAACGTCAATGTCTTAAACAAGACGACAATTGGTTAAATAACGTAGGAGGTGATGAGCACATTTTATATCATATTATTAGCCCTAATTTATATGTGTTGGTTACTTTTTTTTATTAGTATGAGTTATATAGTTCGTTATTATGTTCTTGTAAGTGTTTTATCTTAAATTAATAACATGTTAAAGTTACAAAAGCAATTTACCTATTTTTATATAGTAAATTGAGTTTTTGTTTTAACATGAGTCTACCTTTTCTCTTTATTTAGAGAAATAAGTGCAACATATGTTCTTATTGTTCTAATATCATGTGCCTACAATTGGTGGAATGCTTTTACATTGTATTAAGTGTGTTTTATTGAAAATATTTACCTTAGCCATTAAATGTTGAATTCAATACTTCTTTCATTCATAGGTACGTGAGTGCATTGATCCGAATGGAAAAGAGCATGAAGAATTTCTAAAGACAACATTGCATGGAACAAGCTTCATGAATTTAGGAGCTCACTTTCAATTCTTCAAACTTTGTGTACGTACTCTTGCACATGAAAAATTAGAGAAGCAAGAGATGTTGAAGATGAAAAGGAATTGATGTATGAAAGCAATTATGTATGAAGAAAAATGTTGTCATCAAGCATGAGAAGGTTGAAGGAATGAAAGTCATATTCACATGAAGATGGAGTTGGAATGGAGATCTATGTTGCCTTATAAATAGAGCTTGCTTCAAGTGAATAAGGAGCCAGAGACAGTGGAGAATTAGACACATTGTTGCTCTTAGTTCTTCCCTTTCTTTAGCTACTTTTAGTATGATTCAATTTGTCATACCCCGACTCTTAAATTTTTACCCTAATTACTAGCTTAGTATTAATAAGAGTTTTACCGTCTTTGTAGATGAGTTTATAGTTTCAAAGGTCCCTAGAAGGGGTTTTGAGGGACGTTTATTTCGGAGAAATCATTCGTAGGAGAAATATTTGAAGACAGTAAAAAGAGTAAATTTTAGCTAGTAAAAAAGTAATTTTTATCAGGGTATTATTTTTGGGGTGTTAATTTTTGGAGTTGGGTTTTTACTTGGTGGTGTTGGACCAGTTTGGGATTAGAGGCCCAAAACCATTTCTCTTCTCTCTTCCTTCTCTCTTTCCTCCTGAGCTCTCTCTCCCTGCCGGATCTTCCCCGCGCCCGTCCGCCGCCGTCCGGCCATCGTAGGCCGCCGCATCGGTCCCAATCGGTCGGCCATCGATCCAGCTTCCTTCTTGGACCGGTGAGAGCCTCCCTAGCGCCGCTATGAGGGAGATATCGAGCCCGAAAGGTCCGACTGTTTGGGGTGCTCCGACGCCGGAACTCCCTCCTTCGGCCGCCATAGCCGGAGCTACTTGGCTCGTTTGAAAGCCCTTCTCCCGTGCAGCAATCTGTCCAAAGGATTCACTCCCTCTTGAGCTAAGTAAGGAGAATCGGTGAGTTGAAATTCTATAGCTCAATTTTATGTTTTGGTTCGATTACCCTATCTAGGCTTGGAATTGGTGTTTGTGCTAGTTAGGAAAGTGGTAGAGTGGGTTGAGAGGAAGTTGTTGTTAAAATTTGGTAGGCATTGAAGGTCGCCGGAGTCGGCCGCCGGCCGCCGCAGTTAGGGGGATTTTCATGGTATTAAAGGTGTTATATTAAGGGGAGTCTATTGATATGAAGTTTGGAATTTTTGGAGGAGTTTTGGATAGGTTTAGGATTTTTCAAAGATTAGCGAAATTTGGCGGTTAATGGGGTAGAATACGGCCGTTGGATTAAAATTATTATGGACTGTAGAAGGTGATAATAAGGATGTCGGTAATTGTGGTGAAGTATGAATCGAAGCGAATTAAGAATAACGAAGTTAGGCAAGGAGGAGTGTGCAAAGCTCAAATTTAATTTTGCCTATTTTTATATAAGCGTTGATTTATAGTTGGAGATTTAATTATGTTTTTGGAACAGGACGTGAGCAGGCTCGAGCAGAAGAGGTCTCGGACCGACATCAGGCTTAGGCCTAATTAGTGAGTGGACTTTTGTTTTAAATAATATGCATGCATTGGTTTATTGTTGAGCAAGTTCTTTTGTTGAAGCTTTTGTCGATTTTATTTATTTTGGAGAGTTACTGAAAATGAGATTTTTCGGTGAATTATAAATATATTTATGAGGAGAGTATGTATATAAATGCTAGCTAGCCATATGTGTCTGTCCACCTTAATTACGTAGTATATAACTGCATTATGGTGTGACGTGAGCGTTAGACGCAAGCGTAATAGCCCTATATGAGTGTTTAATTCATATAGGGGGTATGAGTGTTTACGCCTAGATTAATATTTTACTGGACAGTAAATGTCTATGTGAATATTAATTACATTCTTGATCCATGTCATACCGGCGAGACGGAGTTTCTCTAAGTTTACAAGTGATAGTCCGCGTAGGCAATGAACGCACGCGAGCCAAGTTAGACTTCACTTAGCCTTCGCGCAGAATGGATATAGGCGGACTACGTAGTTCGCGTGGAACACTTAGCTCACGCGCGGAATGACTTCGCGCGGAATTACTATTCAACACACCGCGAGGCGAGGCGAGATTGCCAGTCCGCATAGGCGAGGCGAGATTGCTAGTCCGCATAGGCGAGGCGAGATTGACTCTCCGCGTAGGCGAAGCGAGGCGAGCTGGCGAACAAGCTGGCGTAGAAGACTCCGCGAGGAAGCGACATGCGGAGTCCGCGCGCACCACGACAAACGTTGAAGACTTTTACAAGTCTTTGACATGCTTCGGGCCAACCCCTGTGGCCCATTAAATATAAAAAGCCCTTTTAAGGCTCGCGAGCTACAATAGCCCGCGAAATGGACGCAAGCTACAGAAGCACGCGAGATAGCATACTATAGCAGCCCGCGAGATGAGGATACTCCTAATTCCAGTTCGCATAGGAGTCTACAGTTGGCAGCGAAGAAGCAATGCCCTATGCGAGGAATGAAGTGTGCGAACTTGACATGTGTCACAAGATGGTTGGTCTGCATGGACGAAACAGTATCCTTATGCTATTAGGGTTTCCGAATGCAACTTGAAGTAGGATTATCTCTCTCTTCTGCCGCAGGTCAAGCTCCACTATATAAAGGGTTCGAACTCTCAAATCAGGTCTCTCTCAAAAATCAATACAAACGACGACTCTCAAATCAATACAAACAACAAACAAACACAACTGAAACCCAGTTACCCTCCGAGCCTTCCTCGAAACCCTAACCCTAAGCGCCGCCGCCTAGGTCTTTCTCCAAAGCTCTCCGGACTCTGCATCCCCGCTTCTCTCTGAACTCCCTGTGATTGCTCTGCTCGCGCCGCCGTGAGTATTGACTCGCTTGTGCTCGTAAATCCTCCTCTGAGGTGGCACCTGTGACCCCCCTTTCTGCCTGATCAAGAAGTCAAGCGCACCCCCCATCAACCTTTTCCTCGTCCGCGAGGTGGCATGCCCGCAACACTCCCCTCTCTTTGTCTGCTAGAAACCTCTGCTCCGCGTGCTGAGGATCGTGGCCAAAACAATGGGCACATATTTATATACCCGTCTGTCCACCTTAATGGCGTAGTGTATCACCGCATTAAGGCGTGACGTGAGCGTTGGACGCGAGCGTAGTAGCCCTATATAAATTATTTTTAAATCTATATAATTTATATAGGGAGTATGGGCGTGTGTAAATACATACATATATTGATATATATATATATATATATATATATATATATATATATATATTTTAGCTTGAGAGGCTCGATATTTTATGAGATAATAGATTTATCGCTTGACGTATGCATTCGATTTATTTGGAAATTAAATTGGGAAAGCATAAATATTGATAAGTATTTTCTTTGTTTATTTTTTTTATTTTTGTCCACTCACTCTAACGTTTGCGAATGTTTTTTCCTGGGCCATTTGTTTTAAAATGCCCAGTCTGCAGAGTTCGGGTTGGCACTAGTAGGAGGCGAGGCATAATTACCCATTTCTCCACCACTTTTCACCAGTAGGTTACCTGATTAACATACCAGTGTATTTTCTTGTTTCCTCTAGTTTTTAGTAGCTCTGATTACCCTTGGGGTTAGTGTATACTTCTTCGGTGGTGTGCTAAGACTTATGATATATTCTCGAATTCTCAAAGGTTGAAGTTTGTTATATTATTTTGATATTTATGTGATGAATTCGAGGGTGGTTGATTCATTATAGGAGGGTATTCTAAAATTTTTTCGGGTTAGGGTTGTCCATTTCCAAAGGAAGTTAAGCCAAATTTATCGGTAAATTTTCCTTGGAGGTAGGTCCCGCAGGATTCACTTCAGGTTTCAGGGTGAAATTCGGGGTGGGTCTTGACACAGTTTGTACTATGTCTTGCTAATTTTCTTGACTAAGGTTAAAGAGGAAACTGCCAGGACCCACCCCGAATTTCATCTTGAAACCCGAGGTAAATCCTACGGGGTCCACCTTCAAGGAAAATTTACCGAAAATTCGGCATAAACTCCCTTGAATATGGACAACCCTTCCTAAAAGCACTTGCAAACACTTCTAAAATTTCAAATCCAACCTTAAACACTTGGAGCCTTCGTGCTCCCCAAATTCACAACACCTCCCAAATTATTCACTAATCTAAATAATTAATCTCTCAACCAACAATCATAGGTTCAGAGCGACTCTAATAGTGAAGAAAAAGAAACATAAATATATAAAAGAGCGGAAGCTATACTATTGACTATGTCTCGTCTCCATGTACGCCCGACCTCAACAATATTAACCTGCAAACTGGGCATTTAAAAACAAAGGGCCCAGGGGAAAACATTTGAAGACGTTAGAGTAAATGGACAAAAATAAATTTAAGAAAATGAACAAATAAATATTTATTCTTTCCCAATTTAATTTCCAAAGAAAAACGGATGCATGCCTCAAGCGATAGAAGTTTTAACTCATAAACTATCGAGCTTCTCAAGATCTAATAAATATCAATATGTATTTACACACGCCCATACTCCCTATATAAATTTTATGGATTTAAAGAAATTTATATAGGGCTACTACGCTCGCGTCTAATGCTCACGTCACACCATAATACGGTTATTCACTGCGCCATTAAGGTGGATAGACATATATGGCTAGCTAGCATTTATATACATACTCTCCTCATAAATATATATATATATATATATATATATATATATATATTCACCGAAAAATCCCATTTTCGGAAACTCTCCAAAATAAATAAAATCGTCAAATTAAAATGACGTCATATGCTCAAATAAAAGAAATTGTTCAACAATAAACCATTTGCATGCATATCATTTAAAACAAAATTCTACTCACATCTTTAGGCCTAAGCCTGACGTCGATCCGAGGTTTCTTCAGCTCGAGCCTCCTCACGTCCTGATCAAAATATACAATTAAATTTCCAACTACAAATTCAACCCTTATAAAAATAGACAAAATTAAAAATGAGCCTTAAACACGCTCATCCTTACCCAACTTCACTATTCTTAATTTGATACGGTCCAAACTTCACCACAAACACCGGCAGCCTTATGATAACCTTCTACAGTCTTAACATCATTAATCCGACGGCCAGATTCTACCCTATTAACCACCAAATTCTCCAATCTTTGAAAAATCCCAAACCTATCAAACTCCTCCAAAAATTCCAAACTTCACATCATTATACTCCCCTCAACAAACAAATTTAATAACAGGAAAAACTCCCCAAAAGAGGCGGCGCCGCCGTCTGCTCCACCGGCAGCGGCGGCCGGCAGCCCAACTCCGGCCACCTCCAATGTCACATCCCGGTTCTTAAATTAAATTACGGTCATTTACTTTTGGTATTACTTTGATCTTTTACCGTATTGAGTAACCGTTTACCGTTAAGGACCCTAGAGTTGACTTTTTGTGGGAAAGTTATTTTAGAAAAATTTCTATAAGGAAGGTAGAGGACGTTAATACGAGTTCATAGACATGCTATACGTTAAAATCGGAGTTAGCGTGAAAAAGTTATCAAATAAAAGGGTAAATTTTGAGTTGGTAAAAAAGGGGTAAAATTTAGTGGGTTTTATTTTCTGGGTGTGTGTTTAAGTTGGACCGGGTAGGTGTGGAGAAGCCCAACACCCACCCACACTCTCTCTCTCTCTCCCTCTTTCTTCTCTTTCTCTCCCGTGAGCTCCTCCCGACCCATCGGAGACCCAGCCACTGTCCGTCGCCGTCCGGCCTCCATAGACCGCCGTACCGGTCTCAAACTGTCGGCTATCCACCCAGCTCCCTCCCTGGACCCGTGAGTGCCGCCATAACACCGCCGTTCGAGAAGAATTCCGCCGGAGACGTAGGCTGTCTTCTTGCCGGAGTTCCCTCCTCCAGCCACCATAGCTTGGGATTTTTGGCTCATCTTGTAGCCCTCATCAAGGTGAGTAATCCCTCAAAAGAAATTGGTTAAATTCGATCTTGGTAGGGAGAAATATATAATTGAAGTTCTAGGGCTCAATTTAAGGTTTTGGTTCGATTAACCTAGTTAAGCTTAGAAATGGATTTTGTGCTAGTTAAGGAAGTTGTTGTGCGGGTTGAGAGGATGGTTATGTTAAAATTTGGGAAACATTGGAGGTCGCCGGAGTACGGCTGCCGGCCGCCGCCCCTTAGGGGTAGTTTTTCATGTTTTTGAGTTTGTTTTAATGAAAGAAGTTTAATGAAGTAAAGTTTGGAATTTTTGGAGGAGTTTTGATAAGGTTTGGGATTTTTCAATGGTTAATGTTTGTGGAGGTTATTAGAATGGAAGTTCGGTAGTTGGTTGAGCGGGATTTAAACTCTAAAAAGGTTATTTATGGCTATCGGTGATTGTGGTGAAATTAGAGCCTTAATAGTTTAGAAGTGGAGGAATTGAGCAAGGAAAGAGAATTCTTAGGCTCCTTTTTATTTTGGAAATTTTATTAAAGTATTATCCTAGTTTGGAGGCTTAATAATTATTTATTGTTTAGGACGTGAGGAGGATCATTTGGAGGAAGCTTCAGGTCGTCGGCAGGCATAGCCGAGTACTGTGAGTGGACCTTTGATTTGAATGCCATGCATGCACTATAGTTTATTTCATTTTCAAAAGCATATTGTAGATTTAATATTTTCTTGGAGCAATGAGTTCCATTTATTTTTCAGGAACTCTCTTGAGCATTTTATTTGACATGTGGGACATGTTAAGTGATTTATTTTATTACGCAATATTCCTAGATACAGTTGGGAACTGTACTGAGTTCAATGGATTTTTTATTATTTTTGGGGAAGTGACATTCTTGATATTTGTTATTTTACTTCACCATAAAAGGGTTGATAAATATTCATTATTGCTAGCTAATCATTATTAGCGGCTACTCACCATAGGTGAGTAGGGCGCTTAGCGTGGGACGCTATTATAGCTTGGGAGGTAACCAATCGGTATTTATATTTATATGTTAGCTAGCTATTATTAGCGGCTACTCACCATAGGTGAGTAGGGCACTTAGCGTGGGACGCTATTATAGCCTGTGAGGCTCCGACCCTAGCCTGGGAGGCTCATCGTTATGGTGAAATCTCTTCCCCATTTTTATTGATTTATTGAGAACCAATGGGATTGGTTCATTATTTTTATCTATAATTATTTTTGGAAAGATTTCCGAGAGGGGCATGCGTAAATATTTTCTCAATGGAAAATATGGGAAAAACATAAATTTTGATTTCAAGGCTCTATCATTAAGTCAGTATTTTTATTATTTATTTTTGTCCACTCTCTCTAACGTTTTAAATGCTTCTCCCCTAGGCCTTTCGTTTTAAATGCCCTGTCTGCAGAGTTATGTTCGGAGAGGGTAGGAGGCGCGTCATATTTCCCACCTCATCCAGTTTTCTCTCATAGGTTACTAGTTTAACCTACTTGTATATTTTCTCATTTCCTAGTAGTTGCTCTGATAACCATGTGGTGTTTTAAATGGATTTAATTGTTTCAGAAGTGTTTGGGTTGTGGTGATTTTTCTGTCAGGTAGGGTTACCTATTTTCAAGGGAGGTTATGCCAAAATTTTAGTAGAATTTTCCTTTAAGTGGGTCCCGCAGGGTTTATCCCGGATTTCAAGGGGAAATCTAAGGTAGGTCCTGACATCCAATGCTCACCAAAATTTGACACAATCTTCCTCTCAACACGCACAACAACTTCCCTAACTAGCACAAACACCAATTTCAAGCCTAGATACGGTAATCGAATCAAAACAGTAAATTGAGCCCTAGAACTTCAATCATACATTTCTCCTTACCAAGATGGAATTGAGCCGATTCCTTTTGAGGGTTTACTACCCTAGATGAGAGCTACAAGATGAGCCAAGAATTGTTGGCTATGGCGGCCGGAGGAGGGAGCTTCGGCGAAGAGGCAGTCGGGTTCTCGGAGGAGGTTTCTCCCGATCTGTCATGCCCCGACTCATAAATTTTACCTTAATTACTAGCATTGTGGTAATAAGAATTTTACCGTCTTCGTCATTGAATTTATAGTCCTAAAGTCCCTAGAGGTGTTTTGAGGGACGAATATTTCAAAAGAATTATTCGAAGGAAGAAAATGTGACGACGGTAAAAATGGTAAATTTTAGCTAGTAAAAGGTAATTTTTATTGGGGTATTATTTTGGGGTGTTGAATTTTTGGATTGGGTTTTTGGTTTAAGTTGGACCGGGCTTTGTTTTTGGTCAAAGCCCGTGTATTTTTTGTCTCTTCTCTCCCGTTTTTCTCCCGCACCCGAGTTCCTCCTCCCTGCCGACTTTCCGATCGCCCGACCGCCGCCGTCCGGCCGCGCCAGACCGCCGCACCGGTCCCAAACAATCGGTCTCCAACCCAGCTACATTTCTAGACCGGTGGCAGCCTCCCTAGCGCCGCCGTGAAGGAGGAATCGACGCCGAAAGCTCCGACTGCCGGAAACTTCTTTTCGCCGAAACTCCTTCCTCCGGCCACCATATCCGGCGAGCCTTGGCTCAAAAGGAAGCCCTCCTCCCGTGCTTCAATCCCTCCAAAGGGCTCCTTCCATCTCGAGCTAGGTAAGGAGAAATCGGTATTTGAAATTCTAGGGCTTTATTGTGTGTTTGTGTTCGATTGACATGGTTAGGCTTAGAATTTGAGTTTGTGGTAGTTAGGAATGTTGTAGAGGAGGTTGAGAGGAAGGTGTTGGCAAATTTTGGTAGCATTTGCAGGTCGCCGGAGTTGGTCGCCGGCCGCCACCGCCGAGAAAATGTTTTTGGTGGAGAATTTTTTGAGGAGTTTAATGGAATGAGTTTTAGAATTTTTGGAGGAGTTTTGGATAGGTTTTGGAATTTGTTAAGTTTGGTATTTTTGGCAGATTAATAAGTTAAAATCCGGCCATTGATTATTTTTGATGATTAGGACGTTGGAAGGTGATTTTGAAGATGTCGGTAATTTATAGAGATTTGTGGTCGGCAGTGAAGTTAGGTTTTAGGACAATAGGCATGGTTGAGCGCGGGAAGCTCATATTTAATTATGCCTATTTTCTTTGAACGTTGGGATTTTATTTGAAGAATTATTTATGTATTGGAACAGGACACGAAGAGGCTCGAGCAGAGGAGACCTCCGGCCGACGTCAGGCTTAGGCCTAAGTTGTGAGTGGACTTTGTTTTTAAATAATGTTTTATTGTTGAATATTTTCCTTTGTTGGAATTTATCCTGAGTTGAGGATTTCAGTGATTTTACTCACTTTATTTAACGTTTATGAATATAGTATGTATATGAGAGAGAGCTAGCTAGCAATACGTACTCCCCTCATAATGAGGAAAAATGCCATTATGAGGTGACGTGAGCGTTAGACGCCAGCGTCTAGCCCTGTACGACATTCTACTTTCCGAGTTCATTCTATGTTTTTAGATTCATTCATAGAGTTCGTACAGGGAGTATACACGTATAAATACCACCTGGTCCCACCCCCATACTGAGGAAAAATGCCATTATGGGGTGACGTGCGCGTTAGACGCGAGCGTCCTAGCCTGGTATGACTATCTACCTTCAAGCTTATTGATAGATAGCATACATGGAGTAGACGGGTGTGAATACATACTGATATAATTTTATAATTTAGCCTGAGAGGCTGTATTGTTTAATATTTGGGGACTAGCCAGAACTAGTCGAGTCCTTGAAAGTGTTTCTTGGGGAAATATTTATTGTTGTCCAGATTATTTTGTTCACTCACCCTGACGTGATTAAATATTTTTCCCCTGGGCTTTTCCTTCGTTTTAATCGCCCAGTCTGCAGAGTTCGGGTGGGGTCTAGGAGGAGGCGCCGAGGCATAGTCACCCACATTTCCACTACTGTTCGCCAGTAGGTCATTTGTTCAAACCCACTAGGATTTTCTTCAGCTTCCGTTGTCTTTCCTGTAGTAGCTCTGAATATTTCGGAAAAATAATTGTGTATTATTTTATTCAGTTATTTGGATTAAAGTGAAGATTAATATTTTGGGTTAAGAGGGTGTTCTATATTTTTCCTGGTTAGGGTTGTCCATTTTCAAGGGAGGTTTGCCGAGTCCTTCGGTAAATTTTCCTTGGAGGTGGTCCCCGCAGGACTTACCTCGGGTTTCAGGATGAAATTCGGGGTGGGTCTTGACAGTTGGTATCAGAGCTCTAGGTTTCATTTCCTGCCTCCATAATACTATTATATTTGCCTAAGAAGCACGTAGTTCCTATAGAGTGGTGGTCCGACCGCGGCGGATTCACTAGCATTTTATGCTTTGGATACTATGTGTTATTGGGTATATGTGATAGTCCTGCTAGTCTTATTTTTAGACTACTAAATATCTCCTTCCTCAGGTACTATGCCTCCTAGACGCCGACCCCGAGTAGCTACCTCGACCAACGCGAATGAGGGTGATGAGGTCAGAGGATTAGTTGATTCCATTGGGAGTATGCTGAGGGGTGTTTTAGACAGGGTTCAGCACCCACATTCTGTGAGGAAGAAGGATATCTTCGATGCTGGGGCAATTGAGTTCAAGGGTGCCAAGGGACCCCTTGATGCATATACGTGGGTAGACAAGATGGAAAAGGCTTTCGAGAGCACTGATATACCGGAAGAAAAGAAAGTGAAGATGGCAGTGACTTTTCTGGATGACTCTGCACATCATTGGTGGACTCTCGCTAGCAGAAATAATGGTGGTGCTCAGGACATGACTTGGGATCAGTTTAAGACGCTCTTCTTAGGTCAGTATTTCAGTCATGCTCATCGTATCAGGATCCAGTCAGATTTTCTGAACATGAAGAAGATGGATGATGAGGGTGTCATCGAGTTTGAGCAGAGGTTCACTACCTTGAGCTACCATGTGCCTTATTTGGTTCCTGATGAGAGGACCAGGATTGACATGTTCATTGGAGCACTTGGCGGAGTGTACGCCGAGAAGATGACCGGTGTCATTTACCCGACTTTTCTCGATGCGGTTACTGCAGCCATGGCCATCGAGACCAGGAGGACTTATAGTGCACGGCCCCGAGATTTCGGTGGTCCCAGCCAGGGTCCATCGAAGAAGGCCGCTTCATCATCCGCTTCTGGATCTTCAGCGGGTAGTGGCAGTAGTGGAGGATCAGGTTCTGGTTCTCGGAGTAGATTTAGAGGACATTACCGGAGACCTTTCAGGAGCCAGTTGGGTAGGCAGCAGACCCAGCAGGAGGGTCGTACTTCATGCTATGACCCAGCAGGAGGGTCGTACTTCTCCAGATGTCATCATTGGTACGTTATTAATTTTTGGCCAGCCAGCATTTACTTTAATTGACCCTGGAGCTACGCATTCATTTATGTCTAGTAGATTCGCTCTCCATGCCAGTGTGCCATCATCGTCTCTTCCAGGCGAGTGGCATGTATCTCTTCCCTCTGGCGAGGCGATGAGAATAGATTGGGTGTTTAGTGGTTGTGTAGTGCTAGTAGAGGGATTTAATTTCTAGGCAGATTTAATTCCTCTAAATATAGTGGAGTTTGATGTGATCTTGGGGATGGAATTTTTGGAGACTTACAGAGCTATGGTGGATTGTTTCCGGAAAGAAGTGGTACTTCGGAGTCCAGATGGATTAGAGGTTGTTTTTCAGGGAGAAAGAGATGTGATTTCGAGCTGTCTGATATCAGCTGTAGCAGCCAGGAAATTGTTAAACAAAGGCTGTCAGGCATTCCTAGCTCATGTTGTGGATACAAGAATTGGAGTGTTGGAATTAGGGGATATTCCTGTAGTAAGAGAGTTTCCGGATGTGTTTCCCGAGGAGTTGCCTGGTTTGCCTCCTGTAAGGGAGATAGATTTTTCTATCGAGTTACTTCCTGGAACTAGACCTATCTCTCAGACACCTTACAGAATGGCTCCAGCGGAATTAAAGGAGTTGAAGACTCAATTGCAGGAGTTGGTAGACAAGGGTTTTATTCGGCCTAGCATGTCTCCATGGAGTGCCCCGGTGTTGTTTGTTAAGAAGAAAGATGGCACCATGAGACTATGCATTGATTATAGGAAGCTTAATCAGGTCATAGTGAAGAATAAGTATCCATTGCCGCGCATTGATGATTTGTTTGATCAGTTGAGGGGTGCTTCTGTTTTCTCAAAGATTGATTTGAGATCTGGGTATCATCAGTTGCGGATCCGGGAGAGTGATGTGGCCAAGACTGCCTTTCGATCACGGTATGGTCATTATGAGTTTGTAGTGATGCCTTTTGGACTTACTAATGCACCTGCGGCATTCATGGATCTCATGAATAGGGTGTTTAGTCCATATCTTGATCGGTTCGTGATCGTATTCATAGATGATATTTTGGTATACTCGAAAAGTGAGAAGGAGCATGCCAAACATCTAAGATTGATTTTGCGGACTTTGAGAAATGCTCAGTTGTTTGCCAAGTTCAGCAAGTGTGAATTTTTGTCAAGACCCACCCCGAATTTCACCCCGAAACCCGAGGTAAGTCCTGCGGGGACCACCTCTAAGGAAAATTTACTAAAAAGCAAACCACCCTTGAAAATGGACAACCCTAACCTAGAAAACTAAAGTGTTACTTTCTTAAATAAATTTGAGCATCCTCCAAATCAACCCACAATTATACGAAAGTGAGTAAATAATTACAAACTTCGTATATTCAAAAATACAATAAAAGTCTAAGCACACCACCAGAAACATTACAATAAATCCCAAAGAGTATTCAGAGCTACGATACACTAGAGGAGTAGGAAAAATACTCTAGTAGGTTAAACAGGTAACCTACTGGTGAATGGTGGATGAGAAATGGGTAACTATGCCTCGTCGTCTCCTACTCGTTCTAACTCGAACTCTGCAGACTGGGCATTTTAAAAAACGAAGAGCCCAGGGGAAAAACATTCGCAATAATTAGAGTGAGTGGACAAAAATAAATAAAAAGAATATTTATGTTTTCCCAATTTAATTTCCAAGAAAACAAATGCATGTCTTAAACGATAATTCTCTTATCGTTATAAATATCGAGCCTCTACTGCTCAAAACTATATATATATTCAAATACAGCCTCTCAGGCTAAAATATATACATGTATATATTTACACTCGCCCAGACTCCCTATATAAATTAATAATAATCTATATAGGGCTACTACGCTCGCGTCCAACGCTCACGTCACGCCTTAATGCGGTGATACACTATGTCATTAAGGTGGACAGACGGGTGTATAAATATGTGCCCAGACCCCTTATATGAATTAAACACTCATATAAGGCTACTACGCTTGCGTCCAACGCTCACGTCACACCATAATGCAGTTATATATTATGTCATTAAGGTGGACAGACACATATCGCTAGCTAGCATTTATATACATACTCTCCTTAAAAATATATTATAATTTACCGAAAATCCCATTTTCGGTAACTCATCACAATGAGTAAAATCGTCAAATAAAAATGACGTCAAATGGTCTAACCAAATAAACAACTGCATGCACATTATTTAAAACAAAAGTCCACTCACAAGTTAGGCCTAAGCCTGAAGTCAGTCGGAGGTCTCCTCTGCTCGAGCCTCCTCGCGTCCTGTTCCAAAACATAAATAATTCCTTAAATAAAATCCCAACGTTTAAAGAAAATAGGCATAATTAAATATGAGCTTCTCGTGCTCAACCATGCCTATCGTCCTAAATCTTAACTTCACTGCCAACCAAAAATCTCCATAAATACCGACATCCTCAAAAATCACCTTCCAACGTCCTATTCATAAAAATAATCCAATGGCCGGATTTTAACTTATTAATCCGCCAAAAATACCAAACTTTACAAATTTCAAAACCTAACCAAAAATCCTCCAAAAATTCCTAAATTCACATCAATAATATCCCCTTAATATTCTACATCAAAAACCACAAAATTTCCCAAAACAGCGGCGGCCGGCGACCAACTCCGGCAACCTGCAAATGCTACCAAATTTTAACAGAATCTTCCTCTCAATCTCCTCTACAACTTTCCTAACTAGCACAAACACCAATTCCAAGCTTAACTATGGTAATCGAATCAAAACATCCATAAATCCCTAAAACTTTCAATTATACAAACCACCCTAACGAAATCGAATTTAGCCGAATCCTTTTGAGGGATTACTCACCTAGATGAGGGCTACAAGTTGAGCCAAAAATCACGACCTATGGTGGCCGGAAGACGGAGCTCCGGCGAAGGTGCAACCACGGCAACCGTGGCTTTCGGGCTCGGCTGCTCCTTCACGGCGGCGTTAGGGGATCGGCCACCTACCCAGAAATGAAGAGGAGATGTCGGGGGTCCGAACGAGACCGGTCTGGCGGTCGGTGGTGGCCGGACGGCGGCGGACGGCGGCGGTGAAATTTCCGGGCGGAGGGAAACTCACGGGGGAGAAAGAGAGAGAGAGAAACGGGAGGAAGAGAGGGAGAGAGTGTTTTGGGCTTTGACCAAAAACAAGGCCCGGTTCAACTTAATAAACAAAACCCAACTCCAAAATTTAACACCCCAAAATAATACCCCAATAAAACTTATATTTTTAAGGATAACTTTTACATGCTAACTCCGATTTTAACGCGTAGCATGTCTACGAACTCGTAATAACATCCTCTACGACTTTCATGAAGAAAGTTTTCCCAAATTCCATACGGAAGAAAAAGTCAACTTTGGAGTCTTAAATAGTAAACGGTTACTTAAAACGGTAAAAGACCAAAATATTACCAAAGTAAATAACCGTAAAATAACTTAAGAACCGGGGCGTGACAATTTTGGCTGGATAAAGTTGGATTCTTGGGTCATGTAGTTTCAGCGGAAGGTGTTAGTGTGGATCCCCAGAAAGTGGAAGCAGTGTCCAGTTGGAGAAGACCTGCCTCTGTGACGGAGATTCGTATTTTCTTGGGGTTAGCAGGTTATTATCGGCGATTTGTGCAAGACTTTTCAAAGATTGCAGCTCCACTAACAACCAGGAAGGGAGTCAAGTTTGAATGGTTAGATCAGTGTGAGCAAAGTTTTCAAGAATTAAAGGATCGCTTGACTAGTGCTCCTGTTTTGGCGCTTCCGGATGATAGTGGGGAGTACGTAGTTTACTGTGATGCTTCTAGACGAGGTCTAGGTGGGGTATTGATGCAGCATGATCGGGTGATTGCCTACGCTTCTAGGCAACTGAAGCCGCATGAGGTGAATTATCCCACCCATGATTTAGAGCTTGCAGCAGTAGTTTTTACTCTCAAGTTGTGGAGACACTATCTTGATGGAGCCAAGTGTCAGATTTTTACCGATCACAAGAGTCTTCGGTATGTGTTCACTCAAAGGGAGTTGAATATGAGGCAGAGAAGGTGGATGAAGTTGATCAGTGATTATGATTGCACTATTGAGTATCATCCTGGAAAAGCTAATGTGGTAGCTGATGCTCTTAGTTGAAATCCCACCATATCTTTATCTCACCTAAGGATGGTTCGAGTTCCACTTCTTTGTGAGTTGCGAGCTACAGGAGTGGATTTGGCGGTGGATAAAGTTGGTACCTTGGTAGCTAGTTTTCATGTGTGGCCAGTGTTGGTGGATAAAGTGCGTGAGGCGCAATATAATGATCCTTCCATAGTTCAGTTGATGGAAAGAGCAGCGAATGGAACAACCGTAGATTTTTCGGTGAGAAGAGATGGAACCTTGTTGTTCAAAAATAGGCTTTGTGTTCCAAAGAGGAATGAAGAGTTAAAGAAAGAGATTTTGGAGGAAGCTCATAGTTCTGCATATGCTGCTCATCCGGGTAGTACGAAAATGTATCGGACCTTGAAGGATTTTTATTGGTGGCCAAACATGAAGAGGGAAATTGCAGCTTTTGTGAGTAGATGTCTGATTTGCCAGCAGGTGAAGGCTGAAAGGCAGAAACCTTCAGGATTGCTTGAGCCGTTGCCGATTCCAGTGTGGAAGTGGGACCACATCACCATGGATTTTGTTTTCAGTTTACCTCGTACCCGTGAAGGGCATGACGGAGTTTGGGTGATTGTGGATAGACTCACTAAATCTGCACATTTCCTGCCGGTGGGAAAGAAGTATACACTGGATAGATTGGCGGAGCTTTATGTGAATGAGATCGTGAGACTTCATGGTGTACCTGAATCCATAGTGTCAGATCGGGATCCTAGATTTGCTTCGAAATTCTGGGGAGCTCTTCAGGCAGCATTAGGTACTCGACTACACTTCAACACTGCTTTTCATCCTCAGACTGATGGGCAATCAGAGAGGACTATCCAGACTTTGGAGGATATATTGAGATCATGTGCTTTGCAGTTCAGGGGGAGTTGGGATAAGAACCTATCTTTGATGGAATTTGCTTACAACAACAGTTTCCATTCGAGTATTGGCATGGCACCGTTTAAGGCACTGTATGGGAAACAGTGTCGTACACCTTTATGTTGGAATGAAGTCGGAGAAAGAGAGCTTTGTGGTCCTGAGATTATCCATGAGACAAATGAGAAGATCAAGGTGGTTAGAGATAGACTCAAGGCCGCTCAGAGTAGGCAAAAGAGTTATGCAGATGTCCGCAGGAAGGACCTTGAGTTTCAAGTGGGTGATAGGGTGTTCCTGAAACTATCTCCATGGAAAGGGGTAGTACGTTTCGGTAAGCGTGGGAAGCTTAGTCCGAGGTATATTGGGCCTTATGAGATAGTAGAGCGAGTTGGCTCTCTGGCCTATCGGTTGGTGTTGCCTCCGGAGTTGTCTAAGATACATAATGTGTTTCATGTATCCATGCTTCGCAAGTATATTGCCGATCCTTCTCATGTGCTTGAAGAGCAGCCGATTAGTTTGCAGAAGGATTTGTCCTATGAAGAGGAGCCAGTTCAGATTCTTGACCGAAAGGAGCAAGTACTTAGGAACAAGACAATCCCGCTCGTCAAAATGCTTTGGAGAAGTCATCAAGTAGAGGAAGCTACTTGGGAATCGGAGGAGCAAATGAGACAACAGTATCCCTATCTCTTTGAGTAGTGTGTTTGTAAATTTCGAGGACGAAATTTTTATAAGGAGGGGAGAATTGTCACGCCCCGACTCATAAATTTTACCTTAATTACTAGCATTGTGGTAATAAGAATTTTACCGTCTTCGTCATTGAATTTATAGTCCTAAAGTCCCTAGAGGTGTATTGAGGGACGAATATTTCGAAAGAATTATTCGAAGGAAGAAAATGTGACGACGGTAAAAATGATCGGTCCCAAACGATCGGTCTCCAACCCAGCTACATTTCTAGACCGGTGGTAGCCTCCCTAGCGCCGTCGTGAAGGAGGAATCGACGCCGAAAGCTCCGACTGCCGGAAACTTCTTTTCGCCGGAACTCCTTCCTCCGGCCGCCATATCCGGCGAGCCTTGGTTCAAAAGGAAGCCCTCCTCCCGTGCTTCAATCCCTCCAAAGGGCTCCTTCCATCTCGAGCTAGGTAAGGAGAAATCGGTATTTGAAATTCTAGGGCTTTATTGTGTGTTTGTGTTCGATTGACATGGTTAGGCTTAGAATTTGAGTTTGTGGTAGTTATGAATGTTGTAGAGGAGGTTGAGAGGAAGGTGCTGGCAAATTTTGGTAGCATTTGCAGGTCGCCGGAGTTGGTCGCCGGCCGCCGGCGCCGGCGCCGCGAAAATGTTTTTGGTGGAGAATTTTTTGAGGAGTTTAATGGAATGAGTTTTAGAATTTTTGGAGGAGTTTTGGATAGGTTTTGGAATTTGTTAAGTTTGGTATTTTTGGCGGATTAATAATTTAAAATCCGGCCATTGGATTATTTTTGATGATTAGGACGTTGGAAGGTGATTTTGAAGATGTCGGTAATTTATAGAGATTTGTGGTTGGCAGTGAAGTTAGGTTTTAGGACAATAGGCATGGTTGAGCGCGGGAAGCTCATATTTAATTATGCCTATTTTCTTTGAACGTTGGGATTTTATTTCAGGAATTCTTTATGTATTGGAACAGGACACGAGGAGGCTCGAGCAGAGGAGACCTCCGGCCGACGTCAGGCTTAGGCCTAAGTTGTGAGTGGACTTTGTTTTTAAATAATGTTTTATTGTTGAATATTTTCCTTTGTTGGAATTTATCCTGAGTTGAGGATTTCAGTGATTTTACTCACTTTATTTAACGTTTATGAATATAGTATGTATATGAGAGAGAGCTAGCTAGCAATACGTACTCCCCTCATAATGAGGAAAAATGCCATTATGAGGTGACGTGAGCGTTAGACGCCAGCGTCTAGCCCTGTACGACATTCTACTTTCCGAGTTCATTCTATGTTTTTAGATTCATTCATAGACTTCGTACAGGGAGTATACACGTATAAATACCACCTGGTCCCACCCCCATACTGAGGAAAAATGCCACTATGGGGTGACGTGCGCGTTAGACGCGAGCGTCCTAGCCTGGTATGACTATCTACCTTCAAGCTTATTGATAGATAGCATACATGGAGTAGACGGGTGTGAATACATACTGATATAATTTTATAATTTAGCCTGAGAGGCTGTATTGTTTAATATTTGGGGACTAGCCAGAACTAGTCGAGTCCTTGAAAGTGTTTCTTGGGGAAATATTTATTGTTGTCCAGATTATTTTGTTCACTCACCCTGACGTGATTAAATATTTTTCTCCTGGGCTTTTCCTTCGTTTTAATCGCCCAGTCTGCAGAGTTCGGGTGGGGTCTAGGAGGAGGCGCCGAGGCATAGTCACCCACATTTCCACTACTGTTCGCCAGTAGGTCATTTGTTCAAACCCACTAGGATTTTCTTCAGCTTCCGTTGTCTTTCCTGTAGTAGCTCTGAATATTTCAGAAAAATAATTGTGTATTATTTTATTCAGTTATTTGGATTAAAGTGAAGATTAATATTTTGGGTTAAGAGGGTGTTCTATATTTTTCCGGGTTAGGGTTGTCCATTTTTAAGGGAGGTTTGCCGAGTCCTTCGGTAAATTTTCCTTGGAGGTGGTCCCCGCAGGACTTACCTCGGGTTTCAGGGTGAAATTCGGGGTGGGTCTTGACACGATCGGCGGCACTACACGCTCGTTCACCAGCCTAGGAAGGGAGAGGAGGAGACAGTGGTTTGATCGGGACCAGTGCGGTGGCCCAGGTCGGCCGGACGGTGTCGGACTGAGGCGGAGAAATCCGGCAGGGAGAGAGAAGCTCGGGGAAGAAGAGAGAGAAAAGAGAAAGGGTTTGGGCTTTTCCAAACCGGTTTCTCCCCATCCACATCCTTAATACCCAACTCCAAAACACCCCAAAAAACCAAACACAATAAAAATTACCTTTTTACTAACCAAAATTTACCCTTTTTACCGTTTTCAACAATTCCTCCTACGTAAAAATTTCTCCGAAATAATTGTCCCTCAAACATCTCTATGGTCCTAGAAACTATAAAATCATTAACGAAGACGGTAAAAACTCCTGCTAACACCATGCAAGTAATTAGGGTAAAAATTAAGAGTCGGGATATGACAATTCTCTCCCCCTTATAAAAATTTCGTCCTCGAAATTTACATACCTAACAATTAAGGAGGTAGAGATACTATTGCCTTAATTGTCCCTCCAGTTCGCAAGTAGCTTCCTCTACTTGATAACTCCTCCAAAGCACCTTGACAAGTGAGATTGTTTTGTTTCTAAGCACTTGTTCTTTTCGATCAAGAATCTGAACCGGTTCCTCTTCATAAGTCAGGTTCTTCAAACTAATCGGCTGCTCTTGCAAGACATAGAAGAGATCAGCAATATACTTGCGAAATATGGACACATGAAAAACATTATGTATCTTGGATAACTCTGGAGGCAAATCCAACATATAAGCAAGTGAGCCAACCCGCTCTATTATCTCATAAGAACCAATATTTCTCGGACTAAGTTTCCCCCGATTACCAAAACATACTACACTTTGTTTCACTAAGAAACTTAAAGGCTGGCTTCTGCTCATCCATACCCGGCGTGGTTACAATTAAAACGTCGGTGACTCTAGTTCATTAATCTGTCCCACCCCAGTTCTTAAGTTATTTGACGGTTATTTATTTTTGGTATTACTTTGATCTTTTACCACTTTGTGTAACCGTTTACCGTTAAGGACCCCGGAGTTGATTTTTTTTTTTTGTACGAAAATTATTTTGGGAAAATTTCTTAAAGGAGGTCGTAGAGGACGTTAATATGAATTCGTAGGCATACTATGCGTTAAAATCGGAGTTTGCATGACAAAGTTATTAGATAAAGGAGTAAATTACTAGTTGGTAAAAAGCGTAAATTTTTATAAGGCTTTATTTTTGGTGGTGTTTAAGTTTGGACCGGGTATGAATTGGGGAAGCCCAAACCACACTCTCTCTCTCTCGAACCTTCCCCGACCCGCCGGATTCACCACCCTCATTCGGCGCCGTCCGGCCACCACAGACCGCCGCACAGGTCCCAATCGGTCGGCCATCAACCCACCTCTCTTCCTGGACTTGTGGGAGCCGTCCTAGTGCCGTCGTGAGGGAGAAAAGCCACTCGGAAGCTCCGATTGCCGTGGAGGTCCAGTCGCCGGAACTCGCTCCTCCGGCCACCATAGCCTGTGATTCATAGCTCATCCTGTAGCTCTCATCAATTTAAGGAGAGATGTTTAATTGAAGTTCTGTTGCTCAATTTAAGGTTTTGGTTCGATTACCCTATCTAGGCTTGGAATTGGTGTTTGTGCTAGTTAGGGAAGTTGTTGTGCGTGTTGAGAGGATTATTGTGTTAAAATTTGGGAAGCATTGGAGGTCGCTGGAGTACGGTTGCCGGCCGCCACTGCCGGGGGAGCAGGAGGTGGCGCCGCCCCTTAGGGGTAGTTTTTCATGTTTTTGAGTTTGTTTTCATGGGAGGAGTTTAATGAAGTAAAGTTTGGAATTTTTGGAAGAGCTTTGATAAGGTTTGGGATTTTCAATGGCGGTTATTAGAATGGAAATTCGACAGTTGGCTGAGCAGGATTTAAACTCTAAAAAGGATAATTATGGCTATCGGTGATTGTGGTGAAATTAGAGCCTTAATAGTTTAGAAGTGTAATACCCCAGATTTTCATATCATTTTTTCCTTTATTATTCCCATATTTAATGAAGGAATATTTATGGAAATTCTTATTGGTTTATGCGAAGTTGAAGTTCGCGAGTTTATTTTAAGATGCTTTGACGTTTAAGGGACCAAATAGTTGACTTTATTTTACGTAAGTTATCTTCAAAAACTTCCTTCATGAATGTTGTAGAGCTCGTCAATACGAGTTCGTAGACATGCGGCACGCGTGAAACGGACGTCGTATGAGAAAGTTATGGTCAGGGGAAGTTAGTTTCCGGGTTTGGAAAGTTTATAAGTAGAAAAGTGTGGGGAGAGTTATTTTGGAAACCTAAATTTCAGCTTTTCTCCTCTCTCTCCCGAGCTCCCCTGCACTCTCTCTTCTCCAACTGATTTCTCTCTCATCCGGCCACCAAATTGGACGCCGCCGGTTCCGTTGGGTCGGCACGGGTCTCCTCTCCACTGCTGGGGCAGCCTTGCTCGCCGTCGCGCCGCCTGGAAGCTGCCACGAAGCGGCGGAGCTGCTGCTGTTCCGCCGGAAAGTCGGCAATTTTGACGCCGATTCCGGCCAAGTTTAGGTGAGTCTTGCTCTCCTCTCTCTTCTAGAGATGTTCTTACCCCTTTGGTGATCTAGAAATCAAGTTTTGGGGCCGGTTTTGTAGGTTTGGAATTTGTTTTCCGGGTTGGTTTGCGAGGTGTTTTCCGGCAGGTTCCGGCTAGAATCGGTTGAAACCTCAGGTATTAAAGTTGTTCACCATGCTTTAATCTACAAGTTTCATGTTTTGAGTTTCCCCAAATTTTGAAGTTTGGTAGAGGCGCGTGAGGCTCACTCGCCGCCGCCTGTGGCGGCGCGTGGGAGCCCGTCCAGGCAGTGTGGGGGCTTTGGATGCAATGTTAGCTAGTCCTTGTAGTTACTAGTTTGTTGTTGTGTGTGAAGGCTAAGTGTTGATTTGATTTTGGCATTTAAGGTGCTATTTTGTTCTTGGTGTTATTAGGTTTTAAACCTTGAAAATGTTGATCTTGGAGGTAGTATTATTTGTTGTTGAGTGTCAAATGACCTTGGGTGGTCTCGGAGGAAGGATTGCCTCCTTTGGGCAACCTTTAGGCGAAGGGTTGGTTAAGGGTACGTTGTTTCTTTTTGAGTGGTTAATAAGGTTATAATTTGTGTTAATTAGGTAGCTTGTGGAGTTGTTAGTGAGCTTGTTCCTTGTGTTTTTGTGAAGACGCAGCGGGATTTCAAGGTGAGTAAATCTCACCAAGGTTCACTTTTGAACCAAGTTTAATTATGGTCGTTTGATGATGATGATAATGATTATGGTGATATGATGAATGATTTTTGTTAATGATTTTGATGATGATGATGATAATGATTATGATGATATGATGAATGATTTTTGTTAATGATTTTGATGATGATGATGATGATTATGATGATTATAATTTAAAAATTATGTTTTTGTTGTTTTAAAATATATGAGCTTGATCGCTAACGGCTCATAGGTAAGTTAAAACAAGTTTTCCTATTTTATGATTATTTTTAAGGTTCATGTGATCATAATGTCTTTGGTTATTGAATAGATTATTCTTGTGGAATATCTATAATTGTTCAGGTAAATATATCTATGTGGAAGGATATAATTTATGTTGTGATATTGTGATTGTTGGATAAATAGCCAAACCGGATTCCAAGCCTTTAATCGGGTGATTGGTTGCGGTTATGATGCTATTTATCATTTTTGTGTTTTGATATTAAATAGCCAAACCGGGTTCCAAGCCTTTAATCGGGTGATTGGTTGCGGTTATGATGTTATTTATCATTTTTGTGTTTTGATATTAAATAGCCAAACCGGGTTCCAAGCCTTTAATTGGGTGATTGGTTACGGTTAGGAATAGAGCTCTAGTCCGTCTGTCAGTGTAGGTCATAGGAGATACTTTATGGTATTTGGGACCCATGGGTACACAATTTGTTGTTGTAGGTCATGAGAGATATTTATTAAATATCTAGGACTCATGGGTACATTTTCTTTGTTAATATGTTGGATTTGTGGTTTTTAATTATTGATCAAATCTCTCTTGTGGAGTGTTGGATGTGATGATGTTGAGTTATTTTTTAGTTTACTCATACGGGCTTTTTAGCTTACCGGGTTTGTTATTTTACAACCCGGTGCACCAATTCATGGTGTAGGGGTTAGACCTGCATGTTGAGGCGGAGGCATAGTGGCAGGGTTTTTTTTTTAGTTTGCTGTGTACTTGATATTTTTATACTGTAGGCAGCATTAAATTCATTCAAGTGTTTTCATTTCTTGATTGTCAAGTTTATGTAAATAATGAAATGTAATATTAACTCGATGTTAAGTTGTGTTGACATTTCATTTCTGAAATTTAGATTGGTTTTCTTTAAGTTGTTGATCATGTCTTGGGAATTGTAATTTTGTGAGTTATCATGCCCAAATTTTTGAAAATTTATCCTTCGAAAATTGGGGTGTGTCAAGAAGTGAAGCAAGTGGGCAAGGGAGGAGAATGTTTAGACTTCCTTTTATTTTGGAATATTTATTAAAGCTTTAATCTAGTATGGAGACTTAATATTATTTATTGTTCAGGACGTGAGGAGGATCGTGTGGAGATGCTCTCGGATCGTTGGCAAGCATAGCCGAGCACTGTGAGTGGACCTTTGATTTTAATGTCATGCATGCGCTAAAGTTTATTTAATTTCAAAGGCATTTGGAGATTTAATATTTTCTTGGATTAATGAGTTTCATTTATTTTTCCTGAACTCTCTTGCTAATTTTAGTTGACATGTGAGACATGTCAAGTGATTTATATTATTACGTAATATTTCTAAGTACAGTTGGGAACTATACTAAGCTCTATGGATTTATTATAATTTTTGGGGAAGTGTTGATCTCTTATTTTAATATTTTACTTCACCATAAAAGGGTTGATATATATTTATTATTGCTAGCTAACCATGTGCTAAATAAGCCTGGCAACCTTTTTGGGGATGTGTGATAAAGACTGTTTTTCGATAACGATATGGTCATTATGAGTTTGTAGTGATGCCGTTTGGACTTACTAATGCACCCGCTGCTTTTATGGATCTCATGAATAGGGTGTTCCATCCATACCTTGACCATTTCGTGATTGTATTCATAGATGACATTTTGGTTTACTCAAGGAATTTGAAGCAGCATGCTAAGCATTTAAAAATAGTATTGCAAACTTTGAGGGAAGCTCAGTTAATGTGAGTTCGCGTACAGTAAATGTGAGTTTTGGTTGGATAAAGTGGGGTTCTTAGGCCATGTGGTTTCGGCAGAAGGTGTCAGTGTGGATCCTCAAAAGGTAGAAGCGGTGACAAATTGGAAGAGACCTACTAGTGTGATGGACATTCGTAGCTTCTTAGGGTTAGCAGGCTATTATCGTCGTTTTGTCAAGGATTTTTCAAAGATTGCCTCTCCTCTTACAAGATTGACCAGGAAGGGGGTTAAGTTCGAGTGGTCCGAGAAGTGTGAGCAGAGTTTTCAAGAGCTCAAGGATCGTTTAACTAGTTCTCCAGTTTTGGCACTCCCTGATGATAGTGGAGAGTATGTGGTTTAATGTGATGCTTCTAGGCAGGGTTTGGGTGGTGTTTTGTTGCAGCATGAAAGAGTAATTGCTTACGCTTCTAGGCAACTGAAGCCGCACGAAGTAAATTACCCCAGCCACGACCTAGAGCTTGCTGCAGTGGTTTTTACACTGAAATTATGGAGACATTATCTTTATGGAGCCAAGTGCCAGATCTTTACCGACCACAAAAGTCTTCGGTATGTATTCACTCAGAGAGAGTTACATATGAGGCAAAGAAGGTGGATGGTGTTGATTAAGGATTATGATTGCAAAGAAGGTGGATGGAGTGGAGCAAGTGGGCAAGGGAGGAGAATTTTTAGACTTCCTTTTATTTTGGAATATTTATTAAAGCTTTAATCTAGTATGGAGACTTAATATTATTTATTGTTCAGGACGTGAGGAGGATCGTGTGGAGGAGGCCTCGGATCGTTGGCAAGCATAGCCGAGCACTGTGAGTGGACCTTTGATTTTAATGTCATGCATGCGCTAAAGTTTATTTAATTTCAAAGGCATTTGGAGATTTAATATTTTCTTGGATTAATGAGTTCCATTTATTTTGCCGGAACTCTCTTGCTAATTTTAGTTGACATGTGGGACATGTCAAGTGATTTATATTATTACGTAATATTTTTAAGTACAGTTGGGAACTGTACTAAGCTCTATGGATTTATTATAATTTTTGGGGAAGTGTTGATCTATTATTTTAATATTTTACTTCACTATAAAAGGGTTGATATATATTGATTATTCCTAGCTAACCATCATTAGCGGTCCTCACCATAGATGAGTAGAGCGCTTAGCGTGGGATGCTATTATAGGCTGTGAGGCAACTGATTGGTATTTATATTTATTGTTAGCTAGCCATAATTTGCGGTCCTCACTATAGGTGAGTAGAGCGCTTAGCGTGAGACGCTATTATAGCCTGGGAGGCTCCGACCCTAGCCTGGGAGGCTGATCATTATGGTGAAACCTCTTCCCCATTTTTATGATTTATTGGGAACCAATGGGATTGGTTCATCATTTTTTATCCTTAAATATTTTTGGAGAATTTCCAAGAGTGGCATGCATAAGTATTTTTCTTAATGGAAAACTTGGGAGAGCATAACTTTAATTTCTATCGCTCTATATTTAAGTCAACGTTATTGTTATTTATTTTTGTCCACTCATGCTAACGTTTTAAATGCTTCTCCCCCGAGCCTTTCATTTTTAATTGCCCAGTCTGCAGAGTTCGGTTCGGCGAGTGTAGGAGGCGAGTCATATTTTCCACCACTTCCAGTTTTCATTCGTAGGTTACTTGTTTAACATACTTCTGTATTTTCTCGTTTCCTTCAAATTAGAAGCTCTGATAACCATGAGATGTTGTATTTAATTTATGGTAAAGTGTGTTAAGAGTGTATGACTAAATTTAGGAGTGATTTGAAAGAATTATTTGGTGGGATTGTATGAGAAATTAAATTATGGAATTGTTTGAGATACTATGTTTGTGAGGTGGTGGATGTTTATATGGGGGAGCGGGTGGCTCCAGGAGATGTTGAATATTTTGGTATAGAAGTGTATTGGGAGTTGGTATTCTATTTTTTAGGTAGCGTTACTCATTTTCAAAGGAGGTTATGCTAAAATTTTGATAAAATTTCCTTTGAGGTGGGTCCTGTAGGGTTTATTCCGGATTTCAAGAGGAAATCCGGAGTAGGTCCTGACATAATCTCTCACTCGACTTGAGTAGAGCTTCTTTAAAAGACTCTGAATCTTCAGTAAACCCTATACCTTTTATGAACCTCCGCTCACAGGTAACATTTCTTCCAGAAGACTATGAACTTATATATACCGCGAACATCCTTTGGAAAATAATTCCATGGGGCCTAAGCCAAAAACTTGAATACGTCTAAGAATGTTCACGTTTTTCCATGCAATAAAAGTAGCTAATACACTCGAAGAGCAAAGTTCGATTTCGACGTCGGGCTTAAAAGTTCTAATGTCTTGAAACGATCTTGTCATTACAATGCTTCCGAACTTAACATCAAAGCCCACTTGCTAAAAAGTTAGAATTCATGCATTCACACATGCTTATAGCTATCTGAAAATCTGATAATTGAATAGATTGTGGATTCCTATACTGACAAAAACTGCAGCAATCACTCTTCCACTACCGTGGTACTCAAGGAGTCAAAGCTCACACAAGACCACAAGGCAACCCTTCTCTGCCTAGGCGATTAGTCCAACAAGAGTTTAACCTCAATCGCCGGAATGAAATTATGTAGTGATCAATAACTACATCGCTTAGGTCTCCACCAAAACTATGACATTACCATTTTTGCGCATACAATTCAACAACTTATAGGAAATCAAGTTCTTACATGACCCTAATATCCTCATTAATCTCTTCACCACTATCCAGAAGATAAAATTAATCATGACTAATAATGCCCACGAAAATTAGCATGGTCAAATCAAGCTGTCTGACTTAACCTTCCTTAGACATTGGCAAAATTTGATCTTCACACCTCACTACTTACTCAGGTTTCACCGCGACCACAAATCAACAGTTAAAATTGTACAACTCACTTTAGCCATTCCAAGAGAAAGTTTCTAAATGCCAAAACCTATGAACCAGACAAAAACACACTTCTCTCTCAACCTCCATTAATAAATAATCTGACCGCAGAATACGATCCAAAAATCATATATGGTCAACTCTTGAACAGGCTTGGCGGTAGGGTTTTGACCAATGATTCGGTAACTACAAAGTTACACCAAATTACCTATAGCACGTCAAAATTAGCTTCCATTAAGGAGATACCAAAACTTCTGCTCAAATTAAAAGTCAAAACTCACATCTAACCTCGACTCCAGTTCGAGAGAGAATAACTGGAGTGCACAAAGGAAACAAACTTGTAACGTCAAACTCAAGATTGTGAACAACTCTGACATTCATTAATGGCCTGCTTCGAGATGTAATCCTAACCATATGACAATAGAGTCATTTCGGCCAATCACCCTAATAGTAACAGATGAGCACACCTCCCAACAACGATAACATCCCCGATCAAACACGGATAAGTGAGTAGCTCCACCACGATATGATCCCTAGAAATGACGCATCTCAACTTATCAATAAATCTACTATTCACAATATTATAACTCTTAATAAACCTTGACTCGAAATACTTCTTGGGACAACAGGGAAAATCCTCTCCCCTAAGACTACAACACAATTCAACCCAACGTCACACCTACCATCTCTTCAACATATCGACACGACTCCAGACTACCACATAGAACTTTCGGCTTTATTGGTTCGTCGCTTAATCGAACTTAATTGAACTCCGAATCACTTAGGATCACCACTGGATTTATCAGTGGTCCCTGTCCACGACACAACAACCAATTCTACATTTATCTCAAAAATTTGACGAACCTGAGAGAATCTCTAACCTTCAAATTATATTGCCTACACTCCACCATCCCAAAATATGTGAATGCAACATTTCGAATACATAAAGCTGCAACATAAACAACTTATATATCGCCAAAACATGTTCCATCTAAAACCAATTTACCAAGTACGCCGATTTCGCAATCATCCAACAGGTATCAGATGACAGAAGTCGTTTTTACTGTCGTCTAATTAATTTTTACGATAGACATTTAAAACTCTGTCGTCTGAATGTAGCAACACGCAGATAGTTAAAACTAGCGTGTTAATGAGACAAGAATCTTCTGTCGTCTTTAAAACAAGGGAATTTGTTTCTGATACCGTCTTTTTAAAGACGACAGAAAACTGACGTATTTGAGAGACAAATTTAATGATATGGATTGAGACTTTTTTTTTTTGCGTAAAAGTAGATAGTTTTTTGACACTTCAAGCTTATTCTCATTAACTACCCCCGATATCTAGCAGCTGCCTCACTCTTTTTCTCATTCAATTCTCTCTAGCAGCCTCATTCTTAATCTCTCTTTCGATCCGAACACCCAGCCTCACTCTTTCTCTCTGAAAGATTAATACCGATCTCAACACCCTCCATCCCCCGCCATAATTTGATGCGAAACTTCTTTCTAGGGTTTTCTGCTCTTTCCTGGTAAGTTTCTTTATACGAAATTTTGGATTTCAGGTTTCACTGGGTTGGGTTTTGCTTGGTTGATATAGAGTTTTGCTTGGATTTCCCTGATTTAGGGTTTGCCCAAATTTGTGTGTCTGTCAATTTGTTCAGATTGTTCGATGTTGGGATTCTGCCTTGAGTCTATTGGTTCGAACTGAATCATGCAGTCTCTTAACTGATATAATAGTTGGTCTCTTAACTTGGTAGGTATATTGGTGAGGAGAGGGATTGATCGAACAAGGCTGCATACTTGCGCATTTTGGCTTAATCGGTGAGTTTGAATGATCATGTTGAGTTTGGTAGATAAATGCATTTGTGGATGTCTTAATTCTTGTTGTCTGTGTATCTATATCTGTGAATTTATGTGGTAATGTGTTGTGCAAATGAGCTATATATAGATAATAGATGTAAACTGGTTTGAATTTTTTATTTTTTTTTTCTAAATGCAAGTGAGCCATGTATATGTGGATTCATGAACTGACAAATGTGCTTGGGAAAGGCATATATATATATATATATATATATGTCTTAATGTGTTTGAGAAATTGTCAGGACCTACCCCGGATTTCCCCTTGAAATCCGGGATAAACCCTGCGGGACCCACCTCAAGGAAAATTCTACCAAAATTCTTGGTAGAACCTCCCTTGAAAATGGGTAACCCTACCTGAAAGAAAAGTCACCAAACCCAACTCACAATAATTCCCAAACAACATCCATAAATATAAACAAATGAATCTTTTTCGTCAACTCTTAACACACTTAAAATATCTCATAATTATCAGAGCATCTACTAGGAGCAATGAGAGAAACAGAAACATAGTAGGTTAAACTAATAACCTACATGAGAAAACTGGATGAAGTGGGGATTTATGACAGCCTCCTATCCTCGCCGAACCGAACTCTGCAGATTGGGCATTTAAAAACGAAAGGCCCAGGGGAGAAGCATTTAAAACGTTAGAGTGAGTGGACAAAAATAAATAACAAAAGAAAATGGAGCAATTAAATCAGATCTATGCTCTCCCATAATTTCCATTGGAAAAATATTTATGCATGGCACACTTGGAACTCTTCCCGAAAATAATTATACACCAAAACAATGAACCAATCCCATTGGTTCTCAATAAAACAAATCAAATAGGGAAATATATTTCACCCTAACGATGAGCCTCCCAGGCTATAATGGCGTCCCACGCCAAGCGCTCTACTCACATATGATGAGGACCGCTAAATAAATTATAATAGCGTCCCACGCTAAGCGCTCAACTCTCATATGATGAGGACCGCTAAATAATGGCTAGCTAACAGTAATATATTATATATACCGATCGGTTGCCTCCCAGGCTATAGTAGCGTCCCACGCTAAGCGCTCAACTCTCATATGATAAGGACCGCCGGTAGGACTATAATAACGTCTCACACTAAGCGCTCTACTCACATATGATGAGGACCGCTAAATAATGTTAGCTAGCAATAAATAATATCAGCCGACCCCTTAAGGGTGTAGTAGATTACCAAAAATAAAAGATCAATTGACATGTCCCACATGTCAAATGATATGAGCAAGAGAGTTCCCAATTAACAGATGGAACTCATTAATCTCAAGAAAACATTAAATCTCAATTATGCCTTTGAAATTAAATAACTTTAGTGCATGCATGGAATTTAAATCAAAGGTCCACTCATAGTACTCGGCTAAGCCTGCCGACGACTCGAAGCTTCCTCCAAATGATTTTCCTCACGTCCTGAACAATAATTAATAATAATTTCCAATCAATATTTAAAACTTCAATAAATAATTCCATAAAATTAAGGGTCTAAAATTAATATTCTTCCTTGCCCACTTTCTTCATATTTAATCCAATAACTCAAAAATTCACCCCCTTCACCGATAACCAAAAAAAATTAACCCTTTACGCCTTTTAAAACTGGTTAACCAAACTACCGATAATCCATCCTAATCACCGCCAAAATCCTTAACCATTGAAAAATTCCCAACAATATCAAAACTCCTCCAAAAATTCCAAACTATACTTCAACAAACTCCTCTCCTTAATACCATCTTAAAAACATGAAAAACAGCCCCTGAGGGGCGGCGCCGCCGCCTGCTCCGCCGGCAGCCGTTTTCCGGCGACTTCTTATGGCCACCAAATTTAAACAGCATAATCCTCTCATCATCCACAACAACTTCCGTAACTAGCACTTAGTCCAATTCTAACGCTATCTAGGGTAATCGAACCAAAACATCCCTAAATCCCTAAAACTTTCAATTATACAAACCACCCTAACGAGATCGAAATAGACCGATTCCTTTTGAGGGATTACTCACCTTGATGAGGGCTACAAGTTGAGCCAAAAATCTCGGCCTATGGTGGCCGGAGGACGGAGCTCCGGCGAAGAGACAGTCGGCATTTCCGGCGGCTTTTTCTCCTCTCCGGCGGCACTACCGGCTCGGACACTAGGCCGGGGAGAGAGAGGAGGTGGTGGGGGTCCGAACTGGGCTAGAGCGGCGGCAGCTTGCTGGGTGGACGGCGGCAGCTGGTGGCTGCAGTTTCCGGCATAAGAGAGAGAGCTCGGGGAGCTCGGGGAAAAGAAGAAGAAAAGAAAGAAAAGAAAGAAAGAGGGATTTGGGCTGGGGCTGCTCCCCACCCGGTCCAAAACTTAAATCCAACTAAATAAACCCACTTCAAATTTTACCCATAATTTACCAACACAAAATTTTCCCTTTTCGAGGATAACTTTTCCATGCTAATTCCGATTTTAACGCGTAGTATGTCTACGAACTCGTAATCACGTCCTCTACAACTTTCAAGAAGAAAGTTTTCCCAAATTCCAAACGGAAGAAAAAATCAACTTTAAAGTCCTTAACAGTAAACGGTTACTTAATACGGTAAAAGACTAAAATAATTCCAAAGTAAATAACCGTAAAATAACCTAAGGACTGGGGTGTGACAATTTGTTTTAGTATGAAGTTGTTTATGTATGTACCTACAAATAGTTTTAATATATATATAGCTAATAATTTTTTTTTTCTGGTTTATAGAATATGGATAAAACATGGATGAAGGCTGATAGGAGATCACTACAATTCGACTTAGGATTTAACCAGTTTCTTAAGGTTGCATTGGATAATGCTAGGAACCCCAATAATATACCTTGCCCTTGCTTAAAGTGCTGTAACAACCGATTTGGTAATATACAGTTCATTAAGGATCATGTCTATTTCAATGATATAATGGAAAACTATACTCGTTGGAAATGGCACAGAGAATGTTCTTATGCTGCCAGACATTGTTTGAGTGAGGGTTCTGAAACAGTAGAGCAGATTCCTGATTTAGGAGGAAATGAAGATGTAGGTGTGATCAGTGATGAAGATCACGATATTTTGCTAGACTCGAATGAGTTTATGCAGTTCGTAGAGGATGGAGATAAGCCTCTATATCCTGGTTGTACCAAGTCAACCAAGATGAATGGTTTGGTACAAACATTCAATCTGAAAGCAAAACACGGATTGTCCGATTCTTGCTATACAGACATTTTAATATTGTTCCATACCCTGCTTCCTGATGGGAATGAAGTACCAGGGTCCGTCAATTTTGCTAAGAAAACTCTTTCCGCATTAGGGATGAAGTATGAGAAGATTGATGCTTGTCCAAATGACTGCATCTTGTATAGAGACCTGAATGTTGATGCTAAAAAATGTTCATCTTGTAATGCATCAAGGTGGAAACTAGTGAAGGACGGATCTGAGAAAGTAGGGGTACCGGCGAAGACATTGTGGTAATTTTCACCCATCCCAAGGTTTAGAAGGATGTTCCAATCGACAGTTTCTGCTAAGGAACTTACCTGGCATGCCAGGGGTAGAAAGAAAGATGGAATGATGAGACATCCAGCGGATTCTCCAACTTGGAAAATGGTAGACACAAATTGGCCAGATTTTGGTATAGAACATAGGAACCTTAGACTAGCATTGTCCTCAGATGGGTTTAACCCATATGGTGCAGTAAGCAGCAAATACTCTTGTTGGCCAGTATTACTGATCACCTATAACCTTCCTCCATGGTTATGTATGAAGAGGAAGTACATGATGCTAACTTTGTTAATTTCGGGACCTAAGCAGCCCGGAAATGACATTGATGATGTCTATTTGCAGCCTTTAGTGGATGATTTGAAAGTCTTGTGGGATGGGATTGAGCAAGTGTACGATTCTGTAAGAGGAGAGTACTTTAAGCTGAAAGCGGTATTGTTGTGGACTATAAACGATTTTTCCGCCTATGGGAACTTATCAGGGTGCATTGTGAAAGGATACAATGTGTGTCCAATCTGTGTTGATCAGACCAAACCTTATCGGTTGAAACACTCGAAGAAATTGGTATTTCTGAGGAATCGAAGACAACTGCCACGACATCATCCTTCCCAAAAGCAAGCTTCTGCTTTCGATAACACTGTAGAAAAAGATGATGCTCTTACACCATTAACAGGAGAGGAGACATTTACAAGAGTTCAAGGTCTGCCTAAAGCAAGTGGTAAGGGAAACACTCCTGCCCCTTATAAGGGTCCTCCAAAAAATAGACCGTGCTGGAAGAAAAAGTCTGTTTTCTATGACCTTGATTACTAGAAGTTTCTTCCAGTAAGACATAATCTTGATGTCATGCACATTGAGAAGAATTGTTGTGATGCTATTCTTGGCACGTTGTTGAACATTCCGGGGAAGACTAAGGATGGGGTTGCTGCTAGATTGGATATGATTGATATGAGGATACGCACTGATTTGAAGCCTACAGCTGGTGTAAAAAGAGAAAAGTTGCCTTTGGCTAGTTGGAACTTGTTTGTAGATGAGAGAAAGATCGTATGCAATTCATTTTTCCATATGAAGGGTCCTTCCCGGTTTTCATCTAATATACGGAACCTGGTGTCTGTAAATGAATTAAAACTTGGCAATCTTAAGTCACATGATTGCCATGTTATAATGCAACTGCTTCTCCCTGTTGCAATACGTTCAGTTTTGGAAAAACCTTTTAAGTATGCGATTATTCGCTTCTGTCTATTCTTCAAAGCGATTTGCAGTAAAGTAATCGATGTTTCCATACTTAAACAAATGCAAGCAGATCTGGTCGATACCATTTGCTTGCTTGAGAAATTTTTTCCACCGTCATTCTTTGACATAATGATTCACCTAACAGTCCATCTTGTTAGAGAAGTGGAGTTGTGTGGTCCGGTGTTTTTTAGATGGATGTATCCTTTTGAGAGGTACATGAATGTGTTCAAAGGAATGGTGCACAATCGAACATTTCCTGAGGGTTGCATCGCAGAGTGTTACATTGTTGAAGAAGCAGTTGAATTTTTGGAGGAACGTATGCTTCCTGAAGATGCTACCACTGTTGGGATCCCTAAAAGTAGCAGACCTGAACTGTTAAATGGCTGCAAGCGCTTATCAGCCCCTAAAATCGTCACGGCTAATGGGAAACTACTGAATATCGCTCATCTATGTATATTGCAGAACTGTGAAGATGCGCAACCATATTTCAAGTAAGTAATTTTACTTTAATATGATTTTCTTGTCCATGTATTATATTCAATCAACTGATTTGCTTTATTTTCCTCAAATGCAGGGAGCATATGGAGTTTTTAGAGTTAAGTTTCCCATACAACATAAATAATCCTAAGTGGATGAAGGATAAACAGAACCAGACATTTCCTGATTGGTTCAAGAAGAGGGTAAGCAGCTTATTTCTATGACTTTAGAATTATTAAAGTCTTTAGTATCCTATTGTGCGGTGTCTATTTTAACGCATATGCTTATTTCAGGTTGCAAATGAAATTAGAATTGCCGATAATGAAGTTCCTGAAACCATTAGGTGGCTGGCTGGTGGACCAAATAAGGAGGTTCCTACTTTCCGTGGTTACCACGTGAATGGGGTTGATTTTAACACTATGGAGTGGGACAGTAAGAGATCAGTTCAAAACAGTGGCATCTTTTGGTTGCCGATCCAATGCAAGTTGCTAGTGCAAAGGATAAAAGGCCTACAACTGTGGACATGGACTTTTACGGCCGGATCCAATAGATTTGGGAGGTGGACTACTACAAGTTTAGGGTACCAATATTCTTGTGTGATTGGGTGGAGTCATCTAGGGGTGTCAGAGTGGACGAACTTGGGTTTACTTTGGTTAAACTGGACAGGATAGGGCATTTAAATGATTCATTTGTGTTGGCTACCCATGTGAAACAAATTTTTTACATAGAAGACCCCCTTGATGCTGAATGGTCAGTGGTAGTAAGGTGCCCGGATAAAGACTTTAAAGGTGGTGGTGGTGGTGGTGGTGATGATGATGATGATGAAGTTGCTGCTGCTGATGATGATTATTATGATGAGGATGACAATATTGTAGTGGAGCAGCATCCATATATTCCCATAATGCCACCGGTTGAGAGCTTTGACGATGTAGTTGGTGATGAGCCTAGCTCATACGCTAGACCAAGAGATGAAGGAATCTGGGTTGATAAGTGACATTATAGTCGACATTTGTAGTTGGACTTTGGCATTATGATTATATGATCCATTTAGCTATTTTTTGTCTGTATTTAGCGGGATGATCATATATTTGTAGTTGGTGCATGTTTAATTTGTAGTTGTATTGGATTCTGGATTTATGTATTCATTTCATGTTTAACTATTGGTTGCGTTATATGTTATTTGACTTTTCTTATACTCTTACATATAAATTCATGTTTTATGACGGTTAAAATATAACTAACTAGTTTTTGTTTATTTATTTCAAATAAAAGATGAGACCGTCTACTTCAGCAACTGAACGTGCGAGAGCCGTAGCATTAAGAATGAAGGTTGTGGCCATGAAAAGATCAAGATCTAAGTATGCATCCCCCGTTAAGTCCTCATCCCAACATCCCTCCCCCGTTAAGACTGCATCAAAGGCTACCTCCCCAAAGAAGCGTACGAGTCCCTCCCAGAAGAAGCATAAAGCTGGATCAGATGCTGCCTCCCTGAAGAAGCGTAAGGGTGGATCAAGAGCAAGAAAAACTGCCTCCCCAAAGAAACGTACATCAAGGAGGCTGAATGTGACCAAGTCATCAAAAAACTCTCAACAAGCTCAGAGTGATGATGCTGCTAAAGAGGAGGAAAACTTTACCGGTGGGTTGAAGCTGCTCAAGCGTGGAATGGTAACCATGGCTCAGGTTACCACCACAGTTATCCGTGGATAGCGGATAGTCGTCCAATTAACTGCAAAGGGTGAACCAATTGGTAAGGAGGCAGGAAACATGCAGTCCTTCATTGGAGTATTGGCACGTACAAAGATCCCAATCTCAATCCCTGATTGGAGAGACATAGATGAGGATGAAAAGCAGAAGATTTGGGAATCTGTACAGGTAATTGACTAGTTGTATTTATGTATGTTTGCTAACTTCAAATGAGTAGTTTAATTTTGTAAGTGTGTTACTTACAACAAAAGTCGTGTTTGTGTAGGAAGCATTTGTTGTGCCTAAAAAGCTTAGGAATAGTGTAATTGCATCTGCAGCAACTAAATGGAGAGATTTCAAAAGCAGGTTGACATCAAAGTACATCATACGTTACATGAATGACCTGGATCTCCTAGAATTTCCTCCAGACGATTACCGATTCATAACAAAGGATGTTTGGCAAGAGTTTGTCGCCGATAGGCTTTCAGCTGGCTTTCAGGTTTGTGGGTGTAGGTCTTAGTTATTTTGGTTTTGGCACTAATTAATTTTGCTGAAGTATCATTTGAGCGGTTACGTAATTTAAGCTTGGCTTAATTTGCAGGAACTACGCAATGAACAAGTTGAAAAGCGAAAGAAAAACAAATACAATCATTGTCTGTCACGCAAAGGATATTGTGGAATGAGGGCAGAAATGGTTAGTTTTATTTGATAAACTCACTAAATTTATCGAAAAGAGTTCAGTTTCAAATGCTTCTTGCTTTTTACTTACTATGTGTTTATCTGTCTTAGGCTGCAACTTTGTCCCTAGAAGAACTTGAGGAACTCGGTAGATACATCTACTGGATCAAGGCAAGGCAAGACAAAGATGAAAAATTCTTAGATGTTGCAGTGGAGGAAGCAGTTGAACAAATTGTACGTATTTATAAGACAACAAGTTAATTAGAATTTACACCATGACAAGTACATTGATTTTATTGTTATCAGCAGTTTAATTTAAATTTTGACTGGTTGGTGTAGCTGAACCTACAGAAGATGGAGGCTGAAGGGAAATTCAAGTCGCAAGGGACCAAGGATGTTTTAACTGAAGCATTGGGTAATCCGGAGCATAGAGGTAGGGTTAGAGGGGTTGGTGGAAATGTGAAGCCTGAGACTTATTTCGACTTGCCAAGGCGACAAAGGGGGAGGAAGAAGGTGTCGGAGGAGGAGAGAGAGAGTCTATTTGCTAAAGAAAAAGCAAAGTGGGAGGAGGAAATGAAGAAAAAACAGGCTGAGGTACTTGCTGAGGCTGAAGCTAAGTAGGAGAAGAAGTTTGCGATGCTAGAAGCAAAGCTTGAAGGAAAGTTATTGGCTTCTGAATCCCCACAAACTATTACAGCAGTTAATAATGACGTTGATTCAAGACAAGGGAGTTGTTCTAGGCCTTGGGAACTGGGTAACCATCCTGGTTGTCAAGCTGTGAAGAAGAGGTTGGTTTTAGGCGGCTGCACTAATGGTAAAGATGCTGCTGAGGAAGAGCTGCAGCCTGCTGATGGTAAAGAGGTTGTTTTGGAAAATGAGTAGCCCGCTGATGGAAGGGATGGGTCGATATTGGAAGATGTCACTGCACCAAAGGAATCAACCAATGCTGAAGGGGTAAATATTAAACTTGACTGTTTCCTTTTAAGAGATTGATATAGTTTTTAGGATATATAACTGTATACCATTAATTTGTTAATGGTGTAGGTTCAAAAAGGTCAGCTTGATTGCAAATTGGCCGTTGACACGGTGGAAAACATTGTAGCTTTTAGACGTATTGTTGATGGAGACCTTGATCCAAACAAGCAAACAATCCATGGCGTTCCTTTGGGAGCTGAAAATGTTCAAGTCTCTATTGTTGTTCCAATCATTGGTCATCATTTGCTACCGTATCCTATAAAAGATGAGATAATGACTGTGAAGGATGCCTTGGGTCTATTGTTTCTTGGCCAAGGAATCTCGTTATTGAGGCTGCAGTTGACGTGGAGGTAGTCCTTAACTGCTTCTAGTTGTTTATGATAATTTTAGAAATATGGTTTAATCATACTTCTTGCTTAATAAAGTTTTATAAGACAAATATGCAGGACAAAGCAAAACCAAAGACTATAGTTACTACGAGGAGACGGACGAGACAACAAGCATCGCCAAAGGATCTTGATGATCAAGATTTGGAACACCTGCCACCGAATCTCCCGCGGCAATTACTGACCTTGTGCACTTGGGCAAATACTGAATTACGTAATAGAGCCACCATCTTCACAACTTTTCCTGCTGAAATATTTGGTCATCCAACAAAGGCAGTTATCTTTAGAAAGGACGTTCATGCCATGGCACACATGACAGAACTAATATCCAGCTGCATCATATTTTACATTAGGTAATTAATGTAACACATTAGGACATAGCTGTTAAATTTTTTAACATGTTTCTTATTTGCTATTTCTAAGTCTGCTTTCATGTTGTCAATATATATGTCTATGTAGCTACCTCAATGAGGTTTTGAAGAAGTCCCAGATGACTGACATGGTTGGCTTCGTCGACCCTAATCACACTGGTGCACTTGGATGTGGAACTCCAACTGAACGCTCTAAGAATTTAATGAATCGTTTCAAAGATGGGACCAACGACCAGATTTATTTGGTGCCTCATAACTCAGGGTATGCATTAGATAAGTAATAGAAAAATATATACATGTATAAACTGCTTTATGAGACTGATACATTCTGTTTTGTTTGTGGCATATATACAGTAATCATTGGACCTTATCGGTAGTGGATCCGTACCGAAAGAAGGTTTACTGGTTGGATCCATTAAAGAGGCGACTATCAGCTACTAGTGAATGGCAAGATGTTGTGGACAAGTAAGTTTTGTGGACTATAAAAATCCCTTTTAATTTATTGTGAAATGATGTTGTGGATAATATATATAAACATGATATTAATGAGTTCTTTAGTCTAAAATGATGAGTGTCTGAGTTGTTAGCTTTTGGTTATGAATGAGATACTACAAAATGAATATATCTGTGCCTAATCTATCAGCTCTGCGTTATATGTATGAGATATTATAGGCCAAATAGCTTATAGATCAATTCGCTACGTTTTCACCTTATGTTGTTAAACCTAATCAGAGAAACCACTACCACCTTTCAAGTATTTTTTCAGCCAATTCTCCTCTCAAGATTGTCATTATGTAAGTTCATTATGTTGCAAAGCTGCCTAGAAATTTAAAACCCGTTGTAGATAATACTTGTATACATGACATAACATGCCAAATTATAATCCTATTTCCATACCTAACATGGTGTACAAAGGTATATTTTTTCTTTCTTATTCTTAATCTTTTACAGAAGAATACAATACAATTCTCAATAGTTGTTCACAAGTTCACATGACCCATTAAAACTACTTGTTCCTTGTGACCCTTTTATAATAGTCACCGTTAACGACCTTGTACCATTTCCACGCGGTTAATGAGTTTACATATGTTTTATGTTCTGTTGGCAACCTTGAAGTGGCATCAAGTTCTACTATGCACAGAAGATGAAGAAATCTTCAAGAGTATCAGTTGAATGGATCCCCCTTCTTGTAAGTGTTGTAACATATTCCATATGATTCTCAATCAAGCTTTGCACACTAACTGATTCTAATTTGTGATGATTATTTTTTGCAGGGCATTCCAGAGCAAAAAGATAGAAAGACTTGTGCATATTTGGTCATGCGTTACATGAAGGATATTATTGCAGACAAGGATTTGGAGTTTGCTACTACTGTATGTGCTTTTGATGCTAAAGTATTTATATTAGACTTCATTTACATGTTTGGCTTCAAGTTTCTCGTACCATAAGCTTAGTGGTTGCTTTATATTTGCAGTGGAAAACTAAGCAGGGTCTGCATTACATACCGGAGCAAATTGATGAAGTTCGGGCTGAATGGGCAAAACAAGTTCTGATGTTTAAGGTTTAGGGTATGTAACTAACATTGCTAGGAGCAGACTGGTTGATTTTTTGTGCAAGTTGAACTCATTGTATATGCATGCATATATAGGGCTGCTAGTTAGGTAGGCGGTTTTCAACTAACAATATATGATCGACTTTTGGTTTTAATATATGATCGATAATTTTAGCACTCTAGCTGGCTAGCATGTTAGTTACTTTGTAGCTAGGTTTCTGATACCTGTTTTAGCTAGCTTGTTGTAAACAATATGGAACTATAGCTGTGATCATTGTGGCTTTTGTTGTGAACAATATGGAACTAGCTATGGTTCTGCTATGATTTGAAGAATGATGTTGAATTGGTTACCATGATGATATTATATATGTGGCTTTAATTTGTTGGTTTCCAGGTTTTCTTGTATGGTTTTTTGTGCTCATGAATAGGTTTATATAAATACAATTTGAAAGAAAGGTCTATATGTAATATCAACATCACATATGACAGCTGAAACCAAATCAAATTTGTTGTCGTCATACATAAGAAGAGTCGATCATAATGTGTCATTGTTCACAACATCAGATGACATAGTATTGTCGTTCATAACAATTCAAACGACAGACAAAATAACTTGTTACTCAATTAATCGACATATAATTGTCTTCTGATATTGATACGGACGATAGATGAGTAAACACATATGTCGTATTAACGTATACAAAAAAGAGTTATCTGTCGTCTGAATCGTCAAACCCCACAAACTAAATATTTATAAGACAAAAATGTGACTTATGATCTAATCTCAAATGAGAGACATGTGCAGAGTTTTGAGGTTTTAAACTATTATAACGACAGAAAAGCATAGTAGTACTAGAATAAAGACGACGGATAAATTAAGAGGGTAGATAAAAAAGCCATTTCAACGTCATATAAGTGACGTTAGAATAAATTGGAGACAACAGACGAATGCAATTATTTGCTGATTAATTCTTTTTCCAACGACAGGGAACTGTCGTTGTAACGATTTCTAACGACAGATTCATTTTTTGTGTTACGAACCTGGATTCATAAAGACGACATACAGTATGTCGTATAACCTTCCTCAGATGACAGATTATGTCTGTCGACTGAATCGTTACCAGATGGCAGCTCGATAGACGACACAAAAAAAAGTAATCAGACGACGGGCATTGCCGGTCGTCTGAAGGGAAAATTGGCGTATGGAGGGTGAACAAGTCCTCAAGTGGGATATGACAAAGAAACTCCAACTGCAAACGAAGTGACATTAGCAAACAAACTTCGTTCACACTTTACACTAATATCACGTCATTCAAGACTTGGATCGACTAACTCAATACAACGCTGACTGAAAGCACTATGGACACCCATCCACGCTTCTCCAATAAATCTTTTCATCTACAACTTTTTCAGATAACAAATTATTCAACTCCAACAACCATGCACTTCAAGATATATTACTTCCCTCTGGACATTCGTGTCACACCTATATTCCTCACCTTTCCATCTTAGTGGCCAAGGTCACTAAAGATTTGAATTCTCAAAATTGCCGAAGTTCTCAATACCTTTAATCTATCCCTTTTTTTTTTTAACTGCTAAACTCCAAGAAAGGAATGAATTGGTTCGGTGACCCTCTTGAACCACCTTGTACAATGTCATTAAACATCCGACACAAATTGTCACGCCCCGACTCTTAAATTTTACCTTAATTACTAGCATTGTGGTAATAAGAGTTTTACCGTCTTCGTCATTAAGTGGATAATTTAATTGGTTCCCAGAGAGGTTGTGGGGTACAATTATTTTGTAGGATTTATTCGAAGGAAGAAATTGTGACGACAGTAAAAATGGTAATTTTTGCTAGTAAAAGGTAATTTTAACTGGGGTATTATTTTGGGGTGTTGAAATTTTAGAATGGGTTTATATTTGGTGATGTTGGACCGGCTGGGCCGAGCCCAACTCATTTCCCTCTCTCTTCTCTCTCTTCCTCTCGATTCTCTCTCCCCGAGCCTCTCCCTGTCAGAAACTTCGGCCACCTGTCCGCCACCGTCCGGCCGCCCCAGACCGCCGCGCCGGTCCCAATCGATCGGTCTCCAACCCAGCTTCCATTCTAGACCGGTGGGAGCCCTAGTGCCGCCGTGTGAGAGAGAAGCCGCCCGAAAGCCCCGACTGGCAGAGTGGTTTTCTCGCCGGAACTCCCTCCTCCGGCCGCCATAGCCTGAGCCCCTTGGCTCAAAAGGAAGCCCTCCTCCCGTGCTCCAATCCCTCCAAAGGATTCGCTCCCTCTGGAGCTAGGTAAGGAGAAATAGGTAAAGGAAATTCTAGGGCTTTTATTGTTGTTTTCGTTCGATTGACATGGTTAGGCTTAGAAGTGGAGTTTGTGCTAGTTAGGAATGTTATAGAGAAGGTCGAGAGGAAGGTTCTGCCAAATTTTGGTGGGCATTGGAGGTCGCCGGAGCTGGCCGCCGGCCGCCGCTGCCGGCGCCGGCGTTGAAAAAATGTTTTTAGTAGGAATTTTTATGAGGAGTTTAATGGACTGAGTTTTAGAATTTTTGGAGGAGTTTTGGATAGGTTTGGAAATTGTTAAAGTTTGGTATTTTTGGCAAATTATTAAGTTAAAATCCGGCCATTCGATTATTTATGATTAGGATGGTGGAAGATGATTTTTCAGGATGTCGGTTTTTATGGAGCTTTATGGTTGGCAGTGAAGTAAAGATTTAGGGCGATAGGTATGGTTGAGCGCGAGAAGCTCATATTTAATTATGCCTATTTTCTCTAAGCGTCGGTGTTTTATTTAAAGATTTATTTATGTTTTGGAACAGGACGTGAAGAGGCCCGAGCGGAAGAAACCTCCGACCGACATCAGGTTAGGCCTAATTTGTGAGTGGACCTTTGTTTTAAATAATGTGCTTGAAATGTTTTATTGTTGAATAATTTCTTTTGTTGGAATTTAACCGGAAATTGAGAATTTCGGTGTTTATACTCATTTATTGACGTTTATGAGAATAGTATGTATATAAGTAAACGCTAGCTAGCTATACGTGATTACCCCCCATAATGAGGTAAAATGCCATTATGGGGTGACGTGAGCGTTAGACGCCAGCGTCGTAGCCTTATACGACTTTCTATTTTTCGTATTCATTCATAGAATTCGTACAAAGAGTCAGCACGTATATATATATATATCCACTCGTGCGTTTCCCCCATAACGAGGAAAAATGTCATTATGGGGTGACGTGAGCGTTAGACGCGAGTGTAGTAGCCTTGTATGAATTTCTGTTTTTCTTATATCTCTTCAAAGAAATCATACAAGGAGTATGACGAGTGTATATACATACTGATATATTTATAATTCTAGCCTGAGAGGCCATTTTCTAAAGTTTAGGAGTCTAGCGAGGCTAGACACCAGTCAAGAAATTTTGAGTTAAGCTTTTAAGCTGTCGCTTGCATAGCACTTTCCTTTAACGTTTTCTTGGGGAAATATTATTGTTTGTCGAAATTACTTTTGTCCACTCACTCTGACGTAATTAAATATTTTTCCCCTGGGCATTTCCTTCGTTTTTTAAATGCCCAGTCTGCAGAGTTCGGGTGAGGTCTAGAAGATGGCAACGAGGCATAGTCACCCATCTTTACGCTACTGTTCGCCAGTAGGTTATCTGTTTAATCCACTAGGATTTTTATCAGCTTCCGTTGTCTTTCTTGTAGTAGCTCTGAATACTTTCGGAAAAATAATTGTGTATTATTTTTTTCGGTTATTTGGATTGAGTTGAAGATTGATATTTTGGTTAAGAGGGTGTTCTATATTTTTCCGAGTTAGGGTTGTCCATTTTCAAGGGAGGTTTGCCGAGCTCTTCGGTAAATTTTCCTTGGAGGTGGTCCCCGCAGGACTTACCTCGGGTTTCAGGGTGAAATTCGGGGTGGGTCTTGACAGTTGGTATCAGAGCTCTAGGTTTCATTTCCTGCCTCCTTAATACTATCATATTTGCCTAAGAAGCACGTAGTTCCTATAGAGTGGTGGTCCGACCGCGGCGGATTCACTAACATTTTATTCTTTGGATGCTATGTGTTATTAGGTATGTGTGATAGTTCTGTTAGTCATGTGTATAGACTACTAAATATCTCCTTCCTCATGTACTATGCCTCCTAGACGCCGACCCCAGGTGGCTACCTCGACCAACGCGAATGAGGGTGATGAGGTTAGATGATTAGTTGATTCTATTGGGAATATGCTGAGGGGTGAATTAGACAGGGTTCAGCACCCACGGTCTGTGAGGAAGAAGGATGTCTTCGATGCTGGGGCAATTGAGTTCAAGGGTGCCAAGGGACCCCTTGATGCATATACGTGGGTAGACAAGATGGAAAAGGCTTTTGAGAGCACTGATATACCGGAAGAAAAGAAAGTGAAGATGGCAGTGACTTTTCTGGATGACTCAGCGCATCATTGGAATGGACTTTTTGGAGACTTACAGAGCTATGGTGGATTGTTTTCGAAAAGAAGTGGTACTTCGGAGTCCAGATGGATTTGAGGTTGTTTTTCAGGGGGAAAGAGATGTGATTTCGAGTTGCCTGATATCAGCTGTGGCCGCCAGGAAATTGTTAAATAAAGGCTGTCAGGCATTCCTAGCTCATGTTGTGGATACAAGAATAGGAGTGTTGGAAGTAGGGGATATTCCTGTAGTAAGAGAGTTTCTGGATGTGTTTCCCGAGGAGTTGCCTGGTTTGCCTCCTGTAAGGGAGATAGATTTTTCTATCGAGTTACTTCCTGGAACTTGGCCTATCACTTAGACACCTTACAGAATGGCTCCAGCGGAATTAAAAGAGTTGAAGACTCAACTGCAGGAGTTGGTAGACAAGGGTTTTATTCGGCCTAGCATGTCTCCATGGGGTGCCCCGGTGTTGTTTGTTAAGAAGAAAGATGGCACCATGAGACTATGCATTGATTATAGGAAGCTTAATCAAGTCACAGTGAAGAATAAGTATCTGTTGCCTCGTATTGATGATTTGTTTGATCAGTTGAGGGGTGCTTCTGTTTTCTCAAAGATTGAATTGAGATCTGGTTATCATCAGTTGCGGATCCGGGAGAGTGACGTAGCCAAGACTGCCTTTCGATCACGCTATGGTCATTATGAGTTTGTGGTGATACCTTTTGGACTTACTAATGCACCCGCGGCGTTCATGGATCTCATGAATAGGGTGTTTAGTCCATATCTTGACCGTTTCGTGATCATATTCATAGATGATATTTTGGTGTACTCAAAAAGTGAGAAGGAGCATGTCAAAAATCTAAGATTGATATTGCGGACTTTGAGAAATGCTCAGTTGTTTGCCAAGTTCAGCAAGTGTGAATTTTGGCTGGATAAAGTGGGATTCTTGGGTCATGTAGTTTCAGCGGAAGGTGTTAGTGTGGATCCCCAGAAGGTGGAAGCAGTGTCCAGTTGGAGAAGACCTGCCTCTGTGACGGAGATTCGTAGTTTCTTGGGGTTAGCAGATTATTATCGGCGATTTGTGCAAGACTTTTCAAAGATTGCAGCTCCACTAACAAGATTGACCAGGAAGGGAGTCAAGTTTGAATGGTCAGATCAGTGTGAGCAAAGTTTTCAAGAATTAAAGAATTGCCTGACTAGTGCTCCTGTTTTGGCGCTTTCGGATGATAGTGGGGAGTATGTGGTTTATTGTGATGCTTCTAAACAAGGTCTAGGCGGAGTATTGATGCAGCATGATCGAGTTATTGCTTACGCTTCTAGGCAATTGAAGCCACATGAGGTGAATTATCCCACTCATGATTTAGAGCTTGCAGCAGTAGTTTTTACTCTCAAGTTGTGGAGACATTATCTTTATGGAGCCAAGTGTCAAATTTTTTATCGATCACAAGAGTCTTCGGTATGTGTTCACTCAAAAGGAGTTAAATATGAGGCAAAGAAGGTGGATGGAGTTGATCAGTGATTATGATTGCACTATTGAGTATTATCCGGGAAAGGCTAATGTGGTAGCTGATGCTCTTAGTCGCAATCCCTCCATATCTTTATCTCACCTGAGGATGGTTCGAGTTCCACTTCTATGTGAGTTGCGAGCTACAGGGGTGGATTTAGCGGTGGATGAAGTGGGTGCCTTGGTAGCTAGTTTCCATGTGAGGCCAGTTTTGGTGGATAAAGTGCGTGAGGCGCAGTATAATGATCCTTCCTTAGCTCAGTTGATGGAAAGAGCAGCGAATGGAGCAGCAGTGGATTTTTCGGTAAGAAGAGATGGAACCTTGTTGTTCAAGAATAGGCTGTGTGTTCCAAAGAGGAATGAAGAGTTAAAGATAGAGATAATGGAGAAAGCTCATAGTTCTACATATGCTGCTCATCTAGGTAGTACAAAAATGTATCGGACTTTGAACGATTATTATTGGTGGCCTAACATGAAGAGGGAAATTGCAGCTTTTGTGAGTAGATGTCTGATTTGTCAGCAGGTGAAAGCTGAAAGGCAGAAACCTTCAGGGTTGCTTGAGCCGTTGCCGATTCCAGTGTGGAAGTGAGACCACATCAGCATGGATTTTGTTTTCAGTTTACCTCGTACCCGTGAAGGGCATGACGGAATTTGGGTGATTGTGGATAGACTCACTAAATCTGCACATTTCTTGCCAGTGGGAAAGAAATATACACTGGATAGATTGGCGGAGCTTTATGTGAATGAGATCATGAGACTTCATGGCGTACCTGAATCCATAGTGTCAGATCGGGATCCTAGATTTGCTTCTAAATTCTGGGGAGCTCTTCAGGCAGCATTTGGTACCCGACTACACTTCAGCACTGCTTTTCATCCTCAGACTGATGGGCAATCAGAGAGGACTACCCAAACTTTGGAGGATATGTTGTGATCATGTGCCTTGCAGTTCAGGGGGAGTTGGGATAAGAACCTATCTTTGATGGAGTTTGCTTATAACAACAGCTTCCATTCGAGTATTGGTATGGCTCCTTTTGATGCACTGTATGGGAAGCAATGTCGCACGCCCTTATGTTGGAATGAAGTCGGAGAAAGAGAGCTTTGTGGTCCTGAGATTATCCACGACACAAATGAGAAGATCAAGGTGGTCAAAGATAGACTCAAGGCCGCTCAGAGTAGGCAAAAGAGTTATGCAGATATCCGCAGGAAGGACGTTGAGTTTCAAGTGGGTGATTAGGTGTTCCTGAAACTATCTCCTTGGAAAGAGGTAGTACGTTTCGGTAAGCATGGGAAGCTTAGACCGAGGTATATTGGGCCTTATGAGATAATAGAGCGAGTTGGCTCTCTTGCCTATCGGTTAGTGTTGCCTCCAGAGTTGTCCAAGATACATAATGTGTTTCATGTATCCATGCTTCGCAAGTATATTGCCGATCCTTCTCATGTGCTTGAAGAGCAGCCGATTAGTTTGCAGAAGGATTTGTCCTATGAAGAGGAGCCGGTTCAGATTCTTGACCGAAAGGAGCAAGTGCTTAGGAACAAGACAATCTCGCTTGTCAAAGTGCTTTGGAGAAGCCATCAAGTAGAGGAAGCTACTTGGGAATCGGAGGAGCAAATGAGACAACAGTATCCCTACCTCTTCGATTGACGTGTTTGTAAATTTCGAGGACGAAATTTTTAAAAGGAGGGGACAATTGTCACGCCCCGACTCTTAAATTTTACCTTAATTACTAGCATTGTGGTAATAAAAGCCGTTTTCGTCATTAAGTGGATAATTTAATTGGTCCCCAGAGAGGTTGTGGGGTACAATTATTTTGTAGGATTTATTAGAAGGAAGAAATTGTGACGACGGTAAAAATGGTAATTTTTGCTAGTAAAAGGTAATTTTTATTGGGGTGTTGAAATTTTGGAATGGGTTTATATTTGGTGATGTTGGACCGGCTGGGCCAAGCCCAACTCATTTCCCTCTCTCTTCTCTCTCTTCCTCCCGATTCTCTCTCCCGGAGCCTCTCCCTGCCGGAAACTTTAGGCCGCCCGTTCGCCCTAGACCGCCTCGCCGGTCCCAATTGATCGGTCTCCAACCCAGCTTCCATTCTAGACCGGTGGGAGCTGCCCTAGTGCCGCCGTGTGAGAGAGAAGCCGCCCGAAAGCCCCGACTGCCGGAGTGGTTTTCTCGCCGGAACTCCCTCCTCCGGCCGCCATAGCTGGAGCCCCTTGGCTCAAAAGGAAGCCCTCCTCACGTGCTCCAATCCCACCAAAGGATTCACTCCCTCTTGAGCTAGGTAAGGAGAAATCGGTAAAGGAAATTCTAGGGCTTTTATTGTTGTTTTTGTTCGATTGACATGGTTAGGCTTAGAATTGGAGTTTGTGCTAGTTAGGAATGTTGTAGAGGAGGTTGAGAGGAAGGTGCTGCCAAGTTTTGGTGGGCATTGGAGGTCGCCGGAGCTGGCCGCCGGCCGCCGCCGGCGCTGCCACTGAAAAAATCTTTTTAGTAGGAATTTTTTTGAGGAGTTTAATGGAATGAGTTTTAGAATTTTTGGAGGAGTTTTGGATAGGTTTGGAAATTGTTCAAGTTTGGTATTTTTGGCAGATTATTAAGTTAAAATCCGGCCATTGGATTATTTATGATTAGGTCGGTGGAAGGTGATTTTTTGGGATGTCGGTTTTTATGGAGCTTTATGGTTGGCAGTGAAGTAAAGATTTAGGGCGATAGATATGGTTGAGCGCGAGAAGCTCATATTTAATTATACCTATTTTCTCTAAGCGTCGGTGTTTTATTTAAGGATTTATTTATGTTTTGGAACAGGACGTGAAGAGGCCCGAGCGGAAGAAACCTCCGACCGACATCAGGCTTAGGCCTAATTTGTGAGTGGACCTTTGTTTTAAATAATGTGCTTGAAATGTTTTATTGTTGAATAATTTCTTTTGTTGGAATTTAACCGGAAATTGAGAATTTCGGTGTTTATACTCATTTATTGACATTTATGAGAATAATATGTATATAAGTAAACGCTAGCTAGCTACACGTGATTTCCCCCCATAATGAGGTAAAATGTCATTATGGGGTGACGTGAGCGTTAGCCGCTAGCGTCGTAGCCTTGTACGACTTTCTATTTTTCGTATTCATTTATATAATTCGTACAAGGAGTCAGCACGTATATATATATATATATCCACTCGTGCGTTTCCCCCATAATGAGGAAAAGTGTCATTATGGGGTGACGTGAGCGTTAGACGCGAGTGTAGTAGCCTTGTATGAATTTCTGTTTTTCTTATATCTCTTCAAAGAATTTATGGAGCCTCTTCTTCATCATATGCTCCTTCTGCATCCCCTTCAAGCGTAGATGTACTCCATATGTTTCGGTGAGACATCACATTTACCACTTTCCAATCCCCACCCTCTTTCGGATCATCAAGATAAAACACTTGTTTCGCCATAGTGGCAAGAATAAACGGCTCACTCTCATACCAGCTTGTGGATGTATTCACTAATAAAAATCCATGATCCTTCTTCGTACTCCTCGGTAAACTTGGGTCAGTGTTGAACCATTTACACTTGAACAACACAACTGGCATACCAGCTCCATATAATAATTCGACAACGGAGAGTATGATCCCGTAGTAGCAAATTTCATCCCCCTATACCATGACCCCATAGTTTTGAGTGACCCGGTCTTCATCCCGGTAGAATGTCACAAACTTAACACCGTTAACAAAACACCCCCCATGTACACTGTGATGTTGCGGCTTACATGCCAAATTGTGCAACTCCTGTGAGTAATCAGTGTTGTTCTCTCGTAGGAGTTCTTCCATCTGAAAAAGAAATAATGAATAACTCATAAGTGATGGGACTATGTAAACAATATCGCCAATAAATAATAAAACAGAGATTGAACTTACCCAATTAAGAAAGTAATCAGGAAAAGTTCTCTTGTGCATCTCTTCAGCTCTATATGGTTGTCTTGTTGTGATTTTTTTCAAATGTTTCTTTTTGTAGTAGTTAACCTTAGAGCAGTGGTCAAGCACACACCAATGAGCTTCACGGAGCTCAATTTTTGTTAACTTGTACGAATTTGGTAAGTTACCAAATGAACGTACAACTTCTGAAATAACTGAAAGATTGAAGACGCTTGTGGATGACTCCGCCTCGGTTGTGTTACTATGATATAAGTCGCAGTAAGTTACACACTCATTTAAGAGGTATGCGTTCGCTATTGATCCTTCTAGTTTTCCTCTGTTGCCGACATATTTTTTGTACTCCCCAAGTTATCCAAAAATTACACTGTTATTATTATGCAAACAATAAAATGTAAATGTAAACTGGCGATAAAAGTATGCAATGTACCTTTCTTGTGGGAACATCCAGGTATAGTGTACTGGACCAGTAAGCAGCGCTTGTTCTGGTAGGTGGATCATGAGGTGAATCATGATGTCGAAGAAAGCAGGCGGGAAAATCAGCTCCAACTTGCACATGATGTAGACAATGTCCTCTTTTAATCCAAGGATATCTGACTTCTTTAGCTCTCTAGCACATAACTTCTGAAAGAATCTAGACACTGCTACTAACAGCTCTACCACATCAGGACGCAAATATGGTCGAATTACCACTGGAAAAAGACGTTGTAGCATGATATGACAGTCATGAGTCTTTAATCCAAATAGCTTATTCTCCCCCACTTTTAGACATCGAGATATATTTCCTGCATAACCATGAGGATACTTAATAGCTTCAAACCATTTGAAAACTTTCTTCTCATTAGCCGGATTAATCCTGTAATGAGCAAGAGGCATTGACCCCGACGCTGTTAGCCACAAGTGAGGGCGTATGTTCATGAGTTGAAGATCTTTGCGCGCCTTCACAGTGTCCTTAGTCTTATCTTTAAACCCGAAAATTGTTCACACAATGCTGTCACACATTCTTCTCTATATGCATGACATCAAGGCAGTGCCTTATTCTCAATTTCTTCCAGTAAGGCAATTCAAAAAATATACTCTTGTGCGTCCAGTTCTCCAATCTAGAAGGACGTTTTGGATTCCAAGCTAACACGTCAGGATCACTGCTAAGACGTCCGAAATTAAAAGAGTTCAACATGTCCAAAATCCACTCACCAGAACGCTCTTGGGGTTTTAAACCAAACTCTTGCTTCCCGTCGAATGAAGCCGCATCAAATTGCCATGGATGATCTTCCGGAAGCCCTGTATGACTCCCCAAGTAACACACCTTTCCAGCGTGCCAACTAGCATTTAGGTCTCCTAAGCAGATTGGACAAGCCTTGTAACCTTTAGTGGTTTGAGACGACAACATCCCGTATCCAGGAAAATCACTAATGGTCCAAACCACTGCTGCTTTCATCCTGAATGAAGATTGACTATACCAATCAAAAGTAGGGACGCCATTTTCTCATAATTCTTTTAACTCGTCAATCAATGGTCTCATGTACACATCAAGACATTTTCCTGGAGAATAACGACCTGGAATTAACAAAGTCAGCATACTAAATTCCTTCTTCATACACATCCATGGAGGTAGGTTGTACACCACAACATTAATAGGCCAAATACTATAAGATAAATTCATATTTCCGGTAGGATTAAACCCATCTGTTGCAAGTCCAAGTCTTACATTTCGAATGTCTGCTGCAAAATCAGGAAATGATCTGTCAAATGATTTCCAAGCCTCCCCGTCTGCGGGGTGTCTAAGAGTGTCATCATTTTTCCTCGTTACCCCGTGCCATCTCATCTTTTCTGAAGTGTGTGAAGACATGTACATACGCTTCAACCTAGGAATCAATGGGAAATAACGAAGCACCTTCTTTGGAATCCTTTTTTTCTTAGATGAAGAAGATGATGACTTCCACCGCGACGCTTTGCACACTGGACAGTAATCCAGGTCTTTGTTGACGACTCCATAAAACAAAACACAGTTATTCTTGCATGCGTCGATATTCTCATAACCAAGGCCAAGATTTTTCAACATACTCTGTACCTTATCAAAGCTGTGGGGAAAGTTGTTTTCTGGAGGAAGCAATTTCTTGATATTCACCAAGTTACGGTTAAACGACACATTCGACCAATTGCTGTCAACTTTGGTTTTAATCTGTTCGATGATGGCACCAAAGATAGTTACATTACACCCAGGGTACAATGGGGTCTGTGCTTCAGCAAGCAGCCTGTTATACTTATCGTAATCATCATTATCAACATTTGAAAAAGCATGGTCTGCATCAGTGGTATCGTAAACAACCTCTTCCTCGTGTCTTGTAGCAAATGAAGGAAAAGCATCATGTATAATGTTGATAGAAGGATCCAAATAAGGGTCAAAACTACTGCTGGATGAGCCAGCATGCTGAAAGTGTCCCGCTCGGATTTCTTCCAAGGTAGGTTCATTATCTCATGTTTCACCGTGTAGACTCCATGCAGTATAACTACGCATGATACGCCTTATATTCAGGTGTTCGTGGATTTCATAAATGTCTTCCACTTAGTATTATGATATTCAACACACGGACACCTGTGTACAGTTCTACCATCAGCATGTTCAAGTACAAATAACAAAAAATCTAGAATTCCTTATTGGTATTCAGGGTTCCCCCGGTCGTAATGCATCCATCTCTTGTCCATGTCCTGTCATATAAACAACAAATAAGCAATAGTACAGTAGTTCAAAAAACACAACAACAAAAACATGTATTCGATCGCTTGATCTTCACCTTATGCCTCCGGTTGGGGTCCTAATCCCATTCAGGAGAACACGATTTTGTTTCTAAGTTTGTAATTCTTGTCTTTTCGATTTTGATGTAGGAAAATTTCGACAGCATCTCCCTACAGTCCCTCTAGTGCATAAATAACTATACCTAGTATGCACTTGAGGAACGGTAACGAGAGACAGTGTCGAAACATATACCCACAACCGAAAACGAAAAGACAAGAACAACAAACTACATAACAAAATCATGTTCTCCTAAACTGTCCAAAAATGGGACAATTCAAGAATCATGTTGTCAAACATAGTTGTGACAAGATGATTCTCAAACGGGATTTCTAAGGTTCAAATTTAGGTGAATGAAAGAATATAATCTTATATTCTCACATTTGATTATCGCAAAATAAACACAACATATATAATCATTTGAATGCACAAATAATTTTCACAAAACCAAACAGTTAAGTATATTTACATATATCCCTAACATAATAGTAAAGCATGCATATATATAATCAACAAAATAAATTAATTAACTCTAATCAATACACAAATTAAAATAACTATCTTAAGAATCAACATATATATATATATATATATATATCAATCAGCATTATTAATCATCACCCAACAATATTAACAACATGCTTGTGACCGGAATCTTCGCCGGAAAACTCATCGGAAAAAATGAAAAAAATATGGTGGAGAAAGAGAGAGAAAGAGATTATACCAAACTATAAATCAATGCATATATAGGTAGACAAATTAAGGTTTCAGAGAACGGATTTAAAGGGCATCACACCGGGTATTGAAAATATCCAGCAAATTTTGAGAGAGAGATAATGGAGTGTTTTAAAATGAGAGATGCAGATCTGGAATCGTAGCAGGGTGTTATAAAAGTAAGTCCAGTAAGGTGACGAATAAAATATTTTTGTCACCAGAGTAACCTGTTACACGACAAAATAGATTTTCGTCACCTAAGAGAGAAACATTTTGTGACGAAAAAATGTTTGTCACCTAAGTGCTACAAGCTTTGGTGACGAAAATTTAATTCGTCACGTACCCTACCACTTCAATGACGAAACTTATTTTCGTCACCTAAATTAGCTCTAAGGTGACGAACGTAGTCACGAAATAACATTTCGTTACCTTAGCTGACTTAGATGACGAAAACCTGTACTGAGGTGACGAGACTGGTTTCATCACTAAAGTGTTCTCTTAGGTAACGAAATATAATTATTTCGTCGCTTGAGAACCTTTTTCTAGTAGTGTAATTCGGGAATTAGTAGGTAATTTAAGAGACTTATTGAGTAATGTGGTGGCATGGAATCTGATGCCTTAGTTACTTCATCATCAAAATAATCTTTATCTATTTTCTTTTCTTAGTTACTTCACCATCAAATATTCATTCAACTAAGTTAGTGTTAAATTAATTTGGAATTACTTCCTATTTTCATACATTCCCTGTGGGTTCGACCTCGCTCTTGCATCTCTGTATTGCAACTGATTTGTGCGTTTAAGAGTAACATTTTAAAACACATCAAGTTTTCGACACCCTTGTCGGGGAGTATAACGGAAAACTAATCTCATTTAAGTTGATATAATTCTTTCACTAGTTATAGTTTAGTTTTTCATTCATTACGAAAAATAAGAAGTAGAATAAAAATCTGCATCATTTCTTTGTGTTGTCTCCTTTTAACTATTGTTATATATACATGTATATTTATAAGGGATCCCCTTGCACGCCTCGGGGTATGCATACCTCGTCTAGGTGGCACTAACTCTATTAGCTGACTCACTAACTCCGTTAACTAACTCACTAACTTTGTTAGCTCTAACTCCGTTAGGTTTTTTTTTTTTTTTTTTTTCTTCAATTAATCCTCAGTTATTTTTTTTAACTTCTCTCTCTCTCTCTCTCTCTCTCTCACAAAAACACGCTGGAAAATACCGCAGCGCTGCTCAGTAGCTACGAAGTCACTTACCTCCGCCTAGCACCTCTGAAGTCGACCCAGGTCATCGCAAGAAGTAGAGGACGACGGAAAGCCTCGTCGACATCCACCGTAGCAGCTTGTCGGAAAACTCAAAATCGACAATAAAGGGGTTATTAAGATTTGTAAAAGATTCGAAGGATTAAGGGCACTAGGGTGCGCAGAGAATGAAGGGAAAAGTTCGAATATTCCAGTTGGGATTATGGAGGATGTTGGACTGGTGGTTTTTTTGCAGGTTGATATGGATCGAGTTACATATGTAGCAGTAGGAGAAACTAGCTTTGAATTATGTAGGTAGGTTCAATTGAATACTAGTAGTACATTGTGGATGTTGGACTGGTGGTTTCTTTACGCTTCTTTTGGATCTTAGACATGCATTAAGATGGGTGTGTGTACTATGTATATGGCCTTTTTTGATGTGTAATACATGTTATACAATATTTATAATATGATCATATCTTGGTGGATCGTAGTGATTTTATATTATGTATCTATTTTGGTTTCCCAATCAAGGTTAATATTGTGCTTTTGATGCTTTTATGAGATTTTGGTTTGGATGCTATAACTATTTTTCATTTGCTAAATTGGTAGAACAAATCATACAACAGGTTAATAACAATCCAACATTGTCTGAATAAATAATTCTATAACTAATTCTCTTGGAATGCAGCGTTGTGTGAGTATTGATTCACACAATGGTAATAAGGAACAAACATGTGTGTTCTTCTTAACAATCACACAACAAAGAAAATTAATAAAGGCGTTGTGTGAATATCATATCACACTACAATTTTAACTAAAAAGCTATTGTGTGAATGTCGACAGATATTGTCGACTGCAACGCGGAATGATCTAGACATATGTCGATGGAATCTGTCGATATTCACACAACTCTTGAAAAGAAATAGTTGTGTGAGTTGACAATCACACAAGGGTTTTCACAAGAAAAGCTGTTGTGTGATTCTCGGCAGATATCATCGACAGGTGACGAGAAGCAGCTCGGCATGTGTCGGCATCTGTTGATAATATCTGCCGAGAATCACACAACAATATTCTACAAAAAACCATTGCGTGATTTTCGGCAGATATCATCGACAGCTGCCGACACATGTCGAGTTGCTTCTTGACAGCTGTCGACATATGTTGATGAATTATGACGAGAATCACACAATGGTTTTTATTGTAGTGTTGTGTGTCAGTTAGTCAGACAAGCTCTTTTAAGCCGTTGTGTGACATGTTGATCAGACAACGATCAGATTACCAACGGATTTGACCTTTATCAGACGACGTTTTTTCCCCGTCGTGTGATGCATTATCTAGCGTAGTGAGGTCTACCTGTTTTGTTTACATGGTGTACAAAATGTTCGATCATTGATTCATGATACGCGTAGACCAACTCGATAGTGTCGAGAATTCACACAGACTTGAAGAATTCTTGTGAGTAGATGTTTACAAAACGTAATCTGCTTATTTCCGAGTAAAGGTCTACTTGTTTTGTGAGATAAAAATGTCTACCTGTTTACGAAAATTAACCTACCTGTTTTGTTTACATGGTATACAAAATGTTCGATCATTGATTCATGATACGAGTAGACCAACTCGATACTGTTGAGAATTCACAGACTCCCCCTTGCTTGAGAGGAGTACGTCTTTACGAAACATAGTCTGCTTATTTCCGAGTAAAGGTCTACTTGGTTTGTGAGTGAAAAGTTCTACATGTTTACGAAGATTACCCTACCTGTTTTGTTTACATGGTTTACATGAATTTCAATATTTGATTCATGATACGCATAGACCATCTCGATAGTGTCGAGAATTTACACAGACTGACTCTTGTTTGAAAGGAGTACGAGTTTACGAAACACAATCTGCTTATTTCTGAGTAATGGTCTACTTGTTTTACTACTTTCATGAGACATTTTCTCCTATAAAGGTAGACATTTCGGATAGTTCTACTTCACCTTGTTACAAAAGTGTACTGTCTTATATGCAAGGTCTACTCATTTTGTAAACAAAGTCTACCCGTTTAACGTGTCGAGTCTACTACTTTCATGAAACATTTGCTCCTATAAAAGTAGACATGTCATAGGGTTGTACTTCAAAGTGTTACGAAATGTACTGCTCTTATATGCAAGGTCTACTAATTTTGCAAGTAAAGTCTACTCATTTAATGTGCCGAGTCTACTATTTTCAGTAGACATTTTAAAAGTTTGTTTTACCAACTCTACTACTTTCATGTTGATTGGTTCTTAGTCTAGTATTTTCATAAGACAATCGTTCATGTAGACTTTGCATACAAGAGTCTACTTCTACTTGAACAAACATTTATGGAAAATGAACTGTGTTGTCTAACCTTCAGACATACAACTATCACAAAAGAAACTATTGTACATCAAAACCCACCTAAGAGCATATATTTCCATAAAGCAGAATTAGATGTACTAAACATTGAAAGCATCTCTAACTGTTGGCATTCCTAGCTACAATCAAAAGCCGGTAATTGTTCTAGTACCTAGAAAAGCTGTTTAACAAGATCAATAAAAATAAGGCTTCACTCCCCGTCTTCTCCATGGTCTAACTCCGCACTTTTGCACATCATGATATTAACGATCTAAAAATTGTATGGCATCAGCTACATGAAATGAAGAGATAAGTTTCTTGAATAAGCTGCTGCCATCACCAATAGTTTTGCAGCCTACTGCGATTGTTAACCTAGTGCACCTTATCCCCCTAATTAATAGTTGATCCTTAATAGTTTTTGTTGAAGAATGTGTTAAACAACATTTCTGTGTTATTAATGAAATTAAGAAAGTATTGTCCAAATTTGATTACTTCAGACAAGTTATATCACCTGTAGAGAAAGTAGAACTATGACCATACAATTCAGATGGTCGAGCACTCAAAGTGGGTGGGCTCATGCATATTTAGTTGAAAAGTCATCACAAGAGCCCTAGCTGGAGCCATCATTTTTTGGTATACTCCTGTCAACATCGGGAAAATGGGTCAAAGACTCATAATCTTACTACCCCTATGTATCAGCTATTAACTGCATTATAATGTGTATCTACCAAATTAACAAAAACAGATAATGGGATAAATCACATTACGGACACTGATGCAATCACTCAATTTTTCCTGAAAGTTTGATCCAGAAGATATAACAGATTCACCAAGCAAAACTAGAATGGAATATCAGAAAAACGATATACTCAAACTACATCAATTACTTCTTGAGTGCAAGTCTTTGTCTTTGAACTGAAATGATCAATAGATATTACATTATAATGAATATAAAACGAAACAAAGAAGCTAGCCAGTAAGCATGTACAACTAATCAAAAACACTTATAAAACAAAACCATTTTGCTAGGTATAAGATCGATCAATGCCTTTTATACTTAAAAAACAGTAAGCTAGATCAAATGAATAATACGTAAATACATCCATAGAAATACTATCGCTAACCAAATGGTTAATTGGTTCCTCATACTGCCCGGGCGAAACTGGTGCCGTGGCATGATTTAAAATTCATTCATCCTATTATACATGAATATACAGTCTATTTCAGGACCTGAACCAAGAATTAATATTTATCAATCTTAACACAAACTAAAGGAAATCATCAACAAAAAGCAATAAGAATATTCTTACCATACACATCCACCAATATAAAAATAGCTACTGCAAACTACATTGCAGGGCTGGGGAAACAAAAAGAAGCCACTAATTTTCCAAAATCATGTCATTAGAAATGTTCTCATAGATTTAAGCAACTAAATCACAGTTTGAAGATGATCAAAAGTACTCACCAGCCAGAGATGAAATGACGTCTTTGTAAACGAATTCATGTGTCGTTTCCCAAATGTTGTTTGTCTTGTAAGTCTGAATTGATTGGGATCTGCAAATGAACGTGGATAAGTAACTGCAAGTATATAGCTTAATTCCTTATTGCAATCATCTCCAATAATGGCCGGAGGATGATTTGTGAACAATTTAAGACAAATAAATAAGAGAAAGAAACCTCACTGGATCAGGAGTTCAGGATTACTAGATGAGCATCATGTTCCTGTACAGATAAATAGACTGGAATTAATTTGAGCTTGTTCAATTGCAGAAACGATCAAAACCCAGAAAATCCAAACAATCTATTGAAGATTGAAAAATGAAAACCCATAAATTCGACTAACCAATTACGGCATCACTGTCGAGAAAAGAACCCATGCAGCTGACATGGTGAGAGACGAGAGACGGCCGTGCCGGAAAAGCAACAATTGATTTGACACACTCCGAGTCGATTGCAATCGTCAGTGAGCTCCAGCCGCACGCTCAGCTCGTCTCGGACGCCGGTGGACATCGGAGATCGAGGCGAGAGATACGGAGAGAGTGAAGAAAGGTAGAGAGGAACGCGCAAGGGGGAAACAAGAGGAGAACTAGTGCAGCTAGGAATCCATTTTCTTTATATACTCTTACCTATGCGAGGAAATGACGTGTTTGTCCTTTCGGTTTAACAATTAGGGTTTAGGGTTTCGGTTGGTTTTCTTTTTGTGAATGTAGGATGCGTTAAATTAGTCGATCTTTAAGATTGGACGCTAGAAAATTGATCTATTTTTGCATTTTCGGTTGAATGACGCTTATGCTTCTATTTGTGGAGCTAGATGATCGGGACATAAACATATCTAACTTTTTACATAGGTTCATTGTGCTTGTCTATATACACCCTAAACCATATATTAACGAAAGGTGATTATTTGTTGATCATTATAAACCTTGAACGATATGTACATGAGAGGTGATTTGTACTCAATCATCAAAATCGTAAACCATGTATACAATAGGGTTTACTAGTGCTCGATCATCATAAACCTTATATACACTCTTGACTAGTGCTTGATTATTATATATCCCGTATACACTAGATCTGACTATTGGTCGATCGACATAAACCGTAAATCATATATACACGAGAGTTAATTATTATTTGATCTTCATAAGCCCTAAACCCTATATACATGAAATGTGACTTGTACTCGATCATCATAAATCCAAACTATATAGAAATAGAAAGTAGAGGTCGTCGCGAGTTCGCAGTATTTTTTGGTGAATTTTTCGGACTCCCGAGCTATTTTTAATGATTTTACGAAGTTTCGTCAAAGTTTCACCAATTTTTTCAGACCAATGACATGGCAACTCCTTATTGGTCCACTTCTCTTTGACATAGTGACTAAGTCAGCTGATCCATGCAAGTGGACAAGTGGATTGTGCAAGCTGACATGTGACAGATGAGGATGAACCAGAGTGTAACACGTGGCAACAAGTGTAGGTAATTTAGTCTCTCATGCTTGTTGACAAGTGTCAATTTTTTCTTGGACCAAAAAGCCTAGCCGACCATTCTTGTCGGTCAACCCAAGCCTATGAATAGGCTAACCCGACCATTTTAGATTTCATGTCATTCCTTTCTCTCTCTAGATTTGCTTTTGTGACTAAACTTCGGCGCATCATAGCTTTTGATCAGTCACTCTGATTTCAAATTCGTGAAGGGCTATAGGTTCATATCGATGTCCTCTTCCTATCCTAAAGGTTTAAGCTAGATCCAACAGTGATTTCTAGATGGCTTGTTTTAGGAGGCTCGGTTTACGATCGATATTTACGGTGGGGATTTGTATTGTCGAGGTGAGTGATAGATTAACACCCGATCAACATAAATTCTATATACATAAGAGGTGACTAGTGCCCATTATCATATACCAAGTAGACATTAAACATGAGTATTGATCAATCATCACAAACCCTGAACCATGCATACACTACCATAAACCCTACAGGATACACCATGCATACATTGGGAGAGACTTGTGCTCCATCATCATAAACCCTATTGACATTAGAGGTGACTACTACTCAATTATCATATATCATGTACGTACACAGTAGAGTGATTATTCGATCATCATAAATCATACCTTACATACAATCGAAGTAACATTATATGTAATACCCTAGATTTTCATATCATTTTTCTTGTATTATTCTCATAATTAATGAAGGATTATTTATGAAAATTCTTATTTGGTTGTGCGAAGTTGAAGTTTCGGGAGTAATTTTTTTAGGTGCTTTAACTTTTAAGAGGCCAAAAGTTGAATTTTTTTTCTGTAAGTTATTTGTGAAAACTTCATTCATGAAAGTTGTAGAGTTTGGTGATATGAGTTCGTCGACATGCGGCACGCGTAAAACAGATGTCGTATGAGAGAGTTATGTTCAGAGGAAGTCAGTTTCCGATTTTGGAAAATGTATAAGTAGAATGTCACACCCCAATTTTCGAAAGAAATTTTCAAAAATTTTGGCATGATCTAACTTAAAATAATAACATCCCAACCTGTTTTTCAACAACAACAAAACAACCATAACAACAACAACAACAACAACGAAACTCAATTACAGAATAGAAATTTCCATAAAATCTATCCCTGAATTAATATTACACTTCCTTGTTTACATAACGTGCAAAACAAGAACATGAGAACAATCTCATGACTTAAATACTGTCTACTCAAATCTTAAACTATACAGAGTCTGATAAAAAAAAGGAGAACCCTGCCACTACGCCTCCTTCTCACCCCTGCCGATCCTCACCTGCAGGTCTAACCCCTACACCAAGAATTGGTTCACCGGGATTGTAGAATAACAAACCCGGTAAGCTAAAAAGCCCGTATGAGTAACTCAAAAATAACTCCACATTTATCACATCCAACATACCCCAAATGAAATTTGATCAATAATTAAAAACCACACATTAAAAAGAAATGTACCCATGACTTCCAGATATTTAGTAAATACCCCTCATGACCTACAACAATAATATGTGTACCCATGGGTCCCAGATACCATCAAGTATCTCCCATGACCTACACCGACAGACGGACTAGAGCTCTAATTCCTAACCGTAACCAATCACCCGGCCAAAGGCTTGGAACCCGGTTTAACTGTCCAAAATCAAAACACAAAATAATAAATAACATCTTAACCGTAACCAATCACCCAATTAAAAGCTTGGAACCCGGTTAGGCTATTTATCCAACAATCATTATATCAACAACACAAGATTCACATCATAAAATTATATCCTTCACAAGGATATACTTATATGAACAATATAAATTGTTCCAATAACATAGCTTCTCACAATTTAATAAAATTATGATAATATAAGCCTTCAAGTAACACATAAGGAAAACTTGTTTTATCTTACTTATGAGCCGTTGGCGATTAAGCTCATATATTTTTAAAACTAATAATAGCAAAATATTAAAATCACATCATAATCATTATCTTCCTCAAATGACCATAATTAAACTTGGTTCAAAAGTGAACCTTGGTGAGAATTACTCACCTAAAATAATCCTGCTGCGTTCTTCCGCAACACAAGAGCCAAGGAACCCAACAAACTCACAAATCACCTAAAAATATATAATTAAAACCCTTAGTAAAAACACCACAAGGATTAAAATATCCTTAACTTAAAGGTTGCCCAAAGAAGGGCAATCCTTCCTCCAAGACCTCTCAAGGTCATCGGACACTCAACAACAATACTACCACTCTCCAAGATCCAATTTTCCAAGTTTCCGACCTAACAGACACCTAGAACCAACTTAGCACCTACAAGACAAAAGTTACTCAACACTCATTCTTCACACACAACAACACCTTAGCAATAACAAGGACTAGCTAACACGGCAACCAAAGCCTTTGCCCTGCCCGGACGCGCTCCCACGCGCCGCCATAGGCGGCGACGAGTGAGCTTCACGCGCCTCCACCAACTTCACAATTTGGGGAAACTCAAAACATGAAACTTGTAGATTAAAGCATGGTGAACAACTTTAATACCTGAGGTTTCAACCAAAACTGACCGGAACCGGCCGGAAACTACCCTGAACAGTAACCCGAAATCAAACTACAAAACCTGCAAATCCGGGTTCAAAAACTCAAAAGCTTGATTCAATCTATGCCTAGCCATAACCAGGAGGAGGAGAGGACCAGAACTCACCTAAGGTTGCCCCTCGTTGCCGCCGTAAACGGTGGCTCTGACCGGTGACACAGCAGCTCCCTTTCCCGGCCAAAAGCTCCCTTTCCGGCGTGCTATGCCGGGCAGCAGCTGCCCAGCCTTGAAGAGGTCGCCGGTGGCCGTCGAACTGGACCGGTGGCCGCCAAACGGTGGTCGGACGTCCGACTTCTTCTCCGGCGAAAGTGGCGACTCGGGGAGGAAGAGAGAGAGCAGAAAAAAGTTTTCAGAAATTAGGTTTCTACCCCCAAAACTTTTATATTTAACCCAAAACCCAAAAAGTTACCAACTTCTGCTGACCATAACTTCTTCATCCGACGTCCGTTTCATGCGTGCCGCATGTCTACGAACTTGTATTGACGAGCTCTACAACTTTCATGAAGGAAGTTTTCGAAGATAATTTACGGAAAATAAAGTCAACTTTTTGGTCTTTAAACGTCAAAGCACCTTAATTAAACTCCCGAACTTCAACTTTGCATAACCCAACAATAAATTTCCATACATAATCCTTCATTAAATATGAGAATAATACAAAGAAAAATGTTATGAAAATCTAGGGTATTACAATCTACCCCCCCTTAAAGGAATTTCGCCCCGAAATTCACAAATACTAGCCCAAAAACAACCTAGGGTACAATGCCCTCATGTCTGACTCTAACTCCCAAGATGCATCACCCTCATCATGGTGACTCCAACACACCTTAACCAATTCGACTTCCTTCCTTCGAAGTCTCTTGGTTGATCTATCTAAGATTCGAACCGGTTCAACAACCAAGGTTGCATGACAATTCACCTTGATAGTTCCATAATCAATCACATGTGATGCATCTGGAATATACTTCCTCAACAAGGACACATGAAACACATTGTGTACCCCGGATATGACAGGAGGTAAGGCAAGCCGATAAGCCAAATCTCCTACTCTTTCCAAAATCTCAAAAGGCCCTACATACCTGGGAGCCAACTTCCCCTTCTTGCCAAATCTCACCACCCCTTTCATAGGAGAGACCTTCAAGAACACATGATCCCCAACATCAAACTCTACTTGCCTCCTCTTCAAGTCAGCATAGCTCTTTTGCCTGCTTTACGCCGTTCGGATCCTATCTCGGATAATAGAGACCTTCTCAGTCGTCTCTTGCACAATATCCGGACCCAACAGCTCACTATCACCCACCTCCGCCCAACATACAGGAGATCTACACGGCCTTCCATAGAGTGCCTTATATGGTGCCATGCCGATAATAGAGTAATAACTATTGTTGTAGGCAAACTCAATCAGTTGGAGGTGATCCTCCCAACTTCCCTTAAAGTCCATGACACAAGCCCTCAGCATATCTTCTAACACTTGATTCACCCGCTCAGTCTGCCTATCAGTCTGAGGGTGAAATGATGTACTCATGTCTAAGGTAGTACCCATGGCTTTCTGAAAACCACCCCAAAACTTTGAAGTGAATCGAGGGTCTCGATCTGAAACAATCGAAGTAGGCACTCCATGAAGTCTCACTATTTCCTTCACATACAACTTGCACAAGGCATCCACCGTGTATGTCATCGACACGGGAAGGAAATGTGCTAACTTTGTCAATCGGTTAACAATAACCCATATAGCATCATGTCCAAACTTGGACTTAGGCAGTCCAGTCACAAAGTCTATAGAGATCTGCTCCCACTTCCAAGTAGGAATAGGTAATGGCTTCAGCATACCTCCAGGCCTCTGATGCTCCACCTTCACCTGCTGACAAGTGAGGCACTTGGACACATACTCTGCTGCATCCTTCTTCATCCCATTCCACCAGAATTGCCTACGCAAATCTTTATACATCTTGGTGCTCCCTGGGTGCACCGTATAACGAGAATGATGTGCCTCCCAAAGGATCTCCCCTTTAAGATCCCTACTATCTGGGACACACAGTCTCAATTTATACATCTTGGTGCTCCCTGGGTGCACCGTATAACGAGAATGATGTGCCTCCCAAAGGATCTCCCCTTTAAGATCCCTACTATCTGGGACACACAGTCTCAATCTATACATCTTGGTGCTCCCTGGATGCACCGTATAACGAGAACGATGTGCCTCCCAAAGGATCTCCCCTTTAAGATCCCTACTATCTGGGACACACAGTCTCAATCTATACCTCAATCCACCATCCAATCCAACCGACCACTCTGAAGGATAATCATCCAACAAATCCATCACTAACTCCGCCAACGTTGCACGTGAGAACTCGTCATGTGCTTGGCCTTAGATGATCTTGGAAATCAAGGTGGGTTGCACGGAGGCGCTTCCAAGGAAGATCCCCTGCTCCCTGGCTGATGGCAGAATGCCAAACTCAGATGCAGTCTCCAACATGAGCCACTCCTGCACCATGATAGAGGCGACTATACCCCTAGGCTTTCTGCTCAAAGCATCCGCCACCACATTGGTTTTCCCAGGGTGATACTCCAAAGTGAAGTCATAGTCCTTAAGGAGCTCCATCCACCACCTTTGCCTCATGTTCAAATCTTTTTGAGAGAATAAATACTTCAAACTCTTATGATTATAAAAGAGTTCGAACTTCTCTCCATACAAGTAATGCCTCCAAATCTTCAAGGCAAATACTATTGCAGCTAGCTCTAGGTCATGAGTGGGGTAATTCTTCTCATGAACCTTCAACTGTCTCGAGCCATAAGCCACAACACCACCAAGCTGCATCAACACACAGCTCATACCTCGATGAGATGCATCACTAAAGATGACATAGCCAACACCACTAATAGGAATGACCAACACTAGGGCTGTAGTCAATCTAGTCTTCAACTCCTCAAATGCCTTCTCACACTCATCGGTCCACACAAACTTGACATTCTTCTTTGTCAACTTGGTCAAAGAAGAGGCAATACTAGAAAACCCCTCAATAAATTTCCGGTAGTATCCTGCCAACCCAAGGAAACTACGGATCTCCGTTAAAGTAGTGGGACGGCTCCAATTCAACACAGCCTCCACTTTAGAGGGATCCACCGAAATCCCCTCCTTTGATACCACATGACCAAGGAACTTGACCTCTTCCTTCCAAAACTCACACTTCTCAAACTTAGCATACAACTTGACCTCCCTAAGAACCTGTAGTACGATCCGTAGATGTCTATCGTGATCCTCCAAGGTCTTGGAGTAAATCAAAATATCATCTACAAATACTACCACAAATACATCCAAATAAGGACTGAACATGTGGTTCATCAAATCCATAAATGCAGCAGGTGCATTGGTCAGACCAAATGGCATAACAACAAACTCATAATGGACATATCTCGTCCTGAAAGCGGTCTTCGGAATATCCTCCTCCTTCACCCTCAACTGGTGATAACCGGACCTCAGGTCAATCTTAGAGAATACCGTAGCACCTCTAAGCTGATCAAACAAATCATCAATCCTAGGCAAGGGATACCTATTCTTGATGGTCACCTTGTTCAACTCCCGGTAATCCACACACAACCGGAGTGTATCATCCTTCTTCCTCACGAACAATACTGGTGCACCCCAAGGCGAGGTGCTAGGTCTAATGAATCCCTACTCAAGAAGACCCTCAAACTGAACCTTCAACTCCTGAAGTTCAGTTCTCCCCATCTGATAAGGAGTCTTTGATACCGGTGAAGTACCTGGTACCACATCTATAGCAAACTCCACTACCCTCTTAGGAGGTAATCCTTGAATCTCCTAAAACACATCACTAAACTCAGAGACTACTGCAATATCCACAATACCCACGGTACTACCGACAGCCTCAATGTGAGCTAACACTCCTTCCCACATGGCCGTGTCCGACCTATGACAACGATAGCGAAAGCTCTGCTGTCCAGGAACGTGAAATGACACCACCATATCAAAACAGTCAATCACATCATGGTTTGACCTTAGCCAATCCACTCCTAAAATCACATCATAAGAGCGGTCTGGAATCACAATTAGAGATGCAAGGAACTCTCTCCCACTAATCACTAAAGGGCAAGCACCACACAAAGTGCCTAGCTCGATAGAAACATCGAGAGGCGATGAAACACACAATGATCTAGTAAGCAGTGTCGGAGTCAAGCCTAATGCTCTCACCACCAAGCTAGATATGAAGGAATGAGTTGCCCCCGTATCAAACAAAACTGTAGCAAGCAGATCATAAACAAGAATGGTACCTTCCACACCTGCACCACGCTGACCAATGGCATAGACTCTGGCTGGTGCTGGAAGTAACGGCTTCTGTTGATTACCCTGCCCTCCAGCCTGAGGTCGGGTGCAATCCCTAGCAAAATGGCCTGCTTGCCCACATGTGAAACATCCCTGCCTCCTGGGCTTCGTGCATGCCGAAGAGAAGTGTCCCAGCTCACCACAGTTGAAACACTTCAAGGGTCCTACCTGCCTAATAGGTAGAGCCCTAATAGGTGCAGCTGCTTCTCTAGCTGGAGCCAGCTCATGAGTCCGCTGCCTCTTCCCAAAATCACCTCTGTGGAACCCTGAACTGCTACTCCCTGCCAGGGCCTTGCCCTTCCCCTGAACATCTCTATGCCTCTCAGTCTCATGCATGGCCTCTTCCTGCTCAACTGCAAGGACTCTCCACCGCTTCTGCTAGAGTAGCAAACCGGTGGGAAGTCACCAACTTCTAAAGTTCATGCCGCAAACCCCCAATGAACTTCGGTGCCAAATCTACTGCATCCATCTCTCAAGCGAAACGATACAGCTGAGAAAACCGGGCCTCATAATCCCTGACACTCATCAAGCCCTGCACCAAAGCTATGAACTTAGGCTCCAACTGCTCCCTCACTGTATCAGGAAAATACTTCTCCCGAAAGAGCTGAACAAACCCCCTCCAAGTCAGGGTGGTCACATCTCGAGTTCTCTCTACCCCACTCCACCATACCCGTGCCTCATCCTTGAGAAGAAACGTAGCAATACGCATCTTCTCAATCTCCGTACAAGTGACCATGGTGAAGTATGTCTCGATGCCCTCTATCCAATGATCAGCTACGAGGTAGTCTGTACGTCCAATAAAGGAAGGCGCTTCTAACCTGATGATACCCTGAGCCGGCCTAGCCAGACGTAGCCCATCATCCACCACAACTGGCACTGGCATCTCTAACACCACTTCCTCCTCAAAGAAGTCATCCACAGGTGGAGCTCTACCTCTGCCTCTGGCCCTACCTGCCCCTCTGGCCCTACCTCGGCCTCTAGCTCTTCCTCGCGGAGGATCCATCACCTAACGAGCAAGTAACCTTGTTAATTTATGCGTAAAACTTAAACTAATGTATAAGTCAAATATGACAATTATTAACCAAAGCACTAACTCAAGGTGGACACAAGATTCGAGAACTACTAACAGAGTATTCTCTACTCAGACATCCTATTGACCTAGAGGCGACACCTACCCTTCACATACCCAATGACATATCAATACTGAAGAGCTTATGACGGTGATCCGCTGCAGTCGGGTCATCACTCTGAAGTATTGATTATCACCAAATATGTAAACCAGGCTCTGATACCAAACTGTCACACCCCAATTTTCGAAAGAAATTTTCAAAAATTTTGGCATGATCTAACTTAAAATAATAACATCCCAACCTGTTTTTCAACAACAACAAAACAACCATAACAACAATAACAACAACGAAACTCAATTACAGAATAGAAATTTCCACAAAATCTATTCCTGAATTAATATTACACTTCCTTGTTTACATAACGTGCAAAACAAGGACATGAGAACAATCTCATGACTTAAATACTGTCTACTCAAATCTAGAACTATACAGAGTCTGATAAAAAAAAGGAGAACCCTGCCACTACGCCTCCTTCTCACTCCTGCCGATCCTCACCTGCAGGTCTAACCCCTACACCAAGAATTGATGCACCGAGATTGTAGAATAACAAACCCGGTAAGCTAAAAAGCCCGTATGAGTAACTCAAAAATAACTCCACATTTATCACATCCAACATTTAACACATCCAACATACCCCAAATTAAATTTGATCAATAATTAAAAACCACACATTAACAAGAAATGTACCCATGAGTCCCAGATATTTAGTAAATACCCCTTATGACCTACAACAATAATATGTGTACCCATGGGTCCCAGATACCATCAAGTATCTCCCATGATCTACACCGACAGACAGACTAGAGCTCTAATTTCTAACTGTAACCAATTACCCGGCCAAAGGCTTGGAACCCGATTTGACTGTCCAAAACCAAAACACAAAATAATAAATAGCATCTTAACCGTAACCAATCACCCAATTAAAAGCTTGGAACCCGGTTAGGTTATTTATCCAACAATCATTATATCAACAACGCAAGATTCACATCATAAAATTATATCCTTCATAAGGATATACTTATATGAACAATATAAATTGTTCCAATAACATAGTTTCTCACAATTTAATAAAATTATGATCATGTGAGCCTTCAAGTAACACATAAGGAAAACTTGTTTTATCTTACCTATGAGCCGTTGGCGATCAAACTCATATATTTTTAAAACCAATAATAGCAAAATTTTAAAATCACATCATAATCATTATTTTCCTCAAATGACCATAAATAAACTTGGTTCAAAAGTGAACCTTGGTGAGAATTACTCACCTAAAATAATCCTGCTGCGTTCTTCCGCAACACAAGAGCCAAGGAACCCAACAAACTCACAAATCACCTAAAAATATACAATTAAAACCCTTAGTAAAAACACCACAAAGATTAAAATACCCTTAACTTAAAGGTTGCCCAAAGAAGGGCAATCCTTCCTCCAAGACCTCTCAAGGTCATCGGACACTCAACAACAATACTACCACTCTCCAAGATCCAATTTTCTAAGTTTCCGACCTAACAAACACCTAGAACTAACTTAGCACCTACAAGACAAAAGTTACTCAACACTCATTCTTCACACACAACAACACCCTAGCAATAACAAGGACTAGCTAACACGGCAACCAAAGCCTTTGCCCTGCCCGGACGCGCTCCCACGCGCCGCCATAGGCGGCGGCGAGTGAGCTTCACGCGCCTCCACCAACTTCACAATTTGGGGAAACTCAAAACATGAAACTTGTAGATTAAAGCATGGTGAACAATTTTAATACATGAGGTTTCAACCAAAACTGGCCGGAACCGGCCGGAAACTACCCCGAACAACAACCCGAAATCAAACTACAAAACCTGCAAATCCGGGTTCAAAAACTCAAAACCTTGATTCAATCTATGCCTAGCCATAACCAGGAGGAGGAGAGGAACAGAACTCACCTAAGGTTGCCCCTCGTCGCCGCCGTAAACGGTGGCTCCGACCGGTGACACAGCAGCTCCCTTTCCTGGCCAAAAGCTCCCTTTCCGGCGTGCTATGCCGGGCAGCAGCTGCCCAGCCTTGAAGAGGTCGCCGGTGGGAGTCGAACGAGACCGGTGGTGGCCAAAACGGTGGTCGGACGTCTCGGAGAGGAAGAGAGAGAGCAGAAAAAAGTTTTCAGAAATTAGGTTTCTACCCCCAAAACTTTTCTATTTAACCCAAAACCCAAAAAGTTACCAACTTCTGCTGACCATAACTTCTTCATCCGACGTCCGTTTCATGCGTGCCGCATGTCTACCAACTCGTATTGATGAGCTCTACAACTTTCATGAAGAAAGTTTTCAAAGATAACTTACGGAAAATAAAGTCAACTTTTTGGTCTTTAAACGTCAAAGCACCTTAGTTAAACTCCCGAACTTCAACTTCGCATAACCCAACAATAAATTTCCATACATAATCCTTCATTAAATATGAGAATAATACAAGGAAAAATGTTATGAAAATCTAGGGTATTACATAGAAAATTGTGTGGGAGTTATTTTGGAAACCTAGCAGCCTCACTTTCTCTCTCCTCCTCCCGCTCTCTTTTTTCTCCGGCTCGGTTCTCCTTCGTCCGGCCACCAAAGTGGACGCCGCCGGTCCCGTTGGGTCGGCACGGGTCTCCTCTCGACTCCTGGGGCAGCCTTGCTCACCGTCTCGCCGCTTGGAAGCCGCCACAGAGCGGCGGAGCTGCTGTTGTATCGCCGGAAAATCGGCGATTTCGACGGTGTTTTCGATGAGAGTTAGGTGAGTCTTGCTCCTCTTCTTCCTCTAGAGATGTTTACACCTCTTTGGTGACCTAAAAATCAAGTTTGGGAGCCAGATTTGGAGGTTTGGTTTTTTATTTCGGGTTGGTGTTTCTAGGCTTTTTCTGGCCGAACTCGTTGAACCTCCAGGTATTAAAGTTGTTCACTATGCTTTAATCTACAAGTTTTATGTTGTGAGTTTCTCCTAATTCGGAAGTTTGGGGTGGCGCGTGGGGCTCACTCGCCGCCGCCTGTGGCGGCACGTGGCAGCGCGTCCGGCTGTGTTGCGGCCTTAGTTTTCTGTGGTTAGCTAGCTCTTACTGTTGTGAGCATGTTGAGAGGTAGTAATGCTAGGTTTGGAGCAAGGATTGCATATTAGGACCTTAGGTTTATTTTTGGCTTGGTTGAGGTTTGAGTTTAGGTTTTGAGGATTAGAGGCAGCTTTATTGTGTCGTTGAGTTCAACGACTTTAGAAAGTTATCCTCCCTTGAGCTAAAGGTTAGTTTAAGGGTATTGTGTTACCCTATAGTACTTTGGTTACTAAGGTTGTTAATTGTGTGATTTTAGGTGATTTGTGAAGTTGTGATTTGGCTTGCTTTTGTTGTGTTGTGGAAATCGCAGCGGGAGTTTTAGGTGAGTAAATCTCACCATGGTTCACTTTCGGACCTAATTTTATTATGGTCATTGGATGTTGATGTTGGATTCAATAATATGTTATTAATCGTTTTTAAATATATGAGCTTGATCGCCAACGGCTCATAGGTAAGATAAAACAAGTTTTCCTTATATGTTTATTTTGAGGTTCTTGTGATCATAATTTTATTGATTATTGATAAGTTATTCTTGTGGAATAATATATATTGTTCATATAATTATATCTTTGTGAAGGATATCATTTTATGATGTGAATCATGTGTTGTTGATGATGATGTGGTGATATAATGAATTGTTGTTCAAAATAGTCAAACTGAGTTCCAAGCCTTTAATCGGGTGATTGGTTATGGTTATGATGCAATTTTATTTTGTGATTTTTATTGGACAGTCAAATTGGGTTCCAAGCTTTTGGCCGGGTGATTGGTTACGGTTAGGAATAGAGCTCTAGTCTGTCTGTCGGTGTAGGTCATGTGAGATACTTTATGGTATCTGGGACCCTTGGGTACACAATTTATTGTTGTAGGTCATGAGAGGTATTTATTAATATCTTGGACTCATGGATACATATCTTTAGTAAATGTGTAGATTTTAATTATTGATCTAATTGCTCTTGTGGTATATTTGGATATGAGAAGTGCTGTGTTATTTTTGAGATATATCATGCCCAAATTTTTGAAAATTATCATTCGAAAATTAGGGTGTGACATTTTCTCGATCATCATAAACCATAAATCATATACATAATACATGAAAGGTGATTATTACTCATTCTATACAAACCATACATCCTATATACTAAAATGGTGACTATTGATCGATCGTCATTAACCCTAAATCAGATATATAATTACGTGTATTTTCATACACATAATTACTACTAAAACACTATGAATTAGCTAATCCTTATAGCAATTATTATGTAATTAATTCATTTTTAATTTCTTTTGTAGGAAATAAGTGGAGTTACGGAATTAAGAGTATATAAGACGAAAGTGGAGCGAAAGTGGAATTGTCGACAAAGGATGAAATTATCATTTCCGGTGAAGAGAAGTAAAATGCAATTAGTTTGTTAATTAATCATTTGTTAGATAATTAATTAAGCAAGCAACTTAACAAGGCGCACGTGTGGTGTTTCAAATTGCAAATTTCATCCATCAAAAGGCAACATGTGGCAACCCTAGCTCTCTCCTCTTCTAGAGACCGGCCGCACCTTCTTCAAATCAGAAAATGATCCCAATTCTGTAATACCCCAGATTTTCATATCATTTTCCTTGTATTATTCCCATAATTAATGAAGGATTATGTATGGAAATTCTTATTTAGTTGTGCGAAGTTGAAGTTTCGGGAGTTTTTTAAGGTGCTTTGACTTTATTTTCCGTAAGTTATTTTCGAAAACTTCCTTCATGAAAGTTGTAGAGTTTGGCGATACGAGTTTGTACACACATGGCACGCTTAAAACGGATGTCGTATGAGAAAGTTATGGTCAGAGGAAGTTAGGGTCCGTTGTGGAAAGAGTATAAATAGAAAAAATGTCAAGACCCACCCCGAATTTCACCCTGAAACCTGAAGTAAGTCTTGCGGAGTCCATCTCCAAGGAAAATTTACCGAAAAGCTAGGTAAACCTCCCTTGAAAATGGACAACCCTAACCCAGAAAACTAAAGAGTTACTTTCCTAAATATTATTAAGCATCCTCCAAATCAACCCACAATTATCTGAAAGTGAGAATATAACAATTACAATCTTCGTATATTCTAAAATAAAACATAGGTCTTAGCACACCACCAAAAAAATTATACGATAAACCTCAAGAGTATTCAGAGCTACTAAACACTAGAGGAGCCGGAAATACCCTAGTAGGTTAAACAGGTAACCTATTGGTGAAATGTGGCTGAGAAATGGGTAACTATGCCTCGTCGTCTCCTACCCGTACTAACCCGAACTCTGCAGACCGGGCATTTTTAAAACGAAGGGCCTAGGGGAAAAACATTCGCAAAAATTAGAGTGAGTGGACAAAAATAAATAAATAAAATAATTTTCAACATTTATGCTTTCCCAATTTTTATTTCAAAGAAAACGAATGCATACCTCAAACGATAAATCTCTTATCTCATAAATATCGAGCATCTTCAGCTCAAAACTATATATCAAAATATGTATGTATTTACACTCGCCCATACTCCCTATATGAATTATTCATAATCTATATAGGGCTACTACGCTCGCATCCAACGCTCACGTCACGCCTTAATGCGGTGATACACTACGCCATTAAGGTAGACAGACGGGTGTATAAATATGTGCCCATACCCCCTATATGAATTAAACACTCATATAGGGCTACTACGCTTGCGTCCAACGCTCACGTCACACCATAATGCAGTTATATACTATGTCATTAAGGTGGACAGACACATATGGCTAGCTAGCATTTATATACACACTCTCCTCATAAATATATTATAATTTACCGAAAATCTCATTTTCGGTAACTCACTACAATGAATAAAATCGTCAAATAAAAATGATGTCCAATGCTCCAACCAAATAAACAATTGCATGCACATTATTTAAACCAAGAGTCCACTCACAAATTAGGCCTAAGCCTGAAGTCAGTCTGAGACCTCTTATGCTCGAGCTTCCTCACGTCCTGATCCAAAAACATAATTAAATCCTCAACTATATACCAACACTTATATAAAAATAGGCAAAATTAAATGTGGCCTTATCTACTCTCATCCTTGCCCAACTTTGCAAATCTTAAAATTGATACCGTCCAAACTTCACCACAAATACCGGCGGCCTTAAATCCACCTTCTACGGCCAAAACAATAATAATCTAACGACCGGATTCTATCCAAATTAACAGCCAAAATACCAAACTTCGAAAAATCCCAAACCTATTCAAAATTCCTCCAAAAATTCCAAAATTCACATCATTAACCTCCCCTTAATATTCCACATCTAAAGCCATAAAAATCCCCCTAACAGCGGCGGCCGGCGGCCGACTCCGGCGACCTCCAATAGCTACCAAATTTTAACAACATCTTCCTCTCAATCTCCTCTACAACTTTCCTAACTAGCACAAACACCAATTCCAAGCCTAAATAGGGTAATCGACTAAAAACATTATGAAAAACCCTAGAATTTCAATCACCGATTTCTCCTTACCTAGCTCAAGAGGGAGGGATTGCTGCACGGGAGGAGGGCTTTCCAATGAGCTAAGCCGCTCCGGCTATGGTGGCCGGAGGAGAGAGTTCCGACGATAAGACCAACGGGCTTCCAAGGAGAACTTCCTCTGCTCGGTGGCGTTGCAGCGCCGCTCACCAGTCCAAGAAGATGGCGGAGAGGGCGGCAGACTGAGCTAGACCGGTGCTATGTCTCCTCTTGGCCGAACGACGGCGATGGGAGCTAAGGAATCCGGCGGGTCGGGGATAGCTCGGGGGAGAGGGAGAGAAGAGAAAGAGAGAGAGTGAGAATGGGCTTTTGACTAGAATTGACCCGGTCCAAACTTAATACCCACACTAATACAAACCCAACTCCAAAATAACACCACAAAAATAATACCGTAATAAAAATTACCGTTTTACTAGCTAAAATTTACCATTTTTACCGTCGTCACATTTTTATCCTACGAATAATTCCACCGTAATAGTTGTCCCCAAAAACCCCTCTAGGGACCAATTAAACTATAAACTCATTGACGAAGACGGTAAAACTCTTATCAATACCAAGCTAGTAAATAAGGTATAAATTAAGAGTCAGGGTGTGACAAAAAAAGTGTGGGTTTTATTTTAGAAACCCTAAATTGCAGAAAAGCCCCAACTCTCTCTCTCTCCCGAGCTTCCCGACATCGGAACTTCCCCAACGAAGAACTAAGCCGTCCGGCCACCATTTGGACCGCCGCCGATCCCGTTCGACTCACACGGGCGTCCTCTTCAAGTCTGGGCAGCTGCTGCACTACGTTGCACGTCGGAAACGGAGCTCTTGGCCAGCAAAGAGCGTTGTTGTGTCACCGGTCGGAACCATCGTATACAACGGCGACGAGGGGTAACCTTAGGTGAGTTTTGGTCCTCTCCTCCGTCTGGTTATGGCTAGGCATAGATTAAATCAAGTTTTTGAGTTTTTGAACCCCGATTTGCAGTTTTGGAAATTGATTTCGGGTTGGTGTTTCGGGGCTTTTTCCGGCCGATTTCGGCCAAATTGGTTAAAATCTCAGGTATTAAAGTTGCTCTCCATGCTTCAATCTACAAGTTTCATGTTGTGAGTTTCCCCAAATTTTGAAGTTGGTGGAGGCGCGTGGGGCTCACTCGCTGCCGCCTGTGGCGGCGCGTCCGCCAGTGTTTATGGCTTTTGGTTGCTGTGGTTAGCTAGCTCTTGCTGTTGTGAGCTTGTTGAGAGGTGGAAATTCTAGGTTGTGAGCAAGGATTGCATGTTAGGTTCTAGGTTTAATCTTAGACTTGTGCAAGGTTTTGAGTTTCTGTTTTGAGAGTATGAAGCAGCAGTTTTGGGTCGTTAAATTTGGCGACCTTGAAAAGCTGTCCTCCCTTGGGCTAAGGGTTAGTTAAGGGTGTTTTGAATATCCTATAGTACTTCGGTTACTAAGGTCATTAATTGTGTGATTTTAGGTGCTTTGTGAAATTGTGTTGTGGAAATTTCAACGGGATTTCTAGGTGAGTAAATCTCACCATGGTTCACTTTTGGACCAAATTTTATTATGGTCATTTGATGTTGATGTTGGATTTGATAATATGCTACTAATTGTTTTTTTAAACATATGAGCTTGATCGCCAACTGCTCATATGTAAAATAAAACAAGTTTTCCTTATATGTTTATTTTTGAGGTTCTTATGATCATAATTTTGTTGATTATTGATAAGTTATTCTTGTGGAATAATCTACATTGTTCATATAATTATATCTTTGTGAAGGATATAATTTTATGATGTGAATCTTGTGTTGTTGATGATGATGTGGTGATATAGTGAATGGTTGTTCAAAATAGTCAAACCGGGTTCTAAACCTTTAATCGGGTGATTGGTTACGGTTATGATGTTATTTTTATTTTGTGATTATTATTGGACAGTCAAACTAGGTTCCAAGCCTTTGGCCGGGTGATTGGTTACGGTTAGGAATAGAGCTCTAGTCCGTCTGTCGGTGTAGGTCATGGGAGATACTTTATGGTATCTGGGACCCATGGGTACACAAATTGTTGTTGTAGGTCATGAGAGATATTTATTAATATCTGGGACTCATGGGTACATGTCTTTGGTAAATGTGTTGGAAGTGTGGATTTTAATTATTGATCTAAATTGCTCTTGTGATAAAATTGGATGTTAGAAGTGTTGTGTTATTTTTTAGATTACTCATACGGGCTTTTTAGTTTACCGGGTTTATTATTTTACAACCCGGTGCACCAATTCTTTGTGTAGGAGTTAGACCTGCAGGTGAGGATCAGCAGGGTTGAGGCGGAGGCTTAGTGGAAGGGTTTTGTTGGGTTTTGCTGTACTCTGTACTTTGTGTATATTTGGGGTAGACAGTTGTAGACTCATGAGAGTGTTTTCATTTTCTTGACTTTCAGGTATGTAAACTAGGAAATGTAATATTTAACTCAGTGTTGAGTTGTGTGACATTTACTTTTCCGCTTGAGTTTTAGTTTTCCATAAAGTTTGTTGAAACAGGTTTTGGGATTATAATATTTTAAGATATATCATGCCAAAATTTTTGAAAATTATCCTTCGAAAATTGGCGCGTGACAAATTCCTTCTCATCTCATCACCACCGAATGATCTCATCCTCATTGTCATCTACTTAACACCACCGAGACCATCTCACATCACCTCATCCTTAGTTCATCACCTCAAGACCATTCTCACTTCTCTTGAAGACCACCACCTCATTTTCCTCTCAAACCCATCTCTTCCCTCTCACCGAGACCATCTCACATCACCTCGTCCTTATTTCATCACCTCAAGACCATTCTCACTTCCCTTCAAGACCACCACCTCATTTTCCTCTCAAACCCATCTCTTCCCTCTCACTCTTTCTACCAAATCCTCATCAATTCCATAAAGAATCTCAAGGAGCTTCAAGGGTCATTTCATAGAGTGAGAAGAAGAAGAAGAAGAAGAAGAACAGAGAGAGAACGAGGACAGAGAGAGAGAGAGATTTTTTTGTTAGAGTTATTTTTTTCATTAGAAATAGTTACAAAAATCCGTCACGTTAGTTATAAAAATCCGTTAAGACAATTATAAAAATCTGTTAAGACAGTTACAAAAATCCATTAAGTTTTTAAGTTGTAGTACTATGTGGACCAATAACACGTTGTCACCTTACGAGGTATGGATACCCCAAGGCACCTAAGTCTTTTTCTATTTATAAATCAACTTGCATAACATTGATGACAAATAGTCACTTTTGTTCTTCTTTTCAAGACCTACGTTTCTAGCCTCCACCACTTTTTCTATTTTCCTTTTTTGTCAACTTAGGAATAACAACCAACTCAAAAAAATAAAAAATAAAAAATAAAATTGGTAGTTTACGTTTTATATATCCATTGCATATTGTACTAGGTAGCTCCATTTCACATCATTTTCACTTTATTATAGGCTACTATTCTTTCCTACACTTGCTACTCGAAGTGGTTCAAATGCATCATGGTGCAATGAATCCGCTCCGCTTGTTACTATTCTCAAAAATAGTTTCTTTTGTATGAATTTCTCTTGAGTCAAGGGAGAAGAGCTAGCTGAAGATAGGAGCTTTAAGGAATAAAGTGACAATTGAAGGAAGATAAAGCTGTGGCTGCGGTGATAAGAGCGGAAATAAATTTTTGTCTCAGCGCCAAAGTGTTCTCTTTTTCGGATGTCATTTTTTATTTCTTAACTTTTCGTTTCTTTTGTTATTTTTTCTTTTGTTTATTGTTGTATATTTTTTTTTTCAAACATTTTTGCATTTAAATAATTAGTAGCATTTCCACCTTAACGGCATAAGGATTGAATTTCATCATCAATTCCTTACCCATTCAGGTTAACCATCTCTTGCATTTGTCAAGACTCAAGCCAAATTTAATCATAAAATTCATTAAACATTGGTTTAAGTTTTCACATAGCTCATAGGATCCTTTTGGATAGAGTAAATTTTGGTAAATTCAGTGAGTACATTCCAAAAGTGTGATGTCTAGAAAAGTTCTTTAAGGAAACACGTTTGGCGTTTAAGAAGATTTGGGTTTTAAGTGGGACCGTTGTAACACCTCTAATCTTCCCGGAACCCACCTGGTTACATTTTTGGCAACCCTTAACTGGTCATCCTCTAATTCACTCTAAATAAGAATAGGAGTTGTCTTGTAGTTTATTGTTGTATTGGGATTTTCTTTTGTAAATTTGTGTGTGCAAAAAAAAAAAATAGTATTGTAGTTTATGGCAATTCCGGCAGGTCACCGGAATCCAACGAGGGACTCCAACGAAGGCAGTTTTTCGGCAGGAGCCGATGAGCTTATGGTCAGGCATGGGATTAACTCAAGGACTTGGATATATGGACGCGGCGCTGGAGGAGTGTCTCGAGCATTGGAAGGCTTATGCTTAACCTGTGTGTGGACTTTTATTTTGAATAAATTGCATGCGACAATTAATTTATAATGATCTCTTCTATAATTATCGTTTTTATTTGTCAACTTTGAGATTTATAAAACATTACCGAAAATAGGATTTTCGGTAGTTCTCAATCATAATTTTCTCGTTTATTTGTGGGTTATCGATCTTGACACTGAGAGTATTTTAACGAGTATTTCGGTTTGATAATTTAATTACGATTTATACTTGATAATTTAATCTCTCTTATAATCATAGATTCGAGAATATTTTGACGTGTCTCTGTAAGACATGTCAATGAGTGTTATTATATTCACAGGTCGAATGGGCCGAGAAACTTATCTCGTGAGTTTTATCTAGTGGGCCGGGACACTTTTCTCGTACGCTCTATCTAGTGGGCCAGGATATCTTTCTCGTGAGCTCCTTTTGACCTTTTTATTTCACGTCAATGAGAGTTGTTATATTCATTGGTCGAGTGTACCAGAATACTTATATCGTGAGCTCTATTTAGTGGGCCGAGATACTTTTCTCGTGAGCTCTATCTAATGGGCCGGTATATTTATTTCGTGAGCTATGTTTGACCTTCTTATTTCACCATATAAGGTTTGTTTTACATCTATTATTGTTAGGTAGCTATTATGTGGTCCTCACCATCGATTAGTCGAGCACTTAGTGTGGGACGCTGTTAGTGACAGGACCCACCCCGGATTTCAAAGGTGAAATCCGAAGTAAATCCTGCGGGGGGTCCACCTCAGGAGAGATTTTACCAAAAATTTCGACATAACCTCCCTTGAAAATGGACAACCCTACCTGCCAAAATTCAAACATAAACTTATATAATCAAAACAAACATCCTCAAACTTCTGGAGCCACCCTGCTCCCAACTCTACATCAATACCCAGAACACAACATGTCTTAGTTAATTAACAACAATCTCAAATGTCATCAGAGCAATTCTAATAAGGAAGGAAAACATAGATAAGAGAGCCAGCGAAAACTGTGTTATTGACTATGCCTTAACTCCGTGTACGCCCGACCTCTTCTAAGCTAATCTATAATCTCGGCATTTGAAAACGACGAGCCCAGGGGAAAGTATTTGAAAAACGTTAGCGTGAGTGGACGAAAAATAATCTAGTAACTGATCGAAAAATAAGTAACCAAAACTTTATTATTTTCCCACTTTCCAATAATCAAGAAATTTGTTGCATGCAAGTGTTGATAAAACATTCATAAAGAAAATCTTATGAAAACGGACTAGCCCAGCTAGTTAAAATAGCAATAAAGAAAAATATTAACCTTTAAAAAGGAAAGTACCAAAATAATGGACTAGCCCCACTAGTAAAACAACAACAAAGAATCATAAAGACCTTTGTAAAATGGAATATCAAAAAGATGGAACATCACATCACCACTAGGGCGGAAAGGGCTTAAATGACTCCATTCAGAACGTGGTAGCCACATCGCCTCGAAAGGCGGAACAACATGCTAGCATGAATAATAACGATCCATCAAGTATGGCATAAGAAAAGAAAATATAAATTCATATGAGTTTTTCCAAAACTCATAAATCGAGCATAAGTACGATTCCCAACCGTACTCGAAAAATTCCAAAACAAGGAAATTAATTAAATTCAACGACGTGTCCCACACATTAACATGCACAATGGAATAAATAACTCAAATAATTATTATCTTTCGAAAACCAGACAATATGCAAATCTGTATGTAATCTCAAATCCGGAAATTATAAAGAATATCAAAAATCAAATACCAAATTAATAACCCGAGCTCAAATCTATAAATCATGACCAAAACTTAATCGATGCATCAAACTCAAATAAATTTCAAGACCATATCATAAACCGAAATCATAATATAAGCTCGGAAAATAGAATGATAATTTCTAAAAGAAACCATGCATACATATTCATTTAAAAACAAAATGTCCACTCACAGATTTAAGCCTAAGCTTGACGAAACCTGAATCGCCACTCAAGCGAGGTCTCCTCATATCCTGGTATAATAACCATGCTTACGACCAAACTTCAATTTCAAAAAAAAATAAATAAATAAAAACTTTAATATAAACACCAAAACTCTTCCGCTTAACCCACTACTCTTACTAGGGTTAAGCTTACCGGATTCACACCAAACTCCACAACAACCTTAATTCATCGATTCTAACATTCTAGAATAAATACACTTCATCGATTCTAACATTCTAGAATAGATACAAAGGAAATCCAACGGTTCGATCTTCCTAAATTACATACTGACAAAACCAACTTCGAAAATTCTCAAACTTCAACCAACTTCAACCTAAAATTCACAAACATAACATCAATAAACTCCACTCATCACTTTCTACCTAATCAGCTAGAAAAACAACCCAAAAGAGGCAGTGCCGCTGTCTGCTTCGCCGGCAGCGGCGGCCGGCCACCACCAAACTCCGACCACCTCATTGGCCTACCAATTTTTGACACAATCTTCCTCTCAATACGCACAACATTTTTCATAACTAAGACAAAGATCAATTTCAAGCGGAAGCATACCAATTGATGCAAAACAGAAAAATCCCAAATTCAAAACCCTAGAAATTCAAAACTTCGAATCTCCTTACCTAGATCGAATTAGGTCGAATCCTTTTGAGGTTATGCTACACGAGCCACCAACTTCAAAACCTAGTACTTGGTTTCCGGATTGATGGCCGGAAAATGAAGATTCCGGCAAAAGAAGGTTATTGTGCAAGCGAGGTTTCTTGGCGGAGTTTCTCTCCTTTGGTGGCGTTATGGAGTCGATCACCAACCCAGATCAATGGAGGATGTCCCAAGCTTCAGTTTAGTAGTGGCCTTGCCGGCCAACTTGTTCGGACGACAGCGAACGGCGGCGGCAAAGGTGCTGGTCAGAAGGAGAGAGAGAGAGAGACACGGGGGAGAGGAGAGAGAAAGAGCAGAAATTTTTGATTTTTCCCCCAAAATGGAAACTTTCCCCTTCTATTTCTAGTGGTTTCCATAACTAGAACTAGAAGTTTGCAGAAAAATCAAATCTCCCTTTCTATTAATAACAACTTCCTTAAACAGTAACTTCAGGTTTTTAGACCGTAATTTCTTTCGTAAGAATCTGATTTCGACGTGCCATGTGTCTACGAACTTGGTTTAACGTCCTCTATAACTTTCATAAAGGAAATTTTCTCAAATTTTAGACAAAGAAAAAAGTCAATTTTTAGAGCCTTAAATAGTTCAGAAACAACGGTAAAAGTAGAAATGAAGTCGTTTACGGTTCAACTGACAGTAAACGGGTCAATTAAGGCCCGAGATGTTACAGTTAGAGCCTAGGAGGCTCCGACCCTAGCCTAGAAGGCTCATCTTTATGGTGAAATATTTCCCTTTTTGGGAGTTCTACGAACCAATGGGATTGGTTCGTCACTTTGGTTTTGAAGTATTATTGGTGAGCAGCTAGTGTTGCATGCATACATGTTTTATAAGAGATTAAAATGGGAAAGCATAATATTAATTAAATTATTTGAGTCTCATAACCTTATTTTTATCCACTCACTCTAACGTTTTCAAAACGTTTTCAAATGTTTTCCCCTAGGCCATTCGTTTTCAAATGCCCAGTATGCAGGTTAGACTAACTGAGGTTGAGCGTGCAGGGAGTCATGGCATAGTCATTTTCTTTGCTTCCGCTTGATTGTAATATTTTCTAGAATTGAAATTTGTTTAGTCATTTTGGTTTGAAGTCAACATATGTTCAGTACGTCATTATGGTTTTATTTTAATCTAAATGGTCCTTAAAGTCACGATTTTTCATCCAAATGGTCTTTCCGTCAATTTTTTCCGTTAAAGACATTGTAATTTTTAACAGCCACGTCAGCAATTTAACTGAGAAAATTTACGAAATAACCATTTGGATGAAAAATCGTGACTTTAAGGACCATTCAGATTAAAATAAAATCATAAGGACTAAACAGATGTTGACTTCAAACCACAAGGACTATATAATCTTTTACCCTATTATCTATGATATTAGATGTTCATTTTTTTTAGACTGCTCTGATAACCGAGTTAAAGTTGTAGACGTCATTGTTATATTAATTGTTGAGGTTGGGTTGTGATTTTAGAAGTGTGTTGCAAGTTTTTTATTAGGAAGGGTTGTCCACTTTAAAGGGAAGTTTTGCCGAATTTTTAGTATAATCTTTTTTTGAGGTGGTCCCCGCATGGTTCACTTCAGATTTCAGGGTGAAATCCGGGGTGGGTCCTGACAGACACCCTTAGGTCAGGCAAACAGGTTGATAAAAAAGTTCAGATTCTGAAGGACCTTTACACCCTTAAGAAAAAGACGAATGTTCCAAATAAGGCTTTTCTAACAGAACAAGTGAGCTCAATCATTCAGCGAAAATCTCCTGTCAAGTACAAGGACCTTGGTAACCCTACCATTTCATGTAATAGGAGAGAATCATTTCAAGAGAGCTTTGCTAGATTTAGGGTGCCATATTCTGTATATGTGCAAACGGGTTGGGGGGGGGGGGAAATGAAACCGACCTGTCTTGTACTGCAATTAGCATATCGATCAGTGAAAATCCTAGAGGTATTATTGAAGATGTATTAGTTCAGGTTGACAAGTTTTACTTTCCTGTCGACTCTATAATCTTAGATCCCCATCATGTCTTTAACCTAAGTGATGAAATTCTGGGTCGTCATTTTTTGACTACTTGTGATGCCAATATTAGTTGTGGGACTGGTATGATGACAATTTCCTTTGGTAACATAACTCTAGATCTTAACATCTAGATCTTAACATTTTCAGTATAAGCAAGCAACCTTTAGAGAATGACGAAGTTGGTGAGGTCAATTTGATCGATTGACAACTTAGTGATAGACACTTTCCACATTAAGGACCCCTTAGAAGCATGTCTTGTTCACTTCGGTATTGATTTTGATTTTGTTAAATCTATTGAAGATGTCAATGCTTTGTTCGATTATGTCCCTCTCATACATACTTCCAATTGGAAATCGAAGGTAGAACCACTTCCTTTGTCTTCATCCCCACCAATCCCTTCCATTGTCAAACCTCCAAAGTTATACTTAAAACAATTACTTGATACTCTCAAGTATGCGTTTTTAGGTCCATCTTAGTCATTGCCTATTATTATTGCTTCTGATTTGAGTAGTACTTAAGAAGAAAAATTGTTGAAGATTCTTAGGGATCGGAGCATAAGGAAGCCATAGGATGGTCAATAGCAGATATCAAAGGTATTTCTCCGTCTGTAGTCATGCATAGGATTCACCTTGAAGAGAATGCTAAGACTTCGCGTGAAGCACAAAGACGTTTGAATCCTACCATAAAGGAAGTCGTTAGAGAGGAAGTGTTGAAACTCATCATTTACCCAATTTCTGATAGTCAATGGGTGAGTCTTGTTCAAGCTGTCCCAAAGAAGTCTGGCATCACTATTGTTAAAAATGATGATAATGAGTTAGTTCCCAGAAAGTTCTATCAACACTGTAATCTATTCTAAATAAGAAAAGGATTATGTCAAGACACATAACAGAATGACAGGAAAGTAATTTCCTTAAACATAGTGCATGTGATGTTGCCTCACTAAAAACCTTGCCAAGTAAAACAAAAACATCATGGGCAAAACAAAAGACTTGGACGAAAGGCAAAAAGAGTACAACGCACCAACTACAATTGAAGGTATGTGATGTAGACTCCTCTTGATGTCTACAAAACAACTCCCCCTGAATGGTAACTCAATCTCGGAGTTCAGATAAACGACGCATTCCAATGCTCTTCACATGTTTCTCAAAAGTAGATTTAGGTAGAGATCAACTTGGTGAACAAATCTGCTATATTATCCTCAGAACTCACCTAGTTCACTTGGATATTCAAAAGCTACTACTGATTATAGAAGAACTTCGGCAATATATGTTTAGTATTATCACCCTTGATGATACCCAACTTCATTTGTCCAATGCAAGCCGCATTATCCTTATAGATGCAAGTGGGTTCAGTCGTAGTAGATGTTAATCCACTAGACTCTCAAATATGAGTCACTACATACTGAAGCCATACACATTCTATAACTGCTTCATCTAGTACAATAATCTCAGCATGATTCGAGGAAGTAGCAACAAGGGTTTGCTTGGTTGATCTCCAAGATATCGTTGTATTCTCAATTGTGAACATATAACCAGTTTGGGAACATCCTTTAGGCGGGTCAGAGAGATACCCAGCATCAGCAAATCCAACTAACACATTATTCGATGTTTCAAGATAAGGGACTAGTCGTGGCCTGGTTGGTTGAGTTAACTAACAACTTTGAGGTCATGGGTTCAAACTTCATTGACATATGTAGGGTGTGTGAGTTATTTAATATAATTTTTTTTTGAATTTAAATATGTTTAGTCCTTGTGGTTTGAAGTCGACATTTGTTTAGTTCTTATGGTTTTATTATTTTTAATCTAAATGGTCCTTAAAGTCATAATTTGTCATTCCGTCAATTTTCTCAGTTAAATTGTTAACGTGGCCTATGATCATTTGGATGAAAAATTGTGACTTTAAGGACCATTTATATTAAAATAAAACCACAATGACTAAACAGATTAAAAATTGTGACTTTAAGGACCATTCAGATTAAAATAAAACCACAAGGATTAAACAGATGTCGACTTCAAACCACAAGGACTATACAATATTTTTTTTTAAAAAAAAGAAAGAAAAGAAAGATAGGGGACTAGTTTGCAGTGAGCATAACCTACGGATATGGTAGTGTCAGACGCAGTCTCTCAGTGGGAGGCCGAGAGCTGGGTTCCACCGATTCCAGGCGGGATCTTTTTCTCTCTTGCTTCACTGCAGGGACAGAACAGGCCTAAGTCAACGGAACCCTTTAGATATGGAGTTTTAGCTCCAATCGCACTAAGATATAGAGTTTCAGCTCCTAGAACCTCTTCCTCGTCATCTTTCGGACGAAAGGGATCCTTTTTAATATCCAAATTTCAGGTAATCATTGGAGTGCCAAGAGGATGTGCTTTGTCCATATTAAGTCGCCTGAGCATCTTTTGGACATAAGCCGACTAGTGAATTAGGATTCCAGTTACTCGATGCTCTAGTTCTAAGCCTAGGCAAAATCGAGTTTTCCCAAGATCTTTTATCTCAAACTCGGATTTCAAATAGCTAAATGTCTCATTGATGTCATTGAGAGTTCCGATGATATTCATATCATCAACATAGACTGCTACAATTGCAAATCCGGAACTTGTTCTTTTTATGAACACGCATTGGGCACAATTCATCGTTCTTGATCAAGTAATCACTTAGACGAGTATTGTTTCAATCCCTATAGTGAACGCCTCAATCTGATGGCATAACCACTTCATGGTTAAAAGTCACTTGATTTGGGCAACGAATGGTCGTCCGACACTTTCATATATATATATATATATATATATATATATATATATATATATATATATATATATCAAGATCCCATAGAGATATGCGGTAACCACATCTATAAGCTGTATATTAAGTTTTTCGGACACTACTAAACTGACTAAGTAGCAGAAAGTAATGACGTACATAATAGAAGATTAATACTTCTCCTCATAATCAATTCAAGGGCATTGCAAAAATCCTTGCGCCACAAGTCTAGCCTTATATCGAATGACTTTATTCTTCTCATTACGCTTTCGAACAAAGACCCATTTATGTCCAAAATGCTTAACACTTGGTGGGCATAGCACAACCAGACCAGAAACTTGTCTTTTTGTTAAGGAGTCTAGTTCAACCTAGATTGCATCTTTCCATTTTCCGTGACAAGTTATTGTGTTGGGATGTTTACGTACGATACACTTATTTTACAATTATTTTTCCTGAGATGGCGAAGCACTTGGAATGAAACAAGCTAGGTTGCGGTGTTTTATTTATTGAGACAATTAAGTTATAATACTGAGAAGTTTACGATACACTCATTTAACAAATACTTGAACCGAAATTACAAACAAAGTTAAAATATTTCCCATTCATAACTGCTAGCATTATGCTGAAAAGAACATAGTTGCTCCTCTATGATCTGAGTCCTCACCATCTACATAAAATTAAAGCAAGATTAGAACATTGACAACAATTTTTTCAAAAATTTGCAACTGGATTGTACATACGTTATAGGTAATTAATTGCTATAAATAGAACAAAGATTACACGAAGTAGGACTCACCATGAATATTGTTTTGGCTACAGTCAAGTCGGTGACCTACTCTGTTTTAATTAACGGTAACCCTACAGGTTTTGTTCTTCCTTCTCGTGGAATAAGACAGGGTGACCCGTTATCACCATATTTGTTTATATTATGTGCAGAAGGTTTATCATCTTTGATCTCTTCCTCTATTCAAAGTGGTTATTTGAAAGGTCTGGTGATGTCCCCAACTGCCCCAGTTATTCACCACCTCCTTTTTGCGGATGATAGCTTTCTGTTTGGACAAGAAGTAAATCAGCTGTGCCCATGTACCCTATGCCAACCCTGTGCCGCGAATAAGAATCTGACACCTAATCACTAACCTAACACTCCCTACTAACTCTGTTAACTATTGCTGAAATAAAAAAAAAAATGAAGTATCATTTCCCATAGCTTGAGCCCAGACGAAAGAAGAAGATTCACATCTAGCCACCATCAAATCTCCTGCTCCATTTCTTCTTCTTCTTCTTCGTCTTCTTTTGTTTTTCTCATCAGATCAAACACCAAATCCAATCGGCTTAGCGAACACGGCGGCGGGGATTCGACACTTGGTTTGGATTGAATTAAGTTGGGGGTGGGTTATAGGCTTATAGCCCTTTGGGTAATCTTTTTCATCTGAGATTCCAATTAATGGGAATAAAGAAAGTAATCAGATATTGTAGGTTTTCTGGGTTCTTCAATGGCACATCGAGTTATTAGTATCCAGGTATATAAGGAAACAATCTGTTATAATTTTTATCATAGTAGTATGGGTTTGGAACTTTGGATCCATCTCTTTTGATTTCTCGTACAAAAATCATGCCATAATGACAATAATCTGCGATCAATGTTGTCATTGAAAATTGGATTCTTGCTTCACTAATAATCTGCGATCCAAGTTTTGATATTCTTAATCAAACAAAGAGACTTGAACACAATATATGATTTGGGTTTTTATGAGATAGAAGTAAGGAATGAAATTGCGTTTATTTTCTTTGAATACCATGGCTGAATTGTGAAGGATTTCCAGAAAGGAAGTGAAGTGCAGATGAATAATTTTTTTCTTCTCAATATTACGAATAAAATGTCTTAACGGAAGTTAGGTCGTCGTCAATGAAAATACAGGTGGCGACGTGTTATTTGTGGCACAGGGTTGGTACTGGGTAAAATGGAAACAGGTGATTTACTTCCGTTTGGACAAGCCACTTTACAGGAATGTCATGCAGTAAAGAATATTCCCGGCATTTATGCAAGAGCTTCTGGTCAAATGATCAACCTCCAGAAATCAAGTGTTGTTTTCAGTGGCAATGTGAGCCCCTAAGTTCAGAACCAATTGGCTTCGGTTCTAGGGGTTAATTGTGTCAAAGAACATGGCCTGTATTTGGGTTTACTTATTCATGTGGGACGTAATAAGACTGCTATTTTTGCATATCTCAAAGAGAGGCTAACAAAGAAACTCATCAGCTGGAGGTCAAAAATTCTGAGTGCAGGAGGCAAAGACCTAAGGTAGTTGCACAAACTCTTCCGAATTACGTTATGAACTGTTACCTCCTCCCCAAGTCTTTATGTGATGATCTTCAGCAGCTATGTTCTCAATTCTTTTGGGGTAGTACTGATGAGAAGAAAAAGATTTATTGGAGATCGTGGGAGCGGATGTGTGCCCCCAAAAAGCTGGTGGTATGGGGTTTAAATGTTTATATGCGCACAATCTTGCTATGTTAGCTAAACAAGGTTGGCGGTTATTGACAAACCCCAATACTCTGATTGCACAAGTGTACAAAGCTCTCTATTATCCACAAGGTTCTTTTCTCTCTGCAGATATGGGAGATAGACCTTCCTTTTCTTGGAGGAGCATTATGAATGCTAGACCGATCATACAAGCTGGTTTACAATGGAGAATCGCCAACGGTACTTCGGTTAATATTTGGGAAGATAAGTGGATCCCTACTATTTCGTCTCATTCTATTACCAAGCCTCCGGACACTGTGTTTGAAACTGTGTCCGACTTATTTGATTTGGAACATGGTAGATGGAATTTGAATGCATTGTATGCAGCTTTTGAGCCTCAAGTAGTCGATCAGATTCTTACTATTCCTCTCAGTCGCAGGTTTGGTCAAGATAGAGTGGCTTGGAAGTTAAATGCCAGGGGACTATTCTCGGTGAAATCAGCTTATACTATAGTTCTCGGTGAAATCAGCTTATACTATAGCTAGAGAATTGTTACTTGGTAATGTCTTTGCGTCCACTTCTGATGGGGATCCGTATGGGAACATCTGGAAAGCCCTTTGGAGAGCTAAGGTTCCTAGTAAGGTAGCCATTTTCGGTTGGAGATTAGTGCATAATTTACTCCCCACACGCACGGCATTAACTGCAAAAGGTTATGAAGGCCCTCTGAGTTGTTGTGTGTGCAACGAAGGGGTGGAGACTCTTGAGCATGTATTTCGTGATTGCCGGATTGCAAAGGAAGTCTTCTCTGCTTCTCCTTTCTCCTTTCCGACATCTTCAAGTACTTGGAAGGATTGGTTTCTCCTTCAGTCCCAGGTTTTATCACCTATACTCTTTGATAAGTTTCTAATCTTATTGTGGAGTATTTGGCTTAATCGGAACAATATTCTTTGGAGGAATAAGGCGCATCCTGTTCAAAGTCTTATTGCTTCTTCTATGGCATGGTATGACGATTTTACTAAAGCTAATCTATCACAGGGTGATTCGAAAGCTCCTTCTGCTGAAAAAGTGAAGTTTTGAACTCGTCCAACTGCAAATTGCTTGAAGCTGAACACTGATGGCGCATTTCTCCCAAATTTCAGTTTTGGTGGCGCTGGGGGTGTGATAAGGGACTCCCATGGGCCGTTTCAAGCTTGTTTTGCAGCAAGGCAAGCATCTATTTCTTCTCCTCTTCACATTGAGTTAGTTGCGATGCAAAAAGGACTGCATTTGGTGCATGCGTTACAGCTCCAGTCAGTCACTATTGAGAGTGACTGCTTGATGGTTGTTCAGGCTGTCAATGCTTTAGCTTGTGACCTATCTCGTCTAGCTGCATTAGTTCATGATATTAGAAGTCTAGTGAGTAGTATTCAAGATTGTAAAGTGGTCTATGCTCCAAGACAAGCCAATAGAGTAGCTCATAGACTTGCCGGTTTTAGTTATGAAGACAATATAACTAGAGATTAGTATGTTCATGCTCCTGAATTCATCCAGGATGTCCTCATGTACGACATTCACACTCATTAATAGAAATATTTTTTTCTCTTCAAAAAAAAAAAGGTAGGTCTCACCGTTACCACCATGCACTACTAGCAAAACAACAACTCGTACAAATTTTGTTCACTAAGATTACTCGATTTGTCAGTCACATTTGTAATGTAGCAACTGGCAACTGAGAGTACAATAATTATCAATGAGTTGATGCGTCTCCAATGATGAATGTTTTTTCTTTGGACAAAATACTGGTCACTCCTCTTATTTTTTATGGTTCGATAGTTTAGTCCTCGTTTTTTCAATTTCAACAGCTCACTCCTATTAATTTTCAATGTCATACAATTTGGTCCAATTTGGTCCAACTGTTAAATTTGACCGTTAAAGTATCCACGTCCTGCTATATAATCCATAAACTACCCCTAGCCTATTACACCCGCTCCAAAACTGAAACCATTTTCCTCCATATCTGAAACCATTTCCCTCCAAATATAAACTTTTTCCCTCCAAACACATTATGCAAGATAGTCATTAAAATAGATCCTCCATAATAACACCAAAAATACATTGCAACATCCAATTGTTCAACTAGTAACTAATTAGCTGTAATCATCTTATCAAAAGATTACAGCTAGCAACCAAGTGACAAAGCACAAGGTTGCCCAAAAATAAGATGCATTAGGGGCTAGCTAATATCAAATCTCACAACTATTTTCCAGCTCCTTTGGCTGAGCTCTGCCTAATCCTTTGGGAGGTTCTTGGTGTTACACCATCCTTCTTGGTTGAAGCATTTGAACCTTGCACATTTCTTGAAATGCTAGGAGCAGATCCAGCTTGAAGGAGCCTTGAACTTTGATGTGTAGACGCAGCTTGTCCAGGTCTTGCTCTCTTTGGAGCAGACTGAGCTTTCATGTCAGCCTTCCTCTTCTAGACACACAACAAATGAAGACAAAGACATATGCAAGTTAGACAAAGTGTTAAGTTAACCCAAATTGTAAATATTCCCAAAGACAAACAAGCAACAAGATTGAAAAGTTAGACAAACAAGCAAATATTCCCAAAATTCAGAAGCACACCAACTATAATAAGAGATCAAACTTTTCGACAAATCCTACACCATCAACAATAACAATACTTGGTAGTTACCCTCATATATTCATTCCTTTCTTTGGCTTTCTTCCTCAACTCATTGGTAGTCATAGGTCGTTTTACTTGGTTGGACTGCATCAATATTATTGTCAGGTTAGAGTCTATCTGTGTTATAAATACAAAACAAAATGTTAACATCAATAACCTTATATATATATCAATAGCAAAATACAACTTACTTTTTTTTTAGCAGCTTGTCCTTCCTTGTTGAGGTTCTTATTAGCAGCAGCAGTAACTTTTTCCTTCGATGGCAAATGTCTCTGACATGTCTTAGAGTTGTGACCTATCTACTTGCAGCTACCACACCTTAAAACTCTTTTCTTCTTACCAATTACGGTGCCATCATCCTTATCCTTTTCATAAGCAGCCTTCATTCTTGCAGTCCTAGGTCTACCAGGTTGTCTCGAGTATTGTGGAGGCTAAATAACAGGATCTTCACCCCTAGACCACATATCCATGCTGTTTACAGGCTGGATAAGATTGTCGTAGATGCTCATATAAGTCTTCTTCAAATAGCATGCAGCCACATAATCATCTGGATCATGTCTCTTCAAGTAAACGGCCGAAATAGCATGCTTGCATGGGATTCCGGACAAGTCCCACCTCCTGCAAGTGCATGTCCTCCTTACAATATTAACCACATTCTTTGTTCCCTTGATGTTCTCGACCTCTGCAATGTCACCACCATTAAAGGTTGCGGTGCAGTCTGTTGCAGCCTTCAACTTATTCTTCTCTAGAATGTCCCTTGCCTTTGGACAAATATTGCCGTGGTAAGGTGCCATTTTTTTCCTTCTAATTGCAATTCTCTTCATCAACTTCACCCTTAACTCTTCAAACATTGTCACTGGTGACTTACCCCTTGCCTCCAATATCCAGCCATTAAAGCTCTCACAAATGTATTGATCATGATGTCACAATCCACATCTGTGGTGAAATATGCTCTGCACCAATGTTTAGCAGGTCTCTCCTTTGCTGCAAACACCGATCATTACACAAATTTTATATTAATATTATTATATTAAAATAATAAAGTTTATCTAACAATATCAAACTAGAAGTACCTGTTAGCCAGTTGTAAGCATCTTTGTCAAGTGCCTTCATGATTTCCATCTCCTTCTGAAAATAAGGCAAAGTTGTTGCCTTTGCACAAGCCCACATTTGATCTCTCAACACCATTCCAGGAAATAGCTTTGTGAAGTTAGTCCATAAGTGTCTAACACAAAATCGTACACTTGCTCTTGAAACAATATGTGCAAGTGCAGGTATCAAACCCTTTTGCTTGTCACTAATAAAAATCCATCCCCTTCCTTCATGCTTAATGTTTAGATCCTTTGCCAACAACTCTAGAAACCATATCCATGAATCCTTACTCTCTGCCTCAACCATTGCCCATGCTAACACATATGAGCTATTATCTGCATCCATACCAACAGTTGTCAAAATCTGACCCCCATAACAGCTCTTGAGATGTGCACCATCTAAACCAACCACAGATCTGCATCCAGCCAGAAAACCTTTCTTCAGAGCTCCTAAGCAGATGTACATGCACTTGAAAACTGGAAGACTGCTACAATTGGGAAATTCACACTTAATGTCAATTGTTGTGGTTGGATCAACTCTCTGAAGCTCTCTTCCATAATCATGAAGCCTTTCATATTGCTCTCTTATGGATCCTTCCACTTCTTCAAGTGCAGCCCTCTTAGCTCTATAAGCAGTCAATTTGTGTACCTTTGATCTAATGATACTTGTCATTGTCTTAGCTAGACTGTCTGCATTATGAAAGAAAAAGTGACACATGTTACAAACCAACACATATCAGCAACTAACTAATCAAATACATGGTGAAAGAAATACCTGTTTTCCAGTTTTCATTAAGAGCAATCTGATCCTTAAACTTCTTTGTCAAATATTTTTGTCTGACCATATTGTTGTTGAACTTCCTCACGCATTTGTGTTCAGGATTATACTTCTTGATTTTCATTGTGCTCTCATTCCTTATTTTGGAAGCAAACAAGAAGAATGGGCAGTTGTCTTCCACACAAATAGTCTTCAACCTTTGCTTGTCATTCTTAACGTTCCAATATTCCCAACCTCCTTGAATAATATGCTCCCTCAAAGCATCTCTAAGAATCTGCACTGTAGCAAACTTCATATTCACTTTGAATTCCACATTATCCATGTCTGTTTTAGGGTTGAATTCAAGCCCCGCTTCTTCACACAGCTTCTCATCATCTGGATCAAGACCAACAAATCGTTCTTCATCATCAACAAACTCTCCATCTTCAGGGACTCTCTTTTCCCTGTCCATACTTCCCGTATTCTCTTTTTCATTTCTTTCATTATCCGACTCATCATGATAATCATCATCTCTCCTATACTGGTCATACTCTTCATCATTAAAAGCTGGATTATAATCATCCTCATCATTATCTTCACTACTTTCTTCATCATCACTTAGAGCTTCAAAACCACCATATGACTGAAGTTGATCCAAATAATCTATCTCTACATCTTGAAGACAACTCACTTCATTTTCTTGCATGCTTAAGGTATCTTTAGAACATCCAGTTCCACTGCTAGACTGTCCTAAGCCTTTTGAAATATAGTTTATGCATTGAGCAGACCCTACCAACTTCCTCTTCTTGATGGTTTCCTGCTCCACCACCTTTTGTTTTCTCTTGTCTTTTAGACCAACACCATCAATTATGCTTGCTTGAGTAGTTACAATCTGCTCGACCTCTCTAATCTGAACTCCATTCATTCTGCCATGTCGAGGCTCTTCGGTAAATACACCACTGCTACCTTGGCTAAACAAAAAGTCTTCAAACCCTTCAAACTGATTTTGTTGATCCATGTGGTTCAAGTACAGTATGATCAACCTCCATAATGGTACAGAAGTACACATATGCACAACATCTATATCTGTGTCCAGCTTCATAAGCTCAGCATCTTCATTACCCACCCTATACCAGTATTCAATCCCTTCACTTCCATAACATGTATTGAGCTGCGCCACCATGTTCTGTACCTCCACAAGCGACATCATATCTTTGTCGCAGTGGTCGTAGAAATCATACTTCCCTCCAACATATTTCCCATCCACCAAACACCCTCCATGATGCACCTTCACTGTGAAATTATCTGGGCCAGCTGGAGAAAGCAAATAATAACTATTAGGACCATAAGAAAACAGAGCTACAAGCCAAATGTGAAACAAAGACCAAGCCATTACAACTATCAAATTCTTCCCACATGGGAGACATCTAAAATAGTAGTTCACTACCTACTAGGACCACAAGAAAAAACAACAGAGAAAGTACTAAATTAAAAGCCAAACTTAGATTACCCAACTACAATTTTAAAGATATTAAAAGCCAACACATACACAGCCTTAAAGCCATATGCTAACAACATGTTCAAACAATATGAGAGCAACAGACCCAAACTCAAGACTTAAAAGCATCCACTAATAGATTACAGGCTTTGCTCTACAAAGTCCACTATGAGAGGCTCATTGGAGTTGAAGTGAACAAGAACACGAGATAGGGAACTAAAGCAGTACATAGTTGAGTACTTGCAGTAGTTGAGTAGGAAAAGAACAAAAGAAGAAAAGACAGATGGATGCGGTGAGGCTATGAAGCCTATCCTCCTCGCACCCATTGAAACAACTAATTCACACCACCACCACCACGGCACCACTAGACTTGTCATCCGCTGCTGCTCTTCCACTACAACCGCCCCCAAACCCAGAGGCCGCGGCCACCGCTTGTCCACCTCAACCTCCACCTCTGACAAAGATGTTGTTCGAGCCATTCGCTTAAACAAGGTTACTTTCTCTCCCCTCCGAAACCCTTGAATTCAAAAGCCCTATTTTTTTTGCCCAAATTCAACCATTCGATTTCATAGACCAAAACCAAATGAAAACCCATGAACTTACTGTAATAGGGGATACCATCGTGCAAACGATCTCGACCTCTAGGAACCCATAGTTCTGGGTTGTTCACCATGTCGTTGCTTTCGACGTTGTCCCTTTGATGATTGAATGAAGACTTGGAATGGGTATGAAGGTTTTCGAAGGCTTTGAGTTTGATGGGTTCTAGAAATTAAGTAGGAAGATCAAACTGCTTTTGAGTTTGATATGGGTTCTGGGTTCTTCATCGCTGCTAAGGAATATCGAAGAGTTTGATATGGGTTTTGGGTTGCGTTGATAAGGGTGTAATAGGCTAGGGGTAGTTTAAGGATTTTATAGCAGGACGTGGATACTTTAACGGTCAATTTTAACGGTTGGACCAAATTGTATGACATTGAAAATTAATAGGAGTGAGCTGTTGAAATTGAAAAAACGAGGACTAAACTGTCGAACCATAAAAAATAAGAGGAGTGACCAGTATTTTGTCCTTTTTCTTTTTACAGCTTATTTGAACTTGCTCGCTATTTGGTTTGTAGTTATTTTGTTCTACAGGTGTAGGGAGTTAGTCTTCAAGTGCATCTTATTTCACTATCCTTCCCGCGCAACGTTGAGAATTTGAAACAAAAAGCACTTACTATCACATGTACTTTTATCCTTTCTCGAGTATGATTTAGCTCGTTTCCCCAGGGAAGTGACACGCTAAGGTGACGCTCGGTAACGTTTTTATGCATGTATTTCCATTTTTAAAATTAGAAATGAGATGAAAATGTGTTCAGTGAGACATTTCTCAAAACGTGGATAGTAAAAAAATGAAACTATTTAAACTTTTACAAAGAAAACTGAAACTGTTTCATTCTCCTCGTTTAGAAAATATAGAGAAATAAACCACCAAATACATTTCTAAATTTGAGATTTACAATTTCACTTTCTCATTTTTATTTTTTAAAATTATTTCTGAAATTCATTTTCAAAAACGTTACTGACATGCCCTAATATTCCAGTATTACACTAATGTTCATATTCCATTCTGTTCTAAATTATACTTGGAAGCGTTATATGATATAGTATTCTGGAAGAAACCAAAAGCGCTAGCTAGGCTCCAATTCTTTCTTACATATTCTTTTAGTGCAGTGTACAAGGTTAAAAAGGCCATCCATAGAAACCGACTCTTCGTACATCTTCTATGATTAACATCTATATGAATACCTATCCACCAAACTACTCAAATGTTAACCTACCGGCTGTCTGAGAGCTGGATCTGTATATATGCCCCATGTGTTCAAACTTCAAAATCAATAATAATTGACAGAAAAACCGATCATATTTTCAGCTGTCATGTAGCTAATTTTTGAAGAATATTTCTTCCAAGAGAACAAGAAAATTTGAATAAATAATGTAAGAGCTCAGATCATTATTGCCCTTTAATATTATAGCAAGCACATTTTATCACTTAAAAGCAACACGTATCATATCATGTGGTTTCTCCTGCACAATATTGTTCTTTATGTTTGCAAAATATTGTTCTTCTTGTTTGCAAGCATGGACACATTATATTCCAACTTTAAATTTAATTTAACTCCTTCTCTTACTAATTAAAAGGGTTCAATAATTAATTCCATCCTTCCCAGAGTTTGAAAATTAATTAATAGTAAAACCTTGAATGTATATGGAGGACCTCCGTTTTTCAGCAATGATCCACCAGGTTTAGATTCCCCTGTCCTTGATTTGATAGATTTTGGATTTGTGATATATGATCCTCAAAAACTAGTGAAAAGAAAGCAGAAAACACAAGTGCATAGTCGTAAATAATTTATGCGAACTTTTACTTGGTATTTTCTCACTATCATCTGCTAAGTTGGTGTTTGGAACGCACAGGCACTACGATTTAAAGGTTTAAATGCAGTCGCTGAGTAGAACAAGGGCATCAGTACTGTCTTCTTTATAAGGGATGTTCATACAGAAACAGTGAAGTAAACCCAGCAAGTTCTTTCTTCTCATACAAACAAGTATTCCTATAACATGGTCCGAGTTAGACTCCTTTCAAAAAAGGTGCAGTACTATATCTCTGAAACGTTTAAATGGTTCAAATTTCGTCTTAGGACATTGCAGCAAAGCAAGTCTTGAATTCGATCAAGAGAGCTAGGATTGATCTCTTATAATTCAAGTCATTGAATTCGATTTATCTTTTCTTTACTATACTCTTTCAAGGTTCACACATATAGTAGAAATCATAGACAAAAAGCCAATAGTTTGTTTCATTGATAATACCTGTCGTTATTTATTTAAGATTGCACCATTATTTACAATCCATGCCATACATTCATAACCATTACTTGAATCCTGGTCATACAGATACATAGTTTGTTATATACAACTTTCATATACTGAGGATTGATCTATTTCTTACCATTTCTGTTTCTAACACGGATAAGAAACTTTTCCACAACAAAAAAACATGGAAAACAGAGAAACCAGTAGGGTGAGCAAACCTTAAAATGATGCACGAAGACAGAGAATGTACGTACGTGATATCCACCTTGGACAGTCAGCAGGCATCCACTAGCCTCGACCAGGCAGTGTGCAAACTATCCGGTCAATCTCTGAGTCTTAGTAACATTCCTTTGTGGAATATTGCCTTCCACTTGAAGAAAAAAAATGCGCTGAAGTAGTGATCAATCTCTATAACCTACTCGACCAAAAAAAAAAATCTCTATAAGCTACTCAAAATTTCCTGTATACTAATTGTAAATTCTTCAGAGGTAGCAACATAAAAACTTGGAAATCAAGACCTAGTTACATGCAGAGGCAATGACTTCTGAAACAATCAAACGTTTTACCTAAAGACAATGAAATTTTGGTTCTCCACGTCACGAATGTCTTTTCTACTCTGTTACATAAGTTCTGCTGAGAAAAAGCTCTTACAGTACAGTAGAGACATACTATAAGCCCTGAAGTTCATAGCCTAATATGTCTTTTTGGCCATAGTTTTAGATGCCTCATAATTAACTAGAAGTTCGTTCATAGAGTACATATTGTATTAGTAAGCAGTATGGAATCTTAAAACATAGATATGCTTCTTAAATTCGTGATAAACATCTAAATTTAGTAGAAGCAGAAAGACTTGCAGGATTTAAATCTTGGCCAATGACCAGAACAATATTTTGACCTCAAATTTTATCCAATGCAATCATGCAATCCAAATCCTATTGCTGAAGTAGTCTTCCTTTCTAGTAGATTCTGAGCCGAGGCACAGATATGAAATTATGAATTGGAAAATATATAGATATTATATGTATGTGTAAACAAAAATATCACATTTTACCCATTTTCAACCTTCCCCATCCTCCACACTCATAGCAACTCAACAAGTTCCACATGATACATTGGGAGCTCTCCGTTTCTGATCATGTTCGGTAACTGTTCAGCTTAACAAGCGTTAAATATCTGTGGGTCTGCAACAGTCCGGCAATTCTTATACGTCTACAATTGTTTTTCTGTTAAGGAGAAGAATTTGATGGTGGAGAGGTTTCGGAGATAGGGTTAAGTGTCTGATCTTAGAATAATTTATGCTTTCCAAATATGAAAAGATGGATTCTCTATAAGAATGGTGATCTTCTAAAGTATGAAGCAAAGGGTTCTGGCTTGTCATACCTAGGTAATGAACTCAGAGAATTTGTCACAGTCACTGACTCAACAACATGGGAATTTTTACAGCATGGTTTTCCACCGCACATGAAGTTGTGGTTAGGCCACAAGTTAAGATCCCTTCTATCTACTAATTCCAAGTCTATAAATGATGTTCCTTTTCTGATAAAGAGAAAATATGACAGTAACAAACAACATGTGCAAACTGAAATCAAACAAAATCAGCAAAATAGAAAGATACTGTTACGCAGGACAAAGAGAAATTTTATTCACACATTACAAAATACTAGATACACATCTTTTTTCATACTTTTAATATTGAATTTTATAGGTATATTAAATTACCAAAAAGACATTTTTGTTTCATATAGTACGAACCAAAACAATAGTTACGTTTGAAGTTTTTTCTTTTCTATTTCAGATCTACCACATATGTAAATTATGCAAATTTCTAAAACTCTTATGGTGCTTCACCACTTGCAACTTTCTATTTCGATTGATAATAAACAGAGCTCTTCTTTGCTCAATCTAAAGCCACAACTCTTGAATGTTGTCAAAGCATTGAATCCGGACCTCATGTTAAGAAAACAGGGAAGAAGATCCAAATATAAGTTTTAGCAACCTAAGACATTGAAGAATTTAGAGGAACCCTAAGTATCATTATCAAATTTGAAGTAATTCTTTACTTTTGAATTTGCAATGATAAAGACTGAAGATAAAAATACTATGGTTCTTATTTTGTTAGCAGATTTAGTGACCGGTGGAATCGTAATTTATCTAAACTGCAGTTTGTCTTCATGAAACAACTGAATTTTGAACATTGTAGGATTAAGTGGAGAAAACATAAAATATGTGTATTAAAAAGGGATAATTTAGTAAATTTAGGATTGTGTTTCTAGTAAATTGTTAAAATGAAAAAAATTGATAAGTGGTGTATTAAGTAGGATATGTGTATCTAGTATTTTGATATGTATGAATAAAATTTCTCCAGAACAAATATGTTGTAGCCTGTTGAAAATAAAAGCAAGGATATTTTTGAGGTAAGTAATTTAAAGGGTTAGTGTTACAAAAACAGAATATTTTTTATGAATCTTAATTTGAATGAAATAGAGAAACAGAAGTCCAAAATGATAACCCTGTGCTCAAGCTATGCCTATCTATACCATGAATAATTACCTTCTTCCTCAACATCTTATACAAGAACTTCACCAACTCTGTGCTCAATTCTGGTGGGGTGGAACAGATGAAAACAAAAGGATGCATTGGAGAGCGTGTGACACACTTTGTAAGCCGAAAATTGAAGGAGATATGGGCTTCCGTCATTTGTTTGCTTTTAATTTAGCTATGTTAGCTAAACAAAGATGACGTTTAATCCAAAACCCGACTTCGTTACCGGGTCAATTATTGAAAGCTATTTACTTTCCTTATGGAAATTTTTGGGAAGCTAAATTAGGTACTTCCCCCCCCCCCCCCCCCCCCCCCCCCCCCCCCCCCCCCCTTGGAGGAGTATCATTGATGGGAGAGATATTCTGAAACATGGAGTAGGTCGACAAATTGGTGTTGGTCAGCGTACTAATATTTGGTTTGATCCGTGGTTAAAGGACGAAAATCTGAGGATGTTTCGGTCTCCTGATTTGAATAAGGTATCAGATTTATTCTTGAGTCCTGGTGTTTGGAATGTTAATCTTTTACAAGAGCTTTTCCCTAGGCATATTGTGAGCAAGATTCTTGCACTTCCAATTAGCTCCCGTGGACATCAGGATAGATGGATATGGAGTGAAGATAAGAAGGGTAAATTTACAGTCAAGTCGGCTTATCATCTAGCTCGAAAACGTGTGTCGGATCATGAGGTAACCCCAAATCCGAGCTCTCTGCTTTGGAATAAGATATGGAAAGCTCCTGTGCCAGGTAAAGTTAAGGTGTGTATTGAAGACAAGAATCGAATTGTACAGCTGGTGATGTATATGAATCTTGTGTGATTCCTAATTACTAGGGATAGACTTTGTAGTCAAGGCCGGGTAGGAACCCTTAATAGCCTAGGGTTTGGTCTTTATATAAACTGTAACATAACTTCTGTATCAATCAATTGAATAGAATTACTCTCTATCAACTTCCAGTTTCTTTATGGTATCAGTAGCAAGTTTCGATCCTAGACCTAAACACTAACCCATCCAAACCTACACCAATCTCATGGCAGGTAGTGCAGCAGCCGATGTGAAGGACACCAAGTCCAACTCCTCATCCACAACAACCGCACCATGGGAGAACTCCAATCATGCTGTCTACCTGCACCATTCAGATCAACCCGCAGCTGTTCTTGTTACACAGCCTTTGATGGAGGACAACTTCTCTGAATGGACACAATCAATGAGCATGGCACTCAAGATCAAGAACAAAATTGGTTTTGTTCTTGGCACACAAGTCAAACCCACTGTTAACCTCGAGGAGCAGCAACAATGGGAGCGTTGTGACACACTCATCAAGACATGGCTTATAGCTTCCATGTCAAAACCGATTTCTGGCAGTGTCAAGAACTGCATAACCTCACGAGATGTGTGGCTTGATCTTCAAGAAAGGTTTGGCTAAACCAACACTGTTCAACTCTTTAACATTAAGAATGCAATCCATGCTTGTTCTCAAGGCTCGGACACCGTGACCACATTCTTCACCAAATTCAAGAGCTTGTGGGATGAAAGAGACACCATATGTGATATGCAAGCCTGTGCTTGTGGTGAAGGAGTCAAGGTTGGAGAGTATATCAAGAATCTTAAGACTATGCAGTTTCTCATAGGACTCAACGAAAGCTACGACACTCTTCGAAGTAACGTAGTTTCGATTGATCCCTTGCCTAGTGTTAACAAAGTGTATTCGATGGCTCTCCGTCATGAGAAACAAGCAGCGGCTGCTGGCAGCAACAAAGCTCTTTCACCACCCGAATTTGCGGCTTTTTCAGTCAAAGGGGAGGCTGCCTCTTCTTCTCGAGGCAGTGAGCAACCAGGAAACCGCAAGGGAAGATGGTGTGAAAAGTGTCATAAGAACAACCATTCCACCGAACGGTGTCAGAGAGACGTAAAGTGCACTTTTTACAGCTGGAAAGGACATGATGCAGACCGGTGTCGTAGGAGAAAAGCAGCGGAAGAAGCCGGCCACTCTCGGTCGAACAACCTTACTGCTAGTTTCGACAATTCTGGCATGACCTCATTTTCGTTCTCAAAGGAAGTGTGTGAGCAGCTTCTTGATCTTTTGAACAAAAAACAAAGCAGGAGTGGTCAACCAAGTCGGTAATCCTTCTCCTTATGATGAGTTGTCAAGTAAAGCATTCCAAGTTTCTCAGGGTAATCAAAACAGTGTTTGGATATTCGATAGTGGCACTAGTGATCATATAATTTGTAATCCTAGCCTATTCACAAACACCTATCCAACCCAAAGCCGATATGTCAGACTTCCCAATGGAACCGTCACTCGAGTCTCACAAGTTGGAACAGTTGTTTTTCCTTCCCAATTCACATTACACAATGTTCTTTGTGTTCCTTCTTTTTATCTCAACTTAATTTCTGTGAGCAAGCTTGCCTATGATTCATTCTGTGTCACTGTGTTCCTTAAACAAATTTGTTTTGTACAAGACCTACGCTCGGGGAAGATGATTGGGATAGGAACTGAGAAGGAAGGACTATACTGCCTTAACCAAGCTCAGCAGGTCACATGTAATTCTGTTGATAGTCATTCTTCAAATCTATGGCATCAACGTTTGGGTTATCCATCTTCTAGGGTTTTAACTTTGTTTCCGTTTATTTCCCGTAAGACTTGTGATACAAATAAGTGTTCCATTTGCCCTTTGGCCAAGCAAACTCGAAATTCCTTTTCGTTAAGTACCATCTCTAGTAAAGCAGCTTTCGATTTGATTCATGTCAATATTTGGAGAGGATATCATGAACCTTCAATTACAGGAGCCAAATATTTCTTAACTATCGTTGATGATTTTACTCGATGTGTTTGGGTTTATCTCATGGTTCAAAAGTTTGAAGCTCGAAATCACCTCGTCAGTTTCATTCATCTTGTCGAAAATCAGTTTGATACAAAAATCAAAATTGTCCGAAGTGACAATGGTCCTGAATTTAAACTTACAGATTTTTATTCTTCTAAGGGCATTGTTCATCAAACTAGTTGCGTCAATACACCTCAACAAAATGGTGTTGTTGAACGTAAACATCGACATCTTCTCAATATGGCTAGAGCTTTATTATTTCAAGCTAATTTGCCTAAGTCTTTTTGGGGTGATGTTATTCTTACTTCCGCATATTTAATTAATCGTACTCCTACCCCTCTTCTTCAAAATAAAAGTCCCTTCGAGAAACTTTTCCATAAGGCGCCGAACTATGATCATCTTAAAGTCTTTGGGTGTCTTTGTTTCGCCTCAACCCATCCGGCCAAACCAACAAAGTTTGATCCATGAGCTACAAAATGCATGTTCATTGGCTATCCTCAAGGAAAAAAGGGTTACAAAGTTTTTGATTTAGACACCGAACATGTCTTTGTTTCTCGAGATGTCCTCTTCTATGAAGATACCTTTCCTTATCCAACTACCAATCCCGAACCAGTTGGCCTGACCTCGCCAAATTCTCATCCAGAAGGTGGGGTTTCCGTAACAAGTCCTCCTTGCACTAGGGTTTTGATTGAAGAAGAGAATCCCACTTCATCTAGGGTTTTGACTGAACAAGGGAATCCTAGCTCTCATAGGATTTCTCTCGCGGATAATACCGCCCCTGATGTTGGTAATAACACACCGCATCCGACTCCTCTTCCCATTCCCACAGAAACCATCAACCAAGCAGACCCCATGCAAACCCTAGCTCTCATCCCTTCTCAAACCCTGCCTGATCAAGCTGTGCCTTCTTCCCCTCATCTTCGTCGTTCCTCTCGTCCAACTAAACCTCTGGTCTTCCTGCATGACTATCATGTTGAGGCTACGCTTCCTTCTCGTTCCGTTCCTTCATCGTCTCCGGGTTCAGGTACAACTCATTCCCTTTCTAATGTCTTGTCTTATACTCGTCTGTCTCCTTCACATAAAGCTTTTACAGTTATCCTCACGCTCCAGAAGGAGTCATCTACTTATGCACAGGCTGTTCAACATCAGGCATGGCGTGATGCCATGAGAAAGGAGATTGATGCATTGCAACAAAATCGGACATGGAGCCTTGTTTCTTTACCTTCCAACAAATGTCTGATTGGTTGCAAATGGGTTTATAAAATCAAACTCAAGCCGGATGGTACTGTTGAACGCTACAAGGCCAGACTCGTTGCCAAAGGTTATAGCCAAGTTGAAGGTGTGGATTACAGGGAAACCTTTGCTCCTGTGGCCAAGCTCACCACAGTCCGTGTCCTCCTTAGCTTGGCAGCTTTGCGTTGTTGGCATCTTCATCAATTGGATGTCAACAACGCTTTCTTGAATGGAGATCTCAATGAAGAAGTTTACATGCAGTTACCTTCTGGTTTTGGACGAAAAGGGGAGCATCGAGTGTGCAAGTTACACAAAAGTCTGTATGGACTTAAGCAAGCTTCTCGACAATGGTTCATCAAACTTTCTCTAGCACTCAAGAGGGCTGGTTTTCCTCAAAGCTGGTCAGACTACTCATTGTTCGTCCGCAACCATTCAGGCAAGTTCATAGTATTACTTGTGTATGTGGATGATATTATATTAGCAGGAAACAGTTTGGCAGACATTACATCAACAAAGGAAGCTCTTGCAAGGCAATTCAAGCTCAAAGATCTCGGCAAGCTTAAGTACTTTCTTGGAATTGAAGTAGCTCGGTCAAGACAAGGCATAGCTCTTTCACAAAGAAAGTATGCGCTAGAGATACTAGAAGATACAGGGTTCTTGGCTTCCAAACCATCAAGATTTCCAGTTGATCAGAATCTATCTCTCACGGAGGCAGGAGGAGAGTTATTAACTGATCCTTCACAGTACCGAAGGCTCATTGGGAGGATGATTTATCTCACTATCACAAGGCCAGACCTAGTTTATGTTGTTCATATATTAAGTCAGTTTATGCACAAGCCGACACAATTGCACCTCAATGCCGCACATCAAGTACTCAGATACATCAAAAACACTCCTGGACAAGGTATCTTTTTCCCATCGAATGGGAATCCTAAATTAACAGCGTTTTGTGATGCTGATTGGGCACGTTGCAAAGACACAAGGAGATCCATAACAGGTTATTGTGTAAAGTTGGGAGAAGCAGTAATTTCATGGAGGACAAAGAAGCAAAGTACGGTTTCCCGTTCAAGTGCAGAAGCCGAGTACAGATCGATGGCATCTACATGTTGTGAAATCACGTGGCTTCGAAACATACTAAGGGATTTAAATGTCAAGCAAATGCGGCCAACAAAGTTGTTTTGTGACAATCAAGCCGCTCTACACATTGCCAACAATCCGGTGTTTCATGAAAGAACAAAGCACATTGAAATAGATTGTCATGTGGTGCGAGAAAAGATGCAGCAAGGAGTGATCAAGACTGCGCATATTGTTACAAAACAACAACCAGCAGATTTATTCACAAAGCCTTTAAGTTCGATTCAATTCAAGTTGTTACTTGGCAAGTTAGGTGTTATTAACATACACTCAAACTTGAAGAGGAGTATTGAAGACAAGAATCGAATTGTATAGCTGGTGATTTACTTACCTAGTTTGTATATGAATCTTGTGTAATCCCTAATTACTAGGGATAGACTTTGTAGTCAAGGCCGGGTAGGAACCCTTAATAGCCTAAGGTTTGGTCTTTATATAAACTGTAACATAGCCTCTGTATCAATCAATTGAATAGAATTACTCTCTATCAACTTCCAGTTTCTTTAGTGTGCATGGAAAGCAGCCTCCAATATCCTTCCCACAAGAAGTAGACTAAGTGAACGTGGTGTAGATATCGACACCTAATGCCCATTTTGTGAGGAGGAAGTTGAGTCTCTCATACATGCACTGAGAGACTGTAACCATGTGGTTGCGTGTTTTACCTTAGCACAAATTCCCCCACTGCCGAGTACTACTTCTGTGTATGACTGGTTAGTTCTTTCAGTTTCTACTTTCCCTGCTTTATTCCCCACCATTCTTATGCTTCTGTGGGCTATTTGGCGTAACCGAAATCTGAAAGTTTGGGAAACTGAAGCCAAATCGGCGTCATAGATTGTTCCATTTACATTGGATTGGTGGGCAGATTTTAAACTTGCCCAGGCCTCTCATCAAGAGCCTAGAGCTGTATATCGCACAAAGTGGAAAAAAACCTTCCGTTGGGTTCATCAAATTTCATGTAGATGCGGCCTTTGATCCCTCTACTGGGAGGACCGGTTTAGGAGGTATTTTCCGTGATCATAATGAATGTTGTCTTGGTGTTTTTACCAATTAAATTCATTACTGTTGCTAGTTCTCCTTAGCATGGTGAAATTCTTGCTTTACTTGAGGGTGTAGGCTAGGCATGTGTGCACCATTTTGTTCCCTTAATTGTGGAAACGGACTGTCAGTTGCTAGTTGAGGCTCTTTACTCAGGTTCAATGGACAATTCAGGTCTTGGTTTCCTTCTATCTGACTTGAAAGAAAGCCTTAGTTTGGCTTATAATGCTAGAGTGATTTTTACCAAGAGAGAAGCTAATTGTGTTGTTCATTCTCTAGCTCAGTTAGCTTTGTTTTCTCGTTTGAGCATAGGTTTCACCATTGTTATTCCTCCGCATGTGGAGGAAATTATATCTTTTGATTGTAATGATCCTTGATCAATGAAAGAAATTTCATTCCCCTCGAAAAAAAAAAAAAAAAAAAAATAATAAGTCCATGATGATAACCCATGTGTGTGCAGTACATGTCATTAATCATAGTCACAAGGGAAGAAAAGGTTTTGCATTTTTTACTTGTACGATATATGAGAAAAGATAACCATAACTCTATTTCTCACTATGATCGGAGAAGCTAGTATTTGGAAGGCAGAGTATGGAACAATTTAGAGGTTTAATGAATTCATGCAAACAGGCCAAGACAAAGCGATTTTCACCCTTATTGGGGATGTTCATAGAGAAACAATATAGTTATGAACCAAGTTTTTTATCGTACAGATAGAACGAAGTATTTCACACTAGCATTTTGCAATAACATTACCATGTCATAGACAGAATTCTACAAGGTACCACAATACAAAGGAAATTAATTACCTTTCAAAAACGCTACAGTATCTTTCTGGAACCTTTTAATGGAATCAATACCTTCTACAGATAGTCGCTCATCCTCAGGGTAATAAGCAATGGGATCGGATAACAAAGGAATAGGTAGGTTCAGCACACCTTCAAGTGTTGCATGAAGACAATAGGCTGAGTATGTAATGTGATATCCACCTTCTTGGACAATCAGAAGACGTCCGCCACAATGTCTATTCACCAGGCTGCGAACTTTCTTGCCAATCTCTCGATAACCCTCCATTGTCAAGCATTGCCTTCCATTTGGATCAAACTGCACAAGAATCGGTATCTATAAGCTACTTAAATTTTTTTGTACACTAATAGTAAATTAAATCAGTGGTAGCAAAAAAAAAACTTGATTTCCACACTTCATTCAGTGGTAATAAACTAGAAAAACTCTTCGGGAAATGATGAAAATTCGCTACCTAAAGACAGTGACAACTTTGATTCTGCGAGACTCAAATTTTTCAATTCAAATCTGAACTGTCAGTTGGGCAGAACACAAGCTCTCCCAGAACACAGCAGCAATTTTCTAAGCATACTAGTGCAATAGTATATCTAGATGGATTACGATTAAATTGCGATTCTCTTGTAGAGCACTTATTGAAATAGTAAATACAGAATCTTAAAACAAAGACATGTTCCGTATACAATAAAAAACTAAATATAATTTGAGCAGAAAGACTAAACTTACAGCACTTGAATCTTGGCCAATGACCAAAACTAACATTTCAGGCTCAAACTTTTTGATTGCTGGGGCAACCAACTCATTCATAGCGTACACATATCCTCGGTCCCCTGTCCCATTGGGTAAAGGTATATTCAAATTATAACCAAAGCCATCTCCTTCACCGAGCTCATGAATAGAGCCATTCTGTGGGTGAGATGGACCCCAAGTACCATGATTCATATGGAGGGAGGTTGTAAGAACCTTATCAGACCGATAGAAACCCTCAGCAGTCCCATTGCCGTAATGAACATCAATGTCTATCACAGCAACCTTTGCACAGCCAGAGTTTAAAGCCAATTTAACAGCAAGACCAGCATTGTTAAGGAAGCAGTAGCCATCAGCCTGAGTAGGCTGAGCGTGGTGACCGGGAGGCCTGACCAATGCATAAGCAATTTTCCCATTTCCATCAATCACATGCTTCATTGCAGATAGTGTAGTACCGGCAGCAAGAAGGGCCGCATCCCATGAACCGGAGTTCAAGAAAGTCCCGGCACATAGCATCTTGCCTCCCTCTTTATCTGCTTCAACTAGTTCATTTATGTATTCTGGAACACAGTTACATGTGGGAAACATACATTAGAAAGTAATAACCTGTGTATGAAAATAAGCAAGCAAAGCATGATTACTCATTACTTGACAAACCCATATCAAATTTGATTCACTCAACAGAAAAAAAAAAAAAAAAAAAAAAAAAAAAAAAAAAAAAAAACATATTGTAAAAATCCAAGCAAAAGAACACATAATTTAGAGTCTTGGAGACAACAAAACCCGAGTAATATGAAAATTGAAACTATTACCTTGAGAGTGGAAAGATAGCAATTCAGGAAGCAGGGCATGCCTTCCAGGAAGCCAAGAAATGTAAGGAGAGATTGGGCCTCTCTTTAGAATAGAGACCATGTTCTTGACTCTATCAGAGTTCTCTGGGTGCTTCTCTAAGACGTCAAGGAATCCAGGATCCATTCCAGTGTCGAATACTCCGGTCCCCGAGTCATGGGTCAGCATGCCCGAGTCCCAGAACACATCAACGCGCTCAGTTGAAGCAGCCATGGATGTCTGTTTAGTTGGACTAGTGTCTTTTAAGGCCACTGGGAAAACGCATTTATTACCTTAATACTTTACTCTTTTCTATCCTTCCATCACTTAAAAAAAATCTGCATATATCTGAATACAATACCCCCCTTTATTTTACTCTTTCTATCTCCATTGGTTTAGTAAATCAACGAGATTAACAAAAATCAGAACTTAACTAAAACTTGAACTATTGCTTGAATTCAATTTCTCCAAGAAAATGCCGTTTGATTCGATTTAATTAAGACAAACAAGCAATCAAAACTCCATTGAGGATGTTCATACCTTTCAAACAATGGGAGTGAAGCAACTACTGTAGTTTACTTTCAAACAATTTTAAACAAGTAAACCATGCTTTTACTTTTCTTTGCAATAAAATTACTATATATTACACAGAATTCTACGTGTTACTACAATAAATTTCAAATTAATCACCTTCCAAACATGGTACAGTATCTTTCCGGAACCTTTCCAAGGATTCAATACCTTCTACAGACTGTCGCTCGTCCTCAAGATAATAAGCAATGGCATCAGACAACAAAGGAATCGGTAAGTTGAACACAGCTTCAAGTGTTGCATGAAGACAACAAGCTGTGTACGTAATTTGATATCTCCTTGGAAAATCAGAAGACTATCCACCACACCGGCCACAGTGCCTATCCACCAGGGAACAAACCATCCAGGCAATCATAACACTCCATTGTCAAACATTCCCTTCCATTTGGATCTAACTGTGCATAAGCAGTGATATCTATGAGCTAGTCCAAATTTATTGAACACTGATAGTAAATTTCTAAAAGGTAGCATGACAAAAATTGTAACTGCTACTGTGTTCAGGATTAGTGCTACATAAATAGTAATATTGGGTACCATAGGCAAATGACTTCAGAAAATGATGAAAACCCTCTACATAAACACAAGGAGAATTTTGGTTCTCTTAGACATAAATGTTTTCTATTTAATCTGAACTGTATGTTCTGAAAGAGTTGTAATCCACATTAGGCAGTAGACATATAAGCCCTGGAGATTGTATCCTAATCTGTTCTTTGGCATATAGTTTTGTAACTTTAGAGCATACTCATCTAGATGGCATATTTATAGCAGAATGAGGCAAAATGGCACATAAAACTATATCAAGATGGCTTAAATTCAAGTTCTTTCATAGAATACATACTGTATAGATAGATATGCCACTTAAAAATCGAGATAAGATAAAAGGTTAGCAGAAAGACTAAACTTACAGCACTTGAATCTTAGCAAATGACCAGGATTATGATTTCAGGCTCAAACTCTCTGATTGCCGAGATGTAAAGCCAACTGAACAGAAAGACCAACATTGTTAAGTAGTAGCCATCAGCTTGAGAATGCTGAGTAAGGTGACCTGGAGGCCTGACGAATGCATAAACAAATTTGCCCGGTATATCAAGCATATGCTTCACTGTGTATACCTCCCTCTTTACCTGCTTCAACTAGTTCATTTAAGTATTCTAAATGGTCATGTATTTGAAACATTATTAGGCACTAGTAACATATGTATGCAAATAAACAAGTAAAGCATTAATATTTGACAAATCCAGATCAAATTTGCTTGAAAACAGTACTGAATATTGTTAATACAGAACAGAAAATTAATTTAAAACTGAAGCAAAAGAAAAGATGACGACTACAAAGCATAAAAATTTGATAAATCCATACGCTAAAAATAGTACTGGATAATTGTATTAATAAATAACAAAGAAAAATTAAACAGAAAATATGATCTAAAGACTGCAAAATGTCAATTGAACCAAAAATGAATTCAATTACCAGGAGAAAAGAAGGCAATTCAGGAAGGCATGCCCTCCATGAAGCCAAGAAATGTGGGGAGAGAGGCCTCTCACTAAAATAGATACCATGTTTTTGACTTTATCAGAGTTCTCCAGTTGTAAATCCTGGATGCAAAAAGATCAGAAAAAGGCAGAACATTGAGACATATGGACTACAGATTAGGAAGTGATTCTCTAAAATATTAGAAATTATTTATTGTTCTCATACTTGTGGCACAAAGTAAAACAAAGGAACAAGTGAGTGTGACTCAGATTAACAACACAAGTATCTTTTAGGATTCTGCATTTAGCAATTTCAGATAAGACTTAATGAAGTCGTTAAAATGTTTTAGAATAGAAATAGGTGCTTTCTGATCTTCCTTACTAATGTTATATTATGATTAATTTCCCTAAACAGGAATTTAAAATTAGTGGATGAGTACAGTAATCAATGTAAACAAATACATCACCTCGATGCAACAAAGTATATGTCAATAAGGTTTTTTAACACAAAGCGTGTAGTTTTTATTCCATAACCAAATATGGAAAAGAATAGCAACAAGGAACGTTCCTACAACAACAAGAGAATGTGTTCCATACCCGAGATCACCAGTAGTCTCCACAGGAGCAACATCCATCCTTGAAATGATGAAACCGGTGTCCATCCCGCACTATAAGTTCCCTTGAGGTAACAACAGAGATCAGCTTGATTACCAAGTGACAATCATGGCAAACTCGAAGATTTTTCATTACATATATCGGCATCCACACAGGCAAGCTAAGCAGCCCAAAAGCAACAGCAAGCTTCTCACTATGATGGAGCTGAGAACGAACTTCATTACTTGAACTGACATAGCATCCTGTATCTTCTATCTTCTTGACTATCTCCTCCAGTATTCTATAAACATCCTTGATTTGTGGATGATTAGTGTCATCTACGGTAAACACATGTACCCTATTATTAACCTCTATCCAGCTACAGCCAGGATTTTTCTCTATTCCTTTCTTTCTCATCTGTTTTCTTACATCTGCAAAAGCTTCTAGTTGTCCACAATCTGAATATGTATTAGCTAGAAGGACATAACTGCCAGAATCATCCAAATCTAATTCAAGTAAATTTCTCGCTGCAAATTCTGCTAGATTATAATCGCGATGAAGCCGGCAAGCACCAAGAAGAGCCCCCCAGATAGCAGCTTTTGGCTTAAACGGCATTGCGTCAATCAAATTCCTGGCCTCTGTTAGTAACCCAGCTCGACCAAGTAGATCTACCATACAGGCAAAATGTTCACATGTAGGATTGATGCCAAAATCTTCGGTCATAGAACTGAAGTAGTGTTTCCCCTCTGTTACAAGCCCTGAATGGCCACAACCTGATAGAACAGATACATAGCTTATATGATCAGGTGGGCAGTCCATTTTCAACATATGCTCAAAAACCTCGATCACCTTCCTACCTTGTCCATTTTGAGCATATCCTGCCATAAGTGCATTCCAAGAAACCAAATTTTTATCCCATATTGAATCAAAAACTCCTTTTGCTTCTATAATTCGTCCACATCTTGAATACATAGTAATAATGCTATTCATGACTGAAACATTAGAACCAAATCCTAATTTTTCAGCTTGAGCTATAATCTGCAGCCCAAGTTTCAATATTGCTAAATCAGCACAGGCACTGATTGAAGTTACTAGTGTGATCCAATCCGGGTTAACCCCCACCCTTCGCATTAAAGTATACAATTTTAGGCCTTCTTCCCATAAACCATTTTGGAAATATGTTCCCAACATTGAGTTCCAACTTATGACATTTCGCTCTGGCATTTTATCAAAATATTCTCGGGATTTTTCAACATTACCAGTTTGAGAGAATGCTGTGATCATGGATGTCCATGATATTATATCTTTAGCAGGCATCAACTCAAATGCTTGGTTGGCTGTATCAGTATTTCCACATTTTGCATACATTGTAACAAGAGCATTCCCTACAGGAATAGAGGAGATCATTCCACCCTTGATTGTATATCCATGGAGCTGCTCCCCAACGCAAGCATGTTCATGGCCTGAACAAACCCCAAGAACTGTTGCAAGAGTAAACTCATCCAAGACGACAGGAGCCTTTCTCATTCGGTTAAACAGTACTAAAGCTTCATCTTTGAGCCCAAAATGCATGACTCCACTGATCATAGAAGTCCAAGAAACTGCATTGTGTTCTGTCATATTGTCAAACACCTGCCTTGCAAGATGCAACTGTCCACATTTCACATACATATCAACCAGCCCACTACCCATGAAAACATCCATACTTGGTTCCATACGGAGTATCCTAGCATGCAAATGACTACCCCATTCAAGATCATGTATACTTGCACATGCACTGAGTACAGTGGCATATATCATAGCATTTGGTCTAAAACCATGATTCCACATCTCAACAAACATACTGAGACTCTCAACCCCAAAACCATGTTGAGAAAAGATTGATATTATGGTATTCCAAGACACACAATCACGTTCAGGCATTTCAATGAACATATGGAGAGCCCTTCTGACCCCATAAAGTTTTGAGCAACCATAGATCATACTGTTCCAACAAAACAAACTAGGATTAGGGATCCTCATAAATAGCTTCTCAGCCAATCGAAGTGCACCACACTTGATGTACATATCAATTACCGAATTATGAATAACCATATTGCCTCCAAAATATAATTTCTCCAGTAGGCTATGCAACTGAAGGGCCAACTTAATGTGACCAAGGCTACCACAAGCCTTCATTACACAAGAGAAGGAAAATGGGTCATAGAAACTGTCACGATTCCATACCATTGAAGCAAACACTTTAATTGCATCCTCAGGTTGCCCATTATGAAAATAGCCCGACATCATTGTCGTCCAGGAGACGGTGTCTCTCTCAGGCATTTTATTGAACAACGTCTCTGCCTCCCCCATGTGACCCAAGTCTACCAACACGCTAATCATTGTATTCCAACTAAACACATTAGGACGTTGAATACTAAAGAAAATTCGGCGAGCATCATCTATCAAACTGCAACGGGAGTACATGTGCAAGAGATGGTTCTGGAGGAAAATGGCAGAGTCCAATCCTACAGAAATGAGTTGGCCATGGAGTTTTCTGGCAATGGGTATCGACCTTAGAGATGCACAGGCTTTCATGGCTTCATAAAAATTTTGTGACAATTGCATGTAAGATTGTTCCATGGAGGGGTCGTGGCAGAAAATAAGGTTTGATGAAAGATTTTCTTGGGTTGAGATACAGCGAATTATTAGGCCGGAAAAATTCCGGAGACACTTCAATGGATGATGCATTGACATCATTTAAGCTTGTTCACTCCTAGAGATGTTCCTGTGAGTTTGCATACCTCAAAGATTATAAAATAACAGAATTTATAAGACACTAGAACACAACAGAGAAGTAATAGTAAATGATAGAAAACACAAGATATACAACATATACTGATCAAGACTTTGCATGATACACAAAGTTACATACAAACTCAATAGTTATGTGACAAGGAACAAAACTAGAAAATGCAACATGAAATTCGGGTTGACATGAGAATAGAAATGACTAAGAGATGCAGAATAAAATCCAAATATAATAAATGTACAGCTGAAACTAGATCTATAACTGCTTTTTTCTGGGGTCTTATTTATATTTCCCTTTCGTGTTCCAGAAGATGCATTCAGTTCCAGTCAGTGTCAAACCAACCAGGTTGTTATGAAATGCGGGACATCAGAGTTGCTTAGTTGTATGCATATAGGTTATAAGGTATAAAGATCACTCGTCCTTTGTAATGTAAATCATGACTTGGTGATAATGGTTTCCCTTCCATGAATATTTCTTTCTTCTCTTCTTCCTGTCCCCCAAACTGTGATTTACAGTATTGTATATACATTACTAATTCCCAGTTTTATGATTAATCATAATAAGTTCTGACATGACGAGAAGCCAAGATGATGCCAAAGTACCAATATCAGAGAGATGGTGGTCAAATTGAAGTTCAAGTTTTACATGCCTATTCCATTCAGATTAATCTCAAAATGCCCATCAAACAGGAAAACAGAGAATCAAAGTGAAGAAGCGACTCACCAACAATGATTCAGAAAGGCTGCAACATTGGTCAGCGGTAGTCTCGAGTTGGATATAAAAATCTGTGTCTAGTTCAGTACTTGATTAACTAACTGATTCTTAAATCTTTCAGCATCCAGCTTCCTCTACGCATGAAAACTGTATAATATTTGAACATCCATTCCTGGATAATGACAAATACATTTCTAAGAAAACCTCACAGTCACGTTAAAGCAATAGTTCTAGGCACTGATTACTGAACCAAATAAGTTTCTACTTCCAACCGGGTACAAAGATTATGCAATTCTTTTTCTAATTCTAACATAGAAAATCAAAACAGATGGCATAAGTACACTCCTTATCACTTGTTAATATACTCTATAAATAATTAGCATCACACTTGATATAAAAAGGGACGGCATATGTACACTCATATGATCTATGCTGAATCCTCACCTTCCATTCTTACAAATAGCTTATCATGTTGCTAGTACTGTTGGTTAACAGAAATGACTAGAAAGAAAAGATTGATAGCCACTTATGAGATTCGGCTGCCCCAAGGACATGGACATGCTCTAGGGGAACCATAATCAACTGCCAGGATATTAACTCCATCCTGCACAAAAAATTTGACCAAAAAGATATGAATTACATTCTGTAATTATGAATAAATATAACTCTGTTAACAGTATGTATTCAGCTGGGAAAAATGATAGTCAATTCGAAAAGAAAGGTTTCCAGTTGAACCTGTTGGTTGTATTTCAGTAGCTTTATGAAACAACTCAAGAGTAAATCAAGCACATATACATATATACATATATATATATACAATGCTGATCAGGTAAGGACCTCCTTACCTTAGCTAAGGTACGGATTTCTTTATTCGGATTTCTTTATTCGGCCCACTTTTTTATCATATTTTCTCATCTTAACCGTTCAGTATCTAGGTATATATGAGTAGATCATCTACAAATTTTCAACCAAATTGATAATGGTTAAGGCATTCAAAACTGTGATTTAGAGTTAAAAGAACGTACGGTTCAGGATGAACATATTCGGTTCGTTCAATGATTTAATACATTTTCGATACCTTAACGATAACCAAATGAACTGAAAATTTGCAGAGCTGATCTAATCATGTATATCTAAATACTAAACGGCTATGATGAGAAAATATGATCGGAAAGTAGGTTAAATTAAGGAAATCCGTACCTTAACTAAGGTAAGGAGGTCCTTATTTGAAAAGGACTGTGTGTGTGTGTGTATAAGACTTCCTATGTGTGTGTGTGTGTCTATATATATATATATATATATATATATATATAGATAAGACTTCCTATGTGTGTGTGTATATATATATATAGCATTGCTGTCTATGATATCAAGGGGTGATAATCAATCAAGCATTTTTTTACAAACAAATAAGCTCTTTTTCATTTGTTTGGTTGGCTCCTAACTTCCTATGTTAGCAATGCAGATTTCTTAATGGGTTGGACAGTAACTTTTTTTTCAACTGGAGATGGTGCCCAGTTCTGCAGACATAAATATGGGTTTTCTACCAGAAACCCAGTTTTAGTGCAATGCTCTAAGAGCCAAACAAACAAATGAAAAAGAGGCGAGCAAATACCTCTTTGCTTCCAATTCCCACTTTTTGTTTGAACTGAAAAATATAAAAAGTTAATTGAGAATATTACCTTGCCCTTGAATTCGAATCAGCAGCCATCTTCAGTTTTCATTATTCTGGACACGATTGTCGATTTTCTTAGAATAAGAGAAACTGATTGGAGCAGCAGCAGCAGTTGAAGCAGCCATGGAGGCGCTGGTTACTTGTTCAGAGCCTTTTTAAGTTTGATAAGACGAGTCTGCTAAAATGAGGCATTATCCCGCAATTTTTAGTTTTTACTTTTACTTTTACTTTTACATTTACAACTTCGTGAGTCGAACTCATAACTTTTCACTTACTAGAAAAGACTAAAATTTTCATCACTAGACAGTGGAGATATAAAAATTCAATTGAAAAGTGAGTCTAAAGTAGAAATCTGCACCATAAGAATAAATAAGGGTGCTGCTAGATGTACCCAGCAAATAACTAAGTACCATACAGTCAGGGCACAGCCACGTGAACCACGATCGTACATGCATTTACGATGCCTCCATGCCCCTACACATGCGCGTTAACTACGCACGTGGGGCGCAAAAAACAACATAAAGGCGCGAACCGTTACGCCACTAGCGTGAACCGTTACGCCACCAGCGCGAACCGTTACGCCACCAGCGTGAACCGTTACGCCACCAGCGCGAACCGTTACGCCACCAGCGCGAACCGTTACGCCACCAGCGCGAACCGTTACGCCACCAGCGCGAACCGTTACGCCACCAGCGCGAACCGTTACGCCACCAGCGCGAACCGTTACGCCCACCACCGCGAACTATTAAGACTTTAACACTCGGCGTGAATGACCACGTGCCCCTCATAAACTGATCATTTATGACACACGTGCGACATGGCGAGATGGTCCGCTTCAGATTCTCGGAACCTTCCCCCGTCACCTCATGACCCTCGCGTGGGGACATGGGGACTCGACATCATGCCTCCAGCACCCAGGTAAAACATATTCTCGGCATCCAGGGAATAACTCCACACCCAAGAGCTCTCTCGGACTGGGGACTTGGGGACTTATTAGTACATAGCCAAAGTACTTGGCCAAGCCGAGAATATGGCACAATTACCCAGTCGCCGGAGATCATTCCGGGCAAGACAGCACCGGCGAGCCCTTCATGAGTATCCAAAGAGCAAAGGTCCGGCAGCAATCCACTTGCCAGATCCACCCTCCGGCGGCAAAACACCTCCCAAAGGGGAGGTGCCACAGAGGACCACAGAGAGTCCCACATCGAGGACTGAGGCCGCAGCACCTAACATTGGCCTATAAAACAGACACAAACTCCCGAAAGAAGTAAGTCCATAAAACTCCTTCTAAATTCCCATACTCTGCAAGTAGCAACTAAACGCTAACATAAGCATCGGAGAGTCGAAGACTGGGCCACCCCAGTCCCGACTCCTCACGCATTGCTACTTGTGAAGGTGCAAGACTCGGATTCAAGAATTCGGCCTCCCGACTCGTGACCTCAGGACAGATCCCGACTCGTGATCCCGGGACAGGTAGAAACAATATCAATCTAGTTGTCATTACACAATGATGTCACATCAATAGGGTCTATGGACGACTCACATCCATTCCATATTTTACTGTATAAACATGAAATATTCTCTAGGACTTTTAAGTCCTAACGTAGGCAAACTCACCTACCTATAGGAGAAATCAAGTCCTTTCGGACTTACTGCATCAGCAAAGAACGAGCTAACATCGTTGTGAATATTTATAGTTTCTGACAACCAATAACAACAGAAGGAATCACGTCCCTCTTTAACAATTCAAAAGTCGTCACCTCACGACTTACAAACACAAGGAAATCTCATCCTTGTAAACGATCAAGATATACGAAACTGGCTGCACTTTCAGCCCTCCAAACCTCAAAGTATAAGGAAATCCATGGCAAGTTTACCAAAGTTTACTCCACTGTGTGTTGATACCTTAGAAGTATCAAATCCTCAGAGAGACATTGTACACGATACTTCCTGTATTTTCAGCATCTAAACCACTTGTATGAGGAAGAGACGATAGAAGTCCATAGCCGGTGTTGAGAATTTACTCCACGACTCATTGTCTGATAATACCATAGTATCTCGTCTTACGATCCAAGTTCGTCATATACTTGCATCTAGCGGGCGTCTTCAGATTAGAGTATCAATTCCACGAACTCGAAAAGACGCATTGCCCACTAATCGCAACCACAAATCATGTTGCAATTACTACAACACAAGGATATCCGCAATTTCCACCAACGCATAAATAGTACTAGCTCGTCGAACGGCCAAATAATCAAGGTAATGAGTCTCACAAGTGCTCCCCACACGGGTTGACGAAAATCGAGGATCATCATTCAAGGGTCACAACTTGATGACTCCAAGGTCACGTACCTATTCACATTATAGTAGCGTCACAAACCTTGTCGATGATCAGAAATTTGCAAGTAACGGCTCCACCATCACGGATAATGTAACGTCCCGAACCTAGTTTAATTGGTCAATGAATGGTAAAAGGTTGTAAGAATTATTTTACATTCATTTTGTTTAATTAAAAAAAAAAGAAAATAGAAAGGAGGAGACGGGAAGAGTCTAGAAGGGGGCAGAGGGGGATTTTTGGGGGAAAAAAAAAGAAAAAAAAGAGGGGGGAGGGAGGCCGTCTTCTTCTTCTCTCTCTCTCTAACCACCAACCGAACCCGAAAAAGTTTTCCCGTCGTTTCTCCTCCGTCCGGCGACGGAATTGGACGTCGTTGGTCTCATTCTCTTTGTCTCTTCCTCCCCTATCTATCCATGACTGCCTTGTAGATCAATTCAAGGTGTATAAATCCCAGCTAGCCAAAAACAGTCCGTTTGGACCCGTTTCGGTGAGCCGGTTCATTCTCCCTCCTCCGGTCATCTTTTCCGGCCAGACCATCGAAGTTTTGTTGGGCTTTACCAGCATAGTAAACCCTCCAAAAGGTTTGAGTCGATTCAAAACGTGCAAGGAGAATCGAGCTGACAAGACCCAACCCGAAATCACTCAGGAAAACAGGCAAGTCTCGCGGGGTCCACTCTAAAAGAGATCGTACCAAAAATTTCGGCATAATCTCCTCTAAAAATGGACAACCCAACCTGCGAAAAACAAGAATATTTATTTCCTAAATCAAATATCCAGATCTTCTAAGTTCCTTTCATTCTCAATAATAACACTAAACAACCCAACCAACAATTTATCTTCATTACTTAAACAAGAACATCACCCAAATTCAATTCTCTACTTGAGTCATAACCCTTAAAACAAATCCAACTAAATTCACATATTCCCACGGTTATCAGAGCACTACAGAGGAAAGAAAATGAAATAACTACACATAGGTTATCAGGTAACCTACGATCAACAAGGTGCAGCGGGAGATACTATGCCTCAGCTCCTAGTGATGTCGAACAGGAACTCTGTAATCTGGGCATTTGAAAACAAAGGGCCCAGGGAAAAGCATTTAAAACGTTAGCGTGAGTGGACGAAAATACACTAATTTATGAATATCCAAGAACAAGCTTGTACGAAAATCCAACTTGATATGCTTTCCCTTTTTATACGGAAATAGAAATTTCCATGCATACAGAAGGTAATGAGCCCATTATAAATTCATGCTAGCTCCACTAGCCGTAAAACAACACCAAGAGGAAAATAAACACTTCCCATAAGAAACTTCCAAAATTAATGGACTAGCCCCGCTAGTCAAATTAATAACTCAAATAAGGAAAATCTATATGGCCATATAGGTGAGTCTCCCAGACTCGGTTGCCTCCCAGGCATAGTACTCCCATACTCCCTGTACCTTCACGTCGAGTTGACGGAGGGGGCACAGGGCTTGCGTGATGCCGCCGGCAACATCACATCACCCCTAGGGTGGAAAGGGCTTGAGTGACCCATTTGAAACGTGAAAGTCACATCACCTCGAAAGGCGGAACGACATGCTAACATCGACATCATGTAATCCAACAAATACGGCATAAGAGGGAAAAATATATATATATTTATGTGAGTTTCCCCGAAACTCATAATAAAAGCTTAAGTACGATTCCCAACCGTACTCCGAAAAATTCAAGAGAAAGAAATAAATTAAATTTCATAACGTGTCCCACACGTTAAAATGCTCAATGTATAATTAAGCCAAATAAATAACATCTCCCCAATCCAAAAGCGGAAATTCGAAATTTAAACTTGGAAAGTATGGAGAACCACTTACTAAACCATGCATGCATTTAATTAAAACCGAAATGTCCACTCACAATATATACGGCTAAACTTGACGTCGGTCAGAGCCCTCCTCACGTGGTGTCTCCTCCCGTCCTGTACCAAGAAGAGATTTAAGGCTCGACACTAAAAACACACATTTACCAAAAACAAAGGAAAACACCCTAGCATTGGTCTCACTCGCCCAAACTTTCCAAAGTTTAGCCATAGCTCTACTTAATCGCCAATTCCCTACAATCCGACAAAGAGCTCTAGTGTATATTATGATAAATCAACTAATGAACCTCCTCAATTCCCCTCCTTTCACAACTAATTCCAACATCTAATCCCTAATTCCAACAACCATCAACAACTAAAATCACATATACTAATTCATTATTTATCCCCTCTAGAACTCTTCCAAAAATCCTCAAACCACCACCAAAATCGGTAGTGGCCACCGGCAGTGGCGGTCAACCGCCGGCAGTGGCAGTCAACCACCACCACCATGTCAACTTCGACCAAAACCCACAAAGCACACATCAATCCCTTCCTCTTAACAAGCTCTACAACAATTATGTCTAACACAAAACCCACAAATCAAAGGTTTGGCCGGAAAACACCTCACAAGCTCAAGAACACTAATAATCTGATTTGCTCCTTACCTCAAATCGAGCTTCCTCTTGTGGGTGGATGAACGACCTATAGGAGAGCTTCAAAACCCCCCAAAGATTTCTCGGATCGGCGACCGGAGAAGGGAGTTCCGGCTTAGCAGACCGGCGGCCTTGACAGCACTACCGCGAGCTGCTGCCGGCGAGACGAGGCTGGCTACCACTCCAGGAACGACGAGTGGTGTCCCAGCTGCCGAACGGGACTGGTGCGGCGACCAGGCGTGGCCGGACAGTGGCGCTCCGTCAAAGAGAGTCGGACGGGTTCGGGAGGTCGGGCTCGGGGAGAGAGAAATAGAAAAGGGTTGTCTGTTTTTATTTCTTCCTTCACCGCATATATATATATATATATATATCTCCCCCCTTAATAATACTAACCCAAAAATGGAACTAGTATTATTTAGCTACCCCTTATACTAAAAACTCCCGTTCAGGTAAATATAACTCAAATACTCGACTAAATTACCTCGCACCAAAAATAGCAATACCACTCTCACTTAACTTTTCCACCATTAAATAAGAGACTACAGCATAAAAAGAAATATTAGGTTCGGGGCGTATCAGAGCCCTAGGAGAGAGGAACTCGAATTCGATTGCTTTCGAGGTAATTTCTAGTCTTTAGACTTTGAATCGGCTTTTGTGGTAGTTTTGAATGTTGTTGTGCTTGTTGAAAGGAAGAGATTGATATATGGCTTGCAGTCGGAATCGGTGGTTGGCCGTGCTGGCCCGCCGCCATTACCAGCGGCGCATGAGGTGTGTGCCTCCTCTTCTGGTGGTTTGACTTAACTTGTTAAGTAGGGTTCGGTGATACGAACCCATCGATATAGTATTTGTCCACTTTGGTTACCGTAACCCCAAAGTATGGATTTCCAAACTAGGAAGCTGTGAGGATATAAGTTTCGACCCTTGTATTTGGGGTTGAAGGGGCGGCTCGTGGGCCTACGGCTGTCGCTTTTGGTGGTGAGTGGAAATGCATATGAGCTAGGTAAGGGTAATGTTTATGAGTGAGTGGACACTTTGTTTTTAAATGAATAAGCATGCATGGTTTCTTTTAGAAATTATCGTTCTATTTTCTGAGCTTATATTATAATTCCGGTTTATGATGTGGTCTTGAAATTTATTTGGGTTTGATGCATCGATTAAGAGTTGGTCATGATTTATGAAATTGAGCTCGGGTCATTAATTTGGTATTTGAGTTTTGATATTCTTTATGATGTCCGGATTTAATTATTATCATCATTATTTGTTGACTTTGAGATTTATAAAAGATTACCGAAGATGGGATTTCCGGTAGTTCTCTATTTATAATTTTCTCGTTTATTTCTGGATTATCGATCTTGACATTAAGAATGTTTTAGCGAGATATTATTTAAGATTTATACTTGATAATTAAATCTCGCTTATAATGATAGATTTAAGAATATTTTGACATGTGAGACATGTCATTGATTTATTCTAATGTCTTATGATAATTTCCAAGTACGGTTGGAAATCGTACTCCTGACTGCATTTGCACGAAATTGGGGAAGCTTTATGGATTTAGATATTTTCGTATAATTTTAGTCACCATACTAGGGTCACTTTTATTCATTACTAGCTAGCCTTTATTAGCGGTTCTCACCATAGGTGAGTTGAACGCTTAGCGTGGGACGCTACTATAGCCTGGGAGGCTCCGATCGGTTTTTATTCATTGCTAGCTAGCCATTATTAACGGTCATCACCATAGATGAGTCGAGCGCTTAGCGTGGGACGCTACTATAGCCTGGGAGGCCCTGATCAGTTTTTATTTATTGCTAGCTAGCCATTATTAGCGGTCCTCACCATAGGTGAGTTGAGCGTTTAGCGTAGAACGCTACTAGAGCATGAGAAGCTCATCTTTATGGTGAAACATTTTCCCCTTTCCATGATTGCTACGAACCAATGGGATTGGTTCATCACTTCTATTTTTAGAAGCATTATTGGTTGAGCTTGATTGTTGACTTGTGATTTGAGATATATATTGATCGAGCATACTAATTATGAAATGTGGAATTGTTGAGTTATTTGGTGATGTAGAGTTGTTGAAGTAAATATAATAACTTGACCCTTGTCGTTGATATAGTGAGTGGGTGGTTGTGGATATGAAGAGCTAACAGCTCCAGGGGTTGAGTTGATATGTTTAACCTATTATGTACATGGTAGATTTTATAAGTTATAAATTATGGCTACAGGTGATGAGGATGTAGATCGTTAATATACTGGTGTTTTTATGAGTTTCTTTACAGGTCAGGGTTGTCCACTTTTAGGGGAAGTTCTGCCGAATTTTCGGTGGAATTATCCTTTTAGAGGTGGTCCCCGCAGGACCTTCTCGGGTTTCGGGATGAAATTCGGGACAGGTCTTGTCACATAAAGTCAAAAATCGTCATTGAGTCGTACGTCTTATGTGTCGCTGAAGATGGATAGAATCAAGAACACCTGCTAGTGTTTCCCGAGTGATTCCTCGCCCACGATTCTTCGTTGTCGTCTCAACGAATGTCGAAGTTCCAATAAGTAGACGATATGATATAGTAGCCGCCTAGATACGAAAATAAAGACATCGACCCTAAAGCCGAATCATCTATGTATACGAACCGAATAACAACTTAATAAACCAAACTCGAACTCAAAGTTGACTGGGTCGAGTGTCTACACAGCTAATGTCAGATACAAATTTGTCGAACCGCTCTAAAAAGTCTTCTCATGTTGTATCAATCTGATGTGAAGTATTCCCCTATCTATTTGTCAGATCGGACTACCTTGATAACGCACTAGCTTGATAACACATCACCATAATATCTAGGGGAGATGAGAGAGCAAAACTGAAGTTGAACGCTCCAGTCGTCGAAAATACTAGGAGCCAAAGATACATACTTCTCGTAAAACGCTGAGACGTACGAGTACATACAACAACCAAACGTCTATTTCGATAAGATGTGACTGAATCAACACTCCTGAAGTCGATCCACAACCTGCAACACTTAACTCTGCAGCTCGTGTCAAAACATCACAAATATCGAGAACAAGTCAGTCTCGAATTTCTATTGATATCGACAATACTTGTCGGTCGCTATGCTGCTTCGGGTCTACCAACTCGTTGTAATAGCAAGTCAAGTACCCTACGTAAATGTGAGAAGCCATGAATCTTCTCGATTCTCGTGCTAACCCTCGAGCATTGGACAAATATTGGCCACATGCTCCATCTGAACCTCGACGTCGCCGTCCTCTCCTGCCGTTCATGCCTCCCCGGCCGACCTAACTCTCCCATCGTTGGAAATCCCACCTGAACCAGCTCCCCAACAATTCCGTCGTTCAAGCCGCCACACTGCTCCTCCGGTCAAATTGACCGATTATGTCTGCTCATGTGTTTGCTCCGATCAATCGTCTCCCTTAACTCCAGGTCCAACAAAAGGTCACGACATCCATTGGTGAACTATGTTTCTTATCATCGATACAAGCTTGCCTATAGACATTTTTTTTGCTCAAATCAGTGCTGTTACAGAACCCAGGAATTATATAGAGGTCGATGCTCATCCCGAGTGGCAAGCAGCCATGGATTCTGAGTTGCAGGCTCTCGAGGCTAATGACACCTGGTTCCTGACAAAACTTCCAGTGGGTAAGACACCAATTGGCTGCCGATGGGTGTATAAGATTAAACATTGTTTCGATGGCTCCATCGAGCGATATAAAGCATGTCTGGTCGCCAAAGGCTTCACTCAGTTTGAAGGCATTGATTATAAAGACACATTTTCCCCCACAGCCAAAATTATCACCGTCCGCTGCCTAATTGCTTTGGCTGCTGCCAGGGGATGGTCTCTGCATCAAATGGACGTCAACAACGCCTTCCTTCATGGTGATTTATAGGAAGAGATATACATGTCCCCGCCTTCATGATGATTTACAAGAAGAGATATACATGTTCCCGCTGCCAGGGCTCCGGCGACAGGGGGAGGAAGACTTGGTTTGTCGCCTCCACAAATCATTATATGGCCTGAAGCAAGCTTCTCGTCAATGGTTCGTCAAGTTTTCAGAAGCCATTCGTGTTGCGGGTTTTGTATAGTCTTGGGCAGATTACTCTCTTTTCACCAAGAAGCAAGGCAAGTCCTTTACTTCCCTCTTGATGTATGTTGACGATATACTGCTCACTGGAAATGATTCTCAAAGTACTGCTACAACTAAATAAAAAATTCTTGCATAGTCATTTTCATATCAAAGATCTTGGTGATTTAAAATATTTCCTTGGTATTGAGGTTTCTGCTTCTAAGAATGGGATTTTTATTTCCCAACGTAAGTATGCATTGGAGATTATTGAGGATGCAGGACTTTTGGGGCGCGGCCCCTATTGATACACCAATGGAACGAGGTTTAAAGTTATCTAATGAGGGTGATTTGCTCAGGGATCAAGGTCGCTACAGGAGATTGGTTGGAAGGTTAATATATTTGACTGTGTCAAGGCCAGATATTACTTATGCAGTCCATGTTTTGAGTCGCTTTATGCATCAGCCGAGAAAATCTCACATGGAGGCAGCACTTAGAGTTGTGGTCAGGGCCTCTTTTTTTCATCCAATAATGACCCTAGATTGAGAGCATTTTGTGATTCGGATTGGGCAGGTTGCCTACTCACTAGACGTTTTACTACAGGCTACTGTGTGTTTCTTGGACCCTCACTAGTTTCTTGGAGATCAAAGCGCTAGAAGACTGTATCGCTTTCATTAACAAAGGCAGAATATCGAGCTATGACTGGAAGATGTTGTGAGTTGACTTGGCTCTGATACTTACTGAGAGATTTGGGCATAGAGCATCGAGAACCTGCCTCACTTTATTGTGACAATAAGGCAGCGCTGCACATTGCAGCAAATCCTGTATTTCATGAGTGAACCAGGCATATTGAGATGGATTGCCATTATATGAGGGACAAAATCCAAGATGGATCCATTGTTACGAGATTGGTAAGTTCATCACATCAGTTGGCAGACATTCTGACCAAAGCTTTGGGTAAGGAAACTTTTCTTCATATGATTCGCAAGTTGGGAGTGCAGGATATCCACTCTCCAACTTTAGGGGGAGTATTAGGAAAATATACAGCTGTTGTAGATTTGATTTAGTATATCTTCTGTATTTGGAATGTGTATATTAGTTTCCTTATGTAAGATAGTTTCCTAGTATGATACATAGCTCCCTGTATATGTAATCAGTTTTGTTTCAATGAAAACTATTCAGCCAAATTATCATCTTTTCAGATCCCTTTTTGTTACGGTTTTACTACATTTTGACTTGCAGATGTAACAGTAATTGCTTATGTTTCCGGTTGTCTTCAATTATATATTCAATGCCAGCTTTCTTGGATTTTGTAGACGAGGCATTTAAGTGATGTTGTTGTAGTCATATAATTCCCAAAAACTGACTTCTATAGTGTTACTGTTGTGGTATGCCTGTAAACCTGTTAACTGTAGTGAAGAGTGAAGATTGCTCTAATTTTCTGATACATAATAGATGTCCATAGTTTGCTGTAGTGAAGAGTGAAGATTGCTCTAATTTTTTGATATATAATAGATGTCCATATTTTTGTGATTTACTATGTGAATGATTCCGGGTTGATAAATATGCACAGGCATGTCATATATATGTCACCACTGATGTTACCTTATTTAAAATAAAAATTAGCTAGCGTATTATCTGTTTGATTCTATTCTACAATATATATTTAGTTACATGGTTCTGTCAGCGTATGCATATATAATTAGTTATCTAATGAACACAGAATTATAAAAGCTCTTAGTGTTCTTGGACCTTGCAAACAGCCTCTACGTCTGATGTCCTTTTGTTCATCAGAATCAAAGATTATATATAGTTAACAGTTTATACCTGATCTAAGCTTTCTGCACTTCTCATCAGTCTTGAGTTCAAACACTATTTAGACGGCCTCAGAATTGGTCCTTAATTCCAGTTTGGGATGCATTAGACAACATGGAAATCGGCTGTTTTGGTTGTATATCATAGTCACTTCTACAACTATGCAATATAAATAAAACTCTAACAACTAGAAGCAATCATTATTCAGAAAATGGATTCAGACTCTCTTTACCAGATTCCAGCCACAGAATTTTCAACCACTACAGCTAAATTTGACCGTGGAACTGATAAGTGGTTCAGTCTATGCAAAAGGGTTAGAGAAGCTTGTGAAAAGTATTGTTTTTTTTAAAAGGAATTTTCATATACACTCAATTTTGAAGAGTGCTTTTAAATAAAACCCACATAATATTCTTATCTAATAGACATCTAAAATATATCAATTATGATAAATATTATGTCCTATTTTTTCTAAATTTTACACAATTGCCACCATTCAACTATAACATATTAATATAATAAATAAACTTAATTGATGATGTCTTAAATACCTTGATTATGAGTTTTTCTTCTAACACTAACATTTTTCAATCAATTTGCAAGAATCATATAGTTTTCTTTATTTTTATGAAAAAAAATATAGATTAAAGAAATTCATTCTCTAATCTATACATAAGGTAAAGTATAATATGAATAAGATATATGATCTAAACCTTATACCCTAAACCCTAAACCCTAAACCCTACACCCTACACCCTACACCCTACACCCTACACCCTAAACCCTAGACCCTATACCCTAAACCCTAAACCCTATGACAAAGTTAAATCTAAAATTGAGAAATATACCAAATTTAGTTTTCTACTGTCTGAAGGGCAAATTAGAGAAACCGAAAAATGAAGAAAACTATTAATTATAGACATTTGCTCTATATGGTATGTTTGCTTATGTGGAATAGGTGTAAAATAAAAGAAAAATATGTATGAGTTTATCTTAAAAGAGGTCTAGTATTTTAGGGTTTTATCTCATTTTCTCTTTTTTTTTTAAAT